>VSWD01000008.1:54493965-55930278 GCA_033119305.1 Pinctada imbricata | reverse complement strand
AGGTGGCGCCTCAAAATTATTTTTGCGGCGCCTCAGAAGTTAGAAATATTGGATTTTCCTTTTACATAGGTAAAGTTTGTCTGATTTTGTTCTACCTTATTTAGATGTACACTTTTATATCGTAGGCCAACCAAGTTTTTTTTTCGAAATATTTAACCTACCTTTGGGATTCTAACTTTGGTTAAAGAAAATGGTTTTTCGAATCGTGTCGTGTCAATATGCTGTTATATATGTTGCGACATCCTATATTTCAAATATCTCTTTTTTTTTAAGAATGCATGTTCCTTGTAACATGAATTGTGAATTTCGATGTAATTTTCATTCCGCTGAAATCGGAGATCCGGTGATTGCAAAACATTTATCTTTGTCATGAAACACGATAGGGCTGTCGTCATTCCACTTGTGTATTTTTATTTATTTACAAATGTTTTTTTTTTATTATTATTATTATTATTATTATTTATGATTTATTTATTTTATTTTTTCTTTTTCATATGACAAAACCATTCCAGTGGTCCGATTTTTTTTCTGATTTATTTATTTATTTATTTATTTATTTATTTATTTATTTATTTATTTATTTATTTATTTATTTATTTATTTATTTATTTATTTATTTATTTATTTATTTATTTATTTATTTTGTAGTTTGAGGCCTTGGCCTGCACATTCTATACTGCTGGTCTACGTGTCAACGTAAGCAAGACCAAAAAGGAGGCTCAAAGCTTATTTTCTCTCGCTGTATTACTCGAAAACAAGGGGAAGGGTTTCGCTTATTCACCCCGATTTAACAAATTTACCAAAATTCTTTGTAAGTGGCACCACCTTGAATAAATTCAATGAAGAAATTAAATGTCACTATAATTATTATTAAGAAATACTCCATCTATCCAAAAACATGCCACACATTAAAACTACTTGTGGAAAGCTTCGCTAAGAAGGTGAATGTGGTCATATTTGGTTGACTTCGGCCATTTGGGTCAAGCTATCCTTTCTCTATATAGCTATTACTGATTATTCAAACTAAAATGAAGTCACAACCTAATAGCTTTTTATGTCAAAGAAATTTGTTTTCAAATAATTTTTCAAAGGAAGTATACAAAAGAAATTGGTACAAGAGTATAATGATGGAAATTTTAAAGGTTAAAGGCCCGCACTGGGTAAAACCAAAATATTAATCGTGATGGGAGAAAGTACGCGACCTCCATTCTCTACTGCCTCTGAACTGCAATTTTTCTGCATCCGGACATAACTGTCTGTCTGTAGAAAATATTTGAAATGTTAAAACAGTTAAACATGCATTATCTCTAGACTAATGCATGTTTAAATGTTTTAACATTTCAAATATGTCATGGGACAAAAACCATGGCCTTGCATAAATGTTCGTTATCGTCATATAATGGTGTTCAATATAACAGTCAAATGCAGCATTATCAGAGATCAAATTACAGCACGACCATATAAAACAGTCTGAACCATGACAATGAGAAGGCAAGACTTTATATGTTGTGATGAAAACTAGCAACAAACAAGAGCCCCAGGGGGCACAGCGCTCACCTGATACCCATGCACACTCTTTAGATACTGACATTGCAAAATGATGGTGACAGTGCCAGGATTGTAACCCACAACTCTTGAGTTCATATGCATAACCATTTATATCATTTAGAAATAATCAATAAAATTTTCCAAAAAAAATATATATAATTTAAGCATAAAATATATATCAAAGCATTAAGGAATAAAATGAAAATGGACGAACAATTTTTTTGTCAAATATGAAAAAGGTATTCATTGTAGGTGACGCTACTAAAAGTATATCATTGCTTCAGCAATTTGCTCCTTTCATTTTCATGACTGCTCAACTAGATGGATTTGTCTGAAATTTCACATGACATATACTTTTTGCCTTTACATGAAATACATACTTTTTATAATAGTCCTTTCAGAAATGAAAAAAAAAAAACGTGTTCGAATACTCCTCAGGGCAAGTAAAACTCCTTTTTATTCAAGTTTAAACAGTCTTCATGTGGTATAGATCAACCAAACCATTTAGAACTATTCTCGAAACTTAATGACCATTTACCCTTCACTGGGCTTTTGAATTGCGTCATGTCAATATTCTGTATGACGCGACTTCCTTTATATTACATATACATGTATCTTGCTGAGCAGGAATTGTGAAATGTAATGTATTTTTATACCGCTGTAATCGGAAATTCAAAAACATGCCGTTTTGGACCTGTCTCCTTGTCCGCAAAAACATTAATCTTTCTTTTATCTTTTGAATTGAATGTTATAGGGCTTTCTTGTTCCACATACGTATCCTTTACAAAAGACAAATCGAATCCTTTTCCAGTGGAACTATTTTTTTATGCGTCAAAGTCCAAAATCCCCTACCTACAGCAAGTAAAGGATGGCTTAATTGCTTTGCAGTTTGGCCCACTTCTAAAACGCTAACCTTGGGCTTAACTTTCAATTGATAGACTAGCACATGCATATTTCACTTGATTAGTACCCACTCGTGGTGTAACAATATATCGATGTATTGCGATATTTGATAAATGTGTATCGTATCGCGATACGGAATGCGTAATGCAATATATCGCGCCCTTATAAATTATATGGATAAATCATTTAATCACTTTTATTTAATTGAAAACAAGCGACCCATGGTCCACATCGCTCACAATTGAAATGAATCATGACAAAATCAATCAAAATGAATTTGATTCAACGACTTGTGTGTTTCTTTCAAGTAAGTGACACTGACTATGTGAAATTCATTTAGAAAATATGAACAGTATGGACAAACATACAAGAAAGAACAAGATTTTACATAAAAATGATAAGAACTAATATATCGCCATACAGCTAATAAAATATCGCAATATATCGTGGGTTCACTTTTGGCGTATCGTTTCACCCACTAACCTCATCATGAAGCATTAGAAGTGTACTTTGAAAATTGTAACCTTGGCAACAACTTTATAGAGTATTCCATATTTAGATACCAGAATTTGTACCAATATGGATATTGACTTACTTCGAAGAAATTATTTTAAGCACATTTTATTGGAGCATGTAAGTGATATAGAATATTAAGTGCTTCTTGTAACAAAACATTCCCTGTACTACCAAAACGTTTGACAATGCAGCTCTGTCATTTTATGCCGTCTAGTGACATCAATTCTATTTTTTTTTGGGGGGGGGGATTTTTCCGAAATATTATGATAATAACATTTATAACAATTTCGCTGTCCGTTTCCAATTATCTTTTTTGTTTTTGCCATTAAAGACGATGCGAGCACTGGTCCTGGCTATGCCACACCCTTGGACGCCATGCGTAGTGGTGCACGGGAGACCATTGTATACCTACCGTGTATAGTACCTCCACACGCCCGAGGGGAGAGGCCGGACTACCTTGTTACTGTAGATGTCGATCCTAAATCCCCTACCTACAGTAAGGTAACTAAAGGATGCTTTGAATTACTTCTTTTTCACAGTATTCCTTACCTATAGTAAGGTAACTAACTGATGATATGGAGTACTTTCATCCACAACAATTTTTTTTCAACTTTTCTTTTTCTTTTAAAAATTGTTCAATGACTTGCTCTTGAATTTCTACATTTCATTCCGCCCTTTGTTTAAATAGTCAATTAATAAAAGCCATAAAAAGACATGTATGCATAGACATTTCTCGATCGTACGATTGTAAAACCTGTTGAATCCGGTGCATTGAATTAACTCGGTAACCTAATTTTGATAAGTTGAAGGTGCAATAATTTTAGGTATATTAGCATGAAGTAGACTTTTATTCGTTATACGTTATCAATATAACTGATCACCATGATCAATCGTTCAGATGTTTAGAACCCTGTCATACAGTTTTTTGTTCTTTTTTTTCAGTATTTTGAAAAACTTATTTTTCTTTGATTGATTTCATTATTATGTGGATATTTCCCACAAAACTTATTTACTAAATGTCTTTACCTTAAAAGGTCATACATAGACTTTACATGCCAAACAACGCAGACGAGTTACATCATTCTGGTTGGAATGCTTGTTCCAGTTGTCATGGAGACCCTTCTAAGAAGCGAGATCGTTTGATTTTACCCAGCGTTAACAGTGATAGAGTCTATGTGGTGGATGTAGGCACTAACCCTAGGGAACCACAGTTGTACACGGTAATAAGGAAATACTTGATGTGTATTGAATCGGAAATAAAGACAACAGTTTCAATTAAGAAAAAATAGCAATCCAAGAAATGTCTGTGTCGCCTGCGAAGCGGAATATCTTTTTTTTTCAGTCGATCAAATATGTAGGTCAAGGTCACTGGGTCAAAAGTATTGGTATCAGTAGGAAAGTCTTGTCAAATGAAATTCACATGTGAAATGTCAGACCTATTACTTAACAATTAAAAGACTTGGTATTACTCACCAATTAAAAGATTTAAAATTTTCAGAAAAGAAAGACAATCATCAAGGCCAAAGTCACTAGGTCAAACATTTTGGCGCCAAAAGAAAGGTCTCATCATAAGATATACACATGTGAAATTCTATATCAAAGCCGTATCACTTACCAATCAAAAGATATAGCCAATCTTAATGTCTTTGAGAAGTAGGTCAAGGTTACTAGGTCAAAAATTATGGTATGAGTAGAACGGTCTTGTCACAAGGAATACACATGTGAAATATCAAAGCCCTATCACTATATCACTACCCTATCAGACAGACGGACAACGGACAAAGTTAGTCCTAGGTGTCGCTGTGCTTCTTAGGCGACACGAAAAATTGTAAAACGGACCTACAAAATATAATCTCTATACGCATGCATCTGATTTCTGTCCCGCTTCTCTCCGAACTACCTTTCCCCTGTTTTTGAGTTTTTCTTTGTGCCTGCTTTCTTTCAATGTCAGAACTAGATGTCCTTATTTCATGATAGCCTTCGTTATTATTTATACAATAACTGTCTTTTGAATCGTGGTTATAAAATTTTATTTTCTTTGAATTACTTACTTACTTACTTACTTAATTCGAGAAACTACATAAAACTTCACAGATGATGATCATCTATTAATTTCGAGACAATTGTAACATTTTAGCGCTAATAAAATTTAACGAGATGTACGAATGTTGTAATCTCGTTATTTCGAAATATTGTTTTTACTCAGTATATCGTCATAATTCTGGTTTACCAACATACAAAGTTCAGTGAGCAAAACCTTGACAGAGTATTAATAATATCCTCAATGTACAGGTCTGCGTAAAAACTTGACAGATTTATGAATAAGTAAATTTAAATGAATATAAAACAATGGAATTAGTATCACTGGCGTAGGACAAGGGGGTGGGGGGGGGGTGGGGTGGGGGGGGGGGCATAAGTATGTTTGTGCCCCCCCCCCCCCCCCCCCCCCCACTTTTTGAAGTAATTTTTGGTCATACAGATATAAAAAAACTGCAAAATACCTTTAACTCAAACTATATAGAATATCATTACATGTATATGTTAATGATAGAGGACACAGACATTATTTTCTGGTTAGTCAATATTTTGCTTAAAAAAATTCCTGGCTCGCTACCGCTCGCCAGCCATTTATTCATGTACTTAAAATGTAGAATTGCACCAGAAATGTTA
Organism: Pinctada imbricata; assembly: GCA_033119305.1. Lineage (NCBI taxonomy): Eukaryota > Metazoa > Mollusca > Bivalvia > Pterioida > Pteriidae > Pinctada > Pinctada imbricata. The sequence goes on along the minus strand of VSWD01000008.1, from coordinate 55,924,641 downwards.
AAATTTGTGCATACAGAACATGAAAACCCAATATATATTTATTTTGTAATCTCTTCCTCTTCCTCCCCCCCCCCCCCCCTCCCCTTTTTTTTTTTTTTTTTTTTGCTTGTTAGAAATTTTGGGATGTTGTGCCCCTCCACTTTTTCAAGCAGAGCTACGCCATTGAGTATTCTCTTCTATATTTTGCTTATTTCATATTCAGAATAATCAGTCAGTCAAGTTGATAATAATTGAAATGAAAGTAAACTATGATAAAATAACGGTGGTACATCAGACTTTAGGTTTGTATAAATTTAGATAATGGATTGTGGTTCTTTGAGAAAATATCAATCCGCCCCCTTCCCCCTCGGATTCCCATGTTATATATACTTCCTAAATAAAGTACAATCGAAAGAAGGTAATTTAGAGAATTTAAAAGATCTCCCGGTTTCGGATAATTGTCACATGAGCTGGACAAGGTCACAATGTGAAAAAAATGGTACCAAACGCAAGATTACCAATGTGAAATTTGAAGCCCAATCACTTACCATTCAAAGATACATACACGGTTAAAGTTCTTAAAAGGTAGGTCAAACCTGATGGTCTACGTTACAAGTTTTAAAAAAAAAAGTTGGTACTAAAAGGTCTTGTAACAAGGAATACAACTAGAAAGGTTTCTTGTTGCGGTTGCAACAAGAGTGTCTTCCTCCTATACAATTTTTGGTTTGGAAATATGAAGGACGTCACATTACATGTATTTAAATTATATATTTAAGTTTTCAAATAGCAGTAACATTAAATTTTCAAACCGATAATTGTTGGTGAGCAATCATTTGATTTGGGGGGGGGGGGGGGGGGGGGGGGGCAGGAATTCTATTGCCAGCCGGTAAAATTTTTTCAGCAATTTTCTGAGCAGGCCATTTTTTTTAGCCATTACCAGAGTCGGAGAAAAATTTTCGCCGGTTCTTCGGGCCGGATTTAAACAAATTGTCAAATGTTGTGAATGTCTGTGTAAGTTAAACTCCCCGCTGTTACAGAGTATGAGTTAATAACCGTTCCTTCAGATGTCTCTTTGCAATTAGCGAATTTCAGACAGATTGTATGATGTTTAAATAGAACCTTTTCTAGATTTTTGTGCCTATGCGTATTAGGTCTCTGGTAGATACAGCTATGTGAACAGTTTGTATTTATATTAATTAATTTTTTTACTTTAAATTGTCTGGCACAAAGGGCCAGCAAAAATTTCCATATCATGCAATGTATCCTTACTTTTGCATGGTCCGGGAAAAAAAAAAATTGCCGGCCCTTTGGGCCGGAATATTTTTTTCAGAGCCGGGATTTTTTTTTTTTTTTTTTGCAAATTCTTCCTGCCCCCTTCCCCCATAAAAAAGGCGAGCTCGTAGCTGTAGAACCAATTTTCTTGAGAAGAGAAATGGTAATAACAAGTTACGTTCAATATATATATATATAAATACCATGAGGTTCTCGCTGTGCAGGTTCAAATTTGGACCCCCCTTCCCTTTTTTCAAAGTTTATTTTGAATTTCCATCATGGCGACATCGTTCAATATAAACAGAACTGTTTTCGAAAAACGAGGGGAGGGAAGAATGTTGGAGAAATTGTTCATCAATTTGTAAATAAACCAACCGAAAATTATGTTCGAACGTTTGCTAGAATTAGAAATTAAACTTGATGTTCAAAATATAGTTATTGAAGTTTAGAAACAGGTTTGTAGGTTAGAAATCGGAATCAAACTACCACTTTTTGTGTGTAAATTCTGGTTTGTAGCTGATCTCTTCTAAATTAATCAACTGTTTTAAAATCAAATTGTGTATATCGAAATGTATTTATGAAATGCATATTCATCATTGCCGTGAAATCGGAATTTGAAAATCTCAACACTGCTTTTCTCGAGTCGGACTCGGACTACCAATTTTAGTGTGCGCCCGATCTGTTGGCGTGAAGGTGTATCGAAATACCCAACTCAAAATTTCGATGCTCATATCTTTTCAACAGTAAGAGATAGGAAAAATCAGAAAGACTAAATAAGACAGATATATGGATAAAAAATAATAATATTGAAATTTTTAGGAAACTTCGTAAGCTTAATTTTTGTTTACTATTATAAGCAAAAAAGTGTCTTCCTCCTATGAACTTCTGAATTTGGAAATATGAAGGACGGTGAAGGACGTCATCGTAATAAATCGTTACAGTGTGCATCTAGCATTTCATATCTTGCATGGCTGTCGACTTTCAAAAAGAATGGAAATTGTAGATAGCAAAATACGAGATATTTAAGCTTACAATTAGCAAAACATGAAATTTTCGGTCCTTTTGAGTAATTCGACGCTCCCATCAAATATTTGAATCTACTAAAAAACATGATAAAAAAAATAACAGAGACCAAAAATAAAAAAGACCAATCTAACTTTTACTCCAAACGTAACGTTGGAGAACTTTCATTGTCCTAGCTTACAGGGTTCTTGAGAAATCGCTGGTCCAATTTTCCACGGTTACGAAACCAATAGGTCTTCCGACGGAAGTCGGAAGACCTAATTATTCTGTTTTCAAGTGCGTCTTCAAAACAGTCTCAATTGCTTTGGTCCAATTCTCCCTCCTTATTAGGTCTTCCGACTTCCGTCGGAAGACCTATTGTTTTCGTAACCGTGGAAAATTGGATCAGCGATTTCTCAAGAACCCTGTAAGCTAGGACAATGAAAGTTCTCCAACGTTACGTTTGGAGTAAAAGTTAGATTGGTCTTTTTTATTTTTGGTCTCTGTTATTTTTTTTATCATGTTTTTTAGTAGATTCAAATATTTGATGGGAGCGTCGAATTACTCAAAAGGACCGAAAATTTCATGTTTTGCTAATTGTAAGCTTAAATATCTCGTATTTTGCTATCTACAATTTCCATTCTTTTTGAAAGTCGACAGCCATGCAAGATATGAAATGCTAGATGCACACTGTAACGATTTATTACGATGACGTCCTTCACCGTCCTTCATATTTCCAAATTCAGAAGTTCATAGGAGGAAGACACTTTTTTGCTTATAATAGTAAACAAAAATTAAGCTTACGAAGTTTCCTAAAAATTTCAATATTATTATTTTTTATCCATATATCTGTCTTATTTAGTCTTTCTGATTTTTCCTATCTCTTACTGTTGAAAAGATATGAGCATCGAAATTTTGAGTTGGGTATTTCGATACACCTTCACGCCAACAGATCGGGCGCACACTAAAATTGGTAGTCCGAGTCCGACTCGAGAAAAGCAGTGTTGAGATTTTCAAATTCCGATTTCACGGCAATGATGAATATGCATTTCATAAATACATTTCGATATACACAATTTGATTTTAAAACAGTTGATTAATTTAGAAGAGATCAGCTACAAACCAGAATTTACACACAAAAAGTGGTAGTTTGATTCCGATTTCTAACCTACAAACCTGTTTCTAAACTTCAATAACTATATTTTGAACATCAAGTTTAATTTCTAATTCTAGCAAACGTTCGAACATAATTTTCGGTTGGTTTATTTACAAATTGATGAACAATTTCTCCAACATTCTTCCCTCCCCTCGTTTTTCGAAAACAGTTCTGTTTATATTGAACGATGTCGCCATGATGGAAATTCAAAATAAACTTTGAAAAAAGGGAAGGGGGGTCCAAATTTGAACCTGCACAGCGAGAACCTCATGGTATTTATATATATATATTGAACGTAACTTGTTATTACCATTTCTCTTCTCAAGAAAATTGGTTCTACAGCTACGAGCTCGCCTTTTTTATGGGGGAAGGGGGCAGGAAGAATTTGCAAAAAAAAAAAAAAATCCCGGCTCTGAAAAATGCTGAAAAAAATATTCCGGCCCAAAGGGCCGGCAATTTTTTTTTCCCGGACCATGCAAAAGTAAGGATACATTGCATGATATGGAAATTTTTGCTGGCCCTTTGTGCCAGACAATTTAAAGTAAAAAAATTAATTAATATAAATACAAACTGTTCACATAGCTGTATCTACCAGAGACCTAATACGCATAGGCACAAAAATCTAGAAAAGGTTCTATTTAAACATCATACAATCTGTCTGAAATTCGCTAATTGCAAAGAGACATCTGAAGGAACGGTTATTAACTCATACTCTGTAACAGCGGGGAGTTTAACTTACACAGACATTCACAACATTTGACAATTTGTTTAAATCCGGCCCGAAGAACCGGCGAAAATTTTTCTCCGACTCTGGTAATGGCTGAAAAAAATGGCCTGCTCAGAAAATTGCTGAAAAAAATTTTACCGGCTGGCAATAGAATTCCTGCCCCCCCCCCCCCCCCCCCCCCCCCCCAATCAAATGGTTGCTCACCAACAATTATCGGTTTGAAAATTTAATGTTACTGCTATTTGAAAACTTAAATATATAATATAAATACATGTAATGTGACGTCCTTCATATTTCCAAACCAAAAATTGTATAGGAGGAAGACACTCTTGTTGCAACCGCAACAAGAAACCTTTCTAGTTAAGTTACTGGTGATGAACGACTTGACATGATAACCTTTGTCTGGGTTAAGTATTGACAAATTTAAACTTTTGATAAACTTTAAGAATACATGATACTAAATACTACCACTGTTTTCGACGCGGGAATTTTGGAATCGGATATTCACCTATCAATTCTTTAATCTTTACAGACATTAAATGCTTTAAAGCTTGTTCAGCCACAAATCATTCAAGTTTTTCGAGAAAAGTCGGTCAGGATATAAATATTTTTTATCAGATTGGATGTACAAAGCAACAAAAAAAAAAAAGAGAGAAACAATTTTAGAACTTCACTGAACGTTATCGGTTCAAAGTTAGATTCTATCCCCCCCCCCCCCCCCCCCCCCGTGTTAAAGATTCCCACGTTGTCAGAAAATATGATTTATGAATGTACAACTTTTGTGGAATGGCTTTTTGTAATGTTCTAAGAGGGGAGGGGGCAATGTTTCCGTTTTCAACATAGGCGGAAAGATGGTCCGGGTATGCGTATGCGCTACTATACATTTTTTAGAGGCACATACGAATTGCCAGGCTATCTTTCGGCCTGTGGTTTTCAATAAATTCAATGTGAAAAGTAAAATATAAACGGTTTCAGCAGTATTTATCTCATATTAGTATTATGAAATGACATAATTTTATAGAAATTCTGGCTTTCTAATTTCGACTTTATCAGAGCAAAAAGAGCCTTATAATGATATTCATTACTCCATATATTCTGATCCTGTTTTTCGACTGGTTATGACCAAAAAAAAAAGAATTACCGTAAATATAAAGACTTCTGAACCCTTCCGCATTATTTTGAAAGAAAAACTACATGAGCTGAAATACGAGCTGAAAAGGACCATCATACATTTAATGAGGAGGGTTGTATTACAAGTAGGTTAAGGTAACAGATAAATTATATGTCCTTTGAATTAACAATCAGTGTCCAGTTTCACAAAAAAATTTACGAAAAATTTCAGGAATTTCCGTAACTTTTATCATCAAATAAAAGCTTCAAATATTCTTACAATTTAGATTATATTGTGCTTTCAACTCGTTATACATTTCTACAAACCAAATAAAGATAAATAAAAAAAAAACCTCGCGCTTTTCAATTTATATGAACAAAAGTTACGAAAATTCCTATTTTTCGTATTTTTGTGAAACAGGTTCCTGGGCTTATCGTATCATAGAAACTGTTAAAGATAAAGATAAGAATATAAGACCAATATAAGATAGGAAAAAAGTTGAATTGACATATTCATATGATTCTTGCAATTTTATCCCCGTTTCTTTGATTGATAAATAAGATGTATTGTTTAAGATTTATAGCTCGTTTATCAGTTTGTCAGAAACATTCCTTGTGCATTAATTATTATTTTTAACTATAAGTGATAGGTCTTGTTAGGCCTTCTATTGGCATCAACGTTTGACATTGACACATAAAATACAAGGTTATACTTTCCAATCGTTTAGGAAGAATGATGTTGAAAAAAGAAGTTTAAAAAATAAGTTAAAGCAAAAGGCTAGTATATATGAAAGAAAACTGTTCATTACAGAGTGTAGAACCATGGCAAATGCACTGTAAAAGTAACCTTGGAGCACCACACACGACCCACTGCCTTGGATCAGGGGAGGTCATGATCAGTTGCATGGGGGACCCCGACGGTAATAACAAAGGTAGGTGGCTACTTTTCTTTAGATCGTAGATTCTGAAGGTAGCTAAAGTTTTAAAAAAAAAAAGCCAAAGAGATGAGATTGGCGGCTATATGGATGTTTTAGTGTAAAATTTAAACTGATGTATATAAACTGATTTGCTACTTAGAACTCATATCAATATTAATTTTTTTTTTTTTTTTTTTTTTTTTTTTTTTTGATAGGTGGTTTTATTTTGTTGGACGGTCAGAGTTTTGTTGTGAAGGGTAACTGGGAGAAGGAGCCACTGGAGTTTGGCTATGACTACTGGTACCAGCCATACCACAACGTCATGATCAGTACAGAGTGGGGAGCGCCGAACTGCTTCAGGAAAGGCTTTGATCCTGCCGATGTTAAGAAAGGTAAGACTGAATAAAATTACATGCGCACAACTTTTAGAAATAATTAGATTTGTTGCATCGTGTCCCTTACTTCTATGCCTCCATATTTTGAGGACCTTTTTTTCAAGTCCCGCTCGTGTGGTAAATTAATAATACTGATTGTAAAGTTAAATTGATAATGGCAACACCTAGACACTCCTAGCGAAAAAAGATGGACCGGACGTTCTTTTGGCGTTTGCGTTTGAGGAAAAGACTGATGGAAGATATTGAACATGAGCGACTTAGAAGCTCATGCGGACAACTTGGTATCGCGTGCTCAGAAGATTTGTTGCTCTGTGTCAGTTCTTTGCCTCCGTTAATTTGAGGATTTTTTTCCCACGTCCCTCTTTTCTTTAGAACAATTCTGCAACGCTTTATGGCTTTGCACAGATTATGTAATATTATAGTGCACATGTTCACTAGAGTGCAACTGGGTCACATTCTGTTGAAAGAAACAATGCAGCGTTTTGGCTCAAAAATAAGATATTCGTGACCAAAGTCAGTAATTGAATAAGCGCGTTACGCTTTTTTTCCAGATCCCATTTATTTTTCATCATCTGTTTTGTTCATTCTATAAAGGCTTATATTTGAATAAATATGTTTAAACTAAAGTCAGTAATTGTCATGAAACTAATTTGATTAAACATATTTATTGTGAAAATCAATGCATATAGTTTACTTAAACAAATACATATATAGGATCGGAAAACAAGCAATGCTTATATAAATTCCTCTCCATAGTGTGCAAATAGAGAAATTTAGCAAGTCGGACAATATATTTCATATGACATACATATATGTATATTATATAAAAGAAAACTGAAATGACATATAGACTGAAATATTAACAGTAGTAAATATAGACTTTATGCATAGACTGAAGTGAAGTAAATTGAGAGAGAGAGAGAGAGAGAGAGAGAGAGAGAGAGAGAGAGAGAGAGCAGAAATAATAATGACAGTTAAGATGATCTAAAGTAATTAGTATGAAACTAATTAAAGTCGTGTTAAAAGATATATCTTGAGTTCATGAGAAAAAAAGTTGTTTATTTATATGCCAATATCAATACATGTATCTATTTGTGTTTATTTTTTTTCAGGGGGAGGGGTTGCTTGTCCGTTTGGGGGGGGGGTCCCCTTTTTTATCTTGCCTTGTAGATTTCATGAACTGGAATTGTCTGATTCCCTTACTTTTTCATTGTTAAACTCTGATTTTGATAATTTTTTTAAGGATTTTATTATTAATATTGAACTTTTTTTGTGTAAAGTTGACGTTATCCTGCAGGTAATGTGTTCTGACGAGGGTTAAGGAGGGTTTGAACACCAAGATGGCGGCAGCATTTTTTGTTTTCTCACTTCCTAGGAAAAGTACAGTCTTTACTTCCTTAAAATAATTGATACGCTGATTGATATTCACATTTGAGTATCCTGATGAAGTTAAAATAATTTCCGTTGTCATTTGAAGAAATTATGGTAATTGTCGAAATTGTGGACTTTGGGAGTTTTATCCATGAGCAAACAACGACGTCATTTCGACGTTATCGGAGAAAATGGCGTCAAAAACCTTCGCATTCAAAATGCAATAAAAACATTAATACCAAAACGTATCGCATTGAAACTTTGCATATGTAAAATAAAAAATTCAATCTCCATCACAGTTAATACATTGACAAATTAACATTACAGTAAAGCAGATGTCACTTCATTGAAAATGGACCATATTCGAAAGAAAAATTTGAAAATATAAAGCTTTGTAATATTTTAATCCAAAATTTAATTTTTCTCATTTCATCATGAAATCATTTCTGGACATTGTCGATAATTTTGTTAGTTTTTGACAAAGATTCATCCACAGAATTTCTAATAATTAATCAACAACTACAGTCAATTGGCTCGAAATTGCAAATTTTTGAGCGACAGTGTCATATTTGATTCCAGTATCCTGCCTTTGTTTAAAACACAATTCATCTCATCTTTTCCATATGTAAGTGCAATACATTTTTAAAGATTTTGGATGTTTAATCAAAATTGATTTCCCATAGCTTTACGAGAACTGGAATGACACTTTCAATATTATGACGTCATCAAGAAATTCACGAAAACGTCGATTAATGCATATTTCAAAGTTTCGTAGAAAAATTCCCTGTGGATAGAATCAAATGTAAGTTTGTAGATAAGAAATACATAATTTCAGAAATTTTGGGAAAAATTGAATTTGGTGTCCAAGTGTTCAATACCTCCTTAAGTACCCGAAACGTGCATGTCTGGTCCATGCTGCATATTCATCTGGTTTTAAATGATGCTATCGAATTTAAAGGCGTTTAACATTTATGTAATATCTTCATAATTACAGGTCTGTATGGTCATAGTTTAAATGTGTTTGATTGGACGACTCACGAGTTGATACAGAGGATAGATATGGGCAGCGATGGGTTAATTCCCTTAGAAATCAGATTCAAACACGATCCAAAGGCCGCCGAGGGCTTTGTCGGCTGTGCTCTTAGCTCTACAATTTTCAGATTCTTCAAAACACCGGTATGTTGAAAAAAAATTCTTTAATGTGCATAAAACTATACTATTATATCCCAACGGTATGTAAATCCGCAATCTCACGGAAGAATTCTCTTCAGACATCTGCATGCTCACAGATGCCAGCAATAAATGCCAACTGTTGATCCTCCTTAAAGTTCAAAACAGTTATATATTCTTTATGATGAGTAAGATTGGGTAACGACTCATGATTTAGGAGCATTTCCATCGTTCCATATATATAGTAATGATTGTAATGATGTAATCAAAATCCTAGGTTACGAATTTAATCTCATTATACAAGTTCTACGGTATCTTACAGGATGGCAAGTGGGATGCAGAGAAAATAATATCTGTCCCACCCAAAAAAGTAGATAACTGGTTGCTCCCGGAAATGCCAGGTATGTAAACTTCTTTGTACATATCGAAAACAAAAGAAGTATTCACAAATATTAGCTTTTACAAAAAACTTACCGTCAGTTAGCAGATTTTAAATGCTGTAAATTCTAATAAGAAAAAAATCGGAAAACACTATCCGTATGCAAATGTTACTCTTGTAAGACCAATCGCACATTTCCGAGATTTTCTGTTTTCATGTTTTGTTTTGTTTTTGGGGGGGGTTTCGATTCAAGCGATGGAAATTTCCGAGGATGTATGATTGTTAAATCGATGTATCTTTCGGAAGAAACTGCATTGATACGAGGTCGCCTAGACTCTTGAGCCTTACTTATAAAAGAATCTTAAATGTAAAGGGTTTGAATATTTGCATTTTTTTTGCAATTGTCAACCAATCATATTGCCAAGAGGTATTTTATCCGTGCAAGTAGGTCACGAATTATTACAGTATACCGGCAGTTATGACTGCCGCACAGGAGCTTGATGCCAACAACCCTCAATGACACCCGCCCCTTCACATTTCTCTAATCTCTGTATAAGTAGAGGCGAATATTCTTGTGGATCGTTGGCACCGAGCTCCTGTGGACTGCCGGTAATGTTTGCAAAGCTCAGCTGTTTGATTATAGTATGTTTAAGGGTATTGAAGAAAGTTTTGTTATATTAAAGCCATATCACAGGCATGTAAAACTGATCTTATTGTGTTATATTCGAGTTTTTAGTGTTTTATATTTTGCTAAATTGTAGTACGGTTTTAGCACAAACTATCATTTATTTTTATCACATTTTTTTTCTATTTAAGGTCTGATCACAGACATTTTGTTGTCTCTCGATGACAGATTTCTGTACTTTAGTAACTGGTTACATGGTGACATCAGACAATATGACATCACAGATTCACGTAACCCAAAACTTGTAGGTCAGGTATGTAAATATATTGCCATGGTAACGTCTACAAAAGTAGCTTATTGGTATTTCTACAAATTAGTACTCTGAAATTTCCAAATGTTTTATAATTATATGAAAATTGGGCATCATTATCACTAGATTTCACCTTCCAATTTCTTTTAAAATAAAATAGATGTATTTGAAGTTGATTTTTTTTTCATTTCGATAGATCTTTATCAACGGAAGCATAGTGAGCGATGGAAAGGTCAAGGTCACGCATGATACAGAACTGAAAGTGAGTTTCAACTTTTGCTTTGGTATGCTGAATTTTCATCAATCTCTTTTGAATATATTATCAATTTTCTGCTAGATGAACTTTTTTAGGATAAAAGGGACATCAAGTACTAGTATTAAGATTATTTTTATTTACGTTTTTCATAGAAACAGCCCGACCCTGTGTACATAAGGGGGGTACGTGCCAGGGCGTCACCACAGATGATTCAGTTGAGTTTGGACGGGAAACGTCTGTATGTCACCACCTCACTCTTCTCGTCATGGGATAACCAATTCTACTATGATGATCTCATATTGTAAGAAATCAGCTATGATTGTCTATTTTGAGTTTCCGAATTTCAAAAAATGTGAAAGTATTTTAATTTAGATTTTTTTGGTTTGAAATTCATGCATTTTTTTTTTTTTTTTTATTTCGATTTTGTTTAAGAAAATCATATCGTTGATTTATTGATTTTCAATCGAGTATCATACTTTAAGTTACAAAAAGCACTATGATCTAATTATTGATATTTGTCGATCCCTTAAAACGTTGTCAAAGATAAAATCGATGACACTAGATACGTCAGTATAGGTGTATCACAGTATGGTATAACCCCCTTGCCCCGCCAAGCCCCTTTGAAATGATTTGAACAAGAAGCATAAGAGAGAAACCTGAAGCAAATCTTAAATGGATCTTTTTTCAATCCCAAGATCAGATAACGGTATCAAGGATGATAAAGTTTGAATATTTTCACACCTTTTTATCTTTAATAGAAAATGTTCTTTTTGTGACCTGGTGTAACTGATCGCTCATAGATTCCGATCATGTCGTCTGTACGAGTTTTCTTTTTACATGAATTATCCCCTCTGCTGACGACATGCCCCCAAGGTATAACTATAATAAAGTAAAAAAAAATGATAATAATAATAGAGCATGTGATGTGTAAATGTGCTGGGTATGAAATGTCAGTCTCTTTAATTTTACATAAAACGAGGCGGTACCAGGTAACGAGAATTTTCCCCTGTCCAAACGACACTCGAGATTACCTCTAGACTCCAAAATTATTCATCAAATTTCAATTTAATTCTTGTGCCCCCTTTTAAATCAAATCCTGGATTCTCATGTGGTTAGAATTGGGGTTTGCTAATGTCACAATGTTGTACGTGATCATTTAACCATGTAGTCTGGTCCCCGGGACCTCTTTATTTTACCAGACTACCGGGTATTAACTACCAAATGGTGGAGGAGGTTGGTACTTTTTATAAAGGAGCATGTTCTTTAAGGAGTCTGGGAAAAAAACCTTCAAACCTTTCTTCCTATAAAGGTTAAAAACTTAGAGCCCTTTAATACGGGCGAATATATCAACGATACATTGTATATAACTCCATAGAATTCTATTGTAAGCACGAAATGCATTGTAGGTGGCGCAACTGAAATGGATTTGTGAGTAAATCGTACTTTGTTATTTGATAATTTTCGTTGCCAAATTGCATTCTCACTCGTATCGGGTATTCAATGATTGCAAAATAATTCCGGTCTATGGATTGATGTCTGTCCGTCCGTTCGTCCGTCCGTCCGTCCGTCTTCAGCCAACATTTTGGTTGAAGTTTATGGTCGGAGCAAAATCTAAGGCACTATATATATATATATATATGTAATAGAACTTTTTACTGACAAAAGCTTACCTTGCTTTATTCAACATTGCATTAGCCCATTCGCACGCGCTATTTATAAGCTCGGTAATACTTTAGTTTTATAAAATTTGTCTTTTTAGGAAGGGTTCACAATTATACTGCATTGACATCGACACAGAGAAAGGCGGTCTGACTCTGAACCAAGACTTCTTGGTGGACTTTGGTGGAGAACCACACGGCCCTGTTCTTGCCCACGAGGTCCGCTATCCGGGCGGAGACTGTAGCTCCGACATATGGCTCGTGGACGGAAGCTGTAAAAACAAACTGTAAACTGTGACGGACAAATTCAATCTTCAAAATACATGTACATACGTCATAAATACAAAAAAAGCACAAAAAAAAAACAAAACATAAATGAATATGCATACTTGTCAACAATGTCATTTTATGTATTTATCTCAAAGACGCAATCAAGATGTAAGATTTCCTATACTGATGCAATATGTTTTTTTCAAACAAATACCTGCAAGTACATGTGTACGCTCAAATTATATAAATTGTTATATTAGTGATTATATTAATCATAAGTAAATTGTTATCTTTCTGACGAATTTCATACGTTTAAATTTTATCAAACATTCATCTAATATCTTCGTATTTCAGAAGAACCACATTTAAGTTCATATTTTGAAAGCTATAACATATAGTATTCCGTCCGACGTCTTCGCTCTTTTATTCCTCCTATGAAGATAACCTTGCATTATTAGCCTCGAAACCTAATAGAAAATAAATAACCAAGGCCCTGTACACATGGAAATTGTATTTCAGACCCAATACATGATACAAGATAGTCTCAAGATAATCTTGGTCCCAAGCACCATCCATGTTTTAGCTCAGTCAGTGCGTCTCAAGTAATAGCAATCCGTCCGTCGTTCTCGCCGTGGTCATCAGCAATTTTTATTTCGATCAACTTCATAGTAAAGGAATTTAACAAGTCTTCTCAGCAAGTACTCAATGCCCTCAATCGAAGTTTTGTTTTTCGACCCGATCTGTCAAACGAGATACATGCCAATGTATCTTACAGGCCGACACGTTTTCGACCCTCTCTCCCCCCCCCCCCCCCGGCCTTTCATGAAATCCTAAGGGAGCTTTGGAGAGATACTAAAATGGAATTTTTCAGTTAGATCCGCCAAAATAAGATGGAGGGCAATGGATCAGTTAGGTTAAAACGATTCGACTTTTGTGTAACCGCCAAAGAATGTAAGAAACTACAGGAAACAATGGCTAAGTCCTCTTCTATTTAATTTTTTTTTTACATGATCCTTCAAACGAGAAGGCTGTCAATGGATCTTATTTACTAATAGTAAATGGTCACTAATAAAGCGTACGAAATACAGTCCGTTGCCGATTGTAGCGAGCTCATGCATGTTATCACCCGAGGAGTCCGACCGACATTCAGAAAGGACAGGTGGTCGGGGCCCTGTCTTCTCCAAAGAGGGTTGGAAATGGCCCGTCATAGAGTCCCGTTGTCATAGTCAGTCGGAGTCTTAAGAATGCGCTGGTACATGGCTGTAGACTGGTCAAGTACCATGCCGAGTGTCCGTCTGGTGACATTAGGATCATATCCACGGTATAACAGGCGTTTGAGGATTCTGACGCATTTTTTATGGTAATGCTGTCTACCTTTGATCCTTCTTATTTTGTTTATTATGTCACCATAAAATGTAGGCTGTGAATTACACAAAGTAATATACTCTGTTACTTGTCCAAACTTTAAAAGAAGCTGACAATATTTTTGGTAAAATTTCCAGAAATTTTTAACTAGTTTATGAAAGCGGAAGCCTTAACTTAAAAGTCAGATTGAATAATTCTAAACCTTGACGGAAGCCAGATTGAATCATTCCACAAATCACAATTTGAAGGCTTACAAATTCTTGAAAAATATAATACAGACCTTTCTCATGAGAAAAGAAAAATCAGACAAAAACACGGAGACAATAACACAGTCGCACAGAAACACGAAGGACAAGTTTATTTAATAAGCAAGCTCCAGAGTTCTATGCAAGTACGAAATGTGTTGTGGTCTGTTGAAATTTAGAAAAGGGAAACTTACCCAACATTATTGTAATTGGTTCAACCTTGATGAATTCAATGAAGAAATAAAAATGCAATTCCATTGATCTCAAAATGTTAAACGCCTTTAAATTCAATAGCATCATTTAAAACCTGATAAATTTACAGCATGGACCAGACATGCACGTTTCGGGTACTAAACCCTCGTCGGTGATCCTTAGTCTAAATGTAATATGGCCAAAAAGTATGAAAATTATTATGTCCAAAAATGTACCAAAAGACGTAGCAGAATGGGTGGGATATGATGCTACAGGACCCACCTTTTAGAAATTCAAAGAAATTTTGTAACAGAAAATTTCAAATGCATTGAAGAGAGAGACAATCAACCAAAGTTGATCTAACCTGGCTACATGTGCCCTCGGGGACTCTTGGTCCACCAGCAGTGACACTCACCAAGAAGTTCAAATGTTAAACGTCTTTAAATTCAAAAGCATTATTTAAAACCTGATAAATTTACAGCATGGACCAGACATGCACGTTTGTCAAACGTAAGGATTGCTCGTGGAATCTGCTTTTAAAATAGGAAAATATAAGACCATCACACTGACGAAGATTAAGTAACATAGAACATGATTACACTTCAAATTATACAATCAACTTAAGTCTTCTGCAAACAAGCAAAAGTGAATCACCATAGGAGATGAGATCAGTAAGCATATCCTGTTTGCTAGCTACACCCTCCACTCAGACCGTGCAGAAAAAAAGTTGTGTCCGGTAAATTCTCCTGTTTTGAGTGGTTCTAACCTAAAATGTATCCCGACATGGCGGAAAACGATGTTATAATGGTTAATATTTTCAATGTTTCGTCCAAAACAAAGAAGCAGTGACATACATGTAGTCAGTCGCTCAAAAATGCACCCTTTATTTAGTAGATTTTCGGTTAGTCTCCTTGTCCTAAGAACTAAGTCGTTGTTATTTGAGCTTGTTCTGGAAATGAGTTCACGATAGGCAGGTAACGAAGGAATGTTGCTACTTAGGGAGAGTAAATTTGTCATTTTTTTAAAAAGCTAAAGTCGTTACGTTTAGCGTATATTGAAGTATTCAGGTGACATTTGAAATCGTCAAAAGTAATATGAGATCTAAATGTGAAGCAGAGTTTATCTGTTCTTCCATACTGATGACTCTGATCTTGAACTACCTTATATCAACTGGATTCCCAAAATGCACAAAAATCCTTAACGAGCACCGGTTCATTGCCGGTTCATCCGGTGCTTTACAAAACTTCTATGGATTTTGCTTACGAAAATATTAACTCTCATCAAGCAAGGTCAACATATTCCAGAAATGGAATCAATCAGATGTGGATCCTAAAGAATTCGAAGGGAATTTTGGAAAATTTAAAAGCCACCAATTTCTAATCATATTACCAGCATACAGTCTTTCGACTTCTCCACGCTCTAATCTACCATTCCACACCAAAAGCTCAAAAACAATATTATTCGCAACACCTTTCTTTCAAAAAATGGGAAAGGAAATACAAATATCTTGTCATAGGGCGGGAGGATACTTATTTCGTTAAGGAACACTCTGATTCAAGCAAACAGTATACCGAAGACGATGTTTTCCGAATGCTTGAGGTTTTGATGGACAACATAGTTGTGGTGTTTGAGGAATCATATTCCAGCAAAAAGTTCGATGGATACCAATTTCGCTCCACTGCTTGCGAACTTATTTTCATATTCATACGAAGCTGACTTCATCCAAACCTTGCTCTCAACTGGGCGAAGGCACCACACATCTCAGTTTAATTTAACCTTCAGATACATTGATGACGTGTTGTCCATCAATAATCCGAACTTTAAGGATCATCTACATGAAATCTATCCTCATGAACTAGAGATCAATGAAACAACCGAGTGCGACTTATGAACATCTCTTCTGATAAAGTTGTTGTTTTCTCTGTGAAGAAAAAGTCAGGGACGCTTTATTATGAATAAGAAATCATACAAATTCACAAATAAGTTAACACGGATGTTTTTTTTTTTCAATTTCATTCCATCAAGAAAAATTTTTAATTCTTCATCAAATTGTGGAAATCTTTCGTTCTTTTACTCAACGTGCATAGTGATGACTCCACCACATTTAATTGACTTCCAACTTTTGTCAATTTCAACTTCTGCATGCAATTTCATTCGTTTACTCTTTGTATCAATTGATACACTAGACAGTATAGCACAAATTTTGCATTGAGAACATAAAATATTTTTAATTGGAATAATTATTCATATTGTATCATCTTGTAGAACTCAAATGAGTTAAAGGAGATCCTGACGATAATCTCAACAGCATTCACAACTGAGCGCAGAGCATCTTGTAGAATTCAAGCATGTCGAATTACTTGGTGTACTACGCTTAAAAATGACCGCTTGATGAAAGCCTCATTTTGAAATACCCCAAAAGAAGATTCTTTGACTAGAACTAGAATTTAATTCTAAAGTGTCATTTATTCAAAACACCAGCTTTATATTCCCATCGTCACAATTCCTATGTCAAAACTTGGCATGAACTGTTCGCAGTGAACATCGCCCCTTCCTTAAAATCAAATTTGCGAATAAAGTGATCGATGCTGTGCGTTTAAGCAACATTCTAAGAAGGAAGGGGATATCCAACCAGACCTGGTTGCAGTACCAACAACAAAACACCAAAATAACAGTTCTGTCAAGGATAAAATCCCTCCTAATTTCAATTACCAGGAGTCGTCTTCCATTTCCTACACATATACACATCCGTTGCTTCCAAAATATTTAATTATGAAACAAATGTGAAATGTATAGATGTACGACACCTTTCAAAAGACCCCATAAAATGCACATGTTCATCCTCTGCTTTCAGTAAACTTAGAAACCTTCTCAGTAAAGGCCCAAAGTACGGGGAATCCCGTTCTTTCACATGGCGGGAAAACTTTGAAATAATTCTGGATGCATGTAAGGAGTACTTCAGACGATGGGCAAAAAAGGAGGACATGGAACTAGATAAAATCCATCGGAGAAGAAGAATAGGGCGTCTTCGGGTGCAGTCTCCACTAAAGTGTTAAATTACGATTTGAAAGTGGTGAATAATAAAGTTTCGCATTTGATAAAAATTTATATTTTTATGGAAGGATACATATCTCAGGTATTTTAAGTTTAACAGGGGAAATCTCTAATTCGTCTTCTTCTAGTGATATGCTTTGTTCAATAGAGGAGCATGAATTGCAATTTAACAGCTACGTTACAAGGGGTAGCCTTTTTTTTTCATTCCATCGCTGAAGGAACAAAAGTAGTTACAGTATAATTTTTTGTCTTCTGACGTTTTACTATGCATAAGAAATCTTTTGAAGTATAATATTAAACCTTTTTAATTTCGTACATTATTTGAAAATTTGACTTCTGAAGAAGGCATAAATATTTCAGTCTTAAAATGTTTCGCCCTCTATACATTATATCTACAACTATACAAAGCACGCATCCCTGGTCAACTAGATATTTATTGCTTGTTATGCAAGAGGATATCATATGTGATCCTGCACAGTATTATTTTGTGTACATTGCTTGGAAAATCGTTGACAGCATTTTTACATTAGTATACCAGTGGTAGAGTATTTGTTATAAAAGTACCAATTATCAAAAATATCTCCTATTGATGTAATAAGTAAGCAGTGTATATGCGTATTACTAGTATTTTATGATATTCACGTTAGATACTTTGAAATATTACAAATATTATCGAAACAGATACCGGGTACGTTACCATTTGAAACAGATACGTTACTTTCAGTTCTTAAACCGTATTTGAATACAGTGCAAAGGTTACCACCTATGAACCTCAATACTGTGACAAATGAGTAATGTGACAACAATTTATGGTATAAATTATGCCTCTGTATTAAGACATTTTTTTGATTTTCCGAGGGAAAGGCTTATTCTCAGCATTTTCCATAAAAACACAAAATATGCCCTATAATCTATGGTCTTGTTTTATTTTCAACTGTTATATGTTTCTTTTGACAAAGCTAAAACAAAGGAGGGGATCTCCAACAACACCAGGTTGCAGCGCCCACAGCAAAACCCCAAAACACTCAATGCAAAAACACAAAGCAGACAAGCACAGAAAGAGATGCATAAGGGACAAGGAACGTCAACGCACAACACAGAAACATCAAACACAAAGGACTACACATAAACCAACGAGACCAATGGGCAACCGGTGCCGACTTAGGACGGCAATCTGCCACGGAAATAGCAGAAGGTGTGGTTATCTTGGATTACGTGCGCACAACCCTCCCACTTTTCCGATTACCCAGAGGTCTCGAAGAACGTACAATTGTGGTGTAAAACAACCTCCTCACTGTCAGATGACCACACACAAACAAGACCGCAAAACGCAGGGGCCCAAGCAACACAGATGAATATGTAAATGGATATAAAAAGAGGGCGTACGTAATACAATCCGTGCTCTGCCGCCGCGAGCTCATGTATGTTATCACCCGAGGAGTCCGACTGACATTCAGAGAGGACAGGTGTTCGGGGCCCTGTCTTCTCTAAAGAGGTTTGGACAGGGCCCGTCATGGAGTCCCGTCGGCACAGTCAGTCGGAGTGCAAATTTTAAGAATGCGCTTGTACAAGCGCTTGTCATCAGCATTAAACCAGTAACAAATAACTTCTATATGGGACAAAAATGAAATCTAGGTAACGTATCTGTCGGTAAAGTTTCTGTTTTTTAGCTGCAATTCCCGAGTTATTTTATATGTTTCTTCATTTTTATTAAAGAGTCGACGTTTTGAACCAACATTCACTCCATTTAATCCATTAATAGGGCCAAATCGGTTGAGTTCTCACTGTAGAGCATGTATCTGTTGCTGTCTAAACGTCCAAATGCCGATTCTAAATACTCCCGATGAAACAAATAAAATATCGTTTGCTAGAATGGTTGAAGGACTCTGCTGGCTGATAGTACCAATGTGTACGCTTTCTTTTCTACTCAAAGATTTAGGATATGTCATTATTGTCTTACATTTCTAGCAGCTTGAAGTGTGGTAACGTATCTGTTCGCCTTCTAACGGACAACAGAATATTTCTTATTTCAAAAACAACATTTCTCATGCCGGAAAAATTTTAGTCCTTATGTAAAAGTAAGACTTTTGGGATTCAATTGGGAGTAAAAAGGACACTGATGATACATTTCTATAATGTATTTTTCTACATCATAAATGTAGCCTTTTGCACCGGACAAGGCAAATTCACTCAAAATTGACCCTTTGTGAGTCCAAGGAAAAGAACCACGAATGTTCTGGTTGTAATTACTATTGTGGTATATTGGAACATTGTGAAAGGTATTCAAAATCGATAATTTTGCTTAGTTTACCATTAAGGCACGGTCCATTTGATATTCTGGGGGGGGGGGGGGGTTTTCGAAAAAAATAATTTTGCTCTGAATTTTGATGAAAAAAATAAATTTGCTTATGGTGTGACAGAAAAAAATAATCTTGCTCTTACATGCAAGTAATCTGAATTTGAAGAATAACCATAAAATTCGCTTAAAATTCCTGAAAATTTTTCGGCTCGCTTCGCTCGCCGCAGTTTTTACTTTCTATCAAAAGAATTTGGGCTCGCTTCGCTCGCCATAGTTTTCTTCTGTAATGGCAAGTTCATATTTGAAAAATATCAAAAGAATGCATGTGTCTGAAGCAATTAAAATGCTTAAATTCATTATCAATATAATTTATTACTATTAATAGATAGATATATGTACATGTATCACCATAGTGTCTATAATTTTATATACAAGATTGGAAGGCAAATTTAAATAAGTTTTTCACTAGTTTTCATTTCTAAATGTAAAAACTTGCATCAGGCCATCTTACATGTTACATGCATGACCTTATATACATTTTGTTTACTGAAAAATATCGCTTATTGTAAAAATCTTTCATCTATCTCAGTTTAGAAGTGAATAAAAGTTTTACATAAAAACAAAGTAATGTTTGGAGTAATTTAAGTAAAAATAAAGAATTTCTATTGAAAAAAAACAAACATTCTTAATATTCACATCAATTGTTATAAAAAAAATTTCCTTGCTCCAACTTTGCAAGAAAAAAATAATTTTGCCCCGGTCCGGGGCAAAATAAATAATCTTGCTCCAATAAAAAACCCAAGCCCCCCCCCCCCCCCCCCCCCCCCCAGAATATCAAAGGGACCGTGCCTAACATATTTCTGTACAGGCTGCGGACGCGCAAATAAAGTAATTTAACACTTTAACGCAGACTGTACCTTCGCCACTCAGCTAAAAACAGACACGAGTCAATTTTTCATGACCCTGCTGTTGCCAAAGAACTTTCTGATCTCCATGAAAATATATCACTGTTACTGCTGACAAAGCGGCAAACAATTTTACTTTCATTTGCAAGTCATACTATTTCAAATACCTGAGAGAGGAATTGGGGTTATTTTAAGTACCAGGAAATCCAACATGCACGCTTACAAATTTATTTGTATCTGAAATACTTGACAACCACAAATATGTTCTTGAGTCCTTCGTTATTCATTCTGATGACTCTGATCTTGAACTACATTATGTCTACTGGATTCCCAAAATGCACAAAATCCTAAGAAACACCGGTTCATAGCCGATTCGTCCAGGTGTTTCATAAAACCTCTATCAATTTTGCTTACGAAAATATTAACTCGCATCAAGCAAGGTCTTCAAACATACTTGGAGACAACACATTCCAGAAATGGAATCAATCAGATGTGGATCCTAACTTGAAGAATTCAAAGGAACTTTAGGAAAATTTAAAAGCCACCAATTTCAATCATATTACCAGCATAAAGTCTTTCTACTTCTCCACGTTCTAAACTACCATTCCACACCAAAAGCTCAAAAACAGACTGTCCAATATTATTCGCAATATCTTTCTTTCAAAAAATGGGAACAGGAAATACAAATACCTTGTCGTAGGGCGGGAGGATACTTATTTCGTTAAGGAATAATCTGATCCAAACAAAAAGAATACCGAGGACGATATCATCCGGATACTTGAGTTTTTGATTGACAACATTTTCTGATGTTCGGAGGAATCGTATTACAGCAAATAGTTGGGATCCCAATGGGTACCAATTGCGCCCCACTGCTTGCAGACTATTCGGTATTTCTATATTCATACGAAGCTGACTTCATCCGAATCTTGCTTTCGACTGGGCTAAAGCACCTCGCATCTCAGTTCAGTTTTACCTTCAGAGACATACAAGGGCGTATGAGAAAGGGGAGGGGGCAGCGGGGGCACATCCCCCCCCCCCACTTTGAAAAGTTGGGGGCACAACCATGTTTGTGCCCCCCCCCCCCCCCCCCAACTTTTATTTCACAAAATTTTATGATGCGTTAACATTGTTTAAAGTAGCAACATTTTGTACCATAAATCTACAATCTTTCGGTCAATTTTCAAAATTTTTCTTTGGCTCGCTACCGCTCGCCAGTTCTTTATAGACTTTCTGAATAATTTAGCTATTCTGATCCATTCTTTATACATATTACTTTATCAATGTACATGAAGACAACTATATAGAATATTATTACATGTACTTGTTAATGATAGAGGGTATATTTAAAGTATATTCTGGTAAGTCAATATTTTGTTAAAAAAATTTCCTGGCCCGCTACCACTCGCCAGACATTTATTCATGTACTTAAAATTTAGAATTGCACCAGAAATGTTAAACCATTTTTTTTAATCACTTCCTTCCCCCTTTTGGGATGTTGTGCCCCTCCACTTTTTCAGGCAGAGCTACGCCATTGAAATAGATGACGTGTTGTCTATCAATAATCCGATCTTTAAGGATCATCTATAGATATGAAATCTATCCTCATGAACTAGAGATCAAGGAAACAACCAAGAGCACAATCTTTCGACGCAACGGCCATTTGAACACCTCACTGTATAATAAGTGTGATGATTTCAGCTTCCACGTATAAACATACTTCCCTTTTATGAGTAGCGACATTCCGTCTTCTCCTGCTTTTCTCAGCTGATATGGTACGCCAGGGCATGTTCCGAATATGAATATTTCATCGTTGGAGTCAGACAGCTTTCAAATAAGATACTTGTTCAGGGTTATATTACACAACGGCTGAAATCATCTTTGATGAAGTTCTTCGGACGCTACGGGGATATAATAAAAGAATATTAAATCACCCTTTCCAAAATGATCAGTGACATGTCATCATAACCATACAAGAAATATTTACCTGATATGTGCATCAATATGTATACATCGAGACAATCACCGAATTTGACAAATTTTCATGGAGCTGTTGCGACGGGTGTTACATGCAATCAGGAGACGCCGACTCTCCCTGGGCACCTGGTCTCACTTCGGAATGTTACTTATTCCGAGGTTCCCAACCGTTCCAATAGAAATTCTGATGGTTTTGCCTTGACTTCTCGACTTTGAGACTGAGGAACTGATAGGTTCTTCTTTGATGTTTTATTCATGTTTTCAGTAGTTTCTTTCACCTCTTGTTCGAACGGATAGTTTGTGCTAAGGTAATAGACCATTTTCGAGTTACAACTAATGACCGTTATAAACCTTCAGTTTAGTCACTGCTATGACGCACCTGCTTAGTTACGTCAAGTAGGGTTACTTCCGGTCTACCTTAGCAACGTCACATATTGTGACATTAGCGGTGTAAAATCTATCTAATCTACTCAAAATTGAAAAACTACTTTTCTTTGAAGATGGAAGTTATTATAATCGCTGCTTTTGCTTGTATTGACCATTAATTTGTTTACGTCATCAATGACAATGTAAATTATAAGTCATCGGATTTTACTTTATTTTCAGTAATATCATATACTGGGTACATATTATCGCCGGGTACATATTATCGCCACTTCATTTATATCTCCGCATATTGTTAATGTAGAAATTTAATTTTTTCACCATGATTACATCTTTGAAACATGAAACAGTATACAAAATATCAAATGATTTCATAACCTGCAAATACTGAATTTTATGATAGAAAGTCGGTAAATCTGAATGTATTTCCCCCGCTTCTCCGGGGAAAGGGTAGGTCACTTCATCTTCCTATATCTCTTTGGTTTTTGATTATTTTGTATGAATTTTTCACAGACGAAAAGAAGAAAGTTCAAAGATACAAACTATATCGATTTTGTTGAAAAAGTATAAGATTTTCAGTAAGAGCAGATAGAGGTGGCGATAATATGTACCCTTCCTTCTTTCAAACTTGGCTTAACCCTGACATTCACAAATCACCGATCAACAAGAACAGATTATCAGATTTTCATTAAAATTAGATGAAATGTGTATCAAGGGTTCTTCTTCCTTTTGTGCAAATTTCATTGAATTTCATGAAGAAATAAAGATTTTAGAGCAAAAAATGTTGAAAAAAGTGGCGATAATATGTGCCCGACCAGTAGAGATATTTATTCTAATAAATATTGAAAAAGTGAAAAACAGGAAATTCTTTGAACGGAAAATTTAAATGTCTTACATAAAAAATTAGAAAATGGTAACCCAACTGAATTTCTTTTTTAAAACATAACAATAATTGTGATTTAACCCCCCCCCCCCCTTTTAACGCCATTGCCTTTGTGCAAATATATCCCTAAGAAATTGTCAGTAAATAAAAGGTTCTAAAATTTAAATGAGATTAAGTATTTCTGACGTAATATAAGCCGCTTTCTCTTCTGAATGCATCAATTCAGTATGAAAATCGGTATTAACAGGGTTTTTTTTTGGGGGGGGGGGGTTCAAACTATTTTGATAAATGGCAGCCTGTGCTATTGGTAACTTGAGAAAATAAGAAAGATTTGTCCCTGTACACCTGACGAAGGCATTAAAAAAGATGTTCAAAATTGAAAAAAAAAAATCTGAAAAACGGTACCTTGAAATTATGAAAAAAAAATTGTATATAGATAAAAAATAATGCGTGGATCTAAAACATTTTTCTAAGGATGGGGTTCATCCTGGCTCTGAAGATGAGAAATTGGGAGCGTAGAAATAGAATAATGACTGACATCTTGAGGGGGAGGGGAGTTCAGAGCCTCAACACCCGCGCGGGTGTAAACTTCACGCAAAATAAAATGTAAATCCGATGAGACTCAAAGTTCAAGTAAACGTTTTATTTGCTGTATTCACAGATAGACCTTCTTGTACCTATTTAGTCATGATCCTTTAACATACATTTCAATAAATACATCTGACCTGATGACTTTAAAATGAAAATTGTTCTCGTGAATCTCTAGGGGACGGAGTTCACCCCAGTCACCCTCATGGCCTGATCAATATTTTACAAACGAGGAATGGAAAGCCGATAGGGAGAAAAAGGGGGGGGGGGTTCAGCCGGGTAAGGAAAATATATCAGTCCTGAGTCCGAGAAGATAATCATTTCATACATTTTTTTTTCATTCTTCATTCTTTTAGATTCTGCATGATCTTTTTCCGATTACAGAGTCACAGATACAATGTCACTGTGTATATCAATACTATCATGATATTTGATCGTCAGCAGGGTACACCTTCGGGGGAGGGGGTACCTCTCTCCCCTTCCACCCCCTCCCCTCCTCACCCCTCCCCCCTCCTTTTCACCCTTTCCTTACCTCCCCCCTCCCAACCCCTTTCTCCCTCCTCCCGCCCCTTTCTTCCCTCCCCCTCTCTCCCGCCCCTTCCCCCTCCCTTTCACCCTGTCCACCCCCTCACCTTCATAAGCTTTACCCGGCATCGCGTCGTTGGCCGGTTGCCGGGGTACTGGGTAGATGTAGAGGTCAAAATCAAATATTTAAACACCTGTCGTGTCAAATGCCTATCTCCATCTAACTGTCACAAACAACAAATTCAGTCACATACACCTGGACACTTGTCCAGAGTCTCTTGTTATGTCTCCTCGTACCCCCCCCCCCCCCTTTCCTGCCCATTCAACTTCTACATAGTGCATCCCCTTTGTTTGATATCTTTTGCTTGAATTTTTCCAACCCCAAATCATGTAAATCGTGCACATTTATGACGCTACAATGCCATTTGGTTGCGTTTATTTCTTAACTGTGATCACGTTATTTTTAGACTCAAATGTAAACCGGAAGTAGGGCATCTTGACAAAACGTCGAAGCGGAGTATAATATCCGAACGTGATCGGTAACTCGAAAATGGTCTATTAGCAAAATTTGTATTATTCATAAATTCCTTGACCTGGGCCGTAGGACAATTCCATAACACAAATTAACTTTACCAATCAAAGGCCTTTCTGTATATACTCGCGGGAAATTTTGGGGGCTTCTAAAAAGTTCCTATTAAATTTTGTGACTACGAACAGGCTGCTTATCGATTTTTTTACCGCTCATTAATTTCTTTGTTGCACTTTCTGTCAATTTGTCTTTGGTAAGAACAAACAAATCGGTACAACCTCAACGAAACAGCTTAGCTCGGCTAGACGGTGAGAAACTTCCCACTGGCACCCTCATTCAGAATTACTATACCATAGCGTTGTCATGACGACATGACCTATTTTTGTGAAGTAAATAAAGTACGAGAACATCGGAATGCCTTCTCTGGTCACGTGTTTTTCGTTAGTCACAAAAAATGTTTGTTTCTCCCGGATAATTGACCCTATTGCAATGTTGGATCTGATTAATCAATATTCGGAACTTGACAGCCTATACAAATCTACGATAAATGTCCGAGGTAGGCCTTTAAAGCACACCTTTTCATTGTTACGTCACTTTAAACACTTTAAACAGTGACGTCATAATGAAAAACAACGCCAAAAGATGTAGACTCGGACATTTTGTGCTTTCTTACAAAATCGGAAAATGGTCTATTAGTACGACACGTCATACCCAAATACAGATTTGGGTATGACAGTGATGATGGCCTATCATTTAGGCAAAAGTTGAGAATATGGAATCCTAAAATTTTCTTTGTGATGCATATTTTTTCAACTTACATGCGTTATTAGACCAGAAATAAAATCTTAACTTTTGTCTAAACGCATCACTGTCATACCCAAATCTGCATTTAGGAATGAACAATCTGTCGTCGAATAGTCTTGCTGGGACACTCTACGGGGGTACCACTTAAACAAGCCTGCAAAGCCTGCAGACGCCTGCAATAAAAAGTACAAGCCTGCAGGTTTTTGGATGGTCGTATACTATTGATACTTACATTGTTGGATAGGTGATGGTCTCTAGTATTTAGATATATAATTTTTATGATGATTTGATGACATTTCTAGAAGAAACTTGAGTTTAAAGACTGGTTAGTTTTACGCCTGCAGATAAGATTACCTTCACTGTACAAAGTATACATGGACAGTGTTGTTTTCATAACAATTATCATGCCTGCAGATAATATTACCTGTATTGTTTTCATAGCAATTACCAACGATTTGAATTATATTGGGTTGTTTGAATGATTATTTAAAAAAGTAGAACTCTCTGCAATATATCGTACATGTTAATGTATACATGTTAATGTATGAATATGTTTCTAGACCCAACGACAAGGACGTGGCTCTACATGCGGGTCCTTTTATTTATTTTCTTTCTTTTCTTTTTTTTTTTTTTTCATTTTTAATGGTTTGATTATAACGCCTTGATATGTCATATTTTCAGAGAGAGAGAGAGAAAGAGATATGGAAAATAGCACACACGATTGTATCCCATAGTTTTACATTCTACATTTCAAATATCGCCGTCTTAAATAAAATATGATTCAAAGATGACAAAATAATTAAAAAGTATAGCGCCCACATGAAATCATACAGCTTTTTCGTCAAAAGTGAGCGGCTTCAAATTTTTAGTAGTATCCGAGAAGTTATCAAATGAAAAATGTGGCCAACTGCTTAGTACCTCCATTTTTTTCTGAAAATTCAGAATGAAAAGACAGGCTTTAAAATGACGTGACGGTGTTCAGCGTTTTTGCACTTGACTTTATTTAACTAAACTTCTTCCATGTCTATCAATGAGACGATAATAACCTTGAAAGATGGATTCAAGTCACAACCTAAATTTTTGCAGTTCCTTAATATTAAGAGTAATTTCTTATGAAAATAAAGTCTCAATTGTTTTGATAAATGAAATCCACAAAGTTCCAAATCAGGGGTCTAGAATTCCCATTTCCCGTTGCCCGGGGCAAGTGAAAAGTTGGGTCGGGAAAGTGCAAAGTAGGCGTTCACTTGCCCGTGGGCAAGTAGATTAGGCCAAGCAAAAAATAAAAAGTTGGTTCTCAGGCTACTTTTTTTTTCAAATCATATGCGGCAGGCAGGTTTTTTTTCATAAAACATTTTCAGAACAACTACAAATTGGAATATAATGACATCCTTTATGCAAGTAATTTGTTTCCTCAGCGTGTGATTGGCATTTCTGTCCAGTTTTATTACTTCAATTTGTACCCATTGAATGACCGCTTGAAATGACATAAAAATTTTACGGACGAACGCAAACACAAGTACATGTAGTACATTTAGATAAAATAAGATAAGATATAAGTGGACTTCAGGGATTTAAATCTCAGGCGCAGAACAAGAATACAAAATAATGTCATAGAGAAAAATCAATATTTTATCTGAATGAAATAGAACACTTTGAACATAAGAATTTTGCGCTTCTGTATGGCAATGTAAGCTGTCATTAACGCGTTGCTGGTATCGTCACCTTCTCCTTGAACTCCTTGGATCCGCCACTGATGTCCTTGCTGAAGGTCTGGGTCTGTCTGATAATGCTATAAAATATATACCCGTCTTGTCTGCATCGTAGATGCGATCGGAGAAACGTTAGCTATGTTTTCACCTTCAACGGATTGCCTGTTCCGTCATGCATCGGCGTCCTTATTCCGTAAATTCTCTTGAATTCGATTCAGATTCAGATTTCTTTTCTATCTCATACTTCTACCGGTAAGACAGGTTTTTGATTTATTCTGATTTCTGAAGAATCAAGCACTCAATTTTTAGCTAGATATGCCACATTTCAAAATGGCCTTTAAAGTAAGTTGCAGTATACCTTTCCTTCTCTACATGTAATTTTTGATGGGCAAATGATTTTATTGATCGGGCAAGTAAATTTTATGTCATGAGTTGCCCGTGGCAAGTAGATTTTGAAAAAAATTCTAGACCCCTGCCAAACTGAGATTTTACATAGTAATGAGTTTTTATCCAAACCCCGCAGTCATCTACGAAAGATCTCTTGTCAGTCTGTTCGTATTCATGGTCGACAATGAAGAACACATTTTCTTTGTGGCCATTTGGAATTTCTTTCAGATTTTCACCACTGGTACCCTCGATTAAAATTTTCAATGTTTGATTCAAATCTAAAAATTTACCGTTCAAAGAATTAGTATCAGGATTTCTGAAGGGTTTGCACACAAAAATTGGTTCCTCAGAGTCATTGTCTGTTTGTTCGTCCGTGGCATGTGTATCGTCCAATTGATCTAAATTTGTCACATGTACATCGTCAGTCTTGAAGTTGCTATTGTTAAGAACATTTCATTTTGAAGATTTTTCTTAAAGCAAAACAAAATGATTTGGTGTCCAAGTTCCGTTTCCAGAAAAAGAATACTGCTTGACCAAAGAATGGAAATAGGGTTCTTTACATTTTTTTTTTAGATTCTTGGAGAAAATGTGCGGTTCAAAATACCATAGAGTTGTCAAAAATTCCAATTGCGGGATAAAATGACCAAATAGATCTATCAATAACAGAAGATGCGGCATGAATGGTATAAGCCGAAGAAAAGGAAAAATTTTCAGAACAGGCTCGCACTGATTCGTCCATTGCATACTTGCCATAATTTTTCGGAGTTTGTAATTGCAAAGAGGGACAAATCATCAAAAAGCGGGACAAATATAACACCAATGAGGGACAAAGAGTGACACTTGTAGGAAGTTGAACTCATTGCCCTCTGCAAACGAAAGAACGTCAGAGAAAAAATAAATCTTATTAATGCGCGCCGTATACGTAGACGGCTCCTATAAGTGGCGCTTCAGCAAACTTGTCTACCCTTTTAAATTTGAACATGTTGAAATGAACTTTCTTAATACACAATCGATAACTTATCGACTCGGGTATTAAAAACGACACTACGCAAACGTACTTTGATTAGTATTGAGAGTTTTTTATGTATTAATAATAAAGAGCATATTATGATAACTTTAGAGCGTTCCGTGGTTGCCATATTTTCTTCTTTTTTCTTTTTTTTTTTTATCTTGTTTACATGTTCTCATAAAAATGAATTCATATCTTGGCTTATATAAATGGTATCACTCGAACATCGTATACATGTATTTATTGCTTTATTAATTTTGATTCAATGATCGAATTTTTTCGTGAGCAAAAAAAAAAAAAAAAAAAGACCAACAAGATTGTATTTAGGGACATTTGTGGAACAGCCGACCTTTTACCAACCTAATACTATCAAAACATAGATCGATAACCGGCTGATTACTGTACATAAAACAATGAAAGTTCAAGAAAAGACGAGACCACACAGAATTAGTCCGACTTGCAGACCTACGACGGTGTTATCTGTTTTTTCGTCTTCGAAGACGAAAAAACAGATAACACCGTCGTAGGTCTGCAAGTCGGACTAACACAGAATAATCAATATTACGCCGAATTTTTTTTTTTTTTTTTTTTTTTTTGGATGGAACGTCCAAAAATCGGGATTTTGACCAGGCCGGGACACAATTTTTTCGGTCGAAAATGCGGGACAATTTTTTTCCCGGGCGGGACAATATGGCATACTCCACTTACAAGTGCAAGTCCGTCGTGTTTGTGTAAAAAGATCGATGTTCAATCATTTCGAGGCAAGTCCTATACCTTAACTCAGATGAAAGATTTTCATCGTTTTGAAGACCGAGAGATAAGGCATTAAAAAAACAATTGCCGTCTCCGGTTGTCTCCACAGCCAAAAAGTCAGAATGTGGGCCTAAAAACTTAGATGCCGTACGATCTTTTTTTTTTTTTTTTGGTTACAATTTAATCATGCTAAAATGCATTATTTTCATTTAAAGACTTTAAGCCATATATCTAGAAACGTAACATAGTCAAGACAATTAATCTATTTAACATGTAGAAAACAAGAGTAATAAAAACATACTGGACAGGTGATAATTACTATGTAAACAATGCTTGATCTACCTGTGACATATGTTTGCAGGCGCTGTACAGCAGGCGTTAAAAAGTAGACAACTTTATCATTTATTTTCTAATAAAGTATATAAAATATCGGAATGAAATTTCACATCTGAATACTAGAGACCATCACCTATCCAACCATGTAAGTATCAATAGTATCCGACCATCCAAAAACCTGCAGGCTTGTACTTTTTTATTGCAGGCGTCTGCAGGCTTTGCAGGCTTGTTTAAGTGTGACCGCTCTACGGAAATCCTCGGACTTTACCTTAGGGGTATTTTTTACTGGTAGGAAACGCCTAAAAGTTGTTTAGTTGTAGAGCAGCCAGTAGAGGAGTCAAGTGATTGCGTGAGTGACATAGACATAAAAAAGATTAATCGTTTCAGCTCAATCATTCATGAATTAAGTTCATTAGACAACAGGATAATCCCCCGATATCACAAACCATCAGAATTGGACAAGGAACTTTTCATTCTACTTTCATTTTCGAATTTCATGATTTTGTAATTTTTCAGTTGCAGTGTAATCTCTTTTGTCGTTTATGTATGCCAAACCACATAATCACTTGTCAGTCCTAAATGAAATTAATGTTCAATGAAATCTAGTGCATTTTATTGTAAATGAGGTGGACCTGAGGGGTATGGGAATGAGTGGCCTATGAGTACCTATCACTGGAGGGAGTAAGCTACGTATAATCTTACCTTACGTCTCCATTGTCTGTGTTGTATGGGCGGCTGCCATTATCCTCTCGTCTGCTTCCAACTCTGACTACTTCCGGTGGGGTGGATTCGACCTACCTACATTTCTAGGACCACTACATCCTTCCCCCTTTTGTTGAAAAGGACTTGATTATCTGTTGGTAGGGGGAGTGTGGAAAGTTGCAGGTTGGAATTACAGATTTTAGATTGCCCTCAAAAGGAGGACTAAAGCCAAAGATATACCCTTGTTACTTACTATGGGTTAAGGAACACACAAATAAAGAATAAATGAAACAAAACAAACACAACATATTTACAGCCCCTTAAACATCTAAGTTCTAACAGTACCTTCTGTTGTAGTATTTACATATAATAGAGGGGCAAGGGATGACCTCAGAAATTAAGGTCAAACAATTCCCATCTCCCTTCCCCCTTTAAGAAAAAGAGGATGTTGTGGGTGGGGAGAAAGGGTGGGTAGGTGGGAATTGCTAAAGGGACAGGGGATGGATATGGGTATAAACCCATAATGGACAAAAGGTGTGGTTGAAGGGGAAGTGGGTATTTACCCATAATAGACCAAGGGGAGATATGGAAAGGATAGAGGGGGACTGGGTCTTTGACCCAATAAAAACAAGGACATAAATTTGTACTGTGGATGGAAATAAGGAGGGAGTCCCATTCAGGGGATGGGACAAAGAGAGGGAGGGGGTGGCTTTATGGATTGATGACTATGGGACAAGGAATGGGGGGGGGGGGGGGTTGCTAAAGGGGAGATTTGGCGGTGTAGGGGTTGGGGTAACCCAGAAACAGGGGGTTAGTGACCCAGAAACCCAGAATATAGTGGGTTAGTGACCCAGAATCGGTCGGTCTAAACACAACTTACATAGTATGTGTGTTGGGGGTACACTGACTGCACTTGTTGGTGCGCAGTGATTCTGCATACTCCCTGGTGGTTCCCTTTTGTTTGGGATGGAACCAATCGTTGCGAGTCTTGCAAGAAACCATGTCGACCTCTAATGACTGAACCCAAAGGTCATCTTTGTCCCTGTCTGGACACAAGAATTTCTTCTTGACATTATCTGATTGTGGTACCCTACCAGTACCTTTGGCGAGACTAGGGGTTGGTTTGGACCTTGGTTGGAGTGGTGCCCCTAGGAGGGCATAGCGTAAGGCTCTGACCCAAGGTGGGTAGGTCCTGCCCTGAAAGGGCTTAATATTGTCACGGTTCATGACCTTTACGTCAAACTTAGATGACATGACCTCTACATGCCTAGGGCCTCTTATGGCAGTTATGACCCCAGGGCCTATCCAAGGTGGGGGACCTTTCTTTCCTTTGCCTCTGACCTTGAAATTCTTAAATTTCACTACATCGGCCACCTTATAAGAGGAATCTTGGGTCTCATTGTGACCGTGCTGAGTGTCAACTGGGGAATGGTTAAAAGCAGGAGGTTCTTCCTCCTCAATGACCTTTTTGACCTCGTTGTCAGCCTGACCAGTTTCTGACACACTAAGTGGGATGCTTCCGCCCATATTTTTGTCATTTCCAGAGTCACAGGGTTCCTGGGTTATACTAGACCCTGTGTTGACCTCTGTTTCTTCGTTGACCTTGACGCGAGTACAAGGTATTTCATCTTCACTTTCCATTGTGCAAACTCTGGGAGGGGTGTTCACTGAGAGGGGTGAGTACCCTCCGGAGTCTAGATCAGGACTACGCTTACCAGGACAATTTCTACCTACATGTCCTTCCTCGTAACAAAATTCGCAAACTTCTAGCGAACTGCCTTCCTTAGGCCTCTTGTTCGCTCGTCTAGAACCAGGACTATTCATAGGGCTCCGATTCCTGTCAGAGCGGCGGGAATAGGGATCCGGTGCACGATTAGGCCTCCTCCTCCTCCTCTCACGATAGGAGGACGGGGGATAGCTAGGCCCAGGGCTTTGCCCCCTGGGATAATATACTTCAAACCCTCCTTGGGGTACATCACAATACCATTGTCTCTCCTGTCCAGAGACTAACACCTGACCAGCTTCAGGTCCCTGTGGTCCATAACCATCCATACTAGGTGACACCCTATACTGTGTATGAACATTGTTAGGGGTGGGGCTAGTTAGGGTGGGGAAATTTCCTATACCATGTACAACTTCAGATGCATGGGGCACTCCGGGCCCCCATAATCCATTGTCACTAACACATCCTTCTAGGCCCACTTGGCCCTGCCCTTGCACCATGGGCATTGTGTATCCATGACCTTGATGGAGAGATGTGTAATAACTAGGTGGTGTTGCTAGCACTTGCCTAGAACACATGGGGTCTCCAACATACTCAGCACTAGTAACTGGGACAAACCCCTGTGGCTGTGTTGTCTCATAAACCTGTGATTTGGGTGTACCATAAACCTGTGGTTGTGGTGTACCATAACCCTGTGATAGGGGTGTACCATAAAGCTGTGATGGGGGTGTACAATAACCCTGTGGTAGAGTACTGTGACCTTGTGGTAGGGGAGTACCGTGACCTTGACAAAGGGGAGTACCGTGACCTTGACAAAGGGGAGTACAATGACCCTGTGATTGGACTTTTTCAAGCCCCTGTGGTAGGTATGTTCCAAGCCCCTGTGGTTGGGCTACAAGGAATTGACCTTGTCCTTCTACGGGGTTAGTAGGGAAACTGTGACCTACATTCCCTGAGAGGGGTACACTGACAGGGTTGAATTGTGGCATCGTGTTTAGGACGTTCAGCAACCTATCCACCATATCCGCCACACAGGAAAACCTCTCGTTAATACGTCTGAACTGATCATCAAGCTCCATCATCACAAGGGGGTTACAAAAACAATTTGAACAATAAAATCAATTACAAAATTCTCATACAAATTTATTATGTACACAAGAAAATTACGCTGGGCTGGTAGGGCGCTCGTTTTCTCTGACCCGTAACCAACTCGCGTGTAACGAAACCAATGTAAACAAAACAAAATGGCGGAAATACTCGGGAAGAAGAAGTTCGAGTCACATGACCCAACTGGCGGGAATTTGCCTTGAGAGGCTCCCCAACTGGCTCGAGTTTTTATATTTACATGAAGATACCCTTTTTAATCCTCGTCGCCAGTGAGGTGGACCTGAGGGGTATTGGAATGAGTGGCCTATGAGTACCTATCACTGGAGGGAGTAAGCTACGTATAATCTTACTTTACGTCTCCATTGTCTGTGTTGTACGGGCGGCCGCCATTATCCTCTCGTCTGCTTCCAACTCTGACTACTTCCGGTGGGGTGGATTCGACCTACCTACATTTCTAGGACCACTACATAAATTTAATAGGCATTCCAGTTAACCTTTGAGGGCGCTGTCTTTACTTTCGTTTTAAACAGGTTGGGACTGTCCACAAGATATCGATACTATCACGTAAATTCGCGACTGTCCTTTAAACCAGCAACTGTAATGGTCACGGTTTTGTGTGACTCAAGTGTTTGGAACAAGGGAAATTATCAATTTAGGCCTTAATTTGACTTTTTTGCTTATTCTTTTTCAATTAGTCTGAATGGTCTTTTCATGAAAAATCGACTTCCGACATTTAATTGTCCCCTCTATATCGGCAATCTCCAGGAAACGATGATCCAAGTGACAGAATAGCTTAAAAAAATCATGGGTACAACTGTAAAAAGGAGATAAGCCCCTAAAATTATTATTTCCCAAATATACTTACGTGTTCGAAAATTCAGTTGTTTATGTCTCCCTCCACATGTTTACTGGAAGTTGTTATGATCGATATTAATCAATCACGTGGTGTTAATCTCTTGTCAAAATGTAATGTAATTTCTAAGTTCTATGTGCCTTGTTGGACATTTGGTGATACCTCTTTATGCACATTGATGTCAATATTGATCCAAAAGTAAAATGATGAGAAACAAACTGAAGCCTTTTTATGACTTATACATGTACATGCATATATCAATATGGATGGAGGTGTGCAGACACCTTTGGATCTATTCAGATAGACTGATGTCGAATCAAACCTGCTTTCTCACAGTAGCGTATCATGTGATATGCAAATAATCTCTAGCCCGGGAATCCCCTTCGATTTAGTAAATCGTAACAGTCTAAATCTACTTAATAGGAAACTATTTTAAGACTATCATATGATATGAGCATCACTATCATCTATACCGTATGCTGGTAATCTTTTCTGGTCAAGAATAGAGGTACATGTATATTCAGAGAACACTTCAACAGAATTTTTTTTTTATTTTGTTTACATGTTATGATACGGTGCATGTAAATAAACAAAATTTATGTTGAAGTGTTCTATGAATATAATTCTATTCTTGACCAGAATAGATAATCATCATATAAATGAAAATGATACTCATATGATAGACCTTCATATAAAGTAGATTTAGACAGTATTTACCTCGTTTAATCGGAGGGAATTCCCGGGCAAGAGATTATTTGCCTGTCACGTGATATGCTACAGTGTATCTGGCATGATTGAAAGTGTTTGGCCAGTCATTGTATGCATGTGTACACTGACCAGTGAATTGATATAAAGTAACAATAGTACAAATAATGTTTTTCAAATTGTGTACAATATTGATATTAAATTTCAGTTCCTGATCTGCTGATAGGCTGATAGGCAGATCAATCTCTCATTGGCATACAATGCATGTACTCTTCCCTTTTTTAGGTTCAGCTGTTCCGTATTGAAAAGGAATCTCTCTCATATAAACTATTATGGAAAAGCAGGGACCTCCTCCAGCTTACACAGAGCTGCCCCAGGAACAGGCTTACCCACCTCAGGGTGGGTTCTATCCTCCTCAGGGAGGGGCTTATCCTCCACAGGGTGGGGCCTATCCTTCCCAGGGGCAAGGATACCCAACACAACAGTATCCTACACAGCAAGGTAAGTCACTTAGGTTAGTAAATGATATACTATACATGTATTAGTTACAGCGCAACGGAGAAGTGATATTTTGCTGTCTTATCCAACAAAAGACAGCAAAATATCACTTCTCTGTCGCGCTGTAACTATACATGTATTTACAGAAATAAGTCATGATGCAATAACTTACGAAAGTTGTCACTTTTCAGCTTTCATATATACCGGTAGTTTGAAGAGGATCTGTATGATATTGATATTTTCTGTGAAAGCTTACATTGAATAGGTAAAAAGTTTGTGTTGATATACTGATTATGACAACTTCGTGCATTTTCATGCAACATCATGTTGAACCAAAGTACTTATTTTGAATAATATGAGATACAAAAAGATGTCATTGCTACCAGTTACATGTAGCACCAACACACAACGTAAGTTTTGCTCTAAGCTGACATAGCTCACATAGTACACAGGTAATTAAAGCTGTTATATGAAGGTTACTGATGTATTAAGTACATGTACTACGTTGTATAACCAATGAGCCATGTCCACATTATCCAGTGTGGTACTAGAGTGATATGGTTTACATACAGGTAGTCAGGTTGTTTATTTATAGGTATTGTACCTGCACATGTAGTAGTAACCACTCAGATGTCCTATGAGGCTATGTGTATTTCAGTGTTTCATGAGATTCCAGTTCCTAAAACATGAACACAGTATGGTTTTTAACTCGCCTGAGCAAAGCTATACAAAAGAGCTATAAAAAGCCTATTGTTATAGTGCTCCGTCTGTCCATCTGATGTAAACTTTCAACATTTTCAACATCTCTGCAACCTCTGCACAGAATTTCACAGGAAGCAAGTACTCGCAGTCCTCTACCAAGTTTTTGTTTTTTGAGCTAATTGGTCAGCAAATATGGCCGCTGAGGGCTCTAATTAGTTGATGCATTTTCAACATTTCCTCCTTAACTGCTGTACAGAATTTCACGAAACCTTACAGGAAGCAAGTGTTTAAGGTCCTCCAACATGTTTATGTTTTTTTTAAGTCAATCAGTCATCAAATATGGCCACAAAAGACTTTGATTGGCTGGCACATTTTCAACATCTCATCTGCATCTGCCGCACAGAATTTCGTGGAACCTGTACACAGTGTGGTACCTCTGTTATATCAGCTTTGTTCTTTATTTATAGGTACTATACCTGTAGTAGTAACCACTCAGTCCCGTGTTATGTCTAGATTAGTGTTTCATGAGATGCCGGTACCTATGACTTGTACCCAGTGTGGTACCTCTGTGATAACAGCATTGTTCTTTATTTACAGGTACAATACCTGTAGTAGTAAGCACTCAACCCCATGTTATGTCTAGATCAGTGTTTCACGAGATGCCGGTACCTATGACTTGTACCCAGTGTGGAGCCTCTGTTGTTACAGCTACAGAGTATGAAACAGGAATGCTTACATGGATGATAGCAGGGATGTTGTGCCTTTTAGGGTAAGTATTATAAAACTTCGTCAGAAGGAATATTCAGTTTTTGTTGTCACATTTTTAGCAGAGTGGCATTTGAAGAGCACATTGTCAGGTGCCCTATTGTTTGTCGATTGTCCTGTCTGGTAGTCACACTTTGCAGTAATTTCCTGGTAACTTTTTTATTTATATTATACAATAAGCAAAATTAAAGCAGTGTCATTCAAACCAACAGTAAAATTCAGAGGAAAGGCCAAGGTCGACTCGCATTAAAGGCCAAGGTTATAAATTTTGGTTCAAGCATTAATATGCCAGAATTTTTTAACTTGCATTTTCAAGGGAAAGGAAAATCTCTTATCCAATTAAAAATGTGGTTTTGAAATAGAAAAGGGTATGTTTGTTTATTCAATTTAAAAAAATGTGGTTTTGTAATAGAAAAGGGTATGTTTGTTTTCATATATCAAGCTCTAATATGTTAATTAATTTTTACCATACACGATAACAGATGCTGGCCCTGCTGCCTGATACCTTTCTGTGTGGATGGATGTAAGGATGTGATCCATAGTTGTCCTAACTGTAAAACTCGGCTTGGTGTCTACCGTAGAGTCAGCTAGATACAGAATCTCAAAGACAGTAACCAGTTATCAACATCTCAACCCTGTTACACCATAACTTTTATAGGAGGATACATAATCTTATGTAAGAAAAAAACGAAACAAAGTGAAGAAAAACAAAACACAAAATGAAGAAAAAAGTCCTTTTTATCAGCAATTTTTTTTTTATTTTCCCCATATTTCATGCATGGTCTTTCTTTTTATGTTATTTGAAACAAAGTGAAGAAAAACAAAACACAAAATGAAGAAAAAAGTCCTTTTTATCAGCAATTTTTTTTATTTTTCCCATATTTCATGCATGGTCTTTCATTTTATGTTATTTGAAATGACTTACATTCCTAAGTTATGTATTTTATGCTTTTTGTCTAACTGTTCTATTTTTGTGCCCACTTGATGAAAGTAAAGGTAATTTTTCTACAGCTCATAAAAATGAATTTTATGGTGATCCTTCATAGAACATTACATTTAAAATACATGTACATAAGGCCATACAAAATTAATGTTTAGTTTGACGGGCACTTTTTTAGAAAAAAAAGTGAGGGAGGCAGGTTTTTTTGTTTTTTTGTTTTGTTTTTGGTTTTTTTTTTTTTTTTTGCAAACGTGAAATATGATGAATGTACATTTTTTGTAATTTATCTTTAACCAAATTTCTAATTCAAGTGTTTTAATGCTGAAAATACATTAAAACTTAAGTATAGTATGAAGTGGTAATGTTTAGTACGTTGAATAACAAGATAACCCATAACAAGATAACCCAACGTCTTCCTGTTATATACTTATTGCATTTCCAAACCTGAAGTTTGCTAGATATTCTGTGATTTGGTCACACTTATTATATGTATCATATGACAGACGATGTCCTATGGCAGACCAGTATCACTCAGAAGATGTAGACTAAATACATGTATGGTGTACATCTTATTTATGCTAAAAAGGATCACCAATCTCTAACCGTTGCCCTGTGTAAGGTTTAAACTTCAAATGACGTTAACATTTTGTGAACTACTTTCAGGTCAACTAAGCGAGTGAAACTCGTAATTGTTGCTCAGTGCTTAGACCGAAAATTTGACCCTTGTCGTCGGCAAAAGAGTAGGGAAAATACAAAGAAACATGTCCAGCGATTGGGATGGCCCATTCTGATAGAAAATGGCCCATAAAATCGGCAACTCGCTGCGCCCTGGTGCCATTATTCTACGGCGTCCATTTTTTTTGTTTTTTAAATCTATTAAAAGTTCTGTTCTCGTATCTACGTTGTAACGTAGATCTACACCAGGAGCAGTAATACAGAGATCACAGCTTTCTGTACATGGCCAGTCAGAACTCTAAGGCACAAAATTCTTCTGTTCACTGACAATTGAAAGGTCCTTTGCTATTTTGATACAATATTGATTTTTCTCTGACAATTGCGCCTGAGATTTAAATCTCCAACGTCCACTTACGGTATCTACGTTAAGGTACTTGTGTATGCGTTCGTCCGTAAAATTATCATGTCATTTTTTTAAAGTGGTCAGTCAATGGGTACAAATTGATGTAATAAAATTTGTACAAAATGTCTTCCCTAATATCAACAAAGCTGAGAATGAAGCTGCCCATCCGTGGACACAAAAAATTCAGGAAAGGTGGCTGAAGTTTGGTCTTGGCTGTTCTGTGATCCATGCAAAAAATGTACTGTAAATTATTCATTGGAAATGGTCAAATTGGGAATCTCGTGACAAAAAAAAATGTGCTAACGTCTGATGCATAATGCATGCATATGCATAGCTTTTCGAAAATTGATCATTTTTGGAATGGCCCTTTCGTGAGGAAAGATGGCCCATTGTTTTTGAGAATGGCCCATTAAAGTCCAAGTGGAAGGGACCGTCGTCCCATTGAGCAAGTTTGCCTTCCCGATCACAGCATGTCTGACAATTTAGTTTGAATTTTAACAACGATTACACAAGGGTATCCTGATCGATTCGTCATCCCTTTTCACTGTCGGACTTGAGCAAGTTGTTTGCAAATTTGAATTTCTATCCCTCGGAAATTTTGAAGTATCTGCGATGTGCTTAGGGTTTAGTTGACTAGTTTATCTGAATCGAAATTAGGATCGTTTAGTATTTCTGCCCCTTCCCTCGATCCCGTCACCGGTGTTCCCGGCTGATCAATCTGACGTAAACTGTGAGTTCTAAACGAAAACGTTTTCAAATTTCTAATAAACTAGATAATTTAATAAAGAATAATGCTCTTGCAGATTATCACAACAGAGCCAAGTATCATTTTACGTTACGTTACCTCGTCCGTGATATGGAATATACGCGTCATCGCGATTACCGTACAAACAGCAATTGAATACGGCAGCTCGGGTAAATAATACTATTTTATGTAAACAAGTATTGAGTTACAGCTTTACAATTTATATATTTAGTGAAGTAAAGAACATGTAAACAAACAATTTGTATTAGCACAACGATGTTCAATTGACTACTTCAAAATTATGGTAAAACACGTGATAAAAATCGGAAATGCGGCGGGTTTTTAGGCAATGCGGCGGTGCCCGTCAAACGAAATCTTAATTTTTTTTGGCCTAAGGATCTAATGAGTTGTAATTTTATTGTATGCTGTTTTGTAACAAAGTGAAGAAAAACAAAATACAAAATGAAGAAAAAAGTCCTTTTTATCAGCAATTTTTTTTTTATTTTTCCCATATTTCATGCATGGTCTTTCATTTTATGTTATTTGAAACAAAGTGAAGAAAAACAAAACACAAAATGAAGAAAAAAGTCCTTTTTATCAGCAATTTTTTTTTTATTTTTCCCATATTTCATGCATGGTCTTTCTTTTTATGTTATTTGAAACAAAGTGAAGAAAAACAAAACACAAAATGAAGAAAAAAGTCTTTTATCAGCAATTTTTTTTTATTTTTCCCATATTTCATGCATGGTCTTTCATTTTATGTTATTTGAAATGACTTACATTCCTAAGTTATGTATTTTATGCTTTTTGTCTAACTGTTCTATTTTTGTGCCCACTTGATGAAAGTAAAGGTAATTTTTCTACAGCTCATAAAAATGAATTTTATGGTGATCCTTCATAGAACATTACATTTAAAATACATGTACATAAGGATCTAATGAGTTGTAATTTTATTGTATGCTGTTTTGTAACAAAGTGAAGAAAAACAAAACACAAAATGAAGAAAAAAGTCCTTTTTATCAGCAATTTTTTTTTTATTTTTCCCACATTTCATGCATGGTCTTTCATTTTATGTTATTTGAAACAAAGTGAAGAAAAACAAAACACAAAATGAAGAAAAAAGTCCTTTTTATCAGCAATTTTTTTTTTTTTTTCCTATATTTCATGCATGGTTTTTCTTTTTATGTTATTTGAAACAAAGTGAAGAAAAACAAAACACAAAATGCAGAAAAAAGTCTTTTATCAGCAATTTTTTTTTATTTTTCCCATATTTCATGCATGGTCTTTCATTTTATGTTATTTGAAATGACTTACATTCCTAAGTTACATGTATGTATTTTATGCTTTTTGTCTAACTGTTCTATTTTTGTGCCCACTTGATGAAAGTAAAGGTAATTTTTCTACAGCTCATAAAAATGAATTTTATGGTGATCCTTCATAGAACATTACATTTAAAATACAGGTACATAAGGATCTAATGAGTTGTAATTTTATTGTATGATGTTTTGTAACAAAGTGAAGAAAAACAAAACACAAAATGAAGAAAAAAGTCCTTTTTATCAGCAATTTTTTTTTATTTTTCCCATATTTCATGCATGGTCTTTCATTTTATGTTATTTGAAATGACTTACATTCCTAAGTTATGTATTTTATGCTTTTTGTCTAACTGTTCTATTTTTGTGCCCACTTGATGAAAGTAAAGGTAATTTTTCTACAGCTCATAAAAATGAATTTTATGGTGATCCTTCATAGAACATTACATTTAAAATACATGTACATAAGGATCTAATGAGTTGTAATTTTATTGTATGCTGTTTTGTAAATACATGTAGTATTAATACCACTGACAGATCTTGATCTCTAGCTACGCATCTTAAAATTCAATCAAGCATAA
Source organism: Pinctada imbricata (assembly GCA_033119305.1). Taxonomy (NCBI): domain Eukaryota; kingdom Metazoa; phylum Mollusca; class Bivalvia; order Pterioida; family Pteriidae; genus Pinctada; species Pinctada imbricata. The sequence continues at coordinate 55,882,391 of VSWD01000008.1, read as the reverse complement.
ATTCTTATAGTATTATTTACTCAATGGAACCAGTTTTGATAGGACATTTCAATGTTAATTTATCTGCAATATTGGCAACTTCATCCATAGACTCTGTGGAATGTCATGAACTTCATGGAAAAATTAACATGGAAAGATTCCATCTTTTAAAATGAACGCTTGAATAGCTCAGTATCAAATTTATGTCAAAAGCTGCGGTTTCAATGTGAAATTGATAAAATCTTCATTTTGTGATTACTGAATTTAGTCCTCTGAGCAAACTACAACTTGCAGATGAAAAATCAAAATTTACATGTTTTATTGCATTTTTGTCAATTTTGTTTTCATACATTTTGATATTTTTCTTATTGGATATTATTTTGTTTTATGGCATTTTTGTATAACAGTTATGAAATGGAAACTGACACTTTTACACTTTATACCATGTTTTACCATATTTATACTTTTTAGCTCACCTGAGCGAAGCTCAAGTGAGCTATTGTCATAGCGCGCCGTCCGTCATCCGTCTGTCGTCGTCGTCGTCTGTCTGGCGTAAACTTTTAACATTTTCGACATCTCCTCTGCAACCGCTGCACAGAATTTCATGAAACTTTACAGGAAGGAAGTACTCAAGGTCCTCTACCAAGTTTGTGTTTTTTGTGCCGATTGGTCAACAAATATGGCCGCCGAGGGCTCTGATTGGCTGATACATTTTCGACATCTCCTCTGCAACCGCTGCACAGAATTTCATGAAACTTTACAGGAAGGAAGTACTCAAGGTCCTCTACCAAGTTTGTGTTTTTCGTGCCGATCGGTCAACAAATATGGCCGCCGAGGGCTCTGATTGGCTGACACATTTTCCACATCTCCTCTGCAACCGCTGCACAGAATTTCATGAAACTTTACAGGAAGGAAGTAATCAAGGTCCTCTACCAAGTTTGTGTTTTTTGTGCCGATTGGTCAACAAATATGGCCGCGGAGGACTCTGATTGGCTGATACATTTTCGACATCTCCTCTACAACCGCTGCACAGAATTTCATGAAACTTTACATGAAGGAAGTACTCAAGGTCCTCTACCAAGTTTGTGTTTTTCGTGCCGATCATTCAACAAATATGGCCGCCGAGGGCTCTGATTGGCTTACACATTTTCAACATCTCCTCTGCAACCACTGCACAGAATTTCATGAAACTTTGCAGGAAGGAAGTGCTCAAGGTCCTGTACCAAGTTTATGTTTTTCGTGCTGATCGTTCAACAAATATGGCTGCCAAGGGCTCTTATTGGCTGACACATTTTCGACATCTTCTCTGCAAAAAAACCACTGCACAGAATTTCATGATACTTTACAGGAAGAAAGTACTCAAGGTCCTCTACCAAGATTGTGTATTTTGTGCTGATCGGTCAACAGATATGGCCGCCGAGGACTCTGATTGGCTGACACATTTTCGAAATCTCCTCTGCAACCATTGCACAGAATTTTACGAAACCTTGTAGCAAGCAAGTACTCAAGGTCCTCTGCCAAGTTTGTATTTTTCTTGTCGATAGGTCAACAAATATGGCTGTCAAGGGTTTCGATCTGTAGAAGTATTTTTGTGACTTTTAACCCTTTGTCTGCAACTCAGGTGAGAGATGTGGCCCCCTTGGGCCTCTTGTTTATGGAATAAGGGTACCATATTACATACTGGACAATCATTTTACTTTGATGAAAGTGCACTGCTCCGTCGTTAGTTGTCAATTATGAAGTTCCATGCCATGATATGATATAGCGTGTCCAATTTAAGGAATGGTTTTTTTTTTACACTTTTGAAAAAATAGAGTAAATGAACTAGGAGGCCTTTATGGCTACACTTTTAGAGGAACCAAGATAAGTTTTATTATAAACATTATTACGTGTTTTTGTTTGTGGAATTTTTATTCTTTTTATTCATAATTTAATGCGTCAACCTTTTTTTTCACATTACTTTTGTTTTTACAGTGAATTGATTTTGAAGTCATAGGCTCTTCTGACCAATGTTGATGATGACTATTAATGTATAATTGTGATTTGCACATAGAATTTATTTGTATATTTTGTTATTTTATATACATTTTTATGAATGATATATTTATTATCAGAATTAAATGTTTATATAATGAGTGGAATGGTTTTATTGACTTTCATGTACACATTAGTGTTAAGATACATGTTTGATTAAAGTTAATTTAGGACAATATTCAAGATTGTCAAGGAAAAATACACCCATCTCATTGATTGTTACTTTTAAAATATTTTTAAAATAAATTTATTTTTGCCCCTGTACAGAAGATTGGGGCATATTGTTTTTGTACTTCTGTCTGTTTATTTGTCTAGCCAGACTTTTACCTTGGTCATAGAGCCTTTTTAACTTTATCAAATACAGCTTAGATATTTCACATGTGCTTTGCTTTCATTTAATATTTTGACCTGGTGACCTTGACCTTGAAGTATGACTTTTAGGAAATTACATTTCGGACATTACTTTTGTCACCATTCAAGATAGTATATCCATACACATTTTCCACACCTCTCTACCCTATGACCTGACATTTCTATTGATACCATATGATCTTTAACCTGTGACCTTGACCTTTATGACTGACCTTAACTTTAAAATATTAGCCAAAGCCTTATCCATAATTTTGGAATCATATCAGATACAGCTTAGATATTCCACAGGTCCATTTCTTACAACAACTTTTTTCATTTGATTCTTTGACCTTTGATCTTGTTATCTTGACCTTGGATTTGACCTGCTTTTAGGAAAATACACTAATGATGATACCTCTGTCATCTTTTGAAGAGATCTTGACATGATGGCCTTTGCTAGGAGTACGATTTTGGGGGAAAATACAAATATTCTAATAACCTGTTCATCTTTAATGCAAGGTTTTATGTTTAAAGACATATTCATTGTGACAATTGTAAAATTCAAATTATTGCCATGACCTTTGGCTCAGGTACATTAACTTTGAACTAAGACTAGGGGTGTAACAATATATCGATATATTGCAATATTTAGTAAGTTTGTATCATATAGAAATATGAAATGCGTATCTTAATATATCGCACCCTTATAGATTATATGAATAAATCATTGAATCACTTTGATTTCAATCAGTTTGATTGAAAACAGTTCACCCATGGTCCACATCACTCACAATTGAAATGAATTATGACAAAAGCAATCAGATGGTTCAATGACTTGTGTATTTCTTCAAATCAAATGACATCGACAATGAGAAATTGAATCGGAACATGTATGGATAAATGTACAAAGAGGAGCCTGATTTTACATTAAATTGATAGATATGAAGAGGGACGATATATCGCAATACAGCTAATGAAATATTGCAATATATCGCGATTCACTTTTGGCGTATCGTTTCACCCCTTAGACAATACTGCTCTTGATAGAAAGCTTCTGACAGGGGCATAGTGCTTCACAAACACATCTTGTTGATTATTTATACATATGGTAAAAGCATCAACGAAATTACATCTATAATGAATGAAACTTATGAACAGAAAATGTGGCAAATGTCAAGCTTATTGTGTGTGCATTGTATAACACAAATTTTGTTTAGATTTTTACTCACATGGTAGATAATGAAATATTTTCTCCACAATGTTTTTACTTGAATAAAATTTAAGCAGATAATAAGAACTTCATGTCTTATTGCATGTCCTTCAACATAGTGACCCTGCACTTAACCTACTTTTAAAAACTTGGACCTAGACTTTATCTCCTGAACCATAAGGATGAGGGCTTTGATGTTTCACACAGATGAACTTGTTACCATGAAGCTTTCATTTGATACCTTGATCTTTGGCTTATTTACCTTTGACTTACATTTGAAAAATGCACCTGTAGCTGTAGTTTTGAAAGACAAGGAATTACATACTTTATGCATGTGCTTCTTTACCATCTAGTTTAGGACAATGTTGGTTTCTTACAAGCTTTAATGTCTTTTGAAAACTCATATTTATAGAGAAATGTATAGAACTTTCAGCTGAAATGAAATTAAAGTTACTTTGTTACTTTCATAGCATTTCTGAACATTGTGATGTTATATACCACTTAATCATTTAATGACTGTGCAAGGAGCTGTGATTACAAGATAGTATTTCCCTTGACATTTCCACCTATTTGCTGGGTGGATTTGATTGAACCCTGGCAAGTGGGAGTATAACACGAGAACATCCAGATGGACCATATTTGTCTTCTATCATAATGACACAGGAACTGTCATTGTCCACATGAAAACCTGTGATAATTAATGACAACATACGAGGGCTGATTGATATGTTGTGAGCCTCGTATTTAAGGATTTGAATTTTATCAGACATTTTGCATTATTTTACTACATAATCCCCTTCAGTATCTATACACTTTTGCCACCAGTGTTTAAGGGCCTCAATACCACTTTTAAAGAACTCCTTATCTTGACTTGTTAGAAAGCCATCCACTGTAAACACGACACCATCATCGGATTGAAAGTGGGTGCCAAAAATAGCTGCTTTCAGTTTTGAGACTAGATAAAAGTCTGATGGAACAAGATCAGGTGAATAAGGCAGATGTTCAATCAAATTAAGGTCACAATCATGAATGGCAGCCATGGTAGTGACAGACTTGCGAAAAGGAACATTGTCCAGATGGAACAATACACCATGAATTTTCCGCTGCGCGTAAGTTTAATAAATTCCCGTAACTGTGTCATAAGTGAGGCAAAATATGTGCCATTGATTGTTTGTCCTTTTTGGAGATAATCTATCAGCAGAATACCTTCTGCATACCATCAGCCCTCGTATGTTTGTAAAACGTGCTTTGTTGTCAGTATCACTGTTATCTGAAAATTGGGTCACCATCCCAAATCAACTGAGGTAAAAAATAAAACACCGCTAAAGACGGTATGGCCGGATTGCAAAGTAAGTTTTTGTCGCTAACTGGGTCAAGGTCAATAGGTCAAATAATACAGCATAAATTGAAAGGTTTTGTCAGAGGCAACCTACATGTATAAAATGAAGTTTCTACTGCATACAGTTCCATAGATTTTGCTTAAACCAGGAACTTTAACCAAAATCCTTAACTAGGTCAAAGTTCAAGGTCACTAGGTCAAATGTTACGGCATAAATTGAAAGGTCTTTTCATGGGCGAGCTTCATTAATAATATAAAGTTTCTACTGCATACAGTACCATAGATTTTGCTTAAACCAGGAACTTTAACCAAAATCTTTGAGTAGGTCAAAGTCGAAGGTCAAGGTCACTAGGTCAAATGTTATGGCATAAATTGAAAGGTCTTGTCATGGGCAAGCTTCATGTATAATATAAAGTTTCTACTGCATACAGTTCCATAGATTTTGCCTCAGCCAGAAACTTTAACCAAAATCTTTAACTAGGTCAGAGTCCAAGGTCAAGGTCACTAGGTCAAATGTTACGGCATAAATTGAAACGTCTTATCATGGGCAAGCTTCATGTATAATATAAAGTTTCTACTGCATATAGTTACTTAGATTTTGCCTCAACCAGAAACTTTAATCAAAATCTTTAACTAGATCAAAGTCGAAGGTCAAGGTCACTAGGTCAAATGTTACGGCATAAATTGAAAGGTCTTGTCATGGGCAAGCTTCATGTATACTATAAAGTTTCTACTGCATATAGTTCCATAGATTTTGCCTCAACCAAAAACTTTAACCAAAATGTTGACGGCAGAAGGACAGACGGACGGACATCGTCAATCTATAGACCAGAATTGCTTTGCAATCCGGCCAAAAAATAGTACAAATAGAAAGGCCTTATCACAGGAAACACACAAGTGAAGCATGAAAGCCTAAACTTTTGGTACCAATGTCTAACCACAAGAAATACACATGTGGAATGAATGCCCCATCAATTATCATTCAAAACTTATGTCCAAGTTCAAAGTTTTTTATATAAGTTCAAACTCCAAAGATCAAGGTAAAAAAATTAGTGTATTCCATGACTGTGCTATTTGGTTGACCCTTTAGCACATTCAATGCTTTGAATTTCAAATCCAATCCCAAGACCATCACTTGTCTGCTACCACTAGGAAGGTTTTACCCCTGAATTAACCAAGAAACACCTGTCCAACATAGTCGTCTGTTACTAGTAGGAAGGTTTTACCCCTGAGATAACCAAGAACACCAGTCCAACAGCGTTGTCTGTTACTACTAGGAAGGTTTTACCCCTGAATTAACCAAGGACAGCCTGTCCAATAGAGTTGTCTGTTACCACTAGAATGGTTTTACCCCTAAATTAACCGAGGACAGCCTGTTCAGCAGAGTTGTCTGTTACTACTAGGAAGGTTCTACCCCTGAATTAACCAAGGACAGCCTGTCCAATAGAGTTGTCTGTTACCACTAGGAAGGTTTTACCCCCGAGTTAACCAAGAACACCTGTCCAACAGAGTTGTCTGTTACTACTAGAATGGTTTTACCCCTGAATTAACCAAGGACCGACTGTCCAATAGAGTTGTCTGTTACTACTAGTAGGTTTTACCCCTGAATTAACCAAGGACCGCCTGTACAACATAGTCGTCTGTTACTAGTAGGAAGGTTTTACCCCTGAGATAACCAAGAACACCAGTCCAACAGAGTTGTCTGTTACTACTAGGAAGGTTTTACCCCTGAATTAACCAAGGACAGCCTGTACAACAGAGTTGTCTGTTACTACTAGGAAGGTTTTACCCCTGAATTAACCAAGGACAGCCTGTCCAATACAGTTGTCTGTTACTACTAGGAAGGTTTTACCCCCGAATTAACCAAGGACTACCTGTCCAGCAGAGTCGAGTGTTACTACTAGGAAGGTTTTACCCCTGAATTAACCAAGGACCTCCTGTACAACAGAGTTGTCTGTTACTACTAGGAAGGTTTTACCCATGAATTAACCAAGGTCCGCCTGTCCAGAAGAGTCGTGTGTTACTACTAGGAAGGTTTTACCCATGAATTTACCAAGGACCACCTGTCCAGCAGAGTTGTCTGTTACTACTAGGAAGGTCTGAATGATCGCTGTAGGAGCAAAACTGCAAAGGTTCTTCAAATCCGAATTTGGTTTTTGGTTAATAAATATACATCTAGATAATTTCGTAGGGTCTTTATTTCAATATTTATCAAATTACATTAATGAAACAAAAAAATATATATATATATACTGTTTTAAACCATACAACAAACATATACATGAATATAATTAAACTAGCTTGATTCCGTGTTCTAATATATTACTGAGAAAAGCTTGGTGAGCAAAGCACCATATATATCATTTGGTGTCAAACTTCTTCACGTCAAGGTGGAGAGTGGTTATTCCACATTTCAAGAGTCGTCCAAAGAAATTTAATTATTACAAAACCTATCAGGCTGCCACAAACACAAGTATCACATTGTTAAAACTACAAATATTGTACACGAAAAATACACATGGCATAAGAAATTGTCAAACTTTAAATTATCAAATCTCCACAAATACACCTTTTAATTCCTGATCACCTTCACATCTAAAGCACAGTTATATGTAATTCTTTTTCATAGGGATTGTCTGATTTTACCATAAATTTAGTTTTATGTAACAATTGCTCCTTTTATTTGTATTCTTGATTTTTTTAAACTTAAGAAAAAAAACAGATCATCATTTTGTTTCACCAAAGGGTTCGCTTTTTGATTTTCTGAGACCAGCATGATTTTAGTGTATGGTGAATGAGGTATCTGGGTAATACAAGTATCTAATTAAAGCTTATTTGTACAAGATCTTCAGAAAATGGCAAGAAATTATCATAAAAATCTATTTTTTAAAGTTAAGCCAAAGGGAGAAAAACATGTTTAATGAAAGATAAAACTGAATTTAAACAGCTATGATTATGGTTCAAAGCAATGGATATAAAAATTGTTCTGCAAAGAGGAGGCAAAGTAACTAAATTACATTGATTTGATAAAAGTTTGTAAGTATTTGGACTTAATATATGCAGAACAGGCAAACACATGGCTGGTAAATCTCTATTTTTGTACGGACTTGAAGAAACTGGCTTAAACTTAAAGAACATATATGTATGACACACACCCAGTGTAGTTAAAACGAAGTCATTAAAAAGCACCTAGAATGAACCAGGACTACTATTGGGCTAGCTGCCATGTAGTTGCATCGTAGCTGCTAGCTTTTATTACCTAATGTACATGTATGTTAAGAAAAAACAAATTTTCAGCATTAACATAAGTCTGTTTTTCTCAATTTCTTTGTTTGTTTTGAAATATTTTTCTGTCTATTTTTTTCACTCAAAAACCAGCCTATACAGTTGGAGAACATATTACTTTTTTTCAAAAAACCCAAACAGTAGGAGAACATTTTTTTTCTTTTTAGCTTGACTGCAAAGAAATATAAATTATACACAGCAGCTCAGATACTAAGCACCAAAAGTGTGACAGGACAGAATACCTTTGTAATACATAGGTGGATAAATAAGAAATGAAATAAATTAAAAAAAAACTAGCATTAATCAATTAAGATCAGGTAAATTGTTAATATACATGTAGTACATTGTCTATAGCTTACATGTTAATATCAGATCTATTAATAACAATAAGCATTGCATTCAATACAAGCTTACAGCCAGGAGTATTATAAAACTGGTCAATGGTTTAAAGCACCTTACATCATCAGAGCACAATCACTGAAGCATCAAGTAATAACTAGTTTTTCTCTACATTCAAACTATGTAAAGCTACTAGACAATATCCAATCTGTATCCTTGTCTATTGTTTGTAAATGTGTACCTGATAAAACGGTGTATGTGTTGGTACTCAAGGGGGAAACCTGATATAACGGTATATGTATTGGTACTCAAGGGGGAAACATTAATAAATAACATCTGGATCTTAACATTGGTTTACTGTACGATTAAAAATGGAAACTTTTTAGAACCTTGGCCATATGAACTCATAAGTTAATATTATTTAAAAAAAAAAACCTATTAGAATGGTCATATCTATTTACACATTTTAATCCATGTTCTGAAATGATTTATTTAACTTAAATACTTCCTTATATAAACTTCTTCATGGCTATAAAATATTTTTTCTACAAGTTCTTTCACATAATGACCTACTACACATTTCCAAAAAAAAAATGTTGTTAAAAAAGTACATTTATGGTTAGTTTAATCATACACACAGACATACACAATTTCATATACATGTAATTGCATTTATTATGTTAATTTTTTAATTTTTGACTAATACACTAATACTGAAAAGTGAAGGACAACAATGAAGGATAAAATAATTCATAAAATACATTTTCTACATGGCAAGACATAAACAGAGTTGATGGAGGTATCTGACAGAAACATGCCACCAATTGATAATCTTGCTCGACTGTGATAAAGCAGAGAGAATGAAAATAAAAATCAAGGACAGCTTTATTTTTAAACAATTTTGGTTAGAAATGGAATTTGGCAATAGTTTCTTAATGTATCTTTTTCCCTGTCAATCCTATATACATGTACAACATGTAGCTTAGTTTTCATAGAGAAAGGTGTACAATCCTTCATTTCTAGATGAAAAACTACCACTTTTCATTATCACGCTGTAGTTGAAAGGTCATCTATGATAAATAGCTGTACAAACGGGCAAATTATGAGCTGATTCAGAGCATACTTGACAAATGCATAAAGCTTAACCAAAGATTCATCTATCACATTATTCATTATCATATTATTCATTATTTATTAATAATATCGTCATTTGCTACATGAATGAGTCCCAATATTGTAAAAATATGAAACGGGGATGACCTTCTGTTGATCTTAACACTGATATTCAATACAACATTTTACACATAGTACATTAATACATGTACTTATCTGACCAGTTTATTCCTCATCCGAGAAAATATGTCAAGATATTCATACATACATTTGTATTATTTAATAATAATTATGCCATGATCAATTGATTCTTAAAAACACATTTTGGTGTGTATGGTCCTACTAACAAAACACACATACATACCTATGTAATGTTATTAATCAGAATTAAACACAGACACACACACCCTCACATATGCAGGGTTGCCCTCAGGACAAGTACAAAAAGACCTACACAACAACAATATATTCAATTTGTTTTACATGAACATCTCACACTCTATATTGCAAGATTGAAAGTTCAACTTCCATGTGTAAAACTTCTAACTGCCGAACCAGTATAACCTGTTCCAAACTTCAATGTCCCATAATTTTTGTCCTGAAATCTTATATTTGGCCACTGACTCAGTATCAGAGCTCTGAAGTTTTGTATATGTATAGATTATATATCACTATTCAGGATGGTTAAAAATCAGTGAAGAAATGCTTATAAACGACATGAAAGCTGCATGTAATATACGATTGACAAAGCTTCACCCTGTTAGATACGATTTGGATTTTCCATTTCTTCCTGTAAAGTTGTTGTGTTTGCCGATATTTCTGCTAAGCTTCTGTGTCATCTCCCTCGTGACCTTTGAGTCTTAACCTAGCGAAATCTTCAAATATGAAATCGTCATCGCGATCTGCATGAAAATCTTCTCCACTGAAAATGAGAAGGTAAAATTGTAACCAACAGCATAGGAAATGTAAAATACTGCAATAATTTTTAATGAAAACAAAAATTACTTTCATTTCAGGATCAAATTACATGCAACTCCTCTCATAAGTTCAAAATTGCATGTCTGACAATTTCTTATCAAAGAGCCTTTCTTTAAAGGGTCAACAGTAGGCAAACATTTTAGGAACAAACACCATTTTCCAGAAGGAATAAGGTACTCTCAATCCTAGTGTCAATACTGATCATTATCCATGACTCAGCAAGCCTCCCCATGGATATCAATCACATTGTCCGTCCCCCCTGGATAATTGTGTAAATTCCTATTATTATTTGACTTAGCCTAGAAATGCCCATACTTGGTATCCAGTTGTATAAGGTTGGTGTCTATAGGTGCATCATCATTGCCTTTGGTAGCAACACTGATGGGTCTGGAGGGGGGTGGCGTCTCCGGCGGTTTAGGATGAGTCAGTGTGAAAGGTAGTTCTACAGCCAAGTCCCTGTAAATAATATTCAGAAAAAAAAAAGTTTCATCTAAAATGGGTTTCTGGCTATCATGAATGTTTTACATTTGGTGTTCATGGGTATATAATTCTGGTTGGTCACATGCACATTTGTTAAATTTACATGTGGCAAATCATGATCATAAAAGGTAAGATAGTCATTACTTGTACTTACATCCGTACTAAATATCAGAAACCATTCATTGCACGAACATGGCTTATATTGTGTGTGACAGAATCAAAAGTTTCTTTTAAAAGTTCTTAACATTGGCAAAACATCAAGAACGTGACATCACAATAGGCAACAAAAGTTACTGGAATATAATTCTAGTTGCCTAATGGATGGTTAACATAGTTATGTAAATATTCTGAATTTGAATTTGACGCAAATTGAATTGAATTGAATAGTTCATGTCTTGTGGTTCAAGTTTGTATAAGGTATAACTGTTCAGTGCAATACATATTGTTCACATTACATATTTATCACAAAGTTGATTTACATGCTTAAGGCAAAGCTAAATTATCCTTTTCAATGAATAAATTATTCATTAATTTTCACATTGCTACTTTCGAAACTTTAAAAAAATAGTCATAGCTTCAAAATTTGCATATAGGTGAAGTTATTCTTTGGGTACCTGATAGAAAATTAATAAATATGTGAAAAATCTTACCCTGATCCAAATCCAAGAATCAATCGGACTTTGACTTTGTATGATACTACAATTCCAAGATTTTCTTTTTGACTAGCATCTGTCATTCTGAAAAGAAAATATACGCATGTACATCATGATGTATTTGAAGGGATAAATCTCAATAAAATCTACATTGATTTGCATGTGCATATATGTGTACATGTATTTACATATGTATTCAATATATATTTCTATCTCAACACACCAACATTTACATATGAATTCAAGCATGCTCATTTTAGCAGAATATCTTAATGCTTACGAACACATATGTCCCATCCCTAGTTTTATCAGTATTAAAGCTATCATCCTTCAAAAGGTCAAAGTCAAATATAAAGGTCAAAAGGTCAAAAACTTTTGTACAAGTGCAAAGATCTTGTAGCAAGGGATACAAATGTGATATACATTATGAAAGTCCTCTCACTAATCACTAATCTCTCACATTTTACAAAATAGCCCAATATCCATCTTTAAAGAACTACAGTTACTATAGTAATCTTACATAGTTGAGGATGCCAAGTTTGTATCTTCATGTTTGAGTTTGCCATCCAGGGCCAATCCTCTTTTATCCCTGTTATTAGCCAGTAACGGAGTCAGGTGATAAACCTTACAGAATCCTGTCTGACTAGGCTGTATGGGAAATCCCTCTCTGAAAATATCGTTATTCAAAGTCTTTTACATTCAATCAGTACTTCATATGCAAAATTCATTGCATGAATAATTATAAAATGTACAAATATCTATACATGATAAGAAAAAGTGATATTCATGTAATTTGTAGGAGGTTGTAAAAGTCTTTTACTTTTATTCAGTACATCATAAGAAAAAAATCATTGTATAACTAGAAGTCTCTGATGAGACTGAAGCTCTCCTGGTTATTTGGAAGCATCCATGTAAGTGGTACACTCATTTTCCAAGACCCCAAGGGTCAAGGGCAAAAAAATGGTATCAGGTGCACAGCACGACCACAGACCCATTTTAATGCAAAGAGAATGAACTCTCTATCAATTATACTTTCTGAGAATTGGTGTTCACAAGATTACAAAGGGAGAAAATATATGTATAGGAGAAAATGACCACACCCATTTTCAAAGACTCTGGAGGTCGGGCAAACAAAACATCAGGTGCACAATTAGACCACAGACCTATTATAATGCAAAAAGAGTTTACTCTCTATTATTTTTACTTTTTGAGAAATAATGTTCACAAGTATAGAAGAAAATGACCACACCCATTTTCCAAGACCCTGGGGGTCAGGGGCTCAAACAAAATATCAGGTGCACAACTAGACCACAAACCCATCATAATGCACAGAGAATTAATTCCCTATCAATTATAGTTTCTGAGAATTGGTGTTCATAAGATTACATAAGAGTTATATGGGACGAAATGACCACATCCATTTTCAAATACACTGGAGGTCAGAGGCCCAAACAAAATATCATTTGCACAATTAGACCACAGACCTATGATAATGCAAAAAGAGTTAACTCTCTATTATTTCTACTTTTTGAGAAATAATGTTCACAAGATTACATAGAGTTATATAGGAGAAAATGACCACACCTATTTTCCAAGGTCCCTGGGGATCAGGGGCTCAAACAAAATATCAGGTGCACAACTAGACCACAAACCCACTAAAATGCAATGAGAATTAATTCCCTATCAATTTTAGTTTCTGAGAAGTGGTGTTCACAAGGTTACATAGAGTTATATAGGAGAAAATGACCACATCCATTTTCAAAGACCATGGGAGTCAGGGGCCAAAACAAAATATCAGGTACACAACTAGACCATAGGCCCATTATCATGCAACAAGAACAAATTCCCTATCAATAAAGTTTCTGAGAATTGTTGTTCACAAGATTACATAGAGTTATATAGAAGAAAATGACCACACCCATTTTCAAAGACCATGGGGTTCAGGGCCCAAAACAAAATATCAGGTACACAACTAGACCATGACCCATTATTATGCAAAAAGAATTAATTCCTTATTAATTATAGTTTCTGAGAATTGGTGTTCAGAAGATTACATAGAGTTATATAGGAGAAAATGACCACACCCATTTTCAAAGACCATGGGGGTCAGGGTCCAAAACAAAATATCAGGTGCACAACTAGATCATAGGCCCATTATAATGCAAAAAGAATTAGTTTCTTACCATTCACAGATTCAGAGGATTCACATTCACTAGAAAAATTTAACAGACGGACAGCAGACGGACGGACGCACGCCTGATTCAGGGCAATCACATAAGCTCGACTGGTCTTTGACCAGAAGAGCTAAAAATTGTATGATCTACCGGGTATACATGATAAGGAATTGATAAAATTTTCCGACTAGGTAGATATAAGTAGGTAAAGTATAACATTTGCTGGATAATCTTTTACATAAAAATCAAGGGAAACTGTTTTCCTCCTTAATTTTCTCCTTTATCTTTCTCAACATTAGCACAAGTCATCATGATGTAAATAAAACCCATGGTTCTACAAGATGGGAAGATATTGATTTTTTTTCTCTCTTCTGTGACATTGACAGAATTACAAAATAACACCATTCAGACTGCCTCGGCAATTGAAAAGGGCAATATCTGCTTTTCCCATCTGCCCTTTTTTTACGTAAACAAAAAGTGATTATCACTTGAGTTCTGTGACAACACATTACTCTAAGGACAGTCTATTGATTTTGGATTAATCGTTTAATGAGTGACATGGTATAGCGGCTTTGTACGAGATGATCGGAGACTACTGCCGGTAGAGTCTAATTAAGCTATGTTTACTCCATTATCATCACGTACATGCTGGCATGACTCTCCTCTGATCATGCAATGATTTATCAGAAATTAAGGAAAACAAGTCAGAAGATTTGATTACTGGGATTTCTTGCCAAATTCGTCTCCTCATTATTCTGTGTCACTGATCCTAATACTGGTAAACAAGATGGCCTATCTTTATTACACAAGGTATCTTACCATCAGCAATGTTGGAAAGGATAATGATTCAAAATGTATAGTTTGCTTTTTATTTGTCATATCATTAAATTAAATAAGTAGGGATCCCTCCTTACGTATATGCAAACTAGTCTATGAAAATGGATAAAGTCTTTGGTCATAATTGATAATTTGCAGTATTGGTAAACAACTTCATTAAAGGACTTGTATAATTGGCTACATTTTAATAAGTAGGAAGAAAACATTTTAAGTACATATTAGCATTTTTTCTTTTAGTACAACTAAACATACAACTTAAAAAGTCTAAAAATAGTTTAAAACAATATATTGTTTATTTCTGGAAGATGCATTCTCAGCTGGTGATTAAGGCAATTGGGGTATAATACTCTACTTCCGGTTGTTTTGATAACGGAAAATTAAATACCACGAAGTTGGCAGAAGACGCATGACATCGGCAAAGTTCAGGACCATATATTTTCATGGCAAGTTGAATGAAATATTAAAGAAATATCGAATATCAAGAAAATATGTAAGATATGGAAGTACATGATTTCTAGCTTTTCCACGATATTGTTATTATACCCCTAATGCCTTAATGTATCTATGATAATTGTGCAATTAAATGTATTTCGTAATATCAAATGATACTTCCAAAAGGAAAAAAAGATTCGAATTATGTTTTTACTGACATTATTGCTGACATAAATAGATCATAAATGTACTAATATTGTGAATATACTCAAGACTAGGTAGTTACTTTAATTAAGACATTAAATGTACTGAGATGTAAATGAACAACTTACTTGCTTTTTGTAATTAGAATGTGAATGGACTACTACATGTATACTTAAATTGTGAGTGCACTAGAATTGTGAATGTACCAAGTTTGTGAATTTACTTAAGATTGTATATTACCAAGATTGTGATTGTACTTAGATTTTGAATATACTAATACTGTAAATTTACCAAGACTGTGAATGTACTTTGATTGTGAATGTACTTTGATTGTGAATGTACTTTGATTGTGAATGTACTTTGTGAATGTACTTTGAGTGTGAATTACTTTGATTGTGAATGTACTTTAATTGTGAATGTACTTTGATTGTGAATGTACTTTGATTTTGAATATACTAAGATTGTAAATTTATCAAGATTGTGAAAATATTATGAATGTACTAACATTATGAATGTACATGTACTAAGCTTGTAAATTTATTAAGAATGTGAATGTACTTACTCGCTTTCTAGCTCTGCCACAGAACACTTGTATTGAGCAGTGGAGAATAAACAGATATCGGCAAACTGTCGAACTGTAGGGTGCAAAATAGTATATATTCATTGCAAACATGGAAATGCAAAACAACACTGAAAATGTCAAATCAGCTTTCGATTTATGAAATAGGACCAGATGGTCTTGAACAAGCGGCATAATTTGGAAAATATAACTGTAGTAGTGTATATCTAATCTGAATTGTTTTTGGGCTTTTCTTTCAAAATCAAATGCTGATTCGAAGTTAGAGGAAAATGATATAGCATATGGGAATATAGTCAATAAAGTAATATGTAAAGATACATGGTGCTTGTAGTGATATCTTTTTTTAATATCCGAAAATGCCACCTTCAGTGTACATGTATGTGTACTCTACACAAGTCTCCCAGTCTCTGTTAAGCAGATCATTAAACAGAAACATTCGGAGATACACTTTCAACATTTGTAGGGATTGGTTAAAACTAATATGTGACAAATAAGTGGTCTATATATTTCATGGCTTCAATTGCTGTATGGTAAAATAATTGGCAGATGTAACATGTATTTTCCCAAAAAGTCTAGTTATTTCTAATTCTAAATCCACATAAAATCAAATCCATCCCTTCTATCTAATATAGTGTTTCAATATATATGATAATTACTCCTGTCTTCAAAACCAGACTGCATACTGCAGACTTCTTCAAATTTCTTCGGGATTAAACAAATGCTGTTTTTCAGACACTGCTAGGGATTATCCTTTCATTCATTTTTGCAGACACTCGGACATTTCCATCACTTCCTGACAGCTCTTATCTAACTTAACAACAGCTAACAAAATTACCTTCCCCTGTTTGTGTAGTTCTGTGTAGAAGATATTCAATTATACAATGTGCATCAGAGTCCATTAAGTTTGTGATGTTTGCAAAAAATAAATAAATAAATCATTGTGCATAGGACTTATAAATACATGTGTATATATGTACTTGTGTTTGAAAAAAAAGTGATAAATGGGCATGCTTTATAGATTGATATTGAGAAAGTCTATATAATCCTAATATAACAGGGTCAGATGGGGGAGGAGAGTGGGCGGGGCTCTGACTTACTCTGATTCAGTATCCACTATGCCCACATCATGTTCCTCTTTATTTTCCGTGTGCAACTTTATATTTATATCCTGATGCACTTTGTTAAGTAGAAGAAACTTTTTACAGAACAAGGCATGTTAAACCTCAATTTTTGCATGATATTATTACTAACAATAGAAAATATACATAAACCCAATATCCTGGATACATATCAAAGATAGGAGTAAAGACTAGAAAGGGATAGCCATAGAAGGTCCTGCTGGTTACTTTTCCCTTTGGATGTATTGTGCAACAACTCTGGGGAGATTTACCACACAAACACATATGAATGCCAAATATGAAATCCCAAGCATCAACCCATCTTAAAGTCGATTAAATAAAAGGCCAAATGTCACAGAATAATTGATAATTAATTATTATTGTAGAAGTACAAAGTCTTGTAAAGTTGTCACAAAATACACACATAGCAAATATGAGATCCCTAGCTATGACTCTTCTTAAAAGTTTATCAAATAAAGGTGAAATGTCACAGTATAGTTGATAATCAAAATTTTCTGACATAAACTTTGGTATGTTCTAACCTGATATAAATGTTGGTATGTCCTAACCTGATATAAACTTGGGTATGTCCTAACCTGATATAAACTTAGGTATGTTCTTATCCGGATGGATGGGTATGTTCTGACCTTATTTTGGTTTGTTCTTACCTAAGATCAACCTAGGTGTGTTCTTACCTAAGATCAACCTAGGTGTGTTCTTACCTGATATTTTGGTTTGTTCTTACCTAAGATCAACCTACGTGTGTTCTTACCTAAAATCAACTTAAGTGTGTTCTTACCTGATATTTTGATTTTCTTCACTGTCTTGTTAGTATTATTGTCAACTAAGACATTTATTGCAATGTTTTCACCATGGTAATATTTCTGTAAAGAAACAAAATGTTTCATTATAACTCATACAATTGTTACGATGAATAAAGAAATACGATTGGTCTAGAGAAGTCATGTGTGCAGGGGACAAATCTTCATGTCCCCTCGAGATGTCATGTCTTAAGGTATGTCTCCCCATCTTCAAAACCCCATATTCTACCATGAGAAAGCATTGCCTGTCTTGTAACAGTGAATGCCATGATGGACCAAGAGGCTTCAGATGATGATTAAACAAAGATGGCTGTGCCTAGATTTGTGCAGGTTAAAGAGGCAGGTATGGCCTTAGTATTTCTAAAGCTTTTGGCATAATAAAAAATTTGATGCTAGTTGGGAGGGAGACACTAAGATTTGTGTCTGGATTGAACACATCTGTATGTATCTCTCCGAACTGGGTAATGAATTTAAAATAGTGAACAACTGAATTCTTATCATGGTCCCCTCCTAGCATTGACAAAAATTATAAAATTCTATAAAATTAAAGCACCATCATTTTAATAATATTAATGGTTGGTCCAATATCAATGAAGATGTCGATTGCTCTTTTTACTACAGACATTTATCACAGAGATATCAATAAGGGTATAACAAGATTCTGTCATAAGGTCCTACAAACCATGTGTTGCCGTCATCCATAGCCAATAAGTGTGACCCACAGCCAGACAGACAGACAGACAGATAAAATGATGAAAAATATAAGTCCCCTCCAGTAAGCCAGTAGTGAAATAATAAATGCATACTAGAGGGTTTTTTTTATAAAAGTTTCAACTTACTTCTTTGTCTAGTGAAGCTTCTAATTTAATATTCCCTGGACTCATCATAAATTCTTTAGTTGCCTCAGCACTTGGTTGAGGGGCAGGTTCCTCCGGGGCATAAGTTAACTTTCGTATTGCCAATCGGACGGAATTCCTAAAACAGAAAATCAAATAAAAAATTAAACAAAATGTTTTTCATAAAAAAACAGATGTCTCCCCCCTCCCTCTAAGTTACTTTGACCTTAGGCCAAAATGCAAAATGATGTGAAACCTTTGAGTCATGGGCAACATCATACTAAAGCATGAAAGTGATTCATTACATTGTTTGAGGTAAAGGCCAAACATGATTGGCATATACAATTTCATTATAAGCATATTTAAAGAAATTGACTTTGGTCACATGACCTTGGATAAAGGTGATCTGAAACCTACACTCACTGACGAGGGTTAAGTACCCGAAACATGCATGTCTGGTCCATGCCGCAAACTTATCTGCTTTTAAATGATGCTATTGAATTTGAAGACGTTTAACACTGTATGGATCATGAGCAACAAAAAACTGAATTAGTGATTGGATACACAGTTCAAAATATAAAGCCTAAACATTATTAGCATAGACAATTTCAGCCTGGACATGCTTAGCATATACAATTTCATTACCAAAGTAAGAAGCTACCTTAACCATGTGACGTTGGGACAATGTGATAAGAAACATTTAGCCCTTAGAAACAACATACTAAAATATGAAAACAATTGTAAGAAGGGTTCAGGAGATATAGCCAAGACAATATTAGTATGTACAATTTCATGAAAAAGAACTAAATGATCTTGACCTTGGGCACATGACCTTGGGTCAAGATGATAAGAAACCCTCCAATCCTGAGCAACAGCATACTATAGTATAAGAGTGATCCAGTATACGATTCCACAGATATAGCACAGACTCAATAGCATTTACAATTTCATTAAAAAATGTAATACTTGACCTTAGTCATATGACCTTTGATCAAGGAGGTGTGAAACCTTTGGGTCATCAGCACCATCATACTAAAATATGACGTGATCCAATCACGGTTCAAAAGATTAAGCCTGGACATAATACATGTAACAAATACAATTTTATTTAAAATATACTAATTGACCTTGACTTTGGTCACATGACCTTGAGTCAACGTGATGTGAAACCTTTACGTGATAAGCAACAACATACTAAAATATGAAAGTCATCCGGCAAACGGTTCAAGAGATATAGCCCGGACAAGAATGAATGCACAATATCATTAAAAATGCACTAAGTGACCTTGACCTTGGTCACATGACCAAAACTGAGAAAGATTGCATCATTCTCCAAGTGAACTATATGATTGCCTCATTCATCTTTTCCCTTTTCACTCAATGACCAGAGGGAGAATTCAAAACTAAGTGAATAAAATGATGAAATTATAAAATTAGTAAGTAGCTGAATTCAATACATGTATTGGGCAATTCAGTCTCATCTCCAAAGGGTCAATATAAGACAGGATAAATTCAGAGCTATTTACAGTCATATGGAGTTTCAAATAGATTTACTTTACAGGTTTAGGAAAATAATTGGTAGGACATTTTTTATTTCTATATCATGTATTATTTTATCATTGCAGCTGTTCCTATCAAGTATTATGTAGTGTAACAACTCATTTCATATCCATGAATATACAATAACTGTCTGCATACATACATATCCTCACAGTATGACAGATTGTTTCAATGAATTTCAATGCTTTCTAAATACGGTTTATTACCGATACCTGCCTATCAAACATCAACAACAATAAACATTTATCGCCACAAATTACATCAGTCTTACATACATGTATGAGGGTGTCTTATTATTGCATAAAGCAAATAGAAGATACATCTGTATATAATCATCCTAAAATACAACAATATGCTAGGGAGACAATGTACTCGAAATACTTATATCTGTCTTAATTTGATCCAAAAGATAGAACCTATAGAAATCTTTAAATTACATAACAGTTTGTGATATCAAATCAACACATTCTATCATATAATACTGAATATATAGGGGATTATCTATCGTCATTTGATTTGCACGCTATATATATATACAAATTACACAGTATGGAAATGTCATTTTATTTTGGTATCAGACTCCTTACTAAAAGACACCATTTTCAGTAATTTGAGGCTATAAATAACTCTCGTCTCTCATTTACCAGCCGTACAGTATCTATTTACAATATATATATCATGTTTTACCTTTTATGTGGTTTTTCATCCATACTGTCTGCTACATAGGTTTTAAGTTCGTAGTCAACTCCACAAGGCTATAAAAGGAACGGAGAGGAGTAAAGAAAGCATCGAAGGAGAATACATGAACTGCTACCATAAAATTCATAACTACCATTATTCGGTACTTAAGTCATCTGATGATCTAAATATTGAGTACCATCACAATGCATGCATTAATGCATCATATAGAAGTATCTTTGAAAGCCAAAAAGCAATCATGTATGCTGGTTTACCAAAATATGATAAATACATTACCTACATACTTAGAACATATGAAATGTTTTCAAAAATATTTTAAAAGCATTCATCTTTTATACCATTTACATCTGTGACTTTGGTGACTTTGATGTTTGAGGGCACTTTCTTATAGTGTACACAATATGGAATAAAATTTTAGGAAAATACTCCGAAAGGAGGATATACTGTACACTATTATGCTAATTTAAATTTGTAATCTATAAACTTGTACATGTAGTTTGTACATTGGTGACCTTATGACCTTGCAAACTGGATTAATTGTTCATCAAGATCAATCTAAACTATTATAACTATTCATAATGTCACCTCTCCATAGTATAATCATAAACGCTAAATGATATTGCATTTTTGGTATCATCCTTAATATGTGACCTTGACTTTGAAGGTGATCTTAATCATTAATTGGTATCAAGTCTTACTTTGTTTGGTCATCCCCTCAAGTTTGATAGACGTATCAAGTAAATCAAGTTATTTAAAGCCATTCATGACAGATGGATGGACAGACAGACACTCAGACAGACAGACAGAGACCCAATAAAGTGATTATTGTATGTTGGCAAAAATAAAAGAGGTCATAACTCCAGGTCTTGTGTGTCTATTCATTGTCCAAAAGTACATCATATGAGGATACAATGGGTTTGAGTGTAAAGTAATATTGCTGGCAATGTGACATAGAAATAAATCTGATCAGCTAAGTTTGTCGTTGAAAAAATATTGTGCATTGGTGGATGAGGGAGGGGGTATATCTTACCTTTCCCGTATCCCCGGGGGCTGGCTGTAATGTGACAGAGGCTGGGGCATTGGGAGGCAACTGTAAATATACATAAGGAAGCATTATGATAAAATTGCTGATAGATGTAAAATCAACACAAGTTAAAAATTTCCTTTATAGCATCTTACAAACACTCATTTACCATATCAGGTATCTTTCATGAAGTGTTATCAATGAATTCCAACATTAGAAATACCTCAAAGAAAAAGGGGTATGCATTTGGTCCCAGCTTTTTGATGAGTCTTTCTTGTAGGCGAGTTTGTGGTTTTTGGTCATCCTTGATTGGAGGATACACCTGCATGGATGCCAGGAACAGGTCCTTCCTGAATGTGAGACCCAGTACGTCCAAGTCCTCCCGTCCATACCGGAAAGCTGCCAAGACATGGGCGAATACCTTCCTCTCCTTAAGGTAGTCTGGGTCAACCAGCACTACGCCATCTAAAAAGGACAGTGAACTCGTTAACTTGGAAGCCTAACAAGTCAAGAAATTCTAAGAACTCGTTTTTAACATGAAAGCTTAACAAGTCAAGAAATTCTAAGAATTCGTTTTTAAGCAGATGCAAAACTTTAATAGTTGAGGGCAGAGCATCTCAAGTCACGATTCGTGACTAAAATTACCAAATCCGCATCAAATCTACGGGCACCTGCAATTTCTGCCGTGCCAAATAGTTGATTTGATATAAGTATGTGTGGGTATTACAAAGCCAGTGTTCACGCTCCCTGTCATATTAATGCCCCAGGCTTACACTGGAATTATTACCAGCTATCAAACCATGGCAATAACCTATAATCAAATCTTCATCATTTTCACGGCAAATTTGCTTAACACAGAAGCCTAACGGATAACTTTCTAACGAGACTATTCCGAACAACAATGTTCTCGGCTATTTTCTCTATTGAATAGACATACAATTTAGCAAACACTATAAACAGTGATGTATCGTCATAAACAAAGCAAAGCATTAATCCAATATCGTTACCAGAACGACCAACTTACAATTAACAAATAATAAAAGGAGGCTAGGATAAAGTAACTGAAAAGGGCACAGTCAAACGAAATGGGTTTTTTTTTCCAAAAACAATATGGTTGAAATAAATATAGGTAAACACATGATGCATGTCCCTAGGTCGCAGGCAACAGATGGTGAAAACCCATGAACACAGTCCTAGATCCTTACATTAACTTTATAAAATAAATTAAAGCCATACAGTCACGGCCCAGAGAAAACTGTACCATCCATTTATTTCATAAAGCTGACTTTGGAATGCTTTATTGACGTATGACAAAGTCATGATCTGGACAATACTGTGAAATATTATTCAATTCCATGATGGGGTTAACAATTTACAGTCCGTACAAGATCTTATATTTTTTTCAACATCACCTAATCAATAATTTTGGATCAGAGTATGGACTTGTCAACATGCACTGATTTGTTTCTTGCAATTGATATACGGTATTTCCTATGATTAAAAGGTTTAGATTCGCGATATTGCCATGTAGTATTTTTTTTCATTTAACATTTTCTTTCCAAAAAACTATCAATATATTTCGAATACTTCACAAGTCCCAAACATTTACATCTGATTTAACCGGACAAGTTTTCACATAAACTGGTGTTCTTGCTGAGGGAATGGTTTTCACAGTGCATCGACAATAGTAGCTCTGTATGCATGAGTCTGCTGCCAATATTCACTACAAGATAAATATCTAACTCCCCGTGTTTACACCACATCACAAACTACTGCCCGATATTCTACCAAACTTTTTAGAACTTGCGAAAAAGAGATAAACGCCAGAGATTGCATATAAAACATGGAATGATAATAAGCGATATTTAATACAAGATAAGCTGAAGTTAAGAGGCAGCCTCCGGCACTGCGTTATCTACAATGGTACAAGAGGGAGAGATCTCTATTTTACCTTGGTAACTACCTCAACCTACTTATATTTATTGTAAGTTCCATGTAGGAGCTGGAGAATACCTTACCTATTGGATCAATATGGGTCAAGTGGTCAATAAAGTCTCTTTTTCCGAGGTAGGCTGTTATCTGTAAATATAAAGATGTTATAAATCATTAACGCAACAGCTGGAATGTTAGTAAATACATACGTATCTTATATTTAGAATTATCAATAAGACAAACTTTTAGGTTGTCATATGGTGGAAGAAAAAAATCTGCACACACAAGAGGAAAGAGAACCAAAGTATTTTCCAGTGGTGGCTCCTTTCACAGGGGATCATGGGGCGAACTTTGCAGATTCTTAATTGAAGATAGGCCAAAATATAGGGTTTTGGGAAAATGGGAGGGGGGTTACATCAAACGTCATGGCCAATGTCTCAATGTCCAAATTCTGGTACCAACAGAAAGACCCAACAAGAAATGACACCTTAGTATGAATACATCAATTTTGTGTTATTAGACAAACGGACATAACTTAAACTTTATAATATACCTCAGAATCTTTAATTTCAAGGAATAAACACGATACATTTGTTAAATTTGTATGTTTCCGTTGGAATCTAGTAGGTATGAAAAGTAGGCCGAACATCAATATCAAAGCCTTTATGTAAAATTATTGAGCGCAATACGTAGACAAACTCATGTGAAAATGCAAAAGTAAGCAAAACTCCAAGGTCAAAGTCACAAGATAATTTTCTTGAGATAATCAGAAAGCCTTTGTCATAAAGTGAGACACGAAGTTGCGGCAAAGTTATAATCCCTTTGCGAACAAACAACCAGACCGACAAACGGACGGGCTAAATACTATATGTCCCGAATCTTTGCTTTCAGTAGATAAAACAGACTTGAAAAAGCCTGTGTCTGAGACACACGAATGCCCCCGGTGGCATCTTTGTTAGTATAAACACCATTTTCTATTAAGTATGTAAAAGGTCAAGTTCAGGGTCACTGTGTTAAAAAATGTTGGTATCAATGGAAAAATCTTGTCACAAGGAATACACTGTTAAAGTTTATGAAAAGTAGGTCAAAGGTCAAGGTCACGAGGTCAAAAAATTTGGTATCAATGGAAAGGTCAGGTCAAAAGGAATACACATGTGAAATATGAAAGCCCCATCACTTACCATTCAAACATTATACCCAATGTTAAAGTTTTTGAAAAATATGTCAAAGGTCAAGGTCACGAGGTCTAAAATTTGGTATCAATATAAAGGTCTTGTCACAAGGAATACACCTGTGAAATATGAAAGCTCTATCACCTTCCATTCAAAAGTTATACCCAATTTTAAAGTTTTTCGGACAAATAGACAAACAGACGGACAGTCCAAAAACTAAATGACCCCAAATCTTTGATTCCGAGGGCATAAAAAGCCATTGATTATTTGACTTCACGTTAGAAACATATTATGCAAATATTCTTATTTCTATAGAAATTATCAAATTCTAGTGTACTTTCAGTCTGGATTACTAATCAATAGCCAGTGATAACCATTAAGTTAATACACCTGCATGATGCTGTTTTACATTCCTCAATTTTGATTTCCCAGATAATTAACCAGGTGCATTTGCATGTCAAATATTCTAAGAAAATCAGCATGCATCGAAATTGGTATTTCCATGATTAAATGCATACATATTCTTAGAATTTGAAAATGCCAGTAAAGAGGAAGCGACCAAGATCTGATCCGGCTTTTCGGATTTTCTCAAAATTGAATAGCTGCTATGCAAATGCCCCGAGCAATTTCAATCCGTACATTTGCTCATTAATTAATACATCTTACACAATCCTCCCACATAACAATCGTAGATGAAAAATAGCAATCAAAGGAATGCTTGTGTCGCCTGCAAAGAAGTTTCTTCTTAAAAAGTGGATCAGATATGTAGGTAAAGGACATAAAAGGTCACTGGTTCAAAATTATTGTTATCAGTAGGAAAGTCTTGTCAAATGAAATTCACTACCTATTACTTACTGATTAAAAGATACCGTCGATCTATAATCTTCAGGAAAGATGGTAAATCATAGAGGTCAAGGTCACTGCGTTAAATAATTTTGGTAACAACTAAAAGGTATCAGAAATACACGTGTGAAGCCGTATCCATTACCAATCAAAAGATTAAGCCAGTCTTAATTTCTTTAAAAAGTAGATCAAATATCTAGGTCAAGGTCATTTGGTCAAAAATTATGGTTTGTTTAGCAAGGTCGTGTTACAAGGAATGCACATGTGAAATATCAAAGCCATTACCAATCAAAATATATATAGCTAATCTATTTTTTTAAAAGTAGGTCAAATATCTAGGTCAAGGTCACAAGGTACAAAATGATGGTATGTTTAGGAAGGTCTGATCACAAGGAATACACATGTGAAATTTCAGAGCCCTATTACTTAGCAATCAAAGGATAAAGCCATTTTTTTCAAGTATTTCAAATATTTAGGTCAAGGTCATTAAGTCAAAAATTCCGGTATGTGTAGAAAGACCTTGTCACAAAGAATACACGTGTAAAATATCAAAGCCAAATCACTTACCAATCTGAATCAAAAGATATATCCAATCTTATTTTTTTAAAGTAGGTCAAATATCTACGTCAAGGTCACAAGGTCAAAAATTGTAGTATGCGTAGAAAGGTATTGTCACAAGGAATACACATGTGAAATATCAGAGCCCTTTCACTTACCAATCAAAAGTAATGGGCTGTGACACCCAAAGTGTGACAGACAGACAGACAGACAGACAGACATACGGACGAACAACGGACAAAGATATCCCTAAGTGTCGCTATGCTTCGCAGGCGACACAAAAATTTAAAAGGCAGCTATGTGATCTCTGATTCACGAGTACCCACTACCTAGGTCGAGTTTGAGCTTTTATAGATGTATCGCAGTTGTAGTTTGTAAGTTAAATTTCATATATTTTTATTTGTACAGGAACACAAATGGCACACTCTACACATAGCATAAACATGACATTGGTCTGTAGACCATGTACTTAGTAATGATAAGCATAAAGGAGCTGATAAGATAAGGCGTAAAATCTGCCCTGAAAAAGTGGAATTTTCAAAATGGGAACTTCAAAAAAATTCTTTCACAAAATTTATGCAAGTTCTTGGTTTCATCATAATCAGCAGTTGCATAAGATTTATCATGCATAGTTTTCCTAAATTTTAGGGCAAAATATGTCTTTATTCTATAGAAACCAATGGAAAATGGAAAAGTTTTTTAAAACATCGTTCCCCCCTCAGCTACAGAACGCCACTTTTACAGAAGGTGTATATCACTTATACACATCTTTTGACAAAGTGGGGTTCTGTAGCTAAGGGGGGAACAATGCCCCAGAGACAAAAAACTGAAAAAGGGAGGGTGGGGGGCTTTTTACAAATCTGTGTTTTAGGCCGTAATATAAGCAAAATTTATTTTTTGTCCCTTTTAAATTCATTCATTCATTTATTCTAAACATGTTCACATGAAATGCACAAGATTTTGGAATGAAATAAACAGGAGTGTGCTGTTTATTTCTACACAATGTGTATTTCTTGGTAAAATGTCTACTTTTTAGCCAATGAATACAAAATACAACCATATTTCAGATTCAAGATTTTAAAATTTATGGAAAAAATTTAGACCAGACTTTTGAATTTAATTTCTAGTATCTTGTTTAGACTATAACTATGTTTTAAAGTTTATAGATATCCATATTAGCAAGATTGTTCTTAATTTTCAACGTTTTTTGATCGATATTAGCTATTTTTCAACATGGCTACCCCCTACTCTTTAGACTGTAATTTAAGTATCTAGAAATAAGCTTACCAAAATAAAAGTTGTATCAGGAATCTCCAAATACATTACATTTGAGTAATTATCAAGTTTTTCTTGTGTACAGATCATTATGTAGAAGAAATACTTGATGAGATTCAGGGCTAAATACAGCCCTTATCTTATCAGCTCCTTGTCCTTTCGGGAGGAATTTTGTTAACTGTTGAGCTTACAAACAGAGGAACTCGTCATTGGCTTTTTTCAAAATACTGACAATGAGACAGCTGTTGTTCTTAATGCGGAATTTAAAGATTAATTTGTACTTCTTGGTGCGTTTGTAAGTTTGTAAGGCACGGTCCATTTGATATTCTGGGGGGGGGGGGCTTGGGTTTTTTTCGAAAAAAATAATTTTGCTCTGAATTTTGATGAAAAAAATAAATTTGCTTATTGTGTGACAGAAAAAAATAATCTTGCTCTTACAAATAATCTTAATTTGAAGAATTACCATAAAATTTGCTAAAATTCTTGAAAATTTTCCGGCTCGCTTCGCTCGCCGCAGTTTTCAATCTATCAAAAAAATTTTGGCCCGCTTTGCTCGCCATAGTTTTCTATCAATCATTACTTGCTTATGACAAAGTTCATATATTTGAAGATATCAAAAGTGTTAACAATACTCATGTATAACTATTAATACATTTTGCATGTATCCCATAGAGTCTCAATTTTATGTTCTTGTAAGCTTGGAAGGAGAACTTCAGTTATTCACCATTTTACAATTCTACATTTTAAAATTTTTCTAGATGACCTTCCCCAAAGACCCTCTTATATTCATGTACCTTTATATAAATTTTGTTTATTTAGAATTGTATTGTAGAAATCTTTTATCTCTCTATTTAGAATTGAATTGAATACTTGCATAAAAATAAAGTATATATTAATATTTAGATTTTAAGTAAAAATATAAATAATATCTATTGATAAAACACAAACATTCTTAATATATATGCACATCATTTTGTTAAAAAAAATTTCCTTGCTCCGACTTTGCAAGAAAAAAAATAATTTTGCCCCGGTCCGAGGCAAAAAAAAATCTTGCTCCGACAAAAAAACCAAGCCCC
The DNA here is from genome assembly GCA_033119305.1 of Pinctada imbricata. NCBI lineage: Eukaryota > Metazoa > Mollusca > Bivalvia > Pterioida > Pteriidae > Pinctada > Pinctada imbricata. Next base: position 55,853,489 of record VSWD01000008.1, on the reverse strand, counting down.
CCCCCCCCCCCCCCCCCCCAGAATATCAAATGGACCGTGCCAAAGTGGTTTACTCTTAATTAGTAGTATCAGAGGATCCGAAACATGAAAGTCTGATACATTACTTTACATTCTTTAGCTACAGGAATCCGACCACAAAGATGGAGTCCCCTTTTATGTGTTTAAATGTAGATGAAGCCGAGGTGCATAGTAAAGGAAATTGCCAATCAGATTTGATTACCAATGGATTTGTTCGATTGCTCTCTGATCGTGCCCTAGAGGCTGACAAAGTACCATCTGATAAGATAAATTCCTTCCTTCTTAAAGTAAACAGACTAAACAAACTCATAAAACAATGTCCTGTGTTGGTGATGGAAAAGTTGAATTTAAAAAACACAAATCCCCCAGTTGACATCTGTACATGTAGCAGTTCAACATTAAAAGGTCAAGGTCACAAGATTAAAAAAAATTGTATCGATGCAAAGATCTTGTCAAATGGTTTCCAAATATCAATTATGATCGCTTCCAAATTAAAATTATGATCAAAGTTAATGTATCTCAAAAGTAGGTCAAACTCTAATGTCTCGACTCGATATGCAAGGTCTTTTTTTTGGGGGGGGGGGGGGGGGGGAGTAAAATACAAAGGTAGTACTATATATAAGAAATGAGAAAGCCCTATCACTCCATTCAAAAGTTATGACTAGGGGGCAAACAGTATGTTGAGATGTGTGTCCCGGGGAGGGTACAGAAAGTAATGACCTGGACCTTTGTTTTTGCAAAAGAAACATGGTTCTTCCACATACCATTGTGGTTATTTGTGGTGAGTTTGAAGATCCAAAGCATAAAGCTTTAGTATCCAGCCTACACTAGTGCCTTTGGTACTAAGGTTATTCTTCTAGTCATTGTGATCTTGAGGGCTAGAACAGACTGACAACAATACAGATGTACCGACAGTACGAATCAAGCCATACCATAATACGTCCGACTAAATCGCATGAAATGGCAAATTAGATTGGCTTATGGGGAACAGAAATGACCATATGGGTTGCAGAGCTAATTTAAATAAAAGCCTCCATGCAAAGGTCAATACTCCGTATTACGTACAATCAGACCAGCTGTCCAATGTAATCAGTATGGTAATGAAGAGAAAAGGACAGTGTGACAGGGGCTGGACAAAGTTCAAGTTATACGTAGGCTATTTACAATATGACGATCAAAGTAACTAGCGACAGCCAATGAGATGATGGAAAGCATAATACCTCATAAGGTCGTATACTCGACGACATGGAAAATTGCCTTTGGATACTCAAGGGAAATTGAAGAGTACACGTTATGTATTTTGCTTCGATCTCTGTCATCTTGGTATTGAATTTACTTTGAACTTTGTATCTTCCCTATGATAACACTATTTATAATACAAAAGGGAAATAAGAGAGGCGCATTCATGTAAAAAAAAAATATCAGAAATAGACGAACAAGTCGGCAAAATCAACAGGTGTAATGGTGAAAGTACATTGTACTGAACTTACAGTACTTCAACTAGATACAAGTACGATACTTACTCCAAGTAAATTGGAAATTTCTTGGAAATCTATATCAGCCTTTAAATTTTGTTTTGTCATTATTGAGTGCGTCATCGTCACATTAGTATAATGATCAATTAGAACCGTAATCAATTATATGGCCTTCATGGAGAAAGTCTGAGAATTAGCTTCGGCAACTCAGACTCATTACGAAAACTCTGTCTATTCTAAACTATAAAAATATTACCACTAACCTTTCCATTAGGACTGCTTTTCTTGAAGACTCTGAAATGATAAAGGAAATGTCGTGAATGTCAAAGTTTCCATTAGGTATTAACATTGAGGCAGGTAGACTCAGTCACTGGGACTCCATGCTTTTGCCCTGAATGTGCATAGATACAAATATAGGGCCCAATTTCACAACAACAACAAAAATCTTACGAAAATTTCGCAACTTTCGTCATTGAATAGTTTAAAAAAAATTCAAATTAGATGTATTTCTAATATCATTTCTATATATGAAAAGGAAATTAAGAAACAAGAGTTTGCGAATTTAAGTTGATCAAAAGAACTAAGGGATCAAAAGTAACGAAAATTCTTGAAAAAAAGTTCTTAAGAATTTTTGTGAAACAGGGTGAAGATGTCTAATTCTCATGAGACAATGACATACAACATCAGAGATGGAACCACATACGGGTTTTTTCCTACATATAGCTCTATGACATACGACTGATAAAATTTGTCTTAAAAATTGATGAGTATATATATGAATGAATAAAATAGTCTCAGGATGTGCGTCTCCGTCTTACTCCAAACAAGTTACAAGCAGGTCAAGGTCGAAGTCAAACTGTCTTAGACTGGTTTGACGCATCAAACTTATTTATACCTGTCACAATGGGTGTTAATAGATAAAATAGAAGAATTATACAATGTAAGGTCTAAAATACCGGTATGACATTTTGGACCTTATGAAATCAATATATATACATGTATCCAGATTTGGTTTAGATGGTGTCCTATGACAAATTTGAAATATTAAAAATATTTAAATTTGCTTAATGACTACGTAGTCATTAAGCAAATTTAAATATTTTTAATATTTCAAATTTGTCATAGGACAATAGGTTGAAGTCTATAATTGAGAATTAAATCTACACAAAACCATACAAAAAGTAAAGAGTCCAAACTCAAATACTAGAATATTAGTAGATACTGATAAGTATCCATATAAACAAATTGATTTGGATAGGTTTTTATTTCATCATCTGTAAACAGTACTAAACACGGTTTATATATAATTATATATTTTGGTAAATCTAAATTTTAGTTATAGATTTTCAAGGAGTTCTCAATTCAAAGGCTAACAATAGCAATAATTTTGTACATTCCACTTAAATCAGTGATGATCTGCGAAAAAAAAATCCAAAAGCTGAGAAAAAAAGAAGAAGATTAGATTAGTAAATGACTAAAGAAGATGAAAACAATTATCTGTAGTGTCAGGGATGACGCCGGTTAACAATGAGTTAAGCTACAAATCGGACGAGAAAACCACTAAAAGAAGACTTAATCCATGTCATATTTTTCCTTTAGAAATCGATTTACAGGGTTAAAACACGCCATGACCACATAAAATAGTCGAGATATACCTCAGTCATCAAGCGATAATCGGCCAGCCGCAAGTATAACTACAAACATTCATAGGCCAGAATCCCATAATGATCGGCCGGCATTACGAATAAAAGCATTGCTCGGCCATCGCGTCTCAACTGAAGTAAAGCTGCAAACAAACCCTATTCTATTTTATTGCAATTATTAAAGAAAAATGGATAACGTAAGCACTACAAGTAAACGTTCAGTAGGGATTTGTAAAAAAAAAAAAAGAAAAAAATATAGAAAAACGATATGTAGACGAATGTGTCAACTCCTGCCGAGACAAGTGGGTGGAAAAATGATCGCAAAGTGAAGCCATTATATGACAATAGCTAGATTGATACATCAGTGTCTGACTCGGAAAAAAAAACACTCCTGGGAATCATCATACAATTTATATATTTTCATCTCTATAGCTTACCTGCTCTTGGTAGATAACATAGGTTGTACGTCTTTGGTCGGCATTTTACAAAATATCTATATATAATGTTCCTTTCCTGTATAATCAGTCAGTAATGGTCACTTTCCTCCTATATATCAACACGTTACCTTGACAACAAGTGCGTTTCAATAATAGATCATTCGCGGATAAAATACTATGAAATTACGTTAAAAATTACAGAAAGATTTACACCTCAAACAGAATCGTCATTGAAAATCGAGAGTGCGAATATATTTCAATAGCTTTCTGAAAATAGAAATCGAAACCTTAAACCGATTGAAAATATGAGACACTTGAATTTATACGAATTATGATGCCTTATATTCCTCCAACAATGAATAACTTCTAGAGCAAGATAGTGTAAAAATATACGTCAAAAATATGAAAATAAAGTAGCTGTCCGAAGACGAAATTAGAAGCAAAAGCTTGAGCTTCCGGACCACCGCACTACCTACGTATGTCACCTGCGTCAACAACGTGTTGAAGAAAGCCGATCTGAGCTTAATCCTCGTAGAAATAATGTACGGACAGAAAATTAATCAACAACCATTCCAAATGAGTCGTCACGAAATCGCTGGGTATCTGGCTTTGGCATGACAACCATATTGCAGGAATTGTATAAGCTCTGGAAAGGTCACATGGTCACGCAAAAGGTTATCACATAAGTCCTGGTCCAGATGTTGGGTGCAGAGTCAGTATATAACTTTGGTAGCCAAGTCACATAAGTCCTGGTCCTGATGTTAGGTGCAGAGTCAGTATATATAAGTTAAGTAGCCAAGTCACATAAGTCCTGGTCCAGATGTTAGGTGCAGAGTCAGTATATATAAGTTATGTAGCCAAGTCACATAAGTCCTGGTCCAGATGTTGGGTGCAGAGTCAGTATATAACTTTGGTAGCCAAGTCACATAAGTCCTGGTCCTGATGTTAGGTGCAGAGTCAGTATATATAAGTTAAGTAGCCAAGTCACATAAGTCCTGGTCCAGATGTTTGGCGCAGAGTCAGTATATAAGTTATGTAGCCAAGTCACATAAGTCCTGGTCCAGATGTTGGGTACAGAGTCAGTATATATAAGTTATGTAGTCAAGTCACATAAGTCCTGGTCCAGATGTTGGGTACAGAGTCAGTATATAAGTTATTTAGTCAAGTCACATAAGTCCTGGTCCAGATGTTGGGTGCAGAGTCAGTATATAAGTTATGTAGCCAAATCACATAAATCCTGGTCCTGATGTTGGGTGCAGAGTCAGTATATAAGTTATGTAGCCAAGTCACAGAAGTCCTGGTCCAGATGTTGGGTGCAGAGTCAGTATATAAGTTATGTAGCCAAGTCACATATGTCCTTGTTCAGATGTTAGGTGCAGAGTCAGTATATAAGTTATGTAGCCAAGTCACATAAGTCCTGGTCCAGATGTTGGGTACAGAGTCAGTATAAAAGTTACGTAGCCAAGTCATATAAGTCCTGGTCCAGATGTTGGGTACAGAGTCAGTATATAAGTAATGTAGCCAAGTCACATAAGTCCTGCTCCAGATGTTGGGTGCAGAGTCAGTATATAAGTTATGTAGCCAAGTCACATAAGTCCTGCTCCAGATGTTGGGTGCAGAGTCAGTATATAAGTTATGTAGCCAAGTCACATAAGTCCTGGTCCAGATGTTAGGTGCAGAGTCAGTATATAAGTTATGTAGCCAAGTCACATAAGTCCTGGCCCAGATGTTAGGTGCAGAGTCAGTATATAAGTTATGTAGCCAAGTCACATAAATCCTGGTCCAGATGTTTGGTGAAGAGTCAGTATATAAGTTACGTAGTCAAGTCACATAAGTCCTGCTCCAGATGTTGGGTGCAGAGTCAGTATATAAGTTACGTAGCCAAGTCACATAAGTCCTGGTCCAGATGTTTGGTGCAGAGTCAGTATATAAGTTATGTAGCCAAGTCACATAAGTCCTGGTCCAGATGTTGGGTACAGAGTCAGTATATATAAGTTATGTAGTCAAGTCACATAAGTCCTGGTCCAGATGTTGGGTACAGAGTCAGTATATAAGTTATTTAGTCAAGTCACATAAGTCCTGGTCCAGATGTTGGGTGCAGAGTCAGTATATAAGTTATGTAGCCAAATCACATAAATCCTGGTCCTGATGTTGGGTGCAGAGTCAGTATATAAGTTACGTAGCCAAGTCACATAAGTCCTGGTCCAGATGTTGGGTACAGAGTCAGTATATAAGTTATGTAGCCAAGTCACGTAAGTCCTGGTCCAGATGTTGGGTACAGAGTCAGTATAAAAGTTACGTAGCCAAGTCATATAAGTCCTGGTCCAGATGTTGGGTACAGAGTCAGTATATAAGTTATGTAGTCAAGTCACATAAGTCCTGCTCCAGATGTTGGGTGCAGAGTCAGTATATAAGTTATGTATAACGAGTCAGTAACCATCAATGTTGGTAAAGATCAGTAAACACCAAAATTGTGGGAACAAATGCACAAATAAGGATTAAAATACACAAATGTGGGTAAAATACACAAAAGTGGACACAGATACACCAAATTGGGTAAAAATAAACGGGTACAAATACATATTTGGATACAGTATAACTTAATTGCAAAAGAATACCAATAAGTCCGTATACATTCGGGTCCATAAAGTATGCATAAACCTGGGTACCCATGTCTGTACTAATATATACCAATGCTTGGAAACAATTATGAGAGAGTTTATACCAATATTGATAACAATCAATATACAAAAAAACAAAAAACAAATCAAAGCACTGAAGGTACTGAGTGCTAATAGCCAGAAAATATCACTTATAATGTATGACAAAATATTGTGTTTTCAGAGTTATATTTGTTCCTGAACACCTTCGTAAGTTTGTAGGCCAGTTTATGGACGAATAAAGACAGAACTGAAGTGCAAATCCATAATGTTGTCGTAATGAATTGAAAGATGATGTCTGACAATGAACATGAAAATTAAATAACATCACATTAAATCTAACCCCCCCCCCCTAAAATACAACAATCCAATATGACTATCGATTGATGATACCAAATACAAGGAAAGAAGAAGAATCTTATTTTCTAATTTGATCCCCACTCCCTCTTTAACGTTTCCTGTTCAATGTTAGGTGTGTGCTAAGAATTTGAAGGAAAATTCACTTCTTTTTTAGTATATAAAAACATGATACATCCTAAACGGGAATGTTTTGATCTTTTATTTTTCATAATTTTAACATCATATTTCATGATGGAAGATCCTAATTTTTCCGTCGTATATAGATTTCATTTTGTGAAGCGGGACAAAATAAGCCTACTTGAAGTTAGTTTTACGTTTCAATGATTCAACTTAATATCTTTATCGATAGCACCTTTTCATTTACATATTGTCCACTAAAACAGGTAATGGAAAGGGGTTCCAACACACAGCCTGTGTTCATCTCAGTACATACAGATGCAACTTTTCATTAGGCCATGCATGTACATAACACGACAGCATACAGATAATTCATTGATTCAGACAGTGATCAGACTTAAAATATACCGATCATGACGCTGAAGTAGTCCCAAGGTACATGTAAACAGAGTAACATCGTTTATACATACTCAGTAGACGGGGCACCCATGAGTGAAGAAATCAGGCAATCGCTATGTGCTATTCGCACAAAAACTGGAGACGTTCAAATCTATGTACAAATTAGAACTAACCAAACCACTCTCTAATCTTGGAGAAAATTATATCCGTGTATGAACATCTTAAATGGGGATGTTTTGTTCTGTCAAAGAAAAGAGGACGGGGATAGCACTTAATGTTCATTTCTAAAGAAAATAATTCACGTTACAATGAGGGAAAAACCCCAAAACATCCTCTTTCTCTGGGGATAAAGCATTTTTGTTTGCTTATATGTATTATTTAAAATTATAATCCTTGCGGTATGCGAAAATCCACGGGTAGGTATGAATCTTTTGTTATCTTTATCTAATGCTACACCATCCACATCCCGTTTTTGAATCAGAAGAACTGCCATTCAGTTAAACAACATTCATCTAGCAAGTGAGTTTTCGAACTGTATAGCCATTTTACCAAGATTGGATTTGTTCATTAAACAAATTTGCAAATTAGAAAAAAAAGGTATTATGAAACTACTGGCACTTTGATAATTAATTTTCGGCACAATGCATATACACAGTTGAAAAAAGCGCAATTATAATTAAAAATCCCTATTTTTGTTTCTTCTATAAATACACTGGTCCAATTAAACATGAAGAAAGAATGAAAGGAGGTCTTATCACTTTCATCACGACCTATTTGACGATTTCTTTTTTGACATATACAGTATGTAATGTAGGTAAATACGTGCACACAGCTTAGTGGATTCTGTATCTTAATCAAATTTGACGACAGATACCACGATCGATGTGCTGTCATTATAGATATAGCTCAGTTTTTCTTAAAAGGAAAGCAAAATGTAACTTTTGTTAAATAACATTAAATGTTTCAAACCTATACTTTTAACATCTTGATGCTATAAGTAGGTCATGATCGAAGGGAAAAGCAATGCTGGAAAAATATCAGTGAGAAACTCCACCCAATCCGACTAGCTTATCTCAAAAATTCCCATAATACATATCTCGTGCTGTGATACTATTTCTTCGATTTTTTTCTTATTTACATGGGGAGATACGAAATTTCATGGACTTTACACATGTTTTATAATTTTGTGCGTAATTCTAATTAGTTATCAACGGAATCAATGACAAGATATATTGTGCGAATATGCGCTATAACAAGTGACCTGTATCAACATCCATACAAATGATACAGTGTGATCTGAAGGAACTTTGGAGTATGGTAGCCATTGGTATCGATTATCTTGTGTAATTATAAATCTTAAAGACAAGTCAATATCCTCAAGAAAATTTCAGCAGAACTAGATCATTCTAAGAATGTTTCCAATCAATACACTTCTAAGTATGCCAGACTTGGATTAAATATGCACTCACTTGAGATGTTAACCAGGCAACGATCTAGCATCTCACAATCCATTACATGCACTGAAGTACCATTATACAAAACCATCACATTGCAAAAAAAATCTGATTTTATTGTATTTAAAAAAAAGCATCATACTGGGTCAGAACTAAGAGTATACAATCACCTCATCGAATTTCAATTAAGAATTTTAAAACAGTTAATCCATGAGAATGTCTGAAATACGTCTGAAATATCTTCAAGGTAAATATCTGAAACAGGGTAAACTGGTCATGCTATCAGGTCAATTTTCTAAATACTAACTTAGAATGATTTACTAGTATTTCTTATAACACTGGTACAACAAATTTCATGTACATTTTAAAAGCTCAGTCAAATCTCAAATTCAATGGCATAGGCGATACTATCTCCGTACATAATGACACACATACAGACACATAAACAACATTAGACATTGCAAAAATGCATATTCACCCTTCTCACAATAACAAAGTTTGCTATATGCATGAACGGAATTGTCTTAAATGTTTCATCCTTGAGGTACATTGGGACTCGGACTTTTACAAACCGAAACACTAATAAAAAGACATGAGGTCGATAGGAGAGAAACAAGAATATTCGAACACATGCTAATCTGTTCGAATCACGTGCACAAATACATGTGAAATACCGTCCAAAGCGGTGATAAATGCAGACTTTATACTAGAATAAGCACGATCGTGATCATATTGATTCACAAATCTTACTTAAAATATGCAAGGACACTGTACATCTCAACAGAAATCTCAAATAGTTAACAGAAATCTGCTGAGTTCCATTAACATGATTAAGAATTGATATGCCAGGTACCAAGAACCATACCCCTCTAGTTTCCATGAAGTAAACAGAATTACACTGCCATGACATACCTTTGTTCACATGCCACGTGACTACGTCCGCAGATATGATGTTCGCTTGCAACTTCTTTATTATCAGTCATAAGTCAGTCCAAGTGACTTCCAAAAAGAACCAATTAAACTGTTGTAGACAAAATATCACCAGACAGAGAGCATCATCGTGATATGGAATTTATCGGCACAAAATTTCTCAAATTTAGAGGTATATAGAGCATCAATCTATCCTCCTATACACCCACACAGAGTTCTGCTTGGTTCCTCTCACTTCATAGAGTGACAGTCGATGTAGCTTAGCAGCAGTAGAAGAATTTGAGTGAGTACCGTATTATATACACAAAAACATACCTAAGACCTCTAGGTCAAAGGTCGGCGTGTACATGTCGATGACCTTGGCAGAGCGCGATCCTCTTCATAATTAAGAGTCACTCGGCCAAAGTCTCGTTCAGGAGAAAAGGGAATGGACTCCAGAAGAAAACCGTTCCATAGTTAAAAATTCAATCAGATATGCAAGAGAGAGAGAGAGAGAGAGAGCACTGACACTTGCTCCTAGAATCATGAAAATTGTTGGTGAAATTTAGAGTAACAGTTGTTTTTGGACAAGTTTAAATTCGTCGGCAAATCAGAGCCCCTGATGGTCATATTACTGCTTGTCGATCAGCTCGTAAAACACAGACTTGGTATTTGTAAAGTACAGTGAGTACATGCTTCCAATAAGATTTCGTGAAATTCTGTGGAGAGGTCGAAAATAAGTCGACAAAGCAAAACCCTCAGTGGCCATGTTTGTTGACCCGATCAACTCGAAACAGTTGGTTTCATGAAATGATATTCAACGCACTGGCGTAGGACAAGGGGGGGCAGGGGGGGCACGTGCCCCCCCCCCCACTTTTGAAAGTGGGGGGGGGGCATAAGTATGTTTGTGCCCCCCCCCCCCCCCCCCCCACTTTTTGACGTAATTTTTGGTCATACAGATATAAAAAAAAACTGCAAAATACCTTTAACTCAAACTATATAGAATATCATTACATGTATATGTTAATGATAGAGGACACAGACAGTATTTTCTGATTAGTCAATATTTTGCTTAAAAAATGCCTGGCTCGCTACCCAGAAATGTTAAAATTTGTGCATACAGAACATGAAAACCCAATATTTATTTTTTAATCTTTCCTCTTCCTCCCCCCCCCCCCCCCCTTTTTTTGTTTTTTTTTGTTTTTTGTTTTTTGTTTTTTTGTTTTGTTTTTTTTTGTTTTTGCTTGTTAGAAATTTTGGGATGTTGTGCCCCTCCACTTTTTCAAGCAGAGCTACGCCATTGAACGGTTGCAGGGAAGTCGAAAATGTGTCAACCAAGGAGAACACTCGGTGGCCATATTTGGTCATATTTGCTGATTTATCGGCATGAAAACAAGTACCAGTATTTGGTAGAGGACTTTAAGTTGTTGCTTCTTGTGAGGTTTCATAAACATATACAGCGGGTTGCAGGAATTTAGAAAAAGTTAAACATTTACGGAAATGTACTATGACATATTTCAAATGTTAAAACAATGACTATTGTTTCAGTAAGTCCATAAAGTATGCAAATATTTGCAACAAACCAAACTCCAAAGTTCCATCATTGTACAGCCGCCAATATTATTTGGAATGAGATACTTTGCGGACTTCTAGAAGGGGGATCTCTACATCAGTGGGTCTGTCACTCAAGCCTATGAGTATAACTACCTGGGCATAAAACAACGATTCTTTGAAATTATATCGAAATCTATGCAGGCATTGAAAAGTTTGACTCGGAAAAGGTTTCATCGACCATCTGCACTGAGATCTTGACTTGGGATCAAGGTCATGACACGACTTTTGGCAACAACTGAACGGAAAGGTATTCACGGACAAGATTTATACTGTGACCTTCACTATCAAAATACATGTATAGAAACACATAATTGTAACCCATGCAATGGCCACATATAATATTACCCATAAAAACCTTGCAGGTATGACATTGGCTCAAGGTCATGTCACTTCCTTTGGTCAAAAGCAACGACTCTCTTAAGCTATTATGTGGGTCTATAAAGGAAATAGATTTTTTTCACACACAAGTGCGCTGTGACCTTATCACTTGACCCTTGAATTTATTCCAATTAACATTTCTTTGGTATACCATTTAAATCCATGAAGACGACGAAAAGTAATGAACATAAAAACAATCCTCAAGCTTATGATACACTCTTTGGTTCTGGTCAACACACCATGTCCATTTTGGACAGTGAAAAGTTATGGGTCGGTCAAAGTTTTACCCATAAAGTTCGCTGTTACCTTGAGCTTTACAATCGACCTAGGCCAGATACACATACATCTTAATATCAGGAATAATTGAAATTACACCTGTACACAGTAACTTGTTCATGGTTTGTTCAAGCATGTGGTCACAACTAGGTATTACATGCAAAAGCAATCGAAGTCATCTTCGACATTGACCTCGGGGGTATGGTTTTGACTCAAGGTCACATATGCCTCTCATAATAAGTGTGTATAAAAAGAATTAGCCTATCATTCTGTCATACATATACAGTATAAAAGTTATCAACAGTAAAAAGTTTTACATGCAATAAATCGAAAATCACATTGACCTTGACATTAGAATTGTGACCTTGACTCAACGTAATGACAGACTGGCTTCCTATAATGGCGAGTAGTCAGATTTAAGGTCCGAACTGAAGTGTTATTGACGGATAGACAGACGGACATATAATTCGTCAAATCGTGACAGGCTTATATTAAAACTGAATTTCACGATTTTTAAGTCTACGCCCCTCCAAGTCTCTTGCGATCTGTACAGAGTAAAAAAACTTCCTTTTTTGCTATCTCTATACATATATGGTTATATACACCAAGAAGATGACACAGTGTATATTACGTATTTCCTTACAAGCCAGAATAACTCGATACATAATTCACGTAGTAATGATATCTCTCTAATCAGACCTAGCACACAAATAGCATCCTACGTGTTGTCCATATTAAGGTAGTGGCCATAAACACAGGGTATTAAGCAAGATGTAACGCCACGTTTTTAGACTCTGAAGCAGGGAGTAAGCTTCTTACGGTTTTTATGTAAAAGCGGAACAGATCAGAATTCTGTAGATTATGCTACATAGAATGAAACTTACACTGTGTAGAATGGTGTCTCATCGTTAGTATTCTATACAGGGTACTGTAGGGTGGGGTTACAAAGTTAGTATTCTATACAGGGTACTATAGGGTGGGGTTACATAGTTAGTATTCTATACAGGGTACTGTAGGGTGGGGTTACAAAGTTAGTATTCTATAAAGGGTACTGTAGGGTGGGGTTACAAAGTTAGTATTCTATACAGGGTACTGTAGGGTGGGGTTACAAAGTTAGTATTCTATACAGGGTACTGTACGGTGGGGTTACAAAGTTAGTATTCTATACAGGGTACTGTACGGTGGGGTTATAAAGTTAGTATTCTATACAGGGTACTGTAGGGTGGGGTTACAAAGTTAGTATTCTATACAGGGTACTGTAGGGTGGGGGGTACAAAGTTAGTATTCTATACAGGGTACTGTAGGTTGGGGGGGTTGCAAAGCTAATGAAAGGGATCTTGTTTGGGAGAAAACAACCAAGGAACATTCTGTTCTATATACCGGTATTGCGTATGCATATACAAGTACTTTTGATCTAAAGATGTGGTTAAAAACGAATATATAAACGTGCTAGTTACATCGCTAAGATCAATGAAAGATTCAGGAGATAATGTTTGTACTTTCCTAGAATGTATACATAGTATGGCTTTGACAGCCGCCGCCAAACAATTAATGCTACATCCCACGCACTTCACACACAGTCCTTGTGTTTTATGGTACAATATCCACTAGTATGATGATCATTCCCCACTCATATAACACAGGTCGGATCATTTCCTCGGTCAGGGAGACATACAGTTTACGATCAAGGCTCATTGTGCATTATTCAGTGGTTAATGTCCACTTGACACAAAATTGTCACAAATATATGACGAGGGATGTGTAAAATTAGCTTTCTCCATAAGAAATAGTGCAATCTTAATGAGTCTAAATGGACTTGAAAATGGTGACTGTATTTTGTGTAGTGGCCTCAGCCTCTTGTTCTCAATCAAGGACAAAGCCTTGAAATATTCTAGAATTTGTATCAAGTTTTAGAGTCCCATAGTTGAAGAAAAAGGCCAAAGTTTAAAATTTTGCAGACAGACTGTGAGATGAAGACAAATAAACAACCCAGAAATTGTATGCCCTTGAATCTCTAGTGAAAAAAATACATACGGTAAACGCCTTAACGATTACAAACCGGTACTCCTCCTACCCGTGTAAAGCAGCCATATATAAAGTGATGTGTAAATCGTGTATGCATAATCTTTGAAAAAAATAAGGATATAAAAGAGGGCATATGCTCGTTGTCTCCATTTGACCATCTAACCGATGTCCTAGTTAAAACGTTTCAACAACCAATTAAAAAAAAGAAACGGCGACAACCTTGGTAACAAATTATATACTGTTTATATCATATATGTGCATAAAAAAATGTGACGGTATGGTCGAAAATTCCAATATTATACTGACAGCTTGCAACATAATAAACAGATGTTCTTTGATACTGCATGATCGATTAATTAGTCAAATATACAAAGTAGATTACATTGTCGAATTCATATGGTCATTATGATACTAAGAATAAATACAGTCGATATACATATTGGAAAAAAATAATTATCGACGAATTGTTAAAGGAATGTCTCCACGGTCAACAGAAGTAGCTATTTCACAATGACAGACAAAACTCACCAAGTAGAGGAGTAGCTGTCATGTAAGCTTGTATGCTAAAGTATACACATTTTTCGAAAATTTCGAAAGCACTTGTCAATCATTTTTCTCTCAATTTTTGCTCTAGAGTGACTGTCTATCGTCCATGGTCAAACTCTTGTTAGACTGACAATTTGACATGGACCTACTTAGGGTCTCTTGGTACCCAGATACCTTACATAGCGAAAAAATCCACTTCATTTAAACCAAGCTTCGCCACTGAAAGGCATGTTAATTATGTTTGTGAAATTAGACTGCTTTTATTTTCGATCACGATTTGTGGGACTGTCCTGTGAAAGTATGCTAGTCATGATCTTTTTTGCATTGCTAAGTTGTTGCCATGTGAAATATCCGAATCATGAAGTATGTTAGCGTGTACAACCCCCCACCCCCACCCCCCTCTCCCTGATATTTTTGCTTCGTCCATTTTATAAAGGAAATTATATTACTTTATGCTATGCTATCCATTATGTACATGTAACTAGTATATATAGTATACGCTGTTAAGTTTTATCGTGCATATGTACCGGTATTATAAAATATGCATTGACGTTAGATCAAGGAAGATGTAAGAAGTGTGGAGCTGAAGGAAGTAATATATAATCATATTAACCATGTTATACACCATCATGGGGGTATATCACATAAACAAAGAACGATCCTTATTTCAATGACGTTGACAAAATCAAGACCAGAAGCATCTCCTTAACTTTGCGTCAAACGAAATAACTAACGATTTTTTCTGGACCACTAATGTATTTAGTGACCCTCCTTTAGCGCATGTTTGGTTCAGTTACCAGTTAAGAATTTATAAAGGATTGGAAACATTTCAAGGAAAACAAATTAAAGATATCAACAAATGAAAGCACCATCCCTCCTCTCCTCACTCGGAAATTCAATACAGTTACTACCACCGCTCACACTTGTTGTCTGTTGAGAGTGAAAGGTCACATATTATACGTGATTTCAAATATTCATTATTCTAAGAGGAAGTAAAATCCCATCATATCTTGTGTCAAATTTGATATACATACTTCTTTACTTCTTGAACCTGATGCACAATACTTTTTACAAATTCTTCTTTAACACATACTGTCTGTGACTAAGTTAAATTCATCCTTCAAAAGGTCACTACAATCTCCACAAGAATAAATGCAGATGTTACATCCATCCTATCTGAGGCCAAGGGGAGTTGGAAAAGGGTGTCAGAGTGGAATAACTGCACGTTCTAGGCCCCCCCCCCCCACACACACACGTACACAAAATTAAAGTTAACCCAACTTTTTCATGTAATTTTCTCAGAATCTATAGCTCGACTCCCATCTGGACTTGTTATGTCGAACAAACTTTCTAGATCTACAAATGTGTTGGCTGTGAATGCAAATTAACAAATGTTGGATAACTGAGTAAGATTACCAGGTATTTAGTGAATACATCAATGATTACAGAAATATGATAAAGCTACTCTTGCTGTACAGAAAATAGATCCATCCAACTGTTTGTGTGTAATCAAAGTACTGAGCAACATACACTTCTTTCATCCATTTTATACTGTAACAGTAACACCTTCTATTCTCTAGCTCTGTGTGAATGATAATGTAATAATATACCTATTTAACTAAAATACATAGATACATGATACATTTATAAAATGCAATAACTCGGGAACTTTTTAATATTTAAAAAAAAACTAAGAGTCCCCTTCAGCATTGCCAGTAGGGGACTAAAAACAACTCTAAAATACATTTGAACATTGGTACCTCTTCTTCTTCTTTCCAGGTTAAACTTAAACAAACGGTCACTTATTGACCATTATATGCCTCTTAATACAAATTACTGAAAAGGTACTTCTTTCTCCTTCTACGGTAATTGCTCAAAGTTTATTAATAGTATAACTAACAATGAATGCAAAACATATCGTACCATCAGACCTGTTCAGAAAATCTAAGACTGGTTCGATTTACATACTGAATATCTGATGTAGGTTCACATGTTCACATATGATCTACATTTGTATAGAGAAAAGCTTCATGATGACTGAATTTATAAATCATGACTGCCTCAACATGTTCAGACTCAAACTTTTCAGAAATCACTAGGTAAAATTAAAGCTGCCAAAGTTGTAGTAACTATATGGCACCCTATTATCTGGGTCTCAGCCTTGGTTTAAGCTACAGTCTCCTGTCACTATTTGGACATCAATCAAGATAATCTTACCATTATTCTTATCATTGACATTGAAGCAGAGAAAGTGGCTCAAAAATACAATACAGGCTATCAGTATCATTTTCAAATACTCTAATGTACACTGTGAATTTACCTTTAATAAAAACAGGCATCACAAAAATGCATGGCTATGCATGCTCTTTTCATGCATTTTTAAAAATTTAAAGTACTGTACCTTAATAATCAAAGTGAAGTACACTATCCACAAGATCCAAGTCTACCTGTATAAAAGCTGGTACAGTACGTGCATGGAACAGGCAGTTTTATATTATGCTGCCGTTGAATGTTGCCCCTTATGGCCTTACCTCCTCTGGTGATGGGATACAGTCGACAGCAGCATAATAAAATTGCCTGGTGCCTCAGAATAAGATGAAATTTACAAATGCATCATGTGCACATTAAATTATAAATGTACCTGCAACCTTTTCTACGGTTTATACATGTACACAAGAAATAGAACACTAACTGTAAATGACCCCCACTCCTGGTAATATTATACCTGCAACCTTTTCTGTGTTTTATACATGTGCCCATTGTGTGAATCTCATGAAATAGGAAACGAGTTTCATTATTTATTTGTCTGCAATAATGAAGTAATTAAGAGCCTAAGGGACAAATATATTCCTAGATATTATTCAAATAACCCAACTGAATCAAAACTTAGAGGACTTTTATCTATATCAGTATATGCAATAAGAGAATTATTGAAAATGTATGTGCTTTTTTGAGGAAGATAGATAAGTTGTTTCAGGAGTTATATGTATAGTATTAAGTTTATATAAAGATGTCTTTGTGATGGGTTTTTTTTTCTATTCTATTCTATATTATTATGTTGTAATATTTACTTTTTGTTTGCCCTAATGTTTGCTGCAGTTGTATTATTTATTGCTCTTGTAGCACTTTGTGTGCCTGAGTTAGTAAATAAACATTGTCTTGTCTTGTCTTGTCTTAGAAACAGACCACAAAGTTTTCAGACACTACTGTTAATGACCCCCACTCCCGCTATTTAGAGTTAAAAAGGGGAGGGGGAATGCCTGCAACAAGTTATACAGTGCAATTTGTCTTGAATTTGATTACAATATTTGTATATTAACATACCTTTATGTCATATCTAAATGCTGATTTTTTTTTTAAACTATATTAGTCATGTTAGTAGTACCCAGTGCTAAATCTGTTTGCACCCTGGCTGCTAGCATCCAAGTCCTGACAGAGGGCCAGCCTTGATCTATAAACATTTTACAGTTTTACAATGAGTCTTACCTAGTGCCTTGTTTCTGTTTAGGATCATCTGTATTGGACTCATCAATAGGTCCATTTTGCCCTGCACTAGCCATGGATATTGAAGATTGTCTACACTTAGTGTCACCAAATCACTGTCTGAATGATGATGGCTGCATCAGCACCAATCACAAATGATGCTGTGTTTTTTACCACACAACGTTTGTCAATGTTAGTCAAACTGTCAATATGGTATCATAAATCACTTACACACAGCGAAAACATTGAGATTTCGATTCAAGATAAATCATAAATACGACTTCCCTTACAGTGGTCATGCACTAATCATCGGATTTACTTAGGCCTCGGTCGACCAAATGAAATAAAAATCATGGCGGATAAATCGATAACAGCGATGTATGCAAGGTAATATTCTAAGTAGTTTACTCAACGTCTGCTCCACCGATTTGTATGTACAAGCTTTAAATTATACCCCCTGATTATGGTAAAGTATCATAATGAAGCTGAAATCCATAAAATCAACGTCACGTAGATCTATTTATTGACAAACGATGTCGGTCAGTGAGGCTGTCACGTGACCTTCCCTAGACGTCATTTTTGGAATTCCCCGAGGCCCCATTTTCAAGGTGATTTCCATTCTATAAATAGATTTCTATTGACGGAACTCGAAACTGAGAAATCCAAAAGGTTCATTCATATGGAAAGGGCTCCATTCGTCCTCTTCAAAAAAAGAAGAAGAAGAAAAAAAAAAAGGATTTTAGGACCATCCTTGAAGAAAATTCCTGGATCCGCCCATGTTTATGTATCCTGTTAAATTACTGTTTCATTTATATTCAATTCTTTAATTATTTTTTGTAACAATATGTTACATTGATATGACATTTTATAAACACATGCAAATATAAATATAGGTGTGGCAAATAAACAAAGTATCCGAGTTCGCCTGGCAAACACATGTTACAGTATACAATTGTGATATTACAATATATCTTTGTGATATGAGGTTTGCTTTCAATACAAGTCAAATGCAGATTTTATAAATTTCTCTACATTACATAAAAGTTTGATATTATGAACACTCAACAATTGAACAGGTTTAAATACATGTACTGATGATCTATTCCAGTAATATCTTTTAATCAATCCGATTAAATACTCCCGATTTTTGTAATATATTACTTTCTAAGAAATATATTACTTGCATTCTTATTCGTCTTGTTTACATGTCATTTCTATTCTCCTTGATCGCTATTCTCTTGAAAACGGTTTATATAAATAAGTCCTTGATTTCACTAAAGTTCTATTTTAAGGGAGAAGCAAAGAAAATCATTTGTCCTTGGAGGTGCAGATCCAGGGTGCACCAAAACATGATTTTCGAAATTGAAACACAATATGAGTCGGCGTAGGAAGAGGCATGCTTTATCAGATGCATATGTCAAGTGTCATGATCAACTCTGATCCAGATTTTGGGGTCCCCCTGTATCTGTTTGTAAGCAATTTATAAACTTGTATGAATTCAATGCGAGTGATTGTATAGAGCTTCATTTTTCACGTGTTTTCCTTTCGTAATTATATAGTTATTTTAGCTATATACGTGCCCGATTCCTGTAAAACGAAACCTATTTCCATTTTTGATCTTGTTGGAAGCTGTATATCTGACGTTCAACCACCGATGACGTCAACGGTGTGAATCCGATATTTATATAAGCCTAAAATGACTATATATGAGTACATCGATCGTTTCCACGAAAAACCCTTACGCAGTATATACGAAAAGACAAACAGAAAATATTATTTTACTGGTTTTTTTTTTCCTTCTAGATTTCGATTACTAGTAAATTAATTCATACACACACTCAAGAATACATAGGGAATCATTAAGGATAAGTTAGACTACACAAAACTCAGATGACAGATGTAGTTGTTACATTTCCTGCATTTCATGGGGGATTCCATCGTCACCCTTTCTAACATTCCATCAAAATCAAACTGATCTAGCGTTTTTACAATAATCTCTTTAATACTCAGGGGATCGCCGAACTTGCTTTAAAATCATAATCTCAAATGAAGAAAATTATATAAACTCCTAATAAAATGTTAATAAAATTACACACAAGCTTACCTGGGGTATACGGGTGGCATAAGTCACTGTTTATGATAGATTTATTCGTTCAAACATTAATATTAAATAAACACACACTCTAACGACACCGACACAGTACTGTGTATTGTTGACTTAATTCTTTCAGCTTATGAGTAACCTTATTCTTAATCCAACTTTTGTCCACAGTACATACATTTTGAGCTTTTGTGGAGGAAATTAACATTTTAGTTTTTCAAAATGGAAAACTACGTTTCAAAACCTATATTCCTTTCATGATAGTTTGAAAGCATATCATGTTGAACAAGGGATATACAAACAAGATAAGTTGAACAGGAAGACGAAAAGAGACGATCTTGCACAAGTTTATGAAAAACAAGGAAACATCCTTATATGTGACGTTACTGACGTATACGCGCTCTATAATTCATTTTTAAAACAAAATCACCTAAAAGATCCGTAAAGAATTACCTATTCATGCCCGTTTGTCTGAGCACTATTGCTATTGGAAGGGATAGTGCCCGAGCATCAGCGAGGGCACTATTTACCTCCCAAAAGCAACACTTTGAGAGAATAGTAGCCATACAAACGGGCATTAATATGTTTAGTGCATGATATGACCTCGATAGCAATTTTAAAAAGGACCGACTTAGCAATTCAGATTTCACACTGAAGCCGTTTTAAAAGGAAGTGGCGACATCTACAACGCACTTCTCCCCAAGCGACGTAACTCTGTAAAGCAAAAAGCAATCCTTCATAGTCCCCGCGTGCTCAACCAATGGAATTACAAGGATTTATCATGTGATGCACTAATATGTAATCAGCAAACTACTATGTACGAAAATACTGGTTCTGCGATTTTCATTTATATATGCACAACCAATGTAATTCCCTGAGATGTTACTATTGAAAGAAACGTGCTGCAATTCGTGTATTAACACTCGTGACGTCACAATGCATAAGATCTAAAGAAGCATGCCGCGACGGCTGTTCTAACCTGCAAATTTTAACGTCACCCTTTTACCTAGAAAACGCGATTTCAGAAAACAAGAATGAAATAGACAACTATGGTGCATATGTATAGAATAAATGTCATAATTTGTGTTTTGTTACGGGTATACAACACACAGCAAGTGCATTTATCGCATGAAATGCGCTAACGAGCATTACATGTACGATAAATGCACTTGCTGTGTATTGTATACCCGTAACAAAACACAAATTAAGACACTTATTCCCTATTTTTTTTCATATCGCTTATCGAAGGACACTGGTTAATGTCAAGGTTAGTCTCAACACTCACTCGAGTCCCATACTAATGTTTTTTTTTTATTCATAAACTTAGTTGTTGGAGCACAACAAGGTTCCATGAAATGCATCGCTTTTTATAAGAAAGGAGGGGATCTCCAACAAGACTCGGTTGCAGCACCGATAGCAACACACCAAACACCCGAAATGAAAACACAGAGAAAACACACACAGCAAGAAACAAGGAACAGCAAACGAGAATCAAACATCGAACATAAAAGACAACACATAAACCAACGAGACCAATGGGCAATCGGTGCTGACTTAGGACGGCCATCAGCCACGTTCGTAACAGATGGTGTGGTCCTGGATTACGTGCGCACAACCCTCCCACTTTTCCGGTTACCCAAAGGTCTCGAAGAACGCACAATTGTTGTGTAAAATAACCTCCTCACTGTAAGATGACAATACAAACAAGACAGCACAACGCAGGGACCCAAGGGACAGATGAATATGTAAATATATATAAAAATAGCAATCCAAGGAATGCTTGTGTCGCCTGCGAAGCGGTTTGATTATTATTCTAGAAAGTGGATCAAAATTATTGGTATCAGTAGAAAAGTCTTGTCAAATGAAATTCATTTGAAATATCAGACCTCAAAGATATGGTCATTCTCAACTTTTTAGAAAAGAGTGTCAATCATCTAGGTCAAGGTCACTGCGTAAAAATTGGTAACAAAAGGTTTCATCATAAGAAATATTAGACCTATCAGCTAGCTATCAATTAAAAGATATATACAGCCTTAATTTCTTAGAAAAGAATGTCAAATGGTTAGGTCAAGGTCAAAAGGTAAAAAAAATATGGTATGTGTAGAAAGACATTGTTACAAGGAAAATACATGAGAAATATCAAAGCCCTATCACCTACCAATCAAAAGATATAACCATTTTTACTTTTCTTGAAAAGTAGGTCAAATATCTAGGTCAAGGTCACAAGGTCAAATATTATGGTCTGTTTAGAAAGGTCTTGTCACAAGGAATACACATGTGAAATGCCAAAGCCCTATCACTTACCAATCAAAAGATATATACAATCTTAATTTTCTTGAAAAGTAGGTCAAATATGTAGGTCAAGGTCAATAGGTCAAAGATTATGGTATGTATAGAAAGGCGTTGTTACGAGGAATACACATATGAAATATCAAAGCCCTATCGCTTACAAATCAAAAGACATAGCGAATCTTATCTTTTTTTTTTCAAAAGTAGGTCAATTATCTAGGTCAAGGTCACAAAGGTAAAAAATAATGGTATGTGTAGAAAGGTCTTGCCACAAGGATTGAACGTGTGAAATATCAAAGTCCTAACACTTACCAATCAAAAGATATATCCATTCTTAATTTTTTTTTAAAGTAGGTCAAATATGTAGGTCAAGGTCACTAGGTAAAAAAATTATGGTATGTGTAGGAAGGTCTTGTCACAAGGAATGCACATGTGAAATATGAAAGCCCTATCACTTACCAATCAAAGTTATGGGCTGTGACACCCAAAGTGTGACAAACAGACAGACGGACTGACAGACGGACAACGGACAAAGTGATCCTTAAGTGTCGCTATGCTTCGCAGGCGACACAAAAATAGGGTAGGGGCGTACGAAATGCAGTCCGTGCTCTGCCGGCTGTAGCGAGTTCATGCATGTTATCACCCGAGGAGACCGACCTACATTCAGAGAGGACAGGTGCTCGGGGTCCCGTCTTCTCTAAAAAGGTTTGGACAGGGCCCATCATGGAGTCCCGTAGTCACAGTCGGTCAGAGTGCAAGTCTTAAGGATGCGCTGGTACAAGGCTGTAGATTGGTCCAGTACCATGCCGAGTGTCCGTCTGGTGACACTAGGATCATACCCACGGTATAAAAGGCGTTTGATGACTCTGACGCATTTTCGATGGCTATGCTCTCTGCCTTTGATCCTTCTAATTTTGTTTATAATGTCACCATGAACTGCAGGCTGTGAAATACCCAAAGTAATATACTCTGTTGCTTAGGTCCGAACTTAAATAAGCTGACTGTAATTTTTGTAAAATTTCCAAAAAGTCATTACTAGTTAATGAAAGCGGATACCTTGACCTAAAAGTTTCTTGGTTATATGTAAAGGAGCTGTTAAGATAAGGGCCCTATTTAGCCCTGAATCTCGTACCGTATTTCTTCCGCATGACGATTCACATGGTGAAAAAATTAATCATAATTGAAATATGATGTATTTGAAGACTTTTTTTATGTTTTACATTTTGGTGAATTACTCTTAAGATTCTAAAAGAAATTAAGGTCAGAAGAAGTAGGGGTACTCGGATAGTAAAACTAATAAAATCGACCAAAAACGTATAAACATAATAATATTTCACATAAAATGGATAAGTATTTACTAAAAGACATCAAATATATCTACATTGTATATCAAAAATAGATTTCGAACGTTATATAATTACTTTAATTGGCAAATAATGAAATCCGGAACTCCAATACGGTCTCGCCTTGTATTCAATGGCTACAATGTAAGCCTTTTTTGTGGGTCCCTGTAAAGTGCGAAACGAAACAAAAACGAAACGAAACGAAACAAATCGAAACAAAACGAAACAGATCGAAACGAAACGAAACAAATCGAAACGAAACGAAACAGATCGAAACGAAACGAAACAAAACGAAACGAAACAGATCGAAACGAAACGAAACAGATCGAAACGAAACGAAACAAAACATAAAAAGAGGAAAAATCGCCGAAAACGAATATTTCAAGACAAGATCAGCATGTAATATTGCCTTTATACAAGAGTTCTACATTTGTAACTAGTGCCGAGAGGGTTTCTTGAAAGAGTTAAAGTTGACAATAAAGTAAATGTCAAATGCCATTCATGTATTTAAGAGGAATAAAAGGGAGGGGATAGAAGACCACGCTATGACACCGTAATTAGATCATAAAACGGGGCAGGGGCACATTTCAGGGAAAAAATATTATCTTTTTTCAAACGAAATGTGCCCCCAGTTTTTAATTGTTCTCGTTTTTCTGATAAAATGTTCAAATACACATAACGGAACAGTTCCGTTTCCTCTGCGCTAGACTCCTCCCTGCTAAATAATATTTTTCCGTCTATGACGAGGTTATTCATCCAATTCACTCTCCTTTAAAATGCAATTGTGCTATATACCGTATATATTATGTTTTAATCGTCAACTTTGATTCTTTAAAAAACCCTCCAGCAACAAGAACTAACGGTTGAAGGCAATTATGAAGGGTGGACACGGACAAAGGGAGGGGGAGAAAGGGGCGGGAGGAGGGAAGAAGGGGGCGAGAGGAGGGACAGATGATTGGGAGGGTAACAGTAACAAAAAAAAATAGGATATTACTTTTAATATAAATAATCTTGCTCTTTTGCGTTCATGTACATTCATAATCTCAATTTTGAAAATTACCACGAAATTCATCTATATATACCTTAAAAAAAATTTCCCGATCGCTTCGCTCGCTGCAATTTTTCAATTCATTTTTCAAATACTTCAGGCTGGCTTCGCTCACCTTAGTTTTTCATCTAAACAGGTCTATTTCTTTTTTCAAGGTTTAAAAAAGGAAATAACCCAAATAACTTCACTATTGCACCAATTTACACTTTAAAGTTTAGACATTTGTCTTGACCGCCCAAGACAGGAGGAGGAAAGTGGTAACCCCTGACCCTTCAATAAGATCTTGTCTTGAAATATTCGTTTTCGGCAATTTTTTCTCATTTTCTTTAAGTTTTATGTTTTGTTTCGTTTCGTTTCGATCTGTTTCGTTTCGTTTCGATCTGTTTCGTTTCGTTTTGTTTCGTTTCGATTTGTTTCGTTTCGTTTCGATTTGTTTCGTTTCGTTTCGATTTGTTTCGTTTCGTTTCGATTTGTTTCGTTTCGTTTCGTTTCGTTTTTGTTTCGTTTCGCACTTTACAGGTACCCCTTTTTTGTGCGAAATACACACTGACGAGCTCTTGCTTTCTTGTATATTTCATTCGATCACATTAAGAATACATTATTGGCTGGATTAAAGAGGGAAAATGGTCAAATTTGTCATATTTGATGGTCTAAAAGATCGATCTTTACAAAAATGCACCCCATCCTTTTTAATTTGCATCATGGATAATATATACACCTCCAGTAAAAGTGGCATTCTGTATATCGGGGGGGGGGGGGGGGCATGTTAAAAAAAAAAACGTTTCCGTTCTCTATTGATTTCAAAAGGAATAATACAAGTTCTGACCCAAATATTAGCAAAATTATACAAAACAGATAAAAATCACTTCAGATTCTGACTGGGTGCCATTTAGGTACTAGTATACATTTTACGAAGATTTTTTTTAAACTTCCATTTTCAAAATCCAACTTTTCAGGGCTGATTTTACGTCTCATCTTAACAGCTCCTTTCTACTCTGAAAATCCAAAACATTAGTGCACGCTGTAGCGTACCAGATGAGCTGCGATATGTAGTCATCGTCAAGCCAAGGGAAATTTACTATGTTGAATAAAAAATCATCTCTTTTGTCATAAATACTGGTATGAATTTCTTCGTTTAGTCTAGTTGCCAAATGGCTATTTTGGGGTGAACCCAAAAAAATGTTACGCACAAAATGTTTTTGCATGAAAGTGATGTTAATACTCTCTACTTTGATAATCCGGCTGATGCCACTCTGGCATCCTTGGGCATTTCGAAATTTTTAGGAAAAAAGGTAATTTTTCAATGAAAACCGTTGAAAATTGGAAATACACAATTACCTTGTCCACGTTGTAGCTAGAACAACAAATTTGGTATCAAAAGAACAGTAATGCCATTGCCTTTAAGTCCCAAGCTCAGTTTATCAATTTACTCGTCCATAAAATGGGGAAAACTATGGATTTTCGATGAAAAACCGTTGAAAATTGGGAATATGTCATATCTTTTTTCATACCGTAGATAAAATAACAATTTTGGTACCAAACGCACAATAAATTTATTGCCTTTCATTTTAAATATCAGATTAGCAATTTGCAAGTACGAAAATGGGGGGAAAGAATTAATTTTGAATGAAAAATCGCTGAAAATTGGGATATTACAATGTTTTTTCCATGCTGTAGTTAGAACAACAGCAAGAAAAATGATTTCATTGCTTTAAATTCAAGATTCCTCTCAAGCAAATTGAATCTTCTTGTTTTGTTTTTGCTGAAAACAGGTTTTAAATTGTAAAAAAAAAATCGGTTAAAAGAAATTCTAAAACAACAATTTTCGTATCAAAATGATTGCATATTGATAGTTTTAGATTTGCACTCTCTTATTACCCTTTATTCTACTCTAGATATATCATTCCAAATAGTATAAATGTCCTAGCATCATCTTACAACATCACGCATCTTTTCACGAAAAGAATGTTCCATTTTAATTGCATAATTCATACATTGCTTATTTGATGTTTGATGTCGTGTTTGCTGTTCCCTGTCCGTTTGGTTTCTCTTTCTGTGTTTGTCTTCTCTGTATTTTTACTTGATATGTTTTGATGTGTTGATATTGGTGCTGCAACCCAGTTTTGTTGGATATCACCTCCTTTCTTATTGCCTTGTTTTTTTCATCAACATGCAATTGTAATTCTTGTGTGCAACTACTTCTAACAACAAAGAACCCCTCTTACATGGTTGATCAAAAATTTAGTTCTTTCAGCAGATCCAGGTTTGATCTTAAGAATGTTTCCTTATGCATGGCTAAAAATATTTCGTTTTTCTTGACATTTTATCGAAAATCTTCAATTAATAAAGTTGGTGGTAATGGTCATCCAAGAGTTTTGAACTCTGTGAGGAGGTTTTTTACACCATAATTGTGCGTTCTTCGAGACCTCTGGGAAATCGTAATAGTGGGGGTTGTGCGCACGTAATCCAGGATATCCACACCGTCTACTATTTACGTGGCAGATGGCCGTCCTAAGTCAGCACCCGTTGTCCATTGGTCTCGTTGGTTAATGTTTAGTCTTTTATGTTTCATGTTTCTATGATCTTGTCCCTTTTGCGTCTCTTTCTGTGGGTGTCTGTTCTGTGTTTTTTTTTTTTTTTGCATGGGTGTTTTGGGATTTTGCTGTGGGTGCTGCAACCTAGTGTTGTTGGAGATCCCCTCCTTTCTCTTATAGCCCATTTCAAGAGACACAAACACCAAATAAACAAAAGCAAAACAAAACAAACCTTCTCAAAATAATTCCAAAAAGTCACAAAAGCACAAATAGCACTTACGACCTACCCTCACGGCAGTGACCAAACCTAGATGTAAATCACCTTGATTATGACGACCCTCCATGACAATTTCCATATCAAGATAGAATTACATATTGAACACATTCAAACACAGAAGAAATAGTACAACAAACAGCAATGTAAGGGGAAGTGACCTTGCAAATCAATTGACGCCTTGTTGATTTGATGATCATGGGGGTCATGCAATGCTTTATATTCCCAAACCAGTCCATGTACTCCACTACATTTCCCTAAAAGAACAGAGTGTGAGAAGATGGCAATGGCTCAGTCCCTACATTGTCCACAATGTATTCTTGCTTGAGTAAATACTTCATCCTCAGACATCGACAATGAACCTTTAATTGTTTTGGTTGTGATTTATGGCAAGTATGATCTTTCCAAGATTTTGTTGTTGTTGATGTGATGTTCAGAAATATTAAACCAAAACCTATTTAAATCAGGTGTTTTAGCAAGTATAAGGATAACTTTGACATCCTGAGCACAAGGACACTAGGGCAGCCAGACTAACAGAGCCATACCACACACTTGCCTTTTTTAAGAAGCGCATTATAACATATCTGGATTTTCAATATTTCTTTATTTCACATATGTTGTGTACAAGGAGACATAATCAATTGATACCTTTCTAACATATACTCTGACTTTCAACATGTACTCCCACATACTGGTTACAACAAGGTATCCTGTACACACATCCATCTCATATTCACATCAAACACCCTACTAATTAAGGTGAAAACTTGTAACATGTTCATGATTGTGAGAAAAGAATCTAACAACTCCATACACACAAAATGCTTAATAATACCCCCCCCCCCCTCCCCTAACAACATAACAAAGACAAAAACAAGTAGTTATTTTAACAAAATTACATTCACTATGATCTTGTGACCTTGAACAAATCTGTAATTTTGTGAACCTTGCTGTTCACCACTTTATGGCTTCAGTAATTTCATTCCTTCATGACAAGATATGATGGAAATTACATTAAAATTGTCCTTATGAATTATGATCCCATGGAAAAGAAAAGTAAATCAAATGGCATCAGTAAAACAGAAAGGGAGAGGAGTCTTCGAGAAAATGTTCAGTATTATATTGTTATTATTCCTGAATGATAAGCCTGGTTAGTGGTGTCCAAAAGTTTTGAATTTCTACTGAACAGTAAATATGCTTCTCAGATACAAATACATTTTTGTATATCAGAAAACAAAAAGAAAAGAAACCCCACACACCAACACTGAAGGTTGGTGACCTACTAAACAATTACTTCACACAATAGGATATGATTAAATCTGTCTTGGAATGAAGTGTGCAGGATTCTTTTTTGTTTTACTGAATCTTCACTGATCTTTTACTAGTTGCAAATTACAGTTCAAATGCAACATAAGTCTTCAATCACTATACATTTGTATAATGTGAAAATCAGATTTTTTACCTGTTCAAGTACAGATGATCTTACTCAATGCCAACCATTGGTGGCATACAATTTAACCTGTTATAAAACATTGAACACTGAAACTTATGAAATTAAAAATCTGGTGAAATTCTTGTCAACCACAGTATACTAAACCTGATCTTGGTCATTTTTAGTGTTACCTTGGTAATATATAAACTACATGTATATATTGATTTTTGCGAAAAAAATCTACAAAACAGACAAACAGGAGGAAGTATACAAATATATGTCTAGACAAGTGTTACTTCAATGTTAATAAAGCACTATCTTATTTAGCATATCACATATTAAAGCATCATATATCTGTCATATACAACAGCCTTATACGAGATTAATAATAAATAAGAGTTTCAAGTTACACACGGTGATAGACCAAGCCTAGGAGTGTTTTTCACATCCTCATCAAGTCAGAGTTTGTCTCTGCAGGTATTGTTTTTTTCCAATCATCTTATATCAAGCATTCCCCTCTGGACGTTTTTATAAAGTCATAAACATAGCATCAATATTTCTTCAGTTTCTACATAAAGAGTTTTTAAGAGAGTTCGAAAATTTCTAAAAAAGGAATTAAGCTTAATGCTTTTTTTGCCAATCCTTGTACATTCCTGTTGTCTGTAACATGTATATATTGATTAAATTATGAAACAAGTATGTATAAACTAAAATTTTCATGAAAATACATATCTTGCAGATACCAGTGCATATTTCTGCATTTCACAAGAGGTTAACAAAACACTGCTATAAATAAGACTTACAGACAACATTTGGTCTCATCCGATACAGGTAATGGGGGGAAATAATGTGTGCATAACGGACACCTACAGAGAATATCAACTTTTTTCTAATACTATGTACTATCTAGAAACTCTTTCTGAAAACAATGAAAGATAAAAATTTAACACTTATTTGACTTTAACTTCTTCTAGAGTATCATAAGGGTGTTGTTTACTTAACAAGTATTTTCTCTACTATATTCATTTCATTTTGTTTACAATGTAGACTAATACTGTTACATTAACACTGTAACAAGGTACCTAAGGCCATACAAAATTAATGTTTTGTTTGACGGGCACTTTTTGAGAAAAAAAAGTGAGGGAGGCAGGTTTTTTTTTTTTTCTTTTTTTTCTTTTTTTTTGCAAACGTGAAATTTCATCTTTTAACCAAATTTCTAATTCAAGTGTTTTGATGCTGAAAATACATTAAAACTTAGGTATAGTATGAAGTGGTGATGTTTAGTGCATTGATTAACAAGATAACCCAACGTCTTCCTGTAATATAGTAATTGCATTTCCAAATCTGAAGTTTGCTAGATATTCTGTGATTTGGTCACACTTATTATATTATCATATGACGATGTCCTATGACAGACCAGTATGAAGATATAGACTTAATACATTTATGTTGTACATCTAAATTATGCATAAAAAAGAACACCAATCTCTAACTGTTGCCCTGTGTAAGGTTAAAACTTCAAATGACGTTAACATTTTGTGAACTACTTCTTTTATGTGCAACTAAGTGAGCGAAAATCGTAATTGTTGCTCAGTGCTTAGACCGAAAATTTGACTCTTGGCGTCGACAAAAGAGTAGGAAAAATACAAAGAAACATGTCCAGGGATTGGGAAGGCCCATTCTGATAGAAAATGGCCCATAAAATCGGCAACTCGCTGCGCCCTGGTGCCATTATTCTACGGCGTCCATTTTTGGTTTTTAAATCTAAGGTTCTGTTCTCGTATTTACGTTGTAACGCAGATCTACACCAGGAGCAGTAATACAGAGATCGCAGCTTTTTGTACATGGCCAGTCAGTCAGAAGCACAAAATTCTTCTGTCCACTGACAATTGACAGATTCTTTGCTATTTTGATACAGTATTGATTTTTCTCCGACATTCTTTTTTATCCTCGTTCTGCGCCTGAGATTTAAATATCCAACGTCCACTTACGTATCTTATCTACGTTAAGGTACTTGTGTATGCGTTCGTCCGTAAAATTATCAAGTGGTCAGTCAATGGGTACAAATTTAAGTATAAAAAAATGTACTGTAAATAACTCATTGGAAACGGTAAAATTGAGAATCTCGCGACAAAAAATGTGCTAACGTCTAATGTATTATTCATACACGCAAATGCAAAGCTTTTCGAAAATTGATCATTTTTGGAATGGCCCTTTCGTGAGGAAAGATGGCCCATTGTTTTTGAGAATGACCCATTGAAGTCCAAGTGGAAGGTGCCATAGTCCCATTGAGCAAGTTTGCCTTCCCAATCACTGCATGTCTGACAATTTAGTTTGAATTTTAACAACGATTACCCAAGGGTACCCTGATCGATACGTCATCCCTTTTCACTGTCGGTCTGAAAATTTGAATTTCTATCCCACGGAAATTTTGAAGTTTCTGCGATGTGCTAAGGGTTTAATTGGCCAGTTTATTCGTAACGAAATTAGGATCGCGTAGTATTTCTGCCCCTCCACTCGATCCCGTCACCGGCGTTCCCGGCTGATCAATTTGACGTACACTGTGAGTTCTAAACAAAAACGTTTTCAAATTTCTAATAAATTAAATAATCTAACTTATAAAGAAGTATATAATGCTCTTGCATATTATCACAACAGAGTACAGTATCATTTTACGTTACGTTACCTCGTCCATGATATGGAATATACGCGTGGTCGCGATTACCGTACAACCAACAATTGAATACGGTAGCTTGGGTAAATAATACTATTTTATATAAACAAGTATTGAGTTACAGCTTTATTATTTATATATTTAGTGAAGTAAAGAATATGTAAACAAACAATTTGTATTAGCACGGCGATGTTCAATTGACTACTTTAAAATTATGGTAAAACACGCAATAAAAATCGTAAATGCGGCGGGTTTTTAGGCAATGCGGCGGTGCCCGTCAAACGAAACTTTAATTTTTTTTGGCCTAATCAAGGGACTAATTTTCAATAAAGGATGGATTCTAAAGTGAAAAGGAGAACTTCAATAAAATAAAAGAAAAGTTGGGCACAGTTTAACAAGGCAACATTTGCTCTTTTATACATTATACTAAAAAAGCCTAAAAATCACTTGTACTGTAACTGTTCTGCTAGAATCATAGTCACTCAGATTAATACTCTATGTTCCCTTCATAATATTACAAATAGAATTAAGTCTTGCATCAACCCAATATACCATGTAAAGAATAAATGCAATCAATATCATTCCTACAGTATGACAGTGAGTAAGATATAGGATACCAAACATTCTCACGACAAAATAGTCGGACTGATCTGCAAGCTGTTTTAGAATTTCAGCAAATAAAGAACAAAACTTAAAAAAAAAAAAGATCAACTTATATGAAGTTCACTGAATATGAAAAATACTGATAAAAATCAAAGCACTAGATAGCTACTTTCTCAAACATGGTTTTCATATGTACATGTATATTGAATTAAGCACTTTCCTGCAAATTCACAAGACAGTTTTTTTCCAGATTTATGATTGAGTCAATGATATCTGATCCATTACAAGAAGAAAGGACTCAAGTTGGATTTCATAAGAGAGAACATTATGCAACATATATCGACAATAAAGGATAATCATGTTTAAGAATACAATGTATTTTGGTAGAAAAGAACAATTAATGTTAATGATACTATTTTATACTTATTGATTCAGTAAATCATGAAGACAGCAGTGACTTTCGTTCATGTAGAAAAATATAATGCTGGTTTCCAAGCATACACATTTCCATTGAAAATGATTGTGAACTATGATTCATTAAATGCAGTCAAAAACAATGTTGTGATGTGAAATGATAAATTAAAAGAAAGTACTACATTGTTATACACTATGCTATATGTCCGACCATAAGATGGTTTTCTTTTGTTTCTCACAGCTCAGTATGTACGATCCCACAGGATGCCATGAACAGGCTATCACAGAATGACTGAAAAAAATAAAGGTGAAAAGTAAATAAAATTCACTATTTGATTGATTAGCAATTTAAGTTCATTACTGGCAAATACCGGTATTAAAGTCCCCTAACATGGCCTCAGTGATTTTTTTACCTTTTTTAAAAGCCACCTGTACCTTTTCATTTGGGAAAATATGCGATATTTTGGAACAAATTGGGAAAATCTAGAAACAAAATTTCTTTGAAGAGACGCTCAAATTATTGGTTCAAAACAGCAATTTCCTGTTCACAAATGCCTTATCTGTATTACTACCAGGAAAGTGAAAGAGTTTTCAAAAACAAAGGTACACCCCTTTTCGCCTACTGAAGCTTTGAACTATCAGTTATAATATGGATACTTTGATGTATTTTTTTATGGCGCTCTCCTCAGTGTGAACAATTCGATTTTTAAACATGTTAAAACAAAAAACATTTTTTTTTCGAAATTTTTGAGAGCATTGAGTTGTAAGCATGTAAGCATCATAACTGACGAACATTATGGTCTACGGATGCAAGATATTTAACGAATGTGTGTCAGACGTTTTGAATTCTGCGAGCGGAATCGCGTACTCAACAGTTACTGTCGGCTCACATCTTGTGGATGTTTCAATAGACTCAGTATAACAATGAATTCTTGATGTTGTTCGAATAATTTCTAGTACATAGTTTACATACAGAAAATAGACCAAGGTAGAAAAATATAAGAACTTGAGTATCACTGTCATGACCAACATTTGATTGTCCTCGGCACGTGGAGCCGCGTGGTCAATAACTATACAATTTTCATATTAATTAAAAATCTTATTTACAGGCATGAAAAGTCGAGATCTGATCGTCCTAAAGTCCTTCTTTAATATACGTTGCCGTAAAATGATCCGTCACGCCGTGTTGAAATCAATCTGCTCACTGTAGTTACGGAAATATTTATCGCGTACCTTGTATAGTGACAGCTTTTTAAAGGACAACGTAATTTCCTTTAGTACACGTTCAGTTTCCATACTTAAAGAAACTGAGGTACAACATTATTTTACGGAAAGTAGGGGGCAAGAAATCGCCGGTCACCGAGAACCTTGCCGGGGATTACTTTTGTGCACGTTTCGTGTCAAATTCAATTCAATCTTGAAAACAATTTTGATCTCCGTGTATTGGGAAAATATGGGCTGATTTTTGGGAAAATAAAGCTAATTTTTACGAGGGGAAGCCACCGAAATTCGGCGGTAAATCCGGCCAAAAAAAAATCACTGCGGCCTAGAATGCATTAAAATTCTAAACAGATTTGTAGCTTATGAATGTGTACTTGCATACCAAGTTTCAGCCTAATATCTCATCAAATGGCAATAAAAAGTCTTGAAAACTTAAGTATGAGATACAAATGGATGGATATAAGGACAGATGATAGAAGGACAAGTGGACAGACATACAGAGTGGAAATTAAAAGTCCCCTTAAGCTTTGCCAGTAGAGGAATTGTAAATTATTTCATATTTTCTTCAACAAGAACAGTACAGTAAGTCAAGTCTATCTTATATAACCAAAAGTCTCTGACCAGACTGTAGCTCTACTTGTTGTTTTGTTTTATTCACTCATTGACAAGTGAATAAGATACATATACATAAATTACAATTTCCATTTTATTTTAAACCAAAGACCATAGCGAGCAGGTGCTCTAACAAATTTTAAGTAGCACAACGAAATAACAAATCCATTAGACTGCAACTAGAGTATCAATCATATAATGTTTAATATCCGAGATAAAGGATTTCAAAAAATAATGCCATACCAATTTTCCAAGATCCTATGGGTCAGGGGCTGCTAGCTCAAATGAACTATCAATGACACAATAAGACTACAGATCCATTATATTGCATAAACAATAAAGTTTCCATTAATAATAGCTTTGAAAGAGTTAAGAGCACAACTATATATGAGAAAATGACCACACCCTTTTTCTAAGACCCTGGGGGTCAGGGGCTCAAACAAAATATCAGGTCACAACAAGACCACAGACCCATCATATTGCAAAAAGAATTAATTCTCCATCATTTATAGTGTCAGAGGAGTTGCGAGCACAAGATTACATGTAGTTATATAGGAGAAAATGACCACACCCATTTTCTCAACTTGCAGCAAGGTCATAGGCGGCACAGGCTTGCAATATAACCTTGCCGTCACCGCTTTTTTCCTACGCCATTTCACGCAATGATAAAACCCGAGAGGCATCGCAGGTACGGCATGTCGTCACAGTGACGTCATTCGGACTTCTGACGTAAACCATGCGAAAGATTCAAAGGCAGAGACACATATTTGAGTGTTTAGGGACGAGTAAATGGGCAATGAAGGAAACGATTCTTTTCTTGGTGTAGGAAGATGTATACAAGACTCATGTCTAAAGACGGTAGGTTTCGATTTAAAGCTAGAATTTGTATTTTTACTGGAGACTTCTCGCTCAGCTGATCGTGTTGGCAACGTACGAATGAAGAAAGAATCCCTGATACTGCATCGTATTGCATAAAAAGAAAAGCATTGCATGTACACTGTATACCTCAGAAATATAGTCAAACCTGATGGTATATACTTGAAATACTTAATTTACAAAAATGAAGCCCCAGTTCTAGTCTGCAAGAATCTTGCAGACAAACAATAGGCGATGACGGCAGAGGTAGATTTCAAAGTGAAGAAAAGCGGAACTGAAATCGGACGCATGCGTAGGAGATTGCCATTTTCTAGAACCCTGGGGGTCAGGGGCTCAAACAAAATGTCAGGTGCACAACTAGACCACAGACCAAGTTTAATGCAAAAAAAGCTACATTTCTATCTCTAAGTCTCTTATAGTTTCAGAGGAGCACAAGAATTGTTTACGGACGGACGGACAGACGCCGGACGACGGGGTATCGCATAAGCTCAACTGGTCTATGACCAGTAGAGCTAAAAATTGAAATTAAAATCAGATGCAGTGTTTCCAATTACATTGTTTTGCTGTATTATAATTGAATGCTAAATTAAACATATGTTATTCAAGAAAACATTGAATTATCCTAACCATGGACTCATTGTAGCTCATTTTGAATTGAATGCTTATCATACTAATCAAACTAGATCTATTTTATGAAATACTCAAGACACACGGCATTATCTCTTTCAAAAGATATTTGTCAAGTGTAGGAATATAAATTTGTTTGATTTTATCATATCATTGATCATTCAAGATAAAATGGAAACCTTTTAAGATGTGAGATACAAATTTAGCATTAAACCATATATACATGTGATTTATACATGAACAATAAATACATATGACAAGACAAGGTACTTGATACAATACCTATGTTCTTTGAGGACTCTCTCCACTTTACATTTTGAGATATTCCATATCAATATTGCACCATCATGTGACCCAGCTAATGCATAACTACCGTCAGGGCTACAGATAAATAGAATGATGAAAAAAACAACAACAATTATCGCAGTATGTTATAGGCCATTTATCAAAGCCTAAAACATACCACACAAACTTTGTTTTCAAATATGATAGTCATATCTAGTAACAGGCTTACTGTAACAAACGACAACAATACATGACCTTTTTCTTCTCAATCAGTATATTTTGATTAATTAGGTAACAGAAAAAATATCATTATTTTCAAAACAAAATGAATTACAAGAAATCATAAAATTTTCCACATTTTGACCACTACATATATGTGAGCTAAATATTTCACTTACATAAATAAAATTTAAAAACTCACCTAAACACTGCCCTTGACCAATCACAGCCTACTTTGAATTCCTCTGAACTGTAAAGGAGACAAAATACATATGTAATATTATTCTGATTTTACAAATTTGAAAGTATGCAAATGCCATGAGAAATGAAAAACAATGAAGATGTTGAAAATACTGATGCTAATCCTTTTGATTTGTTTACATCTTCAAGCTTAGATCTAAATATACCATTAATAGAGCAGTTCATAGTGCTTTTGGAATAAACTTGACCTTTGGATTATAATTCTTGCTTTCTCTCTGTGCTTTTAATCTAATAACAACACACCACTGAAACTATTTTGGAAAGTTCAAGGTTATTCAAAATGTCCATTCTTTTTTATCACAACATGCTCAAAATACTGTAACATGGAAATTTTTGCATGGGTATAATTTTCGCATAATTTCGCAAATCATTGGACTTTTGCAAAAAATTTCCCCCCGCGCGAAAATAACCCTGCTAAATTCTCACAAAAGCAGAGACATTTTTATTGTGAATATTTCCCCCACGCGTAATGTCTCGATGTTATAAACACGAAAAATTCCCCTAGCCAAAATAACAACGTTTACAGAAGTCAAAATATCTATGTTTGAATTCCTTTTAAACTCTCATGAAAGATCTTTTGTTGGTTTAAATCCGAATTGTTTTATTTAGCATCATATTTAGGTGAAGATGAAGCGTTTTGAAAACAAAAGTGAAATTAAACACAGTAAGGGTTTTTAATCTGTTTTTCTTTGTATCCATGACCCTGAGTAACCTTTGTCAAATGCCTGCATC
This sequence comes from Pinctada imbricata, assembly GCA_033119305.1. Taxonomy (NCBI): domain Eukaryota; kingdom Metazoa; phylum Mollusca; class Bivalvia; order Pterioida; family Pteriidae; genus Pinctada; species Pinctada imbricata. Next base: position 55,816,150 of record VSWD01000008.1, on the reverse strand, counting down.
CCGAGTAAAATGTAGTATGAGGTACAGTATGACCAAATTCAGACGAAATGTTAAAAGATATCATCTTGACAGACAAATGGACTCTGACAAATATTGCCTGTATGTCCTTACTTCTTACATGTTTCAAATATACCGTTTCTTACCTTAACGTTGAGGACACTTGGTTCATCCTTAAATCGAGAATTTTCAATGTGTCATCTCTTGTACAACATAAAAGACAGCTCCTATCTGAGAAAAAATTATAATATTTTGGTGAAACTTCATCCGAAGATACATATAAAACATACTCAATACCACAATATCTATGAGATACATGTATATGTATGTTGGAAATGAAATGTTCATGTACATAAATGATTACAGTCACAAAGTTTAGTACCTTAATACCAATTCTCTGTAAGGACCGAACAATTTCATCAAAATTGAAAAATAGCATGTCACAGATAAGAAAAAATTTTGGTACAGTCATGAATCATATATGGTGTGTAAAGTCGGAATTGAGAAAGCATTATATAATTTGAGTATCAGTTGCTATGGTAACCATGTCTAAAATTTCGGGGGTCTGGAAAACTTGATAAATGAGGCATATTTATGGTCCGTGTTTCCATGAAAATAGATTTGTGGAGAATTGAAGCGAGACTATTCTTTTAATCTTCCATAACAATATTGAAATCAAAAATTTAATCCAATTCTTCTTGTTTTACTGTTACTTGGGATCAAACTTCAGGAAAATTCAAGCATTAATTTTGTAAGGACAACAACTTTAAACCCTTTTTTAGCCCCGTTTTGCAATGAAACTACTGTTATAAATGCAATGGTTTTCAAGTAATAAAGCCTATGCAGTAAACTTCACATATAACGAATAGGTTTATAGTGAAATTCTGCTTGTAAGGAAGTAAAATGAAAGTTACTGCATAAGTCCCAATACCTTCAATTGATTTTTGTACACCTGTAAATTATCGGTTTTGATATGTACATAAACTCTGTACACATACTATGCATCAAAATTCATGGAACGAAATATGGCTATAACGAATTTTGACCAATGGTCCCATGGGCTTCATTATGAACGAAGTTTATTGTACTTGTTTAAATATCTCTTTGGGGTCTAAATTGAGACAATTTTGAGTGGGGAACTTATTGATTTTCATTGAATTTGACTCTGAAATAGGTTACCATGGAAACATTTGACACATAATTATGTTAAATCACAAAGATTAATGAGTTATTCTGGAGGCTTTATTCTGTTTTTTTTTGTCAAACTTCACAACCAATCACAAAAAGAATACAAATGCAAAAATAACCCTGAAAACATTTCAAGGTCATTTGGTTTAATTTCAAGGTCACTGAAACTAAGAAAATGAATTTCTGAAATTTTCTTGAATTTTCAAGGGAAAAGATATGATGTCAATTTAAAATCTTTTGAAAATGTGGACAATACATCATATGATATTAAATATGCACTAAAGAGTGTGTCTACTTCCTTTATTTCATAGACATTAGCAGTTTTTAAATAGCTCATTTTTCATCGTCAACATGTGACAAAATTCAAAATTTATCATTGTTTTTTTTTCTACTTTAAGACCAGGCTAATTTTATACATGAAAACTATATATGTACCAAAGTGCTAGACGATTTTCTTCCTTTATTGGAACACCTACATAAGAAGTACAGTAAATAAATAAAAAATGATGTTGAAAATAAGATAAAATCATATTTTTGAAAAAAATTTGGCCAATGTTTAAAAGGAACTTGATCTATATTTGAATGACCTTGGAATAAAATCAAGATCCCACAACAATTGATACGGTACTCATCACAGTTATCTTAAATATATACCTTTGCCATAGCCTACTCAGTTTATATATCTGAAAAGAAAATCAATATATACCTTATGTACCATCCACTATCAAATGTTGCGATAGCGATCATATTTTGAGCTAAAAACTAATCAATCTTTTCAGTTCCCCAATTAGATTTTCCCTTCAAGCTTTAGATCAAAGATTAAAGCTCAATTAACAGATGTTTTACTTATCCATTGTTAAAAATGTCAAAATTGACCAAAACAGACCTTATTTCCGGTGTATTTTCAAGCAAAATATTGGCATATTTTGTCTCAATTTTGTTGATTTACTGTAAAAAGTGCAAATAAATTTATCATAATTGAAGTAATGAATTAATGTTATTAGTGTTGGGAAATCTGATTTGATACTCATTTCCATGGCAACCAGGTGATGTGCCTTAAAACCTCTTGTTTTAGATTGAAACTTGGACCATGTTACCACGGCAACGGAAAGTCTTTTTCAGCAAAGAGGTGCATTTTTATTCTTAGTTTATCATAAACATGTCATATAATCAAAATCTGTGACATGCTATTTTCAACTTAGTTTGGTCTTTACAGAGAATTGATATTAACTATTCCATCCTGTAAGTCATTAAGGATTTTTTTCAAAGAGGGTCCATACATACCTGGAGAAAGATCTAGAGACGTGAGTCGACCCTGGAGTAGTATTTCATTACTGCTGCTATCGGACCTCGTGTCCCAGAATCTGACCCGTCGATCAAAGTGACCACTAATAATGTTAGTCCCATGGAGAGTAACTAAATCATTACAGCTTGAACCAGCAAAGATTGTTTTTGTACCTGAAATAAAACATATTTTCATCACATGAAAGAAGAATAATTAGAGAAACTAGATGGCTACTGTTGCAAGCAACAGACGGATTCCTCCTTTATTAGACCTTCCTCGGAACTGAAGTGTTAAAATCCGATAAAAGAAGATGGAAAAAAGAATAGTTGCTTTAGTACCTTATTCACTTCAGCAAATGAGTCAAAAGAGCTTATGTCTAATTTGGGACTCTTATTTATTTATCAACAAAATAAAAGAAAAATAAATTAAGTACCTTTCATCTTTACGAAAGCTTTAAACTCCATGCTCTATGGATATCAAATCCTTTACAATTACTTTCTCAAAACAGAATTGCACAATGATTTTGCAATGAGATGATTTCTATTAATAGAAAATGACAACAACATGTAATGCTACTAAGAAAAAAAAAGAAACAGAACAGAGAACAAGAATAAAAGAGTTATCTTTGTTATACTATGTTAAGTTCAAATGAGAAGGACTACTTGTGTGAAGAATAAATAGTATGGGACAAAAAGTGTAAATTCTACAAGAGTAAATGATTGTTAAGACCTTGAGAATGATTATTTGGCCTTTAACCAATGTCATGGATGAAAGCTAAGTACTGTGATTATTCTCATCAAGATTGATCTTAATCTGAGCAAAGCTCAATATCTAATCAACCAAAGTCAGTTGTGACCTTGAAATCAAACAAATGACCGTTGGTCAAGGTCATGATGAAAAAGTTTGATGCAAGGAATAATTATGTAAAGTTTTAACTCTCAAGGTCAAACAGTCTTTGTTTTATAGACTTAAGTTTATTGTGACCTTGAAAATAAGAATTTGACCTTGGGTCAAGGTCAAGGTGAAAGAGCTGGGACCAAGCATGATATGTATAAAGTATGAACTCTGAAGGTCAAATAGTCTTTGTTTTGTAGGGAAAAGTTGCTGTGACCTTGAGAATGAGAATTTGACCTTGGGTCAAGGTCAAAGTGAAAGAGCATGACTGAACAATTATTTGCATGAAGTTTAAACTCTGAAGGTCAAATAGTCTTTGTTCTATAGGCAAAAGTTTGTTGTGACCTTGAGAATCAGAATTTGACCTTGGGCCTAGGTCAAGGTGAAAGAGCTTGGTTTAATGATATTATGTATGAAGTTTGAACTCTGCAGGTCTAAAAGTCTTCGTTCTATAGGCAAAAGTTTGTTGTGACCTTGAGATTCAAAATTTGACCTTGGGTCAAGGTCAAGGTGAAAGAGCTTGGTTTAACGATAGTATGTATGAAGTTTGAACTCTGAAGGTCAAATAGTCTTAGTTCTACAGGTAAAAGTTTGTTGTGACCTTGAGAATGAAAATTTGACCTTGAAAGTAGGTCAACATTAAATGACCACCTATAAGTAACCTAGTATCCAAGTTTCAACTCAAAATCTCAAAAACTGTAGAAATTGGCACTGTGCCAATTTAAAGTTCCATTTTCAACTCGGAATAGCGCGGCAAAAACCGTAAATATTTTATCGAGCATGTAAGCGTATAAAAGTTTACAAATTTCACAAAGAACATTTTAAAACAAATTTCGTTCAAATCGTACGGTTAGTTTAGGAGTTATAAGAGTTTAAAGATTTGAACTTTGATGACCTCTAGCGGGGGCATATGTGAACTTTTCGACGACAAAATTTTTTACCTCAAGATCTTTATATGCTCTTTCACATGATACTTTTCATTTTATCATAAGAAGTTGTACTTTTTTTGTACAGTGACCGGAACGATCTGGGGGTAAGAATAATAATAATAACTAGATGGCTACTGTTGCAAGCAACAGACGGATTCCTCCTTTATTAGACTTTCCTCGGAACTGAAGTGCTAAAATCCGAATAAAGAAGTTGGAAAAAAGAATAGTTGCTTTAGTACCATATTAACTTCAGCAAATGAGTCAAAAGAGCTTATGTCTAATTTGGGACTCTTATTTATTTATCAACAAAATAGAAGAAAAAAATAATAAATACCTTCCATGTTTACGAAAGCTTTAAACTCCATGCACAATCAATATCTAATCCTTTACAATGACTTTCTCAAAAAAGAATTGCACAATGATTTTGCAGTGAGATAATTTCTATTAATAGAAAATGACAACAACATGGAACTACTGATATGTAATGCTACTAAGAATAAAAAAGAATGAAACAGAGAACAAGAATAAAAGAGTTATCTATCTTACTATGTAAAGTTCAAATAAGAAGCACTACTTGTGTGGAGAATAAATAATTAAGGACAAAATCCTGTCAATTTTACAAGAGTAAATGTTTGTTATGACCTTGAAAAAGTTTATTTGACCTTTAACCAAGGTCATGGATAAAAGATAAGCATTTGAGTTTATATTCTCGTCAAGAGTCCTCTTAATCTAATCAAAGCTCAATATTTTATCGACAAAAGTCTGTTGTGACCTTGAAATCGAACAAATGACCTTGGGTCAAGGTCAAGATGAAAGGACTTGATGCAAGGAATATTTGCGCCAAGTTTGAACTCTCAAGGTCAAATGTTCTTTGTTCAATATGCAAAAGTTTGTTGTGACCTTGAGAATCAAAATTTGACCTTGGGCCAAGGTCAAGGTGAAAGGGCTTGGCTCAATGATTGTTTTTATGAAGTTTGAACTGTCAAGGTCAAATAGTCTTTGTTCTATAGGCAAAAGTTTGTTGTGACCTTGAGAATCATAATGTGACCTTGAGACTAGGTCATCATCAATGACTACCTATTAGTAGCCCACCATCCAAGTTTCAACTCAAAATCTCAAAAACTGTAGAAATTGGCACTGTGCCAATTTAAAGTTCCATTTTCAACTCAAAATAGCACGAAAAACCGTAAATATTTTATCGAGCATGTAAGTACATAAAAGTTTGCAAATTTCCCAAAGATCAATATAAAAACAAATTTCGTTCAAATCGTACGGTTAGTTTAGGAGTTATAAGGTTTTAAAGATTTTGTCTTTTATGACCTCTAGCGGGGGCATATGTAAACTTTTCGACAAGAAAAAAATTTTAAATTAAGATCTTTATATGTTCTTTCACATGATACTTTCCATTTTATCATATGATGCGGTACTTTGTTGTAAAGTCTCTGGAATGGCTTTGGGGTAAGAATAATAATAATAATAAGAATAATAAGAATAAAGAAAAGACAATACAATAACAGAAAGGATTCCGACGGAATTGTCGGAATCCTTAATAATAACTAGATGGCTACTGTTGCAAGCAACAGACGGATTCCTCCTTTATTAGACCTTCCTCGGAACTGAAGTGTTAAAATCCGAATAAAGAAGATGAAAAAAAGAATAGTTGCTTTAGTACCTTATTCACTTCAGCAAATGAGTCAAAAGAGCTTATGTCTAACTTGGGACTCTTATCTATTTGTCGACAAAAAAGAAGAAAAAGACGATAAATACCTTTCAAGTTTAGGAAGGCTTTAAACTCCTTGATCTATTCTATCCATTTTGAATCCTTTTAAATTACTATCCCAAAAAGAATTGCACAATGAATTAGCAATGAGAAAATTTCTATAAATAGAGAATGACAACAACATGAAAGTACAGACAAGTAATGCTACTAAGATAAAAAATAGAAACAGAGAACAAGAATAAAAGAGTTATCTATCTTACTATGTAAAGTTCAAATAAGAAGTACTACTTGTGTGAAGAATAAATATTTAAGAACAAAATCCTATCAATCCTACAAGAGTAAATGTTTGTTATGACCTTGAAAAAGTTTATTTGACCTTGAACCAAGGTCATGGATGAAAGATAAGCATTTTAGTTTATTCTCATCAAGATTTCTTTTCATCTATTCAAAGCTCAATATTTAATCAACAAAAGTCTGTTGTGACCTTGAAATCGAACAAATGACCTTGGGTCAAGGTGAAGGTGAAAGGAATTGATGCAAGGAATATTTGCATCAAGTTTGAACTCTCAAGGTAAAATGGTCTTTGTTCTATAGGAAAAATTTTGTTGTGACCTTGAGAATGAGAATTTGACCTTGGGTCAAGGTCAAGGTGAAAGGGCTTTGATCAATGATTGTATTTATGAAGTTTGAACTGTCAAGGTCAAATAGTCTTTGTTCTATAGGCAAAAGTTTGTTGTGACCTTGAGAATCATAATTTGACCTTGAAACTAGGTCATCATCAATGACTACCTATAAGTAACCTACCATCCAAGTTTCAACTCAAAATCTCAAAAACTGTAGAAATTGGCACTATGCCAATTTAAAGTTCCATTTTCAACTCAAAATAGCGCGAAAACCGTAAATATTTTATCGAGCATGTAAGCGTATAAAAGTTTGCAAATTTCCCAAAGAATAATATAAAACAAATTTCATTCAAATCGCACGGTTAGTTTAGGAGTTATAAGGTTTGAAAGATTTTACCTTTGATGACCTCTAGCGGGGGCATATGTGAACTTTTCGACAAGAAAAAAAATTTAAATGAAGATCTTTATTTGCTTTTTCACATGATACTTTCCATTTTATCATATGATGCGGTACTTTGTTGTAGCGTCTCTGGATTGGCTTGGGGGTAAGAATAATAATAATAATAAGAATAATAAGAATAAAGAAAAGACAATACAATAACAGAAAGGATTCCGACGGAAATCGGAATCCTTAATAAGAATAATAATAAGAATAAAGAAAAGACAATACAATAACAGAAAGGATTCCGACGGAATAGTCGGAATCCTTAATAAAGTGTCATTTCTCAAGAAATGAAAAAAAATGGAACACCATTAAAGACAGTATGGCCGGACTGCAAAGTTTTTGTTAGTAAAAAGAATGCCCATATGTTTGGAACCTAAATTGCTCAAAGGAGCTGTAAGAATACGACATAAAATCTGCCCTGAAAAAGTGGAAATTTCAAAATTGGAAATTTGAAGAAATTTTTAAGTAGAAATATCACCTAACTTGATGCATATCTGAATGTAATGTCCGGTTGAATAAATTTTCAATAACAATACCGATATTTGGTTTAAAATATGTGTTTTTGCTATAGAAATCAATGGAAAACAGAAAAGTTTTCTACATCATTGTTCCACCCCGAGTTACAGAATGCCATTTTTACAAAAAGTGTATATCATTATTAAAACCAATTTTCTGACCAAGTGGGGTTCTGTAACTCGGGGTGGAACAATGTCCCAAAGACGAAAAACACAAAAAAAAAGGGGGGGGGGATTTGCTATTTTTTTCAGAATCTGACTTACAAGCAGTTAGATAAATAAAAGTTGCTCGTTTCTTCTAGTTATACAATGGAACAATCTATTCTGAGTAGATTCCGATGAAATATACAACATACATGAATGAAATAAATGATATAAGGATGTCTATTTCTACACAGTGTGTATTTCGCCCCTGAAAGTTTACAATGTGGCTGTTTAGTACAAAATAAAATGGTTTTCAGTTCCAAGATTGCATATTTTACAGAGACATTGACATACTGGTTACCGAGATATTTTTTCTTTGTCATTTTAAAAATAAGAGGAGATCAAAACATAAAACACTTAAAATTTATGTAAAAAATGCATTTTTTGTATACATGTATTTTCGTTCGCTATTTGACGTTTTCAGACAATGTAATCCACTACCTATTCAAGTCGTAATTATCAAATCTTACATCACATTTTTCAAAAATAAAATACTTAAAGAAAATCTACTAATACATAATATTTTTATCCTGAACAACCTTTTCCTTCAAAGGAAGGACAGCGCGTAAATAATTGAATGATTTCAGGGCTAAATCAAGGCCTTATTCTTACAGCTCGTTTATAACCAAAGTACGATGTGAATTGTCAATTTATGACTAAACTTATTGGTGTTTGTGGATTTGGGTATAACAGAGATGGAACAAAAATATAAATTGTTGAAGGTCACAAAGTCAGTCACTGGGTTGAAGGTCATTCTCATATATCAAGTGAAAGCCCATATCACAAGTAATATACATGTACATGTAAAATATCAAAGCCCTCTCTTATAAGTATAGCCAAAGTTGATTTTTCAAGGAAAAAAGTCAAAAGTTTAAGATAAAGGTCACTACTTCAAAGGTCAACTTAAAGAATAAAAGAATCTACTTATACAATAATACAGCCTCATACTCTTAAGACAAAAAACAGCCCAAAAAGTTTTTTTTTAAAGTAGTTCAAAGTCCATGGTCAAGGTTTATTGAATACAGTTCCTTAAATTTTGCTTCAACGAAATACGCTAACCAAAATGTTGAGAGAGACAGACGGACAGACATCATCAATCAATAGACCAGAACTGCTTTGCATTCCTGCCAAAAAAGAAAGAATGAAATCCTTTACAATTCACTGACAAAATGAAACTATGTGTATTTTTGAATATTTTTTATTTGCTTCTAACAATTTTTTTTCACTGGACATTTCATATTTAAAGAGGTTTTCAAAAGAGCTCATAACATGGAATATTCAAGCAAAATATAGTGTGTGTATTTATTACACTTGAATATACGTACATGTAAGTCAGTCAATTGATGTCTTTCTATTTCTATGATAGCAAATATTGTCAATGATGTAACAAAATTACATTCAATTGATGTCCAAGTACTTAAACTTGAGTTATACTATGATCACAAAATACATGTACATTTATATGGAGTGAGGGATCACAAACTTTTACATTTATTTCAAAAGAAACTTTTACTTCATATAACATACTATAAATTTTCATAAATTATCATAAATTTCTTTAAGTCTTCTGAAAGCATACTGCTTTCAAAATCATATTTTGTAAATGCATGAGCCCCAACTATATATCTCTTAGGAAATAGAAGTGTGCATGATCTACAAAAGATGCAGTAGGATGCCATCTACTTAAAGATCAGTTAAAAATACTAAAACTTACATGCATTATTTCTCTAAGACTGACTTATCTAAGCAATTAAAAGTCAATTACTTTCCAACATTTCAAAAGAAATTCTCATGAAATCATGATTTTCTCCTCATTCAAAAACTAGTGAATATAAGCGTCTCGGAGACCAAGCCTTAATTAGTCGCTACGTTGAACTATAATCTAGCACTGTATCGGTGTAGCTAAGAAGCGTTCAATTTTTACTCTACTTCTGGTAAGTTATTCTCAGTTCAATTAGTGAAGCTAAAGTTTGCCGCAAACTCGCTCAATGGCACCTTATTAAATTCATGCATGTAAATATATCAGATAAAGCAAACAGTAATGCAGCAAGATAGGCCCCTCAGATTGATGTTCACAATAATAAAACAAAGTGTAATCAAAGATTACAAAGCTCAGCTCATGGCAGCATTCTATCATGGCAGCAAACAGAAAGGAGTCAAAGATTACAGTTTTTAATTTGAAAATCTGTCCTACTGAGAACAAACAAAAATGATACCACACAAAAACAAAATAGAAAAGGGAAGTAGAGTATTTCATTTATTGACCAAAATTTTGCATGAATGGGTGTACTCCATTGATACCCAATTCTCCCTAGCATATGCACTCAAGCGGAAAATATAGATCATGACCAACATCTGAATGTAGATTTGTGATCTACTCTTAAAGACGCATGTATATGCAAGTTTGGCCTTCCTAGCACTTATAATAAAGAAATAAAATTTCTTAACATTGATACCTAAATCTTTCTTACATGTGCACTCAAGCCGAAAATGTAGGTCATGACCTACATCTGAATGAAGATTTGTGATCGTCTCTTAAAGCACTTCTTATGTGCAAGTTTGGCCTTCCTAACACTTATAACAGAGAAATAAAACTTCTTAACATTGATACCTAAATCTTCCTAACATGTGCAATCAAGTGGAAAATAAAGGTCATGACCTACATTTGAATGTAGATTTGTGATCTACTCATAAAGACACACCATCTGTGCAAGTTTGGACTACCTAGCACTTATAATAGAGAAATAAAACTTCCTAATATTGATACTCAAATCTTTCTAACATGTGCACTCAAGCGGAAAATATAGGTCATGACCTACATTTGATATAGATTTGTGATCTACTCTTAAAGACGCATCATCTGTGCAAGTTTGCACTTCCTGGCACTTATAATAGAGAAATAAAACTTCTTCACATTGATACCCAAATCTTCTTAACATGTGCACTCAAGAAGAAAATATAGGTCATGACCTGCATTTGAACAAAGATTTGTAATCTACTCATAAAGACACATCCTCTGTGCAAGTTTGGACTTCCTAGCACTTATAATAGAGAAATAAAACTTCTAAACATACTAGTGCGTACGCCGACGACATGGTGATAGCATAAGCTCCCTCTCACTTCGTGAGGTGAGCTTAAAATCTAAGTCCAATAACTCTCTAACAACAAACTGAGTGAATCTGAAAATCAGGGGGTATCTTCATCTCCACATTCTGAAGACTAAGTATAAATATCATGAAAATCTATTGACACAAATTCAAGTTATTGTGTTCCATGTGCCTATACATGTACTTTGCCCGTAGTTTAACATGTACATGTACATGTATGTTCATACTTGTATAACCCTCCCTCCCATTTGACACAATGTCTCAATTATGCGACAAGATAACCTAATACAACATGTATAGATATGAAAGAATATCTTTCCTCCTTTAAGTATACAAGTTTCTAAAACGTTATGACCAAAAATAAATTTTCAAATAATTTTCAACCATTTTTATATACTTTCAAAATATCAAAAATCTAAATCCCATAACTCTATAATGACAAATTGGATGAACCTGAAAGTTTAAGGGCAGCTCCATCCCCTTATTCTTATCATCTCCTCATTCTGATCAAAGTGTATAAAGATCATGAAAATCTTTTAACGCATCTTTAAGTTACTGCACTCCATAAGTGGACGGACAGACAGACATAATACCATAATACATTTCGTCAAATGACAGGCGTATTATCGTAAATCTGAATCATTCCATAAGTATTTAGGTAAAAAAGAGCTGTGCAATTAATTGAAAAGTTGATTATTTTTGCTGTACTCATCCAGAAATTGATGAGAGGGGAAAGTGTTTTAAATCCTAATAATCACTGTCTTGCTAATTAAAAGAAGCAGTTTGCAAACTATGGCATGAACATGTGCACGTACACATATTTACATGTAAAATATCAATGTTAAAGATGTAGCGTTGATGTTTCCATCATCTGTGTTCATCCAAGGTAAGTAGAACTTATCAAATATGGCTACTAGCATTCCAATAAATTGATTCCCCTTTCTTGGATGTATTTCTCATAGTATGAAGTCATGTTTTCATTGCTACGTGCCATATATACAAGATGAAAGACAGATGGAGTGGCTGGCACAGAGTTGAAAACCATGTGTGCAAAGAACGACTCATGTAGCTGGTATAGAGTTTTAAAGGCAAGCAGTTACTCTGACAGACAGAGATATCCCTATACTCACATGCCCCTCTCTGTACATCCCAAACTTTCACTGATTTATCAGTACTTCCAGAGACAACTTTATTTGCATCTCGGAGAAATTTTGACGTTAATACTGTACCAGTATGTCCTGTTAAGGCCAACTGAAATTAACATGAAACATACTCTTAAAGTAATGGATGCCATATGGTAATACTTACATGCCCTGCTATGAAGGTCCCAGATTTTGAGGGTTCGATCATGGCTCCCTGACACCACTCTATTAGCGTCACCTAGAAATTTGGCTGCCATTACTTTACCACTATGCCCTGTTAATGTATGCTGGAAAAAGGACATTCTCCATGTCAAATATAAGTACATATTTCTGTATGATACCATATAACCTTTCCAAGGCTTATAATGAATAAAAGGATTTCATATACTGTACGTGTGCTTATTTTAACGTAACCAAGTTTAAGCGGAAATGAGGCAAAAATGAACAAATTGACATATTAGTGTAGTTATAAGCGCACTTGACTTAGGCAAAAAAAAAAGAATTGGTTCTCAGGCCCCGCCGCATGTGTTTTTTACCCCCCACATTCGATTTTTTTTAACCACAAAATGTAAAAAAAAAATATGAAGCAGTTTCATGTAAATCTGGATTTTCTTGTCCGTTTCAATTCTGAGCTTTATTATGTACATCTTCAAAGCGTTTGTGTATATTGATATGCATCTCAGTGACAGGTGAGCATTCATATAACATTGACAAAGAAATTGTATGACAGAAGGTGACAGAAAGGAGGGAAAAACAGACAATGTCCTCTCTTTTGTCGTGTCAGATATCTGTTGGGGCAACAATCATCATTTTCATTCATGTGCATTCTATTTTTGCGATACTTGCGAGTCAACTTGTATCCTAGAATTAAACGCCTCGAACATGTTTGAATTAAGCTTCATTATTTACATAAACTCAATACTCGCGACCATAAACATCGCGAATAGGTCAGTATTATTGAATTCATGGAATAAAAGACGCCACGAACAAAAGACGATTTACAGTACTTATCTATGGTGGGTAGTTAGCTAGCACAAAAAATGATTCATGTTATAGCAACCAGAACATTGATTAGAAATTGTATTTGACCTTTGACCTACTGACAACTGACAAAAAAGCCGTAATGATTTGTAATACTTGCTTATCATGTGTTAGTATTGCAGAGCACAATTTGTTCAAAGAAAAAAACAAAAAATCCAGGAAAAACTAAAGTTGCATTGTGCAAAACTTTGCAGTTTGTCTTGTGACGAATGTTAGATTGAAAAAAAAAAAAAAAAAAAAAAAAAAAACCTGCCTACCTCATCTGATTTGAAAAAAAGTGGCCTGAGAACCAATTTTTTTTTTTGCTTGTCCTTATTTACCTTTTTTATCTATAACAATTAAATGATTAAGAGTAGTCTTGAATTAGTGCCATCTTAACAGAGCTTACTATGCTAAAATCTGAATCCTGCTAAATTAGGTACACAGTCATACAGTCTGCAACTACTGAATACAACTTCTGTGCAACTACTGTATACAACTTTACAAGTGCCATTTTAAATAATTGGTAATTCATTTAAACATAAAAATGAAATTAGATGTAGATTATCTTACCTGATTTTTTTTTGTTTTCTTAATATGTTTATTACATATATACAATACACGCAAATGAAATCCTCTTTACACTTACCGCATAAAATAAAATCTCATATATGCCTAATTTAGCCTTACCCTGAGTCTCTGGTCACCAAGTGACCACACCCTACTGGCAAAGTCATACGAAGCTCCTAATATCACAGATTCCTCCAAGTCAAAGTCTATACACATAATACCAGCATTACTGCCTGTTAAGGTACCTGTACACTCACATTTACCTGAAAATGTGACGGGATTCCTCATATGAATGTAACAGAATGCATCATATCTATTTTAAATTTGATGAATCTTTTTTTGTATTTTACACTAATAATTTGATCATTTAAAGATGATTTAGCCATGTCTACATGAAAATTGTGATTTGCTTCATTTTCTGTCCAATTTCTCCAAACTAATGGTTACTCTCATTGACTGAAAAACAAGCCATATTCAAGATCGAAGTTTCCAAGTAATGCAAACAAAAGCTTTGACCAAATTGTAAGTAATTATCTTGATCTTGAATGAATGGGAGAACAGAAAAGACTGCCTTTTTTCAAATGTGACAATGAAGCAATTATTCATATATCATGTATATTTAAATAGATCTATCAGACAAACACAAATAACCTGTAAATTAATACTGTTTCATGAATTAAATTCAAGTGATTACCGTTTATGACCTCCCAAAGTTTGATTTTTCTGTCAGCCCCTCCACCTGTAGCAAACTTAGCTCCAGAGGGACTCCATCTCACTGCATTGACCTCACCATCGTGGGCATCCTTGTGTTATATGTAAATAAAAGAAATACTGGAAGTCTCTGAGCCAATTAACAGTAGTCACTATCAAAACATGTTTTTACATCTACAGATAATCTAAGGTGTATTGCAAGTTAGATCCAATTATCTATCAGCTGTTCAGCCAAAAATTACATGGCTCTCGTTGAACAATAAAGGGGAAAAAAAAAAACATAAACTAAGAAAATGCATATGCACCAAAACACAGAACATTTTTGGACAAATTTGAATTCTACAGGAATCTTTTGTGTCCCTAAGGGACAGATCTTTAAGAGACAATTTTGTCTTACTGGGACATCTGGCAAGTATGAGAAATGGAACTTACAAATTTGTGTTGAGCCTTGTTTGGTATAGAAGCACTAAGACATATTGGTACTTTGCCTGGGACAAATACCCCAGTCATACTGTAAATAGAAATTATTTAAAGCTAATACATGTAAATACACAATTTACTATAAGAAAATCTTCATCATTTTCTAAATTTTACTAAAGTTAAGACACAAACTTCCTAGGCTTTAATAAAGACAGGCATGTTTCATCACTTAATAATTTATGCATAGCTATTTTTTTTTTTTTTATTAATATACATATTTCATAAGATTAAGTCCCAATTCCCTTTTTGTTGTCATAATATTTAAAAAAATATATCATGAATTTGTATTAGAAATCTTTCGATTTGATAATATTTTGCTGTCAGCATTTCAAAAATTTTGTCTGGCTCGCTTCTGCTCGCCAGAATTCATATTTTCAAATGATGCTGCGCTTTCCTATATACAACACATATACATTACACCTAGGTCAATAAACAAGGGCACTAAGAAAACGAAAAGAAACTGAAAAAGACACGAATAGTGAATTTTATTCCAATACTCAGGAAAAAATTTCGCTGGCTCGCTATCGCTTGCCATTTGTTGTATTTACATAATATTATTAGAACTGACAATCAATAATCAAGTACTATGACGTGAAAATTCAAGGACTGATAAAAAACTTGCGTTTTTTTTTTTAATTTTTGCTCTTCAAAAAATTCAGACTTTAGGACCCCCCTGAAAAAAAATTCCTGGATCTGCCCATGCTATACAAAAAGTTAAGAGTAAGCAAGTTGGTATCAATCTAATGTTTAGTTTTTTAAGTTAGGCAAAATTGCCCTTCTCCCTTCACACACAGACAGTATAAGCTTCTTCCTCTGCATGTAACTCACTTATCTGACTTAAAGACTAACTTCTCTATGAAATCAATTATTTATTTCATCGTGACTTGTATGAATAATCTATTCTGTGAGGTTACTTAAAGTGTTTATCAATAACTTTGCAGGTTATCTGAGGTTGCCTTGGAGATTACTTACTTAATTGGAATATTTTCTTTTGCTGCATCCTCTAACTGCCTCCGTAATTGTGCTTGCCTTTTTCTTGAAAGGAAAAAAGTTGAAAACATATGTCAACATATTGTAAATACATGTACCGGTATATCAAAGGTTTACACATACAGCAAATACCTTTCTCTGGCTATTAAGATACATGTACATACATATATTACAAGGTGTACTGGAATCAAGATGATTTACAAGCACCATAATGATATACATGTAATTTGGAAGTTAACATACATGTATTTCCTATTTATACACTAAAATTTGGACAATATGCTCCTATTATCTACTTTGCGAGCACACAAACTTTCTTTGCATAATGTAAGTTTAAATAGCAAGTAAGAATTTCCATTCAAATCTATAACAATAGGCCACTGAACTCCATTCATGATAACTCACAGAATAAATCTATTATTTTGACTTACTGTATACACCTATAATTTTTTCTTTCTGCATAAATATAATCTATCATAATCACTTACTGCATAAATCTATCATTTTCAGCATTAAGATCTTTCGCAATCGCAGCCTTCTGTTCTATAACTCTATTGACCAATTCTTGATTGTCTGTTTGAACCTTGCGATATTTTTCTTCTAATGCCGTAAAAGCAAGCTGTAAGGCTTGGTGCTCATCTTTTAACATCTGACAAAGAAAAAGAAAAAATCATCATGGATATTTATGTTTAGTTAAAATGTGGTCTTTACAACATTGACAAAGTGCATCGCAAAGCAATTAATTCATATGTTGTATACTTGTGCCCTTTTCAACCATAAATACATGAAATACGGTAATATGAACTAGTATGAACTGATTTATATAAATATGTAATCAGTAGCAGACCACTTGCACCTGTCCTCTCTGACCTGGTGAGTTTCTCTCATATCTGTATTGGCATATTTTGCTTACATTTCAATTTACATTTAAAACTTTCTAGGACAAACATCTGAATTAGCACATTTGTTTTTGTACAAGAATTCAAAAGTGATGATCTCATTTCTGTCTCTACTCTAGTAAGAAATGGTCATCTAAAGCAGTTTGACAGGATGTTTCGAAATTTAAGATAGGACTTATTGATAGGAAATTTATAAAGATGTCCAAAGTAAGTCGAGAAGGAGATGAGCGCAAGTGAGCTTGATATGTTTTGATGAGAAATGTGCTAACTTTACATCTCTGATTACTTTTATAACATACGGATTAATTTTAACACTCATGGATCATACCCTAATCTCTGTATATGAATAACATGTAAACAACATGAATCAGTCTATCAAATCATAATGCTTTCTTCAGCAAATGAAATGTAGAATTTAAATCTTGAAATACAGGAAAATAACAACACAAATACAGTGAAACCTGTCTAAACCAATATCGACTCAGAGCAAGAAAAAATATCGGTAAAGACAGGTTATCGGATTACACAGGTTTAATAGAATTAAGGCATCCTGATAATTTCTTCAAGCTATCTTTATATTCCTAGGGAAAAATTCATCATAAAACTGTGAAACAGTAATGCTTTCTTGTTTACCATTAACTGTTTAAACTCTTAATTCTCATAAAAATTATCATCTTTATGATAATCAGTTAAATTTTGAAATATATACTCCATGAAAAAGTCAGATGAAATTGGCTAAGAAATTTTCATATTTGTACTTGGTGAAAAGTTTACATTCAAATTGAACTCATTATAATACAAACAATTGAGATACTGGCCAAGGCTTAGGCAGGTTACTAATAAGAGAATGGAGTCCATTTAGCTATAGTTTTAATTCATCAGCTACTCCTAGGGGTGATAAATAATCAAAACATGGGTTGGTCAGGGTAGGTGTTGTTTCAACATATCTGTTTAGACAGTGTAAAATACATGTATAATATGTCACTGGGACTAAAATGTATATCAGTATTCGAAGCAGGCAGCGTTCAGTTAACAAAGGTTATTTTATACAGGAAAAGATAGAAAATTCTTTGGGACCAAAAAATTCTATCTGAATAGACAGTTATCAGATTAGACAGGTTTCACTGTACATTAAAATTATATGTTCTTGCTGGATATTTTTCATGTATAAAATACCTGATTTGTTGCTTCTAATTCCATTATTGTAGATTCTAAATTTTTTATCTCTCCTTTAAGAGCTATTTTTTCTGCTAATGTATCACTAAGCCTGAAAATAAAGATAACACATCTACTTTAATCTCAGGTTAAACAAAAATTTGATTAATATGTTTATGTACTTTGAACATGATAAAGTTTTTATGAAATCATATATTGTGCCATAACGTCTTTCAATAAACAATTTTCAAATTACAACTAGACTTGCATAATAGATCCGACATCACAACTTCTGACGTTGCTGAGAAGCCATAGATCTCTTACGACGTCACAGCCAGAAATAACATCAAAAGCTGTGATGTGCACCTCGATTCTTGATGTGCATAGTTAAAGTGGTAATATGAAAATCATCTGTAATCAGAAATGATTTACAAAGAATTATCTGCAATGGGAAGGGAAAACTTGCTATCAGGTTTTAACATTATTATCAAACATAGAGTCATCAGAGATGACAGCCCTCACCTCGACGGCATCATTGTCCCATGACCAGCATCTGTACCTACATTGCACAAAGTATTTCCAGATGCACCATCCACATAAGTTTGGTTGATAAAAAATTCAAAGGCTAGAAATGAAGATTATAATTTTACCATACCTGGTCAATCAAGCATGAAATATAGGTCAGATGCAGCATCTTTACAGAGCATTGCAGTAAGCATCCTCAGATACATCACCCACACAAGTTTTTTTTATTGATCTAGGACTTCAAATAGGCCGGAAATGGACCTGTCCCATCTTATTTAACCTGATTGCTCAAGCATGGAATGTGGGTCAGATGCAGCATCTGTACCATGCATTGCATTAAGCATCCTTAGATGCATCATCCACACAAGTTTGGTTGATGTAGGACTTATAGTAAGGCAGGAATGGACATATCCCATTCTACTAAACCTGGTCTCTAAAGCATGAAATGTAGGTCAGATGCAGCCTCCATACCATGCATTGTTGTAAGCATCCTAAGATGAATCAACCACAACTTTGGATGACCTACAACTTATAGTAATGTAGGAATGGACCTGTCCCATTTACCTAAAATGCTCGCTCAAGCATGAAATGTGGGTAAGATGCAGCCTCTATACCATGCATTGTAGTAAGCATCCTCAGATGCATCATCCATACAAGTTTGGTTGATGGACCTGTCCGATTTTACTTAACCTGCTCACTCAAGTGTAAAATGTGGGTCAGATGCAGCCTCTATACCATGCATTGCAATAAGCATCCTCAGATGCATCATCCATGCAAGTTTGGTTCATGTAGGACTTATAGTAAGGCGGGAATGTTCCTGTCCCATTTTACTTAACCTGCTCACTCAAGTGTAAAATGTAGGTCAGATGCAGCCTTCGTACCATGCCTTGTTGTAAGCATCCTCAGATGCATCATCTATGCAAGTATGGTTGGTGCAGGACTTATAGTAAGGCGGGAATGGACCTGTCCCATTTTACCTAACCTGCCCACTCAAGCATGAAATGTAGGTCAGATGCAGCCTCCGTATCATGCATTGTTGTAAGCATCCTCAGATGCATCATCCATGCAAGTTTGGTTGATGTAGGACTTATAGCTTGGTGGGAATGGACCTGTCCCGTTTAGCTTAACCTATAGTGCGGACGCCTATGCCGGGCGATATAAACTTACTTTGAGTCTTTGATCTGGATTTCCCTCTCTTTTTCTTGTAACAGATTATTTAGGTCTATAATTTGCTGTGTATTCTAAAAAATACAAACATATTTTATATATTTAACATATGGTTTTACCAATCTTAAACCAAAACATTGATTGATAAATGAGAAACAGTCTGAATAATCACTTGCATTCTTCTGACTTAATAATATTAATAATATCTTAACCTCATACTTCAAAATGTTCATTGTTTAACTGTCAATGATTAACTGAGTAAATATCTATGATTACTTTCCTTTTCCATCATATATTTACTAGCCAATTTGGGTCCGTTATAAGGGCCCTTCACAATGTGAAATAGTTTTTTTCCCTAATTTGGAACAGAAAATTCAAATACAAAATTTCCTGTGAAACCTTATAATTATGCAAAGTTTTGATAGTAAAATGCAGATTTTTAATTCAATGAAGCTGACTGATAGATTTAAAAACATCAATCTCAGGGAGAAAATTGATTTTACACAAAGCTGCCTAATAATGAAACACACGGTAAAATTCCTGGAGACCCAGCCCCATTCCTACTACGAATAAACTCTGATACCATTATCATCTTACCTCTCCTCTCTTTTTGAGTACATCTGTCAGCTCCTCTTGTAGTTTATACAGCTTCTGCTCTAAAACCTGGTTGTTACCTCCTCCCCCTCCTCCACTGTAACACAAAGAGGAGTCAAAATACCATTCAAACACAAAGAGGAGTCAAAATACTATAAGAACGCAATGAGGAGTTAAAATACTATAATAACAAAATGAGAAGTCAAAATACTATAAGAACACAATGAGGAGTCAAAATACAATAAGAACACAATTAGGAGTCAAAATACTATAACACGATGAGGAGTCAAAATACTATAAGAACACAAAGAGGAGTCAAAATACTATAATAACACAATGATGAGTCAAAATACTGTTATAACACAAAGAGGAGTCAAAATACTATAATAACACAATGAGGAGTCAAAATACTGTAATAACACAATGAGGAGTCAAAATACTATAATAACACGATGAGGAGTCAAAATACTATAATAACACAATGAGGAGTCAAAATACTGTAGCACAAAGAGGAGTCAAAATACTATAAAACAAAGACTCATTTATAATCTTACATGTATTTCTTGGATCAGGGTTGAAAAACCAAATTTTGGCTGAAGACTTTGAGTACTTGCTTCTGTTATTTAGATTACACAAAATACTATGCAGGGGATAAGGGTGAGGAGTCAAAAAGTGCACGAGCCAATGAGATCACTTAGGGCTCAGTTTGTTTAAAAAATAGAGTAAAAAAACAAAAATTTATAATTGCTTCTGGTAAGGTTTCATTGAATTATGTGCAACATAGTTAATGGGATTAAGTCAAAAATGCATAAAACATTTGGATCCATTGGTAACAATCATCTTTGATGGATTCAATAAAAAATATTTTGGTAGACTACCTTGGGACCAGGGTACTTGCTTCCTGTTAGGTTTCATGAAATTCTGTGCAGCAGTTTACTCCAAGAGGAGAGTTGACACAGCAGATGGACAACAGATGGACAGCTTTTATAATAAATTTTGTAACTCACTTGAACTTTGCTCTGATGAGCTAAAACACTTTTAGGTGAATGAATTTGTTACATGTAAGATTATCTTTTGTCAGTTTTTAAGGAATTTATTTTTCGAATTTGGAAAATTCCAGCATCAGATAATGTATAAATGGTAATTCTGTGCCCTTCGTAGATGAATAAAATTAGATCAATCAAAGGCAGATTGAACTGAAATTGAACTTGTACAAAGACAATACCCATCTATACCTGGCATAAAATTATGAAATTTCAAATTTGGCATTATCTACTCTCATGTGATTTAACAAGAGCTAAAAAAAAAAAAAAATAAATAAATAAATAAAATAAAATGTTTACCCCTGTATCTGTAAATTTAGATTTTCTTCCTTTAATTTTTCAGCTTCTAATGTCAACTGTACATTTTTTGTTTTCAAGGAAACTGCATTTTCAAAGAGCTTGCTTTCTGTAAGGAAAAACGAAAAACAAAATAAATCTAACTTGATATCATAAATTAGTACAAAACATACAAGAAATATCTGGTACAGCAAGTTTGAAGAATGAAATAAACACATGATGTCATTTACGATTTGTAAGCAGAGTTTACTAAAATTGCTAGATTACAGCCAATCTCTGGTGGATATTTCAAATGTTCGACAGTTTCTAGCTCTGAGTCGGACAAAAGCTCTGATGATTTTTTGTTGCACAACGGCTTTGCCATAATTCATATTATTTTGAGAAGATACACTCATACAGCAAAATTATATCACTTCTCTGATGCAGCTGTATCTATCGCACTGTACACCATAACATCATAAGACATTCGTGATGATGGTTTATCATGTACATGTATTTAGCTTGCTTATTAGAAATTCCAAATTTAACTCTGGATTCAGATTATGACAGCAGTCTACACGACACTTTTTTTTCATGCATAGGACATTCAGTCAGACAGTTTTTGTCGTCACATAGGACCAGAAGCAAATGCATCTGACCAAGAAAAAAAAAAAAAACACGATTCAGTAACAGTATATTTCAAGTCGCTGTAAAACACCCCCACCATTTTCCAGTTATTTCTTCAGACATACAGTACATCCTTCAATCAAGTCATCATCTCTTTGAGTTTTGGGGCTCTATTGATTTCATGTGATTTTGAGTATGTGGTGCATAAACCGGCTGCAAGTCATAATGTTCTTATAAGAGTTATACTCCAACAACAGACGACCAAATTTCCACGATGCAGAAAACTTTCTGTCAGGTCTGTTTTTTTTTTTTTGTACCATCCTTTTCTCTCATCTTGTTAATGTAAGATATTTTGCGTTTCAATGGTTTTCCAGCGATCCCTCCCTCCACATATTTAAATTTGCCCACATTAAGTCAGGCATTTGATGTTTGAACAGTTTCCAAAAATTCAAATACATAATTAAATTCCAATTTTCAATCCATTATTTTCTTAATTTTTGCGTTTATGGGATGCCAGATTTCGATCCAGGGAGTATGAAGTTCAAACCCATATCAGACATTCGGACCAAAATAACTAATGGTATGCAGGGTTTTTTTTTTCTTGATTTGGGGCCGAATTTCGGCCCCTTCCCAATGCCAAATTTCCTCTATTTTTCCCAAAAAATCACCCTGAAATTCCCAAAGAGAAATTATGAAAAAATCAATTATGAAAAGATGGTGTAGATTCGGTTTTTACTGTGTGTAATAAAAAGCTAGGATGAAAAGTAGTGAAATAGTTGAAAAGTGTTAGCTTATGATGTCTGCAACAGGAGACTGAAAAATTTTGAATCCTTAGTTTCGTATCCTGTAAGAAAACTTTTGAATCCTTAGTTTCGTATGCTACCGGTATATGGATTTTTTTTAAACCTTAGTTTCATATAATCCTTTATAAACACTGCAACTTGCGTCGGCCCATGCAATTCCACGCACCGTCTTCGTTTCGCTTCAAGGGCTTTGCCATAATTCATATTATATATTTTTATTTTTCATTGTCTCCCAATGCGTCCTCACTATGGCTTTGCCATAATTCATAGCGAAGCGAGCAAGCTTTAATGGTAACACATATATAATATGAATTATGGCAAAGCCCTTGAAGCGAAGACGGTGCATGAAATTGCATGGGACCGGTGCAAGTTGCAGTGTTTATATAGGATCATACGAAACTAAGGATAAAAAAATCCATATTGCATACGAAACTAAGGATTCAAAAATTTTCTTACAGGATACGAAACTAAGGATTCAAAATTTTTCAGTCTCCTGTTGCAGACATCATAAGCTAAGTCACTTTTCAACTATTTCACTACTTTTCATCCAAGCTTTATATTACACACTGTAAAAACCAAATCTACACCATATAGCTACAAAAATAGAGATAATCTAGAAATATTTTCGTATAAAAACTGACTAAAATGGCGGCGCCCATCTTGCCAATTCTTGGTTGAAGAAAAATAAATTGGTCAGTATGTATCTTTTCTTCCTTATTTTTGTTCATTTTTCCACTTGTTTCATATATATGTGTTACCATTAAAGCTTGCTCGCTTTGCTTCGCTATGAAACAAGTGGAAAAAAGAACGAAAATAAGGAAGAAAAGATACATACTGACCAATTTATTTTTCTTCAACCAAGATGGACGCTGCCATTTTAGTTAGTTAGTTTTTATACGAAAATTATACGAAATTATACGAAAAATGTCTGCAACAGGAGACTGAAAAGTTTTGAATTCTATACGGAATTTTTTTAATCCTTAGTTTCGTATTCCATATAAACACTGCAACGTGCGTTGGCCCATGCGATTTTTTCTGGAATTTTCATGCACCGTCTTCGCTTCGCTTCATGGGCTTTGCCATAATTCATATTTTCAGAGAAATATCGGGAACAGAGTCATCTTACAATACATTAGACCGAGAATAGGCCAAAATTTTATTCTTGAGTTGGTATTTTGACCTGAGACAAGAACATTTGAAAAGTGGTAGAATTTACAATTATACAATTTTTTTCATAATCTGCCCATATTTTGATTTTTTCTATTGGCTATGTCATTATTTACCTTTGTTCATTTGATTTTGCAATTTTCAAGTCCATTAAGCAAGATTCCTCTCAATTTTCTGTGATTCAAAATACTCTCCTTCTTCAACTTTTCGGCATGTTTCGTACTGATGTCTTTTCAGTCCAAATTCAAAACCATACATGCACAGAAATACAAGCAATACGTTGGTTTTGAGATCCTGAATACGGACTGCAACTATTTGGTTTTTAAACACAGATTTCTGGTCATGTGGTACAAAAGTGGGACTGTTACATTTCGCAGTACAGGTATGGCAAGTTGATGGACCGCCTGTTTTGAATTGCAATAAATTTAAGAGTAATATATGAGCTTCCAGGATAAGCTTGCTGCCTTTCTGAATGTTACAAAAGTCTGGATTGACACTTTATAAGCATTTATTTTAAGTTTTAGATTGATATCAAGTGATTTGAGGTGAGCAGTACTTGATTACAATCAATTTTCCATGTTAAAATCCTAATATCGGCGATTATTTAGCATAAAATGATCTTCTTACATGTACATGTATGCTGTAGAATTCTGTTGGTCTGATATCTAAATTCATTTCTACTGTGGGTATCATACGATTTTGCACTATTTGTGAAATTCCCTAGATATTACATCACGCACCATCAACAGGTGTCCCACCTTTTGTCAATGGCGCACGTAAAATTTGAAAAATTCCGGTCCGTAACAGGATCTCTAAACTCGTGTATTGTCGTCAATATTTTCATTTATTTGGTTAAATTATGAAAGTATTCAATACTTGAATCGGTATTTTTCATCCCAATATGAGATTGATATGCATAATTCTGATTATGTGAGCAAAAACTATGAAAGAATTCAGAGCAAAAAGTCATCAACACGAGACAACTGGAACTAATAATAAATAAGTTGGAAAGTGAAAGTAAAGTTGCACACAGAAAAGTGACTAGAAATCTTACTTCTGTATCTGTATGGGTACGTTGAATTACCAATACTGGCTTGTGATCAACGGAATGAGAGAGCGCATAAACTTACTTAATCGTGCTTCAGGCTGGATCTAAAGCCTTCCACAGTCTTTGATAGCACTTGGTGGTTATCCAGTTCGTTCCACTCTGTGACTGTACATGTACGTATGAAAAATGAATTCTTCCTGATGATGGAATTACATGTAGGTATGTTAAAGCAGCGAGTATGGTTTGAGCTATGAACAACGTTCCTAGCTTCGAAGTCAGTGCATCGTTTGGCCCTATTAGTAATACGGCGCTTGTTTGAAACTGGTACTACATTTTTAGGTACAATGTAAGTATCGGGTGGTATTGCTGGCACTAGCCCCTCAACCACCTTGAACAAGAACGTCAGATGCAGTTCTCTCCTACGATCCTGGAGAAGTTGGAGGTCCAGGTTTTTAAGCATGTTGGTAACACTACCAGGCGACCAGGTCTTGTAGTCTCCTGTGATAAAACGGGCAGCTTTCCTCTGAATCTTTTCCATCTTAATAATGTCCGATTGAATAAAAGGATCCCAAATGATGGCTCCATATTCTAATGTGGAGCAAACTAACGATATATATGCTGTTTTACGAGTAGATGTCAGGCAATGACGGACTGTTTCGCCTGATGAAGCCAAGTGTGGCACTGGAGGTTTCGCCTGATGAAGTCAAGTGTGGCACTGGCCTTCTTACATATATTATTTATATGTGTCGTCCATTTTAAGTCGGCTGATAACATGACTCCTAAATACAGATTTGTCTGAACTCTTTTAAGGATAGTGTTGTTGAGTTGGTAAAAATAATTAGATTTCTGATGTACGCTAAGCACTTAAAGGAATCAAATGATGATAAAGGAAATGTAAAAAAGCAACATATTACATAAATAACCGGAAAATTCAAGGTATGAGCAAATTCTGAAAAAAATTGTATAATTGTAAATTCTACCACTTTTCAAATGCCCTTGTCTCAGGCCAAAATACCAACTCAAGAATAAAAATTTGGCCCTGTTCTCGGTCTAACAATACATGTACATGAGGTGGCAGAGCAGAGAAGAAATCTATATCGATGCAACTACATTTAGGTCATTTAGGTTGGTTTTTTTTTCAATGTTTAACAATCTTAAAAGATAAACGTCTGAGTCTTGCTGTGGGTGTGTGAGCTGCTATTCTGATCAGAGGAAATTCAAGAGCTGTCATTTTTGTATAATTCAACTATAAAGAATTGATTGCACAGTGCAGTCTCTTTTTAAGCATTATTTACGTGAATTAATTAAGTCTTCAAATGGTTGTTTTTGTTTTTGATCTCTTAATCTAAGTTGCTTTAGAATATTCCCCTTCCAATCATCCTCCTTGGGACGAGCCATTTCGACACTGTTTTTCTCGAATGACAGTTTCGGATTAGTCAAATTGATAGAGGAAAAGTAGCTTTCAAAACATTTAATATAGCCACTTGGCTTCTGTTTGATCTAAAGAAGTTTTACAACTTTGTTTAAGGCAAAAACTGTTATTTTTGGCCGTTCAGAAATTTTCGTATTCAAAACTGAAAGTAGAAAAAAAGGAAATGAACCTGAAAAGAATTTCAGAAGATAGACGTGCAGACGTACAACATCCAACACTGCGTTTTGTCAGTATTTATGATGGAATGATTTTGCTTAAATTAACATTTTTCATTTAGATTTATTTGAAATGAATACTGATAGAGAAGTAATTATCGCTGATTTTTAACAGGTTGGGGAAAGGTACCGATCGAGCTAATATACCTCGATCAAGCTAATGTACCTCGATCAGGCTAATCAATCTGACTTATTTATTCAGAAAAAAGTACTTTTTTCCTCCAAATCATATTTGAGTGCAAAATCGCACCATCTTTTATATCAAGAAATAATATTTAAAAAGCAAATATGCCTGAAAACTTTTTAGATTTCGAGAAATCTCACCCAATATATTCAGAAATATGGAGGTATATTTTCTCAGTAACTATTCACTTTTCATGTTTGTTTCTTTTGTAAACATAACTTCTTTTATAAAGAACTGATGCGATTTTGCTCAAAAGAATAATTTTGAGAATGTTTTAATTTTTTACTACTGAAAATATTCAGATTGATTAGCCCAATCGAGGTATATTAGCCCAATCGAGGTATATTAGCTCGATCGGTACCTTTCCCCAACCTGTTTAAAGCATGTTTTGCTCTATTTCCTTAATTTTTAAGACATGCACATAAAATTTGGACAGCACAAACTAGAAGTTAGAACACTTTACCTATATTACCATGATTTTTCAATAAATTCTAATGACTGGTACTGGAAAATGCCCTACTGTCTGCACGACTCACTTCGGAAAGTGGATAAACGCGTTTTGAGTACTTTGTCATGCAAAAATTAAGATAAAACATATATCACTGAATAGATCTCACTTAGTCGTAAATTTTGGTATATTTTACATGGTCGAGGGTTTATGCAATCAAATTAATACAGACATTTATAAATTTTAGAATCATGGGACGTTTTCTTAAATGTTAAATTAAATGTTAAAATGTTAAATGTTAAATGTCAATGTTAAATTTCAGCCTGACGTCACCGAGATTAACATTGAGCCTATGGAGAGCGTCACGACATCACGGGAAAAATTAGCATGGGAAATAGCCCATCTAAAAATTTGTTTTGTCTATTAATTTTGATTGTGCACTGATTCTCATATAACTTATACCAAAATTTACGACTAAGGCCTAAAAAAATAATATGTGTGTTTCCCACAACATGCTGAAATAAAATAGGGTAGGTCGGTCGGAATTTTTTTTTTTTTTTTTTGATTTTTTTTATCTACTTTTGTAGCGTTGTAAGGCTTGTTTAGAATAATATACAACGGCGTAGCTCTGCCTGAAAAAGTGGAGGGGCACAACATCCCAAAATTTCTAACAAGCAAAAAAAAGGGGGGGGGGGGAGAGGAAGAGAATAAAGAACAATATGGGAGTTTCATGTTCTGTATGCACAAATTTTAACATTTCTGGTGCAAATTATTGACTTATTAGAAAATACTTTCTATACCCTCTATCATGAACAAGTATATGTAATAATATGTTATATAGTTTGAGTTAAATGTCTTCATGTACATTGATAAAGTAATATGTATTAAGGATGGATCAGAATAGCTAAATTATTCAGGAAGTCTATAAAGAACTGGCGAGCAGTAGCGATCCAAAGAAAAATTTTGAAAATTGACCGAATCCCCCCACTTTTAAAAGTGGGGGGCAAGTGCCCCGACTGCCCCCCTTCTCCCACACCCTTGAATATATTAAATGTGATTTAAAGGTATCATTGAATTATGACCTTCAAATATGTGTTGTCTGTCAAATACATGGAGAAATCATCAGTAAACACAGACATGTTAAACCACGTAGAAAGAAGGGGGAGTTCATTTTGTGTCTGTAACCGGTGGCAAACAGCAAAATGTTTATAAATGTTACTGAGCATTTTTAAACTGGCCTCCCGAGCGTGGTGACCTTGAATCTGCAATATTATTATCTATACAGAATCCAATGTTTTTTTTCATAAAAGTGACCATGACCTTTAACCTGTTTACCCAATATCAAAAGGCTTCTCCTGATTTTAAGCATATCGCCAAATTTGACCTTTGATCTTTCCCTCAAAATCGATGGGCTTACTTCCATATTGATCCCTATATTGTCGAGTTACCATATATTCTAATGCAATGTCTCAAATAAGAGCCAAATTTCATAGGTTGTTCCCTCCTCAGGTACGGCCATAAAATTAGAACATACTCACCGTTAACATGGTTAACGTGAATGCAGTAACTTGCATTTGATGTTAAGTTTGTGGACAATAAGTGCTGATTTTACGGTACAAACATCCGGTTTTTTCTGGTTCCAGTAACCTGTTGCAAAAAAGACTCAGTTTGCGACCATAAAATAAGCATTTACCGGCCGCAAACATACATTGTAACGTCAGGAGCACATTATCCCTATTAAGACTGACATGGAGGCGCGTGGTCAATAGTTTGTATTAAAATTTTATTTACAGCCGTGAAAATGTCGAGATGTAATCGTTCTATTGTACAACTTTAACATATGTTGCCGTAAAATGACTAACGCACTGTATAGTTACCGAAATATTTATCACGTACCTTATATTCGGACAGTTTTTTAAAACAGATTTTACAGGACAACTAAATTTCCTTTTGAACAGATTCAATTTTCATATTAACCTGCAAAAAAAATTGAGATACGACAAATATTTTCAGTGGCAGATTTAGGGGGATGCGGAGGGGGTGTCTGCCCCCCCCCCAACACTGACCCAAAATTTTCCAAAAACAGGTATATTTTGGCCCATTTGCAGTAAAAATCGGCAAAATTCGCCCCTTGACCCTCGGCAAAGGGGGCGGTGGATCCGCCACTGATTTTTTTTATGAAAGTAAGCGGCGATTTACCCTAAGTAGGAGGTGAGAAATCAAAGGTCGCCAGCTGAGTTAATGAGAACCCTGATTCAGACTGTATGTTTTTAAAACAATCAGAGAGTACAAACATTGTCAGGCATTAATCCTTTTATGGGAAAAAAGGAATCCATCCTGGTAGCGCCGCACAATATAAAGTAGCGTTTCGAGAGAGAAATTATAAATTACTTCGTATTTTTACAAAATTTAAAACAGTGGAAGAATAAAAAGAATGGTTTTGCAATAGATAATGTTAAAAGGCAGGTAAAATTACACCAAAATCGGTAGATTTAACATTTCTGTTATGCATTTCATAAAGCGCGACGATCATAAAATTGGCGCGAAAAACCTATAAATGCAACTAAAAATCGAGAAAAAAACGTTAGGGTCGGCGGCTTTGAGTAGGGTCGGTCGGGTGATGGGAAACAAAGGTATTTTTTCTTTTGGCCAGCAAGATCTACATGTACTGAATGGTTTCAATTTTATTTAAAGGTTTGCATGATGAAATAGTCAATATCGCGTTTATCCAGTTTCCAACGTGAGCCATGCGGACAGTAGTTTTAAGCACTCTTTACAGAGGTTGGAGGCAATTATCGCTGTGTGTAGTGTTGTAAAATCAGAAAAATTTTACTATTGATTATTCACTATTGGAGGAGTACAATCGATATCACAATCGGAATAATCGGACTTATTTCTTTTTCAAAATTGTTGTATGTTTTGTATCTTTTCAGAAGGAGAATACTCAGTGCTTGTGATTTAAGAATCTGATTTTTATATAAAGTCATGGAAATAAATTAAATGTTGAACATTCCTCGTTCTAATAACAAAATTTTGTGGTTTTCTTTAGACATGTTAGAAGAAGGGCCTTCCTTTTCCTTTCTAAAGCTGAAATGGTCCTACAAGGCGCACATTAATTAGGTTTTTTGCCCCAAAATACCAATATAATTAACAGAGGATATTTCAAATGCATATGACTTACAAGGACAAACTATGATATACCCAGGAACACTTTTGAATATAAATAATAACGACTGATTTCATAGTAATAAGGATTTTCCAGAAATTAGCGTTTTATAAATAAAAATTGAGATTTTCCACCCAAAATAGCAAGATAATCAAAGAAATCTCTTCTAACTCATTAAACGTGATCACATTTATGCCATCCAATTATATGAAACCTCTTCAGCTTTGATTAAATAAAAATATGAATTTAAAAAAATATCACAGAAATAAGTGAATTTTGCACATAAATTAGGTTTTTTGCCCCAAAATAAGATATGAATTAAATTTCAGTTATCAAATGACATTCCTATCCATTTATAATAAGAAACAGCATAATATCAAAGCTAAAACTAATTATCAATTTAGGCAAATTAAAGAGCTAGTACTTATTTTCTCAAAATAAGTGGTTTTTGCATAAAAAATGCATATTTTACCCAAAAATGATGGTTTTAATGAATTATTACATTAAATTTTACAATCATCTGTCAAGATGTCAAGATGTCATCTGTCAAGATGATTACTTTATATGATATTAGCTTTAAATGTATAGTTTTAGCAAAGAAAATGAATTAATAGAATTTTTCCAGAAATCTGTTATTTTGAGACAAAAAACAGGCAATTTGTCCCCAAAATTAAGTAGAAAATATACCATTTATGTTTCATACATGTAATTTATGAGTGAACGTAAATAATTACAGTCCAAAATACATTCCTGCTATCAATTCAAGAAGTTTTATAGATTCAATAAATATTCTTCAGAAATCAGCTATTTTTAAATGAAAAAATACATTTTTTCCCCCCAAAAAACACTTTGATTTTGAATGAAATGTTAGTAAAACATATATAATATGAAAGAGTGTGAAAAGTTACAATAGAAAATAGCTTTCAATCATTGCTTTCATAATATATAAGGGTTCTTTAAATAAATATACAGAAATCTGAGATTTCTAATTAAAAATACAGGTTTCTGTATAAAATAATTAATTTCGAGGATTTTGCAAAAAAATAAGAATATGAAATATATTTCATTTGAAAGAGGAGACTTTAAAGATGTTTTTAGCTCTACTTGTCGAAGACCAGTCGAGCTTATGCAATCACCATGTGTCCGGCGTCCGGCCGTCCGTCCGTCTGTCCGTTAAACCTTTCTCGTGAATGCAAATCCCCTGAATCTGTAAATGGTAAGAAATTAATTCTTTTTGCATTATGTTGGGCCTATGGTCTAGTTGTGCACCTGATATTTTGTTTTAGCCCCTGACCGCCGGGGTCTTGGAAAATGGGTGTGGTCATTTTCTCCTATTTAACTCTATGTAATCTTGTGAACACCATTTCTCAGAAACTATATTTGATAGGGAAATAATTCTTTTTGCAATTTATTGAGCCTATGGTGTAGTTGTGCACCTGATATTTTGTTTTGGCCACTGACCCCCAGGGTCTTGGAAAATGGGTGTGGTCATTTTCTACTATATAACTCTATGTAATCTTGTGAACACCAAATCTCAGAAAGTATAATTGATAGGGAATTAATTCTTTTCGCAATAAAATGGGTTTGTGGTCAAGTTGTGCGCATGATATTTTGTTTGAGTCCCCAGGGTCTTGGAAAATGGGTGTGGTCATTTTCTGCTATATAACTCTGTAATCTTGTGAACACCATTTCTCAGAAATTATTACTGATAGGGAAATAATTCTTTTTGCAATTTATTGAGCCTATGGTTTAGTTGTGCACCTGATATTTTGTTTTGGCCTCTGATCCCCAGGGTCTTGGAAAATGGGTGTGGTCATTTTCTATTATATATCACTTTGTGCATCTTGTGAACACCAAATCTCAGAAAGTATAATTGATAGGGAAATTTAATTCTTTTTGCAATAAAATGGGTTTGTGGTCTAGTTGTGCGCCTGATATTTTGGTTGAGTCCCTGACCCCCAGGGTCTCAGAAAATGGGTGTGGTCATTTTCTCCTATATACTGTAAACAGGTTTAATTTCGCGGTGTTAAAAGTTCGCGGTTTTCTGAATGTAGCCAATTGCGGTGGTTTTAATTTCGCGGTATCGAGAGTTGCAGAAGAAAAAACTTAAACACTTTTGATACATGTATGAAATTTTTGTCGCACTAATACACGTGTAATTTGATTGTTGTTTGTAGTTACAAGTGTTTCTCGTGGTAATTAATGTCAAACACGTACAAAATGTAGTAATTAATGATAATTACACAAAAACGATTAAAGATGAATTGAAGTGGAGTGCCAATAAATAGATTGAAACCAATTAACTGCGTCCATTTCACTATGCGTTTCATCTTCATTTTTATAAAAAAAAAAATATTGGTATGATAATAGATGCATGGTAAGTTATATTGTTGATACATTTTATTGTACAATCTATTTTAGCAACTTACAGGAAAATCATGAACGATTCAGCTGTACGTGTACAATAGCTTTCATACATCTGAGGCACATGAATATCTTTTCCTCTATGATTTGTTTTGTCTGTTCTACACAATTATTGTGGGGGTTTAATGTTCGCGGAAATTCGAAAACCGTGAAAATAGCGAAATTAAAACCACCGCAATCATTTCCCCGTTTACAGTAACTCTTATGTATTCTTGTGAACACCAAATCTCAGAAACTATAATTGATAGGGAAATAATTCTTTTTGCAATTTATTGAGCCTATGGTGTAGTTGTGTATATGATATTTTGTTTTGGCCCCTTGACCCCCAGGGTCTTGGAACATGGGTGTGGTCATTTTCTCCTACATAACTCTATGTAATCTTGTGAACACCATTTCTCAGAAACTATAATTGATAGGGAAGTATTTGTTTTTGCAATTTATTTAGTCTATGGTCTAGTTGTGCACCTGATATTTTGTTTTGGCCCCTGACCCCCAGGGTCTTGGAAAATGGGTGTGGTCATTTTCTGCTATATTTCTCTGTAATCTTGTGAACACCAGATCTCAGAAACTATAATTGATAAGGAATTAATTCTTTTTGCAATGAAATGGGTTTGTGGTCTAGTTGTGCACCTGATATTTTGTTTGAGCCCCTGACCCCCAAGGGTCTTGGAAAATGGGTGTGGTCATTTTCTTCTATGGAACTCTATGTATAATAAATTCACAAGTAGGGACCCAACTTAAAATTGAACATTCAAATCATGAATCATATAAACAAACTTTTGCATCTAAGTTGCTTTATCTTTACTCCTTTCTGCCCAATTTAATATCACGCTCGGGGGGGGGGGGGGGGGGGGGGGGGGGGGGGGGGGAAGGTGTTGCTGAGAATCATACCTTTTTAATCTATGAGATTTGAAAAGTTTCGGTCCTATTTTCTAGATTATTTTTACACAGTCATTTGTAGAAAAGATTGAAGAAAACAATTTCCAAAAATCATCCAGTTTTGGCTTAAATTGATGGAGATGGACAGCTTTAAAATCAGGTGTCCGGAAACTGTTCCAGTGATTTGCGAAAACTGGCCAAAATATAGGGTCATAAAATTGGTCTAGAAACCATATTTCTTGATAGATTTAATATTTTCTTTTAACATGAGTATCTGTGGGAAGGGCATATAGCATTATTTGAGAGAAATTTGAAAGTTTTTCATTAAAGGACGGAGGAGAACAACCGTCTAAATTGTCCAGAAACTGCTCTGACACCAGTTTGTTTGTTCAATCAATGCAAAGGTTCTAAGAAACTTCACACCCAAGCTGTTTGTGTACACCATTGACATATTCTCCTTCTTTGGAATCCTCACCACAAGAATTCTCCCACCACTTTTAATGATCACTACTGGCTGTTGTCACCCAAGTGGCAGTGGCTCCTGATATCTGTAGAGTTGGGTCTCCGCGTACGAACACGGATCATATTTACTTTCTGCATATATATTTGGTTAGGGTTTTTTTTTCAAGGCATCTTGTGGTCAAATTGTATCTTTTTTGTATGACATATTCTGAAAAGTGAATGAGTACAATCAATTGCATCTACATGTACATATTTGTTATCTTCTCACAACTTTAAAAAACTTCAACTTCTGCTTCAGCAATGGAATGTCAGTACTCACGGTAGCTGGCAAGTGCATGTCTATAACTGATCAGTGATCATTATAATGATTGAGAGCATAGAAAGTAGGTTTTTGTCCCAGTTGCTAAATTACTGAGTATGCAGAATACATTCATATACCTTGATATAGGTACCAAAAAACAACTTATTTAGAACTCTTTCATGGAACCATGACCCGAGTTGCGTGACAGTTACAGACCAATCAGAAACTTGTTTGTACTCGGAGACATAGGTCTTAAGTTACGAACATTCGTATCTGGAGCCGCTGCCTAATTTTTATACATCCATCAAACGAAGTTTAGGGAGGGTATATAGAAATCACCCTGTCCTTCTGTCTGTCTGTCTGTCTGTCTGTCTGTCTGTCTGTCTGTCTGTCTGTCTGTCTGTCTGTCTGTCTGTCTGTCTGTCAGGTTAAGAAGTTTAAAAAGCAGATTTCTTTTATACTTTTAATGGTAGGCCTTTCTTATTTCATACACACATTCACCATAAAGAGTACTACATTTTAGTACCATGAATTTTGACCCTGTGACCTTGTGACCTTGACCTTCACCCTTATCAACATTTTATGTTAAGATGTTTTGAAAGCAGATTTCTTTTATACTACTCATGTTAGCCCTTTCATATTTCATACACACACTCACCATAAAGAGCACTACATTTTAGTACCATTAATTTTGACCCTGTGACCTTTTGACCTTGACCTTCACTCTATACAACATTTTACATTAAGATGTTTTGAAAGCAGGTTTCTTTTATACTATTAATGGTAGGCCTTTCATATTTCATACACACATTCACCATAAAGAGTACTACATTTTGGTACCATGAATTTTGACCCTGTGACCTTGACCTTCACCCTATACAACATTTTATGTTAAAATGTTTTGAAAGCAGATTTCTTTTATACTATAAATGGTAGGCCTTTTATATTTCAAACACATATTCACCACAAAGAGTACTACAGTTTGATATCATGACTTTTGACCTTGACCTTGACTTTTGGCTTATGTTGAAATTAGGACATGTTTAGAAATTTTGAAAGCATATGATTTTCATACTATAAATGGTAGGTTTTTCATATTTCATACAAACATTCACCACAAAGAGTACTACAGTTTGGTATCATGACTTTTGACCTTGACTTTGGACTTACGTTGCAGTTTAAATTAAGAAAATTTGAAAGCAGATTTGTTGCATGCTATAAATAGTAGGCTTTTCACGTTGCGTCATAGATGGTCTCATTTATAAAAAACGTCCCGTGGGGGGTATAATTCGACCACTTTAGGGCAGTTCTAGTTAATATTAGAAGTTTTTAATTCAAATAGATATAGAATAGCAATTTGAAATCCCCAATTATATCTTGCACATTTTAATAAAGAAAATGATCAATTTCTATGCTCCACGGGAGCATATTAAAGTTACTGTCTGACTGTCCGTCTGTCCATTCGTCTGTCCGTCCGTCCGTCTCAATTGTACACCAGAACTTGATCATATTTCACACAATGGTTTGGGACAAAGGTCACTTAAGGTCATTCATCAAAAGTCAAGGTCATTAACTGTTAATTGTGTGCTAATGTCTTACAGCAGAACAATAATGACTTACTTTGAAATGGGTGATAGAAATACCTGAAGCACATGCATTTCCCTTTCAGCAACAATCAAGGATGAACAATTGAAATTGATAATGAGAATCATGTTTGAGGAGAAATTTACAGGAATCAATCTTTATGTATGATTGACCTTTGTACTACAAGTATTATTCATGGTCTTTGACATGATATGCATGCAAAGTCAGTATTTTGTGTATGCATGCAAAAGACATGTTAGGAAATTGCAGGTTGTATATAGATTTTTATCGAGTTATCAGATATTCTCAAATCAACATTTTACAAGGTGAGCATTGTAGGCATACTTTAGCAAATTGTTTCGAATGAATATACATTTTTAAATTACAAAGGTCCTATTAAAAACAGACAAAAATAAATCTTAATATTCAACTTCCTGGAGAATATCATGTTCAAATGATTCAGCTTACACACCCACACACTAGCTACATGTAGTGTCCTCATTTAGGTCATTTCGATTGAGCATGTGTTATTTCATGCATACTATTTTATATAGGGGATATAGCATCCCTGTCGCATGTTTGTGTACTTGCACATTTGTGTTCTTGTATTTTTAAGATACTTCCTTTTCAGGAAGTCTCTTACTGTAATACCGTAACTGCTTCAATTGAGATACCGCCGCTTTGCAACCTACCTCAAAATATAGTACTTTTTATACGCCCGTCATTTGACGGGACGTATTATGGTATGGTGAAGTCCGTCCGTCCGTCTGTCCGTCTGTCCGTCTGCCTATGGAACGCAATAACTTGAATACGCGTCAACGGATTTTTATGAAATTTATACATAGTGATCAGACTGTGGAGAGGAAGCCGCCTTTCGATTTTCAGGTTCATCCGATTTGTCGTTACAGAGTTATGGGACTTAGATTTTTAAAATACAGTGAAAATATACTAAAATATTTAAAAATTATTTAAAAATCTATTTCTGGTCGAAATGTTTTGAAATTTTGTATACTTCAAGTAGAAAGGATGTTCTTTGACATATGTAACGGGTTTTTAATTTTTTTGTCGCATAACCGAGATATTGTGTGTAATAGGAAGGGGGGTGGGTTATATGCACATACATTTTAAGCTAAGGGCAAAATATAGGCGCATGGAACGCGATAACTTGAATATGCGTCAACGGATTTTCATGATATTCATACATTATGATTGGACTGTGGAGAGGAAGCCGCCTTTCGATTTTCAGGTTTATTCGATATGTCGTTACAGAGTTATGGGACTTAGATTTTTAAAATACAGTGAAAATATACTAAAATATTTAAAAATTATTTAAAAATCTATTTCTGGTCGAAATGTTTTGAAATTTTGTATACTTCATGTAGGAAGGGTGTTCTTTGACATATGTAACGGGTTTTTAATTTTTTTGTCGCATAAGCGAGATATTGTGTGTAATAGGAAGGGGGGAGGGGTGGGTTATATGCACATACATGTTAAGCTAAGGGCAAAATATAAGCGCATGGAACGCGATAACTTGAATATGCGTCAACGGATTTTCATGATATTCATACATTTTGATTGGACTGTGGAGAGGAAGCCGCCTTTCGATTTTCAGGTTTATTCGATATGTCGTTACAGAGTTATGGGACTTAGATTTTTAAAATACAGTGAAATATACTAAAATAGTTAAAAATTATTTAAAAATCTATTTCTGGTCGAAATGTTTTGAAATTTTGTATACTTCATGTAGGAAGGATGTTCTTTGACATATGTAACGGGTTTTTAATTTTTTTGTCGCATAACCGAGATATTGTGTGTAATAGGAAGGGGGGAGGGGTGGGTTATATGCAAATACATGTTAAGCTAAGGGCAAAATATAGGCGCATGGAACGCAATAACTTGAATATGCTTCAACGGATTTTCATGATATTCATACATTTTGATTGGACTGTGGAGAGGAAGCCGCCTTTCGATTTTCAGGTTCATTCGATATGTCGTTACAGAGTTATGGGACTTAGACATTTTAAAATACAGTGAAAATATACTAAAATAGTTAAAAATTATTTAAAAATCTATTTCTGGTTGAAATGTTTTGAAATTTTGTATACGTAAGGTAGAAAGGATGCTCTTTGACATATGTAACGGGTTTTTAATTTTTGGGTCGCATAAGCGAGATATTGTGTGTAATAGGAAGGGGGGGGGGGTAATATGCACATGCATGTTAAGCTATGGGCAAAATATAGGCGCATGGAACGCAATAACTTGAATATGTGTCAACAGATTTTCATGATATTTGTACATTTTGATCAGACTTTGAAGAGGAAGCCGCCTTTCGATTTTAAGGTTCATCCAATTTGTCCTTATGGAGTTATGGGACTTAGATATTTTGGTGTTGTGAAAAAAATCCCAACGGGCGTATCTTGCTGCGTGAGCGTAGGCTTTTTCTAATTTTAGAATTTGCTGTCTGACACATGCAGAATGCAAGAACAAGGATATTGTCCTTCTTGAAAAAAATTCAATTTCCTATGAAGTAAATGCATCACAAAAAATCAACGATTAATTTCTTGCTTTCACTGCACGTTGGTGGCGTAATGATATATTAATTTTGATAAGAGTAACTTATGAGAATTGTCTTTCTTGTATTAAGACGAAACAATTAGAAACGAAAGTAGAAACAAAGCATGATCTTGTTGAAAGAAATAGGAAATTCTGGTAATTGAAATGAGAATTTTTGGAAATTACCAGCAATAATAAACTTAAAGTTACGCTGGAACTACTAGTACATGCAGATCAAATTTGTGGTAGACTGTCAGTAATTTAGACATGCATGCATGGTCTTTATAGTTTCTATAGAACCAAACGGGTTAATTAATTAAAGACTCTGCTCCAGGTTAAGTCATGAGAAAAATTGTAATTTAAAGTATACCACTTCTTGTAAATATAAACAGTTTGTGCTGTTTATAGAACACATTGAGCACATAGAAATGAATAATTTATTTTTATTATTAAGCTTCGAATCCTATGTAAAAAAAAAAAAATCATCATCATTTAAATACCTAAACAAGAAAATGATTCAACATTTATCTGCTGACTATAAATTTTGATAAGAAGTATCTCTCAGGACCTTCAGTCCTTTTATTAAGTTTGCATCTGTGACTCTAAATTCATAAAGGATAAAATGATCATCTTAGGAACACTAAACCATCCACATGCCCTAGAGTATAGGGAGAGAACGAGTCCTACTTATCTTCTGTGGACCTTAAAAACCTTAAGACTACCATTGAAAACAAAGCAATCGTCATAGAATTTCCAAATATTCCTCAAAGCTCTCTATAGAATGAGGATGCACCTTATTGATTTTCATGGTATTGGGTGAAAGGTCAAGGTCACTGTAGACTTGTGTTTTAACATTGTGGACAACATAGAAGACAATGCATTCATCTTAGGATCACCAAACTTTCCACAAAAGCTCCCCATAGTGAGATGATGAACATTATTGATCCACAGGTCAAATGTCAAGGTCACTGTTGACTTACATGTAGGCTTGAAAACTTCAATTCTACCATAGAAGACAAAATAACTATCTTTGGATCACCAAAGCTCTCTGTAAAGAAGATTTTCATAGCATGGGGTGACATTGGGGTCATAGATAGAGTCAAAGGTCAAGGTCAGTACTCAGTACAATCTTGCGAACAAGATAGAAGACAAAGCATTCATCATAGGATATCCATGTGACCAAACCTTCCATTGAAGCGAGAGCATGAAACCTATTTATTCAAGGTTGGGGTCAAAGGTCATGGTTACATCATGTAATTACAATGTAGGAAACAGGATAAATCCCTGTGTAGCTATCTTACACATTGTCAATGTAACTCCTTATATCTTATTTACCCTCCCTGCATCTGGTATTACCTCTGATATTGGTATTTTGAAAAAAGAAAAAAAGTGCTTTTGGGAGATGTTTAAGCTGTCTAATGGTTTTAAGGCTATGCATCTCTAGGACAGTTTTTATTCGATACTTATCATATTCAAATGTAATTATAATATAATGAATGCATAAATTAGTGTTTAAGACTTTGATTCTATTAGTTCTTATGTGCAAATCAAATCTTAATAAAGAGTGTAATTGTATTACGAGGGGAGATTGATATGTTGTGAGCCTCGGTTTTCTG
Source organism: Pinctada imbricata (assembly GCA_033119305.1). Taxonomy (NCBI): domain Eukaryota; kingdom Metazoa; phylum Mollusca; class Bivalvia; order Pterioida; family Pteriidae; genus Pinctada; species Pinctada imbricata. The sequence goes on along the minus strand of VSWD01000008.1, from coordinate 55,775,762 downwards.
GGATGCAGAAGGTATTCTGCTGATAGATTATCTCCAAAAAGGACAAACAATCAATGACACATACTATGCTTCACTTCTGACGCATTTATTAAACTTAGGCTCCGCGAAAAGCTCGCTAATTAAAGTCGTGTTGTTCCATCAGAACAATGCTCTGTTCAGAGGGCTGACATTCATAATTGTGGCTTTAATTTGGATGAGCATCCGCCTTATTTTCCTAATCTTGCTCAGACTTTCATCTATTCCCAAAACTGAAAGCAGCTATTTCTGGCACCCACTTTCAGTCCGACGATGACGTCATACATGCAGTGGATGGCTTTCTCATCCGTCAAGATAAGTGGTATTGAGGCCCTTAAACACCGATGGGAAAAGTTTATAGATACTAAGTGGGATTATGTAGTTAAAAATGCAACATGTCTGATAAAATTCATATTTTTCAATACAAGATTCACAACATATCAATCAGCCCTCGTATGACAATGTTGAGTTCAATCAGCATCCTGCAACAGCTCTGACACTCTGCATGGATTTCAATAATGTCCATATCCAAGGTCAAAACTTGTCACTTCCGTCTGACTTGAATATTTCCATAGTACAAAAGATATTCAGTGATTTTATCGTCATCTAGAATTGAGAAATAATGTTAAAATTAGCATAGTTGAATTTTAGATATATAATGGCCCACTCCATTTAAGAATAGTTTTGTTCAACAGAGATACATTTGCGTAAAATCTTCATTTGGAACTACTCTCGGTTAAAGTTTTTGGTTTCCTATGTAAATTTTCTGTTTTCCGCAAAAAAACCAAAACAGTTTAAAAATATAAAACTCTTCAACCTTTTTATAATAGCGCGGATAAGGAAAACACATTGTATCGTGACCAGGAAGAAAAACCCTGTGATACGCTCCGTGCATGCTTCATACTTCTTGTTTAAATTGAGGAAAGGACATTCAATATCCTACAAACCACAAGTGTATATAATTTATATTGGTTTTGTTGTAGATAGAGGTCGCAGCACGGCGTGTGATTTGATGGTCGGGGAACAAAACTGAGATTTGAGGTGAGTACACACATAACGTGTCACTGCATTTGTATTTGCAAAAACATTGTACGCAAATTTGATAAGATAAATTTGATATTTTGACACAGTCATCTATTTTCAAATTCAACGAAATTTGACAAAATGAAAATATGAAGTCTGTGAACTCATGTACGCAAATTCAGTAAGATATATATTTTCGTCACAACTGTTGTTAATTCAACAAAATTCGACAAAAATGGAAATGTCATATGTTGCCACTAGCCTGCGAGCGTCTCCAATTGGTGCGGTCACTGTATGATTTCCTGCACGGAAGCCACGGACTGACCCTCATCTACAAGTGGCAGTTGATATCGGTTGACTTGATTTTTAACAAAGGAGAGTCTGTTCTCTTAGAGCCTCCATACAAGGGAAAGTAAAGTAAAGATTTCACGAAAGTATTACAGATTTGGAGATTTGATTAGTGAAATAGGCATGGAAGAAAAAAAAAAGAGAAAAATTCTAGGTCTTATCTATTTGTACTGAATGGTATTGTTTGGGATAGTTTGTAGGATTGATTTTATTTATAAGGAAAGCTTCAGTTAGCAAGGAGTGAACATCCATACTTAGACTTGCTCAAGTCGTTTTTCAAGTTGTAATAGAATTTAAAGAAAAGAAATGCTCCTTTAAAACTACAGGCAGTGAGCAATTGGTTGCAGAGATCACGGTTAGGGTTGCGGCTACAGGGAGATAACTCTATTTTCATATCGCATAATATTTGAAACCGACATGAATGATACATTGTATAAGCTCAGATTGTTACATTATTTTAGAAAAAATATACTCCTTGAAACTTTCATTGCTGAATGGATATTTTGGGGGAAAATGAATATTTTTCAATGAAAAATCGCCGAAAATAGGAAAAAAATTGTCATTTTCGCATGAGTTCTGTTACCAAAGATTCAAACATCAGAATATTTACTATCCATTATACTCTTTAAAAGTGAGATAATTAGAAATTCGAACTTCAAGTTAAACTCTATGTTTTTGGGTCAAAATGTTGATTTTTTGCATGAATTATTGTGCTATTTATAGAAACAGTCATTTTGCTCAAAAACTAATTTGGGTACATATTGATTTGACTTCTTTAGGATAAAGCAACATCATAGATATATACGTAGAAACAAAAATTGTGTGACTGGCGACCTTCTAGCTATTAATAAATATAACGAGTTGTTGCCGTGGCAACCAGCAACATAGTTTTTATAAGAAAATACTCTCCTTAGAACTGATTATTTTATCAGAATTTCTTAAAATAGCCTTTGATTCATTCATAAGCTATAAGAATCTTGAAAATAAGGATATATATGAATTTGTGAAATTTCATACATTTCAAAGGTATGTAAAGTTATGATGGGGTATTCTTTAAAATTACAAAAATGTTAAAATAGGCCAAAAATGGAAGTTTATAGCCAAAATAACGAGACAGGCAAATTTTCAGTTTTTGGTCTGAATAGTTCGAGGAGATGTTCCTCTACATATAAATCTATCCATCTTTCTTCTACCTCATTTCAAAAGTCACCACCCTGACCTTAATGTGAACGCACAAATTTATGATAAAAATGTAAAAAATTAAAATTATTTCTGTTTAAATTGCTTTACATGGCATTAGAAATTACTTTTATTAAACATTATAAACATTATAAATACTTTTGCAGAAGTTCACTCGATAAAGTAGAAATGCAATTAATATAGACCCCCAACTCTCCTTGGATTACTTTAATACTTAAAATTCCATTTAATTCGCTTATAATGGTTTTCTTGACAACGTAGGGTTCAAAATTCAAGATCACAACACTTCAAGTCGTAACCTTGACCTTGAATTTGAACCTTGAACTTTACTGACCTACTAAAATGCAATTGGTAATGATAATTTTGCACCATGGTTTGTGTCAGTCTGTCTAGTATGAACTCTGTAATATTAAAGTAAGGGAAGGCATTTATACATTTTTAAGGTACCAACAAACGGAAAATGCGTTGATTTTGTTATTTGACCTTGACCTTCGACATTATGACCCTCAGAAGTTTAGGCGCTCAGATTTTGTAACAAGTAACCACGTAGGGTTTTTTTTTCTAAGAGAGATTGCAGATCTGGTCCCCTTTGATATGCAGGTGTGAATACCGTATCAAGAGTATACCAGTATATGCAAGTTTTATGTTTACAAGTCTTCTTGATATGGATTCAAGTTATTCCTCTTATCATTGGATAGAGTATTGTTCTGCATTTTCGTTTTAAGTCAAATATTGTCCCGCTAGTTCAACATTCTCACATAACGTTGACGTTTTTGTAGTACTTCCGTCAAATCAAGTCGACACATTTCCTTTCTTCGCCTAACTCTGGCATTTACCCGACACTTAGGTTAGGGAAGGAAGAGAATTTGTAATTATTATACATACAACACGGATGTACGAAAATTGCTAAATGGAAAGTTATGATTGAAACAAAATGTGAGATCTACCTATAATTGCTCAGGGAAAATCTTACAAGGACCATGTTTTATCCTGTAGTGGCTGCAGCCATCAAGGGAGGGCGACAGAGAGAGTAAGATCTTAACTTATTTACTCCAGCTAAACTAAATTGCAGTGTCATCTTCATGGACATTTGGTTAAATGGTTTGGTTTTGGCTTATAAAGTCATTGTTCCCTTGATATTGTTTGGTCTCAACCGCTGTTATATTGCGTACATGACTTGCTAGGGTATAACTGAACGGCTAACTTGTTAATACATGTACTTCTACAAAACTAGTCAGATAAGTCTATGTAAAAGTCAATTCCAGAGCGCCTGTCCATGGCGTATAAAATTTCCCTTCAAAGGGTCATAAGATTTTGAGCCAAGTTGATGTTTGAAGTTCAAGGTCACTGGACATATACAGAAAGAAAATCTGAATGCAGAGTCATCTTACTGAGCTTGTTGGATTGCTCGTTCTTATGTTAATTTTCAGTGTCACGGAATAAAGGTCAAAATAATAGGCTTAGTCTACAGTTACTTAATGAAGATGGTCGAAAGTGTTTGTTTTATGCGTTAAAGGTCTAAAGTCAATGTCACATGGCTCCTCATTTCGCACTGATGCATCATTCTATTGTCGAAAACCTCCTGTTGGCTCTTCATGTGAATTATCTGAATTTAGCCTTTTATATTCACAAAAAAATGCTTGATACAACGATTTATCACATGATCTTGATTGTTTGTTATTTTTTATTCGTGTTCGTTTCAGAGCGTACTTTATTTAAAGTACACAATTTTCTTCCTGATTTGGCATCAACTGCAGTATTTTTATTTCCTTGTACAAATTATATTTTTAGATAAACTATGTAAGAAAGGGCCCATCCATAAAAAGTCACAGATATGCCACAAAAAGTATTTTTACAATTTATATTAAAACCGCATCACATTTTATGCTCCTTACGAGAAACTGATCTCACGTCATTATGGTTTTATTTTTAGGATTTTTTTAGGGAGGGGGAGGAAGGGGGGGGGGGGTTTCAACGTAACATTAAATGATAAACCATCATTGTTTTAAAAAACTCAAATGCCATTAGTTTTCATAACCCATATACGAACAAAATCCAAACTGTGTACCTTAGAATACATGCACACAGTTTTTAGTTCGGCTGAGCTCAAGTAGGCTATTGCCATATCGCGCCGTTTGTCCGTAGTTTGTCCGTCGTAAACTTTTAGTAACATTTACAGGAAGCAAGTACTCAAGGTCTTATACCAAGTTTGTGTTTTTGTGCCGATCGGTCGACAGATATGGCCATCCCTCATTGGCTGATGCATTTTCGACATCCCTATAATTGCTACACAGCATATCGTGAAACCTTACTGGTAGCATGTAGCCAAGGATTGGCCATTATCAGCCCTTCGTCTGCAACTCGGCTGAGCGATGTGGCCCCCTTTGTGCCTCTTGTTTAGGGTAGGTCACCTAAAATGTTAAACGTCTTAAATTTAATAGCATCATTTAAAACCTGATAAATTTTCAGCTTGGACCAGACATGCACGTTTCGGGTACTAAACCCTCGTAAGATCGACAATGGTACATGTGTGTCTGCATTGTGTATTATTTTGTTATGTAATATGTATGTTCATGTGATCGTATATTTTATTTAAAAGCTCTTAACATAGAAATAATGTCATGACAATTTAATAATTTAGAATAAGACCAGTCAAGACTTCAGTCATTGTATATCAGAATGAGAGTAACCATGTAAAATTTAAAATGTATGTGTTCATTATGTTCTGACATGTCCACACTGTAATGTAGCGTAAATATAATGACACAAAAGCACATTATATTTTTTGCACGAACTAATCTATCTAATGAGGAATAACTATAAATGTACTGTAAAGATAATGTGTCGCTAAGCTCTGCATGTATTTGAAAGAATTCAAAATCATATTAGTCTTAAATTCATGAAACCAGAAAGGACTGTGTTCACAACTGTCTGTCCGTCCGTCCGTCCGTCTGTCAGTTTATAAGACGCATCGTCGTTACCGAGAAAGTAGCTTTCTATATATAACAGATGGAACTTGTTGGGGAGCCTCGATGCTCTGATGAAGTTTGACAATGTCACATGTACGCTTAAACATAATTTCCATTTTATAAAAGTCTTGTAGACTTCTCTGTATTGTTTGTACATATATTTTAGCTTCGTTAATTCTATTTTGATGCATTATATGAATCTCTTAGATATAGTACTGATCAGATTCCCAGCGGCTGATACATGCTCCAGCAACATTTGATATGATTGAACATAATGTGCTTGGATTCAATAGAATGATATAATATTTTCTTCATTGTTTCACACGGTGGTCTAATGTCCTGTCTCTAAGATAAAGGTCAAAGGTATTATTTCTTATAAATACACCATGTAGTGAATCTGTACCTATATTAATTTTGTTGTGGGAACACTTGATCTTGCCGAGTAAGATATTTCCGGATTGAAATAGAGGAAATATGTACAACTGACATCTATATAACAAGCATGATCAATGGTCAAGAGCTCGCACGTGCTCTGTGTTTAGTATAATATTGATATGTATATGTTCCTACAATCAATTTATAATATAAATCACATGCCATGGGCATTGGTGGTCTATCACATGCCGACAGCAATGTATTATATTATTTATTCATATCCGTCTCAGTACGACTTGTCTCATCCTCGGTCTCTCATCATGAACTTGTGTTTCTTTATTGGTAACGGCATAGGGAGGAAATGACATTGAATGATTTGAATGGTATAAATGAATAATGTGAGTGATTTGAGGGGTACAAATGAATAATGTGAGTGATTTGAGGGGTACAAATGAATAATGTGAGTGGTTTGAGGGGTACAAATGAATAATGTGAGTGATTTGAGGGGTACAAATGAATAATGTGAGTGATTTGAGGGGTACAAATGAATAATGTGAGTGATTTGAGGGGTATAAATGAATAATGTGAGTGATTTGAGGGGTATAAATGAATAATGTGAGTGGTTTGAGGGGTATAAATGAATAATGTGAGTGATTTGAGGGGTATAAATGAATAATGTGAGTGATTTGAGGGGTATAAATGAATAATGTGAGTTATTTGAAGGGTATAGATGAATAATGTTAGTGATTTGAGGGGTATAGATGAATAATGTGAGTGATTTGAGGGGTATAAATTAATAATGTTAGTATTGATAGATTGAGAAAAATAAGAAAATTCATTATAAATTTATCGGTCGGTAAGCCAAACCCATCCATTTTGTTACTCCAAAGTCAAAAATAAACAGGCATTAGGTATTTACTTAGATTTAAACGAAATAAAAAAGACCTAGATGAATGAAAGAGAGAGAGAGAGAGAGAGAGAGAGAGAGAGAGAGAGAGAGAGAGAGAGAGAGAGAGAGAGAGAATAGTCTGATACACTGTGCAGTGTTCAATACTCATTATGCTACACTGTGCCGATTGATGTTTTAAGTACTTTTATTGATTGCCATTGGTATGACCATGCACTGAACAACTGGAATACAAATGAAGATTGAATTTGATGACGCACTGGACAATTGAAAAACAAATGATCATTGAATTTGATCACGCACTGAACAACTGAAAAACAATTGAACTTTAGATTTGATCACGCACTGAACAACTGGAAAACAAATGAACATTGGATTTGATCACGCATTGAACAACTGGAAAAATAATTAACATTGAATTTGATCATGCACCGAACAACTGAAAAACAATTGAACATCGCGCACTGAAGAACCGGAAAACATTTGAACATTGGATTTGATCACGCACTGAACGACTAGAAAACAAATGAAAATTAGATTTGATCGCGCACTGAAGAACCGAAAACAACAATTGAACATTGGATTTGATCACGCGCTGAACGACAAGAAAACAAATGAACATTAGATTTGATCGCTAACTCAACAACTGGAAAACAATTGAACAATAGTTTTGATCACGCACTGAACGAATGGAAAACAATTGAACATTGGATTTGATCGCGCACTGAAGAACCGGAAAACAATTGAACATTGGATTTGATCACGCACTGAACAACTCGAAAACATTGAACATTGGATTTGATCACGCACTGAACGACTAGAAACCAATTGAACATTAGATTTGATCGCGCACTGAAGAACCGGAAAACAATGGAACATTGGATTTGATCACGCAGTGAACGACTAGAAAACAATTGAACATTGGATTTGATCACACACTGAACAACTGGAAAAAATGGAACATTCGATTTAATCATGCACTGAGCGACTGGAAAACAATAGAACATTAGATTTGATAGTGCACTCAACAACTGAAAAACAAATGAATATTAGATAGAACTATTGAATGTTGGAGATGACAATGCAGTGGACAACGATTAAACAATGGAAATTTGAATAGACTGAGCAACCTTAGAGCCATTTGACAACGAGTAAACTGAAAATGGATATGACCATGCACTGAAAAACTAGCCGACAATTTAAAAATTCATTTAACATTGGATGTGAAGATGTACTGAACAACGAGAAAATCATTTAACATTGGATGTGAACATGTACTGAACAACGAGAAAATCATTTTACATTAGATGTGAACATGTACTGAACAACGAGAAAATCATTTGCCATTAGATGTGAACTTGTACTGAACAACGAGAAAATCACTGAAAATTAGATGTGAACATGTACTGAACAACGAGAAAATCAGTTGCCATTAGATGTGAACATGTACTGAACAACGAGAAAATAAGTTGCAATTAGATGTGAACATGTACTGAACAACAAGAAAATCAGTTGCCATTAGATGTGAACATGTACTGAACAACGAGAAAATCAGTTGCCATTAGATGTGAACATGTACTGAACAACGAGAAAATCATTTGACATTAGATGTGAACATGTACTGAACAACGAGAAAATCATTTGACATTAGATGTGAACATGTACTGAACAACGAGAAAATCATTTGACATTAGATGTGAACATGTACTGAACAACGAGAAAATCAGTTGACATTAGATGTATGATGATTACATTTTTGATTCACCAAAACCAAAACCTTAACCAAAAATGTAATCATGATGCATGATAGATGTGAACATGTACTTAACAACGAGAAAATCATTGAACATTAGATGTGAACAAGAAAAATGATTTAAGATTGAATGTGAACATGCGCTGAGCCATTTTATTTGGTTCACCCCGGGCATGCGTGTCCTTGTATCCGCGCCTGAATATGAGAACTTTACATCTGTTGGGATGATTTAAGCAGTGATATGTAGGTATGAGAATGATTGTAAGTGACAGTTACCGCATACAATGTAACCTTCTCTGGGTTGTACTGTCTGTTACATAATTACACAATACAGTATATGTTATAACATTGATATTTATAGGAGAATCAAAGGGTAATACACACATGGTACATATTTACTTGATTCAAAGTTCACAAATGTATGCTTACATTGTCTACCTTTTATTTTTAAAGTGCTCAAATTTCACAAAATTTACCGCGCACTTTCGGTTATTATTACAATAGTATATGAAGCACTAAAATGTTCGATATGATAATTTCGAGAAACTCAAGATGCCTTCCATTTTATGACAGGAAAGTGATATTTTCGGTTATTCTTGTGTAATACTATGAAAAAAAATTACATAAAATTGAGGAAATGTTATCTGTGAAAAAAAAGAGAAGAAAATCGATAAAAGCATGAGAGCTGCTATGAAGACATATCAGCCTGGGAGGGTTTCAAGATCAAACACTTCGTTCTACATCGATTGTGCCTACTTCCAGATTTACTTCAATTTGCGATTTGGCATAGGTCTACAACCTGCTCTATAACAAGTTCTCAATGAGCGATCAACTCCAAGAGATAGAGAATTTATTTTCAATCAGCTGATACGAAACAAAAAACAAACACACAGGCGCTCCTCGTGCTAGCGGACCGTCCCGTTATTCCTCTCGGGACTAGCACGCATGTATGAGGGATTTTATTGGAATTTTGTCACCTCTCAAAGAATGAGCAGATAAATTGGTCTTAATCTGGCATATTATATCATCTGCCAGGCTGCTGTTTTGTTGTACTGTGTCGTCTCGCCTGTCGCCTATTATTGTTACTATCGGTTTTATCTGTGATATCAGTTTCTATGATATAAAAGATTCGCTGTTTTAGAGGATGAGGAAAGTTGACATGTTTTTCTGTGGATTTGTAGAGAGTATTTGGCCCTGGGACTCAAGGTTGGTCTGATTCATATATTTTTCTAAAGCGAGCTGTATACAATAGTCTTAATGCATTGCGTTTAACCAAGCCCAAGGACACTTTCAGTATTTATTAATCAATCGAATAAAATATTCTCTTTCTTTCATACAAAAGTAAAAGTATATTTACTATATTACTAATCAGAAGAAAGACCTAAAACGTTGGTGCTGCCTTTCTAGTGGTAAATGCCTTTAGCTCTGGCCATCACTCTGATAATTGTTTTGGAAAGATAAAGTAGTAAACCAAATGTGTTTAATGCGCCATTAGTCGAACAAATTCCATAATTTCATGGCAGATTAACCAAAATTCCTGAAGGCAAGATGGCCCTTTGCATGGTGAGAAATTCTTATGCTTTCTTTGAAGTCTTGGATTCATTTATGACTGATAAATGCTTGATTAAAGGCCTATCGAGAAATCTCCAAAATATACACGATACATCTAATTCAATATTCTACCGTTGTATATCGGGAAATAGTTATTCATAGGAACACTTTAAGATTAATCACAGTGTCAGAGTTTCTTAACTTCACTTACTTGTAAAGACTTTCGATTTATGTTTACAATGACAGGAACGATTTGTCACAGGGCAACTACAACATCTGGTTTACACCATCATGGCTGGCAAGATTGGAACTTTTCAGCCACATTTCCCTCAGTCAATCTGACCTGTTCTCGTAGATTGATATTGGTCTATGAAATGGCGCTGTCCGTCCGTGCGTCCGTCCGTCAATGCGTCAATATTTTTGTTAAAGTGTTGCGTTTTTTTTTTTTTAGAAAACCGTTTGGAGCAGCAACTTGAAACTTTACATGGTGATAGACCATGATGAGACGAATCAAATTCAGCAACAAAATTTGACCTAGTGACCTCGACCTTTGAGTTTGACTTCCTTTAAAAAAATTAAACCTGGGCAATATCTCATGAACTATAAAGGATATGACTTTGATATTTCACATGTAGATTCCTCATGACCAGACCTTTCATTTGATATCTCGACTTTTGACCTGTTGACCTTGACCGTGAAGTTAGGCTAACTTTTAAAAAACTTTAACCTGGGCTATATATCATGTACTATAAGGGGTAGGGCTTTGATATTTCACATGTAGATTTCTCATGACCAGAACTTTCATTTGATATCTTGACTTTTAACCGAGTGAGCTTGACCATGAAGTTTGACCTACTTTTGAAAAACTTTAACCTGGGCTATATATCATGTACTGTAAGGGGTAGTGCTTTGATATTTCACATGTAGATTCCTCGTGACCAGAACTTTCATTTGATATCATGACTTTTGACCAAGTGACCTTGACCTTGACCTACTTTTGAACTATAAGAAGTAGTGTTTTGATATTTTCACATATAGATTCCTCTTGACCAAATCTTTCATTTGATATCATGACTTTTGACTAAGTGACCTTTGACCTTGACCTTTGACCGACTTTTGAATAGTAAGGTATAGGGCTTCTATATTTCACATGTAGAATCCTCATGACCATAGCTTTTTTTTTCTTTGCAATAGTATTAATGACCTTTGACCGTTCTGTCTGCACAAAAGATACAAACACTTCTCAATCCGGCCTTACTGCCTTAGCGGTTTATGGTTTATTGATATTCAGAATGTTCATATGATGTAACTCTGTAGGATACATGAGCTAAGCATTGATCATTGCCCTTATTTAGATACACAACACTTCGTCCAGCATATGATAAATCTCAATTTATTCAGTTTCGGTAGATAAAAACCACGTAGCTAAATTAGACCAATTAGTCCTTTGTTAGATCGCAGAGTACGTACAAATTAGTAAGCCAAAAGTGGTATGTACCATATTGTATGTAATAGACGGTACGAAGGTCCAGGAATGTATTTTATATGTGAAGTATGATACGATGGTTAAATAGGTAAGCTTATCTTCATCAATATTCCAATGCCCATCAATAAAATACTTCAATTAAAAGCTTTTATGCATAAACCCCCCATTAGTCCATAGCTTCCATATGTAGTATGGTCCCAGTTGTAATTTGGTAATTCTGGCAATTATACTTATATAATCTTGTACAAGACCTTTAGTTGGTTGACTTTGACTTAATGACTTTGATCAATGAGTTAGACCTATTTTAATTTCTTTTTTTTAAGATGGAGGTTCATATTTCGTTTGGACATTCATTTGAAAAGAACTTTCAGTTTGATGGCTCGGTGACCTTGACCTTTCAGTAAAGGTCGTTGTGGGCACAGCATCTTATTATCATTACTTCCCACGAGTACTTGTTGAAATCTATCTTTTTCTCATGTGGACCCCTTCATTATGAGGCGGACCTTATGGATTATTTACTACCGAATCTCTAAACACTCTCTACTGAAACAGTCAGAAATACCATGAGAGTTGGTCTTGAGTGTATGGCCTTAGTAAATTGTTTGGCGAGTCTGTCTGATTGATGACCTTATCTTTTAACGATTTTTTTGGAATGACTAGTAGTGTCATATGTAATATGGACAATTTTGATCAATTACCATATTCATTTGGACTACTTTATTCTAAACCTGTTTGTAGCTTCCGTGTGAAGGAGTCAATTCAATTCAATTCAATTCAGTTCAATTCTTTATTCCCATAAGTCAATGATATACGTATGGAACATAAAAGAAACATAATAATAACAGAAAGGATTCCGATGGATTCCTTAATAATGGAAGACGAAACGGTAGTACACCATACAACACTTAATGAAAATAAAGTACTATCTATAGAAACATCCAGCAAAATTCCAATCTTTTGGAGTGCTCGCGTGAGCAAAATAGGCCTTAAAAGGTCACTTGTAACTGTCAGGAGTAGAATTTCCGTTTTGTGGCTCTCGTATTTAGCACATTAGGTCATATAATAAACAACATGCGAATTTCAAGTTGTTTTGATTATCAAGAGAAGGGCATCTTTATAAAATGCTGTTTATCTTCTATGTACATAACAATATATCACTATAAAAAGATAAGTGGTCTCTATTCTAACCGGAAAGACTGATCGCTTAGCTTCTTTATCGCCGGAAAAAAATATTTTTTTAGATCAAGTATGAAAATATCATATGATATTTATTCTAAAGGTTCATTTTATAATTTCTTCCTCATAGGTGGACAAGAAGTGCGAAACCAAGCCTTCGTCAGATTCACACACGGATGTCGGGGGCCTATTTCCACAGGGGTATATCCCGGTTACGTGCTGAGGAACTACTACTGTCAGCCAAGGAGGATGGCAGTTTCCTTGTCAGAGACAGCGAGACCCTGACAGGGGCGTACGTCTTATGTTTACTGTAAGTATTGTATTACAAGTCAGTATGAAAGTCTATTTGTATGTTCATTAGTATTTACGTCTGTCTGTATATTCGTTATTTACGGCTGTCTGTATGTTCTCTAGAAGCGGCATCTGTCTGCCTGTACGTACTACGTGAACTATAAACATCGTACATAGAAACTTTTCCTTGAGCTTAAGAAATACAAGTATCACTTTGGTCTTTTATTTACTGGGTGGGATCTGCCATACGCTGTTTAGATATAACATTAAGTTCTTTGTATGTAGCAATGTTTTACTGAGATGTTCTGTTTGTAATGACAAGGTGTCGAGAGAATAAGATAAAATGGGCCATCAAAGCCTCGCAGTTTCTGTAAATTAGTGGAATTTTACTTAAGAATGATCGATAAAACTTTATTATCACAAAATTTTCAACCTCGGCACGAGATATACTGATGCTTTATCAGAGAAAACACCTCTTACTTAATTAACAGTGATAATTAAATTACCTATCCCTGTTGAGATATTGGCACTATGACGTTGGAGTGGTCGACCGACTGTTTTATACATACATGTACAAGAATTATTTTAAATGTTATGTTCTAATTCGTTCTACTCAAACGAACATAAATCATTTAAAAGATAAATAACACATGTATTGGAGTAGGAGGCGAAGCGCTCAGATTTTATTTACATTAAATTACAGAGACAAATATCGCGAATCATCATCATCATCATCATCATCAAAGCCCATCAAAAACGTCTATGAAAAACATCATGGTCATTTCATAACTATAATAGAAAAATACATGAGTTAGCAATAGATAAAAAATCAGAGATAATACAATATATAACTATGACAAATGTATGTACTATAGAGGGAGGGTTGGAGGGGTTCGAGGAAAAGCGTGTTAGTGCTTCAAATCTGAGCCTTCGAATGACCTTATAAATTCCTTACTCACTAAACAGACCACTGACCAGTAAATATCCAATCAGAATATCCGAAACAAACCCCCGTTTACTCTACCGTAACATCACATGTTCAATAACTCTGTTAAATACATTTTCCAGAATGAAAGAATGGTTGAATAAAACCATCCAGTTATAAAAGTGTAGCAAATACAATGTATCGTTTCATAAAACATCATCGTGAGCTATTGTCATACCGGTTTCTCCGGTTTTATTTTTTTTAGCTGCAAAGGGAAGGGGCGGTCATTTTTAACATTTTCAACTTCTCCCGTATACTTTTTGATATTTATAGTAAGAAATGCAACTGTGGAAGAATTACAGTGTATGTTAAAATATCAACTTTTTAATTTTTAATGAATTTTTAAAAGATTTTACATGGGTATGTTTTCCATGCCCAATGGACCCAAGGGTTATGAGTTCAAACCCAGGGGGGACCAAAATAATTTTTTTTCTTATTTTCAGATTTTTTTTTATCATTTTCTGAGCTTACTCGGCCGGGTTAGCGCAGTGGTAGCGCGCTCGCTTCTCACCTCTAAGGTCCCGGGATCGAATCTCAGATTCGGCAAAGGGTCTTATGTGGGAGGGTAGGTGGTCCCCCACCCAGGCCTCTGCAGGGGGTTTTTCTCCGGGTACTCCGGTTTCCTCCTGCTCCTTGGACCCCCTCACGCCAACATCTGAGCCAACGTGAGACATTAATATAAGTTGTGTAACTTGTTTGTTAAACGTTGTAAAATAAATAAAGTTTAAATTTAAATCTGAGCTTACTATGCATTTTTAATGATTTTAATTTCATTTCTGATACATGTTTTTGCACTTCAACATTTTTATTCAAGTAAGCTTTTTCACATACTTTTCCCTTAAGATAATATTGAAATAATTTTAGTGGTATTCCAGTAGAAATTTATGTGTATGAATTTTCATAAAAAAATTGAATTTTGATTTTTTTTTTATAATTCTTTTACTCTTTTTAGTTGGAAAATTTGGAATCGAACCGGAGATTTTAAACAGTGGTTAATCGACATTTCGTTTAATCGTTACAACCCTCATGGCGAGCTATGTAATCTTTGATTAGCCTATGTTTTCATAAGGCTCATGATAAGCATTATTTATAGAATATTTACATTCCAGTATTTCACGCTTTAATGACGTTAAAATACACCACGTACCGTCAAAGTTCAAATCAAGCCAACTTACTATGACGTTATAGTTCACATCATGCCACTGCGGTTATACTCCTATAATCACAGTGTAAATTCTATACAAATGAATGGGCATATGTAAATATACATGTATAAATCACATTTGCTGTAAAATTTGAATTATTTCTAGTGTTCTTAGGTGAGCGGTTTAGCCCCTGGGCCTCTTGTTAAATTGACATGGATGTGCACATACAGAACCGTTGAGTCGATATATTGCAATGGTGTACTCCCCCCCCCTTCCTCCACTTTCCTTCTTTAACTCATTCCTATCCTATATACATTATAAATATGGTATTTAGATCATATACGTACAGATGTCTTGTTATTATCAGTTTATATCATTAAGTCAGTATAGTAAAGTATCACGTGTTCAGGAAAACACATTTTCTGCCAACATAAATATATTTACGATATACTAAAACATATCGCTTTTGATTATGCGGTTGATTGCAAATTTCCCCCAAATATACTCCGAAGACATCACGTAGATAAGATAAATGGGGGTTTAATTGTAATGCTTCGGGAGGGAATACGTAGATTTTTAATGCACATTGAGTGTCGAGCATCAGTATTTCAAAGAAAATGACTGGGTCATGAAGAATATTTGTTGGTATTTATTACCCTTTTAAATATAGACAAATATTTTTGTTTTTATATTCTTTCCTACTCATCATCGGCATCATCATCTTGTATATTATATATATATATATATTTTTTAATTATATGAAGATCTACCGTAACTGTAAAGGCAAACTTAAGCTCAGGTATTCATTCCTCAATTTTTGAATTATGTATTCGATCGTTGTTAAAAAATTAGAGGATGAAGACTTTTGTGGGTTTTTTCTACCTGGGATAAGGAAAAATGGGCACAGCTGTTGGTCAGATCAGATTGTATCTTTTATTCTTGGGCTATATACTTCACCTGATAGAAACAGACATGGCGCGTGACATTTGGTGAAGATGACTTTTGCAGGCCGTTCTGGCACCGTAGTTCTGTATGATTCCATCAGAGATCACCGAGAACATGTGTTATACAGAAAGAGAGGCTTTTTTCAACAATCAAACATAGATACTTTGTGATTCATCACATTGTTGGCGTCAAAATATGATTATTTAGCTTTTTCAGGCTATGTTTTGGAGCCGAATCTTGAATGTAGTCTGGTTTAAATGTATACGATTTGAAAATGTATGAAAAACGATGAAATTATGGAAATAAGCGATATTTTGGCGATCCATTGAGGATCTCTATATCTATGGCCATCATTTTTTCTGTGACCAGAGTTCTAACTCACTGGGTCAATTATGAATGTCAAATTGATCCAAAACGGTAACAAGCATTACTTATGATTTTGGATTCAATAGAGAATAGATGTACTAAAATTGAAGTAAAATTTCAAAATATATATTGTTCTTAATTTTTCCATAAATTTAAAAGAGAATAGTAAAATTTAACTTATTCAAAATATGTGGTGTTTTTAATATTCCCCATCCTTTGTGTACTTATTATACAAGACATTCTAGGTTATATCTCATCTGTCCTCAGATGTACTACACCGTGTATTTGACGCTCTCTGTGCTGTTTGATCTGATTCTGTGCAAGCATATCTAAAGATGCCATAGAAGCTCACTTACATTCAGTCAATGTCATTGAATTAAGACCTTTTTATTACAACTTATGTTTCCCAATATAGAATTTAAACTTTATTGTTACAACTCATGTTCCCTGTATGAATTAACGAAGTTAGTGTTAAAGAATTCTGTACAGCTGTTACTTGATCATGTATAAATTTATATTCTACTTAATCTGATGATCATGTACAAGGAACATAGAGAGGAAATATTCCATTCAGTCAGTTTCAAAGTGCATCATTATGATTATAAAGTGTTAAGAAAAAGGAAATATTTGTTGATGGGTTAATGTTGACTTCACACCACCTGTTCCTCTTGTTAGCTGTTACACAAACATTAAAACCATTTGTTCATATTCTGATCACACTTTTCATGTAATCTTTTATAAGGATCACATAAATAAATGATCGATAAAAGATGTTAACCTAAGAACTCTAATTACACATACTTCCTTTAGCTGTCCTGGTTTTCATCCAAAATATATTTAAATCGTTCAAATATATAAGGTACAATTGTAATTCTAACACCTTGCCTGTAGTTGAATGTGTATAAACTTAACACTGTTACATAGAATAAGTGTAGATTTTGCATTGTGCCTACAATTGAAAGATTATAAACTTTACCCTATGACATTCTACAAATATAGCTTTTACATGCCTACCAATAAATGAGTATAAGGTATATTTTACACCATGTCTACCATGGAATGAGTATCACGTAGATTTTACAACATGTCTACCATGGAATGAGAAAATTGTAGATTTTACACAATGCCTATCATGGAATGAGTATACATGTAGATTTTACACCATGTCTACCATGGAATGAGTATGATGTAGATTTTACACCATGTCTACCATGGAATGAGTATCATGCAGATTTTACACCATGTCTACCATGGAATAAGTATCATGTAGATTTTACACCATGTCTACCATGCAAAGAGTATGCATGTAATGAAGATTTTATGCAATGCCTTTCATGGAATGAGTACAATGTAGATTTTACACCAAGTCTACCTTGGATGGACCATAATGTAGATTTTACACCATGCCTACCATGGAATAACTAAAATGTAGATTTTATGCTTTGCCTATCATGGAATGAATATCCATGTAGATTTTACACCATGCCTACCATTGAATGAGAAAATTGTAGATTTTACACAATGCCTATCATGGAATGAATATACATGTAGATTTTACACCATGCCTACCATTGAATGAGTGAATTGTAGATTTTATGTTATGCCTATCATGGAATGAGTATGCATGTAGATTTTACACCATGTCTACCATGGAATAAGTATTATGTTAATTTTACACAATGCCTATCATGGAATGAGTATAATGTAGATTTTACACAATGCCTGTCATGGAATGAGTATAATGTAGATTTATACAGTGCCCACTTCAAAATGAGGATATGTAGATTTTACACCATGTCTTTTACTGAAGTAGTAAGTGTACACAACAACATGATACATATGTAGATTTTACACCATACCTACCTTGGAATAAGTAAAGGCTTTACACTGTGTCACGGTGAAAGTGTTGTGAAACATTCAATGAAATTTTGAAATTTGGTACTTGTATGTAAATGAAAAATCACAACATGTTAACATGCAGGATGAAAAGAGGATGATTAAAAGTAGGGAAAACAAAAATATCTATGACTTCACAGATAACTTCACAAATATTTAAAAATGTGTTCACCAGTTCTTTATGATTACAGGTATCAGACACGTGTTCACCAGTACAGGGTTTTACCTGGACATGATGGCAAACTCTCTGTACAGGTAAGAATTCATTCTAGTTTTCATGATATTAATTTAGTAATTTAAATTATAGGTCCCAACTAAATAGCAGAAGCCTTATTGTAAATCCTGTGTTTGTCCGTCTGTCCATAATAGGTATTTCCATCATAAGAATCAACATTTTTTATCACATGACCCTTACTTCTTTACGAAGACCTTTTACCTACATTTGAAAAAAAATTGTTGAATTGAAACAGGTATGGCTGTGATAATGGGTATGTGTTCCTTGTGACAATTAGACCTTTCTGTAGGTTTAAAAAAATTGAATATGTGACCTTGACCATGACCTTTAACCTACATTTTGAAAACTTTATCACTGGTCATTACTACTGAACCATCAGAGCTATGCATGACTCTCTTATTTTGCACATTTGTTCCTTGTGGCAAGACCATTCGGTTTGTACCAAAAATTATATATCATTATACCTTGATTTTGACCTTTGAACTACATTTGAAAATGTCAGAGGTCAGAGTATCACGTTTGGCATACGTGTTCCAGTTGTGACAGGACTTTCCTGTTGATACCAAAACCTTTGAATATGTGATATTGACTGTGACCAATTCTAATTGTCATGACTAAGTGTTGGATGAGTACCATCAGATACCATCAGTTTATACCCAAGCTTCAATGTTAAAAAAAATAACCCCACTTAACCATGACAATCACATAACTCATAACTAAAATATCACTAACAGTGTCATTGTAATTATCCTTGTATTTCCTAATATTTATAGGGAAGTCACTTAAAATTTTTAAAAAAATATCCTTGTTCGTGATGAAATATAATTGATCCTTTATTGTTAATAGTTACATATTGATAAAAGATACACAAAGGGACTTTATGTTTCATCAGCATTTTTCATTTCAAGTTTTACTCGCTTTTCTCAGTTTAAAGAAATAATTTCAAAATATTAAGATTTTTAAAGTATATAAAGGAAACCCACAGAGTCCAGTATGGTTCCTTATAACTTTTTAACCTATTGAAGACTCTATAGTTTGTTTGAAATAAATTTGTCTATTTGTATGAAACTTTAACCTTGCACATAACTTTTGAATGATTAGTTGAAGGGTTTCTCATATTTCACATTATGCCTTTATCTTTAGGTTTTACCTTAGTCATTACATTTACATAGCTGGGAGCATGACTTAATCTATACACAAAAGACAGTTGCTTACATTGGGCATGTTTTTTCACAAACGCATCCATTATACATGTATCTTTTGAAAATCATAGATATATATTTGTACCTTGAATAGGAGAGAAGTGGATGTTCGGAAGGAGTGAGTTTCACATGTACACAAAACTCTGAGCACAACATAATAAAAATGATCATGTTATATTATTTTTGTTCCAGGCTGAGGGAGGTGCACCAGAGCCCAGGTACGCTGACCTGAACTCTTTGGTAGCTGATTATATAAAAAAGGAAGATAAAAATGGACTAGCTTACGCCCTGAAACACCCGGTACCACCAGAGAGAAGTGATGATGCCGATTCAGGTAAAATATACATTAACTAATATTCACCTTGCTTTCTTAAAGGCATTGGACTAAGTCATAAATTTATAAATATGAATTATACATGAATCAAGTGAAGTCCTAATACTCAGAGTATTTCATCAGTGAAACCAGTAGTAGGGTTGAACTTCTGAATATTAATTCATGTGTCAAAGTGATCCAGATTACTTGAGAGGTATAATTGCATTCAACGTCCAAAAAAGTCACAGTTTTTATCATTTGCATATAAGTCCTATTATATTATGTATCTCTGTCACAATTAGTCTGTCTGTATGTTTGTGTCCCTCCAAACCCTCAACTTCCTTTTGTGAAGATGTTCTTACTTTATATTGTTTATAGATGAAGAAGATTATCCTGATGTCCAACAGATAGAGCTTCCCTCTGTCACCACCCCCTCCCAACCCTCACCACCAGCCCCCACCGTCAATAACTAATATTATTACTTTATGTATATTCTGTTTGTAGATGAGGAGGATTATTCCGATGTCCAACATATAGAGCTTCCCTCTGTCACCACCCCCTCCCAACCCTCACCACTGGCCCCCACCGTCAATAACTGTAATATTATTACTTTATATATATTCTGTTTGTAGATGAGGAGGATTATCCTGATGTCCAACAGATAGAGCTTCCCTCTGTCACCACCCCCTCCCAACCCTCAACCACCGGCCCCCAACATCAATAACTAATATTATTACTTTATATATATTCTGTTTATAGATGAGGAGGATTATCCTGATGTCCAACAGATAGAGCTTCCCTCTGTCACCACCCCCTCCCAACCCTCACCACTGGCCCCCACCGTCAATAACTGTAATATTATTACTTTATGTATATTCTGTTTGTAGATGAGGAGGATTATCCTGATGTCCAACAGATAGAGCTTCCCTCGGTCACCACCCCCTCCCAACCCTCACCACTGGCCCCCATCGTCAATAACTAATATTATTACTATATGTATATTCTGTTTATAGATGAGGAGGATTATCCTGATGTCCAACAGATAGAGCTTCCCTCTGTCACCACCCCCTCCCAACCCTCACCACTGGCCCCCATCGTCAATAACTAATATTATTACTTTATGTATATTCTGTTTATAGATGAGGAGGATTATCCTGATGTCCAACAGATAGAGCTTCCCTCCGTCACCACCCCCTCCCAACCCTCACCACTGGCCCCCACCGTCAATAACTGTAATATTATTACTTTATGTATATTCTGTTTGTAGATGAGGAGGATTATCCTGATGTCCAACAGATAGAGCTTCCCTCTGTCACCACCCCCTCCCAACCCTCACAAACGGCCCCCACCGTCAATAAATGTAATATTATTACTTATGTATATTCTGTTTGTAGATGAGGAGGATTATCCTGATGTCCAACAGATAGAGCTTCCCTCTGTCACGATCCCCTCCCACCCCTCACCACTAACCCCCACCGTCAATAACTGTAATATTATTACTTTATGTATATTCTGTTTGTAGATGAGGAGGATTATCCTGATGTCCAACAGATAGAGCTTCCCTCTGTCACAACCCCCTCCCAACCCTTGCCACTAGCCCCCACTGTCAATAACTAATATTATTACTTTATGTATATTCTGTTTGTAGATGATGAAGATTATCCTGATGTCCAACAGATAGAGCTTTCCTCGGTCACCACCCCCTCCCAACCCTCACCACTGGCCCCCACCGTCAATAACTGTAATATTATTACTTTATGTATATTCTGTTTATAGATGAGGAGGATTATCCTGATGTCCAACAGATAGAGCTTCCCTCTGTCACAACCCCCTCCCAACCCTCGCCACTAGCCCCCACTGTCAATAACTAATATTATTACTTTATGTATATTCTGTTTGTAGATGAGGAGGATTATCCTGATGTCCAACAGATAGAGCTTCCCTCTGTCACCACCCCCTCCCAACCCTCACCACTGGCCCCCAACATCAATAACTAATATTATTACTTTATATATATTCTGTTTATAGATGAGGAGGATTATCCTGATGTCCAACAGATAGAGCTTCCCTCGGTCACCACCCCCTCCCAACCCTCACCACTGGCCCCCATCGTCAATAACTAATATTATTACTATATGTATATTCTGTTTATAGATGAGGAGGATTATCCTGATGTCCAACAGATAGAGCTTCCCTCTGTCACCACCCCCTCCCAACCCTCACCACTGGCCCCCATCGTCAATAACTAATATTATTACTTTATGTATATTCTGTTTATAGATGAGGAGGATTATCCTGATGTCCAACAGATAGAGCTTCCCTCCGTCACCACCCCCTCCCAACCCCCACCCCCGGCCCCCACCGTCAATAACTGTAATATTATTACTTTATGTATATTCTGTTTGTAGATGAGGAGGATTATCCTGATGTCCAACAGATAGAGCTTCCCTCTGTCACCACCCCCTCCCAACCCTCACAACCGGCCCCCACCGTCAATAAATGTAATATTATTACTTTATGTATATTCTGTTTGTAGATGAGGAGGATTATCCTGATGTCCAACAGATAGAGCTTCCCTCTGTCACCACCCCCTCCCAACCCTCGCCACCAGCCCCCACCGTCAATAACTGTAATATTATTACTTTATGTATATTCTGTTTGTAGATGAGGAGGATTATCCTGATGTCCAACAGATAGAGCTTCCCTCTGTCACAACCCCCTCCCAACCCTTGCCACTAGCCCCCACTGTCAATAACTAATATTATTACTTTATGTATATTCTGTTTGTAGATGATGAAGATTATCCTGATGTCCAACAGATAGAGCTTTCCTCGGTCACCACCCCCTCCCAACCCTCACCACTGGCCCCCACCGTCAATAACTGTAATATTATTACTTTATGTATATTCTGTTTATAGATGAGGAGGATTATCCTGATGTCCAACAGATAGAGCTTCCCTCTGTCACAACCCCCTCCCAACCCTTGCCACTAGCCCCCACTGTCAATAACTAATATTATTACTTTATGTATATTCTGTTTGTAGATGAGGAGGATTATCCTGATGTCCAACAGATAGAGCTTCCCTCTGTCACCACCCCCTCCCAACCCTCACCACTGGCCCCCACCGTCAATAACTAATATTATTACTTTATGTATATTCTGTTTATAGATGAGGAGGATTATCCTGATGTCCAACAGATTGAGCTTCCCTCTGTCACCACCCCCTCCCAACCCTCACCACTGGCCCCCACCGTCAATAACTGTAATATTATTACTTTATGTATATTCTGTTTATAGATGAGGAGGATTATCCTGATGTCCAACAGATAGAGCTTCCCTCGGTCACCACCCCCTCCCAACCCTCACCACTGGCCCCCACCGTCAATAACTACTATTATTACTTTATGTATATTCTGTTTATAGATGAGGAGGATTATCCTGATGTCCAACAGATAGAGCTTCCCTCTGTCACCACCCCCTCCCAACCCTCACCACTGGCCCCCACCGTCAATAACTGTTATATTATTACTTTATGTATATTCTGTTTGTAGATGAGGAGGATTATCCTGATGTCCAACAGATAGAGCTTTCCTCTGTCACCACCCCCTCCCAACCCTCACCACTGGCCCCCACCGTCAATAACTGTAATATTATTACTTTATGTATATTCTGTTTGTAGATGAGGAGGATTATCCCGATGTCCAACAGATAGAGCTTCCCTCTGTCACCACCCCCTCCCAACCCTCACCACTGGCCCCCACCGTCAATAACTGTAATATTATTACTTTATGTATATTCTGTTTATAGATGAGGAGGATAATCCTGATGTCCAACAGATAGAGCTTCCCTCGGTCACCACCCCCTCCCAACCCTCACCACTGGCCCCCACCGTCAATAACTAATATTATTACTTTATGTATATTCTGTTTATAGATGAGGAGGATTATCCTGATGTCCAACAGATAGAGCTTCCCTCGGTCACCACCCCCTCCCAACCCTCACCACTGGCCCCCACCGTCAATAACTAATATTATTACTTTATGTATATTCTGTTTATAGATGAGGAGGATTATCCTGATG
The DNA here is from genome assembly GCA_033119305.1 of Pinctada imbricata. Lineage (NCBI taxonomy): Eukaryota > Metazoa > Mollusca > Bivalvia > Pterioida > Pteriidae > Pinctada > Pinctada imbricata. Next base: position 55,751,500 of record VSWD01000008.1, on the reverse strand, counting down.
TCCAACAGATAGAGCTTCCCTCTGTCACCACCCCCTCCCAACCCTCACCACTGGCCCCCACCGTCAATAACTGTTATATTATTACTTTATGTATATTCTGTTTATAGATGAGGAGGATTATCCTGATGTCCAACAGATAGAGCTTCCCTCGGTCACCACCCCCTCCCAACCCTCACAAACGGCCCCCACCGTCAATAAATGTAATATTATTACTTTATGTATATTCTGTTTGTAGATGAGGAGGATTATCCTGATGTCCAACAGATAGAGCTTCCCTCTGTCACCACCCCCTCCCAACCCTCACCACCAGCCCCCACCGTCAATAACTGTAATATTATTACTTTATGTATATTCATTTTGTAGATGAGGAGGATTATCCTGATGTCCAACAGATAGAGCTTCCCTCTGTCACCACCCCCTCCCAACCCTCACCACCAGCCCCCACCGTCAATAACTGTAATATTATTACTTTATGTATATTCTGTTTGTAGATGAGGAGGATTATCCTGATGTCCAACAGATAGAGCTTCCCTCTGTCACCACCCCCTCCCAACCCTCACCACCAGCCCCCACCGTCAATAACTGTAATATTATTACTTTATGTATATTCTGTTTATAGATGAGGAGGATTATCCTGATGTCCAACAGATAGAGCTTCCCTCGGTCACCACCCCCTCCCAACCCTCACCACTGGCCCCCACCGTCAATAACTAATATTATTACTTTATGTATATTCTGTTTGTAGATGAGGAGGATTATCCTGATGTCCAACAGATAGAGCTTCCCTCTGTCACCACCCCCTCCCAACCCTCACCACTGGCCCCCACCGTCAATAACTAATATTATTACTTTATGTATATTCTGTTTGTAGATGAGGAGGGTTATCCTGATGTCCAACAGATAGAGCTTCCCTCTGTCACCACCCCCTCCCAACCCTCACCACCAGCCCCCACCGTCAATAACTGTAATATTATTACTTTATGTATATTCTGTTTGTAGATGAGGAGGATTATCCTGATGTCCAACAGATAGAGCTTCCCTCTGTCACAACCCCTTCCCAACCCTTGCCACTGGCCCCCACCGTCAATAACTGTTATATTATTACTTTATGTATATTCTGTTTGTAGATGAGGAGGATTATCCTGATGTCCAACAGATAGAGCTTCCCTCTGTCACCACCCCCTCCCAACCCTCACCACTGGCCCCCATCGTCAATAACTAATATTATTACTTTATGTATATTCTGTTTATTGATGAGGAGGATTATCCCGATGTCCAACAGATAGAGCTTCCCTCTGTCACCACCCCCTCCCAACCCTCACCACTGGCCCCCACCGTCAATAAATGTAATATTATTACTTTATGTATATTCTGTTTGTAGATGAGGAGGATTATCCTGATGTCCAACAGATAGAGCTTCCCTCTGTCACCACCCCCTCCCAACCCTCACCACTGGCCCCCACCGTCAATAACTGTAATATTATTACTTTATGTATATTCTGTTTGTAGATGAGGAGGATTATCCTGATGTCCAACAGATAGAGCTTCCCTCTGTCACCACCCCCTCCCAACCCTCACCACCAGCCCCCACCGTCAATAACTGTAATATTATTACTTTATGTATATTCTGTTTGTAGATGAGGAGGATTATCCTGATGTCCAACAGATAGAGCTTCCCTCTGTCACAACCCCTTCCCAACCCTTGCAACTGGCCCCCACCGTCAATAACTAATATTATTACTTTATGTATATTCTGTTTGTAGATGAGGAGGGTTATCCTGATGTCCAACAGATAGAGCTTACCTCGGTCACCACCCCCTCCCAACCCTCACAAACGGCCCCCACCGTCAATAAATGTAATATTATTACTTTATGTATATTCTGTTTGTAGATGAGGAGGATTATCCTGATGTCCAACAGATAGAGCTTCCCTCTGTCACCACCCCCTCCCAACCCTCACCACTGGCCCCCACCGTCAATAACTGTTATATTATTACTTTATGTATATTCTGTTTATAGATGAGGAGGATTATCCTGATGTCCAACAGATAGAGCTTCCCTCGGTCACCACCCCCTCCCAACCCTCACAAACGGCCCCCACCGTCAATAAATGTAATATTATTACTTTATGTATATTCTGTTTGTAGATGAGGAGGATTATCCTGATGTCCAACAGATAGAGCTTCCCTCTGTCACCACCCCCTCCCAACCCTCACCACCAGCCCCCACCGTCAATAACTGTAATATTATTACTTTATGTATATTCTGTTTGTAGATGAGGAGGATTATCCTGATGTCCAACAGATAGAGCTTCCCTCTGTCACCACCCCCTCCCAACCCTCACCACCAGCCCCCACCGTCAATAACTGTAATATTATTACTTTATGTATATTCTGTTTGTAGATGAGGAGGATTATCCTGATGTCCAACAGATAGAGCTTCCCTCTGTCACCACCCCCTCCCAACCCTCACCACCAGCCCCCACCGTCAATAAGTGTAATATTATTACTTTATGTATATTCTGTTTGTAGATGAGGAGGATTATCCTGATGTCCAACAGATAGAGCTTCCCTCTGTCACAACCCCTTCCCAACCCTTGCCACTGGCCCCCACCGTCAATAACTGTTATATTATTACTTTATGTATATTCTGTTTGTAGATGAGGAGGGTTATCCTGATGTCCAACAGATAGAGCTTCCCTCTGTCACCACCCCCTCCCAACCCTCACCACTGGCCCCCATCGTCAATAACTAATATTATTACTTTATGTATATTCTGTTTATTGATGAGGAGGATTATCCCGATGTCCAACAGATAGAGCTTCCCTCTGTCACCACCCCCCTCCCAACCCTCACCACTGGCCCCACCGTCAATAAATGTAATATTATTACTTAATGTATATTCTGTTTGTAGATGAGGAGGATTATCCTGATGTCCAACAGATAGAGCTTCCCTCTGTCACCACCCCCTCCCAACCCTCACCACTGGCCCCCACCGTCAATAACTGTAATATTATTACTTTATGTATATTCTGTTGGTAGATGAGGAGGATTATCCTGATGTCCAACAGATAGAGCTTCCCTCTGTCACCACCCCCTCCCAACCCCCGCCACCCGCCCCCACCGTCAATAACTGTAATATTATTACTTTATGTATATTCTGTTTGTAGATGAGGAGGATTATCCTGATGTCCAACAGATAGAGCTTCCCTCTGTCACAACCCCTTCCCAACCCTTGCAACTGGCCCCCACCGTCAATAACTAATATTATTACTTTATGTATATTCTGTTTGTAGATGAGGAGGGTTATCCTGATGTCCAACAGATAGAGGTTCCCTCTGTCACCACCCCCCTCCCAACCCTCACCACTGGCCCCCAATCGTCAATAATTAATATTATTACTTTATGTATATTCTGTTTGTAGATGAGGAGGATTATCCCGATGTCCAACAGATAGAGCTTCCCTCTGTCACCACCCCCTCCCAACCCTCACCACTGGCCCCCACCGTCAATAACTGTTATATTATTACTTTATGTATATTCTGTTTATAGATGAAGAAGATTATTCTGATGTCCGACAGATAGAGCTTCCCTCTGTCACCACCCCCTCCCAACCCTCACCACTGGCCCCCACCGTCAATAACTGTAATATTATTACTTTATGTATATTCTGTTTGTAGATGAGGAGGATTATCCTGATGTCCAACAGATAGAGCTTCCCTCTGTCACCACCCCCTCCCAACCCTCACCACCAGCCCCCACCGTCAATAACTGTAATATTATTACTTTATGTATATTCTGTTTGTAGATGAGGAGGATTATCCTGATGTCCAACAGATAGAGCTTCCCTCTGTCACAACCCCTTCCCAACCCTTGCAACTGGCCCCCACCGTCAATAACTAATATTATTACTTTATGTATATTCTGTTTGTAGATGAGGAGGGTTATCCTGATGTCCAACAGATAGAGCTTCCCTCTGTCACCACCCCCTCCCAACCCTCACCACTGGCCCCCAATTGTCAATAACTAATATTATTACTTTATGTATATTCTGTTTGTAGATGAGGAGGATTATCCCGATGTCCAACAGATAGAGCTTCCCTCTGTCACCACCCCCTCCCAACCCTCACCACTGGCCCCCACCGTCAATAACTGTTATATTATTACTTTATGTATATTCTGTTTATAGATGAAGAAGATTATTCTGATGTCCGACAGATAGAGCTTCCCTCTGTCACCACCCCCTCCCAACCCTCACCACTGGCCCCCACCGTCAATAACTGTAATATTATTACTTTATGTATATTCTGTTTGTAGATGAGGAGGATTATCCTGATGTCCAACAGATAGAGCTTCCCTCTGTCACCACCCCCTCCCAACCCTCACCACCAGCCCCCACCGTCAATAACTGTAATATTATTACTTATGTATATTCTGTTTGTAGATGAGGAGGATTATCCTGATGTCCAACAGATAGAGCTTCCCTCTGTCACAACCCCTTCCCAACCCTTGCAACTGGCCCCCACCGTCAATAACTAATATTATTACTTTATGTATATTCTGTTTGTAGATGAGGAGGGTTATCCTGATGTCCAACAGATAGAGCTTCCCTCTGTCACCACCCCTTCCCAACCCTCACCACTGGCCCCCAATCGTCAATAACTAATATTATTACTTTATGTATATTCTGTTTGTAGATGAGGAGGATTATCCCGATGTCCAACAGATAGAGCTTCCCTCTGTCACCACCCCCTCCCAACCCTCACCACTGGCCCCCACCGTCAATAACTGTTATATTATTACTTTATGTATATTCTGTTTATAGATGAAGAAGATTATTCTGATGTCCGACAGATAGAGCTTCCCTCTTTCACCACCCCCTCCCAACCCTCACCACTGGCCCCCACCGTCAATAACTGTAATATTATTACTTTATGTATATTCTGTTTATAAATGAGGAGGATTATCCTGATGTCCAACAGATAGAGCTTCCCTCTGTCACCACCCCCTCCCAACCCTCACCACTGGCCCCCACCGTCAATAACTAATATTATTACTTTATATATATTCTGTTTGTAGATGAGGAGGATTATCCTGATGTCCAACAGAATTATTAGAGCTTCCCTCGGTCACCACCCCCTCCAAACCCTCACCACCAGCCCCCACCGTCAATAACTAATATTATTAGTCCCCTACCGGCAACGCCGAAGGGGACTCTTAATTTCCTCTCAGTCTGTCTGTCCGTCTGTCCGTCTGTCTGTCTGTCCGTCTGTCCCATTTTCAGTTTTACGGACTTTTTTCCGCTGTTGTTGCATATATTGAACTCATTTTTGGTATGTGGATATATCTCAATGTGATACAGATCAAGTTTGAGTTTGCTTTCAATTGACCTAATTTTACAAGAGTAATGGCCCTTGGACTTAGCAAATTTTATGAAAATTTCAGCTTTCCGGTCTTTTTTCCGCTGCTGTTGCATATATTGAACTCATTTTTGGTATGTGGATATATCTCATTGTGATACAGATCAAGTTTGAGTTTGCTTTCGATTGACCTAATTTTACAAGAGTTATGGCCCTTGGACTTCGCAAATTTTATGAAAATTTCAGTTTCCGGACTTTTCTTTGGTTCTATTGCAAATAATGCACTGATTTTTGGTAAATGAATACATCTCAGTGTGATACAGACCAAGTTTGAGTTTGGTTTCCATTGGCCTATTTTGTCAAGAGTTATGGCCCTTGGACTTAGCAAATTTCATGAAATTTTAAGTTTCCCGGACTTTTTCATGCCTGTTATTGCAGATAATGAGTTGATTTTTTGTATGTGAATACATTATAGTGTGATGCAGATTTAAGTTTAATTTAGATTGACTACCTTTCACAAGAGTTATGGCCCTTGGACTTAGCAAATTTCGTGAATTCAGTTTACCAGACTTTTCTTGGCTGTTGTTGCAGAAGATGAACTGATGAACAGAGATGCAAGTCATAAATATATGCCGCCGGTAGGGGACTTATATCGCACAGCGATCATTGCATTTTTACTTTATGTATATTCTGTTTGTAGATGAGGAGGATTATCCTGATGTCCAAAAGATAGAGCTTCCCTCTGTCACCACCCCCTCCCAACCCTCACCACTGGCCCCCACCGTCAATAACTAATATTATTACTTTATATATATTCTGTTTGTAGATGAGGAGGATTATCCTGATGTCCAACAGATAGAGCTTCCCTCGTTCACCACCCCCTCCAAACCCTCACCACTGGCCCCCACCGTCAATTACTAATATTATTACTTTATGTATATTCTGTTTATAGATGAAGAACATTGTCCTGATGTCCAACAGATAGAGCTTCCCTCTGTCACCACCCCCTCCCAACCCTCACCACTGGCCCCCACCGTCAATAACTAATATTATTAGTCCCCTACCAGCAACGCCGAAGGGGACTCTTAGTTTCCTCTCGGTCTGTCTGTCTGTCTGTCCGTCCGTCCGTCCGTCCGTCTGTCTGTCTGTCTGTCCGTCTGTCCCATTTTCAGTTTTCCGGACTTTTTTTCGCTGTTGTTGCATATATTGAACTCATTTTTGGTATGTGGATATATCTCAATGTGATACAGATCAAGTTTGAGTTTGCTTTCGATTGACCTAATTTTACAAGAGTTATGGCCCTTGGACTTAGCAAATTTTATGAAAATTTCAGTTTTCCGGACTTTTTTCCGCTGTTGTTGGATAAATTGAACTCATTTTTGGTATGTGGATATATCTCAATGGGATACAGATCAAGTTTGAGTTTGCTTCAGATTCACCTATTTTTACAAGAGTTATGGCCCTTGGACTTAGCAAATTTTATGAGAATTTCAGTTTCCGGACTTTTCTTTGGTTCTATTGCAAATAATGCACTGATTTTTGGTAAATGAATACATCGCAGTGTGATACAGACCAAGTTTGAGTTTGGTTTCCATTGGCCTATTTTTACAAGAGTTATGGCCCTTGGACTTAGCAAATTTCATGAAATTTTAAGTTTCCCGGATTTTTTCATGCCTGTTATTGCAGATAATGAGCTGATTTTTTGTATGTGAATACATTATAGTGTGATGCAGATTTGAGTTTGATTTAGATTGACTAATTTTCACAAAAGTTATGGCCCTTGGACTTAGCAAATTTCGTGAATTCAGTTTCCCAGCCTTTTCTTGGCTGTTGTTGCAGGAGATGAACTGATGAACAGAGATGCAAGTCATAAATTTATGCCGCCGGTAGGGGACTTATATCGCACAGCGATCATTGCATTTTTACTTTATGTATATTCTGTTTATAGATGAGGAGGATTATCCCGATGTCCAACAGATAGAGCTTCCCTCTGTCACCACCCCCTCCCAACCCTCACCACCGGCCCCCACTGTCAATAACTGTGATAACTGTGCAGAAGATTCATCCCAACAAAAAATTCAGCTGGCTCTTCTCAAAAACTTCTCAAAGCTCAACCTATCAAGGTTTGTACTACTTTTGTATATGTATCTTGAGTTTTGTGTTGCCTGAAATGCAAAGACAACAGGTATTTTAAACATTTGTGTCTATCCAACACACAATGCACTGTAAAATTTTGAGAATCATGTGGAATAAACCTAAGTAATTTTGACTTAAAAAAAGGAAAAAATGATACAGAGAAATAGTAGCTGTTTCTTCTTCAAAATTATAGCATTCACCCTTCAATCCTTGCATACAAATTAAAAGAATTCATTCAAATTCACAATATCATAGAATCCTTCACATATCAAAGACTCGAACTTCACATATCAAAGACTCGAAGAAATTCTCAACCTTTTATACTTTCTGGATCTACCAAATTCCAATGAAGACAAAGTTAATTCAGAAAGAATATACATGATAACAGATTTTGAATTGTATGACATTCTCCATTTTGTAGTTATGAAAGAGAGTTTGTGGATGCAGTGAAGTTATATTTAGATAAAGGTATAGAAAGTGATGTCACAGCTGTCAAAGTTGGTGAATCAAATCTACCAGAGTTTCAGGGACTACTGGAGACAGCCGCATCAAAATTACAGAGGTACTTAAATCATTACAAAGATAAGAAACAAAGATAAGATCAAAGGTTGATTTTTGTTTATACCTCATTGCTAAGAACTTCATTCTCTGACAATGTTATATTTTCCGGTAAGTATCTTTTAAAATACAATGTACATGAATCATCAGTGTGATCAATATCGTAATTATTCACTGTTTCCTGTTATAGTGAGCTGGATCAGTTTTCTACCAAGCTAAGGATTTTAAACGAGCTCCTGACCATACCAGAGGCAAACAGTGGAAGATTTGGCTCGTCTTTCAAAAATAAGGTTTGTTCAGAGCTGTAGCTGCGCATACTTGCACGTTTTAGTATTGTTTAAATCTGTTTTTTGGGGTCCATCTCATTTCATCTGTCTCTTTCCCTGTCTGTCTTTAGCTCACCTGAGCGAAGCTCAAGTGAGCTATTGTCATAGCGCGCCGTCCGTCGTCCGTCCGTCCGTCCGTCGTCGTCGTCGTCCGTCCGTCCGGTGTAAACTTTTAACATTTTCAACATCTCCTCTGCAACCGCTGCACAGAATTTCTCGAAACTTCATAGGAAGCAAGTACTCAATGCCCTCTACCAAGTTTGTGTTTTTTGTGCCGATTGGTCAACAATTATGGCCGCCGAGGGCTCTGATTGGCTGACACATTTTCGACATCTCCTCTGCAACCGCTGCACAGAATTTCATGAAACTTTACAGGAAGGAAGTACTCAAGGTCCTCTACCAAGTTTGTGTTTTTCGTGCCGATCGGTCAACAAATATGGCCGCCGAGGGGTCTGATTGGCTGACACATTTTCGACATCTCCTCTGCAACCGCTGCACAGAATTTCATGAAACTTTACAGGAAGGAAGTACTCAAGGTCCTCTACCAAGTTTGTGTTTTTTGTGCCGATCAGTCAACAAATATGGCCGCCGAGGGCTCTGATTGGCTGACACATTTTCGACATCTCCTCTGCAACCGCTGCTCAGAATTTCATGAAACTTTTACAGGAAGGAAGTACTCAAGGTCCTCTACCAAGTTTGTGTATTTTGTGCCGATCGGTCAACAAATATGGCCGCCGAGGGCTCTGATTGGCTGACACATTTTCGACATCTCCTCTGCAACCGCTGCACAGAATTTCATGAAACTTTACAGGAAGGAAGTACTAAAGGTCCTCTACCAAGTTTGTGTTTTTCGTGCCGATCGGTCAACAAATATGGCCGCCGAGGGGTCTGATTGGCTGACACATTTTCGACATCTCCTCTGCAACTGCTGCACAGAATTTCATGAAACTTTACATGAAGGAAGTACTCAAGGTCCTCTACCAAGTTTGTGTTTTTCGTGCCGATCATTCAACAAATATGGCCGCCGAGGGCTCTGATTGGCTGACACATTTTCGACATCTCCTCTTTAACCACTGCACAGAATTTCATGAAACTTTACAGGAAGGAAGTACTCAAGGTCCTCTACCAAGTTTGTGTTTTTCGTGCCGATCGGTCAACAAATATGGCCGCCGAGGGCTCTGATTGGCTGACACATTTTCGACATCTCCTCTGCAACCACTGCACAGAATTTCATGAAACTTTACAGGAAGGAAGTACTCAAGGTCCTCTACCAAGTTTGTGTTTTTCGTGCCGATCATTCAACAAATATGGCCGCCGAGGGCTCTGATTGGCTGACACATTTTCGACATCTCCTCTTTAACCACTGCACAGAATTTCATGAAACTTTACAGGAAGGAAGTACTCAAGGTCCTCTACCAAGTTTGTGTTTTTCGTGCCGATCGGTCAACAAATATGGCCGCCGAGGGCTCTGATTGGCTGACACATTTTCGACATCTCCTCTGCAACCACTGCACAGAATTTCATGAAACTTTACAGGAAGGAAGTACTCAAGGTCCTCTACCAAGTTTGTGTTTTTAGCTCACCTGAGCGAAGCTCAAGTGAGCTATTGTCATAGCGCGCCGTCCGTCGTCCGTCCGTCGTCCGTCCGTCCGTCCGTCCGTCGTCGTCGTCCGTCCGTCCGGCGTAAACTTTTAACATTTTCAACATCTCCTCTGCAACCGCTGCACAGAATTTCTCGAAACTTCATAGGAAGCAAGTACTCAATGCCCTCTACCAAGTTTGTGTTTTTTGTGCCGATTGGTCAAATATTTTGGCCGCCGAGGGCTCTGAGTGGCTGACACATTTTCGACATCTCCTCTGCAACCGCTGCACAGAATTTCATGAAACTTTACAGGAAGGAAGTACTCAAGGTCCTCTACCAAGTTTGTGTTTTTCGTGCCGATCGGTCAACAAATATGGCCGCCGAGGGGTCTGATTGGCTGACACATTTTCGACATCTCCTCTGCAACCGCTGCACAGAATTTCATGAAACTTTACAGGAAGGAAGTACTCAAGGTCCTCTACCAAGTTTGTGTTTTTTGTGCCGATCAGTCAACAAATATGGCCGCCGAGGGCTCTGATTGGCTGACACATTTTCGACATCTCCTCTGCAACCGCTGCACAGAATTTCATGAAACTTTACAGGAAGGAAGTACTAAAGGTCCTCTACCAAGTTTGTGTTTTTCGTGCCGATCGGTCAACAAATATGGCCGCCGAGGGGTCTGATTGGCTGACACATTTTCGACATCTCCTCTGCAACCGCTGCACAGAATTTCATGAAACTTTACATGAAGGAAGTACTCAAGGTCCTCTACCAAGTTTGTGTTTTTCGTGCCGATCATTCAACAAATATGGCACATTTTCGACATCTCCTCTTTAACCACTGCACAGAATTTCATGAAACTTTACAGGAAGGAAGTACTCAAGGTCCTCTACCAAGTTTGTGTTTTTCGTGCCGATCGGTCAACAAATATGGCCGCCGAGGGCTCTGATTGGCTGACACATTTTCGACATCTCCTCTGCAACCGCTGCACAGAATTTCATGAAACTTTACAGGAAGGAAGTACTCAAGGTCCTCTACCAAGTTTGTGTTTTTCGTGCCGATCGGTCAACAAATATGGCCGCCGAGGGGTCTGATTGGCTGACACATTTTCGACATCTCCTCTGCAACCGCTGCACAGAATTTCATGAAACTTTACATGAAGGAAGTACTCAAGGTCCTCTACCAAGTTTGTGTTTTTCGTGCCGATCATTCAACAAATATGGCCGCCGAGGGCTCTGATTGGCTGACACATTTTCGACATCTCCTCTTTAACCACTGCACAGAATTTCATGAAACTTTACAGGAAGGAAGTACTCAAGGTCCTCTACCAAGTTTGTGTTTTTCGTGCCGATCGGTCAACAAATATGGCCACCGAGGGCTCTGATTGGCTGACACATTTTCGACATCTCCTCTGCAACCGCTGCACAGAATTTCATGAAACTTTACAGGAAGGAAGTACTCAAGGTCCTCTACCAAGTTTGTGTTTTTTGTGCCTATCAGTCAACAAATATGGCCGCCGAGGGCTCTGATTGGCTGACACATTTTCGACATCTCCTCTGCAACCGCTGCTCAGAATTTCATGAAACTTTACAGGAAGGAAGTACTCAAGGTCCTCTACCAAGTTTTTGTATTCTCTGCTGATCGGTCAACAAATATGGCCGCCGAGGGCTCTGATTGGCTGACACATTTTCGACATCTCCTCTGCAACCGCTGCACAGAATTTCATGAAACTTTACAGGAAGGAAGTACTCAAGGTCCTCTACCAAGTTTGTGTATTTTGTGCCGATCGGTCAACAAATATGGCCGCCGAGGGCTCTGATTGGCTGACACATTTTTGACATCTCCTCTGCAACTGCTGCACAGACTTTCATGAAACTTTACAGGAAGGAAGTACTCAAGGTCCTCTACCAAGTTTGTATTTTTCGTGCCGATTGTTCAACAAATATGGCTGCTGAGGGCTCTGATTGGCTGACTCATTTTCGACATCTCCTCTGCAACCGCTGCACAGAATTTCATGAAACTTTACAGGAAGGAAGTATTCTAGGTCCTCTGCCAAGTTTGTGTTTTTCGTGCCGATCGGTCAACAAATATTGCTGCCGAGGGCTCTGATTGGCTAACACATTTTCAACATCTTCTCTGCAAAAAAACCACTGCACAGAATTATATGAAACTTTACAGGAAGAAAGTACTCAAGGTCCTCTACCAAGATTGTGTATTTTGTGCTGATCAGTCAACAAATATGGCCGCTGAGGGCTCTGATTGGCTGACACATTTTGAAATCTCCTCTGCAACCATTGCACAGAATTTCACGAAACCTTGCAGCAAGCAAGTACTCAAGGTCCTCTGCCAAGCTTCTATTTTTCTTGTCGATAGGTCAACAAATATGACTGTCAAGGGCTTTGATCTGTAGGAGTATTTTTGTGACTTTAAACCCTTTGTCTGCAACTCAGGTGAGCGATGTGGCCCCCTTGGGCCTCTTGTTTCATTATGTGTCACACATCCATGATATTTGCAGTATATGTTAATTGTTACAAAATACAATGCTGAATAAAGGTCAAGGTCATTTGGAATTTTAAGGTCACTGTCAGACTTGAAAGTATGTGTATGTGATAATTGTTCTTGGAAACTCTTGTACATGTACTAGTTTGAATCTTACAGCATATTTGCAAAAACCTAATATTTGATTTAAACTGGTTTTTATTTCATCATATATATAATAAATTATTACAATAAGTTTTGAATAACAATATCAGTGATTGAGAAAGAAGCAGAAAAGAAGCAAAATCTGTCTTAGATTATTATACCCGTACATGTTAACCTTTTACCTCTACAAATCTGGAGGATTTTCAATTTTCATCTGGAAATTTGGCTCTCATTTGGACATTTTTAATTTTTCATCTGGAGGATTTATAACTTCTCCCCCGTTATATCACCACCTTTTGTCTTTCTAGAATTTGGCGGTATAAACTATGTGCATCAGCATGTTGAAAATTTGAATACCAATAACGGCGTTTATAGCGATCTGTAAACATACGTCCGTCGGTATTATAAATGAAATATTTAAATGGTAAAAATACACAAATGTGTTCGTTAAACCCCTATATAAAATCCATACTTAATTTACTACTTCATTTTGAATTTCATAGTCAAAATATTTCAAGAGTAATTGCTCTACATTGGACTTTAAATTGTCACTTTCGTCTGCGTGATCCACAACTCGTCGTTGTCTTAAAATATTACATACGGAGCTGTAGCGATGGCGGTAAATTGTCAACATGGATTGAATTGATGACATAGAATCGGCAATGAAGAGGAAGATTCAACAATTTGATTCTCTGTTATTCTTTATTTTTACCCCTATCATCCTGCTGTGAAGTCCTATAAATGTAAATATTGGCCACGCGGGCAATTTTATACGTGAAAATCAAACTCTTTGGAATAATCATCTTACCTGAGACAGTGTCTATAAAAAACAACAATTAATTTGTATTAGAGAACGCCTAATTACCTGCATAATTACCTTGTTTGGCGGTATTAATCGGGGGATTAACGGTTGTTCGTACTTTTACATAAGTGGCGGATGGCTGTATACGGGTTTCATGTTATAAAGGGGGATTTATGTAGGGAGAATTCTGTTCTTCACAAAATCATGGCGGTATGCGAGTTTGGCGTTACATGTATAACAGGGGGTGATATAGCGAGGGAGGAGTGTATAGATATAAAGAAAACTATGATGTTTTATTTATTTTCAGAATAATGGCCCTGGAATACCGTCCATGTTGGAGAAAATGTCAAGTTGTCGGACAGACATTGTCTCGCTGGAAAACAAGGTGCTGTGAATATTTCTTACGCTTACTTGATAATAATACCGCAAGTATAATGTATAAGAAAAGGAATAGTTCAAAATTGATATTTCCTCTTTCTATAATCTACTGTAAGATGGTCATATACTTTCTATGATTTTATGTATGTGTATGTAACAATTCAGGCGACTTTACGACATTTCTGTCCCAGTATGACTACATACCAGTTATGACTAGGAGGGCTGATTGATATGTTGTAAACCTTGTATTGAAAGATTTGAATTTTATCAGACATTTTGCATTATTTTTCTACATAATCCCCTTCAGTATCTTTACACTTCTGCCAGTGGTGTTTAAGGGCCTCAATACCATTTTTAGAGAACTCGATCTTTATCTTGACTGGTCAGAAAGCCATCCACTGCAAGTATGTCATCATCAGACTGAAAAAGGGTGCTTGATTTTAATATTATGCCGTAAGTGTCAGAAGTGAAGCATAGTATGTGCCATTGATTGTTTGTCCTTTTTGGAGATAATCTCTCAGCAGTATACCTTCTGCAACCAAGAAAACTGAGGCTTACAACATATCTATCAGCCGTCGTATGTTTATGTGCTTTCTATGTATGATTATGTACCAGCGATACTTAACAATGTTTCTATGATTTTATGTATATTTATATAACAGGTACAGGAGACATTACGATATTTCACGGTGTCACAGTATGATTTTGTACTGGCGATACTTGACAATGTTTCTATGATTTTATGTATATTTATATAACAGGTACAGGAGACATTACGATATTTCTCGGTGTCGCAGTATGATTATGTACCAGCTACTGGAGACACAGAGGATTCAGAGATGCCTAAATCATTCATACCTCTCCTGTCCTCCATAGGGAAACCCCACATTCCACGTAGTGACTTTGAAGTAAGTCTTAAATAAAATACTGTCCTTTTGGCTCACTTTGGAAACTGAATGAACAAGATTTTGCTTAGTTTATCATCAAAGGATTTTTATAACAAATACTATTCAATATATCTCACTTGGTTAAAACTTTTTGTGAAACTTAAATTATCATGTATATACACAATATAACTTTTCAGACAAATTTTGCTTTAGATGGAACATTTGCAGTGTAAATTTTAGCATGACATTGCGGTTAGCAGATAAGACATAAATCTGATGATATTAACATTTAGTTGCTTACATGTCTGTTATCCTCACAGGTGAAACTTCTCAGACACGGCTCATTCCATTCCAAGATGACATTGTCTGTTGACATTTCTCAGGGTAAACTTTTTGCTGTCAAACCTTCCAAGGACGCCCTTGATCCCAGTAGTGTATTCACACACGATAGAAGTATGTATGTTCTATACATGTACCTTTTTGTTAATAGAGGATTCATGAAGTAGAGAAATACAATTTAATTTGCATTAAATGAAATAGAACAAAAAGTGATTATTTATTACATAATGTACATTGATTTTCCAGTTTTACAGCTTGTGAAAAATACTAAAGACAACATGAGATTAGATCTGGTTTTATCAGGAAAGAAAAAATACACAGTGACTTTTGAAGGTGTTCATAAACGTGAAAACTTTTGCCAACAAATAATGCAAATGAAAAACATGCATTCCACACAGATGGATGTTGACCAGATTTCTGTATTCATAGGAACTTGGAATATGGGTAAGATACTGAGCTCTTCTGATTTGATTTTCATGGCCATTTTATTTTTTTTATTTCAAAAAATAGAGGAGGGAATTTTGTTAAAAATTGTTGGGATGAAGTAGAAAAAAGTCCACTACTAGAGTTGCTTTTTCCGACCAAACTCATGAACACAAAATTGGTCAAAAGGGACATTGCAATACATGTACAATGTTTCAAGATTATTGTAAATTAAAAAAATTAATTCTGGCATAAGTAATGATACAAAATAATGTAAAAACTGACAATGCTATGATTTAAAAAAAAATGCCAATGTATTTAAGACTTTAAGATGACATTAATTTAAGTCTTTATGATTACAGGTGACAGCCAACCCACAGCCTCAATAAACAGCTGGTTGAAATGTAACGGTAATGGCAAGGCCAGGGACCCTCAGGTGCTAGGAGTTATCCCCCATGACCTTTATGTAATTGGTACTCAGGAAAGTGCCATGACAGAGAAAGACTGGGTCAACTTTGTCAAAAACCACATCAAATCCTGTCTGATGGCAGATATGGAAGTAGTAAGTTGATGAAGATTATTGTACAAAATACATGTACACATACATCTCTTTGAATTACTTAAATCCCTGTCACATTAGGACGGCGTTTCCACTACGCTCCTGTGGCATTGTGGATAAATGAAGAATGAGGTAGGAACGCAGTGCAATCACAAGGATCGCTGTAGTATCGCTTTGTAAATGCTGTGAAATGGCAATGGCATCGCAATGTGGGATGGCATAAGATGCTGAACCATGGCGATTGTTTTTAGCATACACAAAACAGTCTCCATGAGAACACCGTCCATTTAGAGCGCAGTGGAATCACCGTGGCAGCACAGTAAGGTTGCTGTGGCAGCGCTGTGAGGTCTCCTAGAACACAGTTAAAGTGCTGATTGCGGCGGAAACACAAAGAAGGTCTGCTTGAGACTGCACTGTAACTCTACTGCGCTTTCACAGCCACCCTAGGGCATTCTATGAGATTGCACTGCGTCCTTACCACGAGTCCACTGCAATCACAGTGATTCTAAGGCACTTCTACTGCGTCCATTACGGTTGTTTGCAGTAAGAACTCCATGCTAATGTGGCTATAGTGTGGCAGTTAATGCGGAAATTGAATTTTTTTTTCTACGACCCCACGGCACTCTGCAAAATTTAGAGAGTCATGAGAGCACAACCCTGGTGTGACAGTGGCTTAAAGGAGAAGGTTATAGAATTTTATTTTAAAAACTATTTGTTGCCTTACATTTAATACTAATGTTTTAACAGGTAGAGGTGTGTACTTTATGGGGGATAAGGCTGATCATACTTGTGAAGAACATGTTACGGCAGCATATTAACAGGATACAGAGGTCTACTGTACGTACAGGGATCGCCAATGCTCTAGGTAAGCAATTCAAAAAATGTTATAGAGAACTAAAACTCATTCTTGCTTAAGTTTATAAAGTTTTAAAATGGGATCACTAATTTCCCTTCTAACTCCTTGCAGATTAGACAACATGTCCTCCAAATCTAATACATTGAAGAAAAATCTTAAGTATGTACTCATATCAGGGAGTAAAATTAGCACTCGCCCAGTCGCCATTGGCGACCATTTTCACGACTGGGCGACTTAAACTTTGACCAACAGTCGCCCAGATGGCAAGTAGGAGATATCATAAATGTCGGTTTTCAATTACATAACACTTATCTCTATACTCCGTTGAGTGAGTACTTATTCACACCTTACAGACCGCAAGGCCTTGCAAGGTAGATTTAAATCCGTTTCGCTTGACTGGCTACAGTAGAAGCTATGGAGTGACCAACAATGGGATTAAAGTGATCATGTTACTGGCGATAGCAGACGATTTTTAAAGACTCTTTGAATATTTGAAAAGGAAAAAGGCAAATAAGACATAAGGCATTTGTTCAACAAAGGATTTATAACTTCATTAGTTTAATAGCAATCTGATATTATCAGCCACCATACTTTATCCTACACATTTTCTTCCAACCGAATGGCGATCAAGCGTGAAATCATGGGGTTGGGACCCCTTGGAATTGCCGAAAATTTTCAGGGTGGAGGGAGGAGGGGTAGAACCCCTGGATTTTTTTTTTGTCCCCAAATCCTTGTTTTTCAGGTGAGTGGGGAGGGATGGGACCCGACTCCCACTGGAATTTGCCTTAAAATCTTTATTTTTAAATTTTTACTTAAAATGAATGCACCCTGAAAAACAGTTGGGCCCCTAATTTTCTAGCTGGGCCCCTAAATTTCATTTTCTAGGGGCCCAGCTGGCCCCTAAGTCCTGCAGTCAATTTTACTCCCTGCATATTTTGTATACTTAAATGGAAAGTACTTGTTTTCCTCAACCCCCCCCCCCCCCAAAAAAAAAATCTCATCTAATGATTTGTCATTCCACATTAGCAGCTCAGTAAGTGGGAGTTTGTTCTATACCTTTAATTGGTTTCTGAGTTGAAGTCCACAACTTATTAGTATAGAATTATAAAAATTGAATCTCAAGAATTCCTGAATGACCTACATTTCATATGTGTGACCAGTTTAGAAAGTCTGAACTTGTTTTAACCCTGAAACCTACATGGATGATACATTTGAGGATCAGAATGCAGGTCAAAGTACTTTTGCTTGACCTGCATTTCACAATTGAGTGACCTTGTTAATAAAATTTGATTTAAACTTTTTTAAAAATTGGAAACTACATGTAAAAGTACATTTAATAGAGAAACTGAAGTTGCATTTATAATGCATCTGTTGATGAAAAGATTGAAGCTTGTAGAAGTTGCAATTCAACTACATTTCACAGTTGAGTGACCATATTAAGTGCCTGAGTGACCAGTCTAGCATGGATGATGTATTAAGTGTTGAACATCAGGTTGAGGACATTTTACTCAACCTACATTTCATGGTTGAGTAAGATATACAACATAAATTGATCATTATGAAACATATTTCAGGTAATAAAGGGGCAGTGGCCATTTCGTTTTACTTTAAGGGTACATCGTTTTGTTTCATCAACTCACATTTGACGTCAGGAGATGAGCGCAATGAGAGGTAAGATTAAGCCATCTATTTGTTTGTTTCTAAACTATTATGAATAATATTATTGTAAAATGCTATTCTCTTGATCTGTTTGTCCATTCATTTCTGTACATTAAGCATCTTACTCTTTAATTCCATCTTCTGTAAGTTGCATGGCAAATAGCATAAGTTATGTATCTATATGAGTTTCTATTTCATTTTTACAAACTGTGATTTCAGGCGGAACCAAAACTACCGTGATATAATCAAGGGGCTTTCACTGGGACAGAAGCATTTAGGTCTATTTGATGTCACCAATCAATTCAATCATATTTTCTGGTTAGGGGACCTGAATTACAGGATTGAAGATGAGATTGGTGTAAGTATATTATATTTATTACAAAAATCGATTTTTCCATATTTTCTAGTAAGGTGTCAAAAAAATTACATAATGTTTATTCAGCATATCTTTGATCTTCATGTATACTTCATTATGTGTTTCATAGTGATTTTAGTATGTGAAAGTTGTAGATTAAATTCTGATATATCGTTAGAATAAAGAACTTAGGGAATAACTAGCATCTGACGTTATGTTTGCGGATGGTAAATACATGTACTGATTTTATGGTTGCAAACTGAGTTTTTCTGGCGACGCGTTAGCGGAGCCTGAAAAAATTGGATGTTTGCACCGTAAACAAAAAAATATAAAGCAAAATGTGACATTAGCAACGTCAAAGCCTAGTATGTTCTCGTTTTACAGCTGTAACCACGTTATAGCGACGTTGCATAAGAATTTAAAATATATAATGTTAGATAATTAGGGAATTAACTATAAAATGTAGATCAAATGGAATACATTTTCAAGATCTGATACATAGGTACATTTGTTAAGCTGAATGGTGTTAGGATGAGTGACACTTTGTGAACCACAGAGAGCTTACAGAAATACATGTATCTCAGCATAATAATTGTGCTCCAGTCCTGTGCTAGTTAATTACATGTACTTGAATTTCTGTTTAACAATTATTGTTGTGGCACTGTTAATTACGTAGACTGACTGATGCGATTTGTATGTACCATTACAGCACATACTGGAGAGACTTGACAGTAAAGACATACAGTCACTTCTACCCAAGGACCAGCTCCGCAAATCTCAACATGAGAAAAAGGGATTCTGTGGATTCTGTAAGTACATCTTAACAAGTTGTTGTCATGGTCTGGTGGTTACGGTTTTAAGGCTAGTGACCCGAAATGTTATTTGATCTTGCACATCTTGTCAACATACATGTACATGTACTATGAAAATGAAATTTCAATTTTTACCTATAACAGTATATAAACCATACATTTTTAAAATTAAATATTTCCAACAGATTTGTACATTTACTTTATTCAATATACACAAAATTTTATTGAATCAACTTGTTACAGCTGAAGCAGACATTACGTTCATGCCGACGTACAGACTGCCACGTTGTTCAATGGAATGGAAATACGACTGGAGGAAAATCAAAAGAACAGGGGTAATACTGAGTTGTATAATTATCATAGTCAAGAAGCAAAAAGTAACAGAAAAAACAGACTTCTGATTCTGATTATCCCTTGTTCATATTTGTCTGAATTTATTTGATTTCCATTCATTAGCTCACCTGGACGAAGTTGAGATGAGCTTATGCTATAACCCCGGCGTCCACGTCCGGTTAAAGTTTTTGGGATAACTCAGTATCTGACAAAGTACTGATGCTACAGTAACCAAACTTGCACAAGTGATTCATCTTGGGATGCTGAGGTGAACCCATGCATCGGATGCAGCATCTGACCTACTTTTTCCGCTTGAATGACTTTGTCAATGTCTGGTTAAAGTTTTTGGGGTAGTTCAGTATCTGACAAAGTACTGATGCTACAGTAACCAAACTTGCACAAGTGATTCATCTTGGGATGCTGAGGTGAACCCATGCATCGGATGCAGCATCTGACCTACTTTTTCCACTTGAGTGATTTTGCCTTTAAAGGCTAATATTGAGCAAAGTATAAGTGCTACATGTACCAAACTTGCATATTGGATGTATCTTTGATCAAACTTTCATAATATGACCTTGACCTACTTTTTCCACTTGAGTGATTTTGCCTTTAAAGGCTAATATTGAGCAAAGTATAAGTGCTACATGTACCAAACTTGCATATTGGATGATCTTAAATCAAAACTTTCATAAAATGACCTTGACCTACTTTTTCCACTTGAGTGATTTTGCCTTTAAAGGCCAATATTGAGCAAAGTATAAGTGCTACATGTACCAAACTTGCATATTGGATGTATCTTTGATCAAACTTTCATAAAATGACCTTGACCTACTTTTTCCACTTGAGTGATTTTGCCTTTAAAGGCCAATATTGAGCAAAGTATAAGTGCTAAATGTACCAAACTTGCATATTGGATGTATCTTTGATCAAATTTTCATAAAATGACCTTGACCTACTTTTTCCACTTGAGTGATTTTGCCTTTAAAGGCCAGTATTGAGCAAAGTATAAGTGCTACATGTACCAAACTTGCATATTGGATGTATCTTTGATCAAATGTTCATGAAATGTCATTGACCTACTTTTTTCCACTTGAGTGATTTTCTTAATATACATGTAATTAGAGATATGTTTAAATTGAACTTTGCTGCAGCGAGGTGAGCTTCGTAATCTTTGATTACACTATGTTTTTAAATTAATTTCATGTATTCTTATATCAAGAGTTGAGATATACATGTATTTTGTGTGAGCTACAGTGTTATTACCATGAACCATTCTTTTAGTGTTACATAAAGTTTCTGTGTAATACTTTCCCTTGCTGTGTACAACAAGGCATCGTAATTTATGAGTTTGATCATTTCAGGAGAGGATTAATGCTCCTTCATGGTGTGACAGAGTATTGTGGAGATCATACCCAGGAACTTATATAGAAAATATTGCTTATGGTTAGTGCCTATTTACATGTATTATAAATGAATAAATACGGGTTAAATAATTCTAATACTTTTAAATCTAGGAGTAATAGTATCTAGCACGACTTTGAGTTCCGGTTAGAAAAATATCAGTCTCGGGTGGGATGGATCAACAAGTCCCAACCAAGTCGTTAGCTGAGGTTTGGATGTTGATCCATCCCACCCTAGACTGATATTTTCCTATCAGGAACTCAAATAATGTGCTTGATTATTTATCTTGCACATTAAAGCCTTCGAATTCCTCCAGTTTACGCATCAAAAATGACTGAACATCATGCTATTTATGTGCATGTGAAATAATATGCGTCAATGTTGTCTGTGATGTCAAAGCAACAATCAACAGTGCCGGATCAGGGATGCAGATTGAATTTTCCAGCACTGGTAAAAGATGGGATAAGTCTATCCCATGTGCAAGAAAAATTAATCTGGGATATATCTTGAAGATGTAGATCATAGCCCATCAAGTTCAAATACTGCGAGTCAAGGGAGTGATAGCCATCTAGACTTCCATCATTACATTCAGGGCAGTGACATCTATTCTAAAGCTATTTTGATGATGAATGACTCTGAAAAATCATTATTGTAGCAATGAATCAAACAAATGTATGTTTGTGGACTTTATTGTAGCAATGAAACAAGCTAAAGAACGTCTGATGATACTTTAACTAGATACTCACTAGAAGATGGTTTTAATTCTAAGGAGATGGATTAGTATAAGTAATTCCATTACTTGTTTCCAAATCCTGTTATATATCTTGTAATTTATTTGATTATATGATCTGGAATAAATACAGTTTAAACTAAGATGGTTTTAATTCTGTATGGAATTGTTTTTTAATTTTGTGAAATTTTTTTAATTTTCAAATTCAGGTTGTGCAGATAAAGTTTTAGGCAGTGATCACAGACCTGTGTTTGCCTCATTTAACATTGGAATAACATCAGACTTTGTCATGAATAGAGATTCCCTGGTGGATGAAGCTAATGTACGGATTGTCTTTCAAACTGTAGATGCACAGGTAATCAGTTTTACAGATAGTCAGCCTTTCATACTGTAAAAAGAAGCAATCTGCATTTATGTCTCCCCCCCCCCCCCATACACACACAAACACTCCTTCCTAAATCTTGACTTCTACCCCAGTTTGAGAAAAAAAGAAGACTAACATGTAGTTTCTATGTATCTTTATAGAATTCTCTCTTTTATTTAAAATCATTCAATCGTCCTTCATGGTTTGAATTTTCATTCTTTTGTTTGTCTGATAGATATTTATTTAGATAATTATTTTGTCTGAAAATGTTGATTTAGATAATTACATCAAACTTCGAATTTTGCATGTTTTCCCAAAAGCATAACTTATTCTTCAAGGACGAGTCCTTATGTGGACAAGGCATTGATTCTAAAATCTTCATTGTTTACTTCTTGTGTAGAATAATTTTCTGTATTTGTATGCCACAGGTGAAGACCTGCTGTAAACAATACTTCCAGTTAGAATTCCATTCCACATGTTTACCAGGTATGAATAGGAGTATAGCTTTACTCCATAATTGTTTACATACATATAATAAAGGTTTATTATTAGTCATGTTCGTCCAATTTTATGGATCAATACTGAAACATTCTTTTCATTTTCCCTTGTGTCACTAAACTTAAAACATTAACATTAAAAATACCAAGATCATTTTGATAGCAAATAGCATATCAGGATTGGCCAAGTCGTAATGTATCCGTACCATAATTGTTTCGACATTTTGATGCTAAAAGAAGTCATAGAATAAAGCAAAATACCCAAATTTTCTTTGTGCAGATCTCTTTGAATGTTGAGCTATTTAATCAAAAAAAAGTTTTTTGTTGAGTGTCTATTTTTGTCTTTCCCTTTTGACATTATTTTTCCAACTTACTTTTTTTGGATACAGTATACTCAGGTACATACATGTACTGCCTTCTCTTTGTAGAGGTTGGACAGAGTAAACCAAACAACAAATTTGTAGAGCACAAGACAGGCTTTTATACGTGCCCCACGTGGGAGAAAAAACAATTACCTGAGGTATAATACAAACAGTGAAAGAAGTGTTTTTAACATTTTAAAGTAAGGCCAAGCAAAAACAAAGTAGCTTCTAAGGCCTAATTTTTAGCTCTACTGGTCTCAGACCAGTCAAGCTTATGCGATACCCCGTCGTCCGTCGTCCGTCCGTCTGTCCGTCCGTCCGTCCGTCTGTCCGTCCGTCCGTCCGTCTGTCCGTCCGTCCGTCCGTAAACAATTCTTGTGCTCGCTACTCCTCTGAAACCATAGGAGATAGAAAGGTAATTAGGTCTTCCGACTTCCGTCGGAAGACCTATTGTTTTCGTAACCGTGGAAAATTGGATCAGCGATTTCTCAAGAACCCTGTAAGCTAGGACAATGAAAGTTCTCCAACGTTACGTTTGGAGTAAAAGCTAGATTGGTCTTTTTTATTTTTGGTCTCTGTTATTTTTTTTATCATCTTTTTTAGTAGATTCAAATATTTGACGGGAGCGTCGAATTACTCAAAAGGACCGAAAATTTCATGTTTTGCTATTTGTAAGCTTAAATATCTCGTATTTTGCTATCTACAATTTCCATTCTTTTTGAAAGTCGACAGCCATGCAAGATATGAAATGCTAGATGCACACTGTAACGATTTATTACGATGACGTCCTTCACCGTCCTTCATATTTCCAAATTCAGAAGTTCATAGGAGGAAGACACTTTTTTGCTTATAATAGTAAACAAAAATTAAGCTTATGAAGTTTCCTAAAAATTTCAATATTATTATTTTTATCCATATATCTGTCTTATTTAGTCTTTCTGATTTTTCCTATCTCTTACTGTTGAAAAGATATGAGCATCGAAATTTTGAGTTGGGTATTTCGATACACCTTCACGCCAACAGATCGGGCGCACACTAAAATTGGTAGTCCGAGTCCGACTCGAGAAAAGCAGTGTTGAGATTTTCAAATTCCGATTTCACGGCAATGATGAATATGCATTTCATAAATACATTTCGATATACACAATTTGATTTTAAAACAGTTGATTAATTTAGAAGAGATCAGCTACAAACCAGAATTTACACACAAAAAGTGGTAGTTTGATTCCGATTTCTAACCTACAAACCTGTTTCTAAACTTCAATAACTATATTTGAACATCAAGTTTAATTTCTAATTCTAGCAAACGTTCGAACATAATTTTCGGTTGGTTTATTTACAAATTGATGAACAATTTCTCCAACATTCTTCCCTCCCCTCGTTTTTCGAAAACAGTTCTGTTTATATTGAACGATGTCGCCATGATGGAAATTCAAAATAAACTTTGAAAAAAGGGAAGGGGGGGGTCCAAATTTGAACCTGCACAGCGAGAACCTCATGGTATTTATATATATATATTGAACGTAACTTGTTATTACCATTTCTCTTCTCAAGAAAATTGGTTCTACAGCTACGAGCTCGCCTTTTTTATGGGGGAAGGGGGCAGGAAGAATTTGCAAAAAAAAAATCCCGGCTCTGAAAAATGCTGAAAAAAATATTCCGGCCCAAAGGGCCGGCAATTTTTTTTTTCCCGGACCATGCAAAAGTAAGGATACATTGCATGATATGGAAATTTTTGCTGTCCCTTTGTGCCAGACAATTTAAAGTCAAAAAATTAATTAATATAAATACAAACTGTTCACATAGCTGTATCTACCAGAGACCTAATACGCATAGGCACAAAAATCTAGAAAAGGTTCTATTTAAACATCATACAATCTGTCTGAAATTCGCTAATTGCAAAGAGACATCTGAAGGAACGGTTATTAACTCATACTCTGTAACAGCGGGGAGTTTAACTTACACAGACATTCACAACATTTGACAATTTGTTTAAATCCGGCCCGAAGAACCGGCGAAAATTTTTCTCCGACTCTGGTAATGGCTGAAAAAATGGCCTGCTCAGAAATTTGCTGAAAAATTTTTACCGACTGGCAATAGAATTCCTGCCCTCCCCCCCCCCCCAAATCAAATGGTTGCTCACCAACAATTATCGGTTTGAAAATTTAATGTTACTGCTATTTGAAAACTTAAATATATAATATAAATACATGTAATGTGACGTCCTTCATATTTCCAAACCAAAAATTGTATAGGAGGAAGACACTCTTGTTGCAACCGCAACAAGAAACCTTTCTAGTTCTTTTTGCATCCTACTTGGTATGTGGTCTAGTTGTGCACCTGATATTTGGTTTCAGCCCCTGACCCCCAGGGTCTTAGAAATTGGGCGTGGTTATGAAAATCTATGTAATCTTGTGCTCGCAACTCCTCTGACACTATAAATGATGGAGACTTAATTCTTTTTGCAATATGATGGGTTTCTGGTGTAGTAGTGCACCTGATATTTTGTTTGAGCCCCTGACTCCCAGGGTCTTAGAAAATGTGTGTGGTCATTTTCACCTATATAACTCTATGTAATCTTGTGCTCACAACTCCTCTGACACTATAAATGATGGAGACTTAATTCTTTTTGCAATATGATGGGTCTCTTGTGTAGTTGTGTACCTGATATTTTGTTTGAGCCCCTGACTCCCAGGGTCTTAGAAAATGGGTGTGGTCATTTTCACCTATATAATTCTATGTAATCTTGTGCTCACAACTCCTCTGACACTATAAATGATGGAGACTTAATTCTTTTTGCAATATGATGGGTCTGTGGTCTAGTTCTGCACCTGATATTTTGTTTGAGTCCCTGACCCCCAGGGTCTAGGAAAATGGGTGTGGTCATTTTCACCTATATAACTCTATGTAATCTTGTGCTCGCAACTTCTCTAACACTATAAATGATGGAGACTTAATTCTTTTTGCAATATGATGGGTCTGTGGTGTAGTTCTGCACCTGATATTTTGTTTGAGCCCCTGACCCCCAGGGTCTTTGGAAATGGGAGTGGTCATTTTCACCTATATAACTCTATGTAATCTTGTGCTCAAAACTCCTCTGACACTATAAATGATGGAGACTTAATTCTTTTTGCAATATGATGGGTCTCTTGTGTAGTTGTGTACCTGATATTTTGTTTGAGCCCCTGACTCCCAGGGTCTTAGAAAATGGGTGTGGTCATTTTCACCTATATAATTCTATGTAATCTTGTGCTCACAACTCCTCTGACACTATAAATGATGGAGACTTAATTCTTTTTGCAATATGATGGGTCTGTGGTCTAGTTGTGCACCTGATATTTTGTTTGAACCCCTGACCCCCAGGGTCTTAGAAAATGGGTGTGGTCATTTTCACTTGTATAACTCTATGTAATCTTGTGCTCGCAACTCCTCTGACACTATAAATGATGGAGACTTAATTCTTTTTGCAATATGATGGGTCTGTGGTATAGGGATTCTGATATATTATTTGAGCTCCTGACCCCCAGGGTCTTAGAAAATGGGTGTGGTCATTTTCTCCTATATAACTCTTTGAATCTTATTTTTTGTGTCATTGAGCTAGCAGCCCCTGGCCACTAGGATATTGAAAAATGGTCATGGCATTCTTTTTTGAAATATCTTATCTGGGATATTATATATACGGAAGACACTTTTTTTTCCATTCAACATAAAAACATTTTCGGCTCTCTCGGTTCTCTCTGTGTCAATGTCATGATGATTTTTCTATTGCAAATTAATTTTTTGTTACGTTTTTTGGTTACACGTATGCAGCGGGGCTTGAAAACCAATTTTTTTTTTCTTGGCCTAAGACAATTTATGATACATTATATATATGTACAAGCATAGTTGCAGCTAATTTTGAGACATCCAAATTGAGTATCTAAATTGAGAACAAAGTTTTGATAAGGGACTGATAAAAGGGGTTTGGACACACTAGGTGTTTTTATTGTTTG
Source organism: Pinctada imbricata (assembly GCA_033119305.1). Classification (NCBI taxonomy): domain Eukaryota; kingdom Metazoa; phylum Mollusca; class Bivalvia; order Pterioida; family Pteriidae; genus Pinctada; species Pinctada imbricata. Next base: position 55,724,147 of record VSWD01000008.1, on the reverse strand, counting down.
ATAGATTATTAGGGTTTTTTGTAGGACTGAAACAAATTGTTTAATTGTCTGTTTATGGTATAATTACAGCTTCAGCCATTGTTTGGAGATCAGGATTATTTAGAGGAACAACACATTCTGATAGCTGTACGATCCCGGGACGGGGATAATGAATGTTACGGTGAGTAGTGTTAAGTTGATATTCATAGATCATGAAAAAGGAATATTGACACGTAAATCAGCAGGCCACTTTTGCAGATTAATTTCTGTAAAATTCTGTTCAGCTTTTTATACACAGATATCTTTAATTTTACTATTACGTTGAGGATTTGACCTTAAATTCAATGTTGTCCGTATTACAGGGGAATGTGTTGTGGAGATGAAAAACAAGTTTGACTTGATGCCTCAAGAATTCACATGTCAGTTACTTCACCAAGGGGAGGTCACTGGCAAACTCAGGTACATGTACATATTTTCTAAATTTCTGAACATTTTACTGAAGTCTTTTATAGCTCTTCTTCGATTGTAGATTTTGAACCTGGAAAGTAAAGGTCAAATTGAAGTTAAAAAGTGACTTGTATGAACAAAAAAATAGTGGCTCCATTAGATGAAGTTTTTAGCCTAAAATTCTCTCGATTTAAACAAATACTAAAAGTTACACTATGAAAAGTACAATCAGTTTAAAAAATGTGAATTATACATCAATATTTTGAGATCGTAATTTTGTGTTTATTCATTTATAAAGTGTTTAAAAATAGTTCATTCTTTACTACAGTGGACAGTTCCATATTTTAACTGGGAATCAAGTTGCCATGCAAGTAAAAAATCCAAGACATTCCAAAAAATCATATGGTATGGAAAAGCACTTACATTTTTAGGCGAGTTTCGCGTAGCGATCTCGGCTATAGTGATCGCAGGATTTTCATGACGTCACATCACTTCCGTGACATCCCCACGCCCGTAAAATGTATAAATTGTATATTCACAGTTTTTCTCAACTCCGATCCTGTGGCCCGATGACCCTGGACCTCATTATTCACCATATTTATTTAAGACAGCGTACATTGCATTCCGGCTTTAACAGTTGTTTCATAATGTTTAAAAAATCTAAAAGTTAGAGGATACTGGATGCAGTAAACATCAACTGTCTCGTGTACAGGTGTGTTGAAATTGCTTATAAGTTTATCGGCTATACTGCGAATTACCGAAAAGACAGCATTTACAGAAACGACAGTGATATTTACCGAATAGACAGATATATTTATTTTTGGTTTTGATGATTTTATAAACACATTTCCAATCATAAAATGTGTTTAGTTTTGAAATTTAAGTGTCTTTTCGGTGCAATTTGGGGTCTTTTCAGGAAATACCACGTCTTTTCGGTAAATGCTGTCTTTTCGGTAATTCCTACTGCCCTCTATACTGTACCATGTGACACTATGTAAATAAAATGGAAGGCGCTGATGTTCAAGTCGTAGCAGTTCGAGTGTTTAAGCGATTAACGAGGAGTTACGGTCATACATTACACTTCTAGGTATAGAAATCAATTTAGAATTCACAGACAATCAAGCGTTCATAGCGCATTGGTCTGTCGCATCTCGCAAATAGAATGCCCTGACTCACTGAACACCGAGCCAGGGCTGGAACGGACACGCTGAACAGCTAAATTCGAGTAAATAATTGGCAAGGGGTCTGGGGACTTCCTAGATCCCCAGCAGGTCCAGGGGTCCCCAGACCCCTTGCCAATTATTTATGTCCCTTCCTACATGTAAATAATAAGGTGGATCCGCACTGATTCTGATAGTACAGACGTTTATTTTTTCTTCATGTATAGCACAGGGGTGAGGTATCATCGCTTGGTCACAAACCCTTTCCTTTTAACGTACCCTTTCTTCTATATGTCCACAGGTATATTAAAAAAGTTTTATATTTTATATATATAGACAGAAGGGTTTGTATTGAAGAAAGGGTTTGTGACCAAGCGATGATACCTAGCTCACCCCTGTGGTGTATAGATCTGCATATCTGTTCCACAGGCCATAAAAGTGCCTGGTATGTGTACATGTACGACCTGTGTTTATATTATTTAAGGCTAGTATCTTTCTGTGGGTTGTGACACCCATTCCAAACGCTTGCCTATTGTTTTTGTTTTATTTGGGGGGGGGGGGGGGTCTTTTTAATCCGACAGTTTTCTACTGAATAAAACGTCACTTTAGTATTGTACAGTCTCACGTTTCACGCTTATTGATGTACGTAACTTATCAACGACAAAATGAGAGAGAGAAAAAGAGAGAGAGAGAGGGGGGTCTAGAACAATACACGGCTCGCATAGATATTTTTAAAACTTCAACAGAGAGAGAGAGATGTAAAAAGTGAGTTTCTGGTCGGCACATTCATTACATATATTCGCGCCGTTATGCCGTCCCCTATGGCATGGATTGAATCAGTTGAAATGAGATTTTGGGCGTAAATTTGGCGAACGACTTTAAAAAGATTTTCGATAAATGAATTAAGAAAACTAGTTTTGATGTCGGCCGTGCAAAGTACCGCTACCTTTCAATGAATCAGTAAACGTGTACACGAATGCTTTCGAAAACATGTACATGCAATAAGGCTGTGTCGTGCGAAGAACATGCGGTAATCCAAATTCCAATTATCTTAATAGCAACTTTGAACGAGGGTTTCGCACAGTGACACGTGAGAAAACGTAAATTTCGCGTATGTAAACAGGTACGTACATGTATTAATATAAGCCCCTGATTTTAAAAGAGCTTCATTGACGAAGTATGGGGCCTAACATAGAAGCGAAAGAAATTCCTTTTTTAGCTCACCTCGACGAAGTTGAGTGAGCTTATGCTATAACCCTACGCGTCCGCGTCCGCGTCCGTGTCCGCGTCCGTGTCCGCGTCCGTGTCCGCGTCCGCGTCCGGTTAAGAAGTTTGGGGTAGCTCAGTATCTGACAAAGTACTAATGCTACAGTAACCAAACTGGCACAAGTGATTCATCTTTGGATGCTGAGGTGAACCCATGCATCAGATTCAGCATCTGACCTACATTTTCCGCTTGAGTGACTTGGTTAAGAAGTTTGGGGTAGCTCAGTATCTGACAAAGTACTAATGCTACAGTAACCAAACTTGCACAAGTGATTCATCTTTGGATGCTGAGGTGAACCCATGCATCAGATGCAGCATCTGACCTACATTTTCCGCTTGAGTGACTTGGTTAAGAAGTTTGGGGTAGCTCAGTATCTGACAAAGTACTAATGCTACAGTAACCAAACTGGCACAAGTGATTCATCTTTGGATGCTGAGGTGAACCCATGCATCGTATGCAGCATCTGACCTACATTTTCCGCTTGAGTGACTTGGTTAAGAAGTTTGGGGTAGCTCAGTATCTGACAAAGTACTGATGCTACAGTAACCAAACTGGCACAAGTGATTCATCTTTGGATGCTGAGGTGAACCCATGCATCGGATGCAGCATCTGACCTACTTTTTCCACTTGAGTAATTTCGCTTTTAAAAGCCAATATTGAGCAAAGTATAAGTGCTACATGTACCAAACTTGCATATTGGATGTATCTTTGATCAAACTTTCATAAAATGACCTTGACCTACTTTTTCCGCTTGAGTGATTTTGCCTTTAAAAGCCAATATTGAGCAAAGTATAAGTGCTAGATATTCCAAACTTGCATATTAGATGTATCTTTGATCAAACTTTCATAAAATGACCTCGACCTACTTTTTCCGCTTGAGTGATTTTGCCTTTAAAAGCCAATATTGAGCAAAGTATAAGTGATACATGTACCAAACTTGCATATTGGATGTATCTTTGATCAATCTTTCATAAAATGACCTTGACCTACTTTTTCCGCTTGAGTGATTTTGCTCTATAAAGCCAATATTGAGCAAAGTATAACTGCTACATGTACCAAACTTGCATATTGGATGTATCTTTGATCAAACTTTCATAAAATGACCTCGACCTACTTTTTCTGCTTGAGTGATTTTGCCTTTAAAAGCCAATATTGAGCAAAGTATAAGTGATACATGTACCAAACTTGCATATTGGATGTATCTTTGATCAATCTTTCATAAAATGACCTTGACCTACTTTTTCCGCTTGAGTGATTTTGCTCTATAAAGCCAATATTGAGCAAAGTATAACTGCTACATGTACCAAACTTGCATATTGGATGTATCTTTGATCAAACTTTCATAAAATGACCTTGACCTACTTTTTCTGCTTGAGTGGTTTTGCCTTTAAAAGCCAATATACATGTACTAAGAAATATGTTTGAATTGAATTTTGCTGTCACGAGGTGAGCTTCGTAATCTGTGATTACCTATGTTTTTATAATTAAATATGGACTATGTATTTTTATTTTCATTCGCCAAATGGGCGAGTTGGACATGGTGTTTTGGGGGCCCAGCTAAAAATTTGGTCGCCATGGGCGACTGGGCGACCGCCAATTAATTTCTGTCCCTGGGTTCATAAATGTTTTATTTCCGAACATTGGAAAATGGATTTGTTCTATCTGCTAATACAATATTTAAAAATCCCATAAAATAGTTTGATATCATTCTAAAATGAATAAACGAAACTCGCCATCAATTCCTTCAGAGCTTTGATATGAACTTGGTATTTACTTTAGCTGACATACATTTGTATGTGATGTTCTATGGATATAAGATTTTGCACCATCCCTCAGACTCTGTGAGTTTTAAAATTTCATTCAGATGAAGATATACATGTAATTCATTAAGATGAATTGGGTAAAGTTTGTTTATTTTTCCTTATTTGTTTATTTTTCCTTATTTCAGAACTGGTTGCCTTGGATACAGAATACATAGATCCCGAGCTGTGGCATCCAGATTCGCCTAACTTTGAGGGTCGGCAAGATTTACGTTCCCAAGTATTCCCACATCAATATGAAAACCAGGACGGTGGATCACACCCATCATTAAACCATGTACAGAGTGTTCCCCTTATACAGTCATCTGAGAGACCCCAGCAACCTTTACCTAGATTCACCTCTGATGACATGGTAAATATGATGTTTAGTTTTGTATAAACTCTTTCATTTCAATGGTCATTTAGATCTTCTGTTTTATGATTTTGTCCTTCTGCAAAATTGAATTATGTAATCCAATAACAGGGTATGCTTTGATTTGGAGCACTCATTTGATTGTTTTGTTGGGCAAAAACATCGCTTGAAGGGAAAAAAGTGGCCCAAATGCACATTAACATGAAAGGGTGTTATGACTTAACATGAATTTTATAAGTACTGGACCTGGTTTTTTAGCTAGCTGTATGCTTGAGCATGTACTGCTGATGAATCCTTTCCCATATTTACAACTATTTATATCCTTGATATACATGTATGATGTTTTATTTATGAGCATAAGTGAAATTTAGTCGTCAAATGAGGGGGGTAAAACTTGGTAATACAGGGGAGATTTATTAAATTATAAAAGCAAACAATTAGTAATATGCAATAAGCTATTTTTGGCCGGATTGCGAAGCAAAATCCGGTCTATGAAATGGCTAAGTCGGTCTGTCCGTCCGTCTGTCTGTCTGTCAGTGCGTCAACATTTTGGTTAAAGTGTTGAGAGAAAACTGTTTGGAGGAGCAACTCGAAATTTGACATGGTGATAGACCATGATGAGACGAATCAAACACGGCAACAAAATTTGACCTAGTGACCTTGACCTTGGAGTTTGACCTACTTTTGAAAAACTTTAACCTTGGCCATAGCTTTTGAATGGTAAGTGATAGGGCTTTCATACTTCACTTGTGCATTTCTTGTGACAAGACCTTTACATGGATACCAAAAATTTTTACCTTGTGACCTTGACCTTGGGGAGTTTGACCTACTTTTGAAAAACTTTAACCTTGGCCATAACTTTTGAATGGTAAATGATAGGGCTTTTATATTTCACATATGTATATCTTGTCACAAGACATTACCATGGATACCAAAAGTTTTGACCTTGTGACCTTGACCTTGGAGATTGACCTACTTTTGAAAATAATAAATCTAGGCTATATCTCATGAACTATAGAGGATATGGCTTTGATATTTCACATGCAGAATGATCTTAATGACCAGATATTTTATTTGATATCATGAGTTTTGACCTAGTGACCTTGACATTGACTTTTGACCTACTTTTGAACTATAAGAGGTAGCAAATAAAAACACAAACACTCAAATACACAAATTTTCGGTCCCTTGGCCTTTATCAAGTGTAAAAAATACGATCTATAACAATATTTGAGTGTTTGTGTTTTTATTTGTAATCATCCCTTCCCTCTGGAAGAAATATTTCAATCTACTATAAGAGGTAGGGTTTTGATATTTCACATATGGATTCATCATGACCAGAACTTTCATTTGATATCATGACTTTTGACCTAGTGACCTTGACATTGACCTTTGACCTACTTTTGAACTATAAGAGGTAGGGTTTTAATATTTCACATATGGATTCCTCATGACCAGAACTTTCATTTGATATTATGACTTTTGACCTAGTGACCTTGACATTGACCTTTGACCTACTTTTAGATTATAAGAGGTAGGATTTTGATATTTCAGTTGTAGAATCCTCATTACCAGACCTTTCATTTGATATCATTACTTTTGATCAAATGACCTTGACATTGACTTTTGACCTACTTTTGAACTACAGGGGGAAGGGCTTTGATATTTCACATTTAGATTCCTTATGACCATAGCTTTTTTCATGGTGCAATAGTATTTTAATGACCTTTGACCTTTCTGTCTGCGCCAAAATGTATACGTTATCTAATACAAACACTTCGCAATCCGGCCTTACTGCCTTTAGTGGTTTATAGATTATTTCTACATTGTGTAATTTTGACCTGTCAGTTTATGCAGTGGTCTTCTTGCTGTTAGCTTGTAAGCTTATGTTTATGGCTATAGTAGATAAAGTGATAAAGTTTAAGTTGATGAAAAAAATATCTTTATTTCTTTTTAAATGTGTGTAAAGTACATTAGTAACATGTTTGTACAATGTAGATTTCTCAGTAATTTAAATCATGATATTATGATGGGGTTTTTTTTTTTTTTGGGGGGGGGGGAGATCGTCTTCTTGATTAACTTTACTGTTTCCTTTCTCATTGCAGTTTTATGTGTTCATTGCTTCAATCTTTCATTCATTGAGAGCAGCTTTGAAATTGTAGATTATCCTGTGTTTGTCTTTAGTTTTTCTCCCAGTCAGGCTTTTATAAATTTTAAAGACTAAAACACCCCGAGGACTCAAACATTTCAAATGCATATTCTCGAATATAAAACCTAATTATTGATTCCAAAAGTTAAAACGGTTATTGAGTTAAGACCTTGATATCAGCCATGTCTTTAACTTTTGAATGCTAACTTTTTAAGGGTATTTCAATATACATACTGTATGTATTGCTTGTGACAACTAAGTCCTATCAATTCTTTTCTTTTTCCCTCCTTTTTGTGTCGCCTGCGAAGCATAGCGACACTTAGGGATCACTTTTTCTCACTCACTTACGTCGTGAGACAAAAGAAAAAACGTAGACGTAGCAGTTTGAGATTTCCTTGTCTCACACTCCACGTGACTCCTATTATGACGTCATAGAAAGAAACGTCACGCCATCGTTAGATTTGTTTAAGTTTTGGTATCGATTCTAGCTTTAAAAAGCATTAAAGTGATGATAAAATGAGGTGAGTGAGAAAAATAATCAATCACGACGTTACGACTGAGACATGGGGAATCTCATCCTCGTGCAAAAGATTTGCTACATCCACGACTCGGCAAGCCTCGTCGTGGATTGCAAATCTTTTACACTCGGATGAGATTCCCCTGTCTCAGTCTCAACGTCGTGATAGATTCTATTAGTCTGTTGTCCGTCTGTCCGTCCGTCCGTCCGTCCGTCTGTCCGTCCGTCTGTCTGTCTGTCTGTCACACTTTGGGTGTCACAGCCCATAACTTTTGATTGGTAAGTGATAGGGCTTTGATATTTCACATGTGTATTTCTTGTGACAAGACCTTCTTACACATACCATAATTTTTGACCTAGTGACCTTGACCTACATATTTGACCTACTTTTCAAAAAAATTAAGAATGGATATATCTTTTGATTGGTAAGTGTTAGGACTTTGATATTTCACATGTGCAATCCTTGTGGCAAGACCTTTCTGAACATACCATAATTTTTGACCTTGTGACCTTGACCTAGATATTTGACCTACTTTTGAAAAAAAAGATAAGATTTGCTATATCTTTTGATTGGTAAGTGATAGGGCTTTGATATTTCACATGTGTATTCCTTGTGACAAGACCTTCTTACACATACCATAATTTTTGACCTATTGATTTTGACCTACATATTTGACCTACTTTTCAAAAAAATTAAGAATGGATATATCTTTTGATTGGTAAGTGTTAGGACTTTGATATTTCACATGTGCAATCCTTGTGGCAAGACCTTTCTAAACATACCATAATTTTTGACCTTGTGACCTTGACCTAGATATTTGACCTACTTTTGAAAAAAAAGATAAGATTTGCTATATCTTTTGATTGGTAAGTGATAGGGCTTTGATATTTCACATGTGTATTCCTTGTGACAAGACCTTCCTACACATACCATAATTTTTGACCTATTGACCTTGACCTACATATTTGACGTACTTTAAAAAAAAACAACTAAGGATGGATATATCTTTTGATTGGTAAGTGATAGGGCTTTGGTATTTCACATGTGTATTCCTTGTGACAAGACTTTTCTGCACAGACCATAATATTTGACCTTTTGACCTTGATCTAGATATTTTACCTACTTTTCAAGAAAAGTAATATTGGCTATATCTTTTGATTGGTAGGTGATAGGGCTTTGATATTTCACATGTATTTTCCTTGTAACAATGCCATTCTACACATACCATAATTTTTTTTACCCTTTGACCTTGACCTAGCTATTTGACCTTCTTTTCTACGGTTGTATATATCTTTTAATTTTAATTCTTTAATATTTATTATGACGAGACCTTTTTGTTACCAATTTTCATGTTGTGACCTTGACCTAGATGATTGACACTCTTTTCTGAAAATTTGAGAATGACCATATCTTTTAATTTGTAATTAAGAGGTCTGATATTTCAAATGAATTTCATTTGACAAGACTTTTCTACTGATACCAATAATTTTGATCCACTTTCTAGAATAATAATCAAACCGCTTCGCAGGCGACACAAGCATTCCTTGGATTGCTATTTTTCTTCTTCTTTTTAGCTTTAAATTTATATTTTATGTATGAAGAAAAACAAAGATTTTTGCCTTAACTTTTGATAGATATGATCATAGAGGTTTTGGCTTTCATATATAAAATATATGAAATGTTTCACTTTGGTACCATCTGGCTTTTTCTGTTTGTATTTTAAAAGTATAAAAGTATTTCATTACTGTTTGATGTGGTATATTGGAGCATCTATGTTTCACAAATACATTTTGTTAAAACTGTAGTTTCTTTCTTTTCAGTTGGTTTCTTTTGATATTGATACCTGTAGTGTCATAAAGAAGTTTTCACTTTCTCTCTTTCTTTTATTATTTCTACAGCCTGCTTGTTCAATAGAAGTTTTCAATCCTTTGTTCTTATCTGCCAAAGGTAAAACAGGAAATGATACTATGGTAAGATGAACAATTTGGTAAGATTAGCTTTAATGATAACTCTGGACCCCTTGCTTTAACAGTGTTACAACTTGTGTTGAATCAGGGAAAAATAGGAACTAAAAAATCAAATTTATATTTTGCTCTATATGGTGAGGTTTTTATAGACTATTTGGTGGTTGGTTGGAATCTGACAGCTACCTGACAAAGTATATATTACCTTTGTGATCTTGGCAAAGGTAAAACATGAAATTTGTAGGCCTGACAGTGTCTTCTTTCTTTGTTTAACAGTAATACATTCTTCTTGTGAATCAAAACTAAGGAGAAAAGAAAATAACACAATAAGATTTGAACAAAATAACATGGATCTATTAAATATAAATATAATTTGTGTAATTTCTTTGTTAATTGTTTAGAACACCCTTGATATAGGCTTTGTGATATTGGATGGTGGGTGGGGATTACAATGTTTAGATGTTGCAACTTAATACGGATTGAATTAAATCCAAAATGAATTGTGAACAAAAAAGCTGGAATTTGTACAGAATTACCCCTTTTATCTATTTCCATCTTTAAACTTTTTCTTTTAAAAAATATTGCAGACCTTTCCTATGCTTTCCATGAATGCTATAAACTTTAAGTCAGCACAGTTTTATTGTTTGTTTTACACATTTGAACAATAATTATAATTTATTCATTGAATGATGAATGCCAAGTGCATTAAGTTCAGATTGAAAAAAAAACAAAAATAAATGGAAAGCATATATCCAATTCTGATATGACTTGATATTTTCTCCCTATATATGCTACATAGCTCACTCATAGTTTATTCTCCAACACATTCATGGTCAGATAAGCCACGCCTACTCACGTGCAATCTCTGCAATCAATTCTTTGAAGACCTGTCATTTTCTGAAAACTACTGTAGCAACATTACTTGTTGTCTGCTATAATCAAAATATATTTATAGAATAGAAATAACAACTATCAAGCTGTGGTTTATGGTCCAGTAATTTCCCTCATGGCATGAACCAATCAAATTATCATAATTTGACTGGTTCATTCGACTTTGGGAATTACTGGACAATAAACCATGGCTAGCTAGTTGCTATTTTTTAAATAATGGGTAATTTATGAATGTGCTTGTAATGTTGTCAGAATAGCTTATGGCATTTAGCACTTGATATTGCAATATGTACAATTGACCACTTTATCACTGCTTTTATATACTTGCTACTTAAGCTTTGATCATTATCATCTGCATTGATGTATAATATTTATATCCTTTTAACATAGTGTAATTACTTTGTATTCATATGTATTAAATCAAGAAAATGTGTTTTCATCTAAGAGAATCGCATACATCTATGTACCTCTCATTCCTCAATAAGAACAAGGATGGATTTACAGAGTCCTCATGGAAACTCATCCAGTTTTGTACTTTTCCCTTACTTTGATTTCCAAAGGTGATACCTTCTGAAATGGGATATTGTTTGTAAAACGTAACATTGATTGATTTAGTATTAAGTCTTATTTTACAGGGAGGTGGACGTGCAAAGAGCCAGCCATACATGGGTCAGGCTAGCCTACAGGCTCCCAGACAAGTCCTACCTGTAATTACCATGCCAACCACACCTAACACCACACCCCCTGACCTCCCCCCACCCCCTGTACCACGCAAAGGACCAAGCTATGTCAACGTCAATAGATCACAGCCTGTATGTATTATATCAAGATGCATTACATATAAATATATTGATGTTCACTGTAGAGTTTGTTAAACACAATATGATACATGTTCAATGTAGAGTGTGTTAAACACATAATGTAACATGATTTTTCTGTTAAGTGTGTATCTTTCATCCCTATAATACATATAAACCTTTCATTTTTCAAAATGAAAAATCCAGTAAAAATTGCTAATGTCTGAACAAATGTATGTCACTTATTAAAGTTACAATTTTTTTTTTCATTTGGGAATAGATGTACATGTAGGTTGAACTCAGTTACATTGCACTGCTTTTGCAAAAGTGCAAGAATTTTCATTTATTTGTCCTGACCACCTGTCTGTCACAAAAATTTTCAACTTGAATGGAAAAAGACGGAACTTTGATATTTCACATGCATATCACTAACCTTTGACATAACTTTGGAATAGGTTTCCATGTCTCATGTGTACTCCTTGTGTCTTTCTTTTGATAAATACACAATGTAAGTGTTTTACCTTGTGACCTTGACCTTGATTTTTGACCCACTTCATATTTCACATGTATAATAATGTTTGTGACTGGATTTTTCTTTTGATACAACATTTTTGGCCAGATTGCGAAGCGAAATCCGGTCTATGAAATGGCGAAGTCCGTTGTTAGTCCGTCCGTCCGTCTGTCTGTCAGTGCGTCAACATTTCGGTTAAAGTGTTGCGTTTAAGTCCGTTGAGAGAAAACTGTTTGGAGGAGCAACTTGAAACTTGACATGGTGATAGACCATGATGAGACGAATCAAACACAGCAACAAAATTTGACCTAGTGACCTTGACCTTGGAGTTTGACCTACTTTTGAAAAACTTTAACCTTGGCCATAGCTTTTGAATGGTAAGTGATAGGGCTTTCATATTTCACTTGTGTATTTCTTTTAACAAGGCCTTTCCATGAATACCAAAATTTTTTACCTTGTGACCTTGACCTTGGAGTTTGACTTACTTTTGAAAAACTTTAACCTTGGCCATAACTTTTGAATGGTAAATGATAGGGCTTTTATATTTCACATGCATATTCCTTGTCACAAGATCTCACCATGGATACCAAAAGTTTTCACCTTGTGACCTTGACCTTGGAGATTGACCTAATTTTAAAAATGATAAGTCTGGACTATATCTCATGAACCATAGAGGCTATTGCTTTGAATTTCACATGCAGAATCTTTATGACCAGACCTTTCATTTGATATCATGAGTTTTGACCTATTGACCATGACATTGACCTTTGACCTACTTTTGAACTATAAGAGGTAGGGTTTTGATATTTCACATATAGATTCCTCATGCCCAGAACTTTCATTTGATATCATGACTTTTGACCTAGTGACCTTGACATTGACCTTTGACCTACTTTTGAATTATTGGAGATAGGGTTTTGATATTTTACATATAGATTCCACATGACCAGAACTTTAATTTGATATCAAGACTTTTGACCTAGTGACCTTGACATTGACCTTTGACCTACTTTTAAACTATAAGAGGTAGGGTTTTGATATTTCACATGTAGATTCCTCATAACCAGACCTTTCATTTGATATCATGACTTTTGATCAAATGACCTTGACATTGACCTTTGACCTACTTTTAAACTATAAGAGTTAGGGTTTTGATATTTCACATATAGATTCCTTATGATGAGATCTTTCATTTGATATCATGACTTTTGAACTAGTGACCTTGACATTGACCTTTGACCTATTTTTAAATTATAAGAGGTAGGATTTTGATATTTCTGTTGTAGAATCCTCATGACCACACCTTTCATTTGATATCATGACTTTTGATCAAATGACCTTGACATTGACTTTTGACCTACTTTTTAACTATTAGGGGTAGGGCTTTGATATTTCACATTTAGATTTCTTATGACCATAGCTTTTTTTCATTGCGCAATAGTATTAATGACCTTTGACCTTTCTGTCTGCGCAAAAATGTATATGTCATCTAATACAAACACTTTACCGCCTTTAGCGGTTTATGGTTTATTAAACATATATATACATGTATATACATGTAGTGACCTTGATCTTCATTGAGCAAAATAACCTTGGCCATATTTTCTACTTGGGCTTACGCCATTTCATATATAAGAACATTTCTTATGAAAGAATCCTCTTTTGTATATACACATTGAGGCATTGACCTTAAAGTTTTATCCACATCGTAGGAATTCAGCATTTGATATATTTATGAGAATCTTTTAGACTTGAAATTAATTAATAAATATATCTTATTTTGAGAAACACTGGAAAGGGATTGGTTCTAATTCTTTGAATTTGCTTTTGACAGAATCTGACTTAACATTCCCTTATGATTTCATCAAAGTCTAAAGAAATTGAAATTGAAAAAAGGCATAAAAATTACGGAAATTATGCCACAAATTAGAAACAAATGGTAACAAAAAACTCAATATTCAGTCAGATTTCCCCCTATATTTTAACTTTATTTCCTGATAATTACTTGCAGTCCAAGAAGATGGTTTAAGCAAGTATACATATAAGAACTTGTAGTTGTACGTTTTATGCCATGTTTGTCCATATATATATTATTGTGTACTTTTGTGTATGTTTTGCTTTTTGTAGATGTTATATTTAATGTATAGGTCAATGTAAGTTTCAGGCAGAATAGATACCTTTAAATTTTTCGGAACTTTTTTGTTTGAAATGCATTCATGTCAGCCTCCTTATGAAAGTTCTTAAGGAATTTTCTGCAATTACTTGAAATGTGAAGAAACAAATTGGGACCACCATTTGATTTTAATTATATATTAATTAACACCATACCCCTTCCCCCTTTCATAAACTTTTGTAAAATATGAGGTCATTATTTATCTTCACTATCTGTACTTGGAAAAATGATTAACATACTGTTTACCCATATTAATTATTTCATACATATGTCTCACATCAGAGATAAAAACTTCTGACAAAAAAGAAAATCTGCCTGCTTCTTGCATGGACTTGTACATAATTTCACAATTTATCAAAATCAAGCTATTGTGCCATCTTCACCATCAGTAGACCATTTTCACATTACCATAGTAGACTTGCATTTTTTACATTCACATTTTAAAGACGGATTGACAATACTTGACTTGACTTTATACTGTCCTAACTGATTTATGACATGAAAGAAATAACGTCAAAAGTTGTGACGTCTGGTCTTGATGTGTCTATGATGCAAGTATAGGGGTAATAGTAAAACTGGTCTATTCTTATTCAGCACTGCATGCTTTTCTTCAGTTCACACAATATGTTAAAGATGTCACTTTCATGTAGGAATGACCATCTTATCAACTTTTATCAATTATTTTTGAAGAAACACTTCATATAATTGTGTGTACCAAGTCTAAATAAATAGAACATCTACCGTATATTAATTATAAAATAACTGAAATATTTGGCTATTCAATAGCTTTTATATTTTAATTGCTCTTGCCATCTAACATCTTTAATTTCTTGGTTTAAGTTTGAACTACAATTACTCTGTATTAGGTTAAGCTCTACTGTGGACACTTATAGTTGATTCTATTGCCTTGACTATCTAGTCAACCCCTTAACATTTGGTTCACAATTATACAGATAATATATGTTGGGCAGCTTCAGTATGAGAGTTAAACATCAAGCTGGAAAATTGCTCTAATTTGAATTGCCTCTTTCAAGATTTGTTGCTATTTGCTTGCATGGAATACCTTGTCATTGGTATGACAAAAAAATTCTTTTATTAGTTTTGTTGTTGTGTTGATGGGAAGGTTCTAGTGGATGATAACAGTCGAGTTTATCTTAATTTTCTTTGTTGACCTAAATGAACCATTGTTTTTGCACAGACTAGGATGTATGTAAATTGCTTTTAAAGTTTCAATTTGTGTGATTTTATGGGAGTGAAAGCTTTAGAATGACGTTGTATTGAAAAGAACCATGTTGTATGTAATGACACTGTTCTAAGCAGTCAGTGATCTAGGTTGATCCTCGTGGAGCATGACAATTTCTTCTCTTGTTTGCATGTTTCAAATTCTGTGACTTGATGTAAAACTGTGACTTGATGTAAAACAAGTATTTAAAAGAACTACATGTATTTAGTGTAGTGGTTAATACAGAAGAAACTGTTACACTTGGAGTGATGTATAACAAGTAGCCAAAAATTAATCATAGAGAGATTAATGTACAAAAAGAATTTTAAAAGTACATGTATTGAGATGTGTAGTCTAGAGAAATGAATGTAAGAGATACTAAAAGGGGCTGTAGAGGGATTAATGTACTAAAAGTATTTAGAATATAGGAAAATTTGACAAAAGTTGAGCTTCAGAGAGGTGTAAAATTAATAATTGCATAAAGGTTTAAAGCTTTGAAAAAAATCTTTTACTATTTCTCTCTTCTGCATTTCATGTAGGGTGTTACTTTGAAGAGCAAAGCCATTTTATTACAATCTTCTTTTATGAACCAATTTCAGTATAGAGATCAATGGTATTTTTACATGCTACAGTTCATTAAATTTTCACATATATTTTCAGTCATTCTACCACTACCTATCCATAATTAAGTCATACCATCAAAGTAATGTAGACAATAAGAAGTTCAAAAGTTTCGTTCTTCAAATATATTAACTGTTCACATTTTTGTTCCAGGACTCTGAGCCCCCCAGGAGGAGTAAGCGGCCGTCGAGTGTCATAAACTGGCTGCAGGATCTGGGCCTATTTAAGTATAACGACAACTTCACAAAGAACGGATTTCTCTCCATGGGGAGTGTAGTACAGATGAATCGTAACGATTTAGTACATATTGGTGTAGAGAACATCATACACAGGGATATTATACTAGAAAGCCTGAAAAGTCTTAAACCATGAAACATCTTCTTATTATTATGTTGTTTAGGATCTTTCTGCAACATCTATAAATCTGCATTATACAGGATAGGGTGCTGCTTAATGGTCTCATACTGTCCTTAAATTCTAGCACTGTCTTTCTGGGGCAAGTTACAACATGGTGACAAGAAAAGTGTTAGAATATGTGGCTAAGCAACTAAAAAGGATAAAAATCTGCAATATAACTTCTGTTACGAGTTCCCTTTCTGCTCGCCAGAGGGGACTTATAGTTTTTTTTATTTTGATTTAATGTTCTAATTGTTATAGCTATTTATCATGCTTTTACCAAACAAGTTTGGTATATGTATTTATATTATTTTTTTTTTTTTTTAAATCTTCAATGCCATCAAAGAACCATGCTTGAAGTAATATAAAGAGTACAACAAAGCTCAGTACATATGCACTCGGGTATTCTATTAATGATAACATTACATTTTAAATGTATAATGTTATACCCATCACTAGATTGAACAAATTTCATTTTATAGTTTTAAAATAATTGTGCCAAATATTCATAGTGCTAATTTATGTGCTTTCAACTTTTTAGATTTACACAAAACAGTTGAGTTTCTTAATTTTGTTTCCTTTTCAATGGAAACATTAGCCTTTGTTTTCAATACATGAGTTTAGCTTCATTTTTTGGGGCTGAAAAATCTTAATACATGTGATATCAAAGAAGGAAGGCTTTCGAAAATATAACTCATCAGAATAAAGCTTATCTTCAAATGTTTGTTAAAACTTTACTTAATCATTTAGCCAGATTTTGATATTTTGTGTACAATGTCATATAGTATTCCTAAAACTTAGATTTTTTCACTTATTAGAAAAATCAACAGTAAAAATGGCACTAACTATATATATGTTTTCGTGTATATTCTATAATCTTTTGTAACCTAAATAGTCGATACAGAAACAATGTAGATTGATTGTGTCAATGAATCACTGCTGCAACGAGAAAAAATACATGTGTGTGTATGACTAAGCTTTAACAGGACAATTGCCTCAAAGTACAATGTTCATAAACAGGCTCATGATTCCTCTTAAATTGTCAAATCAGCAACACAATTTTCACTTTCTTAATTTCTCTTGATACTTTATTTTTATTCAAATATGAAACTTTTGAAATTTATTTTTAATCTCAGAGAGAAAATAATTTCTTTGGTTTAAAATTATAAATCTATTTTTGTACTCTATATCAAAGATGTACAATCACCATGTCCTCTGTCTCTGTTGAATCATACACCAGTGATTATTTTAATAAAAGAAGATCATATTTTAAGTTATCCAAATATTAGTGGAGAAACAAAAGAAGAACAAAACTTATTATGACATAGAAATTTTATTGATCAATTAGTGCATTTGACTTATTTTCAATTGCAATTTGTTTAATATGAAGTCCACTAATATTATGATCAGTCATTTAGAAATTGTTATGCAAAAAAGGAAATGGGACGCTTTGATATATACCAGTAGGTTTCCTTATAATACCGTATATCAGGAAATTTTGGCGAATTTGGTCCAAATTGGGCGTTGGAAATATCGGCGCTTTTAAAATTGGCGGGTTTTTAACAACGTCCGCCAAAATAATAATGGTCAAATCCATGGCCGTATCTTAAATCAATGTTTTAATGACCGCATAAATTAACATAAAATTACTAGAAACTTAACGTAAAATGTGTTTTAGCACTTCAGTCATACAAATGAGAGACAATATTCACTATTACTTAAAATAAAAAGCCTAAATGTTGTTTAAACATCACAATCAGACACTGTTTTATAATGCGGTTATTGTAATGTCAATGTCCGGAGTTTCTTTTTTTGTTTGGTTAATGTTATGGTCCATTTGTTTAACAAGCTACACATCAGAAGATCCACTAGTCTGAAGAACTACACCTACATACAGTACAATTCTGAATTTGACCAGTTTAAATAACACACTAACTCAGCAGAATATTCCCATTCCATTATAGTTATGTCCCTTTATTTGTCTGTTGTTAGCAATGACTGTAAGATTTTAAACAACACCATGACTTTTATTTTTATTTTGACTCAAGTTAATCACTTATTGGGGACATCATTCACGCATGATATCTGCCTTAATGAAAGATGTGCTTTATACAGTATCCAGACCTGCCTACCTATGTCTTTGCAAAAGTGTAATATTTTCCTCAAGAAAGAATAATTTAGGTATGTAAAGCGTAATATAACAAATATTGACTGTAACTTTGATAAAAGCATTGTCTTTGACGTTGTTACAAATCTAAATAATTTACACAATTGCATATAAGATATCAAATGCTCAATGCTCAAATAATTTATGTATGCGAGTCTATTCATTTGTTAGATATGCTTTTAAAAAGTCATTCTGCTTGGAAATATGTTGGAGGCGTAAAATTGAGCAGAAAAAATGTATAGTGTAGTTGTAGGTCAAAAACTGTAAAAATTATGCCAAAATCATAAAAGTAGGCAGGTCTGCATTATCATTTGATAGAAACATTTTCAAAAATTCAGTTTTCTGTCTCTTTTTACATCCATGAATGTATAGAATGTGGACATTGTTAGACTTGAGATCTTGCATGTAAAGATTTTAATGTACTGTAGTGGGTAACATTAAAGAACAGTGACTTTTCTTGATTATAATCAAGATTTCAAGTGTTTGTAATGAAGCTTGTCTCATGTTGATTTATAAGGTTGTTATATAAATCGCTCTAAAACAAAGCTACATGTAATTCAAGTGTCAGTATCTGATTTCTTTCAATACTTACATTGCTCATTTATGTCTTCCGTCCTTTATATGAAAATGACGTAAATGAAAACTTTATCTTTACAATTGTGTCCATTATCCTACTCAATTTCTTACTAAACTCTTGATGCAACAACTGTAAAATTTTACCTTGTGCATGTATTTGTGCAATATTATTTGTATTGTTTAATTATTTAGATTTTGTAATATCTTAAAGATAGAATTTTGATTATTTTGTATGTTCTTCTTGATGGACTGCTTTATCTATTACATGTATAAAACTGATTGAAAACCCCTCTATGAGAGTGTGTGTACTTTTGAGAGTAAGCATGCAACTTATGACTATACATCTTTTTAATTTACTTCATTCTGATGCTGTGCAGGTTCACAGTTAAGAAAATTTATGCAGAATGCATTATGTTGTCATTTGAGCTAAGTCTAAAGCAATTGAATTGTGATTTAGATCTGTGTTATAAAAGTGAGTGACCAATGTATACTTCTTATTCTGTCTTACATGTATGTGTGAATATAATCTTCTCTGAATTGATAGCTTGTACTATCATTTTAATAACAAATCTGAAAATACAGTATCGATATAGATTAGCAATATAGGACCACTTGGGCCTCTTGTTTTTCCTAATTTGTTGTATATTTTGATTGTCTACTTGTAGGATCATTTTGTATTATTTATGCTGATTATTTATGATTTTTGTTTTTTGAATTCATGTTTCCTATCTTGTTCTACTTTTCCCCCATTTTAAAATGTAGTTATGCACAATATTGAATGTATTGAATTGCCATCTTTTAAAACATTTGCAAAAGACCAAATACATGAATCGCTATGTGTCTAGTATACTGTTGGAAGTCTAAAATAGCTATAAGCTTTGCTCAGTGTCATCTGTATCTATAACAATCTGTATTCAATGTCTACTACATGTATTTACTTTTAAACATTGTCAGAAACCATTCATTGTCATGCATTAAGTAATAGAAAATCAAGATGAAAAGTTTACTAAGTCGGACTGATTATTTTCCTTCCATGTGATGGTGAAGGCCATGAAGAGCTTGCTTCGTCTGCCCTTCCATTCACACTTTTATGTATATTTATACTTAACAATAAGGGAAGACACCTCGTAACTGATTTGTAAGTCAAAAGCTAAGGTCACTGTTCTGAAAATAAGTTGCCAGATTATACATGTAACTCAATAAACATTTTACTGTATCTATCCAAACTTTTGGATAATATGGATAAATTTGTTGTTCTTATCAAGAGTAGAATATGCTTTCGGCATTCCGGAGGGGACTTAAATTTTGATTTTGGGGTCAACAGGTCAAGGATCAATGTCACACTCTCTTTCATTCTTTGATTGTTGCAAGAATCAAACTGCTATTGTTGGAGCATATGTTTTACGAAACATTCTCTACTTTTGCTTTGATTTTGTTTTCATTTTAACATTTGTAAAATATATTGCACAGTATCTGTTAAGCAGATCTGAACTACATGAATACCATGTTGATTACTACATGTATTTTTCTACATATATTAAACATGTTTTTATATATAAAAGACTTCAATTTTCATCAAGGATTTTTGCTAATGCACATATGAACATAAGGGGTGCAATGTTTGATGAACCACCAATGTTCCACTGATTGGCCTTTGCTTATTCTCCCTCTGCACCATGTATTTTATCAAATTTGACATTTCCAACCCAATTTGTCAAACTGAGATTCTTTCATAGTTCAAAACATAAAGCATAGAAATGTTGCTGCATTATTGATGTTGACAGCAGTTATGACATTAACTCTTTAGACTTTTTTCCCAGCAGACTAAAAATCTATTTTTCTCATAAAAGAAGGTCACCTGTGACCATGGTAAACTCAAACTTGATCTGCAGCTTTCCAAGAGAAAACCATGAATCAAAGTTCAGCTCAATATTGATCCAATACAGATGATAATGCTAAAGGTACACTACTACAATGAATATACTGTCAAGGACTATTCAGATGCTGCCTATCACCTTCAGATCTTGAAAATCATTCAGGGTTCTTTCTCTTTGCATAAGAATCCTATATATTAGTCTTACAAGGATAAATCTTGGTCAAATACATGCATAATAATTTCTTTTTGGCTTAATTGAGCAGAAACCTAAAAAAAAAAAAATAGCCATCGATCAACATTGATTCTGTAAACTTTTCATTTTTGTGTCGCCTTTATTTGCACTGATCGACAAAGATAACTACTGAAATATCTAATCCATTGTATAGTTTGGAATCTCCATCAATGCTCCAATGAATCGGAGGAAACTTCAAGTACTCTACCGTATGTGTTTACAACCAAAATTAAAAGAAAGTTGCTCTGATTCTGCAGCAAACATAGCTTTGACAAGATTCATCATCAAAATTAGTACTGAAGAATGTTTACATGAGGCATATTAACTGCTCTGCAACTGTCATTTGCCTATGGATATGACCTCAATCATCAAATACCTAGTATGATATATCAAAGCACACAACACTTTTTAT
Source organism: Pinctada imbricata (assembly GCA_033119305.1). Taxonomy (NCBI): domain Eukaryota; kingdom Metazoa; phylum Mollusca; class Bivalvia; order Pterioida; family Pteriidae; genus Pinctada; species Pinctada imbricata. Next base: position 55,702,617 of record VSWD01000008.1, on the reverse strand, counting down.
GCCCCCGTAAACGAAGATTCGGGGACATACAGTTTTTGGTCTGTCCGTCTGTTTGTCCGCAAAAATTTTAACCCCCGTAATCGAAGATTCGGGGGCATATAGTTTTTGGTCTGTCCGTCTGTCTGTTTGTCCGCAAAAACTTTAACCTTGGCCATAACTTTTGATTGGTTAGTGATAGGGCTTTCGTATTTCATATGTGTATTCCTTGTGGCAATACCTTTCCATGGATACCAAAATTTGTGACCATGGAGTTTGACCTACGGGTACTTTTGAAAAACTTTAACCTTGGCCATAACTTTTGAATGGTCAGTAATAGGGCTTTCATATTACACATGTGTATTCCTTGTGACAAGACCTTTCCATGGATACCATAATTTTTGACCTTGTGACCTACTTTGAAAAACTTTAACCTTGGCCATTAACTTTTGAATGGTAAATGATAGGGCTTTAATATTTCACAATGTGTATTCCTTGTGACATGACCTTTCCTTCATACCAAAATTTTTGACCTTGACCTTGGAGTTTGACCTACTTTTGAAAAACTTTAACCTTGGCCATTACTTTGAATCGTTAGTGATAGGGCTTTCATATTTCACACGTGTAGTCCTTGTGACAAGACCTTTCCATGGATACCAAAATTTTTTTACCTTATGACCTTGACCTTGGAATTTGACCTAATTTTGAAAATCTAAACTTTAGCCATGACTTTTGAATGGTAATTGATAGGGCTTTCATATTTCACATATGACTTTCTTGTGGCAAGACCTTTCCATGGATACCAAATGTGACCTCGACCTCAAAATGTGAACTACTTTTCAGCTGTTTTACCGACAAAGATGCCAAGGGGGCATTCATGTTTCACAAAATTATGATTTTTATTCCATTTGAACTTCTCTTTTGCAACCTCTGCATTGATTTAACCCCTATCTTATGGAAGTTAGTACTAAATGTTCTTGATCAATTAAGATAGCATTACCAAATTGTGCTTCTTCAACAAATCATTTGTTCAGGAATATGTACAATTGTGCTCATTGGAACCATTTAGTCCCACTTGAGACTCATATCCCCGCTTCTAAATTTTGTTATAACCCCTGAAACAAAGTCACCATGATGTCCCAGTGTCCATTGTTTCCAGTCCCTTAATTGAGTGAAATTGTCACTTGTGATCAAACTTCAAAGAAAGGAAGATCCTCATTGATTTTGGTGTTAAAAGGTCAAGGTCAAACTTGATTTAATTCCTCACATTCCTATGGAGGCTCTATAAAGTATTTTTTGTATTAAGTTTCCAGAAAATAATCTGATTATACTTGTAGCTGAAGTCAGAGACAGAATTTCTGAATATAAATTAATACATTGTATAAGCAAGGAATTTGAACACATACATTTACAGATAGACATGTATTTATTCCTGCCAAAGTACATGTAATTTTGTCATAGAATGTAAAATATTGCACATAAGTTCCTGTGTAGTGGTTCAAGTATTTAGCCTTCCCTTGTCATCATATACATGGAATAATGCATGCACAGGGCAGTCAGACCCTACAGCTAACAGAGATATAGGCTATCTCTACACTGAAGCACTTTGTATCCATATAAGTGGTGAACTCCTTTCTCAGTCTGACATCTGTAACAAGTCACTTTTAGAAATCTGTTGCCTGGAGACCTGTTGACCCGGTTCTGCAGACAGTCTGCCAAGGTCATTCAAACTACTGGTGATGTGATCTATACGATGATAGGCCAAGGTCAAATCTTTCTGAGCTGCATATGACGAGCCCTCATGAGGCTGTCCTGTAAAAGTAAAGCCACATCATGTGATAAATAGTTCAAGCAGATACATTCAGGGCCGTCGCTAAGGCTAATTTGGGGCCGAAATTCGGCCCCATTCCCAATGTAAAATAGTATCTTTTTTTTCCCAATTTAGGCTTTCAAAATTCCCAATTATGTATGGTCTTTGTTTGGTATATTGTATCACCCCCGTTATAACACCAAACTTGCATACTGTCATCCGTCATTGATGTAAAGATACAAGCAAGCACTAAGTAACCCCCGATAATTACCACCAAACTCGGTAATTATACAGGTATAATTAGGTGTTCTCTTATACAAATTAATAATATGTTTCAAATAACATGAACTGTGAAGTCATTGATAAATGCATTTTTGTTGACGAGCTTCCCGCCATCACTACCGCGCCGTGCGTAACATTAAAAGACAAAGGCAAGTACCGACAAAAGTGACAAGCTACTTACCACGTTATTGGTATTCATGTTTTCAATATTTTTATTGAAAAAATCTTAAACACAATTCACATTTATTGATGTAATCAGTAAACCTCGATATACCACCGAACCGATTGCCTAAATAAAGGGTATCAATTAAATTTTATTTCAGCTGTTAATTTCCCAATTTTGCTCAAAATGCCACTGTTTTCCCAATTTTAAAGGCCCTGGCCCCTTTCCCAAAATACCCTGCGACAGCCCTGACATTGTACTTACTTTCAAATACTTAACATCAGAGCAGCTGAGTTATATCCTAACCTAAAGCAACAGTAGGCTTAAAAACTTAAATTGATAAAAGATATAATTTTTCTTGTCTAATTGAATTATAAACGCATTCCTTACTGAAATTACTATCTTAGTCAAATATATATTTTTTTTTTTTTTCACTAACCTGTTGAAACTTGGGTCAAGTAGTTGATATGTTTTGTAAGCTTTCTCTCTACTTCTACTAATGTCTTCATAAAACTTGTGGTGTGTGTTTCTACTTGCTTCATGACAGGTTTTTCTTTTGCAAGCTCTTGCAGTGCATAACCTGAAATTGAGTACAAGTAAAATAAGATACTGGAAGGAATCACATACTGGTAATACATCTCACTCTATAATTGTGAAGTTATTTTCCATCACCTAGAAAATAATGCCTACTTGATCTGACAATGATCTTATAACAAGGAGAAATCAACCTTTGATTTTGTTCTTGAATCTATATCAAACAATTCATATAAAATTGCTAAAAGTCTTAATGAAAAGCAGTCAATTGACATATTAGGAATATGCAAAACTTTTCTTAACCAATACATGTAAGTCCCAATGACAATCAATGAGGTTTCTTTCAATGACAATGTAATGACAGAAAGGGAAACAGGAGGGGAACACAAGACAAGTTTAGACTAATAGGTTCTATCATAAATCTACTGAGTGAGACGTAAAAATTTATACGAGTGACGGAAATTTTAGACTTAACAGTACCCTTATATCAAATATCAAATAAATGACGGGAAAGGAATTTCATGACACCAAGTTTGTTCTAGAAGAACATTGCACATGTAAAAAAAATTGAAAATCAGGATCTACATGTAGATAAGGGCTTGTTCAAACTTTGAGCTAAGAAAGCATTGACCGTGAGGTATCATAGCAACACAAACATAAGAGTTATATCCACCATTGGCAATTTGAATTATCCTATTGTTGTATTTTGAGTAGGATTTTGCGTTGTCTCCTACTTTTCAAAGACAACATAAAAAGATGAAGAAAAAAAATATCGTAAAAATCCAGTTTTTGAAAACAAATACCATGGTACGTATTGCGAAGTCCCGTATCGCAATATACATGTACCATAACCGCGATAAAACCGCTCAGCCCTAGGGTTGATCAGGGTCTATTTCCTTAATAAAGTAATAAAGGGCACCAGTTTGCAACGTTATAATAAAGGCAACACAAACATGACATCCCCACGCAACTGCATCACAGTTCTATGCTGTCAGCAAAAAGATTTTAAAATCAAGTCCATTATTATCTTGACCTATAACCCTTGACCTTAACATCTTTTCCAAATAGGGAATAAAAGGTACATGTATTTGTGGTTTGATATGTTCCTTTGATTGTTGCATGCTCATTTGCTTTGTCTTCTATGCTGTTCACAAAAAGACATGAATGCCTTACAACCTTTGAGTTTGGATGTGTCAAAATGACTCAAATTTTGATAATTTCTGCGGATCAAAACTTGAAAATTTTAAAGAAAATTATGATGCCAACTTCTTGTGTAAACATTGTTCAGATGTGCGATTTTGATTTTTAGATAAAAATTCCAAAATTTTCAATTTTAGTACTTAAAATACATATATCCATATATAGCTATTGTAGCCATTTTTAGCTATAATAGCCATTTTTTGCGTTCTCCCGGACCTGATGCCTAGTGATGGATCCTTTGTCTCTTGAAATCAGTCTTTCTCAATATGTTTCAGACCCCTTCTCGAAATTCTCTGTATTGTTTGAGATGACATGCAAGATATTAAAGTTGAACTGAATTATTACCTGAGCTCTGAACAGCATTGGCAATGTCAGTCTCTATCGTTTCCAGTTCCCTCAACTTGTCAACCGGTGCTGACATTTTTTCTACTTTCAATTTGAAGAATTAGTTGCTGCGGATTCGTCATATATGTAAGTCGTTCTACTATTTGTTTCATTTTTACCACGGTCAACTCAGATTGAACCAACCAACATGAAACACAAAGAAAGAAAGAAAGAGCTTTAAACGTTTCACCATTATTACTGAAAGAAAGAAAGAAAGAGCTTTAAACGTTTCACCATTAGTACTGAAAGAAAAAAGAAAGAGAGAGTTTTAAACGTTTCACTAAAGTAAAGTAAAAGTAAAGTAAAGTAATTTTTATTTAGAGTCGGCAACTTGAAAACACTATTAGTACTGAAACAAAGAAAGAAAGAGCTTTAAACGTTTCACCATTATTTTTCTTTCTTTATTAGTACTGAAAGAAAGAAAGAAAGAAAGAAAGAAAGAAAGAAAGAAAGAAAGAAAAGAAAAGAAGAGCTTTAAACCTTTCACCATTATTACTAAAAGAAAAAAGAAAGAGAGAGTTTTAAACGTTTCACTATTAGTGCTGAGCTTTAAACGTTTCAACGTTTGTACTAAAAGAAAGAGAGAGTTTTAACGTTTCACTATAAGTACTGAAAGAAAGAAATAAAGAAAGAAAAAAGAAAGAAAGAAAGAAAGAGCTTTAAAAGTTTCACCATTATTACTGAAAGAAAAAGAAAGAGAGAGCTTTAAACGTTTCACCATTAGTATTGAATGAAAAAAAAAGAAAGAGAGAGTTTTAAACGTTTCACCATTAGTACTGAAAGAAAGAAAGAAAGAAAGAAAGAAAGAGTTTTAAACGTTATACTATTAGTATAACAACTTTCGAAACGTTATACTATTAGTATTACAACTTTCGAAACTACGAATAAGTGCACACCCTTTGAATATTGAAGTTGGTAGATATTGTCAACCTCATAATTCCTCGTTCAAATAGATATTGCAAGTTCTGTATTAATAAAGTTGAAGATGAAGAGCATTTTCTGTTAAACTGCCACTTATATCAAGGCATTAGAGATAAAATTGAAGAATCATTGGGTCATTTTGATATTTTTGATATCGAAGATGTTATAAATCCTGTGAATTATCAATTCACCAAATATTTGTGCAAATATTTAGATGAATGTTTTAAGATAAGAAAAGAAAATATCTTATATCATTGAATGTTAATTTGTGTATGATGTACGCCTCATGTCATGGTATTTCATCAATAAAGAATTGAATTGAATTGAATTAGTACTGAAAGAAAAAAGAAAGAGAGAGTTTTAAACGTTTCACTATTAGTACTGAAAGGAAGAAAGAAAGAAAGAAAGAAAGAAAGAAAGAAAGAAAACGAAAAGAAAGAAAACGAAAAGAAAGAGGTGCGAAAACACTTGGGCGAAATTCCCGAGTACGAAACTCCATCAGTATGAAAAAAGTTTTTTGTCGAAGTTGACTCTAAGCACTTTTTAAGGGAAATTCTCACAAATAGACAGTATGATTTGCATCCAACTTTGTGAATGTCATTAGAAAAGAACTATATGTCAATGACATGCTTATCATTATGTGTCAATTCTGTAGATAATTTCAATATTGCAGTATTATCATGTATCAACAGTAAAATAAAAATAATTTGAATCGATATCTTGAGAACGCCCCCAATGTCTGGTTCCTATTACGTCACAGTGCTCGTTCAACGACCCTTTCGTAACTCCTTTGATAGAGATCGTCAACATCACTCCGAAAATGCTGCGAGTTCCCCTTCTTTTACGAAATACTGCATCAGTAAGAGCTGTTAGGTATGTTACAACATTTTGTTTTGATAAATACTTAAAAAAAACTTATTTCATGATTATGTTCTTCTTTGTAATCATTCACCCGAGTTGTAAACAACGCACTGTCAAAAACATGGACTTTGACCCTTCATATTAACTTCAGTTCACTATGTAACTTGTTATATGAACAAATGAACTTGAAACTCAATTATTATTTACTTTCCATACCTGTTGAGCATTTCACGTTTTGCATACTAATAGTACTAGGTAGTTAGCTTAATTCAGTCTTTTGATTTTTTCAATTATTTTATATAATATTATATAGGGTAAGTTGAAGTTAATTTCCAGTTACGACTAAAGGGGTCAATTCTCGGAAACAATATTAATAGCAAAATTCTTCAGACAATAGAATAAATCGCCCAAACTGGGTACTCTGGAGTAAGTGAACAGGACAGTAGTGTATTCCCCATGTTAAACGCCCATTACTGTCCTGTTCACTATATCCAGCGCACCCTGTTTTGGCGATTTATTCTGTCGTCTGAAGAACTTTGCTATAAATTATTGTTTCCGAGAATTGACATCCTTTAGTCGTAACTGGAAATTAACTTCAACTTACCCTATCAGCTGCCTTAAATTATACCGCAATATGAAAAATGAAAATGTCTACGGGAAATTCCCATGTTAATTTCAAGCCGCTGCCATATTGTTCTCCGTGTCAACAATAGTAAACAGTGACGTCAAAGCCTCCTACGTCACGCATTTTCAGCGATTTTACTATAGAAAATTCCCGTTGACTTTTTATTTTCCGTCCTATTTCTAACTTAACCAACGCACAGCCAAAACAATGGTATTTTCTGTTACGTCTAAAGGAGAACTATAAAATTGATATCTATTTGGAAGATAGCATTATCATATTTTAGAGAAAACCGGGAGAACAGGTTGCTCTGGAATTAGTGAACAGGACATTGGGCAACTATTATATTGCAATATTTTGGGTTGCTATTGTGACGTTACGTTCAAGATTTGCATGTAGGGAGAATTTACCGACATTAAAATAAGTTTGATGCTCTTACAGGCGAAATGAGCGATGTGCATGCAAGTAAAAATTATCAATAATTAGAATAAAAATGTAAATAAAAGTAATGACTGTCTTACTTTTGTTGTTCATGGGTGTATAATTCTGGTTGGACACTTGCAAATTTTCCGAGAATTTGCACGTGACCAACCAGAATTATACACCCATGAACACCAAAAGTAAGACAGTCATTTCTTAAAAAATTAATCAAAAATCAAAATTACTGTCCGCGCGGCTCACTTCCGAAACTGGATAAACATGATTTTGTATAATTTGTCATTCAAAAATTTAAATGAAATGGATACCATTCGATAGATCTCATTTACAGGTAGTCGTAAATTTTGGTATATAATATATGGTCATGCGTTTATGCAATCATATTATACAGACAAAATACTTTTTAGATAGGGAGTTTTCAATGTTAAATTTCAGCATGACGTCGCTGAGTTTCACACAGAGTATATGGACACTGTCATGATGTCATGGGAAAATTTAGCATGGCAAATCGCCCATCTAAAACTTGTTTTGTCTGTAAAGTTTGATTGCAAGCACTGACTATCGTATAACTTAATTATACTGAAATTAATAACTAAGCGAGATCTATTGAATGGTATCCATTTCATTCAAATGTTTGTAAGACAAAGTATTCAAAATCGCATTTATCCAGTTTCAGAAGTGAGCCGCGCGGACAGTAGGCCACACCAATAAGATTTGCAGTTTGTCAGAAGTCCCAGTCGTAAAAATTCGATTCCGGAATTTAAATTTTTTTATTTTGTGTGCGGTCCATATTTCAGAGTCAGAATTTTTTTTTTTTGAATCTATATCACTGAAGCATTTGAAGCATGGAGTAAATGACAGAAAAGAGTGTCAAGCGTCTCGAGTATGTTGATTTATCTCGTCGAAGATGACAGCAACGCTTGTTGTGAATGTTCATTCGACAAACACAAGACAACCTGTCCCCTACCTTAAAAACCCTAGCATATTTAGACAATGTAATCCTTCAGGAATTGTTCATAATTCTTTTAATGTTGACCGACCCTTGAAATAATGATTGTTGTGTTAACAACTCAAACAAAGCCGGTTGGGTCGTTGCAGTTCAGGAAAATGAAATCTCTTAGTAAACAGACAAAGGTGACATTGAAGTTGAATTTAAAGTATATAAGAGTTCATATTGAAACATAAGATGGAGAGAGTGAATGCCGTGATAATGTCCAAAAAGATCTTTTTCCCCCGAATCAAACCAAGTCGACAAGTTGGGTTAAAACTCTAGATGATGAGTGGGACCATAGAATGAATTTTTTTAAACAGCAAACGTATGTTTGAAGGGGATCAGTGTTTGCGACACCACAGTGTTTTCTCACTGGATATCGAACTCCTGTGCTATTACTTTGTTCAAACGGAAAGTCAATGACAAGAAGATAAAGTTATAAACATTCTAGTTTATAACAAATAAGAAAATGTATCATTATCTTTCATATAACTAGTACATTCAATGGAATTTCACAGTTCTAGTAGATGTAGTATGAGAGTAATATACATCAAGAACAAAATACTGACAAAGGTTTTCCTAGACTGTTTTAATTTTTAATGTACCGGTAATACATGTAGTACAATGTACCAGTAGGGTTTACATGCTTTTCATGTGGCATCCTCAAATTAAATTTGGGGGTTTTTTTTGACAAAGTCAAATACCTTTTAGTCAATAAAATGATATATGCGCTATTGTTTGTACTGTTTGATATGTAACATCTCTCAGAATATTCATTTTCATGACATGATTTCAGCAAAATAACTTATCTGTTATCTGCTATTTCTTGAATGTTTTATTCATTTATTCAGTTGTTGTTTCCTTGAGATACAAGAATGAATCTTAAAATAGCAAACTATAATTGACAGCGAGTTCATTCTTTTTGCATTATAATCGGTATATAGTCTTGGTGTGCACCTGATATTTTGTTTGAGGTCCTGACCTCAAGGGTCTTGGAAAATGGGTGTGGTCATTCTTTTTGCATTTAAATGGGTCTGTGACCTTGTGACCTTGACCATGTTGACCTTAACCCTATACAACATTTAATGTTAAGAAGTTTTGAATTCAGATTTCTTTTATTCTATTAAAGATAGGCCTTTCATATTTCATACACACATTCACCATAAAGAGTACTATATTTTGGTACCATGACTTTTGACCCTGTGACCTTTTGACCTTGACCTTCACCCTACATGTATACAACATTTTAGGTTAAGAAGTTTTGAAAGCAGATTTCTTTTATACTATTAATAGTAGGCCTTTCATATTTCATGCACACATTTGTCATAAAGAGTACTTGTACTACATTTTGGTACCATGACTTTTGACCCTGTGCCCTTGACCTTGGACATATGTTGAAATTAGGTTAAGAAATTTTGAAAGCAGATTTCTTTCATACTATAAATGGTAGGGTTTTCATATTTCATACAAACATTAACCACAAAGAGCACCACAGTTTGGTATCATGACTTTTGACCTTGACTTTGGGCATTTGTCGCAATTTTGGTTAGGAAGATTTGAAAGCAGATTATTTGCATACTGTAAATGGTAGGCTTTTCATATCTCATACAAATTGAACGTTGCGTCATAAATGGTCCTGTTAATATAAAACGTCTTGAGGGGGGTATAATTCGTCCACTTTAGGGCAGTTCTAGTTTTTTAGGATACTTCCTTTCAGGAAGTCTCCTTCTGTTATCGTAACAGTTGAGACATTGCCGCTTTGCAACGTATCCATACACCTCAAAATATAGTGCTTTTTCTAAATTAGGAATTTGCTGTCTGACACATGCAAGATCAAGATTATCCTCCTTCTTGGTAAAAGTTTCAATTGCATATAAAGTAAATGCATCACAAAAAATCAATTATTTATTTCTTGCTTTCACTGCTCGCCGGTGGCATAATAATATATTACTTCTTAAACTTAGACAATGTAAGAGTTGTCTTCCCTATGTACATGATGTATAAACCGATGAGAAACGAAGGTAGAAACCAAGCATGATCTTGTTGAAAGAAATACGAAATTCTGGTAATTAAAATGAGAATTTTTGGAAATTACCAATGATAATAAACTTAAAGGTACAAATGTACACTGGAACTACATGTAATCGCTCTTTTATCAGATATATTGTAGATTGCTTAGTAAAGTAATTTTAAACATGCATGCATGGTCTTAACATCTTTCTAGTTTCCATTTTAAACATGCATGCAAGGTCTTTACGTCTTTCTAGTTTCCAAATGGGTTAATTTCAAGACACTGCTCCTGGTTTAAGTCGTCAGAATAAAATGTAATTTAAAGTATACTACTTTAGTAAATATAAACAGTTTATGCTGTTTATAGAACACAATAAGCTCATAGAAATGAAAATTATTAGCTTCACATGCATTTGCATCCTATGTATAAAAAATTCATCATCAATTCTTCATTACATAAACAATAAAATTATTCAACATTCATCTGCTGACTATAAATTTTGAATAGAAGTATTGTTCAGGACCTTCAGTCCTTTGATTTTAGCTACTGGTACATCTCTAATATCTCTTCTTACTTACAGGTATCTAAATATCAAAGTTAAGGCCATTGGTTTATGCTACATATTTGTACAATTTTTCAATCCCATATACATTGTATGCGTTGGCAAAAGTTGATAATATACTAGTAGTTCTGCACTATAGTAAAGTATGTAAAGTGAAAAAAAAACTCATAACTAAGGACATTTTTTTAGAAAATAATAATTTTCTTGTGATTTTCAGTCCATTCTTAAGTCAACATCGCTATGCTACAGCTGAAGCACAAGCCCAGGAGCCTGGTCAAGATGTCAAAGCCAGTAAAGCCAAAAGCCAACCAGAACCAGTCAAGGTCAGTATCTACGTATTCAACATCTCTCTACTTTTTTAATGTGCAAAACAATGTAAGAAGCAAAATTCAAATGCAACAGTTAGTAGGGAGGAGTAATTTTGAGATTTTTGTTTTAATATAGGAGTCAGTTTCATTTGCCAAGAACTTATTCAGAGGCACAATCAAGGCAGACCAAGTATTCCCTTTCCCTGAGGGTATGTCACTATAGAGCTTTATTAAAAACAGATTGCATTAAAGTCAAAGTGGTATTTACATGTACCTGTAAGATACATGTACATGTATTGCTGAATAAACACACAAATGTTGTACAGTGCATGTACATGTATACACCACAGTGTACTTTGTAGTTCTAGTTGTCAAGTGCATGCCCCTGTAATGAGAGAAGTACATGTATGATTTTTGGCCCTTCTATTTGTCTGTTTATCTGCAAAATCTTTAATCTTGGCCTTAACTTTTGAGTGGTAAACATAAACATTGCAGCTTCAATATTCCTTGTGACAGTTATTCTACTGGTCCAAAATTTGACCACTTTGACCTTGAGCTACTTTTTGAATCGGCAAATCATCTGATGGGGGCATTTGTATTTCACAAACATATCTTGTGCTCTGTAAATAAAGTTTGACAATACTTGTGTAAATATATAATATGTACTACATGTATTACTATTCTTTATATGTTGTATTTCTGTACAGTCTATAGATTATATCAGATGACATAAGCATACTATGTCAGTACCTGTACATGTATACAATAAAAGCTGATTTTACAAGTGATAATAATTAATATAGCATGCGGACACTGTAAACATACAAATTATAAACACGACTCTTGTACCTACATGTATTATAAATATACAATACTGTGTTCTTGTAACAGTTCTAGATGATGAACAGACAGAAATGCTTCAAATGTTGGTGGATCCTTGTGCAAAATTCTTTGAGGTAATTACTTTCTATGATGAGGAATAGTTTATGCATAATATTACATGTACAAAAAAGTACATACTACATTATCTGCATCAAAATCTGTTGGAAAATGAAAAAGTATTTAAGAGATCTAACACTCAAATGGAACATTTCAAACACTTTGTCTTGAAACAAATTATACTATTTCAAAGAAAAAGAAGATTGATTCTGTTTTGTGGTTGTATAGACATAAACTAAATATATCATCCACTTTAGCATGGAAAAACTTGCTAAAAATTCAACCATGACCATGTAGGCATCTAGAAATGTGTACATTTATAAAGTGAATATAATAATCTTTCAAATTTGGTCTTAAAATTTTTGTCTTTTATTGATATAGGAGCAGAATGATGCCCTAAAGAATGACTCCCTAGAGAAGGTAGAGGACCATGTAATGGAGGGACTGAAGGAGATGGGGGCATTCGGACTTCAGGTGCCACAGGAACATGGTTAGTTGGAGTAAAGTTTGTTTTTGTTCAAATGGATAAAGTCAATATTGTTTTACTTTTATGCTCCTCATCAGTCTGTTGAAATTACTCATAGGTGTTGTGATTGAAGAAGTTTACTTGCAGTATGGTACCTGAAGTTCTTTCAGGATTTCTTGATTAAAAAGGGTTTAAAGATTTACTCAAGCTTAAAATTTGCTGAACAATGACACTTATATATGTCCCAAACTGATTCCCATCTAAAGTTGTAAATGTGTGTGCAAATTGTAGGAGGACTTGGTTTGAATAACACTCAGTATGCCAGACTAGTGGAGATCGTAGGATCACATGATCTAGGAGTTGGTATCACGCTTGGCGCACATCAGGTCTGTATATCTACATGTATGTTTAATTTTTAGCTCGCCGGGACGAAAAAGTCCGGAGAGCTAATGCCATACCCTCGGCGTCATTGTCGTCGTCCGTAGACAAAACTTTAAGCTGGGCTATATCTCTTGAACTATAAGGGGTAGTGCTTTTATATTTCACATGTAGATACCTTGTGACGAGACCTGACCTTTCATTTGAGACCATGACCTTTGACCTAGTGACCTTGACCTTGGACTTTGACCTACTTTTCAAAACTTTAACCTGGTTTCTGACAAAAAACTGTATAGGCGAGCTATGTAATCTTTGATTACCCTATGTTTCATATGAAGCACTCACCATCGTATGGCATGTTTATTGAAGAAAACATAATATAGGATTATCAGATTTAGGTTCGGAACAGTTCAGTATTAAAACATCTACACATATGATGTCAGATGTTTTGTGACACAATTCTCTATCGTCATACATTTATATGTTTTTCCCAATTTAACTGTGGTGAATTCAAAATCATTCAGTAGATTGGTTATGTTTCTGAGCTCTCTATCAAGATTTTGTTTAGAAATGTAGCTATTTAAACAGTCATTAAGATGAGAATTGAGTATTTGCAGAATACAAAATTATTTCCCATTTGAGACGTCATCTAACGTAAAACCTACATGACGTCATGAAAATGATATGGTAATGTCAAATATTTATCGTCATTTCCCAGAGTTAAAGGATCGTTTCCATAGATTTTGATGACGTCATAATTACTCTACGCAAGATACTGTCCCAAACGGGATGTAACTCTGGTTTTTATAAAGTAGGAAATTGGCACATTTACATGTACATGTGTGTATAGGCTTTCATACATGTATGTCTTTTCTGTGATGAAGTTCAGCTATAAAATTCAGTCATGTAGTCTTTTGTACTCATTTGAAAATGTTTAAACACATTAATTATGTGAAAGATTTCATTTTTAGCTCACCTCGACGAAGTTGAGATGAGCTTATGCTATAACCCCGGCGTCTGCATCCACATCCGGTTAAAGTTTTTGGGGTAACTCAGTATCTGACAAAGTACTGATGCTACAGTAACCAAACTTGCACAAGTGATTCATCTTGGGATGCTGAGGTGAACCCATGCATCGGATGCAGCATCTGACCTACATTTTCCGGTTGAATGACTTTGACAATGTCTGGTTAAAGTTTTTGGGGTAGTTCAGTATCTGACAAAGTACTGATGCTACAGTAACCAAACTTGCACAAGTGATTCATCTAGGTATGCTGAGGTGAACCCATGCATTGGATGCAGCATCTGACCTACATTTTCTGGTTGAATGACTTTGTCAATGTCTGGTTAAAGTTTTTGGGGTAGTTCAGTATCTGACAAAGTACTGATGCTACAGTAACCAAACTTGCACAAGTGATTCATCTTGGGATGCTGAGGTGAACCCATGCATCAGATGCAGCATCTGACCTACATTTTCCGCTTGAGTGATTTTGCCTTATAAGGCCAATATTGAGCGAAGTATAAGTGCTACATGTACCAAACTTGCATATTGGATGTATCTTTGATCAAACTTTCTTAAAATGACCTTGACCTACTTTTTCCACTTGAGTGATTTTGCCTTTAAAGGCTTATATTGAGCAAAGTATAAGTGCAACATGTACCAAACTTGCATATTGGATGTATCTTTGATCAAATTTTCATAAAATGACCTTGACCTACTTTTTCCACTTGAGTGATTTTGCCTTTAAAGGCCAATATTGAGCAAAGTATAAGTGCTACATGTACCAAACTTGCATATTGGATGTATCTTTGATCAAACTTTCATAAAATGACCTTGACCTACTTTTTCCACTTGAGTGATTTTGCCTTTAAAGGCCAATATTGAGCAAAGTATAAGTGCAACATGTACCAAACTTGCATATTGGATGTATCTTTGATCAAATTTTCATAAAATGACCTTGACCTACTTTTTCCACTTGAGTGATTTTGCCTTTAAAGGCCAATATTGAGCAAAGTATAAGTGCAACATGTACCAAACTTACATATTGGATGTATCTTTGATCAAATTTTCATAAAATGACCTTGACCTACTTTTTCCACTTGAGTGATTTTGCCTTTAAAGGCTTATATTGAGCAAAGTATAAGTGCTACATGTACCAAACTTGCATATTGGATGTATCTTTGATCAAATTTTCATAAAATGACCTTGACCTACTTTTTCCACTTGAGTGATTTTGCTTTTAAAGGCCAATATTGAGCAAAGTATAAGTGCTACATGTACCAAACTTGCATATTGGATGTATCTTTGATCAAACTTTCATAAAATGACCTTGACCTACTTTTTCCGCTTTAGTGATTTTGCCTTTAAAGGCCGATATTGAGCAAAGTATAAATGCTACATGTACCAAACTTGCATATTGGATGTATCTTTGATCAAACTTTCATGAAATGACCTTGACCTACTTTTTTCCACTTGAGTGATTTTCTTAATTACATGTGCTTAGAGATATGTTTAAATTGAACTTTGCTGCTGCGAGGTGAGCTTCGTAATCTTTGATTACACTATGTTTTTCAGTCCATTGGATTCAAAGGCATCTTGTTATCCGGAAATCCTGAGCAGAAAGCCAAGTATTTGCCAGATCTTGCCAGCGGCAAAAAAATGGCAGCATTTTGTCTCACTGAACCAGCAAGTGGCTCTGATGCTAGTGTATGTATGAGCTTGTTCTGTTAAAGTAGATTCACGTAAGCAACTGGAGTTTCTCGTGCTAGGAACACATTCGTATTATACATATATATTCATGTACAAGCAGAAGGTTTAATAGCATTCAATGAAATTGTTTTAGTTGCAATTTATCATAAATGTTGCAAAATTTTTCCTGCGTAATCTCACTCTTTTTTCAACTGTCAAGGAGTGAGATCTCCCTCTTTCGAGATTTTCAAAGTTAATTTTGGAAAGATTGCTAGCAGGAATGTAGAATTTAATTTTCAGTAAGAAAATCAAGAAAAAACCACTGTGGTCAATTCTCAAGCTACACAAAAATTATTATAACTGAAAAAAAAACTACTGAAGATTACTCATATCAATGGAAAAATTAGTGAAAGATCTACAGTCAGTAAGCATAAACCTAAATGCAAAGAACTATATTTGATTACTCTCTTTCATCAATTTTAAAGAGATACATGTATAAGACTTTCATCTTTAACTCATTTTCATCTATAAAACTGATAGATAGTTTCATCAGATAAGTTGTAGTCATCATTTACATGTAATTTATATGATTGTAGTCTATAAAGACCAGAGCTGTACCATCAGCTGATGGTAAACATTACACACTGAATGGAAGCAAGATTTGGATCAGTAATGGAGGGCTAGCAGAAGTCTTCACAGTCTTTGCTAAGGTATGTAGATGTCTGTTACTTACCCTTACTAATTATTGATATCCGAAGATCTTTGAATTTAAATTTCAATTCATTTTGAGAAACTAAGGTAGAAAATTATGAGGAAAACTCGAATTTTAAATTACATGTAAGTTGCCTAGCTATACATGTATTCTTGCAGTCCTAATAGTCAAGCATAAAGACAAACACTGGTCTTGTAGAACATATTTTACGTTTTGTTGTAATACCATTGTAGACTCCAGTAAAGAATGAAACCACCGGAGAAACCAAGGATAAGATTACTGCTTTCATCGTAGAACGTTCCTTTGGTGGAGTGTCCAAGTAAGTTCATCAACAATATCATAACTATTGTATTAGTAATCTATCGTAAGGTTGTTACAATCTCTCCTAGTATGATGACATTGTTTTGAGGGTTCTTATTATATTGTATAATTCAAGCCATATTCTTTACAGTTATTGATTACAATGCTTACTTACAAGTTTGATTTCTTGATTTAGTGGTCCACCAGAGAAAAAGATGGGAATTAAGGCTTCTAACACAGCGGAAGTTTATTTTGAGGACTGTAAAGTTCCAGCTGAAAATGTTCTCGGAGGTAAATTATGTCTCTTCTGCAGAAGTGAAATACATTATTTGTTAACCTGTAATACTTCAAAGAGCTCTTAGTTTTAAATGACAGAAAGTATGTACGAACAGTGCATCTTTATGTATATGTTTAATTTTATTCATTTGCATACCATCACAAGATAGCATTGTCACCACTTTCTTACTTTTATTCTTCAGGTATAGGAAATGGTTTCAAAGTGGCTATGCACATTTTAAACAATGGTAGATTTGGGATGGCAGCAGCTCTGTCTGGAACTATGTCATATTGTATAAGAAAAGCAGTAGGTATCTGTGGTCAAAACTATAAACATGGCAAATTATACTACGGTATGTATGTAAGGAATATGTTGCAATAGGTTAGGAAAACCACGAACAGCAGGAGTAGGTAGTCAAAGTTTTATTTAATATTTCATCTGCACAAACTGATTCTGACAGGCTGAAAATTATTTTCTAGATCTACACGTATCTTAAAAAAGTATGTTTTAGTAAGATTTTTGTAAGGTTTTTGGTATTTGAACAAGTTTCCTTCAAGCACAGAAACATCCAAAGGACGTTTAGCTCTACTGGTCAAAGACCAGTTGAGCTTATGCGAGCACCTATCCCTCTGTCCGTTAAACATTTCTTGTGGTTTCAAGTCTTCTGAAATTGTTGGTGATGGAAAGTTAATTCTTTTTACATCATGGTAGGTCTATGGTCTAGTTGTGCACCTGATATTTTGTTTGAGCCTCTGACCCCTGGGGTCTTAGGAAATGGGTATGGTAATTTTCTCCTACATGTATATTCATGTAACTCTATGTATACACAATATCTTGTGTTCACCATTTCTCAAAAAGTATAAATGATAGAAAGTTGATCCTTTTTTAATCATGATGGGTCTATGATCTAGCTGTGCACCTGATATTTTGTTTGAGCCACTGACCCCTGGGTTCTCAGAAAATGGGTGTGGTTATTTTCTCCTATACATGCATAACTCTATGCAATCTTGTGGTCACCATATCTTAGAAAGTATAAATGATGGAAAGTAAATTCTTTTTGCAACATGATGTGTCTATGATCTATTCGTGCACCTCAATTTTTGTTTGAGGTCCTGACCCCCAGGGTCTTAGAAAATGGGTGTGGTCATTTTCTCTTATATAAATCAATGTTATCTTGTGGTCACCATTTCTTAGAAAGTTTAAATGATAGAAAATTAATTCTGTTTACAATATCAAAGGTCTATGATATAGTTGTTCACCTTTTACTTTGTTTGAGCCCCTGACCCACAGGGTTGTAGAAAAGGATTTGGGCATCTTCTCTTATATAACTATGTAATCTTGGTCACCATTTCTCAAAAAAGTATAAATGATAGAAAGTTAAATTCTTTTTGCAACATGATGTGTCTGTGATCTAGATATGCACCTGATATTTTGTTTGAGCTTCAGACCTCCAGGGTCCAGGGTAATTATGCAACATCAATTTTCAGAAAGCATAATTAATAGAGTGTAAATTATTTTTGCAACGTAATGGGTATTGGTTTAGTTGTGAAAGGTTTTATAATTAGTTTGAGCCCCTGACCTCCAGGGTCTTGGGAAATGGGTGTGGTCATTTTCTACTATGCAGCTGACTATGTAATCTTGTGAATACCGTTTCTCGGATAGTGTAATTGATAAAGAGTCTTTCAATTTAATTCAAGTTATGTTAAGTTATGCTTGCGCAACTGATATTGTTTTAAGCCCCTGACCCCTTGGGTCTTAGAAAATGGTTGTGTCACTTAGATAAATTAAAGTAAACAACTAGGAGAGCTTCAGTCTCGTCAGAGACTTCTAGTTCAATCTCATTTTCTTTATGGAGTACAAAATGAAAAATTAAATGAGAGATTCAAACACTTTTATTAACTAGAAAATTTCAGACCATTTTAAGTAGTATGCAGTTAATAAATGTATAAAATATAGAGCTGTTTTAGCCTCTTATTTCACAAGATTAAGAATCAAGTCAGTCAAAGTGACATTGGTAACATTTCATAAACACACCTTGTAGGTAGATCATGCTTCAGAGAGGAATCAGTTTGGAGATAAGATTGCTAACTACGGAGCCATACAGGAGAAGATAGCCCGTATGGTCATTGCACAGTATGTCACTGAGGTAAAAGTTTTATGTCAAACACAATGCAAGCAAAAAAGCACAAAGTGAGAGGAATGATTGATGGGTGGGAATTTGACTTATCTTCCTACCGGTAGTTAGATATTGATGCTTGAAGACAAGGTGACAAAATGTCAATTTTGCCAAGTTCTATTCACTAAATATGCAAGATAGCTACAGCGTGTGCAACATGTTCGTTCTGAAGATAAGGTGACAAATACATCTAACAAAAGTTATACAGATGAATTAGTCACCTACCTAAACCATTTTTCAAAACTTGGACACCTTTTCTTCCAAAGTAAATTTATGATGTCAAGGCAATCAAAAACATCCATATAACTTTTGCAAGATGTATTTGCAATCTTCTGTATTGCAAATAATGTAAAACAAAATAGAGTTTGAATTTAAAGTTAAATGTTCAAGTTTCTGGTACCTGTATAAGATATAATAAGTTGGATAGTATATCTAGGAATGGTAATGCTATGTGATATAGAAACATTAATATTTGAAATTCATTATGTAAATATGTTAAAATGAAATACTTGAACTTCTTATGATTATTATATTTATAGTCAATGGCGTACATGGTATCAGCTAACATGGATCAAGGCTCTCCAGAATTTGAAATTGAAGCAGCAATCAGCAAAATATATGCCTCAGTATGTACTTTACAAAATCATTTAATACATCCATTTTAGGAGGGACGTAATGGTCTAGCTTTCCATTTACAGTATCTGTCTGTCTCCATTTCTGTGTGGCAAGGGATTCAGACTGAAGAATTTGTCATTTTCATATGTCATATTATATGTCACTAAGGATCACCACATTGATAGGGAAAACTTGTCAAAGTGCTGAGGGAACTGACTGAACCTCTTGTACTAAGATATTCATACTTACAACAAAAAATTACCATAACAGTGAGAATACTCAAGGGCAAAGTAGTTTATTGCTGATGATGGTATCCCATCAAAATACCATTAAATTATTTGGAAAAGAAAATGATTTAAGAGTTTTTGGATTCAAAATTATTGTAATCTGCCAGTATATTACATGCAGATAAGCTCCATGTGCATGTATTGTAGATTTATAGATGCATATGATCTCCTGACAATTTTTCTATAAGGTATTATAGCCTGTTTATGTGTATTTCAGGAAGCAGCCTGGTTCTGTGCTGATGAAGCCATCCAGGTGACAGGAGGTATGGGATACATGAGGGTAAGTATATACATTTAACTGTCACTTATACATGTACATTCTTCTGATCCTGCTGACTTTAACCAACTTGAAATTTTGTATTTCAGTAGTCCAGTGTGCTTTCAGAATAATGATAATCTGTTGTTAGCCTGTCCATCTATCAATACTTTGATTATTATGTAATTACTTAGGTAGGTTTTAGGATAAAACTTTTATTTTTCATACACACCTAAAGGATAGTTCAAGAAATGTGCCAAAAAATTACTGGGCTATCAAATGTCAAAGTCAAACTCAGGCAAATTTTGCTGAAATATTTTGCTAGTTCAAAAAGTTTTTCAGTTTTGGATAAAGGATCTTGATATCACGATAATCATTAAATGTGTCTTTACAGTTTTACTTTCCTTTGAAGAGACTGATTATATAGACATAACATCTCTAAATGTAGTCAGTGTATCTCTGTACTTTGTAAACATGTATAACTACTTTTTACAGGACTGCGGACTTGAGAGAGTGATGAGAGACCTTAGAATCTTTCGTATTTTCGAGGGAACAAATGACATCCTCAGGATCTTTATAGCCCTTACTGGGATTCAGGTATAGATAGTTACAAACATAGTTATATTGTTATAAGTATCCATATCAATCACATATTGCACTCATGTGTTTTACACTCTTGTGTTGTAAGTTGTTTTATTTAAGATAGCAGAAATGTCATTTGGGTCTTTTGCCATTGAGAGATGTTTTTTTACTGTCAATCAAAAATCGTTGAGCAAATTGTGACTTTACATTGCATGTATTTTGTGCAACAAGTACTATTGCTATCTGGGTCATTTAAGTACGTGGTTATGCAGTCCTTCAGTCTC
The DNA here is from genome assembly GCA_033119305.1 of Pinctada imbricata. Classification (NCBI taxonomy): domain Eukaryota; kingdom Metazoa; phylum Mollusca; class Bivalvia; order Pterioida; family Pteriidae; genus Pinctada; species Pinctada imbricata. Next base: position 55,681,593 of record VSWD01000008.1, on the reverse strand, counting down.
CAAAACTTCCAACCCTCTGGTGGAAAACAATGTTCTGGATGAGAGTTGGTCTGTTAAGACGGGTGGATCAATGTAATTGATGAATGCTGATCAGATTTACTATGACTGATGCTCTGGATTTACATGTACTTTTCTCATTGTCATCGACTTTATACATATGTATACCTTTTATTTTATACAGTATGCGGGAAAATATCTACAAGAAGTACAGAAAGCGATGAAGAACCCTGTAGGCAACATGAGTGTACTGATGGATATGACCAGTAAACGGGCAAAGAGGTGAGTATATATAGGTAGATATTATACAATTATGGACTTTTTACTAGGTGAATATGGTGCGATATTTTTTTAAAGTGAAAATATTGACTGTGTTTTGGTCTCTTTTTAGATAATTGTTGCCCACTTAGTGTAGAGACAGTGCTTGTTTTACACATAAGCACTATTTTTACCTTGTTGCTTACATTTCTTATTTTGATAGATTTTAGAACCTTCTAAAATCTCGGGCCTTGCAATACAAATGAAAATTTATTATAATAAAAAAGTTTGTCTATCAGATCTCTCAGTTTCAAAGCTGTTAGTATATAAGCACGCAATTAAGTAATGGAAGATTTTATGGCTAGTAAGCCTGTATGACCATTTGGGTCTCCTCTTGTATTTACACACATTTCTTTATCCTCAAACTTTATGAGGAAAAAAATCAGTAGTATTATTAATGTTTTTGTCAATGCTTTTTACAAAAATTCAAATATGCACGCAATTGTAAGTTGCAAATCATTCTATTAATGAATTTAGTTTACACTGTATCATATCTTAATATCATTTACCTTTATAATGAATACTTACAGAGCATTAGGAGCCAGTCTAGGTCAGTCACTGACTAAAGATGTACACAAGGATCTACATACCTCAGCAGACCAGGTCAGTCACACAAATATCTCCGTGTATTGTTGTGTGTTTAGGTTTTTGTTGTACATGTATTGCATTGCTTTCCTTTTTGAAGGCCTTTTCCTTAGGCTACCATTAGTGGTACATTGCCCTTCTACATTTGTACATGTCATGTAAGGTCTCACACTCTTTTCAAAAACTGACTTGGACTGTGATGAAATTAGATAAAAAAAATACTGTTCATATACTGATTTTGTCTATTTTTAAAAAAGATCTTTTGTGACTTAAATTCCATAAGAGATTAGTATCAATGATCATAGGATGTATTAGTCATCAAGTACAAACCACTATTATAAGAATGTATATTAATCTAGTTACATGTTTTGTTTTTTTATTTAATCAGACTGTAAAGGCCATTGAGAACTTTGGAGGAACTATAGAGGATCTGTTGATAAAACACAAGAAGAACATTCAACGTGAGTATATGTGTAAACTACAGTATTATAGATTGTGTTCAATCAAATTTGTTTTCCCCTTGTATCCAAGATTTGAGGGGGGATATTGTATTTGCCCTGTCTGTAGACCTTTGTTTGCCTGTCTGAAACTTTAACTTAAATTGATTCATATAAGATTCTATACAATTATTGACGTTTGATGAGGTCTACTTGTGACTGTACAGACCTGGTCAGGTACTGGTTCGGCCTCGGTTAACCAATGCCTGACCAGGTCTGTATAGTCATGTGTAGACCGAAATCAAAAGTCAATAACTGCTTTATTAAATTATCAGGATTTTATTAACATTTGCATTGTAATGATACGCAAAGTCAAAGATCTAACACTACAAAAATCAGTGCATGCGCTAATCCTGAATAGACTGCTTTGCAGCGTTAGCGGTCAACTCACTCTAAGGTACACTCTATCAAACAGCATCTCCACCAATCAGAAATAAGGAAAATCAGCAATAATTCCTGATCATTTAATAATAATCACTTATTACATAGAATGTTTGGTAAAATACTGTGTCGTAATTTTGAGCTTTTGTATTGTCACCTACATGACGCATGTACAATGTATATAATATCATATTCCAAATCAGAAAAAAATAGGATCCAACGTAAAGGATATAAATATGTAAAAATGTTAAAGCACCACAAGAAAGGCGATGTAAAATTTTACATTTTTATTACGACACGTGTTTCGGCTAGTATTGTTAGCCTCTTCAGATAATAATAATACCATATTCCGACATAGTTTGCTTATCTGTATCATATTCATTACAGATGAACAGTTCATACTGAAACGGTTGGCAGACTCAGCTATCGATATATTTGGGATGGTGTCTGTATTGTCTAGAGCCTCAAGGACATTAAATCAAGGCCAGCCTACTGCTGAACATGAAACCAATATATGTCAAGTTTTCTGTGATGAGGTATAAACATTATGAGTAATGTAATTTGTAGAATTTAGGAAGCTGCATGCATAAAATGTTAATGGCTATATTGAACTGGATTAAGTTCAGAATTTAAAACTTTAAATCATGACACATACAGGTATAGTTTTCAGCTTTAATAAAGATATTCTATTTCTATTTTACAGGGTAGCTTCCCTGTTCAGATGTTATCAACAATAACTAGCTATATGTACATGTATTTGCTTATCTTTAATCTTGGGAACTAAAGCTTCAGTCCTTTGTAAAATGTTATCATTTTTTCCAGGCATCAGAGAGAATTGCCGCCAACCTCAAAGCCACAAAGTCCTCAGATTCCACAAAGATCTTCAAACAATTGTCCGGTATATCGAAAGATGTGGTGACCAATGGTGGCTCCCTTCAGCGGCATCCTCTCGGATTCTGAGATGTGTACTGACAATATTGTAAGGGTGTTCGCATAGAAAACAAGAAGCATCTTTTGTAACAGGGGTCATACATCTTACATGCCATCAAGGATAGAAACCTTTTGTTCAATGGTTATTAAATTGTATCCATGGTAACAATTTCAGGATAAATTGTCAAATTAAACTCTACATAATAAGGAGTGAACACTAAAATTAATCATGATAAGATGAACTATGAATACTCTCCTATGACAATTTTTACATCTATGATATCTGTGATATATACTTGAGTTTGATAATACATGTTCTTATCACATAAGCTTGGCATCTATAGTGTAAATGTTACAGTATGTGTTAAAATTTTTTGTGTTGTTTGTAAGTTTTAAATGATTTTCCTGGTGAAGATTTTTTTACATTTTGATTTGTGAACTTGGTGAAAATGAGTATGTTTTTGCTTTACACAAGCCAATATAAACTATGAATATTAATTACCTCTGTTGCTTAAATATGTACATGTAACATATTCATACTTTCTCAGGAAATGAAAAACAAAAAACAGGAATCATTGTTCAACATGGACAAATTATAAAAGCATTGTTTGAGCCAATCTCTATTCAGAGTTTTCAAACTTTGTTGACTTCATGTGCCTAGTCACATTGAGCAAATCTACCTAACTTATGTTTGTGATTTATATATTCTGTCATAGCGAGGAAGGGGACAAATATAGGTGTGTATTGTAAATAGATTTCCTGTACATCATTTTGATTTTATGAATGTTTATATTTTGAATCTCTTAACAAAGCTGTCGAACATCTCAGCTTGAAAATGGCAATGCTCAACAATGCAAATTGTAAAATAGCTTCATGTTGTCTACATTTATGTTATCTCATTGATTGATTTCAGCATCTTGTTTGTTCTTATTCCAGCATATCATATGTTTTGATTTCAGCATCTTGTTTGTTTTTGATTTTCAGGATCATCTTGTCTTTGATTTACTTGAATGAATGAATCACTTTTTCACTGTTGTACATGTAGTTGGTCACAGATCAAAGAGCAAATGACAAATAAAACATTGAATTTTTTCAAATTGACAGTCTATTTATTACATTTTCCAAGTCATGAATGAAGTACATGTATCATTGTTATGTGTATTGTAATCGTACACATGTGAAAAGATGTGATAGTTCATTGTCAGTAGTGTTGTGCTGACTATTGCCGACGTCAGCGACATCTTCGCCAGACCTTTCTGATTATGATGATCGATTATGATTTTGATAATTGATTATAATCGGGGAAATTTAAAACATTATAAGAATGAAATATTTTCATCATTAAACCGTAGTTTTGCTAGAGAAAAAGTTCTTGCGTCGTATTTATGATTTAAGTCAACTGATATGTCATTGACTTAGGTCAGTGTGCATACTCGTACATGTATGAATCATTTTCCCCGAGTTTCCATAAAATTTGCTGTCAAGAAAAAGTAAGTTTTGGACAAATCATGAAATATTTTACAGTTCTGCAATGTATTATAAGAATCCGATTATAATCGATAATCAATCAATAGGCTTACCCGATTAATCGATTTTGATTGCTCAACCCGATTTCCAACACTAATATTCAGGCAATTGTTGTCTATGTGTAACTTCTAATCCTCTCAGATAGATTGCTCATTCATATGATATGACCTTTTTCCCATCATCTTTAACCTATTATAATTTTACTACAACAACATGTGATTTCAATCAGTGGAAGTTTGTAATCCCAACAGTATATACTTGATTTGTATCAGAATGACGATGATTGTTTGTTTATCCATCAGACAACTATTACATATACAATCATATATCGCATTCTTTGACTAAGCATTCTGGGAAGAAATTCTAAGAAATAAATGAGAACCCCCCCTCCCCCAATCTAAAAGCTGTGATGATACATGTAATACTACACTGTAAGTGGTACTCCATATGAAGATGGCAAGCTTCATGTGTTAAATTAGCTCGCTTTACTTCAGCAAATATACCTAGTTCTTATTAACAACACAATGCCTCTGTAATTGTATTTATTTTATCATCATAAATTGAAAATTTTGATAAGTAAAACCCAGAATTTGCAAACGTTTTGTAGTATTGAAGATCCATCTGTTAGTACTGCTTCAATGTTATGCTGATGTATTTTAAAGGTGCTTCAATGTTGTCATTAGCCATTTTGTGTAAATTACAAGCTGTGACTTGACAATATTGTCTATGATATTTCTGCACAATATTCCTTGATGCCTTCATGCTGTCTGAAATACTTCTCTAGAATAGGTATGCCTCTCAGTTTACTGAGTGGATACAACATAAAAATCTTGAAAATTTGGATAGCTTTAACCTACATGTATCAAATCTTTAAAAAATCCAAAGGTGAGATTCATTCATCCTTATGTATTGAGTCAGAAAGTTTTTCCTATATGATGATGTCAGATACAATTGGATAAAATTATGACATTATTTCTTTAGTCTTCTTGGCTTTGGACACAGTGGGGCTAACCAAGGTGGGGGCATCTGTTTTGGGTAGCCTTTCTCTGTTCTCCTCTTTAATGGGTTGATTTTATAATATCTGAAATATAATTTTAATCTCAATTACTTTATTGATACTTTTGAAATAGGCCTTTTTTGTATCACTGCATACCTGCCATGATTTTATGTTTCTTGTCACAAATCATAACGACATCATAATTGCTCATTGTGATAAAAACTATTAGAAATCTTTTTTTCTGACAGAGTCGGTAAGGTTGCACATAATTCATACCTATGTAACACAGCAGTTTTTCAATATACTATAATGATTTTGAAGACCAACCTTTGGCAATGTTTTTCATGTAATGCCACTGTTAAAGACTCAAAGTTATTGGGAGGTTATAACATAATTTTCAAAATTGGAATGGTCTATTGTTTCTATATGCTACAGATCATATTGAACTTCAGTCAAAGAGCTATTGTATAAATGGAGAAGTTTACTTGTCATCTTTGATGAAATATAGATATCGGTCTTCCCACATAATGGCTGCATCAGGAGCGTGTGGTAAATCTGGCCAGAATCTATTAATCAGCATGGGGGTTGAGCCTGATGCTGTGTCTTGATCAATGTTCCATTCCCAAAATGTTGTCACCTAGTTGTCACGAAAATAACAAACAAAAAATTAATATTTAGAAACTTTATCAAGTAATGTATGAAAATGGTTAAACAAGTTGGAACAAACCAATTTATTTATATTAAGAACTTACCCCAAAAAGAAAGATAGTAGTGCGTTTCCCTGAGGTCAAGGTCAATGCTGCTCTTGGTGCCCCATGTTTTCTATGGGATGGTACAAGTTTGGGAAATTCCTTGTCAACTCTATGATGTGTTACCCTCCATACATAGCTGCCTGTCAGCAGAAAAGAAGATATTTGGTTAATTACTATAACGAGGGGGGATCATCTACCGCAGAGACTTGATTAAACATGATTTTCAATAACATCTAAACATTTTATCGTTAAATGAAGTCAAATCCAATTTGGGTTAAAAAAAAATGAAGAAAAAGATGTCAACATAATTGTGTCAGATGGTGAAAAACAATCGCCACTATTGAATAAGTTTGAAGGATGAAAAGTAACAACTTTGAATGTCAAAAGAGAAGAAATTACAGTATATGTATGTACCTATTTGAAAGTCACAAACCCTTAAAGAAGTAAACTCTGTTAAGTTCTGGTATGTTAGCAACTGCATCTGAGTGGTAGGGGGCTCCAGCATACCTAGCTCGTACATAGTTAGGGGTATGTCTTCTCTGTCCCGACCTTTTCACATTAAATAAGACTTTCCCTGATAAAACATTAGCATACCCGTATCTGTCTGAAATAAAACAAGAATTACATTTTTATTGCAAGAAATTAAATTTCCTTACAAACAGTAAAAAAAATCATCACCAAGGGGCACGATTCCTGCAAAAATAGGCAACAACGTGCGCAGTTACCATCCAAGACCAAACTATGTATCAAATCATTTCAATTTCTCTACCCATTGCAGAGGAAAGTTCACAAAACTGAAATTTGCATGTCATACAGGGACATAACTCCTCTTAAAATCACAAAAGCACAACATCTCGCACGTTAACCCGCGACGATTATTTTTTTTTCAAAATAATTTAAAAACATCTTTGGATAATAACAAAGAAATGAACATATCTGAATATGTCTGAAATTTCATAAACACGTGTGGGAAAAGTCTGCGTGAAATAATAAACAAGTATATCTTGATCAGAAATGATACCCCACCCCACCATTCTCTAGATATTTCCTGGATTAAATGTTGTCCGTTATCCAAATCTAACGTTCAAAGACAGCAAAAAACATCTACGTAACGCAAAATGAATGCAAATATTGAATATGAATAATAGTCAAAAAGTATAAGCTGCGATCAAATAATGTTGATATACCTCTACACCTCTTCTAGCAAATTGCCTAGTAATCGTATTGTACTCTTACCTAGAAATAAGTCGTCTATTTGCCTGCAGGGATTTTCTATGTGGCTTACGTTGACAACGGGAGGTTGGCCATGACGTCTCCGGCGTCGCTTGTATATCTGTCGTGGTTTTACTCGTGGATATTCTTTAGTACCTTTTCATTGAGATCTCACTTTATTGTATCTATAGCATTTCTTGTATAGTTCATAAACATAAGGCGATGCCAAATTAGTTACTTTGTTTCTGACGGGTAGGTTCTATGCAATGAAAATGCAAAAAAAAAAATCCTTTTTTGCGGGGGTGGGGGCACTCACTAGGATTCAAAAGTAGAGTATCAAAAAGACATAAAGGTTAGAAAGAGAGGTACAGAAAATAAAGGCAGAATACAAAATATATAGGTACATCTGATAGGCGCAGAAGTTATTATTGGGAGAAGTTCAAACGATTTCTATGTATGTACCAGAGCTATGCTCATTTGTTTGACTGAAAATGATACTGCTCTGGTAAATACATACCGTACAATCTCTCTAGTTGTTCTCGTTCATGAGGATGGAGCTTATCAAACTTGACTTTGGTACTGGTGTGGGGTGACATGACTGCGTCACGGTCCATCACGTGATCTAATCCAAGAGCGTGGCCGAACTCATGTACAGATACGTACAGGCAGGTTGATGCCTTTGGTGGGGTCATTACTGAGGGTCCAGGGCTCTGCATCGTCAAAATGGGTCTCACCTGATGTTGGGGCGAAAGCATGGGCGAGAATCTGACCTACTAAAGACATAGACGCTATGTTACGTGGGTGTTATAGAGCTATGTTTTGAATTTCAAGCTAAATCCTCTTGATCTTCATATATCCGATAAAATAGTGGCTTGGCGCCTTGTAATCCGGATAACCAGATTTTGCTCTATCACTCATCATTTAATGTTCGTCTTAGGTTGACATCGACTGCTTAACGGTCGGCCTGGCCATATAGACATTTTGCGGTGTTTATTGTCTATTTGGGCTGTTCATGTATGAATGGAAACTTCATATGTAAGTTTTACATGTTTACGTACCCTTTCCATCGAAGGCATTATAGTAGCCATCACCATGCTCTCCTTTAGCAAACAATATATTTATATCTGGATTCTTCTTACGGTACTTGAATCGTAGTGGTGCATGTCGAGACCAGAAACCAAACGCCATTTGAAATGCTTTCCTGTGGACACAAAACATCCAGTATAGCCGACCAAGGGTACATTGTATCTCATATTTAGTGAAAATATAAAAGTATAAAAAGGTACCGAATACTAGTGATGAAATTTACTAAAGAAGACAGAAAGGAGTACATTTACTGATTGAATGAGGATGCACAAAAACTACGAACATATGTGACTGTCTTATCGTTTATAACAATATTTTAGTACTATGTAGATATAAAGTAAGATGTATTAAGTCTAAACATACCATTGGAGAAACGGTCGAAGTTTCATTGAAAATGATGACACTCCCCATCGTAGCAAATTATATTTCCATCTCTCTACAATGTAAAAATAACACAAAGTAATGTTCCAAAGCATGAATTCGTATTTGTCATCTTGAACTTTATATCTTTAGTTGTAACTCTGTGTAAACTGGGGTTCAGATACTTACATACCATATCGTTCCTGATTCGCTAAACGATTCGGAGGCATAGCGCGCGAGAAGTTGCATAAATCTATGCGCACGCGTATTTCATTTTTATCAATTCTTGCGAAAAGAAAAAGCTAAAATTAGAGATAACTGACTTTTTGGGCTTTCAATTTTTGCGAAAAAAAGCTAAAAAATTAGATATTACTGACTTTTGGGGCTTCTTTTTCGCCGTCTTCTGTGTGATATGTCCGGATATCCACAGCGAGGTTTGTCCATCAGATTCATGACATCATTATTCAGTTTTCCTGTTACCTTCATTCCATTACGGCGCTGAAATAATCTAATAGGTATTTCTCATTGTAAAATAATTGTATAACTAATGAACTATAAAGAAAACACCAATTTTTACTGACAGATAATGTACTTTTATTGATATGACATTGGTGTAATATATGTACATCTGCAAACCATATCAATATGGCAAAGCAACCAGAGCAATACTAGATTGCAAAATACACTGTAGAATGAATGATGCATCTAAATATCAAAAAGGTGGGGGGATACATGATTTTTGTATGGCTTGCCGAAATTTACAAGATAATCTAGTAAATTAATAACGGGCATTGAGGAATTGAGACTATCAACTCACAAACAAAATGAGAGTGAAGGCAAGATCTATGAACAAGAGGCCCAAGGGGGCCACTATCGCTTCACCTGTGCTGCAAACAAAAGAATGATAGTGGACAATTCAGTGTAAGCCCTGTAAGACAATCGACAAAAAAAAAACCCCACAAAATTGTAGAGGATCATGAGTACTTATTTCCTGTAAGCTTTTGCGAAACACTGTGCAGCCATTGCAGAGGAGAAGTCGAAAATGCGTCAGCCAATCAGAGCCCTCGGTGGCCATATTTGTGGACCGATAGGCACGAAAAACACAAACTTGGTAGAGGACCTTTAGAACTTGCTTCCTGTAAAGTTTCGTGAAATTCTGCGCAGTGGTTGTAGAATGTTGAAAATTTGTCAGCCAAACAGAGCCCTCGGTGGTCATATTTGTTGACCGATCGGCCCGAAAAACACAAACTTGGTAGAGGACCTTGAGTACTTGCTTCCTGTAAGGTTTTGTCAAATTCTGAGCAGCGGTTGCAGAGGAGAAGTCGAAAATGCGTCAGCCAATCAGAGCCCTCGGCGGCCATATTTGAGGTCCGATCGGCACAAAAAAAACCCCCACAAACTTGGTAGAGGACCTTTAGAATTTGCTTCATGCAAAGTTTCGTGAAATTCTAAGCAGCGGTTGCAGAGGAGAAGTCGAAAATGCGTCAGCCAATCAGAGTCCTCGGCGGCCATATTTGTTGACCGATCGGCCCGAAAAAAAACAACCTTGGTAGAGGACCTTGAGTACTTGCTTCCTGTGACGTTTCGTGAAATTGTGTGCAGCGGTTGCAGAGGAAAAGTCGAAAATGCGTCAGCCAATCAGAGCCCTCGGTGGCCATATTTGTGGACCGATAGGCACGAAAAACACAAACTTGGTAGAGGACCTTTAGAACTTGCTTCCTGTAAAGTTTCGTGAAATTCTGCGCAGTGGTTGTAGAATGTTGAAAATTTGTCAGCCAAACAGAGCCCTCGGTGGTCATATTTGTTGACCGATCGGCCCGAAAAACACAAACTTGGTAGAGGACCTTGAGTACTTGCTTCCTGTAAGGTTTTGTCAAATTCTGAGCAGCGGTTGCAGAGGAGAAGTCGAAAATGCGTCAGCCAATCAGAGCCCTCGGCGGCCATATTTGAGGTCCGATCGGCACAAAAAAAAAACCCCCCACAAACTTGGTAGAGGACCTTTAGAATGTGCTTCATGCAAAGTTTCGTGAAATTCTAAGCAGCGGTTGCAGAGGAGAAGTCGAAAATGCGTCAGCCAATCAGAGTCCTCGGCGGCCATATTTGTTGACCGATCGGCCCGAAAAAAAAAACAAACTTGGTAGAGGACCTTGAGTACTTGCTTCCTGTGACGTTTCGTGAAATTGTGTGCAGCGGTTGCAGAGGAAAAGTCGAAAATGCGTCAGCCAATCAGAGCCCTCGGTGGCCATATTTGTTGACTGATCGGCCCGAAAAACACAAACTTGGTGTAGAGGACCTTGAGTACTTGCTTCCTGTAAAGTTTCGAGAAATTCTGTGGAGTGGTTGCAGAGGAAAAGTCGAAAATGCGTCAGCCAATCAGAGTCCTTGGCGGCCATTTTTGTGGACCGATCGGCACGAAAAACACAAACTTGGTAGAGGACCTTGAGTACTTGCTTTCTGTAAGGTTTCGTGAAATTCTGTGGAGTGGTTGCAGAGGAGATGTCGAAAATATAAAAAAAGTTTACGCCGGACGACGACGGACGGACGACGGACGGCGCGCTATGACAATAGCTCACTTGAGCTTCGCTCAGGTGAGCTAAAAAAAATACTGTTCAAAGCGACCATGTGAAGCGGAACAAGCATGAACGCAACTAAACAGTCGCACCAACAAACAAAAGCAGTCAACGAAATCCCACAAAAAATGAATCAAGAAACAAAACAAAGCAACTGAAACACAAAGGGCAGGAGATCAAGGTACATCAAAGACAAACTTCTATATTCATAGCAGATGGTGTAGTTGTCCGGATTACGTTCACACAACCCTCCTACCTTTCTGGATACACAGGCTTGAGACCAAGCAGATGTATCAAGAAGACGCAATTTTAGTTATTCTTGATTTCAACAGTATGTCAAGATATCCTTTCATTTCTCTTATTTATGTTGTACTCACCGCATTGCCCTCTTGAAGTCTCTGCGAGTTGCACGTCCATGGAAGGTTTCCATGTATCCATATCGCTGTAGGTAGATCTGTAAGGAATAAACTGCAATGGTAAACCAGCTTCAAACCACATGAGCCAAACGCCAACGACCCGTAATGACATTTTGTCACACTGCAAATAAACTTCTAGGGATCTCATTGGTTGTGAGACTATCTTACCCATCTACAGCCGTAAATATAGAGCTTGGGAAATAGATTCCAGACAAAGTATATCATACATATTACCTGTCTGGAACCGTAGTAACGTATAATGATACCCACCTCTACTTTCCCTTTCTCTCGAGAGAGTTTGGAATGGCGAATGTCATTGGGGGCTGATTGCGTCTACTCGGCTCTTCTGTTTGAAACACCATATACATGTTATTTCTATCTGTTTCTTCAGATTTTTGATTAGCGTACAATAAAAAAATACTTTTTTGATCAGAATAAAAACTTTGTGCTTTCATAATAACGAGACATGCCTTTTGGGGAAGTTTTTAGTACGTATAAAAGTAAAAGGATAAACTAAATTGCTGTAATTGAATGAGAATTTCAATAATCATAATACTTGAAGAAATAAAAAAAATAAGAAAATCTTTTTGCTATTCGCATGGTTTGTTGTTTGATGCTTAATTGTCTGTATTGCTCTAATATATTCTTCCGAGAATCAGAAATTTTACTGTGATGCTTAATTGTCTGTATTGCTCTAATATTCTTCCGAGAATCAGAAATTTTACTGTGATGCTTAATTGTATTATTGCTCTAATATCCTTCCGAGAATCAGAAATTTTACTTTGATGCTTAATTATCTTATTGCTCTAATATTCTTCCGAGAATCAGAAATTTTACTGTGATGCTTAATTGCCTGTATTGCTCTAATTAATATTCTTCCGAGAATCAGAAATTTTACTGTGATGCTTAATTGCCTGTATTGCTCTAATTAATATTCTTCCGAGAATCAGAAATTTTACTGTGATGCTTAATTGTCTTATTGCTCTAATATCCTTCTGAGAATCAGAAATTTTACTGTGATGCTTAATTGTCTGAATTGCTCTAATATTCTTCCGAGAATCAGAAATTTTACTTTGATGCTTAATTGTCTGTATTGCTCTAATATTCTTCCGAGAATCAGGAATTTTACTTTGATGCTTAATTGTCTGTATTGCTCTAATATTCTTCCGAGAATCAGGAATTTTACTTTGATGCTTAATTGTCTGTATTGCTCTAATATTCTTCCGAGAATCAGAAATTTTACTGTGATGCTTAATTGTCTGAATTGCTCTAATATTCTTCCGAGAATCAGAAATTTTACTGTGATGCTTAATTGTCTGTATTGCTCTTATATTCTTCCGAGAATCAGAAATTTTACTTTGATGCTTAATTGTCTTATTGCTCTAATATTCTTCCGAGAATCAGATATTTTACTATTGAAATAAAAAATTGGTCTCTCACCTAGTTTATTTTTTTCTTATTAAATGAAATGTCATGCACAAATATTTGTTTGGATATTCTATTACTCGTAATTGAAATTTAGATGCAATAGTTTTCCTTTACATAGGAATGATTACTTTCTTATCCGTCGATCTGTGTGCAAGTCAAAAATAAATTCTCTGAAGCGTGTTTATTAAATATGTTATTTATTTTAAACATGAAAACAAGTCGAGTAATGTAAATAGTTAAGAGGAAAGTTCGTTTTTCCTTTCTTTGCAGGACCTTGGTATTATAGGTACACTGAGCTTGCCTGAACTCAAAACAAAATCTAAATTTCGATAAGAAGGTTTATATTGATGCTTTGTCGAAATGATAGAATTTTCCCTTTCTTTCTTTTTTTTCTTTTTTATTTAAGACCGCATTTGATCCCTTGGGAGGCGACATCGCACATTGACCGAAAAATAGATAAAATATATGTCCATTTGCACGTCATGTTATATTGAATGATGAAAAGACAGGCAAGAGAAGATAACTCTCTTGCTTTGCTCTTTAAAAAAATGATTTATTGGAAGAAAAAAGTCATAGATGAATGATAAATAAATATATCAAAAATCAAATATAAATGAAGAGATTAACAAATCAATAACTAGATGAATAAATCAATAAAAGATACTGGAAAAAAAAGAAAAACATACAAACGCACCAAACCAAACCATCCGTCACGGAAAGCGAGAAATCAAAACATACAGGACAGAGAGCTACTTTGACATTAAATATGAAGCAAAGATGGAGTAACATATATCAAAAGTAACTTTCATTGTTTTGTCCTTTGTGATATGTGAAACTGTTGGTTCTTAACGATTAACAGTGTACATTGAGATATAATCTGGATCATGATATTTTTCTGTATGAAAAATTCTATTCATTTACAAAAAAGAATATACCGTTGTGCTCAGGTTAGCAATGTGTGACCCCTGTAATGGCAATAAATAAACTGACGTGTGGAATTCCACTTCTTTGCAAAAAAAAAAAAAAACCCATACTAACTAAATTACATTTCCGCCTTTTTCTTTCAGAATTATCAATATTAATGGGGTTTTTTTTATTTATGTTCGTCCGACATATATATTTCTTTTTATTTTATTCCCATATTTTGGCTATTTTAAACTTTTGCTTATGACTTTGCATTGCTCTGTTGGTTTTTTGTTTTTGTTTTTCATTCGTTTTGTTTATCTCAATTTTATTCGAAAATATTGGAAATAGACAAATGCGTATGAATTAAAATAAATTGGAAAAAAGAGAATACACCAATTCTTTTAATTTTGTAATCCCTATGTGATTCAAAGTCCAAAGGATCTAACGAAAGATGGCAAAATGTTTTTGATCTCTAAAAGTGTAAAAGACATAATAAAGATTTTTTAAGAGAAAGAAAGATGAGTTGGTAAGTCAGAACAAAAACGAAGGAAATTAGGTCAATAGCTCAGTAAATTGTTGAACATGCGAGGTCATCAAATAAATAAATGAAAATAATGAAAAAAAATTATACATGTAAGCCTAGGGAATTTTTTTTTTCATTACCAAAAGTATTATCATATTAAAGTATACCAAATGTAGTGAATAAAATTTGTGAAATACCTCAGCGTGCGTAGTGGGATCCTGTATCCCAGATCGGTCAAGAATGTCACGGTCCACTGATAATGCTACGGACGGACACAATAAATCAGATGTAATGGTCAAGACTTGGAAAATTAATAAATACATGACGTATAGCACCGTTCATAGTGAAATCCGCGCATTCATAAAATGGGGAGGGGGTAGAAATTACACTGAATGTCAACTGAATATGCCCAATGACCCGAACCAGAACCACTGGTTTTCACGATCCTTAGGAGTAATTTGATGGAAAAAAAACCTTTCAGGTTATTTACTTTGTGACTTCTTCTAAAGCAGTAGGTAATAACTTGTAATATCTAAGTCATTATATAGCTAATAGTTTAAGTGGGATCCGCTGTGATCCAGGAGGTTTATAGTTACTTATAGAGATTTCATCATCCGTATGCTTTCATCGTAAAAAATCTTTACCAAATAATTCCACTTCAAAAGCTGAATTAAATGTTTTGACACAGATTTACAAGCACGATATTTGAATGTATGTCAGGAAGAACAACAACTGCCGTTGGTTTATATTTAGATTCTTTGATTTTGTCCCCATTGACATTGTTTGATGTACCGAACAATAACTGTATTTGAATTTTGTAAAAATCGATAAAATCGACGAGATCAGTTTCTTTGGTAACAAATATTCCGTCGTTTTCAAGTGTTCGAACTTTTCCGCCATCGATAAAGATTTGAGACATATCTTGTGCTCGGAACAATGAAAGTTTGAGTCTGGTTATGGTTGACGTGGGTTTTTTTTATGTGGAGGTATGTTCCTTTATGGCTGACCTACAGGAAAGACGTACCCACTGTTGACATATTTAAGGACATTGTATTGCTGACACTTCTTATGGTTCGGAGGGGTTATCACTGTTTTTGAGTTTGTGTTGCGTCGTTCATTCATTTTAGTAGCGCCACCTACAATAAATTTCGTCCTACGGAAATTAATCATTCATAAATTTTGGCATTGTCCACAGAGGTATAAGTTTTATGTTTTTTTTTTTTTGTTTCTTGTCTCTCTTTTTTTTTTTTTTTTTGAATCCATGACCATAGTACGACAGCACTATATCTATTCATTTTGGACACTTTGTTGATTGCATGGCGCCGCTTTACTTTGATTGGCGTCATCAATGATAATTTCAGTTTAACGATTCTTCATATATAGCCGTATAGACCAACGACACTAACACACACCAACCGACCAAATAGCAAAGTGTAGTAGGCCGTTTCTGTGGCTAGTTCACAGGTGAATCGAGAGTGTTGTTTTCATCGTGGTTTTTTTTATGGTGTGATGTTGTCTTCTCCATCTGTTTCTCTTTTCATTGTTGGGGATCTCCTCCATATTTGTTTTGTATTTTTTAAAGACTCTGTATGCCCATTGACAATGGCTTTTGGATTCTGTAATTGAGATTTGTGTATGAATATTCACCTGTTTCTTTTGAGACAGTTATGCTTGACCTGCGATATGACACTCTGATCTGTACTGAAATTATAGATAAGTTTGAACTTGGCTTTGACGTTGAAACTAAATAAAGCAGGGTACGTACTTTTATCATTCAGTAGATGCGAAATTTGTCCCTGAAAGGTCTTTTGAAACCTTTTCGTAACTATTATATGTATATGTAATTTTTATAAATGTAAAGAAGAAATCGAAGCCGTTGTTCACAAAAAAAAAAACCAACCAAAAAACAAAAAACAAAAAAAAAAAAAACAAAACAAAACAAGACAAAACAAAAAAACAAAACAAAACAAAAAAAAAAACCCCTGGGAAAAAATATTTTACTTTAGGAGTTCATTGTGTGGTCCATTTGGTGAGGGTGTTGTTGTGTGTCTCTTTTTGTCTCCTGTTATATTTGTCTGATGTCCACTGAACACTGTTTGTTGCAATCCTGTGTGTTGCGCGGTCAGTGCAAAAGGCATATTGAATAGCATCTTTTCAATATCCTTAGGAGCTCAAAATCTATAAGCATGATTTTCTGTTTTCTGCTTGTATTTCATCAGTAATTAACTTTTTCATAGTGCTGATACTATACAAATGCAAAGAAACATTTCACTTCTTCCACTATTTTCCTTATTTTTTGTTTCTTTAATTTTTTCCTTTTTTGAAGAATGCTACCTTTTATCCAAGGTCTTTTGAAATAAATCCATAACTTTCTTGTACTCTAAAAGACCTTTATGTAGGTCGAAAAGTAGGCCTCATACCATGTCTTATCAAATAACAAATTTCCCCAATAACTGCGAGAGGAAACCCTATGAAATTAAGTTAATGTTGTAATAACCAAACCACAAATTGTAACTGTTACATACATAAAATCTATTTTTACGATCAGAACCTTGCTGCTGTAACACGCATTCGATTAAAATAGATAGAGGAGACACAAGTGGATCAAAATCACCGATATCTCTGTTACGTAAAATGTAGTGTAAGCGGTCTGGATAGCCAAAACTTGTTTTCTTTTTTAGGAGAAGGTAAAATCTATAGTTTTTAGAGCAGGGTGGGTCTATTTTTTTTCAATAAATCCCCCTGCATCAATGAGTTAAAGAAGATCCTGACGATAATCTCAACAGCAAGTATTAGTTCAGAGTTTTCCTACTTTCTGGAATTTGCATATTAATTAATTTTGCATTTGATTGTGTTACTTTAATAAATTAAACATCTTATATATTGTAAAGTGCAAGAGAGTTTATCGATTGTAAAGTGTGTCCTGTATAGCCGGACAATGAGAAGTAGGGCAAAAACTCGAACTAAATCAAATACAAACTCGAACTAAATCAGGACAAGATAGATGAACTAGGGTCAGGCATGAAAAGAGGGAGTAACACGCACCATAGTCAAAGACAAGAAATTCTTAGATAAGGTCATATCCAAACTGTCTTGATAACAGTGACTTTTGGTCATTGAAACATTTGGTTACCTCATTTTTTTAAAATCAAAACCTTATATGCAAAAGTTGCATTCGAGGGAAACAATGTTTTTAAAACCTTTTATTTCTATTGACTTACACAGCAAAAGAAAAAAAAATTACCACCGAAATATAAGCCGTATTCTGCAAGATTGATTATTCCGACATCTACTGAAATGATTATCAAGTATGACAAAGAATTATCCTGCGATGCCTACTTTTCTATTTCGTCTTACATTTTGGGGAGTATTGTGTCCGTCTCATTTTAACCTGATTAATCTGAATTTCTTTTTGTTGACATTATATATTGCATTTTGCATATACATTTGCGCTTAACTGACAACACATTCAGTAATACATATATATATATATATATATAGGATCTCAAATGGATTTTCATTTCATACGATGTATTATGAAACGAGTTGTGAGTTTTATATCCCCGAGCCTTGGCGAGGGGATATAAACGCACAACGAGATTCATAATACATCGTATGAAATGAAAATTCATTTGAGATTCTTTTTATCACATGATATTGCCAAAAAAAAAAGTGTATTTCTAACGTGAAATCAACGTTTCCGAGAACTACAGAGGCGAATCACGCCGTAATCTAGAAGTCGTCTGCTACGCCATGAGAAGTAGTGTCCCCATCGATATTCTGTGCGTAAGAGAAAAGTATTTCAATTTTGAATAGTATTTTAATGCAAGAATTAATTCAACAACAACAATTTTAATCATAGATATTGACTCCGGGTCTGAATTTAACAGTTGACCGATATTTGAAAGGTCACATTTGTCAAGGTTTATGTGATTAGGTTCCAAACTTGACCAATCGCATTCAAGCAGAGCGATATGTAACGTGTTATCATATCATATATTTATGAAATGGCTTTATGAAACTGCATAAAGGGTGTATCATGAGATAAAAGAAATTAGTAACTTTTTCGAGAAAATAGAACAAGAATACATTATTATGAGAAATATGGATAATGACCATATCCCAATACATAGTACAAAATCGATAATTCAGGAAATCATAAACTGAGGGCATACAAAATCAGGATAAAACAAGAACCATAACAAACAAAGAAAAACCTCCATCATATGAAAAGGAGCGAACTCCCAAAATGGGAGTGAAGGTGTCCATGAAGAGTAAGCATCTCCTGCTTGCATGCAACATCCGTCACTTTAATTCGGTAGAATGGTCACATCCGGTTACTTCCATTTCGGAAGATACAAGTATATTTGGTGTTTGGATGGTTCAAATGGTCTAAGACAGAATATCATCCACCATTCTGGAGAGTGGGACATCATAATGAATGACGAGTTCCCCATATCGACCATAGAACTTCCTCAGTGACGAGGTTAGTCGGTCACAAACGTATCCCAGACTGAGAAGCTTGTCTGAAAGACGCCTAGCTCTCAGAACAAAATCTGTATATTTGGTACTTGCTCTGGCATAGCGTATCAACTGAGATATGAATACGCCATAAGCTGTTTATGCCATATCTGTTCAATCAATTTAACTTACATTAATCCGGTCTTCATAAGTACTGTGAATCTAGAAGCGGTATCAACCAAATGTGGATCAATAGAATTTTTACAACATCTGAATTCGGCAAATTTCAAAAATGTATTTTCGATCAAACCACTCTTTACACGACGATTCCACATTCTTGATGGAGAGAAACAATCTCTCAGATCGTTCAAAATGCCTTCACCAGCTAGATTTGCAATAACAAAATACAGGTACATTGTTGTGGGATACATTGTACATTTTATGTAAGAACATTCTTATTCAAATGAAAGATACAAAGAGGAAGATGTAATCAAAATGTTGAACGTTCTGATCGATAACACTTTCAGCAAGTAGTAGGAATTCCGATGGGAACCAGTTGTGCTTCATTTCTTGCTGATATTTGAAGCCGAGTTTGTTCAGTCTTCGCACTCTCATGGAAGGAAAATTCAGTTCTACGTACAGAGTAATCGATGACGTGCTCTCAATTAATAATCCAAATTTTTCTGATTACCTAAGGAAGTTTTGACTGCACTAGTTTGTACAAGTCTCGCCAGGGAAGTAATTGTAGAAGTCGCAAGAGGCTCAGGCGATACTATAAACCCCTACCTTTACCTTTTTTTAACAATCTATCCGTGTGAAGGCGATAGACGTGATTGAAACCACTGAAAAAATCAATTCTGCTTCATACCTAGATCTCATGTTATCTTTTGACGAAAATGGTCACCTGAATACTCAGATATGTCAATATATGACAAACGTGACGACTTCAACTTCACAATTATTAATTTCCCTTTGTCCCTTATCCGTGATATGCTATTCCAGAACAAGCTTTACTTGCACTAGTAACAGTGCAACGGAGAAGTGCTATTTTGCTGTGCCCTCTCCGTTGCAGTTGATTCATGCATATTTCTTGTCTGAGAATCAACGATTTTCCAAATAACTTTCCACCCATAGTTTTGGTATAAATTCTGTTTGAATTGTGAAAGTTCTGCTTTGAATTACTATCTATATATATTCTTAGTAAATGCAAATTAGTTTCTCATCAGACATGGCCTAGAATGGTAAAAAAATCAGCATATAAACAAAGTAAAATGTATACTTAAACCTGTATTTATCGCGGATTTAGCTGTAACTACTAGAAATGGTGATTAAAGCTATTCCAGAAAATGTTTGAACAAATATGAATCACCAATTAGTCAGTAACATATTAAATTTATGATATCTAATACGCAAGATTTTAATAATTGATACAGAATTTACACCAAAACTATTGGTGGAAAGTTACCTGGAAAATTGTTGATTCTCAGACAAGAAACTGCAACGGAGAGGGCACAGCAAAATATCACGTCTCCGTTTTACTGTAACTATACACGTTTACACTACAACGACTTCGTTCTGAGGGTAAGGAGACTAACCGAAAAACTACTGAACCAAGGGTATATTTGTGAGCGACTGACTTTTTCAATGCATTTTTTACGATACAATGACAGTATCAAACAGTGGTTAAGTACCCGAAACGTGTATGTGTGGTCCACGTTGCCAATTTATCTGTTCTAAAATGATGCTATTCAATTTGAAGACGTTTACATTGATACCACTTGGTGAGTGTCACTGCTGGTGGACCAGGAGTCCCCGAGGGCACATGTAGCCAAGTTCGATCAATTTCGGTTGATCGTTTCTTCAACGCATTCTAAAATTTCTGTTTTCAAAACTTCTTGACATTTCTAAAACGTGGCACCTGTAGCATCATATCCCACCCATTGTACTACGTCTTTCGGTACGCTTTTTCGAAATAGTAACTTTCATACTTTTTTGGCATATTACATTGTTTAGATTTGAGGATCACTGACGAGGGTTACGTACCCGAAACGTGCATGTCTGGTCCACGTTGCCAATTTATCTGTTCTTAAATGATGCTATTCAATTTGAAGACGTTTATATCATATCCCACCCATTTTGCTACGTCTTTCGGTAAATGTTTGGACATAATGATTTTCACACTCTTTGGCAATATTACATTGTTTAGATTGAGGATCACTGACGAGGGTTAAGTACCCGAAACGTGCATGTCTGGTCCATGCTGAAAATTTATCTGTTCTTAAATGATGCTACTGGATTTGAAGACGTTTAACATTATAACATCTCGTTGTCCTTCATGTTGGAAGATATTTTAGGTTAGAAACATCCAAAACACCGAATTTAACAATTTACCTTATACAATTATGGACTTTTTACGAGGTGAATTTGAAAATATTGACCGAGGCGACAGCCGAGGTCAATATTTTCAAATTCAGAAAATATCACGCCATATTCACCGAGTGAAAAGTCCACAATTGTTTTATTATATAGTGGACTTAATCAGTATTTATAAAGGTACCTTTTCGAAATTGCTGACATCGACTTTTCTTTGAAAATGTTTCAAGACGTGTTAATATCAGCATTTTCTGTCGCTGAATAATCCTGAATATAATGGAATTCATTCAATGAGTCAAAAATGAAGAATATTTCAGCGACAAAATCCGTAAATAGGCTCAAAATTCAAGAATTTGAGCTCAGCTTCAGGGTCCTTGCTGCTTACGTTTACGGCCGTTTACGGCCTTTGTTCAGTTTAGGGGACCGGGACTATATAGGCAAAAAAGACGATTTTATAGGGTAAAAATAATCCTACCTTAGTCCCGTTCCTACATCCAAGTGTCTTGCGTCGCAGACCCTCCGGAAAGAGGGAGGGTTTTGATATGATAGGGAAAATTGGGGTTGTACACTATAACTCAGCGTAAAAATGTCGCCATTTTGTTTTGAATTTGACCGTCACTTCGCGCGGAAATCCTGACGTCACAATGCGATTTTCTTACGGGAAACAATGATACTGAATTTTAACAATTACTTTTACGTCATGCAACCGTCGTTTTGTACGGGAAATCAGTGAATCAACTACAAAGATGAGTTTGAATGGGTAAAATGTACGAAGCAAAGCGGAGTTTGAGCGTTTTTACAGGGGTTTGGGGGCAGTAAAATATCGATTTATTGTTCCTTTAGTTACAGAAAAGAAATACATCTTTAAAATGTTCATGTATTTCGTTTATTTTCTCCTTAATAGGCGTGGTATCCTAGATGCAAACAAGAACAATTTTAAAGAGTAAAAATAATAATTATAATCCGCAGTCAAATGAAAAACGCAACACTATCAAAATAGTAGAAAATACTTTATTCTCTGAAAAAATTCTGGTTGAATATTTCGTCTTAAAATTGTCTTTTTTGCCTATATAGTCCCGTTCCCCTAAACTGAACAAAGGCCCTGTTTACGAAATGACGTTAATGACGTCACAAATATAAATTTCGCGCGTTTTCGATATTTCATGGTAAACCGGAAGCAAGAGTTTTCGCGGTAGTGATATTTAATGAAATTGCCCCTCACAGGTCAATATGATGAGACAATGACTCGTCACGTTACAGTTCTCAGCCAATGAGAGTGGGAATATAAACAGACTATATAATAATATATGATATTTTTCTACACGGTTTAAGTGATGGGTGTTGCTAGCAAACAGAAGTTACTCACTCTCCTCGAGCACCTGATCTCATCTCCGTTCACTTTTGCTTCTTTGCAGAATGTTTAAGTTAATTGTATTTTTTAATCTCCAGAGAAGTTTTTGTAATATGGCAATTCATTGTAGGTGGCGTTGTTAAAATTTAACTGCTATAGATCGAACTCCTTTCTGATTAGTCTGAAATTTTGCACTTAGTTAA
This sequence comes from Pinctada imbricata, assembly GCA_033119305.1. NCBI lineage: Eukaryota > Metazoa > Mollusca > Bivalvia > Pterioida > Pteriidae > Pinctada > Pinctada imbricata. The sequence continues at coordinate 55,658,720 of VSWD01000008.1, read as the reverse complement.
AAGATATTTAAGCAAACAGTAAGGGAACACCCAGACACCTACACATTTTATTGACAATAAGCATTTTACAAACTCTAGTTGAATGTAGTATTGTTAAGGGAGCGCTTTCCTTGGTGAGCACACTGGCATTGTTGATACATTCCACTGTTTGGTGTATTATAACCACCACAGCCAACAATCTCCACTGTTACTTCAGGATTATTCCATCCTAATCTTGCTATTTGACCAGCACCATTTTCCAAATCAAAGTGCATTTTGTAGCCATAATCGTTGTTCCTGTGTGCATCTTGATTGCACCAATGTTGATTGGGATAAACGTTTGGACAGAGATTGGTAACCATGAATACATGAGATTGTCCTGCACCAGTTGGACCTCCTTGTCCATCTACATATCCACCTGATTGAATAAACATTTATAGTGGAAAGGTATTCATCAAGTTTGTCTAGCCATTGGTAGTATGAGAGGAGGAGTAAATTCCTGCTTTGTAGACATCGTTCGTTGAACACCTACCTTTACATTATTTTATCACCAAAATTAAGGAAATTTATACCGTCGCCATTAAATGACCCTGAGGTTTCTGAATAAACTCGACACTAAAATTATAGCCCCTCACTTTTGGCAATGAAAGATAACTTCAGGACGGTGGGGTCATCATTAATTTGGAGGTATTAATGTTATGATTTTAGTCGCAAATTAAACGACGATAACCAATGAAACAGCGTGTTTCATATTATTTGAATTAGAAATCTAACCTGTGGTGGTTAGCTTGACACATTTTCCACAACTCTCCCCACACCATCCTTTGTTGTAGCGATCAAAGAAATACTGATTAGGAGCCGTCACAAAGTGGTCGTGATTCCAACCAAACTGTGAATCACCATGGGCATCACCACACCCACACGCCCCCTTGTGGTAGTCGGCATATCTTGTGGTTGATGCACACATTTTACCATTGTACATCTTAGGGTTTCCCGTGCATCTTGGACCTGCGTCCACGAAGACTGAAATGGAAAATGATACTTCCAGATGTATTCAACTTGTACAATTTGTTTTCAGTGTATTTCCTACAATGATTTTTTTAATCCAGAAGAGATACCACCACTGGTTATCCAATGTTTTGTTCGTTATATTGTAGTCAAAATGCTTCATGCTTTCCGTATTTGTTTTGGTTTTAGCTGCAGAAATTAAGTCATGACCACAAAGTGAGGTTTAAAGAACAAAGAAAAACGTTCGTTATCTGCTGAAAAGAAGTCAAATATGAAAAGAAGACAAACGAATTAAACCTAACTAACGCTAGGTTTACACTTAGCCACGACACCCTACGATGTCAAAGATTGAGCAAAATCGTGGAGCTCCACGATTCTAAAAATAAAATTGTTCTTCACACGCTCTCCGACGCTCCATCACGCTCTGATACGCGCTCTAGCGATTTAATACGATTGTAGATAAGATTTGTTACGATTTTCATCCCGTTCTCTCAAGCTTCGTTACGTCCCCGTACGATTACCACGATTAGCTATTTCGCTTTGCCATGCTCTATCACGGTTCCCTACGCTTATCAAGTTTTGTTGCGATCTGTTACGATGAAGGACAACGCTGTGATAAAAATTGCTGCGATTTAACACGGTTTGGTATGAAATAGACTACCAGTTTCAATACCACTTGCAATATCCGAGCAATCCAGGAGATTAAGATTTCATATCGTAAAACACTGGAAGTGGCATTGATAAACCTTATTTTTTCTTTTCTCGATTATTCAAGGTAACATTTTTTGTTGAGCAATTCAAATGTTTGATTGCGTATATATATCGAACTCGTTCGAAGACAATCAATGCAGCACCTCACTGATTATCAAGACTTCTTTTTTAGTCTTCTTCAGATGTTAGAAATGGCTGCGGATGTTAAAAACTCTTGTAATCCAACAGAAACGGATTGTCTTATAATAATTTTCATTATAGGAATATGGGATCGCAACGCATCTTGTAGACCGTGGACTGAATCGTGGAAACCGTAACAAATCGTCAAAGAGCGTGAGTAAAATCGTAGTGGATGGTAAGAGAACGTGTTTCACCAAGATCTCCTACGATTGGATATTACGATCTGTTGCGATTTGTCAAGGTCTGTTACGCTCTACCACGCTCCATCACGTTCACTACGCTCCATTACGCTCTCTCACGATGTAAAAATCAATCGGGACGATCGTAGCAAATCTTTTGAGAATCAAAAATTTTGCCTCGATCTCTGCGATTTCCTACGATCATCACGATTCAACCCCACACTCTCTTACGATCCCTATGATTCACCTCAATTGGGGCAATCGGGGCGATCGTGGCAAAGTGTAAACCTAGCATAAACAACGGACGACATACAGTAAGATAATCGTACTAAGAGCAAACTAGTCGATCTCAAACCTGGAGATCGTTCATTAGATAAAGTTGTCCTTCGTGTTTCTATCGAGCTGTGTCATTGTCTCCGTCTGTTTGTCCGATTTTTCTTTTTGTGTGAGAGAGTTTTGTTTTATTCTTTTTCAAGAATTTGGGAACCTTTCGATTGTTATTTTTGGAATCTGATTTCGGCTTTTGTGCTTTGTGTTTGACTTTTATTTACTGACCTAACAAAGCTGAAAATATAAAATGCTCTGCCATAATCTATGAATTACTCTGAGATTGCTTTAATATTTTTTAGAAAGTAAATGCATCCTTTTGAAATTTTAGATGTTTACTTCATTGACTGATTTCATGAAAAAGTATTCCTACGTGCCATTAAATTAATGGAACTTTATGCTTTACTTTCATAGAATATAAGAAAAGACACTAAAATTGCTCAATTTACTTAGAGATTTTGACCACAGATTGTTACATCTTCCTGTTTTTATGGTGCGGCAAATGCTTCATCTTTGAAAAACAAAAAGTTCAAATTAAAATAGAAATATACGTGTGACCAAAAGAAAGAGAATACATTATGCATTATAGCAAGTACAATAGTATACCTTCAGTGTTCCACTAACAGCGCGGAATCCCCCTCCCCTCCCTCCCCACTGTGTCTCCCTTTACTCACCAACGGAAATAAAAGCCACCACGACTAACCCCGAGAACATGTTAAATAGAATGAGATTTAACCTTCTATATACAGACTTTTATACTCCACATTTTATTTACATAAATCTATTCCAAGATGACTCTTATCAAAATGGTCAGCACTGTCCAGTCACCAAAGGTAGGTCAATAAAGTCAGACAATTACAAATGTGTATTAATAAGTAAAAATAATCATGACCTTTATATATTAAGGATCAGCATAATTAATGAATTTGTCAATAATTGGAATACATTTTTTTTATTATAAATTTCAGTGCACCATATGCGCATTTCAACAAGTTATGTCTCATCAGTAATGCTCGTGGCCGAAAAAGAGGGTATCCCCCACCCAAACGAAATTATGAAGAGCAATAGTCTGAACTTTATTTAAACTTGCAGCCAAGGAGCTTGACAGAGCTATGCCACCAGGGAGCCCTAACATGTTTTCGAAAATTTTCATGGAATTTCAAGTCACAGAATATTAAACGTCTTCAAATTGAATTACATCATTTAAGAACAGATAAATTTGCAGCATGGACCATAATCCTCGGGGACTAAGCAATCCTCAAGCAGAATATACCAACCTGGTGGTTGAAATGATCAATAATGAAATATATATTTTCTGCCTTAAAATTTCAGTGCACCATATGCGCATTTCAATAAGGTATGTCTCATCAGTGATGCTCGAGACCGAAAAAGAGGAAATCAAAAAAATGAATAGATAAATTATTAAATCATTATAATGACATAATGACATCGACCAAGTCCATATTTGTATAATGATATATTCGCCATGTGTCGATTATTCTGATTCAAAAATAGCCTCTCATATTGTGTGCAGGATACCAGTATTCTGCTGATCGATATTGCTTCAGATTTTCAGTCAGCTAACTTGAGGTCTTTAAAGTGTAATTCTATGTTTTTCATTTTTGAGTATGTCCCATGTTGGGCACTAATTTGATTCGAATTTCCACGGGTCAGGCTTCTGAAGCCGGGTGCAAACAGTAAAATACTTGGACCTACTTTAGCAAAAGCAATAACGAAGATGTAATCCCTTTTTTCACAACATTCTCTCAAATTTCTAAAACCTGGGTCCTGTAGCATCATACCCCAGCCATTTTGCTACGTCTTTCGGTATATTTAGGACACAATTTTCACAGATTTGGTCATATTACATTGTTTAGATTGAGGATCACCGACGAGGGTTTATGCATGTCTGGTCCATGTTGTAAATTTATCTGCTCTAAAATGATGCTAATGAATTTGAAGAATTTGGGCACCTGATCCCACCTCTAGCTTGCTAGGGGTCCGTCGATGCTCAATTTGGTGCTCTATTGTGAGTGCTGTTGAGATTATCGTCAGGATCTTCTTTAACTCATTGGTTTATTACGCCTGAGATTAAATTACATTTAACATGAACAGGACGTTAAGGTCGCTGTCAAGACGTTATGCACACGCCAAAAGGACGTTAGGCTGTCGTTGAGCACACGTTGAGGACGTTAGACCATCGCAAGAGGGTTGCTGTGTACGCGTTAGACATGCGCTCCACTGTCGTTACACAGTCGTTGGAATTATCGGCGACCTCGCAACATTTTATCGCAACGACTGCACAGCGCACGGGAACGCATGCCCAGCGTATGCCTGGCGACCTCCCAACGACCTCCTAACGACTTCACAACTAACGATTGGACGCTGGGCAGTCGTCGGCGGTTTTGTGCATGCACAAAATTTTCCGACAACCACAGCGCACGCCAACGTCCTCCATCGATCACCCAGCGACCACACAACGACTAGCCAGCGATCAGCCAGCGACCTCAACGTTCTTCGACGTGTTGGAAATTTATTTGGTCGTTACTCGTGCGTTGGCCAAAAAAGTGAAGGTGTGACAGGGCCATTAACAAAATTCTCTCAAATTTCTTAAACCAGGGTCCTGTAGCATCATACCCCAGCCATTTTGCTTCGTCTTTCGGTATATTTAGGACATAATTTTCACAGCTTTTGGTCATATTACATTGTTTAGATTGAGGATCAATGACGAGGGTTTATTACCCGAAACGTACATATCTGGTCCATGCTGTTAATTTATCTGCTCTAAAATGATGCTAATGAATTTGAAGACGTTAAACATAAACATGAAATTTAACATCAGATACTCGAGCATATTGAGGTCCAAAAATGGTTCTTCTATGTTGTTACGTTTGCTTGTTCAGCATCAATTCTTCTTGATAACAAGGTTGTCACAATATCATCCAGATTTCTAGAACATGTCAAATCATCAAATTTATCTAGATATTGAATACTTTCTTTTTCATAAATCCTGCAACAAGAGGCTTACAGTTAGTATATTCAACGGAGTCCCTTCAAACTTCTTGTAGAGATTTCCACCCAAACTGACATACATGTCGTCCAAGAGAAATGACAAGGTATTGCCATAAAAGTAAGGGATTGCTCCCTCGATGCCGCTCTGTCCTCAGCTGATTCTTTAGCATGTTTTAGGTCATTTGTAGAATTTGGCCATTCATAAAATCAATGTTTTTGATTTCCTCCACATCGGACTCTAGGATCACTTATGAGAAATTATAAAATGAGTATATGATACGATGAAGATATCAAATTGAGCATATAGTCATATACATATATTTCAAAATTGATAATTTATCTTATTTCAACTGTGATAGAGAAATACTTGACGATGACATCTACGACGTATGCTAACCACAACCTAATCGAAGGAATGTTTTAATATCAAAGCAATACCAAACAGTTTAAGTTCAGATTATTTATTGCAATCTATTTATATGTTCTATGTATAGGTAGTATTGTTAAGGGAGCGCTTTCCTTGGTGAGCACACTGGCATTGTTGGTACATTCCACTGTTTGGTTTGTTATAACCACCACAGCCAACAATCTCCACTGTTACTTATTCCATCCTAATCGGGCTATTTGACCTGCACCATTTTCCAGGTCAAAGTTCATTTTAGAGCCGTAGTCGTTGTTCCTATATTTCTATCTTGTTTCATCAATGTTGATTGGGATAGAGATTAGTGACCATGAATAGACGAGGTTGTCCTGCACCCTTGTCCATCTACATATGCACCTTATAAGTGAAATGAAAATACAAGATGAAATAGATTTAATTTTACCATTACATTTTACCATTATATTATAGTTTATTACAATACCCAAATAGCAAAATTCATTAACAATATTGTCATATGACTATATCTCGTCTACTTTTACATTACCTCCATTTCTAAAAATCACATTCTTTGTTTTATCAATATTTAAGGCTAATGACCATTTTGCAGTAGATGAATGACAAATATGGCTAATGACCACATCCCCTAATACAGCACAAAATCGACAATTCAGAAAATCAGAAACCGAAGGCATACAAAATCAGGATAAAACAGGAACCAAAGCAAACAAACAAAAACCTCCACCATATGAAAAGAAGCGAACTCCCGATATGGGAGTGAGACCAGGTGCCCAGGAAGAGTAAGCATCTCCTGCTTGCATGCAACATTCACCACTTCAATTCGCTAGAATTGTCACATCCGGTTACTTCCATTTCGGAAGACATAGAGTACAATCTTTGGTTGGATGGTTCAATGACACAATAAATTCAACATTTCTTGTAAACCAGAATTGCTTCTTGAAAATATAAGCATCTGCGTGAATAAGTAGAAAAAGTGATAATTCCTAAATAAATGATTTTCTTATTCAGCAAGACACTTGTCTTAATTTTACTATACAATGATTTTATAATCCTGAGTATTTTGCCTCTGATACCAAGTTGTAAAATTTTGCACCGAATTTTATTTCTATCAATAAAATCGGACGCTTGCAAAAATTCAATAAAACAATAATACAATCTAGATTTGTTTTAAATTTTTAAATAATATTATTCAAAGCAAAAATTGCATCTACAGTGCTATGACTATGCCTAAAACCAAACTATGCGTCCATGAGCACATCTTTTGTCACACCTCTAACATTTTTAGGTGCTGATAAATACCTTTTTAATGTACAGGAGCAATACATGCAATACATGTAAATGCATCACATAAAATTTCGGGGAATCATCACGTTTCAAACATAGCATTGAATATTGTATGTAAAAGAGGTAACAATATATCCGAAAATTCAATGAAGTATTCGTTCAGACCTCCATCTTGACTATGACTTTTATTTCTTTTAAGACATTTTTTAGCTTTAGATATTTCTTCTGTTGTCATTTCTCTATTAAGTTCAGAAACAAATACATCATTTTCCATTAAAATCTCATTATTATTTTGGTAACCAGTATCAACACCACCACATAAAGACTAAAAATGCTTCGTAAAATTATCGATAGATATGTCTGATTTGAAACTTTAATTTTTGCAAAATTTGCATAAAATTCTTTTGGGTTATCTTTTCTCAGTGACTCTACCATATTACTTACGTCAAAATATTTCTCTTCGAATTTCGTTCCATTTTCTTTTACTCAACTTCTCAATAATGTAATGTATCATGGTTTCCTTTCGATATACATCCACTGCAGCCACGGCGGTCCAAAAGTTAGCACGCCGTAGGATTTTGTTAGTTTTATCTTGGTATTCAAGTTGACAAATATGGATAATGACCATATCCCTGAATACAGCACAAAATCGATAATTCAGAAAATCAGAAACCGAAGGCATACAAAATCAGGATAAAACAAGAACCAAAGCAAACAAACAAAATCTCCACCATATGAAAAGAAGCGAACTCCCGATATGGGAGTGAGACCAGGTGCCCAGGAAGAGTAAACATCTCCTGCTTGCATGCAACACCCGTCGCTTCAATTCGGTAGAACTGTCACATCCGGTAACTTCCATTTCGGAAGACATAGAGTACAATCTTTGGTTGGATGGTTCAAATGGTCTATGACAGAATATGATCCACCATTCTGGAGAGTGGGACATCATAGTGTATGAAGAGTTCCCCATATCGACCGTAGAACTTCCTCAGTGACGATGTTAGTCGGTCACAAACATATCCCTGACTGAGAAGCTTATCTGAAAGACGCCTAGCTCTCAGAACAAAATCCGTATATTTGGTATTTGCTCTGGCATAGCGTATCAACTGAGATATGAACACGCCATAAGCAGGCGATGAAGGGATGTTGCTACTCAGAAAAGGAAAAGTTTGTAATGCTGAAATTGAAGTCGTCACGTTTGTCATAGAGTGAGGTGTTCATGTGACCATCAGTGTCGTAGGACAACATTATGTCCAAAAAGGATGCTGAATTATTTGTCTCTGTAGTTTCTTTGACTTCAAGCTCTGAAGGATAGATACTGCTGAGGTAATCCGCGAATTTTGAATTATTGATGGACAACTCATCGTCTATGTATCTGTAAGTGAAGTTGAAGTCAGAAGCTAAGTATCTTTTCCCTTCAGAGATTGAATGAATTCAGCTTCGTACGAGTAAAGGAAAATGTTGGCAAGGAGTGGGGCACTATTAGTCCCAATGGAATTCTCACAATTTGCTGGAAGACTTTCCTCCAAACACCACAAAAATGTTGTCCATCAGAAAGTTTAACATCGGAATAATATCAGTTTCAGTGTACTTATTTTCAGAATCGGACTTTTCTTTTACAAAGGTTTTGTCATAATTAACAACAATAAATTTGTATTTGCGATTACCGTTCTTACTTGTAAACGCATTACTTATACTTTTTGCGAGTCTTTCTTTCAATTTTGAATGTGGAATTGTAGTGTATAGTGTCGAAAAATCAAAGGCTTTGATCGAATTGACTCTACTAAAATGAGTGGATTTCAGATGTACTAAAAGTTCCTTCGAATTCTTTAAAATCCACATCTGGTTGATACCACTGCGAGAATATACTGTTGAACAATATTTTTGAAGCCCAGATTTGATTTCAGATAAAACTTTGGTGAGTAAGATCGATACAGATTTGGTAGAACATTTAGAGGAACCAGCGATGAAACGTTGTTTGTACGGATTCTTATGCATTTTAGGTATGCAGTATAAGTATGGCAAATCTAAATCTAAATTGTTAGTGTCGAAGCCAAAAAAAGCAAGAGTTGATTTGTAGTTATCTATTTTTTCAGAGGCAGAAAGGTTTGTTGGGGTGTAAGTGGGATTTCCTGGTGTCGAATTTAAACCCAACTCTTTAACTAGACCGTCGAAATAGTACTTTTTGCAAGTAAATGTGTAATTATTTGAGGCTTTGTCCGCTGGTGTGATGACATAAAGTTCTTGGAGGTAGGTAAACTCTGTGATAACATCAGGGTCTTTAAATATAGACTCGAATCTGGTGTTCACAGTTGATTTTAATCGGTTAATTCTAGATAAAAGTAACCCTCTGATGGATTTTATCCATTCGGAAAGGGTTTCGAGCTGTACATCCTCTTTCTTTGCCCAACGTCTTGCATATTCCTCACAAGAGACCTTGATAATTTTGATATTTTGGTTCCATTTAAAGGACATACTTTCTCTGTATTTGGGACCCTTTTTTAACAATTCTTTCAACTTGTCGTTCTTGACTATACTAAGGTCACCAGAAATAACGTGTCCACAAGGAGAGTTGTTGAAATCCGATGAAGAACATTCGCAAGGAAGTGGATGTAGTGAGGGATTACTTAAATCAATATACTGCAGGAATCGTTTGTAATTGTAAATTTTAGAAGCAACTATTGGTGTGTAGCTATAGGAAATACAAGGAGTTTCTTTCTTTTGAAATATGGTGGGATTTTTTCTGTGACAGTTTTGTGATTCAAAATTTGACCAAGATGCAATTCATCAATACATTTGTTTGAAAATCTTACTTTAATGAAAGGACGGTTTGTTTTCTCTTCTGATTTATCTGATCTAACTGCTTGAAATAAACGAAAAGAAGAAATGTCCAAGATGACTCCTTGTAGTCTGTATTCTGGGGAACGTGTATCGGTAAATGTGAGGTCCTTCGTATATTCGTAAATTTCGTGTAACTTCTGTATCGGAACAGAGTATAATTTGGTACGAATATAATGCAGGCCTAGAGGCTCATTCAAAAATGGAACCAGGTCATCGAAGGAGAAACAATGTATCTCAGGCCTACAAGTTCTGTTAGGTCTCGTTACGTTTTCGCCTGGTATATCAAGGTATCCGTGACGAACCGCGTCTTCTGATACCCGGAGACCAGACGGCGCATTGCGTTTCAAAAGACAACACATAAACCAACGAGACCAATGGGCAACCAGTGCCGACTTAGGACGGCCATCTGCCACGCAAGTAGCAGACGGCGTTGTTATCCGGATTTCGTGCACACAACCATCCCACTTTTCCGATTACCAAGAGGTCTCAAAGAACTCTTAATTGTGGTGTAAAATAACCTGAGGAGGTAGGGGATACCAATATTGGGAAAATAAACCTCAGAGGCATTTTTTATATAAACTTGGTGTGTGTTATGTTTCTATCGCTTCTTTGTTAAAATGACTGATTGTGAAGTAAGTAATAAACGTACGTTATTTGGATAACCACACCTTTTGCTCTTAACGTGGCAGATGCCCGTCCTAAGTCAGCTACAATGGCCCAATAATCTCGTTGGTTAATGTTTGGTATTTTATGTCGTGCTTGGTGTTCCTTGTCCCTTATGCGTTATTCGCTGTGTTCTTTAACTTTATGATTTCAAAAAGGCAAGTTACGGTGTTTTGCTTTGTGTGCTGCAACCGAGTCTTGTGGGAGTTCCCTCCTTTCCACTCACACTTTATGATGTTTTGTTATGAATCCATCACGTTACAACACGTTTTATTGCGATCGTCCCGATTGATTTTCACGGCCTGCGGCGTTCCGATGAGTTCGTCGCGATTTCCACGATTCAGTCAACGATCGATCTACAAGTCAACGTTTCCATGTCGAGAGTTTTTATAACACAACTTGCTTCTGTTGGAATATGAAGTTGTTAAACATCCCTAACAACTACTATAGCATCTGTAGAAGCCCAAAAAGAAGCCAGATATTGCATTCTCTGTCCTCCGCATATATATAATCAAATCGTGTACAGTCGCAACAATAGTTCTTTATCGTAACAGATATGAACAAACACGACCGAAAAGTTTCAATTCTGCTCAAATCAATCGCCATTCTTCAGTGACGTTGGGAACGCAAGTCGAATCTGTACACAGACATGTTCCCGGTCTTGTTTATCTCTTCTATCATTAATACTCTACGAAAGCATTTGTTATAGAAAAGCAATATATCTCCTGTATATCCTAGAATAAAGAATAATAGTTTTTTTCTAATTTGAAAATATGAGAAAAAAATGAGTTAAAGAAGATCCTGACGATAATCTCAACAGCACTCACAACAGAGCACCAAATTGAGCATCAACGGACCCCTAGCCAGCTAGAGGTGGGACCAGGTGCCCGGGAGGAGTTAGCATCCCCTGTTTGGCTAGTCGCACCCGCCGTCGATGTTCACGCACGAATACGAAACAATATCTAAATACATGAGCTGTCTGAGGTAATGTCTTTATAGAAGGTGCTATGGCGAACATGTCAGGGAAAAATATTCAAAACACTTAGTGTCAAACCCCTCGAGGGGAACATTTTTACGAGCTCGATCCACACGGCAAAGGGCAAGTAATGCGCTACGTTGATTAATCTGTAGTGGTGAGCTTAACGCATATTCCACAGTTATTTCCGCACCAATGTTTGTCGTGCTCATCAAAGAAATACTGATTAGGAGCCGTGACGTAGTGGTCGTGATTCCATCCAAACTGTGAATCACCGCTGGCCGGGCCACACCCACATCCTTTGTGGTAGTCGTTATATCTTGTGGTTGACGCAACCATTTAAGCTGTGTACATTTTAGGGTTTCCCGTGCATCTTGGACCAGCGTCCACAAAGACTGAAAAAAAGCAAACTGTCCATACGAGATCAAGGTGCCAAAGTACGTTGATGATATAAGTCGGCTACAAACAATAAAAACGCACAGTGGATTGAAATACAGATGTAAGTTCATAAAATTATTAGTTGCATCTCATAACCAGGGGTACGATTTAAGAAATGAATCTGATATTTTTTCTGTTGATGCAGGTATCACCCGAAAAATGGGACAGCATCAATGCTTATCATTTAATTATCATCTATTTATGGAAAAACAGACTGTTTTCTTGGATCTAAAAACAATCAATCACCGCACTATATTTCGTAAGTCGGAGGGTTTCGCAGTGATATGTCTGCCAAACCAAGTTATGGCAGCCGCCATGATTCAAACAGCGAACGATCTCCTCTCTATATCTTTGGAATAGGACCAGTTTGAGTAAATTCTAAATGCACAGTTAATTTTTGAGTAAGTAGAAAAGAAATTGTACCCTCCAAATGATAAGCAAACATCAACAAATTGTATTTTCAGTTCATTCATGTTTGAGGGAACCCCCGGTTCTAAAAATAGTGCTATAAATAGACTTCGTGAAAAATTGTGTTGATCGATGTATCAACAAAATTTCTCAGCCAATCAGAATCTTCGTTTCTTGAAAATGACAATGGAAATTAAATGATTCTGAAATCAAAATTGGAGGTCTGGCATGTCCATTATAATTCAAACTGATTAAATCTAGGATTTTATCATATTTTACATGCATAAAGATCTGACAACCATATGATCAAAAGAAGTTCATCTTTCTTTAATACGGAGGATCGCAAATACATCTAACATTTTCGCGCACTTTTCAATTGTTCTCCATTGTCTTGTTGTCAACAATAAAGGTGACCAAGTTTTGAACAATGGTTTAGGTAGGTGACCAGTGGCGGATTTAGAGGGGGGCCCAGGGGGCCCGGGCCCCCCCTTTTTCACCCAAAGTTATTGATTCAGAATACTCTTTTTATGCTTAATCTCTTTACTTTTGGGGAAATTTTCGGCTCGCTTCGCTCGCCACACTTAATTTTTCATTAGCTGTCTATTTTTTCGTCTTCACTTTGTCTTGAACTTTCTTTGTCATCGTGTTTGAACGGATTCATATGTCATAAACATATACAAAATTCAAAATTAAATTAACACTTGAATAATGACCAAATGATTCATTTTCATGGGCCGATCTAACCAGTTTAGACAGGTGGATGGTGGGGTTGCAATGCCCTAATCTTCCCAACCTTCCCCAATTGGTCAAACAAAAATAGAGGATGGAAAATGAGAGAGATATTGTAATCTTATGACAAAATGTAACCATCTATTCCAAAAATTTCCCGGCTCGCTCCGCTCGCCAATTTAGAATAATATTGAATATATATACATGTATGTATATATACATGTATGGATGACTGAACCAAAACAAAAAAAAAAAGAAAACTTCTTGAGCTTCAGGTTTTGGAGGGCTTTCTTTTTTTTCGTCTTCGCCACTGGTGACTAAATGCAAATCAGAACGTACGTGCCGCATGCAATGTAGTTGCGATCTTGTGTATTAAATAAGGTGTTTTCACACAACCTCTTTTGGGTTGTTTTATGTAACTCATGAAGCATGTATATCGATCAATCTACATATAAAGAACAGTGGATGTAAGAAATTCGTCACCAATATAAAGGTGCTATACAGGAAATATGATAGTCACAGAAAGATATGTAAAAATAGTTAATGTTTGAGATGGTAAAGCTTCTCATGGGTTCCAAAAAAATCAGCAAATAATTGAAATAAAATAAAAAAAAATAATTGAAGTGTGAGACTTCGCTTCCAGAAAGCAATCTCTTTACTATGATTGTTATAGTCATTGAAAGAAAGGTCCAAAATCAAAACTACAGTAATAAAAATGCTTACCCTCCCCTGGCATCTTATTTTACCTCCATTCGGGAATTTGCTGAACATTTTAGTAAATTCATTTCTTTGATGCTGGAATATATAATTTTCTATGTTTCTTACTGTTTGTTGATGAAGTAGTTTTCAGTCTTGACTAAGATATATTGTTAGTATTTGCAGGATTTTGAATCAAGACAGTTGCATTTATCAATTAAATTGTTAAATTCTTGATAAATTTTGGTAATTTTCTTTATACTAAATTCTGGAGTTTTTTTTAAATGATACAGCGAGAGATGTTTATATAAGTATAACGTTTCCTATTATATGTTAAAAATACTTGTTTCAAGTTTCATGTATTTTTCTAGAGTCTGTATGCCTGTTGATTGTGAGTTGGGGGATTGTGTCTGACATTCAAAGACAAAGAAATACCTACAGAAAAACCCCATCGATGCTTTAAAATATTTTACCTGAATTCGTTCCGTTATTCCTAAACGAGAATGGAGGAAATCGTTAATTTTTTTGCCTAAAATATTCTTTGTAGCTGAAGGATATCTTCTCAACGTTGTGATTGATGCTTAGATGATTCTGATTTTTCATTCTATTTTAACTTGAAGAAACTGATGTGGAAGTTGTCCATTTCGTTGCCTTTTTTACAACTTTATGGAGGAGACACGTGTCTCGGACAGAAATTCCTCATCAATTGTACTTCAAGCCAAAGTGATTTTCAGTCACGAACGAATTCATCTTAGTGGTGCCCTCTAGTTCGATTCAAGTATCGATTTAGATGTTTTCATGAAGTTCATTGTCTTTCTTCTCTCAGAGGGAATACAGTCATTGTCTTTGATTTTACGGCTTGTTGAAGAATTCGACCATCCCTTTTAAATTTCATTTAACTAAAACCTTTATTTAATTTCGATTTTATATGGTCTTTGTCTTTTTTATCAAAGCGGGTTTATTTTTCTTGCATTTCTTAACACTCCTGTTAAGCCTACGTTTCTATTAAATTTCTTACAACTCAATGAAGCATATAGAAGCGTTACACATTGCGAAAGAGGATAAGTTTCTAATGTCTCTGGCACTTCAATTTTTTATCCCTTACCAGCCAAAAATCAATTTATTTCAAAAAAGCATTAAAATTAAGAAAATACTAGGAAAGTTTATCATGTATGCTTATTTTGACAAAAAATATTTTCGAATAATCCAAAATTATTAAAAACAATAATGAAGTATAATCGCCTAATCTATTCAATTCATATTTTACCGAAAATATTATACATTTGCAGTCTTTATTACAAAATATCAAATTAAACTCATCAATTGTAAGGAAAGATGATTTTTATTAACTTCTTCTAGTTAGAATAGCAAATATGGAATAAAAAATTGTAGAGACTTAAATAAAATACTAGAGACTTCAATATTATTTACATATGCCCATTCATTTGTATAGAATTGTTAAACGCCTTCACATTCAATAGCATAATTCAATTACAGATATATTTGCAGCATGGACATACATGCACGTTTCGGGTACTTAACCCTCCCCAGTGATCCTCAATCTAAAAATGTAATATGGCCAAAAAGTGAGATAGTAATTATGGCCAAAAATTTACTGAAAATCGTAGCAGGATGGGATGTGATGCTACAGGACCCATTTTTTAGAAATTTCAAACAAAGGAGGGATCTCCAACAACACCAGGATGCAGCACCTACAGCAAAACCCCAACACGCCCAAATTGAATACAAAAAACACAAAGCAGACAAGCACAGAAAGAGACGCGTAAGGGACAAGGAACGTCAACGCACAACACAGAAACATCAAACACAAAGGACTACACATAAACCAACGAGACCAATGGGCAACCGGTGCCACGGAAATAGCAGAAGGTATGGTTATCCTGGATTACGTGCGCACAACCCTCCCACTTTTCCGATTACCCAGAGGTCTCGAAGAACGTACAATTGTGGTGTAAAACAACCTCCTCACTGTCAGATGACCACACACAAACAAGACCGCAAAACGTAGGGGCCCAAGCAACACAGATGAATATGTAAATGGATATAAAAAGAGGGCGTACGTAATACAATCCGTGCTCTGCCGCCGCGAGGAGTCCGACTGACATTCAGAGAGGACAGGTGGTCGGGGTCCTGTCTTCTCTAAAGAGGTTTGGACAGGGCCTGTCATGGAGTCCCGTCGTCACAGTCAGTCAGAGTGCAAGTTTTAAGAATGCGCTTGTGCAAGACTGTAGATTGGTCAAGTAACAAGCCTAGTGTCCGTCTGGTGACATTAGGATCATATCCACGTTAAAAAGGCGTTTGATGATTCTGACGCATTTTCGATAGTGATGTTGTCTATCTTTGATCCTTCTTATCTTGTTAATTATGTCACCATAAAATGCAGGTTGTGAAATACCCAAAGTAATATACTCTGTTGCCTGTATTGGTCCGAATTTCAGAAGAAGTTGACAATAATTTTTGTAAAATTTCCAGAAAGTCTTTAATAGTTTATGAAAGCGAAAACCTTGTCCTAAAAGTTTCTTGGTAATTTGTTGAGATTATCGTCAGGATCTTCTTTAACTCATTTGTGTCACACTTATGCCTTTTGCAGTGTGGAGCTCGTAAAAAAGTTCCCCGCGAGGGGTTTGACAGTAAGTGTTTTGAATATATTTCCCTGACATTGTCGCCATAGCACTTTCTATATAGAAATAACGTTAGACAGTGCATGAAGTTTATATATAGGTTTCATTATCATGCTTAACCATCGACGGCGGGTGCGGCTAGCCAACAGGGGATGCTTACTCCTCCCGGGGTTTTAGTAGCATAAACCCTATAGCCTCGAAGCTGATTTGGCCCCGGTCAATTTTCTTTAAATAAAGAGTCAGAGGCTGATATCGCTAAAATGTGTATGATAATTAAAATGAAGGCAAGTTTTAAGGTATCATTAGATTCTGTAAGATTTTTGTAAGATTTTCATGGGTTCTATTTTTGGATATGCATATAAAAATAAAACTGGAAGGAGTCACAACGTAGAGGTGATTTCCGGCGAGGGGCTCAGAATGGGGACGTGTGAAATTCGGTTCTTCGTGGTGTACTGTGGATTTCTCAAAAACGGAGCGGCAAATCCCTAAATAAATTTCATATATTATTTAGACAGATATTGTCTTCAAATCAGCATAATTTTTATTTCAAGAAAAAATTTGGAACAATGGTCAAAATGGGACCAAAGTCCATCTGAATGACATGTCAAAATTTCCCTATTTTCACTTTCACTTTCGTTTTCAGAGTGACAATAGTATCGGAAAGGTATATATCATTTAGTACCAATGAAATCTACAGGAAATGATCTTTCTTTTGATATATCACTTTCTATATAGGCCATTTCTATTTAGTCAGTAAATGACGTCAGCTTTTGGGTGTAGAACACTAGTTTTTGAGGTCAAAGATTTATGCTATTGTAACCTTTAGGACATATGAATGATGATACACAACATGTACACGTACAATTGGTATGCTTATTTATAAACAAAGTCCTTGGATACAATACATCAAAATTCACTTTATAGCATGAACAAGACATTGAAAATGAAATATTTGGTGTCAGTCTTATGTTCAAAGAACTGTGAGGGTTCAAAGTAGGGTACCTAGAGGTTCTATGATGAAAATACGGCCAAAATGGGCAATTTGACGGAGGTTGCGAGCGTGTTTATACGGCTTGCTGATTGAAAGATATACGAGTTACAGGACTTTGCAATACACCAAACTCTTCGAAAAATCCTATATTTTCAAATTATATAGAGAAAAATTTCAATCGGCAAAATCAAAATATGGTTTAGGTTTTAATAGCATAAACCCTATAGCCTCGAAGCTGATTTGGCCCCGGTCAATTTTCTTTAAATAAAGAGTCAGAGGCTGATATCGCTAAAATGTGTATGATAATTAAAATGAAGGCAAGTTTTAAGGTATCATTAGATTCTGTAAGATTTTTGTAAGATTTTCATGGGTTCTATTTTTGGATATGCATATAAAAATAAAACTGGAAGGAGTCTCAACGTAGAGGTGATTTCCGGCGAGGGGCTCAGAATGGGGACGTGTGAAATTCGGTTCTTCGTGGTGTACTGTGGATTTCTCAAAAACGGAGCGGCAAATCCCTAAATAAATTTCATATATTATTTAGACAGATATTGTCTTCAAATCAGCATAATTTTTATTTCAAGAAAAAATTTGGAACAATGGTCAAAATGGGACCAAAGTCCATCTGAATGACATGTCAAAATTTCCCTATTTTCACTTTCACTTTCGTTTTCAGAGTGACAATAGTATCGGAAAGGTATATATCATTTAGTACCAATGAAATCTACAGGAAATGATCTTTCTTTTGATATATCACTTTCTATATAGGCCATTTTTCTAATTTCAAACGAACATATTACAAGGTTGACTTTGATGTTTATTATATTTTATATATTGGAGAGGAATTTGAATAAGCCATAGGCTTTTTTTCCAATCCTTAATTTAATATTTATAATTGTCTACCAATGTATTGAGTTTGTATCTCGAAATAAATATGTTTAAACTATATAGGCCATTTCTATTTAGTCAGTAAATGACGTCAGCTTTTGGGTGTAGAACACTAGTTTTTGAGGTCAAAGATTTATGCTATTGTAACCCGGGCACCTGGTCCCACCGCTAGCTTGCTAGGGGACCGTCGATGCTTAATTTTGTGCTCTATTGTGAGTGCTGTTGAGATTATCGTCAGGATCTTCTTTAACTCATTTGTGTCACACTTATGCCTTTTGCAGTGTGGAGCTCGTAAAAAAGTTCCCCGCGAGGGGTTTGACAGTAAGTGTTTTGAATATATTTCCCTGACATTGTCGCCATAGCACTTTTCTATATAGAAGAAAGGAGGGGATCTCCAACAACACCTAGTTGCAGCATCAACAGCAACCTCCCAAAACACCCATTGTAAAACACAAAAATGACACGCATAGAAAGAGACGCAGTAGTACAATGAACGTCAAATCACAGAAAAACATAAAACACAAATGACTACACATAAACCAACGAGACCAATGGGCAAACGGTGCCGACTTAGGACGGCCATCTGCCTCGTCAGTAGCAGACGGTGTGGTTATCCTGGATTACGTGCGCACAACCCTCCCACTATTCCGATTACCCAGAGGTCTCGAAGAACGTACAATTGTGGTGTAAAACAACCTCCTCACTGTCAGATGACCACACACAAACAAGACCGCAAGACACAGGGGCCCAAGCAACACAGATGAATATGTAAATTGATATAAAAAGAGGGCATGCGTGATACGACCTGTGCTCTGCCGGCTGTAGCGAGCTAATGTATGTTATCGCCCGAGGAGTCCGACTGACATTCAGAGAGGACAGGTGGTCGGGGCCCTGTCTTCTCTAAAGAGGTTTGGACAGGGCCCGTCATGGAGTCCCGTCGTCACAGTCAGTCAGCGTGCAAGTATTAAGGATGCGCTGGTACAAGACTGTAGATTGGTCAAGTACCAAGCCTAGTGTCCGTCTGGTGACATTAGGATCATATCCACGGTATAAGAGGCGTTTGATGATTCTGACGCATTTTCGATAGTAATTCTGTCTACCTTTGATCCTTCTAATTTTGTTGATCACGTCACCATAAAATGCAGGTTGCGAAATACCCAAAGTAATATACTATGTTGCTTGTATGGGTCCGAATTTCAAAAGTAGTTGACAATAATTTTTGTAAAATTTCCAGAATGTCTTGACAAGTTTGTGAAAGCGAAAACCTTGACCTAAAAGTTTCTTTGTTATTTGTAAATTTCTATCATGAAAATCCAAAACATCAGTACATGCTCTAGCATACCGGATGAGCTGCGAAATGTAGATACCATAAGACGGTAATCTAGGAACATCACCGTCAAGCCAGGGAAAATTTACTATATTGAATCCAAAGTCATCTCTTTTGTCATACACCCTTGTATGAATCTCTCCATTAATAATTTTGATATTCAGGTCCAAAAATGGTGTTTCTGTGTTTGTGACGTTCGCCCTGTTTAGAGTCAGTTCCTGTGGATAAATGACATTTTTATACTTTTCAAAAACAGGATTGTCGATAGTAAGGATATCATCCAGGTACCTAGAAGTACCATTGAAACATTTCACATCATCATGTTTTCTTTGTTTTTGAAGATTTTGGATAAATTCTTTTTCATACGTGAATAAAAATAAATCTGCAACAAGAGGCGCACAATTAGTAACCATAGGGATCCCTACAACCTGCTTGTAGAGATTCTCACCAAATCTTACATAAATGTTGTCCAAAAGAAAGGACAAGGCAATACAAAGGTCACTACATGTCCATGATTTATGTGATTTGTATTCTGTATTGGAAAAGAAACCCTTTGATTCAGATGTACAAATATAAGTTTTACCCTCTCGGTTAAAGCACCATTTAATGAGTTTGGACAATTGATCATTATCTTATCGTGAGGAAGCGTGGTGTACATATTTGAAAAGTCGTACGAAGAAATCGAATTGGCTTGAAAATTTCTCGATTTCATTTTGTATATCACATCCCCTGAATTTTTAATAGACCAAAATAAGTTTACATCATTCCTGTTTAGAACAGTTTCACAATATTTTGCAACGTGTTCCTTTATCACCGTGAGTGCTGACGTCAGATTTCTAGACAAAATTGTAGTTGAGCAGTTGCTAGAATTAGCAATGTATCGAAATTTGTAAGGAGACTTGTGCAATTTTGGTATGCAGTATAGTGTAGGAAGATCCAGTTTAGAAATAGGGATCTTGAATGAAGAAATTTCACTGTTGTGTTTGTTCAAAATGTTAGGAACACTTTCATTGCTTTTGATATAAGTGTTTGTAGACGAAAGTTCCGAAACCAAAGTTGATATGTAGTAACGTTTTCAAATGATTATGGTGTTGTTGGCTGCTTTGTCTGCAGGAGCGAAGACATATTTTTCGTGTAAATTGCGTAATTTGGATTTGAAATATCTTTCAGATTTAGAACTTGGATTTTCGAAAAGATGAGGATTTTTGTGGAAGTTATCTATTCGAATATCGGTAATATCCAATATGAGGTTCTTCCAGTCATTCAGAGAATGTGATTCGACCCCTTCCGATTTATACCATCTTTTTGTGTAGTTATTTAAGGCTTCCTTTAGTTCTTCGCGACATTTGATAAAATCTATCTTGGATGGAATTCTGTACTTAGGTCCTTTCTTGAGAAGATTGCAGAGCTGCCTGTCTTGGATAATTGAAAAGTCACCTGTTACAATATGGCCAGCTGGTTTATAAAGGTATTCAGAAGTTGCACATTCTCAAGAAGTAGGACTTGATTCAAGAATTTTAGGATCTGATGTTACTTTATTGTAGTTAAATACGAAATTTCGAATAGGTTTTTTATACTTGTAACAAATAAGAGGAGGTTCAAAATTCTCAAAATATTGAGGAATAGCACTTTGGACGCGATGATCCCGAAAAATATTAGAGATGTTAAGAAGATCGAAACCTTTGTTAATAAATGGAATTTTTATGAATCGTCTTCTAAGGGGAATGTTTTTAATGACAGGAAAAAGTTTATTCTGTGCGACTGCAACAATGATATTAAGTTTGAATCAATCAGTATTTCTTAAGAATGCAACCTCTGCTTCATCCAAGATAGATTTCAATTGAACTGCTGGTATTGATGAGAGAGCATGAAGCAGTTCATGTCTGCCGCCGTTTCGTGCAATAGAAATAACGTTAGACAGTGCATGAAGTTTATATATAGGTTTCATTTTCATGCTTAACCATCGACGGCGGGTGCGGCTAGCCAACAGGGGATGCTTACTCCTCCCGGGCACCTGGTCCCACCGCTAGCTTGCTAGGGGTCCGTCGATACTTAATTTTGTGCTCTATTGTGAGTGCTGTTGAGATTATCGTCAGGATCTTTAACTCATTGGTAATTTGTAAATTCAAGAAATTTTGATAACAGAGATTTTCAAATGCGTTGAAGAAACAATCAACCGAAGGTGACAGAACTCGGCTACATGTGCCCATGGGGACTCCTGGTCCACCAGCAGTGACACTCACCAAGTGGTACACATGTTAAACGTCTTCAAATTCAATAGCATCATTTAATTACAGATAATTTTGCAGTATGGACCAGACATGCACGTTTCGGTTATTAACCCTTGCTAGTGATCCTCAATCAAACAATGCCATATAGCTAAAGAGTGCGATAGTCGTAATGTCCAAAAAATGTACCGAAAGACGTAGCAGGATGGGTGGATATAATGCTACAGGACTCGAATTTTTTTTTGCAAAGTCTTCCTACAACCCCCCCCCCCCATAAAAATCAAATGGTTGCTCCCTTAATGATATTTATCTTGTATGAAATATTTTATGAACTTTCTTTAATGATTACAGACATAGTAAATTATTCCCTAAATGTTTATTTAATTTTGCTATGGCAATAATTTCCTCTACTATGAAAAGGGAAAGCCATTTTCAAACGACGTTATATAGGATTGAATTTGTCAATATTGAAATATATCTTCTATAATAGCGATTTTATTGTACTAAACACGTGTTTCGGATACTGAATCCTCGTCAGTAGTACTCAATGTCAAACAATTTGAATAAAGCCAAAGTAAAGTTTCCTAACGCCATGTACGATATAAACTTTTAATTTCCTCTTGCCAAAATCGAGCGGCTCCAAATTTAATGTAGGGTGTATCCAGAAGCGTATTTAAGTGAAAATATGGCCAAAAATCATTGGAGGGTAGGCACAAGGAGTTAAAGTCTAAACATGACCGAAAACAGTATACCGAAACAATATAAAGCATTGACATTGATATAAAGCAATCACAAACTCAGAGGACCGCTTTGAATGAACAACAGCAGCATAAAAAACATTTTCTGGAGTATGCCAACAAGATTATGTTTTGACTTTAATTTGAATATTTTCATGCTACAGATACTGTTGTTCTCACCTGCGGTACGCGAACATTATTCAAAGCAGACCTGAAATTCACAAGATAATACTTATATTGACCACGGAAGATCGCAAAATAACAAGAGCACATTGCATTGACCACAATAAAGACCAATACCTCAACATTAAGACCAATTTATATCAATTGACCACGACAGAGCACAAAACCAAAAGACCTTCGTTTACGTTGATCACAAATTTCTATGTGAATTTATATAGATAACTTTGATAATTGTTGCGCTATATTCGTTTGAGTTGCACTAACTATTTCGGTTTAGACTCTATAGAAATTGTTCATATTGACAATGTTCTCCTTCGTGTTTCTATTGTGTAATGTTTTTCTAGGTCTCTTTGTTCTTTTTTATCTTTTTGTGAGAGTATGTTCCACAGTTTTCACTGTCTAGAATCTCTCCCTCCTTAAAACAGTGTTTTTAATGCTCATTGCCAGTATTTTATTTGGATTCTGAAGTTAAATTTGCCTTTAATTGAGTGAGTATGTATGAATACTGAATTATGCCTTCGGTTTCTGATTTTCTGAATTATCGATTTTGTGCTGTATACAGGGATATGGTCATTATCCATATTTGTCATTTCTATATACACCGCGTGGAATCGAAACGTATGATGTTGTAATTCCTTACGGAGGTTTTTGATTTGGGTTTTTCATCATCTAAGTGATACTACACAAAACCGATGACACGTTGCAATAGGCAATGCTTAATAAATAAGTCCATATGTTTATATATCCGAAAACTCTATAGTTTTTGCAAACACTTCAGGAATGATAGGCCAAGAGCGTTTCTGTCGTCGACGAACTATGAAAAACACCATCAAAGAACTCTGTAAGGAATCACAACATCATACGTTTCGATCCCACGCCGTGATCTATGTAACACTTATTTAGAGGCATAAGCATTTAGTTTACCAGTAAGAATTGTATGCGTGTGTGGAGGAAGTGGGGTGGTGGATTGAGAGCAATGAATACTGATAGAGGGATGGAGAAAAAAACTTTGAAAGTAAGCATGCTTCGTTTTAGAAATTCAAGGGCAGTTGTGGATCGTGACACACTCCGAAAATTCTGTTCATTGATAAAGTCTTGTCGTAGGGCAGTTGGACGACGATGATCAGTATAATTTTAAAATTTGAAATTGTTAACTAGAATTATGAAAAAAAAAATAATAAAATGATGAAAAGAGAACTGAGAACATGCGTATATTTTGTGAAACCGCTATATTTAGGATGGGTCAGTGGCACAAACATACTTTGCAAAAATATACTTTAGACGTATATGCTTTCACTTTATTCTTTTTATAAACTTCGTCGTATTCAAAGAATTCAAACCTAAAAAGACATAAACAATGTTTATTTCGAGCATATCATTTGACATGTTCGATCTATTTTAGTTAAAACCAGTTTCATTAAGGGAGCGCTTTCCTTGGTGAGCGCATTGGCATTGCTGGTACATTCCATTGTTTGGTGTATTACCTCCATAACAATTTACTATCTCCACGGTTACTTCAGGATTATTCCATCCTAATCGTCCTATTTGACCAGCACCATTTTCCAGGTCAAAGTGCATTTTGTAGCCATAATCGTTGTTCCTATTTCTATCTTGGTTACACCAATGTTGATTGGGATACTCGTTTGGACAGAGGTTGGTGACCATGAATACATGAGACTGTCCACCACCCGTTGGTCCCCCTTGTCCATCTACATATCCACCTTATAAATGAAATGAAAATAATGCAAATGTAATAAGCCATACTTATAACATAAGTATCAAATAATGTTAAAAGGGTCATGTGATTGAAATTAATCTGTGAACATTTTCTTTTCAAACGAAACATTGCTTTTCTACATTGTAATTATAATTGTTTCTGTGTTCTTTAAGATTAACAATTATAGCTTAGTACAATACCCGAATAGCAAAATTCAGTTTGCTTTTACATAACCTCCGTTTCTAAAAATCACAATCTTTGTTTTATCAATATTTACGGCTAATGACCATTTTGTAGTATATGAAGATAATGAATTCAGCACTTCTTGTAAACTTGAATTGCTTCTTGGAAAAATCATGCGTACATAAGTAGAAAAAGTTATAATTCCTGTAATTCTGTGGAGTCACATCCATTCTTTACAAAAAAATCCATTTCACAGTCATTCAAATACGGTAGTAAGAAAAAAATCGGAGAAATTATCTCCCCTTGCAAAAGACCAAGGTGATGAAAGGTTCAAAAATTGTCCCATTCAATAAAACATTTGTCTTAATTTTACTATACAATGATATAATAATCCTAAGTATTTTGTCTCTGATACAAAGTTGTGAAATTCTGTACCAAAGTTTATTTCTGTCGACCGAATTGCTAAATGTCAATAAAACAACAGTACAACCTAGAGATTTGTTTTTTGAATGTTTTTATACAGTATTCAAAGCAATAAAAAAAATCTGTAAAACAGATGGATGCTCCCCGAACACAATAACTTTTATACCAAAAGTTTGATTTTCTGATTATTTTTGTCCTTTCAAAAATGATCTGGAATGATCTTGACCTTTAACGATGATGTGACTTTGAAGACCTTTGACAAGTTTCCATGGAGCTGTTGCGACAGGTGTTGCATACAACCAGGAGACGCTGACTCTCCCCGGTTACCTGGTCTTACTTCGGAATGTTATTCATTCCGAGGTTAGCGATCGTTCAAATGGATATTCTAATGCCCCAATGGATATATCCTAATGATTTTTTATGTGAAATATCAAATGATCAAATTCTAATGTAAGGTTAAAGAGATATAAGCTCGGACAGACAGAGGACGGACAGACAGACGGACGGCGACAATTTGCTCCTCCTAATTTTTTTTTTCGGGGAGCATTAAAATTGCATCTTTAGTACTATGACTATGAGGTTCTGACAAATAACCTTTCTCGTGTACAGGAACAATAGGTGCATTTCATAAAATGTTCGGGAAGCATTCTGTTTCTGACACAGAATTAAGGTAAAGCATCCCTCAGGTCTCATTTGCTCATATTTCCAAATTAACAATTTCTACAATATTTACATTTCTATATATTCAAAGATTATGTTAGACCTGATATAAAAGCAAAATATAACTCGTGGTTTCATAATTATTCCTAGAACTTAAGCCCTTTGAACTTTAACATTGGACCCTACCGGAAAAGTAAGAAAAACCCCCTTTTAGAGGTGATAAAATGTTATTGTAAAAGTTTCTTTTCCCAAAACCATATTAGTTTGATAATGCGATCAATATTCTGAAGAGAAAAAAATAGGGTATCCAGGCAAAAGATTACCATCAATACCGACTTAAGGAGGCCGAGTACAATTTGAAAAAAAAAACTTTCTGCCCTGGCGATTTTGATAAAATTTAAGTCATCAATAAATTATGATTTGAGGATTGTTTTATGAAAAAAGTTTGAAAATTTACCGTCTGGGATTTTCAGGGGATCATCTCAAAGTTTTCGGTCGTTTCCCTATGGGGGTATATTGGATTTCTAGAAGAATTAAAGGTTTTTATCATTTTTTTCATATTTGTGCCCTGGCGATTTTTATTAAATTTATATCAGCAATATGTCCAATAATACTCTTCAGATTTATCAAATACAAATATCAAGTCACCGATTAGTTTTTTTCAGGGACCGTTTCAAAGTAACCGTAATAGGTATAATATTTGCATTATGGGATGAACTTGTCCTCATTATACCTCATACAGTGCCTTTTCCTTGAGCCTATATGATACATGTGATTGTAATAATAATGTTTGACATTATGACCCAATGTTGAAGGGGTTTTCTCTATTTTACATTTAATTAGGGACCGTCTCAAAGTATAAATTTTGACTTTTTTTATCTGAATTATACGAAAACGTCACATTCCAAGACCAGTTTTGGTACTTGAAAGTTTTCTGATATTAGATAACCCACAGTATATTTCTTACATTGTGCAATGATACTATTCAAATTAAGATAAATGTATTTCGGCATAAAAATATGGGGATTGTCTCAAAAGTCGTATCTGACAACCTGAAGTATTTGCTATTTAATACGAGATCTGTGTTCATAATTTATCTTTTGTGTCATTTACGTTGTTAGAAATAATTTAGATCGTTTCATTTTCTTTATATTATACTAAGTGTGGATAATTTCTAAATAATCATTAAATTCAAACAAAAAAAATATATATATATTTTTTGAATTCCCATTTAAACTTCGACCTCTAGCCTCACTGACGAGACATTCTTTATCGAATTGAAAATATATAGTGCACTAAATTCATGTAAGGAAATTTCTCTCCGATATAAGATATGGAACACTTCTTTTTTACACAATTTTGAATTCTTGTGCTTCGTAAAGTTTCCATATTGGGAGTATCCATATATGGAACTCCCATATTGGGAGTTCGCTTCTTTTCATATGGTGGAGGTTTTTGTTTGTTTGCTTTGGTTCCTGTTTTGTCCTGATTTTGTATGCCTTCGGTTTCTGATTTTTGAATTATCGATTTTGTGCTGTATACAGGGATATGGTCATTATCCATATTTGTCATTTTTACCACTGTCCATGTGTCACTGCTGGTGGACAAATTGTCCCCGAGGGCACTTGTCGGGCAGTCTTTTGCTTCAATGGATAGTACACAAGAGACCTACAAAGTGGCTGGGGCGTCGCCCACTATAAAAAGGCCCCAACCTGTTGCGTCTACGGACACATACGCAACAGGTAACTTAGGTGTCCCTAGAATTAGTCTACATGACATTAGAGACGAGACATTTGTAGTGAGTAGTAACCATGAGTTTTGGTACAAACATGCAGATGGGTATATTAAAATCAAGCCCTGTAAGATTGAAGTGGTCGATATTCTAAAAGAGCACCAATTTTCACCAAGCGATTGCTCAGTTTCTAAGTGCGGCACGAAGAACTGCAAAACTTGTAACATCCTAATAACAGACACTTCATTCTCAAGTAATCTCACAAAACAAACATTTAACACGCATAGTTTTGAAAACCTTAACTGCATGACATCTAATGTTGTGTACGGAATAGAGTGCTCACTTTGTGGATTGATTTATGTGGGTGAAACCAAAGGTAAGCTCCGAACCAGAATGTCAGGACACCGGTCAAAAATAAATAATAAAGGAAGTCAACTCCTTTACAGACATTTTGACCAGGCCGATCATTCGGTTTTATCTATGAGAGTCAGAATCCTGGAGAAAATATATCACCCCACAAACAATCCCAATTTGAGCACACCTTTCCGTCGCAACAGAGAAGAGTTCTGGATAAAAAATCTTAACACTGCAGCGCCCTATGGGTGCAACGATAACATCAGCACTATAGGAAACTTAACAAGTCCCGGTTGTCAATCGGTAAATGTGACTAGCTTATTCAACAGACAACAAAGAAGACCTCGAAGTCATGGCATTCGAAAATACAATAGGCCTGAGATACATAGTTTCTCCTTCGATGACTTGGTTCCATTTTTGAATGAGCCTCTAGGCCTGCATTATATTCGTACCAAATTATACTCTGTTCCTTTACGGAAGTTGCACGAAATCTACGATTATACGAAGGACCTCACATATACTGATACACGTTCCCCAGAATACAGACTACAAGGAGTCATATTGGACATTTCTACTTTTCGTTTATTTCAAGTAGTTAGATCAGATAAATCAGAGGAGAAAACAAACCGCCCTTTCATTAAAGTAAGATTTGCAAACAAAGGTATTGATAACTTGAATCTTGGTCAAATTTTGAATCACAAAACTGTCACAGAAAAAATCCCACCATATTTCAAAAGAAAAGAAACTCCTTGTATTTCCTATAGCTACACACCAACAGTTGCATCTAAAATTTACAATTACAAACGATTCCTACAGTGTATTGATTTAAGTAATCCCTCACTACATCCACTTCCCTGCGAATGTTCTTCATCGGATTTCAACTACTCTCCTTGTGGACACGTTATTACAGGTGACCTTAGTATAGTCAAGAACGACAAGTTGAGAGAATTGTTAAAAAAGGGTCCCAAATACAGAGAAAGTATGTCCTTTACATGGAACCAAAATGTCAAAATTATCATGGACTCTTGTGAGGAATATGCAAGACGTTGGGCAAAGAAAGAGGATGTACAGCTCGACACCCTTTCCGAATGGATAAAATCAATCAGAGGGTTACTTTTATCTAGAATTAACCGATTAAAATCAACTGTGAACACCAGATTCGTGTCTATATTTAAAGACCCTGATGTTATCACGGAGCTCACCTACCTCCAAGAACATTATGTCATCACACCAGCGGACAAAGCCTCAAATAATTACACATTTACTTGCAAAAAGTACTATTTCGACAGTCTAGTTAAAGAGTTGGGTTTAAATTCGACACCTGGAAATCCCACTTACACCCCAACAAACCTTTCTGCCTCTGAAATAATAGATAACCACAAATCAGCTCTTACTTCCTTTGGCTTCGACACTACCAATTTAGATTTAGATTTACCATACTTGTACTGCATACCTAAAATGCATAAGAATCCGTACAAACAACGTTTCATCGCTGGTTCCTCAAAATGTTCTACCAAATCTGTATCGATCTTACTCACCAAAGTTTTATCTGAAATCAAATATGGACTTCAAAAATATTGTTCGACAGTGTATTCTCGCAGTGGTATCAACCAGATGTGGATTTTAAAGAATTCGAAGGAACTTTTAGAACATCTGAAATCCACTCATTTTAGTAGAGTCCATTCGATCAAAGCCTTTGATTTTTCGACACTTTACACTACAATTCCACATTCTAAATTGAAAGAAAGACTAGCTAAAATTATAAGTAATGCGTTTACAAGTAAGAACGGTAATCGCAAATACAAATTTATTGTTGTTAACTATGACAAAACCTACTTTGTAAAAGAAAAGTCCGATTCTGAAAATAAGTACACTGAAACAGACATTATTCAGATGTTAAACTTTCTGATCGACAACATTTTTGTGGTGTTTGGAGGAAAGGTCTTCCAGCAAATTGTCGGAATTCCAATGGGGACCAATTGTGCCCCACTCCTTGCCGACATTTTCCTTTACTCGTACGAAGCTGAATTCATTCAATCTTTGGTCTCTGAAGGGAAAAGATACTTAGCTTCTGACTTTAACTTCACTTACAGATACATAGACGATGTGTTGTCCATCAATAATCCAAAATTCGCGGATTACCTGAGCAGTATCTATCCTTCGGAGCTTGAAGTCAAAGAAACCACAGAGACAAATAATTCAGCATCCTATTTGGACATAATGTTGTCCTACGACACTGATGGTCACATGAACACCTCAATCTATGACAAACGTGACGACTTCAATTTCAGCATTACAAACTTTCCTTTTCTGAGTAGCAACATCCCTTCATCGCCCGCTTATGGCGTGTTCATATCTCAGTTGATTCGCTATGCCAGAGCAAGTACCAAATATACCGATTTTGTTCTGAGAGCTAGGCGTCTTTCAGATAAGCTTCTCAGTCAGGGATATGTTTGTGACCGACTAACATCGTCACTGAGGAAGTTCTACGGTCGATATGGGGAACTCGTCATGCACTATGATGTTCCACTCTCAAGAATGGTGGATGATATTCTGTCATAGACCATTTGAACCATCCAACCAAAGATTGTACTCTATATCTTCCAAAATGGAAGTAACCGGATGTGACAGTTCTACCGAATTGAAGCGACGGGTGTTGCATGCAAGCAGGAGATGCTTACTCTTCCTGGGCACCTGGTCTCACTCCCATATTGGGAGTTCGCTTCTTTTCATATGGTGGAGGTTTTTGTTTGTTTGCTTTGGTTCCTGTTTTGTCCTGATTTTGTATGCCTTCGGTTTCTGATTTTTGAATTATCGATTTTGTGCTGTATACAGGGATATGGTCATTATCCATATTTGTCATTCCATATTTGCCATCCCCTTCTTCAATATTCAATACAAGGTCAAAATTTTGATACCAATAAGACAATAGAAAGGTCACAAGGAATGTACGTATGTACATGTGAAATATGCAAGCCCTATATTATTCGCCAGTCATAAAAATAGAAACAGCTCGTGTAAAGCTGCATTTACACTATGAAAGTTTTCTTGGTCTTTCTTCGAGTTTCGTTAGATAAAGAGATATTTTGCAATAAATGAATTTTGCCCTCTATGACATATGTACAACAAAGGAATCGTCTCAGTTTTTGTAAAAAAAAAATCGAAACTTTTGAAGTTCAGCTAATCGCCTACCACAAAGCATCTGGAATATAAGTAATTACATGTAATTAATTAAGGCAATATTTGCCGTGAAAAGGAGGCAAGTGTCATAGAGCAAAATGGCACCTTTTCCTACTTGATTTTTTGTTATTCATAAAAATGTCGTACGAGAAGGCTAAGTTTAATAAGTATGTTGTGTACCCCCTCTGAGGTAAAATGATAGACCCGCACCTGAATCCGATACGTCATAACCGAGTAGGACGGTTTCGCATCCGAGATTCATGAAGATTAACTTGGTTCTATGAAACAGACATGTTCAACAACACTCAAACAAAATTGTTCTTATAACTTTTATAATTTGGACTATGATCCTGTAACTGTCGCTCCCATTTGGAAATACTGGTAAGTTATCTTGTGCACGAAGGACTCAGTGAAGGGAGGATCTAGATTTTTTCTCCGAAAAAAGGAGAGTCCAGCCCGACAAGGGATGCATTTTGAAAAAAAAAGAACAAGTAAAAACGAAAAAAAAAAAATCATCAGCTTCCTGTCCCTGACCCTTTCTATATTCTATATACGTAAATATACGATACGGACGTAAGACCCGGCTCTGATCTCCGGTTGCCCACTGTTTCTCGCTATCTTTTTTTTTTTTACTTCAACATGTTTACTATGTTTTTTTTTTTGTATCTGTTCACACCTTTTGTAAATATTGAATATAAGACTTAATGTTTTATGTAAATTCTAATATATGTGACATTGGCACACAGAAATGAATACAAGAACTGAATTATATATGGTTTTTATATAAACTGATTATCATGATTATTGGCCAATCACTAATTCGGCGGATCCATAATAGGAAAATTGAAATATGAATGGCCTAACACTGATTGTTACAAAATGTAAGTTATAAGTTTTCGGAGTAGAGTGTAGACTATATTATTATAGAATATTCTGCGAATAAAATGAATGTATTTTAATAAGGGGAAGGAAAATTCGTATACATATTGATTGTATGATTCACGGTATGGACTGGAAAAAAAACATCGATTATAAAAACAAATGTTTATTAATTTAGATATTATTTATTTATCACATGATACACCCGTTATGCAGTTTCATAAAGCCATTTCATAAATATATGATATGATAACACGTTACATATCGCTCTGCTTGAATGCGATTGGTCAAGTTTGGAACCTAATCACATGAACCTTGACAAATGTGACCTTTCAAATATCGGTCAACTGTTAAATTCAGACCCGGAGTCAGTATCAATGATTAAAATTGTTGTTGTTGAATTAATTCTTGCATTAAAATACTATTCAAAACTGAAATACTTTTCTCTTACGCACAGAATATCTATACGATGGGGAAACTACTTCTCATGGCGTAGCAGACGACCTCTAGATCACAGCGTGATTCGCCTCTGTAGTTCTCGGAAACGTTGATTTCACGTTAGAAATACACATTTTTTTTGGCAATATCATGTGATAAAAAGAATCTCAAATGAATTTTCATTTCATACGATGTATTATGAAACTCGTTGTGCGTTTTATATCCCCTCGCCAAGGCTCGGGGATATAAAACTCACAACTCGTTTCATAATACATCGTATGAAATGAAAATTCATTTGAGATCCTATATTTATCTATTTCTTTATTTTTTTAAATATTAGTATTATTGTTTTTATTTCCGCTGATTATGAGAAGGACGGGGGGGGGGGGTGGCTGGAGCGCGATGTCACATCCATGTGCATATCATTGAGGATTATTGACTCTGCTGAGCTCATATGGAGGGGAGTATCCTTTTTCAAGTAGTGTTACGTCGTTTTTTCCCCCGTAAATTATTCATTTCTTGAAGTCGCGTACGTTTTTGTTTGATTTTTCCTATGGATGCAAGAATCTCTTGTTTACAATGTATTTATTTATTTATTTAAATAAAAACACTTGGTTTCTTTTTGCCGTACGTTTCGGCCATGTTAGGCCTTCATCAGCGGACATTATTTATTTATTTATCTATTTACTTATGTTTTTCTCTCATTTTATTCTTTTATCTTTTATGTGAGGCATTGTTGCTCAAACTTTGTTATTTTTCAAAGATCAGCGAGCACGAGACATGGTGGTTACAAGTATCTATGCTGAGACTTAGAACTAAATGCAATTTGACGTAGGGGGATCCCAGAGGTTTGTCTTTCTCTTCCCACAGTTATTGGTCAATTTTAAGAAATCGAACATATTAGATTTGTAGAAGTTGACGGTCAATACGATGTTGTTCCGAGTTTCATCTGATCAATTCAATACTGCAATCTGAAGCAAGAAATAACATTTTCATGACCAGTAGAAAAGCACAAACATATACTTCTCGAAAATAGTCACGACAACGCTGAATTTTCCTAAAGGTCAAGTAATTCATGAATGACCATGACGAGTATCGGATTTGTTTACATTATGCATTTCTTGTTTCGTTTTGTTTCTTCTTGTTTTTGTTTCTTTCTTTGTTTCTTTCTTGTTTTTGTTTTTTCTTAGTATACATTACAAAGTGTATGGTTAGATAGACTCATATATATCGACAGTCAAGATTAAAGGATTCTGATTTTTGACCATGTTCTGCATAACTAGGTCAAGCAACATAGGCGGTCCTGTTTGTTTTATTTTCTCATAGTCCCGACCAAGACAATATGTAGCGGATCACTGGTTAAGGAGGGTCGGTGGAGTATAAAACTTGTGCATGTTAACTATAAAAAAAAAGAAAATAAAGACGCTGAACATTAAAAAAGCTGAACAGAAAAATGTGTGGTACTAATGCGGCTCGAACCCATACTTTATCAAAGAGTACGCAAGCCGAGCGCGCTAACCATTACGCTACCGAGGCTAATGCATTCGTAGGAGGTTAAAAAGTAATTTGAAGTTTCTATATGTGAGTGGAGCGTCAGCGAAGTCCCTTTTTACTCACGTAGATACTTCAAACTACCTTCTAAGTTCTGCCTAGTTTTCTACCAGCGAATATCGGTTTCCTGAAGCGGGGTTTGGAAACTGGGCTTAAAAAAGGCGATCAAGTATCTAAAAATAGCATTTACCGGAAATCGTCTGCTATGTCGTATTTACGAAATAATGATACCTGTACTCTATTTAACTTTTGGAATGTCATTTTTCTAATTTAAATTACACAGAATACGATTATGTTGGTTTTGTTCATGTTTTCTATTCATATGAGAGCTTATTTGAAACTACCGCGTTAACAACTAACTGAAATGGGGTCGATGCGCAAGAAGTGCGCAAAGCGCGATAACTCGAATTATACTCGGCCTCGTTAAGGGATATTCTACCTGAAATATTACATTAAATGAAGTACTAACAAATCCGAAAATTCAATGAAATAATCGTTCAGATCTCAATCTTTACAAAAAAAAAAACTGCAAAAAAATAAATAAATAAATAAATAAATAAATAAATAAAAAATAAATAAATAGATAAAGATCGGCTTGATATACTTCTTGTGTTACCGTGCGCACCGTGTCAGGAAACAATCAACCGTTTAAACTATGTTCCCGGAGGCGCGGCGGCGGCGGAGGCCACTTTTCAAACCACCGTGGACGAAACGTTGTGATCTTGAGACAACGTAGGGGAACGGGATCGATAAACCTAACTAGCCGTGATTGCCGGGGCTGGCGGGGAGAATGAACATGCGCACCATGTCAGGTCGTGGTAGAACTGAAAATAAACCGTAACAAGTTGGAACGTACCGTGATTGAACGCTGTAGAGAAATCTTGGCAAACCTTCATAAACGCGCAGCAGTCGCAG
Source organism: Pinctada imbricata (assembly GCA_033119305.1). Classification (NCBI taxonomy): domain Eukaryota; kingdom Metazoa; phylum Mollusca; class Bivalvia; order Pterioida; family Pteriidae; genus Pinctada; species Pinctada imbricata. The sequence continues at coordinate 55,623,861 of VSWD01000008.1, read as the reverse complement.
CTAAACGGAAAATAAACGTGACAGACCGAAACGTAACTCACTAGGATTGTAAGTTGCCGAGTCATACTGTTGCTTCCCGTTCCGCTACGGACACTGCCTCAAGGTTTGTTACAGTCTGTAACGTACTGTCAAACAAAGGAGGGGATCTCCAACAAGACCAGGTTGCAGCACCCACAGCAAAACCCCAAAACACCCAATGCAAAAATACAAAGCAGACAAGCACAGAAAGAGACGCATAAGGGACAAGGAACGTCAACGCACAACACTGAAACATCAAACACAAAGGACTACACATAAACCAGCGAGACCAATGGGCAACCGGTGCCAACTTAGGACGGCCATCTGCCACGGAAATAGCAGAAGGTGTCATTATCCTGGATTACGTGCGCACAACCCTCCCACTTTTCCGATTATCCAAATGTCTCTAAGAACGTATAATTGTGGTGTAAAACAACCTCCTCACTGTCAGATGACCACACACAAACAAGACCGCAAATCGCAAGGACCCAAGCAACACAGATGAATATGTAAATGGATATAAAAAGAGGGCGTACGTAATGCAGTCCGTACTCTGCCGGCTGTAGCAAGCTCATGTATGTTATCACCCGAGAAGTCCGACTGACATTCAGAAAGGACAGGTGGTCGGGGGACCTGTCTTCTCTTAAGAGGTTTGGACAGGGCCCGTCATGGAGTCCCGTCGTCACAGTCAGTGAGAATGCACATTTTAAGGATGCGCTGGTACAAGACTGTAGATTGGTCAAGTACCAAGCCTAGTGTCCGTCTGGTTACATTAGGATCATATCCACGGTATAAAAGGCGTTTGATGATTCTAACGCATTTTCGATAGTGATGTTATCTATCTTTGATCCCTCTTATCTTGTTAATTATGTCACCATAAAATGCAGGTTGTGAAATACCCAAAGTAATATACTCTGTTGCCTGTATTGGTCCGAATTTCAGAAGAATTTAACAATAATTTTTGTAAAATTTCCAGAAAGTCTTTACTAGTTTGTGAAAGCGAAAACCTTGTCCCAAAAGTTTCTTGGTAATTTTTAAATTTCTACTATAAAAATCCAAAACATCAGTGCATGCTCTAGCATACCGGATGAGCTATGAAATATAAATACCATAGGACGGTAATCTAGGAACATCACCGTCAAGCCAGGGAAAATTTACTGTGATAAATCAAGTTTCGCTGCATTCGACCCGTTTTGCCAACGTTGGTCATCTCCAACGTAGGCTGCCGTGACAAATGTTTTGACAGTTTAAATATTTGCCTTGTCACCACCGGCAATCACGGCTAATCCCGTCCCCTACGTTGTCTCACATTCGCCACGTTTCTTTCATGATGGCTTGAATGTTAAAAGTCTTCAAATTCAATAGCAATAAGAACTGATAAATTTGCAGCATAGACCAGACATGCACGTTTCGGGAACGTGGCCTCCGTGGCCGCCGGGAATATAGTGGAAAAGGGGATTAAACTGTCAAAATTTGTCGCGGCAGCCCACTTTGGAGATGGCCTTTTTTTAGGGTCCGTCGATGCTCAATTTCGTGCTTTATTGTGAGTGCTGTTGAGATTGACGTCAGGATCTTCTTTATCTCATATGTGTTACACTTATGCCCTTTGCCGTGTGGAGCTCGTGAATAAGTTCCCCGCGAGAGGTTTGAAGTAAGTGTTTTGAAATTTTTCCCTGACATGGTCGCCATAGCACTTTCAATATAGACATAACCTCAGTCAGTGAATGTTTTGTAGATGTTGTTTGCGTTTTCGTGCGTGAACATCGACGGCGGGTGTGGTTAGCCAAACAGGGGATGCTTACTTCTCCCGGGCACATGATCCCACCTCTAGCTCCATTGTAAGTGCTGTTTTGGTTGACGTCAGGATCTTCTTTATCTCATTTAGAAACCGACGTAACAAAACGGGTCGAACGCAACGAAACTTGGGACAGTTTCCGTAGCGGAACGGGAAGCAAAAGTATGACTCGGCAACTTACGATCCTAGTGAGTTGAGTCTGTCACGTTTATGTCCCGTTTAGATGCGGCTGCGTTTTAGAAGTGTTTTAGCCGTTTCGTCACGTTCAATCACGGTACGTCCCGGCTTGTTACGGTTTATTTCAAGTTCAACTACCGCCTGGCACCGTAGGCACGGTCACACAAGAAGTATAACAAGCCAAGTCCCGGCGCTCACGGTTAATCGTAGTGGGCCTTGAAAGAACTTGGTAGACGTGACCAACTTTATTGGGTCGTAACAAAGCGTGAAAGACCTTATCAGAAGGTGGCAGGTCGTGAGAAAACGTACAAACAAGCCGTGGGTTGAAACGTAGTACGCCGTCAGGTTTCCAGGACTAAGAAGCCGCGGCATTTGCCCCGTCAGCCACGGCAATCACGGCTACGTTTGTCGACCCCTATGTTGTCTCAGGGTCACCATGTTTCGTCAATGATGGCTTGAAACGATTCAGTCAACGATCTATAACTTGTTTCTGCTCGAATCCACCACCATACGTCAGTGACGTTGGGAACGCAAGTCGAATATGTCCATGCACAATAGACTGATTCCCGGTCTTGTTATTCTCTTCTATCGTTAACACTCTTCGAAAGTATTTGTTATAGAAAAGCAAGATATTTCTTGTATATGCTACAATAAATAATAATAGTGGTTTTCTGTTTTGAAAATATGAGAAACAAGCAATGCTAATTAACCTGTAGTTGTGAGCTTAACGCATCTTCCACAGTTATTTCCGCACCAATGTTTGTCGTGCTCATCAAAGAAATACTGATTAGGAGCCGTGACGAAGTGGTCGTGATTCCATCCAAACTGTGAATCACCGCTGGCCGGACCACACCCACACGCCCCCTTGTGGTAGTCGTTATATCTTGTGGTTGATGCACACATTTTACCATTGTACATCTTAGGGTTTCCCGTGCATCTTGGACCAGCGTCCACGAAGACTGAAATAAAAAAAACAAAACTGAAATTCATTTCGAGATCTAGGTACCAAAGTACGTTGATGATATAAGTGGGCTAAAAACATTTGTAAAATTATCAGTTGCAAATCATAACCAGACGTACGATTCTGAAATCAAATTGGAGTTCTGGCATGTCCATTATAATTCAAGCTGATTAAATCTCGGATTTCATCACATGTTACCTGCATAAAGATCTGACAAACAAATGATCAAGTGAAGTTCAACTTTTTTTTTAATAAAAAAAGAGCGTTTTTTCATTGGTGTAGTAGGTTGACGCGCACAGAACCTCTTTTGGGTTTTTTTTTTTGCAGGTAACTCATAAGGCATGTATATCGAGCAATCTACATATACAGAACAGTGGATGTAGGAAATTCGTCACCAATATAAAGGAGTTGTCGAAAGTTATACATACAAGAAATACGATAACAATGTAAAATAGTTTAATGTTTGAGATAGCAAAGCTTCTCATGGCATCGATTTAGATGTTGTCTTTGAAATTCAATGTTTTATATCCTCAAGTGGGAATGAAGTCATTGTCGTTGATTTTACGACTTGTTGAAGAATTTGACTTTCCTTTTTATTCTTTTTTAACTAAAATATTCAGTTTAACTTCGATTTTATAAGGTCATTAAGTCTGTTTGATCATATCTGGATTTATTCTTGCATTTCTTAACACTCCTGTTAAGCCTACGTTTTTATTACATTTCTTACAGCTTAATGAAGCATACACATTGCGGCAGAGGATAAAGTTTCTTGTCTTTGACAACTGAGCGGGAACACTAATTATTTTTATTTCTTTACTTTAGTTTTGTTGACATTGAATAGAGCACGCTTAAAGTTTGGTTCATATAATTGCATTTAAGTTGCTTTATTCTGGACACCATCTTATTTTCACTTTTAGAAAACATTTATAAAACTCTGAGGTAATACTTGAACCATCTACTCACCAGCGGGAATAAAAGCCAGCACAACTAACCCTGAGAACATTGTTTGTTTGAAATGATACTTGGCTTTCTTGGACGCAAGTTTTTATACTCGAGACACACATTCAGTAGCGGATTTAGTATTCGGGATCATAGAGACTAAGTCAAAATATCTGCAAGAGCATTTTCGGAATTACCAAGTTTATTCTTGTATCGGGATTCGCCTCACCAAGGCTTTACGGAAAAAGGGCTATAAATGCATTCACTCATATAAAATTGCATTTTAGTTTCTGAGAACCTTTTTTTGAAATCCTGGATCTGCAAATGATTTGCGCATTGTAGACTCTTATCACATTTGCACAAAGAGGTCATTATTCGTTGATACAATTAGGTTAACATGAATTTAATAATATTTATCTTGTATTGAATACTTTAGGAATTTTCTTTAATTACAAACATAGTAAATTATTTCCTTAATGTTAACTAAATTCCGGGAACCATTTTCAAACGACCGTGTAAAGGATTGAATATAAAGCAATTGACCATGGCAGATCACAAACTCACAAGACCGCTTTGAGTGAACAACAGCAGCATAAAAAATCATTTTCATGACAAATATGGATAATAACCATATCCCTGTATACAGCACAAAATCGATAATTCAGAAAATGAGAAACCGAAGGCATACACAATCAGGATAAAACAGGAACCAAAGCAAACAAACAGAAACATCCACCATATGAAAAGAAGCGAACTCCCGATATGGATTGAGACTATGTGCCCAGGAAGAGTAAGCATCTCCTGCTTGCATGCAACACCCACCACTTCAATTCAGTAGAACTGTCAAATCCGGTTACTTCCATTTTGGAAGACATAGAGTAAAATCTTTGATTGGATGGTTCAAATGGTCTTTGACAGAATATCATCCACCATTCTGGAGAGTGGGACATCATAGTGTATGACGAGTTCCGCATATTGACCGTAGAACTTCCTCAGTGACGATGTTAGTCGGTCACAAACATATCCCTGACTGAGAAGCTTATCTGAAAGACGCCTAGCTCACATAACAAAATCCGTGTATTTGGTACATGCTCTGGCATAGCGTATCAACTGAGAATTGAACACGCCATAAGCAGGCGATGAAGGGATGTTGCTACTCAGAAAAGAAAAATCTATAATGCTGAGATTGAAGTCGTCACGTTTGTAATAGAGTGAGGTGTTCATGTGACCATTAGTGTCGTAGGACAACATTATGTCCAAATAGGATGCTGAATTATTTGTCTCTGTAGTTTCTTTGACTTCCAAGATCCGAAGGATAGATACTGCTGAGGTAATAATTTTGGATTATTGATGGACAACACATCGTCTATGTATCTGTAAGTGAAGTTGAAGTCAGAAGCTAAGTATCTTTTCCCTTCAGAGACCAAAGATTGAATGAATTCAGCTTCGTACGAGTAAAGGAAAATGTCATTAAGGAGTGGGGCACAATTGGTCCCCATTGGAATTCCGACAATTAGCTGGAAGACCTTTCCTCCAAACACCACAAAAATGTTGTCGATCAGAAAGTTTATCATCTGAATAATATCAGTTTCAGTGTACTTATTTTCAGAATAGGACTTTTCTTTACAAAGTAGGTTTTGTCATAGTTAACAACAATAAATTTGTACATATATTTGCGATTGCCGTTCTTGCTTGTTAACGCATTTATTTACTTATAATTTTTAGGAGTCTTTCTTTCAATTTTGAATGTGGGATTGTATTGTAAAGTGTCGAAAAATCAAAGGCTTTGATCGAATGGACTCTATTTAAATGAGTGGATTTCAGATGTTCTGAAAGTTCCTTCGAATTCTTTAAAATCTACATCTGGTTGATACCACTGCGAGATTATACTGTCGAACAATATTTTTGAAGCCCAGATTTGATTTCTTCACTTTGGTGAGTAAGATCGATTCAGATTTGGTAGAACATTTTGAGGAACCAGCGATGAAACGTTGTTTGTACGGATTCTTATACATTTTAGGTATGCAGTATAAGTATTGTAAATCTAAATCTAAATTGTAAGTGTCGAAGCCAAAGGAAGCAAGAGCTGATTTGTGGTTATCTAGTATTTCAGAGGTTATCTATTATTTCTATTATTTTTTTAACGGATCACTTGAAATAAAACAAGCGTCGGGTCAGTGAGATTAAAGTTGGCATATGGGGAATTATGAATAAAGGATATGCACGTGAAAAGGGTATTTTCTAGCTATATAGTTGTTATGTATTCAAGTATTATATCGTTATATACCACCAGCGACGGTTGATGGTACCCAGCACGTGAAGATGTGATATCATGCAGTGTTGTATGTCTTTGAAGTGTTCAGTCATGATAGACCAACGACTGTTTTTAATTGCGGGGCTATGACAAAAATATTATCCAGTTTTCAAAAGCAAATCCTCTCATTGATACCAGAATCATCAGCAAATGATGCACACGTTTAAGTAAAAAAGAATTGAATACACGAGTGAAGTGAACAACTCCGCAACCACAGAGCAACCTACGTGCTATGATTCTTATGCTCTTGCTCTAATTTGCAAGTTCTGTTGAGATTGTCGTCAGGATTTTCTTTATCTCATTAAAGCAAGAAAAAAATAAACAATTGAAGCCATGACAACTGGAGTAGAAATTACCGAGAAGATTGAAAGTTTCATTGACCAAATCTATACTGTAAACTACTGTATAACGAATTTATCCTGGCTGAGCCAATGTTTGTTTCTTTTTTTCTTAAATTCAATTTCGTCTATTCATATAAACTTCCTAGATGTGTTGTCCTTACATTTTTCACGTGTCGGCGTTTCTGCTTTTGTTGTTTGTTGGTTCGTCTGATATGGGTGTAGTATGTGTGCGACATTGTCCCCTGTTGTTTGTTGGTCCGTCTGGTGTGGGTGTAGTATGTATGCGACATTGTCCCCTGTTGTTTGTTGGTCCATCTAGTGTGAGTGTAGTACCGGTATGTGTGCGACATTGTCCCCTGTTGTTTGTTAGCCAAACTGGTGTGAGTGTAGTATGTGTGCGACATTGTTCCCTGTTGTTAGTTGCTCCGTCTGGTGTGGATTTAGAATATGTGCGACATTGACCCCTGTTGTCTGTTTGTCCATCAGGTGTGGATGTAGTATGTGTGCGATATCTGGTATGGGTGTAGTATGTATGCGACATTGACCCCTGTTGTCTGTTTGTCAATCTGGTGTGGGTGCAGTATGTGTGCGACATGGTCCAATATTCTTTGTTGACATTGCCCCTGTTGTTTGTTGGTCCATCTGGTATGGGTGTAGTATGTGTGCGACATTGCCCACTTTTTTTTGTCCGTCTGATGTGGGTGTAGCACTAACTACCAGCACGTAAAACCAAAAATACATTTGACTGTGTCAGAAATTACTCCGGCATTACATAAATACCACTGATGAGGATTTACTGTCCGAAACACGTGTCTGTTGCATTAGAATTTGTTCGAAATTTTCTTCAAGAAGGTAAAGAGTTTGAACACTTCCGTATTATTATTGAATCAAAATAGAGAGTGTAAATCGATTATTTTTCATAGCAATTTTGCGTTGCTATTTTACCGATTCAACATAAATCCATTTCGCAATTTCCATCCGGTAAAAAATTGCCTTCATACTAGAACAAGGTCACGTTGTCTAAATATGGAGAAATTAAGTTTGATCAATTTAGCAGAGTGGACAGCTACTGGTCTGTCCGGGCTTTTCGCGGGAAGTGCATTGTTTATAAATGTAGTTGACATTCCCGCCATTTTTACGGTACAGGATGTGGTTGCAGTCAGACAATACTGGAAGACGCTGTATAACAGGGCCAAGTTTCTCCAGGTAAATAATAATCGCGTGTGTCGTCTTTTCACGTTTATCAAAATAAGGACAGATATACTGAATTTCCATGCCAGGTCACTGATGTACTAATAATAGATAATAATACATATGAAACAAAATCAGTTATAAATATGAAACTAACAAATATAACTGATTTTTTTTCAAACACAATTTTATTCAGCAAAAAAAAATTTATTCAGTTTAATATTAGAAATAATTAGAATATACAATGACTTCCCGAGATATTTAGAATACAATGTATATATTTTTTTTTAATGAAAATTACATGTAATACTTTTCTAAAGTGAAAAGTGTTTCTTTAATTTTTTAACCGTTGAGATACTAGTAAATGATATAAACCAAATCATTTTTTTAACATCATTTTACTTTTATTCAAGTTGTATTCTTTATATCGCTTACTCTGATGAAATTAAACTTGGAGTAATATGAAAACTAAGGGGAAAAATTCCTCTATTTATTTGAAGGGTCCATTGGCAATAATTGCATCAAGTGCAGGGGTAGTAGCATGGAATGGGAGTGCGTGCAACAATAGATGGGTGTGGTTATTGGGGTCTGGAGTGATGATTTCAGTATGGCCTTTCTATATCATTGTCATGTTACCTGGTATAAGAAAATTACTTGACGACCGCGTCGTACAGGAGAAAGGTTAGTAAATAGTTGGATTTCGAAAAAAAATCTCCTTTTTCAAAGAAAAGAAAAAGGTATAAATATATATACTTTTTATTGTTCATTTTTACAGCAACTTCATTTGATTCTTACAGGAGAAAGATGGGTGCAAAGCAGCATCTCATCCTGGAATAGGCAGCATATGGTCAGAACGATAGCAGGGATTTTGGCTAACGATATTTTCATTTTAGCAATTTTCTTAACACGCTGAATTTTCTTTGTGACATATTGAGAATGTAAAGCGGATATCAAATTAAATAAATAAATAAATTAAAAGGTTGTACATTGTATTTGTGTGTGAATTATATGGTGTTTTGGTGGAGTCCTTTTACTGTAAGCTTTAGAAGTATTTCAGGATTAGATAAACATAATGTAGGCAGATTTATCTCAGGTCATCGTCCTGGTAACCTACAGTATACCTGTCGTTTGATTTAGAGATAAAGCTCGTATAGTCTAGATATTATGAGTCAAACAAGAAATGTAAAACACTCCTTATTGAAAAAGTTCTAAATAAGTGCATAAGTGAAAGAAAGAAAATAGGAGAAATACAAAAGAGAAATATCTACTTCGACTGATTTATTGAAAATACTATACATTTTTTTCTTGTATATTATCAATAATATACATTTTACAAAATAATATATACCGGTATATACAAAAAAGATAACATTTCCAAAAACTGAGTCATCTAATTTTTACCCTTCGATAAGATTCGAAAATTCCTGCCATTTGACTTAGTAACAAGAATGTCATTCTAATAGTCCAATGAAATGGAAATTCTAGACTATCCATAATATTGGTATCCTCAGCTAGCAACTCAGTTTGAAACCAAGTGATATGTATATGGCACTACTGATAGTCAATGTCCTACGTGGATACGCCCCTGTCATTATATAGCGTACCTAATCAGAAATAAAAACAATTTCAATATTATATACTGCTTGAATTTAGAATTGACACTCAACAAAGCAAACGTTACAAACACAGAAACATCATTTTTGGACCTGAATTATAAAATTGTAAATAGTAAATTTGTTTTCAATATAGTAAATGAAGGGGATGTCCCTAGACTGCCGTTATACGGTATTTACATATCACCACTCATCTAATATATCAGGTTTTGGATTTTCACAGTAGAAAATTGCGAATTACCAAGAAAGTTTTATGTCAAGATTTCCTTTTTTATGAACTAGTTAATATTATCTGGAATTTTTCTTGAAATCAAAAAAAGAAAATTACTCTCAACTTCTTTTGAAATTCGGACCTATACAAGCAATACATGTAGTATGTTATTTTGGGTATTTCACTACCTACCTTTACTGTTGACATAAATAAAATAAGGAGGATCAAAGGTAAATAGAATTTCAATCGAAAAGCGTCAGAATCATCCATTGCCTTTTTTATATACCGTGGATATGGTCCTGTTGTAGCAAGGACAGTCTGTGTGGTTTCACTGTCTTGTATGTGTAGTAATCTTACATTAAGGAAGCTATTTTACACAACAATTGTGTGTTGTTCTTCTACTTCCGAGTGAAGTGCAGGGCCTATGTAGGCATTGTCACACTGTGTTCTTCGACAACACGTATAAACCGGACAAGTGGGAGAGTTGTGCATACTTAATCCGGATAACTACATATTTGCTACACACGTGACAGATGGCCGCCCTAAGTCGGCACCGATTGCCCATTGGTTTCGTTGTTTTGTACAGTATTTTGTGTTTGGTGTTTTGATGTCGTGTTTGGTGTTCCTCTCTCTTTTGATTCTCTTGTTATGCTTGTCTACTGTGTGTTTTCACATAGGGATGTTTCTGTGTTTTACTATGGGCGTTACCATTTACTTTCTTTGGATATCTCCCTTCTTTTGAATGAAATTAATGTTCAAGTAGGCTGCATAAAAGCATGCTCTGAAGCAATGCAATGAAAAGTACGAAAGCACGATCGAAAGAAATACCGGTAGTTATCAAACATAAATAACAACATTACAACACAGATTTTGTCGTCAAATCGTACCTGCCTTATCTCGTCAGAAAGACTCCAAGTATAAAGCTATCAAAGGCTATAGTAGATGCCAGAGTCCTGAACATGTGATGTCTGTTCCACAGGCTGATCTTCTCTCTCACCCAACTCGTACCTACAGAGGACGATAACAGAGAAAGATGGAAATTCATATACTAGTAATAGGCATGATGATGAAATGTTGTCTTTTCAACAAATTTGTTCGTTTCACCCTACTAGTATACTAAGCGCAAGACCAAAACATTTCTGTTATAAATGGTGCAACAATAGTATCTATAACATTAATAAATTATCGGTCTCGCAGTTGACAGACAATATACAAAATACAATTATTTACTTTTATACCGAGTACATTACATGAACTCTAAAAATCATTTATCTATATTATCATCAATCCTCTCTAGACTAGCTTTGGAGTATGAGCAGATAAAACTGAGCTTTTAAAATGATAGAAATGCTACAAAAAAAATTAAATGCAGTGGTTAAAGTAGTAAAAATAGTGCAGCTAATCGGATGAACGTGTCCTACCTTTCCGTTCCACCACGTCATCCTCCATAAGTTGTTTGATATTAGAGTGCATGACGAGGGCTGTGAAAGGCATGACGGAGAAGATCAGTCCTGACCCGAGCAGGTACAACCATCGGTACTCTGACTTGCTTAGGTACCAGGCACATAAACCGGACGCCGTACCCAGGATAGCAAATGTCCCCTTAAAAACATAAATAGTACACTGCCTTATTTAAAATAATGAGGGCTGTGAAAAGCATGACGGAGAGAATAGGACGTACTTAACAAAATGGACGAATACTCGACTTATGATGGAAGAAGTTAATCCTAAATAAGAATGTCATCAGATTCCCGGTGAGAGTAAGCATCATCTACGTGCTGGTAAAATACGACACATAAACTCTGTCGCTCTAGATACGTCGCTGGATTCCGTACGCCTTCTAAATATTATAAAATTGTTGATAAATACATGAAAGACGGTGTCGGGTTTTCATGGACATACATGATCACTTGACCGTTCGAAGTGAACATGGCATATCATCACATGCAGATTGGTTTCTCGTGGCGAGTCGATTATAATCGATCATCGTAATCGGAAGGGTCTGGCGACGATGACGCAGACATCGGCGATAATCGGTACAGTACTAGGGCCCGATCATGATCATTTCATGTATGTGACGTTTAACTAAATAAAGGTCAAAGATATACATGTAACTTTAGCATAAAATGATGTGCACATGAAACATATGAAGTAAACCACAGTCCTGTATGGTTATAAGAGAATACTGGTACCCATAGAAATACAAGGCTTCCGACGAATTTTCAGCTAGAAGTAGTATTTCTACATTTTTTGCATTTGAAGGGCAAAACGGGGTATGGCCATAAAGATTGATTTGTATACTTGGACTGTTTTCTACTTTCTGTCTTGAACCATCCAGGTGTTTTACTCTGCTTACAGTAAGCAGAGTAAAGCCTCTGAATAAATCAGTACTTGTCCAATCTGGCAATGGAGATTCAAGACAAAAAGTAGAAAACACTCCAACTTTGGTCATGTTGGTAGGCGATTAGGCTATGTTATAAGATCTTTTTGGGTGAATTATTGATGTTTTTAGGAAGTATACTAATCAATCTTTATGGTCATACCCCATTTCGCCCTTCAAACATGTCAAATACAAATATTGCAGATGCTACTTCTAGCTGAAAATTCGTCGGAAGCCTTATATTTCTATACATATTTTCTCTTATGACCTGTAAAGAGGTATCATACAGGATATTGACGCTCTTTCTACATGTGCCTGTGAAGTAAACCCTATTTCTCATAAACGTATTCCATATGACCGTCATAAACACAAGCATTGATTTAAAAATAAGGGAATCCAGGACCCCCTCTCCCGAGTTTGCAAAAATTGCTTATTTTTCCTGTTTCACGTTATTTTTTTTTATTTCAAAACCATAGGACGGAACAGTTTCATACTGCCGGTTGTACATATTACATGCTCCGCTCTTAGGAATTCCCCACCTGCACCTACACATACAAGCACAATTCATCAGTTTAATGTCAATTCAAATACAGTTGAATACAAATATAATTGAAATGAAAAGAGTAACACTGTTAGGCTACATCCAGTAGGTCACGTACGTACCTGGAACCTCTTCCCACCCAGGTATATCCCCTTCCAATGTTGCCTAACTGCCTTAGTATCCTCCACAGCGGATATGGCAGGGATGTCCACGGCATTGATGAAGAATCCGCCTCCGGCGAAGAACCCTGTCCAGCCCACCGCTGACCACTCAGCCACAGTTAAAAGATTCAGTTTCTCCATGCTGTGATTGTAGCAAGTGATGGCAAATCCAGAGGAGTATCGAATATTGTTTAAAGGTCAATATTCTAGTACATCATGCACTGCAATATGACCTAGTAGTCAGAAAGCGATAACGATTATCTAAAAACACATACTTTTATTTTTGTGGGTCAGAGTTCTGATGTTTCATATGATAAGAGTGGGTGGGGTTGATACATAGCGCAGAGTTTCACTTTCGCTTGTACATGTTATTTTCGAACCCCCCCCCCCCCCAAAAAAAAAAAACGAAAAAGAAAAAACAAACAAACAAATAAAAATAATCAAAAACAAACAAACATAAATAAAATCGCGTATATTTGCAATGATGTGAATATTTGTCTGATATTGAAAAAAAAAAAATGGAATGATCTCTGGACAGCATGACCACCCTGCAAATACGCCATTGCAAGCTATAGTATTCACATCAACATTCCGTTTATACGCCATATAACTTATAATATTCATAAATAATAATGTTATAATAATAATGTAACCATCTATTCCCAAAATTTCCTGACTCGCTCCGCTCGCCAATAAAGAATAAGTATTGGATATACGCCGAAAACAATTCATTCTTAAAGATATTGGACAGTTTGAGGCCCGCGGGGCCGAAAACTGTCCAATATCTTTAAGAATGAATTGTTTGAGGCGTATATCGTACTTAAAACATTGATCACTATTCATGACCTTTTATGATCACTATTCATACTTAAAACATTGATCACTATTCATGACCTTTCATGATCACTATTCATGACTATTCATGAAGTGGCATGACCTTTGACTTTGTTCTTATTATGTTAATTGCCTTTACTGTAAAGAAATGTAATCACTTCAGGCTGAGTCGTATATATAAGAAGATAACGGAGATGAAATTTTCAATTAGAAAAAAAAGTTGTGACAAAGTATGACGCAGATTCCGTAAACTAAGACGAAATTTGATGCAATTTTTTGGAAAAAATCAACGAGAATACTTTGCGTGATGACGATTTAGTTGACGCTTCTCTGGATACAAATGTATATAGAATGAAAGGGCGTGTCTCGAAAAGTTTCCTTTTCCGGACAAGCAAGAAATAATATAGTGCCTTTAAATATCGAAAAGAAATCAGTGGGGACGTTCAACTTACTATGTCACACAGTATGTGCAAAGTTAAATGAAAGAAACAATTCAGGAAGATATTTTGCAGGTGTCTAGTTCGAAAAACCTTATCTAAACTCAGCTTTTGATGATTATTTGCACCGGGGGGGGGGGGGGGGGGGGGCTTGGGGAACTGGGTCAAAATAACCGTCAAAGGCTGGATTTAGGTAGGTTTTTTCGGACTAGAAAAGTCGAGCGAAAATCTTAGTTATACAGTAAAGTTATAAAGATGGGGAAAAAATAGACCGAAGAAAAAAAAAAAAAAAAAACGGGCTGAACTATAGTGTCTCTTACGTTGTCATTTCCGACACAACGGCCGAATTTTTTTAGATATATAAGATTGAGCTGGATTTTGTCAACTCCGGAAAATATAGCAAAAATTGGAAAACATGGAATTCTTGTCGCGTGAGTTCTAAATAAGGATTGTAACGGTTGTCCTGTAGATGTCAAAGTACATTTACCTGTGACTGTCCAATATTTAATCTAGGTCGCGTATATTTTTTCTAATAAACGCGACCTAGATTTGATATTGGACAGTCAAAGGTAAATTTCGGACTGTTCGAACAAAGGCATGACGTCACATCAATGTTTTAATATTATATAAGTGATTTGTATCAACCAATCAGATTGCTAGCTAGCGGTTCCGTATTTTACGATTTTGCACAGCTTTGCGCCTCGCTTTCGATTCTACATCTAGAATAGAGGGAATGTGAATGAATTACTCATGATTGGGAAATGATTCCGATAAATCATGAAACATGAAGATGTTTGATGAAACAAATTCGTACAACAGGTACATTTTGATGTGTACTTTTAACGTCATATTATCAATGACGTTATAACATCAATGACGTCAAAAACGACGCCAAATGAGAAGCGACGTTACAAGAAGACTGTTTTCTTCAGTGATATGAAGTCTTTAAAAATACGGAGAGATGGTGGTTCCATGATTCTTTATTTTTTTTGCACATAAAAATCATTGACCTGCAGATCTTGTGGTAAATATTTTAAGTGATTATATTTAGTTTGGATAATAACACGGACCTCTAGGAAGATTTAGATTTTAACAGAAGGGTTGTGATTATATAATTTAACACGGATGAACAGGGTATGAGTCAATATGCAAAAATATTGCACGGCTACGACACAGTATATTGACCTCGGCCTTCGGCCTCGGTCTATATAATATGTCGTAGCCGTGCAATATTTTTGCATATTGAACTCATACCCAGTCCATATTTGTATATGATTTTGAATGAATGAATTAATTTAGAGAGAATGAGAACTCCATATCAAAAGATTCGCGTTTTCGTATTCGTTTTTATTGTTGTTTTGTTTTTGTTTGTTTGTTTTTATTGCTTATCTGTGAACTATTTTCTTTGAGCTGGACTTTGCCCCTCCCCCCTTCTGAAATCCTAGATCCGTCTCTGAGACTTCTGTTCATGCCTTATCAGGATTTCGTTTCTCCCGTTTCAATGCTAGCGATTAAAACCGAATTTTCTAGATCGGTTACTTTTACAGTTTTGCACTGATTTTAGTCCAATATGAGGGACGTACACTGCATGTTTGTGTCGGCATTAATTACGGAACGACAAAGAAAATACATTTACAAGTAACCTATTGGAGTATTTTCATTCAGTTGAATTCTATACTATTGGCGGTTTAATTTCTAAGTTCTTCAGTTTCTGAAAATAAGAAAACGATTTTAAATTATTTAACCTTAGTGGGTTCACTTGACCTCAGGTAAATGTCGTAACACCTTTTAGTACTGAGCTATCTTTAGAAACTCCTTCAAGTTCATTTTGTGTGGCTATATTTACATTGTAGGATGGACATAATAATCACAATTATAAGTCAACATATATACCACTGTCTGAGAGTAATGAGTGAGAATTAAACTATTATAGAGTCTAAGTGTCTTAATTTGTGTTGTGTTACATTTCATGCCAATTTTGTGCTCTATTGCGAGTGATGTTGAGATTGTCGTCAGGATCTTCTTTAACTCATTTCATGCCAAGAAATCAATATCGGTTTAGATTGAAACCGTTTCTTCCAGAGGGAAGGGATGATAAAAAATAAAAACACAAACACTCAAATACACAAATTTTCGGCCCCTTGACCGTTATCAAGTGTAAAAAACGACAATCTATAACAATTCTAAGTAAAATACATCCTTGCTTCTCTGGACGAATTTCAGCCTTTTAAGAGCTATTTTCACGACTGAAATTGATTAATGAATTGAAATTGATGCATTTGACAATTATATTAACTAACAGGTAGGTAATATTTACTAATATTTTACTCTTTTTTATATGGAAAATGATCGTTTTACCTATGATTTGCAAATTTTAGGGGGGGGGGGGGGGCGGCGTACGCCCCCCCCCCCCCGTTGAATCCGGCACTGATGTTTAAATAAAGTACTACTAGGAATCTTATTATACTTTTTATTTCTATCCAGACCATGCAACTTTTTTCTAAATTGGAAGGACAGCTAGCGCACGAGAAATAATAGAGTGATTTTGGGGCTAAATCAAGCCCTTATCTTAACAGCTCCATACAAATAAAGATACTTACTCCAGGTAAGAGAGATGGTTATGTGTAGCTTAATTTGGTTGACAACATCCTGTAAGCTTAAGTGTTTTTACCACCCCTCAGTTTATATGTTTTCATCTGTGTCACAAGTTTTTTCCTTGCCCTGCTCAAAAGTCCATCTAGTATTGACACAATGTTTACATGTTCCAGTCCTTATTTCAATAGGTCAGGTTGATGTTTTGTGTGCGTTATTAGGTTTATACCTTTAAGCAGGAATACATATATTATCTGCTGTTAAAGATACTTTTTTCCAATTTGGGCTCATTTAAGGACATGTATACATAGCTGTTTATAATGATTAAATGATGCTATTAAATTTGAAGACCTTAACAC
Source organism: Pinctada imbricata (assembly GCA_033119305.1). Taxonomy (NCBI): domain Eukaryota; kingdom Metazoa; phylum Mollusca; class Bivalvia; order Pterioida; family Pteriidae; genus Pinctada; species Pinctada imbricata. Next base: position 55,606,997 of record VSWD01000008.1, on the reverse strand, counting down.
ATGCTACTCCATATATTCATCATTCTTATTAATTGGATTCAATGAAATGGCCAACATAATCAGTGCATCCTGTCCACAAACAGGTTTATACCAGTCCTGTAAGCAGGAATGCATATGCTTCTCCATATATTCATAACAATCTCAAATTTTGTAATGAGGATAACTTACATAGTTTATTAACAACATGATCTACAGACAATAGTGGACATATTAGTACAATATAACAGTAATATAACATCATATCACAGTGCATGATTTACTCATAATGTCAGTAAGATGTTCATAGAACTCTTCACATATATCACTAAGTCTGTTCCACAACTTTGTGAACTTTATTTATCCTCTGAATTAAATTGTTCTCTTTTTCTCTCAGTTTAGCAGCAATATCCATCTGTAAGAAAAATGGTGTGTTTTATGATATATGAAAAGATGTACAGGCTAATCATGTAAAATTATCAATCAACAGAAATTAATTTGACTTTCTGTTGAGGAATAATAAACAAAAATAAAATTAAGAAATTTTCCTTTCATAGGAATTGTTTTCTAAAGAAATAATACACACAAAAATTAATGTAGTTTTTCATTACTTTAACTAAGAATGCTCAGTACTTTCATTAATTTCTACAATTAATTAATTACAATTTTGAATGCCTTCTTCTACAACACAACACTAATCTGGTTATCTGTTATGTAAGGTTATTACTTTGATAAATTTTATCTGATTTTAAACTTATATTAGTATTTTGTCAAAATAACTGAAAAGCAGCAAGAAACTAAATAACATACATATGCTGTTTTTGAATTTCATTCCCTTCCATATTGAATCAAATGATCAAAGATGAAAACAAGTGTCCAAAAGGGGCCACATCGCTCACCTGAGTTCCAAACAAACGAATGATAGTGGATAATTTGGTAGAGGACCTTGAGTACTTGCTTCCAGTAAGGTTCCCTTAAATTCTGTGTAGCTGTTTCAGAGAAGATGTCGGAAATGTGTCATCCAATCAGAGCCCTGGGCGGCCGTATTTTTTGACCAGTTGGCATGAAAAAACACAATCTTGGTAGAGGACCTTGAGTACTTGCTTCTTGTAAGGTTACATGAAATTCTGTGCAGCGTTTGCAGAGGAGATGTTGAAAAGGTGTCAGCCAATCAGAGTCCTGGACGGCCATATTTGTTGACCAATCGGCACGAAAAATACAAACTTGGTAGAGGACCTTGAGTACTTGCTTCCTGTAAGATTTCATGAAATTCTGTGCAGCAGTTGCAGAGAAGATGTCGAAAATGTGTCAGCGAATCAGAGCCCTCGGTGGCCATACTTGTTGACCGATCGGCACGAAAAACACAAACTTTGTAGAGGTCCTTCAGTACTTGCTTCCTGAAAGATTTTAAGAAATTCTGTGCTGCGGTTGCAGAGGAGCTGTCGAAAATGTGTCAGCCAATCAGAGCCCTTAGCGGCCATATTTGTTGACTGATCGGCATGAAAAACACAAACTTGGTAGAGGACCTTGAGTTCTTACTTCCTGTAGGATTTCGTGAAATTCCGTGCAGCGGTTGCAGAGGAGATGTAGAAAATGTTAAAAGTTTACGCTGGACAGACGGACGAACAGATGGCAGACAGACAGATGACGCTAAAAATTGTGTACAAACATTAATAATGATAGAAATGGACTGAATCTTACCTGTAAACCTGATAATAATTCTTTTGTAACACTTTCTATGACTTCCTGTACATCTTGTGGCGTAAGTTCAGCAAATGCGTCAATGTCTTGTATCTCTGGACCTTCATCTTTAGTATCTTTACCATCTCCCTCCTAATTTATACAAAGGGAAAATCAATGTACAACAAATAAAGATTTGAAACTTTATGAATTCAGCTAAAGAATTATGCCAAAGAGGGGATTACTTGATTTGCATTTACTTACTTTGAGGTAAAAATCACAATCTATTTATATTGTCATGCAGTTTCTGCATTTAAGTTTTACAAAAAATGTAAGATCATGATAGAGCAATTTCTTGACATAATTCTTAATGTACGCAAAACATCAAAAAGTTATCCCCAAGTGTCGCTATAAATGATCCAAGAAAAAAAAACTTGTTTTTTCAACTCTTACATGTGACTTATGCATTATCTAATTTATAGAGAATACAAAGCGAATTATGGTCATTAATCAACAAGGGGGAGATAACTCTTACCTCAGGAGCAGGAGTTGGAGGTGGTGTGGCAATGTAAGTATTAAACAACTCTTCCTCGGCACCTTCATCCAGCGGAGGAGGAAATGGCATGGATGCCGGCTTAGCCACCTCTATCTCTAGCTGTAACAATAAAACAAGTATATTTACACATCAACAGTACACATGATAAATATTACATGTTTCCTCCATTTGGTTTGAGCCAATTGAAAATAAATAAGCCTGTCTTGAATAACATCATTGTTACCTTAATACAAATATATAAAAGGTGAGCTTTTTACATTTTTAATATTTTGATGCATCTACAAGAACTTGGCATTAAAATAAAATCTTTTAAAGCATCAAGCACTAACAGACAACAGAAAGTGGAGTTATTAGTAGATGATGTCAGAGCTACAAATATCCTTGTCATTTGTAATTGTTAGTAAATACATGAATACTACAAAAACCTACATCTGTGCCAATGATTTCCTCTGCTTGAGTATGTGAAAACATAAACTCATATAATCTGTAATGCTGGAATACACTGAAAATAGAAATTATCATAATGCGTATTAATTGACAATGAATCACATATCCTTTTTATCTAAAAACTAGAAAATGTTAAAAAAACAAATGATAACACTGATTTAGAGCCATAATAATTGATTTCTAGATGGAAACATAACCTTGACCTTGACTCATAAGAGATAATCAACAAAATAAAGTAACTTTTCTTTGAATCAACAGCATGATCTGCTATAGCTTACCTCTGGAATATATAATCTGACACAGCTTTAGCTTGTACCACATTGAAGAAGTCCAAGCCTTCTGATTTGACATCAGGATGCTCTGGTTCTATACCCTTCAGTAATATTTGGTACTCCTTCAAATTGTCCACCAAATGCATGTGTTTCTCTGAAAGTATCAGGTTTATTCATTAATATATGGAATAAAATTTGCTATTACATTATTACCTGAGTTTTTTTTTTATTACTGCAAAAAGAACAGTGAGAAACAATTGTGAAACTATACAGGCATTAATTTCCATTAAAAGAAAACATTTCAAAGATATATGTTGAACTCTAAATACATTATAAATCAAGTTACTGTAAACATGGTTATTTTGGCTGGGGAAAAATTTCGCAATTTTAAAATCCAGACATTATGCTTCGGAGAAATATTCACTATATAATCATCTCTGCCTTTGCAGGAATGCAACAGGGAAATTTTAGCATGGGGGAAATTTTTGCGAAGACATTTGATACATGAAATACGCAAAAATACCCCAACGCGAAAATTTCCACGTTTACAGTAGCAGTCTTTCCCAAAACTCACTAGCCCGACGCCCGACGCCCGACGCTACCAACTTTTTTTCTGGGCTAGTAGAAATTCTTCAAGAAACTATATATATATATATACAAAAAACTAGTAATATTTATCTTTGGGTGAAAAAAGTTTTCGGAAAGACTGCAGTAGGCACTTCAATGATTTTAACACCAATAGTTCTTCTGTTTTAGTGACTCTGCAGTATAAAGCACCTTACTCATAATTATTTATATATACCTTTGATATTGTCAAACAGTGTGTATATTACTGTGAAGAACCCTGATAGCTGAGCTTCAGTAAAGTTTTGTTGTTTTCCCCACCATACTGCTGCTGTGTAGTAATCCAGTGTGGCTGCATGCTGTAGGTCAGTGCTGTAGTTACCAAGGCTAAATATCTCACTTAACTTACTGAAATACAAACAAAAATGCATGAAAATGGCAAATCTCTTTTATCGTCCAAACTATGTCAATAAGATTAAAACAAGTATTGAAGATGAAGAAGAATGAAAATACATGTCACGAGACATAAGTGTAAAGAGAGACTTCATGAGAGATAGATAGCAGAGATATAAGTACATGTGCCAGTAATTTGTACTTTTGAATTTTCAGAAATTTTGTGTAGTCCCTAATCATCCCATCTTACTCTAAAGAATGAGTTAGCAAATACATGTATGTCAACTATGAATATGCAACTGTCTTGAAGAAAATACATGTACTTTTTTATATCCAATGAATAAGACTCCTTGATGAACTGGATACTCTGTATTTCTTGTACATGTAATCCCTAAAATGACTAGGATATATGACATATTTTGCTTGACAAGATGTAATAAATAACACTGACCTCTGCATTTCAAGTATCTGCATTCCTAGTAATTCCTTGCTCTGTTCAGCAGAGAGGATCTTGTAAGCCATACTCCCTGCCTTGTCATCTTCCTCCTCTTCCTACAAAAAACAATATAGTTTAAATGTACAGTTGTTGTCTGAAAAATTATCATTTTATATTATCTTAAAACTTGAACAAATTGAAATCATGAACATACAAAATGACTACTCTTATGTTTAATAGTCTTTTTACTTTACTATAGTAAATGAGTTATCAAATAATGAAAATACATATAATTGAATATCCAATCCTTAACTTTCTTATATCAAATTTGTATTATAAATCATAAATACTACTACAGTTTATTATCTACATGCCTATGAAATGAAAGAAGTAACATGTACCACACGCCATAATTTTCTTTATCATGTATGTATTTAAGGACATTCAATGATTGTGTATAATTATGCAAAGCAATTGAATCAAACAAATAAAGCATTGTATGTGTAGTTGGTTGTGTGCATCTCAACTTTGCAGGTGCTTAATTATATTCCCAGAAAAATAATAATTATTGATGAATATACTGCTTTGAGTCTACCCATTCTAGCTCGCAATTGGTACCTAAGAGGAAGGGGAACAGTACGATATAGCTATATGTAGGGGATTTGACAATCTAATTAAAATTCAGCTCTCTCTATTTCTTAAACTACATAGAGATCTATACAACAAACGATTGGAGGGCTTGTCAGGGATATTAATATTAGACCAATCAGCAGCTGGCTCGGTCCACGAATAATGCTTCCCACGCGGGCTCAGCTACAGCAATTGCAGTTTCCATAACATACTTGAATTGTTCAATTGTGTTGTGTTCAATGGGTTTCTTTCCAGGGCTCTCACACCCATTTTTGGAACTGGATCCAGTGGACTTTGAAATTTGGAAAAATAGCAGCATTTTCTCGTAAAAAGGGAAAATATATTTGTATCTGGTACGTTGCAGAACCCAATTCTGGTTTTTAGCAACGGTAGAGAGAGTCGCTAGTTTTTAGTCGCGACGGTCTGCGAGAGCGGTTTTGAATGCTTCTGCAGACTTTGCATGCACGACGTCTTCTTGTAGATGATTCCAATGGACAGTTGTGCTGACTAGAAAGCTGTTCTTGTATTGAGGTGTTCGACTGTCCGGTATTATGAGACTTTTGGTGTTATTGCAGACACGTTTTTCTACTAGGTTTGTCGTTTCGCAATCTCAGAATTTGGTGGATCATTTTATTTGGCGTTTAGATTTTTGAAATTTTACAAATTTATCAGTCGGTAAAGCCGGCACCAACCCCTCCACTATCTTATACATCAGGATCAGGCGTAGGTTGAGCCGTCTTGCTTCTAATGTTTCCAGCTCTAGTTCTTCCCTCATCTTTGTTATGCATCCACTTTCCCTACTTTTATAGTCCTTTTTGATGAATCTGATGGCTCTGTTTTGTATTTTCTCCAGTTTATCTATATCTCCTTTTAGGTACGGATTCCAGATTGTTGCACCGTACTCCATGATTGATCTTACTAAGGAGATATAGGCGGTCTTTCTGCAGTTTTGTGGAACATTTCTTAGATTTCTGCGAATGAAGCCTAAGGTTGAGCTGGCTTTTTTGCACACGTTGTTGATGTGTGTGTTCCATTTAAGGTCGTTAGAGATCTGGAGGCCTAGATAGGGGTTGTCTTGTACTTCCTGCAGTACGTGTTGGTTCAGTTGGTAGAATTTTGATGTTTTCTTGTTGATCGAAAGGATGTAGCATTTTTTGGCATTAAACTTCATTCCCCATTTATTTGCCCAGTTTTCTAAGTTGTTAAGGTCCTTTTGTAGTGTTTCATGATCTTGAGTGTTTCTTATCGTTCTGTATAACAAGCAGTCATCAGCAAATAGTCGGACGGACAAGCTGACACAGTCCGGGAGATCGTTTATATGGCACAAAAACATTATCGGTCCGAGTACCGTTCCTTGAGGGACCCCGAAGTCTACAGTTGTTTCTTCTGACGAGATTCCTTCTACGACATATAAAATGAGTTTGAATGACCTTTCACTTGAAAATGAGAATTTTTAACTCATTTTGTTGAATTTTGCATGAAGTGTCAAATTGGGGAAAATGGTCGAAATTAAGAAAAAAAGATACTATATTTTGCATTGGGACTGGGACCAAATATGGGCCCCCATGCAAATTATGCTGATCGAAAAGCCCTGCTTTCATTTTGAAAAAAAAATACTTAATCATTTCAGTAAAAAAGAACACCAGAAACACTCAGTATTATTCATAACATTTTTGAATGATTCACTGGGTCATGACGTAGTTGGCTACTAAACAGGTGGAAATGTTTATGTATCTATGCAAATTGGAAAATTCATAGGACATGACCTCCAATAGGTCGTTGTTAGATCTCTTATATGTGTAGTTTACGAAATAAAGAGAACTGAATTTGAATTAGATTGGCCAAGGATTTGAGAGAGAAGAGAGACATGCAGGTGCTTTATTTCGTAATGAATATGGCTGGAAAATGATGAAAATACTGTTTAAAGCAGACCCATTCTGATAACAAATCTTAACTTAGAGGAAGGGGGATAGTACGATATACTGTGGATTTGAAAGAGATTTTTAAGGGGCTAACTTCTCGCGTATACACAACAGATGCCTGTGGTGCTGTTCTTTATTGATAGCTTCTAATTGCTATAATTTTAAAATATTGTAGTGATTGTTAGGAGCAGTTTGAATATAGATTCAGTTCAGTGAGTAAAAGAAGTCTGAAGTGGCAAGCAGGTGCTTTCTGGAGTGAAACAAAGATTCCGTGTTTCAAGGTTCAAATGACTTCAAAATTTGCTTACATCTGCTATAGTAACTGCTTTTTTGCCTTTTGGATCTTGTTTAGATTGAGAGGCACTTGTTTGAGAAGAAGTTTTGCCTCCTGATTTTGATGAAACCTTCGAACCGCTTTTGGACGCCATCTTGTTGCTAAGAAATTTCACTGCCTCAACATGTGAGAGTGAAAACAAAGAAGGACAACTCTTACACAAACAACGTAGACTTACCTGCTTTTTACCTCGTCCCTTTTGCTGCAAAGTATGAATCAAATTGGTTAATAAAGCAAGAGGTGTTATCATTATCGGATTATTTATTCTTTTTATTTGTTCTGCAGGGTAATGTTAAAAAAGGGATAAACATGCAAATGAATGAATGAATGAATGAATGAATGAATGAATGAATGAATGAAGATCCTGACGATAATCTCAACAGCACTCACAACAGAGCACCAAATCGACGGACCCCTAGCAAGCTAGAGGTGCAAGGTGGGACTAGGTGCCCTGGAGGAGTAAGCATCCCCTGTTGGCTAACCGCACCCGCCGTCGATGTCCATGCACGAAAATGAAAACAACACACAAAACACACGCACTGCACTGTCTAAGGTCATGTCTATATAGAAAGTGTTATGGCGACCATGTCAGGGAAAATATTCAAAACACTGTCAAACTCCTCGCGGGGAACTTTTTTACGAGCTCCACACGGCAAAGGGCATAAGTGTGACATAAATGAGTAAATTTAAGAAGATCCTGACGATAATCTCCACAGCGCTCAAAACAGAGCACCAAATTGAGCATCGATCGACGGACCCCTAGCAAACTAGAGGTGGGACCAGGTGCCCGGGAGGATGAATGAATGAATGAGTGAATGAATGACACAGGGTAAATTAAAAACTTCATATGAAATATGTTATCATTAGGCATGATCATTTCATTATGTTTTGTACTGTTGGCTAACCGCACCCGCCGTCGATGTCCAAGCACGAAAATGAAAACAACACACAAAACACATGCACTGCACTGTCTAAGGTCATGTCTATATAGAAAGTGCTATGGCGACCATGTCAGGGAAAATATTCAAAACACTGTCAAACCCCTCGCGGGGAACTTTTTTATGAGCTCCACACGTCAAAGGGCATAAGTGTGACATAAATGAGTAAATTTAAGAAGATCCTGACGATAATCTCAACAGCACTCAAAACAGAGCACCAAATTGAGCATCGACGGACCCCTAGCAAACTAGAGGTGGGACCAGGTGCCCGGGAGGATGAATGAATGAATGAATGAATGACACAGGGTAAATTAAAAACTTCATATGAAATATGTTATCATTAGGCATGATCATTTCATTATGTTTTGTACGAAAAACGTGAAAACATGCAAATACTTTTCTCCCACTTTTTATATTGGATGGCTGTGATTGTGGTAAATGTCAAAAGACAGTGCAGATATAAATATATGCATACATATATTTTTATGTGGCCAAAAACACGAATCATCGATCTTGGTATTGACAATTGTGCACAAAATGTCAGAGCAGAGGCGACAATTTTTTATTTGCTATTTAAATTTCATTTTGACGTCACTGTTACCGATGTTTTACAGACACGATTCCATTGTGACGTAACAATAAAAAGAGCGTAAAATAATGTACAAATCAAAATCTTATATCAAATATATTTTACATACACCAAAATACTTTCAGAGCATGTTAAATTTACACCATACATTTTTTTAGGGTAATGTTAAAAGTCATTTATATCCAAATCATGACCAGCGCCCATTTTGGTCAATAAATTATCTGGATTCTGTATTTATAACCAGCATCAAATAAATAGATTTACAAAATTTACAAAATTCATTCAAGTCATAGGAGTTCAATATTTCGTGGGTAGATATTGCAAAGTCGCAAACTGCCCCCTACCCAGATATATGAGTAGGGGCAGTTTGCGACGTCGTAGTGCAATCTACACACGAAAATGGAACTCCTGTCTTCAAATCCCTCTGAGGAGAAATATATATCCGAGAAAAAAAAAACAGACAGCGACGGATTCAAGGCGGGAAAGGAAAGGGGGGGGGGGGGTTACGCTCCCTCCCCCATAAATTTGCAAATCTTAGATCAATCCAAAAAAAAAAAAATATATATAATAATAATAAATAAATAAATAAATAAAATTAGTAAATATCAAATACCTCTTAGTTCATTTAATTGTCAAATGCATCAATTTCCATTCTTTAATCAATTAGTCACGAAAATGGGTCCTAAAAGGCTGAAATGCAAGAACTTTCGGGGGGATTCGCCCCCTCCCCATGGTCTTTTACCAGGGAGGTGCCCTGGACCCGCTTCCCCAGTGCCTCGCCAAAATCTACGCCACCCCAACTGAAAAGCTGGATTCGCCACTGCCAGAATCATTGATGCAAGCATACAAACGAAAAAAAAAAAAACCCCAAAAAACATGCTTCACAAAACGACTTATAAAAACTTCAGATTGGTAAAACCAAGGATGGGGTGGGAAATTGAAAAAGAAAATACATGTAGATATAAATATTAGGTCTCGTTGGAATCAGAGGCGGGATTAGAGCAGCGCGTGTATTGACAAAATAAGGGTTAAATTACCATATATATTTGAATTTTAATACTAAATCTGTTAAAACAATGATACTAATGCTAATTTCCTTACAAAATAGTAATTTCTCTGTAGGTTTCATGTTTCAAAGGTGTTATTTGCAACTTTTCGTCTCCCCTAAAAAGGCTTTACCCTAGACCAAGGGAACACAACCCTCTAATTGAAAATCCTGTATTCGCCCCTGTAAAGTCAAATATACATATTATGATCTAAAAAATTAAGCCTAAATCGTCGTGTGAAGGTAAAACCGACTTGACAAAAAGTATTGACTTCTTTCGCATGCATCGTTAATCGTTTTTCGATACAATATTATAATTTTCAATATATATGTATACATGTTGATTTTTCTTCACAAAAACATTGGTAACAATTGGAAAAGGTAGCATGCTGTCTCTATGTTATTACGTTACACATCAACACACAAAAATACCTTACCTTTCTAGATGATTTAGACATTTCCAGAATCTTAAAACTGAGGAAAACACAACAGTATCACATACACTTGGAAACTATTGGAAAACGATTATCTGAAACTAGCTGAGAAACGCCACCATAATATTTCTCCTGTTTTCTGTAAAACAATAAAAAAAAAAAAAAAAAATACCTGGCTTTAATCAGAGTACGAAGTTAAACATGTTAAAGAACACAACGTTCTAAACAATGTCCAAAATAGCTTTATCGGATAATCTCTAGATTAACTGTACACGGAGACGATTCCATACCAAATTAAAAAGCCTTGGATTAAGTCCTACAGTGATTGGATACTCGTTTAGTTTTCTGCCTTAATTAGGACGAATTATAAACCACATGCCCATGCCATTAACTAAATAATAATCATATCTACTAAATTCTTATATTTATATTTTAAATAATAAACTTAAAATTTAATTAAAATAGAAGAAGAAAATTTCTTAAAATATCTAACAACATCATAGTATTCTAAAATTTATAAACTACAAACCGTTTTGCTTGGTAACCTTTTCTAACCTTACTCCCTTTCTAATTTTCTCCCACTCAACACTTGTTAAAACATAAATGTCTTTATGACGTCACGGTACGTTAACGTTGCGCGTATCAGATACCATGATTACTCGAAAAAGATAGCTCTCTACCAAGTTCGACCAAGTTCCGTTCATTCAACCGAGTTTGTTGCCTTTTAGAAGTGGCATTATAGTAACGGGGTTTTTAAACCTAGGATCGGGGATTATCAGATTTGTTGTAAATTATGTGATAAAACGGTTACAGTAGTTGGATATAATTTGCATATGAATATTGTGAATGGCTCATAAATATATTCTTCTTGACGGTTTACACTCGATACAACTTTTGTATTGGCAAACATCGTAACGTATTCATAGTTCATGATACGGAAAACTCAACAAGCTCAAATTGACACTTTTGAAAGGATTTGTTTTCTCTGCGTTGTACGATGGAATGTACAGTTTCGTATGTGAATTTCTGTTTAGCCTCAAAATTCATTAAATGTACTTCATTGATTTCACAATTATGGGTTTCATACGCTGATATTGTTATACTAACAGAAAAACAAACCGAAATTATCTTAAGAACATAACTTCCCAATTTTATAATAAAATTGTATTTGCTAATTTAATCTTGTCCGGACTTCATCTCTTGAATCGTATATCCTCTCGCTTTCATATTCAGTGAATTGTTGCTCATGAACCAAAGAAAACGATCTAGGTTACTACGGCTTCTATGAAGAATTTTTATATGCTTATATTTCTTGAACTGTATGTCCAGTCACTTTCATATTTCAGTATGTTGTTGCTCATGACACAAGGTCATGCCACCGATGTCAAGGTCACTTAAAACTATTTACTGAAATTGTACTTGATAATCTTTTCCCGGGAACATCTCTTGGACAGTATATCTCATATTTTCATATTTCGCATTACCCAACGATTTAACATCAACTGAAGTAAGGTCATGCGACCAAGGTAAAGTCACTTAGTATTTGTATAAAAAAATATCTTGTATGGACTATATCCCTGATCACTTTCATATATTTTAGTATGTTGCTGTTTACATCCCCCCCCCCCCCCCCCAAATCACATCACCCTGACTCTATATGTAGATAGAACTTTATGTAAATATTTTCCGGGCTCTCTTAATTGTATAACAAATCAATTCCATATATTACCTCAAACCAAGGTCTGGTCATTTTACATTTAGTAACTTTTGAAAGGAAACTGTGTATACTTATTTTGTCAAGGTCATATCCCTTAATTAAATATAAAATTGGAGCACGTTCATATTTTGGTGCGTAGTTTTTTTCCTGACATACATCACATTAACCCAAGATCATATGACCAGGGTCAAGGTCAAATAGTAGTATACCTTTATGGAGATGAAAATGTTTTTGTTATGGCATATGATATGTCTCTTGAATCACATATCCAATCACTCTCATATTTTAGAATGTTGTTGTTCTTGATCCAAAGGTTTCACATCATCTTGACCGAAGGTAATGTATTATGTTTGTGGAGGGGTGGGTTAGTGGTGTAGACGTATGTTTTTCTTTAAACAAAAACCCTAACTTAAAATTAAAGTATGATTTCTGAAGTACATGTATTTCCTCTATCACGGAAACGAAATAAAACATTTTTCATGTATTTTAATGATATATACGTAACAATATAATGGCATATAGTGGCAGACTAACAAAAGTTCAATGTGTCAATAATAATACATGTAATACTGTGAACTGTGTGTCTCATGAAAAAAAAAAAAGGAAAATGCACAATAGTAGCACCAAACTATCAAATACTAGTAAAGGAGTATCACCTACATGCATAAAAGGCAAGAATACCTTATCATATGTCCTTCAGGAACAAAACATCTCCTAAATTATTCATTTGGTCTTGATCTAAAATGTTAATACTGTATGGCTGGCAAAAATAATCAATGGCAAGCAAATCTCCAAGACAAGCGAATATAAATCTACCGTTGCGCGCAAGTTACTAATCCTTGAAGGATGGGCTCTACATTGTCGGACATCGTTCATAACGCTTGTTCTGGTACCCGGGTACATGGATGAGAGTTTTCTGTCCAGCTTGTCGTAAAATTTTACCCATTTGTCCTCGACTTTTTCTAAGAATTGCATTAGCCTCGGGATAACGGACCCTCGGCACTGCCGTGCCACAGTTACGACCTGTATTCATTTCGTGCATAAGTCTGCTCATTCTCCCGCCCATGTCCAGTTTGTAGTTTGGATCCCCCTCTGATTTCACCCTCGGTACACCTCGGTCTGAAAGAGGAAGCTCTCCGTAACTATGAATCAAACGGTTCATTCTCTTTCCCTTGTCTAGTTCGGCATTTCCTTCTCCTTCAATTTTTACCCTTGGTACTGCCCGGCTAGTAACTGAACCCTTTCTTTGATTACTTTCATGGATTATTTTGTTCATTCTCTTGCCCTTGTCTAACTCGGCGTTGTCTTCACCCTCTGACTTGACTCTCGGTACACCTCGGTCAGACAGGGGTAATTTTCCATAACTATGAATTAGGTTATTCATTCTGCCACCTCTATGCGGGACCACTATCCCCTCAGCCTCGGGCTTTACCCTCGGGACTCTAGGTGATGGAGCAGACTGCGCAAATTTATGAATAAGTTTCTTCATTCTCGGTCCCCTACTGATTGTGGCTATAGGTTCCCCCTCTGACTTGATTCTGGGCGGGGCAGTCTCCGGTCTGGGCGTTGCCTTGCCACACAGTAAGGGTTTTATGGTACCGTGTTTCCCATGTGTATAATTGTCTTTAGATTCTCGGGTAGGACACCGAGGATCAGGTTGAGATGGACGATAAGTTTCCGCTCCCAGTTTGAAAAATGCCCATTTATCGATGGTTCCCCTGTTCTTGGCGGCATACGGTTCCCCCTCAGGACGTACCCTCGGCACTGGGGTGGGTTCTCTGTAGGTGTCATCAAGGTCGTACCCAGGGTAAGGTGCTGTAGGAGACTTGGGATCTCTTGATGTCTTTACCTCGATGTACATATTTTCGTTGCCTACAAGAGAAACGTGCTATATGTCACCATTTATATATACTCATTTTATATTCAAAAGCGATATCTATTTATTATAACGCCCTGCTGAATTTCGAACTGAAAAATGAAACCTGGACGTCGTTTAAAGTTAGTGCGGTTATTGGCAATTCTTCAAAACGCTCATGACTAAAGAAAACTACAATATACAATGTAATGATAAAATTATTCAATATATACAATATTTTTCGCTTAAACATGAGAGTCATTTATAACTGGTTCGATGCATAACCATTTCCCATTTGGGTTGCAGACAGACAAAATGATATATAAAATCAATAGTTACAGGACATAATGTCCCATCACGAAGAAATGTTAGGCAAAACTGCCTATATTTAGGTTCAACTTACCGTTAAAGATGTGATATCATTGATTTTCAGTCCATCATCTTTTGTAGCTTTTAATAGATTTCAATACACTTATCGACACAAAAGCGCAATGCTATATCCTATAAGCATTTAAATCGGCGGATTTACATATGATTAGTGGATTAAGTCAGCGCTCCAGATTACCACAATGTGGTACAGTGAATGACCCGATCGCAAGTCAATCGCGTAACCATAGACGCCGTAAATGAAAAAGGGACGGTTTCAAAAGGTTATCAACGTCATTTAAATTTATCGAAATTGCCTTATACATATTTAAAGAGACGAGAGAGAGAGAGAGAGAGAGAGAGAGAGAGAGAGAGAGAGAGAGAGCATTGGCCAATAGGTATAAACAACTTCGTGGAATGGGGCTCGAATGAATGTCGTGGATGCTCAGTGAAAACACCCAGAAACAATGTTCTCTTTGTTTTAGTGAGAGCAATTTCTAACAATGGGTTGATTAGGTCTCTCATACAAGATTTGGAAGGGTCTGTACAAATTGTACGTCTGGGGAGCTACCAAACTTTTTGGAGATTAAAATTTACCCCCCCCCCCATTAAAATGAGTAGAACAAAATGTTTGTAAATCATATGCCCCCACTGTAACTTAGAGTAGGACTGTTCCGCGCTTCACGGAGATGGTTCATGAGGTTGTAGTAGCTTGACCCTTGCAACAGCAAGAGTGACCTTGGCCTTTGAACCATTGACCAAAACCTGTACTCCCCTTCTATTCAATATCCACATACTACAACTGGTATCTGAAATTTGTTTGAATTGATCCGACTAATGGTTCTTTGAGTCATTCTCTTAAAAATGTATATTTCCGATAGTGACATTGGTCTTTGACCTATTGACCCCAAATTAAAAGGTTTAATTAAGCATCCAATTTGGTTAGGATAGTGAAAAAAGGTTCTCGAGTTGTATCTTCAAAGTGTTTTTCCTGACGTTTGAATTATTGACCTCAAGATAGAACAGCTTCTTTACCTTCTGATAAGTAAACCTAAATCATAAGTACAAAATGTATTTATTTTTTCCAAACAGTACACCTGACCTATCGACCCCAACATCAATAGACATCTTGCCTTCCTGATCAGTAAGCATGTACTGAACAGATAGGTGAAAGGGTTCTTGGGTTATTTCTGGGAACTAAAAGCTTGATTGAAAACAAACGACGCAATCTCTAAATGCCCACACTATTGCATATCAATTTCGAGTTCAGCAATATGCTTCCACTGTCGGAACACAAGTGAAGTCTTTGGGATTAACCAAAAGAAAAAAAACAAACCACAAATGTAATGAGTCATCTCCAATAATTATGAAGAATGAGTACCATCTAATTCATTATTGAAGATAGAAGTTTTTTAGGAGGGGGTGGGTTAAATTCTGTAAAATCCTTGTGACAAGTTTTGTTTTCTTGTCATTTGACCAAGAGTTTTGGCATATACTTGAAAGAAAACAGCCTTTCAGTTTAGGCAAGTCCTATTTCTCAGGCCTTTTCTTTTGCTGTCAACATTGACCTTCATGACTGATCAGTGGGCTTTGTCAAACACCAACCAAAGTGAAGGTCAAGTCTTGTTATCAAAAGAAAGGTCTTTACACCAGGAATAAGCATGTGAACATGTAAAATATGAAAACCATATCAATAAACATTTGAAACTTATGACCATGCAAGGGTAAAGTTATGGTCAAACAAATTGATGGAACAAAAATAATGCACCTGCCAGAAATATACATGTAAGTAATTCTTCAACAGTCACTGACTTTATAGCATGTCCTAAAGATAGAACTACAAACATGGCACTGTATAAACTGCAGTTTACACTGTTTGAGCAGTTCTCTTTCAGGTTGAAATATATTCATACCCTATTCATCAAAGTACACACGTTTCTTTGAAAAATAAACTTGCAAATGCTGTACAAAGATAATACATTCTTGTCAAAATATTCCAACAGAGAATGGGTCTTTGAGGGATTAAGGTTAAACAGGAGACCATAGGTAGCAGGAATTGGTTATCAATGACTATTCTAAGATAATTACAAGCCCTAATATATGTAGTGCATTTCATTGAAGATGAAAAAATAAACATGTTAATGACACTTTGGAATATCTTTTATTTTACCTATACAACAACAGAAAATATACAACATTCTACAGACCAACATGGAAATACATGTACATGTAGTATAAATGTAGTTCATACTTTTTTTTAAAAAAATATCTTACATCATATTTTGCCTTTTTATACTCAATTTAAATATCAATTTTTAAAAGCTTTAAAATTTGATTTGTTTCTTTTTTACAAGTAATTCAAGTGGCAATAGTGTATATCAAATCAAATGGAGCATAATTAATCAAATAATCTTTATTTAGAAAATTACAAAATATAACAGTACTCCATTAATTCAGAGATATTTTAAAATCATCATATTACATATGTAAATGACCAAGTCTCTTGTTTAGAGACCTAACTTGCATGTATTTTAACAACCTCTTACTTCATGGATTTTGACCTCTTTTGAAATATACATTGTATATACAAGCTAACAATACTAAGTAGGTATAATATACCTGCAACCCCCACAGATATCCATGTACTGTATTAAAATATATCTTGATGTTTGGTGACAACATAATATAACAGAACAAAGATTACACAAGCAAATGTATTGGAAAAGATTCGTATTTACTTATAAATAGAACTATACAATGACATACAAATTATAAGCACTTAACATTCACTACTGTGATATCTAGCACCACTTACTTGTACATTAAAGCTATACAATAATTCATACGACGAACAAAATAATGCAGCTATTACGTCTACAGGATTATTTTAGAGCTCTGAAAATAGGCCTTCAAAAACATGTACCAAAGTTATTGGCTTTGAATTTACGTAGCCGCACAGACAAACCTGTTGATTTTACGGCCTGTGACATCTCATCTTTTTTAACTCCAGAAATTTGCAAAAGAAATCCACCAATTCTTAACAATTTCAATAACAATAAAATAATGAAAATATCAAATATGAATACATGTATTTAGATATAAATGAAGACTGTTGATACAAATAATGTATCCCTGTTACATGACTTAAAGAACTGACAAAATACACGTACACGTATCAAATGAATATACATGTAAATATACATAAGAAGATATCTGCAGAAAATGTAAAGAAAATAATTAACGAAGGATATAGCAACTTCTATATTGCTTAACAATTACAAATGGCCCATTATCTGAAGCTGTGGTGGAATATGATGTTCTGAGTAAGTCCATTCTTATATACGTATATACATTTATTGTATATTCTGGGTCATCAACCTGACCATTTTCCAATAAAATTAAGTCCTTCATTCTCAAAGGAAACAGAATGGTTTTTCGAGGAGTTTAACCAATATCTGCTTGATTTCACAAATTTATTTCCATAAGATAGTGACAGTTTCTGGCACTAATTTGTCAATATTGACAATTTGCTCTCTACTTGCTGGCAATTTTTCTATTAAGCATATGAATCTTTTGCTTTTATTCAATTGATTGTACATGTAGTAATACTAACTGAATTCATTTGGTGGTCATGTTTCAGTACTGACACTAGTACTGTTCCCACCAATTACCATATTAAGTAACTAGCAAACTGACTTTCATAGAACTACGTGTAGTACCAAACTGACCTCATGGGAAAGTGGTATCCCAGTATTGTACCTACTAGCAGTACCATTTCTATGTGACTGATGATGGTAGGTATCATACCAGTATTATAACCAATGATGTTAATGGTACTGAGCTGACTTAGTATGGGAGTTTGCCCCAATATTGTACCTATGTATACCATCAACATAGTGACTAGTACTGAGAGGGCTGATTAGGGTAGTTATTGTACTGGTTGGGGTTAGGTTGTGGCATTTGTTGCTGGAGTTGTGCCATCATGGCAGCACGTTGCTGTGACATAGGTTGCTGTTGTTGTTGTTGCTGTGCCATTGTCTGGCGCCTCATTTGTATCAGTTTTTGTTGTTGTAACAGGTGTTGTTGTTGTTGATTTTGCATGTTAGGGTTGATGTTCTGCATGTACGAGCCTTGGGGTGGGGGTCCTGAGGGTCCCATCTGATTATAACTCGTCCCTCCTGACATCCCACTCATTGTGTTACTTGTCTGTATCCCTCCACCAGAATGCATCATCCTGTAAAATAAAATACATATAAATTTAATTTAATAAAAGTCAAGATAAATAAATTCATTAATTACTATACAGTATGTCATGGACAAACATCCAATGGTAAAGACACTGTCAATATAGTATGAACATATTTCATAAGCATTAAAAGATTTTATAATACCATTCAATCTATCTTGCCTAGTTATAACTTATATAAAGTATGTGGGTTTTTCCATGTTTATTTTAGCAAGACTTGCACATACTTAACAATAAGCATAGTACAGAAAACTCTGTTACATGAAGATTTCAAAATAAATGGTCAGTCTTTGTATAACATTAATACATGTATATGCAGCCATGACTTATTCTTAAAATTTATATATACAACTTTGCAAGATCTATTGAATGGTATAAATTTTAATTAAGTTTAAAAGGTAAAGTAGTGTTTACATAGATTCTTATGTGAGCTGCACAGACAGTAGTGCAGAAGTACCAAATTTGCGCTCAAATGAAAGGTAAGCTTCATCTATTATGTATGTCTCGGAGTTAGTAATGAAATATTTTACCTTCCAGAGCTAGGATTGAAATGTTGTTGTGTGGGTTGTTGTGACATATAGCCCGGGCCACTGTTCATGGGCTGCATCATGCCCGGGTTCTGGCCTGCTGGGTATGATTGGTTATAACCCTGACTTATCATACCTCCACCACTAGGGGGCATGCCATCCATACTGGACTGTTGGGATATGTTATATGATGGGCCATAATTCTGGGACATACCTACAAAGGCAGAACAAGGGAATCAAAAGTATTTATTATACAGATTGCAGTTTATACATGTATCTATCAACAAATTATACATACATGTATGTAGCCTATTAATGTTTTTTTTATCACATGTAAAAAGACTATGATGTATTTGGCTGAAACAGTTATCTTTGCATACTTTCCATAACATAACTGAACTCTTCGGTGATCATGTAGTCAATGAAGAACTCAGTCCCAAAAACTTGATGTGATATCAGATAAGAATGTTTAGAAATGTTTAATGAATCTAAATCTATTGAAAAATCATTATTTTCTACTAAAATACATGTATAATAAGTCTGGGAAAAATCAAATTGATCAGTGACCTACCAGGAGGTTGTGACATGCCGTGCATTCCTGGAGGCTGCATACTGCCTCCTGTAAACACACCCTGATCTGGCATTGGTCGATTCTGAAACTGCTGACGTAGCTGTTGACGTACCATCCTGTAATGCAGATAAAATACATTTGTACATGTTCGTCCTACCATGGAGAAATGAACCTATATGTGAAAAATTTTCTTCAAAAAGCGAACAGTGAAACACTATGTCATTCTTTTTTATTACTTTGATGCCTCCATTGAAAACTCATTTACATTTTTCTAATAATAAATTTTTCCATTTATTGTTCAGTAAATATACATGAATACACAATGGAGATTTTCAATGATTTCGTATTTCATCAAGAATATTTTAACTCACCTCTGCATGTTTGTTTTTTGTATCATGGCAAGAGTTGATGGATTGTTTTGACTCGAGTTCCAGTTTTGCATGTTACCTGGGTGACGTGTGCGAATCATGTTCTGTATAGCGACCTTGGGATTCATGGGCATGTAAGGTGGAGATTCAAACCTTGGTCCCTGGGACGGCCCTGAAGTATCAATATTGTTGTTTTTATGCGGGAAAATTAATACATCGTATGTGGAACATGATTTCGGAGAAATTGAAAGTGTATCTGCCCATCAGATCTATAAGAAGTTCAGATACAGAAGACAGAGGGATTAATTTGACATATTTAGAACAGGATAACTTACCTGTAGAGAGAGGATTGTATGAGGAGTAAGCACCATGTTGAGGAGGTTGACTGGGAGGATATCCCCAGGGGGACGGGTTGTACCTCTGAGGTGCCTGTTAAAAAAAAAAGATGAGTAATTTCTTTCAGACAGTTCCTTTATCTTTGAAATACATGCGAGTGATACTTTGACAACAGGGCACACAATTTTGTACAATTGATTAAGTATTACCTGTATGTATGTTCCACTGCCGCTACTTGATCGTTTATTTTTCTTGCTGGGTTTCGTCTTTCTTTTTGCAGCCTCCTGTACCTGTGTATCAGCACTCTCCTTGGGTTTATCCTCCTGTTATAATTTAACAAATGTTCAACTTTTACTATTGTTTTTTGAATTTATTCACGTATGTTACTTTAATACTACCATACAAAAAAAATGTCTACCATACAATAACAAGCATAGAAACTAAAGCCCACGTTACAGAGGAAAGTATACATACATGTTTTTCTTGTGGTGGTTCTAGTTCCTCAGGTGGGAGTACAGGCTGATCAAGGTAATGGCTGAGAGACTGACGTAGACTGTGGGTATGATGTAGTAACAATCTACAATCATAAAAGGCATGTGTAATTATAGACACAATGTGTAGAGAGGCATTAACACTACTATATACATGTAAGTAGAATCAGTAGCTGGTAATTTCATTTTGTGGTTTAATGAAAGTAAATGTTATACATGTACCTATGTTGTTCTTCATATTTAAGAGGTTTCTTCTCCAATTTGACGGCTCCAAAGTATGGCCAGGATAGGGGTGGGGGGTTCTTTGATCCTTCTATCACCTCCCATGGACTTATCTTCTCCTTCTTAGCAACTTGAAATCCCTAAAACAAAGAAAATAACATCTTCATTAGGAAAATTGAATGAAAAGTTTAAGTTACATGTAAATGTATATTGTCAATAAATTATTCTACAGTATATCAACAGATAATTCTACAGTATATGTAAATGGTAATTTTATTGTCATAAATGAGTTCTTGACAATTATATTTTTATGTACAAGTATACACAAACCTGTTTTTTCCCAAATCCATCATATTTGTTTCCTTTGCTGTCCATTTGTGTGCCGTACGTTTCACAGCTTATGACTTCAAAGAATTTCTTTGGCAAGGGAAGTAACTGTCGGATTTTATCAATAGAGTCTGACTGCTTGTCCCCAAGTTCTCTCTGAAATTCATAACGAGCAAATTCAATAATGTATGTCACAAAACTAATAAATGCTATGTATTGAATACTATTTGTTCCAAAGGAGCACAGTATTATATAAGGAGCAGAGTATTATATAAGCTTTTGGCTTTCTCTCCTATCCTTATTTTTTCATTTCATGTATACTACTGTTGGAATATTATACACATGTACTGAATAAATATTGTTTAAACTAATTTGTTCCAAAGTTAATACTTTTGTCTCTTGCCTAAATTGAGTAATTTACATTCAGCAGTTTTCTGTACAAGTGTTTACCCTGAGTTTCTTTATCAGTGTCATATAGGCCTTGGTATTCTCCTCTCCTTTGTCTGTTCCCTCAGGTATCAGTGAACCAGTGAATAAGTACACACATCATGTCTAACAGGATCGTAAACAACTCTCTGAAATATACATGTATGTAAATATACAGTAACTATGACGTGATGTTTCCCTTCAAAATATACTTTGACGTGGTACTGCAATCTCATAAATCCATGAATTATTTCATGATTTTTATTGTTAATTCTTTTCTCTTTGAATAGACAAAATACAAGTAAATCTTGATTGAAAAAAATATTGCTTTGTAGTATAGTTTATTGAGCATAATTTTGTAAAAATGTCACTTTGTTGCAGCCAAACAGCAGTACTTACCCATTAGACTGGACATCCACAATACCGTTTGTTACCAGCTGGAGGAGTAATATGGCCCATTCTGTTGTGTAATTTCTCTGTATTGTGTCGAACATACCACCAACCTATAAATATTAAGTATCATAACCTATTCATACAGTCACTGAACTTAAAACAACATTTTGAGAAGCTAGTCTCCATAGTCAAAGATCATTATCATGGTAAAGGTTAAGTTATAAAGTTATAAGTGACATACATGTACATGTATGTATGAAGGTTAAACTTTGTAACTCAATATGATTTCAATATGTAGTTGACTAGAATAGAATTCTTCCAAAATCCAATACATGTAGCCACCAATTCTAAAGGACCATTTTTGGATGCTTCATTGATTTTACAGAGCACATAAAATATGAAATCCCAGACAAAAGGCAAAGCATTTTAAGTAATACATATATGAAGCCCATTAATAGAGATGTTAAATGTGTACATGTACATCATTTGTGAGCATTTAAGACAAAGACAAAATAACAAGTACATACCAAAGATAACCTTAAACTTAAAGCTTCATGGATATTTGCCCTCACTTTAAATTCATCGGGTGTCTTGTCCTGTGAATATTACACATTAAAAGTATACATAAACGTACTTCTTTACATTTTTTTTAAATAATCCAAAATCATTCCTATCTTTCTAAATTATATCAACTAAGTACAGTAAAATATGATGTACTTTTTCTTTCAAAATATCTTTCATTTTCTAAAATTATGACACTTTTGCATCAGTAACAAGAACAACTACATTTGTACATGTAAAAATGTTATAGACAGCAAAGATGATTATGCCTATCCTTTACACAAGTAATTACTGTTTCAAACTTACCAATGCCTCTTTACAGTTGTTCATGAATTTATCAAGCTGAGAGAGGAGTGAGGAGAGTAGAGCCTCTCGCTGCTCCTCTTGACCTTTCATACATGACAGAACCAGGGACAGGAACGGCTGGTGACTCAATAAGGATTTACTAAAACACAAATAAATGATTTTTATGAAATAAAATCATATAAATCATGTAAGTTTTCTTAAAGTTTATTGTTTTGATGAAGTACTTAATGCGGTGATGAAAACAGGTAGTGATGAAAAAGGAAGCAAATCAATAGTTTTATAAAACATCACCGCAACAAAACTTTAAATGGCGGTAATTCGCCGATTGACATGAGATACTTTTACAACTACAGTATGTTATACCTTCTCTGACTTTTTTCCTTTTCCCGTCCCTTTGACAACACACTGCTCCCACACTCTAACACACTCCCTGATAGTTTGAGTACTCTCCCTTGGACTTGACTCGGCAGCTTGTTGATTAGTGGACTGACCATCCATACTGCATCTTTCTCCATCTCTCTATAATTGTAAAATATTCAATGTATCTTTTTGTGTACTATTTAATGTAACTTCATACGTCTTTTTTATTGCTATTGCTTGTTCCTGAATATAGTTGTGCAGCCCTTTGAAAGAAAAGCCTCCAATTAACTAACTTTCACATAAACAGATACTAGAACTTACCTTGGAGGGATTCCCTCTCTCTCCCCTGCTATACGACCACCCTCTGTTTGTCTGTGGAACAGATCTATAGTGGCTCTGGCAATGTTGTCCAGTAATACATTAGTTTCCTGTAAAGATGTAAAATCACCATTGTATCAGATCATGACATACATGTAAACCAGATTAGGTTTTCAGTCTGGATTCACGTGAACATACATGTATGACAGATTATTAGTATTGAACCAATTGTCTCCGACAATCTATTGTCAATAGCTAAAAGTCTTTTAAAGATTCCAATTACGGTATCGATTTTGAATTTCAACAATCGATCGTCACTGAAAGAAAATTTTTGTGATTGAGGTATTTCTTGCCCTCATTTTCAACATTACCTATACATTTATTTTTTGTTTTGCAAGTAAAAATGGTAAAACAAGCAGACAATTTACAGTTGAATGCTGTTTATTTTGTTTTCAACGAAAATTTATCAACTCTATGCAGAAAAATACAACCTTTCTCTCTTTGATGCTGCATTTTTCTTAAAATATTGTTTTTTGGATTTAAATCAATAATCGATCAGTTTACCCTTTCCGATTATTTTCCAATCATCGATTCCTTAATGTCTTCTGATGTACAACATTATGGATTACATTGACTTAAAAGTAAATTTTGCAAATTCAGTCTCATGGCATTGAGAAAATAATAATTTTCCTGATATTAGGGAAGTGTTGCCTTCATTGACCAAAAACACCTATACATGTACTTACAGACTGAGTGCCAGCTTGTTTGAACATGAGTTGTAGTTCCAGCAGTGTGACACGGAAGCTCCAAAGATCTAATGTTTGTAGGATCCTCTGTACCTGCTGCTTTATATCCGGTTCTGAGCCCTCCACCTGGTTAGGCACACCATTAGGATAACAAATCATCTGTAACAGCTGCTGGGCCTAGTTAAACAGATATATGTATAAGTAAATGTTGCTAATAATAGTGACAAATACATGTAAGTATTGTTTGCTCTAAATAATCCTAATGTCTCTTCAATTTTTCAATTACGTACGAGTATCATCAGCTAAAATCATTTACCTTGAGCAAAAACTGAAACTATAGAAATATAATAAAAGAAAATCATATGAAATTTGGACACATACATGTAAATTAGACAGACAGACACAAAGAAGCAAGCATAAAGATTTTTGATTACCTGCTTGTTTGATAGCATAGTATCTAGTAGAAGGTCAATATTTAATACACTTTCAGGGTCTTTAAGGAACTTCTCCTGTACCCAGTCTTGTCTACACATCTCCCTCAGGGCATGCTTGGCAAACTCACTTAAGCCTGCATTTTCTATCCCTTGTTTATGTTTGGAGGTGCTGAAGTATAAATAAATGTGCATTAAACACAAATCAATCAAAACAATGAAATGAAATAGCTACATGTACATGTATTTTACTGATGATTAAAATTTTCACAAATCTATTCAAATCTGTCAAATGTAGCTAATGAAATAGCTACATGTAGCTAATGAAATAGCTACATGTAGCTAATGAAATAGCTACATGTACATGTATTTTACTGATGATTAAAATTTTCACAAATCTATTCAAATCTGTCAAAATTAAAAAGTGGTAAAATTAATGTCGCAATGACACTGGTGAAATGGCAAGAGAATTTTACAGCCTTGAACTAATTAATTTTCAAAAAATCTAAACCTTTCACAGGCAATTATTTGATACAATTTTTATATAATGCAAATTGGATATAGTTTTTGCACTTTTTTTTTACAACAAGAAATTCATTGTTGTCAAAGGTACATGAACCATACACATGTATAAATACATAATTTTACAAGAATTGAAGCCTACCCCATTATCATATCCATTTCTCCGTCATCCTCCACACTGTTAACATGGTTCAGTAGCATACTGACGATATCGCCCTCTTTATCATCCTTACGACTGCTGGACCCTGACTTATACTTCATTTCGTCACTACACAGGTCACTCAGCACCAGCATGGCTTTCAGTATCGCCAACACCGGGCCCACACCGATACTATCATGGGCAGCGTCCAGCAGGTGCTTGTCACACGACCCCTTGATGTTACACGTGTTCTTGGTGCTGACACCTGGACCAGGTGATGTTAGAACCATGTCAGAGGTCTTGAACAATCGTAGGAGTATGTGACAGGTCAGTCTGGCTCCTGGCTCAGCATCCTGGTCCCCTTGTGCTTAGGAAGACATAATAAAAAGATTCATAAAGTAAAGCCATATACATAATTGATAGATTATTAAGGTGTAAGCTCATATGCTAAATCAAAGTTTTTTCTTGATAACTTTAATAGTATTTTGTATTTCCTAATTTTCTGCAAAATCAATTTTGAAACCTGTAAACTACTAATTAATTGAAATAAATACAAAGACATTAAATTCTTAAACATATCTAAAGTACAACAACATACCAGAAGGCCTGGCCATGAGCAGGGAAGGTAGAACTACATGTACCACCAAGTCTTGTAGTGAGAAACAGTGACGTGCGATCAGGATTGCCGTGAAAACAGCTAACGAGTCATGGATTGACATGTCACTCACCTAAATACATATAAAAGGAAATATTACAAATACATGTATGTGCTGATTTATGTTTATTTCATCTTATTACAGACATTACAAGTTAAGATACAATTTGGAAAAGACAAATAATAATCAGAAACGTACATTTTCAAAATAATTGTTTTTCTCCATCCTTCATACTGGAAATGAGCTTTGTGCCTTTTTATGGTGTTATTTATGATTAACATATCAAGACAAACACAACTCACGTCAATCTGAGTAAGGATGTCGATGAATCCACAATGATGATTGGAGGAACAACATAATGCCTGTAGAACTCCCAGCCACTCAGAACTCAGGGCATTACAACGAGCCGTTAACTCAGCACATAGTATCGACATCTCATTTAATCTGTAAGATCATCAACAAGGAGCAAATCAAAGATGAAATCATTTTAATATTATTATGATTCAGCAATGAAATTTTATCGACATCAAGTGCTTGTAGTATTTTTTCAAGTTTGCAGACCTGCCTACCTGTTTCTTACCTAAAGTATAGTATTTTGCTCAAGAAAGTGTGATTTAGGGAACTTAAGCGTAATATAAAGTATTTACGTGTACGTTCATGTAACTGTTATAAATTTTGGTCCATAAACGATATCGGGCTATCAAAGCGATCGGCAAATCTTCTAATTATTTATTTTGAAATACGTGTACGTTTATAATTAAACTAATTTCAGATGATGTACAAAAACGGGAACTTTAAAATCTGTTGATTTCAATCACCGAACAGGTGGTATTTCTTAATGTAAAAATAGATTTATTTGGGTGGAACAAAATCGGCAAAATTTGGATTTTTTTTAATGCGTATTATTTACAAGATAAGAGCTCTTTCCATGATTTTCAACCCAATTTTTTGCCTGCGTATTAATTTCTATTGTGGACTTTTTGTGGACGGTAATGGTAAACAATTGACTGTAATTTGAAGAAAAAAAAAGCATCTTTTTTTTCCCATACTTCGATATCATGAAACGCTCAACTTACAGTTATAAGTCAGTGGATGTAACTCTTTCATACATAAGCAATCATCAATAACTTAAATTTTTCATTCTTTTCCCCATTAAGTTTTGAGGTAATTTATACTTACTTTTCTATATGCAGTGAGTTACAGTGGCAGATCCTGAGCATGGCATTACAGACAAAGCTGTACCTATTGGCAGGGTTGTCATTCAGCTGTTTTATCAAGTTGTTATCCAGGGGTGCCCTACAAACATCCCATAAATATCAACATCTCATCTTGTTTTTCACAATAAGTTGAATCAAAAATGTTCCTTGTCGTTGATATGCTGTCTTCATCATTACAATTCATTTTACTGACTTCCTTTTTCGAGAAATACGAAACTATAGATTTTCCTTTAAAACTGATTCCTTGTTCCTTTCTATCAAACCTGTTATTCTAGATGAGAGTAGTATTTACAACAATGGTTAAATTTACATAGATGTTTATAATAAAGATAATCTCTCTAGAAAATTGCATCAGATAATATACAAAGAAAATGTACACACTTGATATTGATGTTATTAAGGCAGTCAACCATGAAGCTTGGATCCCATAGTTTGTTAGATGCCGATGGTGTAATGGTGGCGTATAACGTCATCTTCATCTTCCTGTATGCATTACTAAACATATCCTGGAACTTCTCCTACAAAACAAATGTAAATGGAATATATAGGGATACTTATTTATAAATATGTTGCCATTTCTACATGTTACATTTTCTTTTTTGAATGATTTTTTTTAACATGTAAATACTAGATTGTTTACAAGACTTACATCAGGCATACATGTACAGAGTATTATATGTAAAACAGAAAGATTCTTCCAAAAACTTAAACAGAAATACTAAAGGGGGATCAAATTCAATCTCAGTTCTGGGTGTGCTATGATGGATTGCTGTAACTGTGAGATTTAACTTCATCAATTATACATGTAGAGGAAATACTTCTTCAATACTCAATGCTTATACATTGTAAGTTGAGTACCAAACATATCTTCATTACTCACCCTAAGATAACTACATGAGGTATAAGCATTGTAAGTTGAGTACCAAACATATCTTCATTACTCACCCTAAGATAACTACATGAGGTATAAGAATTGTAAGTTGAGTACCAAACACATCTTCATTACTCACCCTAAGATAACTACATGAGGTATAAGCATTGTAAGTACCACCTCTACCTAGATAACTACATGAGGTATAAGCATTGTAAGTTGAGTACCAAACACATCTTCATTACTCACCCTAAGATAACTACATGAGGTATAAGCATTGTAAGTTGAGTACCAAACACATCTTCATTACTCACCCTAAGATAACTACATGAGGTATAAGCATTGTAAGTTGAGTACCAAACACATCTTCATTACTCACCCTAAGATAACTACATGAGGTATAAGCATTGTAAGTTGAGTACCAAACACATCTTCATTACTCACCCTAAGATAACTACATGAGGTATAAGCATTGTAAGTTGAGTACCAAACACATCTTCATTACTCACCCTAAGATAACTACATGAGGTATAAGCATTGTAAGTTAAGTACCAAACACATCTTCATTACTCACCCTAAGATAACTACATGAGGTATAAGCATTGTAAGTTGAGTACCAAACATATCTTCATTACTCACCCTAAGATAACTACATGAGGTATAAGCATTGTATGTTGAGTATCAAACATATCTTCATTACTCACCCTAAGATAACTACATGAGGTATAAGCATTGTAAGTTGAGTACCAAACATATCTTCATTACTCACCCTAAGATAACTACATGAGGTATAAGCATCATATAGATAGGCCAGTATACACCTCTCTGATGAAGAACAATCTGACGGATTACATACTTTCTTAACTACACCTATTAACCTGGAAGAGACATATTTTTTTGTGAGCCAACTTATACAAAATGCATTAATTATATTACAGTGTATTACTCAATATGGCTTTAGTCAGGATATTTCAAATCTACATTAATTTCGTCAATGCTTGGCAATTATATAATTTTGTAAGAAGAAAGAAGACGAAACAAAATACTAGTTAAATGTTTGTATATGTTATAGCTGACATACCCTTCAAATGCCATGATAGTAAGATCTTGTGAGACCAGTAGATAGGAGTGGTACTTTCTGAATATTCCTACGATACAGAGACAGAGCGACGTGGTATAACTACCACAAAGACTGGAGTTCTGTTCACTCAGCATCTCCTCTACATTACTTAGGTCCTTCAGTAACTGGAAAACAGAAAACAACAGATTGAACATTGCATATATAAATGTACTGAATCGTACAATGCTTAGATATGGGATCTTTAAAAATAGGAATTTTATTAGAATTTTAATCATTGAAACAATAAATCTGTGTCATTACATGTACATCATTCTCACCATTTGCATCCGCCTTTTGCAAGAATTCAGTACTTCATTTTGCATCAAACATTTTTACAAATCCTGCTTATCTATTTACATACACATCTAGCACTCGTAAGAACTTACCTGAACTGAAAAATCCAATAGACCATAAATATTCAGGGAGTATTCCATCATGTCAAAGAGATAGGAGACGTTTTCCACGTAGGGTATGTAAGTAGAGCTACCAGCGAGGAAGTTCCCTATATGGTCCAAAACCACATTCTTACACTGAGTGGTCACATAATACTGGTCATGGTACGACAGCTTCTGAAACTTGCTGAAAACACTCTCAAATTTGGCTTCATTATTTTGTTTGGGCTTCGACATGGTGGCATCAGCACTGCTAGTGTCAATACATTTCCGTTTGTGGAACATTTTGAGGGCTGATTTTTCTATCTTCTTGATGACTTGATGTGCGTCATCCCTGGCCTTCCCCACCCCGTACAGTACCACCATCCTCTGATTACACTCATGTCCAGACTCCTCCTGGGGGATGGGAAAATGTTGGGCATACAGCATGTGTCGGGAGGGACCTTTAGGTGTGGCAGGGACCTCATGGTTGGGCTGTACACTCGGTATGTTCTGGTCCTTTTCTGACTTTATGGACTTTACAGAAGCTGGTCAAGATATCATGTAAGATTTTAATTACACATGAATCTTTTTTCTTCCATCTTGGGAGTGAACAAATATAATAAAACTCTACTAACAGACATGAATGTTTTTCAACTATAATCTTTACTCGAGAAATTCTGAATAAAACACAACTGATGTACATGACTCTGTTCTCCACTAATTTGAGAGTAAGATTCAGTATATAACAAACTACTGACATACAGGTAAAGTACATGAATTTTAAAGTCTACAAGATGACTTTATACTCACCAGGTTGTTCCGGGCTTGGCTTCTGCTCATCTTTGACAGAGCCAAATAGAGTTCCCAGGTCACTCTCCAATCCAATCTGAAGGTCCATCACCTCTTTAAAATCATCCTGAGGCTGTAAAACATGTCAAATGTAAAACAGCAGGTTAATTTCGACATTCAAAATACATGATTGTGACGTTTATGAAAAGCAATACAGTACAAATTGCCTTTAAGATTTGAACTGAATTTACACCTAATTCATATGACATTAATAATCTTGGAATTAAAAACGTTTAATATTTCAAAAACTTCACAAAACAATTAAACATAGAAACCTCATGTTTGATGCTCTCATTCTGACTTTTAATACTGGACAGATCAATACTGTCAGTGGCTACGGTCATCACAGATGGTGAGGTCAAAAGGTCACCACGGGATATCAGCATGCACATATAGGCATCATGGGAGAAGATGTCATGTCGTATAAGCTCACTGAACAGCTGTATAAGATTGGCAAAACCCTGACGATTATCATCTGTCGGATTCTCATCTGTAAAATAAAATCAATAATATCATAAGACCTCAGTGTGGAATCTTCTTACATGTTCAGGTATGTAATGTAACACAATGTCTTAGAAAATAAAGGAGAGGGTATGTCTCAACGACAGCAGAATGAGTACCGATATTTCTTAATGACTTATAAATACATGTACATGTATATCTTAACTGAATTGTTACTAGAAACTGAGTCACAACTTTAAAGTTGAAGGCATATATGTAAATACATTTATCAGTATTTCACAGAATACCATAAAGGAATTGAAAAGGGAGGTAGAAGTTTATGTAAGTCCTGCTAACAAATGGACTAAGACATTACAGAATTCTCTACACTATCCTAATAGATTTCAACAAACTTTAAATTATATCATGCAGAGTGTATTGCGAAATTTGTCATCCTTGGGCTGTTGAGCTCTACATACAAATATACCGCAAAATTTACACATTATTGCCATTGAATGTTGGGGCCAGCCTATATCATACTCTGATCGTAATTTTTTTTAACTTGCAGTAAAGATAAACAGAAAGTCATGAAATGGTAGGATGTAACTTGAAGTAAAGTGTGCATCGAAAAGACATCAACATCCAATAGTGTACCAATTCCATATATCCCAGCATTCAGGTGAGTCTACATGCCTTACATGTATTAATTATTGTTTCAATTTGCAGTGACAAAGCATCTCTTTTATGCAATTGGACATCCACCTAGTAAGAATTATAATCCTGACTAACAAATGCAGATTTCATTGCTATATTTTCTTTTAAGCAATGTTCAATTTGAAAGCACACGAGAAAATCAAACTGAAGATAGGCATACAATAATTTGGAATAAATGGAAATACTCAAAAAGACAATCATACAACATAAGTGAATAAATACTGTCAAATTCAACAGCTGATAAACAAGGAGTAAAAAGATATTACAAAAAACAGGAATATACATGTAGTCTAATCAAATTTCTACAACTTATCAATAAAGCAGAAAAAGGTGACCAAAAGCAACTAAGAAGTGTTTCAGTTTTAAAAACTACTGTATAGTGAAAATAAGTGTAATAATAAGCAGGAATAGAACTTAAAGCAGGTAACTACATGTATATATTAGTACAAGCATTAAAAGTTTTATATTTATATAAATATGAAATACAATGTAAAGATATTTGAAGATTACCATGCTAGTGGTTAACAAAACTGACTACGCATAGGCAAATTTTCTATCAGAACCCAATCATCTCTTTAGAACAGTATTTCCCGCAATAAGACGGTGAAACATTTGCACAATTTAATCATAATTCTGTCATTTGTGCAAATCAGATTTTTCAATATACTGTAAATGTGGAAATTTTCACTTGGGGTAATTTTCGCATTTTTTCACGAATTGAAGGATTTCGTAGAAAATTTCCCTGTTGCACTCTTACAATGGGAAAGACATTTTTATCGCGAATATTTCCCCCAAGCGAAAAGTCTTGATGTTATAATTGCGAAATTTTCCCTCCATGAAAATAACCCCGTTTACAGTACTAGGGTAACTGTAGGAACCATACGGGTATTTCCCAACATTGTGATAGGAGTACTGATTTAGGGGAGACGGCAATTTTGATGCATGATGTATTGGGAAGTTAAGCATTTCCTCACCCACAGAGGGCGCTTGTGTGTCCAGATAGTTCATCAAATAATTTTGGAAGACAGGATCACCCTGATGTACAGTTTGACCCGTGTCCATGTTCTCTCTTTGTTCTTCTGTTACCTCCCTCTCACCAAACTTCTGAAGCATAAAGCCAAGTAAATAAACAAAAGTAAATAATAAGCATAGAATAATCACTATAAGCTATTATTATTGTAACACTCACTTCCTGATATGTGACAAATCAAATTGAATTTATCATCCAATTTTGCTTATTATCACAAGTACAATTCCTCAAGATTTTTTTTTCCTCATTCTTGTGTTTTTTTTTATTTGCAAAAGTATTCAAATGACAATTAATGAAAATGTGTGAAATGGACCAAGTCCATATACATAGACTTTGTCAAATTTTGTTGCCAATGCTGAGGAAGTGAGGTCACTCGATTAATATGGTTAATGATGGCGTGTAGTAATTGCTGCAATGCTGAGGTCAGACCTCACCTAGAGTCGGAGCTTTATCGTCAAGGTAACTCATCAATACGTTCTGGAAGAAGGGTGTTTCTGATGTTACCATGACATCATCACCCATATCACCTTCACATTCCAGAAGGTCAAGGTCCTATAAAGGTCAAGGTTTCAGACAAACAAAAATTGAAAACATAAATATCCTGCAATAAATCTTATATTATCATATTACATACAAATTGAAGTATGGTAATCAATGCCAAATGTACATATCAAAATTCTTCAATTAAAATTGATTTTTAAGGAAACAGAAATTGAAAGAACAGGCTTCTTTTTTCATTAAGAACCCTACAAACATGATGATCTCTTTGTACGATTACATGTAAAAATGCTTGCTATATGCAAAAGTAACAAACCTCATTCCTAAGTTCATTCTGTCGTTTTTCTAGGAGTTTAGCCACGACTACTGCTCTATAGTTACCACAGCGCCGTGTGCTCACAGCCCAGTCTATCAGCAGATGTATAATGGGCTCATCACTAACAAATGGCTGAAAAACACATCATATTTATCATATGGTTTTTTATGAAGACTGGTAAAATAAAGCCATGTGCTCCCTGGATATTTACAAAGAAGCCTTTGGTTACTCCTACATGTTTATATTGTCGCTTTCAAACTTGTAAGAACAGGGTTGCCAGTACTCTTGGTGAACAAAATTCTCTAGACTTTTCACTGACCAATTCATGTTTTTCACTGACCAAAATATTTAAACGGCCTCCTGACCTCCCCATTAGCTGTCCAATCTGCCCATTCTTTTTTTTCTGATTGTTTTATGTTTATTTTTCAATATTTTAATAGATCAACATGAAATACAATGTAAGCCAATAATAAACATAGTTTTCTTTCTGTTTAAAGATCAACTTCAATAAAGTTTAAATCTTAATAAGATTTTTTCAGCTCAGAAATAATTTTTCCCTGACTTTTCTGGATTTTCATTTTTCACCGACCAAATTCCAAAATTCCCTGACAATTCCCTGACCTTGAAAAAAGGTAAATGTTCTTACTTTTCAAGACTGCTGGCAACCCTGAAGAATTATGATTACTCAGACTTTCATTTCAAGTTCATTTTACACTTTTGTAAAGAAAGGAAAGATTTAATACCAAAGAACTTCTACATACACATATTTTTATTTTTTCAATCTATGATGAATCAACTACATGTAAGTCCAGTTAAGAGAAAGTAAGGAATACACCCTCAAATGAAAATCACACACAATAACACACCCTAAGTTAAGTACGCAAATAGGAAGAGATAATCATCAATGTGTTTGTATTGAGTCATTTCTATTTAATAATTTGATGTAATGATTCAGAAGTGCAGATTTTGACAGATCCAAACAGATTGAACATGCTGGAGTTCAAACCACATTCAAAATGATATTAGGAGAAATCTATGATGACAATGTGCCAGTTCATGCTGCCTTAAACATATCATACACATCAGTACATTTAATGGAGAATTTAGTCATGTTTATTCAACTAAACTGTGGTTCATTCCAACTTCAACATAGGTATAGCATATAAGGTCAAAATTCAAGGTCACTGGGTAAAATGCCTAGATTTCAAAATTTAGGGTTTTTTTTATGGAAAAAGTGTGTGAAAGAGGAAAGACCTATCATTTATAGGAAGAAGATTAGAGATTGCTGCTTTCAAAGCTTCTTTATAACAATCATGAGGACATATGGACAGACAAACATGCTGATTCCAATATACCCCCTATACATGTACTTATTTTGTAAGGTTACAAAAGTCTCCAAAGGTCTTTATATGTACATCAAATGCAAAAGGACAGTTCATTACATTGTATATCAAAAGTTTTAGTAACAATAGAGCTCTTGTCAGAATGAATGCACACATGCAGTATGAAAGACCTTACAGTACTATTGATGAAGTACATGTAAGCTGACCGGACGGAGAACAATTTCAGCTTTGAAATAATTAAAGGGCAGCTAAAAAATACTGCAAAGAACGAGAATGTATTCTACCTACAAAAGTGTCTTTAAATTCAGCTGTAGTTTCGGAAGGCTCATGTTCAAAAGAATTTGATTCCAGACATTAGAACAAATAGGAAAAGAGCCGAAAAAATAGTGGATAAAAACTAGCAGAACGCATCCAATTCCTCCATCTTCATACAAAACTTCTATATTAACAGAACAAACATCTAAAATTCTATTTCATCAATCCAAGACTTAGTTTGGAACAATTATTATCTTGTACAAACAAGAGGATCTCAGGAACCATCTCACCAACACCATCTCATGTTCTGAAGGGATATACTATTATTACCACTATGGATACCCTGAGATGAGAAGTATCAGTAATACGTAGGGTGACATTACATGTATTGTTAAGAATGCACATTCACATCATATCATAAGAGAGAAATCTACCTACTTTCTCAGGGTCATCTAAATCATCCTCCTATTTATTTGGAAAAGAAAACCATTTTATATGATGTGACAATAATCAAAGGATGCACATATTTTTGTTTTAGAGAGGTTTAAAAAATAAATGTGTGCATGTTCGTGTAATTTTTACAATATCACACAGGCTTACAAACTGGAGCGTACACTCAAATGACCGGCATACAGTATACACATGTAAATGTACTGGTACCGGTGACAAAATGCTTAATAGCAATGCTAAAGCATTCTCAAAACAGCTTATTATAAAATGCATGTATATCTGCTCCATAAATAAGAAAATCTTTAGTTTTATACACGTTATTTACAACTTGTAGTACAATATTTAAACAAGTACACAAATGGTTTCTAAACCTCTCCATTCATAAGTGCATTCTACATGTAATTCTGATGCTTTAAGTAAAAGCTTGATAGACTACACATTGGTCTTTAAAAATACTGATTTGTTGAAAGGCTTTACTTTCTAAACTACAAAATGCACAATAAGACAATGAGATACATTTACAATGTACTGCTGTATAAACTGACCTCAGATCCCTCTTTGTTAGGATTGTTGGCAAAGATTTTATTGTATAAAGTATCCAGTGTATTGTTTGTGTCGACCCTCTCAAAGTTATGACGATCCAGCGTGTCCAAAACCTCCAAAATCTTACTGATGGTGAAACCTAGAAGTAAAATTGTTGTTTTCTTTGCAAAACCCGCTTAAACTACATGTACATGTAAATGAGTCAAAAATTTTCAAAAAGGATAATATAAGCAATTTTCAAGCATAAATTTGTCGTGGAAATATTTGAGTATGGTATTTTCTAAGTACTGGAATCAAAATGACAAAGTTTTATATATACTGACCCTTGGAGGATTGTTGACATTTATCTGACGACCAGCGGACCTCTGCTGCCCTCCCTCGGTGACAAATCTGATGCTCCATTGTACGAATGTGGGTACGGATCTGATAATGTACAGTACATTATATTACTGATAAGGAAGAGTTTTGTGAATACATGTTATATGAGAGTATGAAATACCAAAGCAGTTATAACAGACTGCAATCAGAATGAGCTCCTAAAGTGATCAATTTTTATACTTCAGAATTCCTTTTGAATAAAAAACAACTATCAATGCTGTTAAATATCAAAGTCTTATGGTGAAATTCATAAGACAAGCTTACTATTAATCATACATACTGTAAATTCTTTTCTCAAAATAAAGCCATTTTATACACTTAATCTATTTCATAATCATCTGACTCATTAACACAATACATGTAGTACTGTACCTGATGATTTTGAGGTCCTGGAGGCATGGGCAGGCATGATGGAGGGCAGGGAAGCAGATCAAGTGGGGAAGCACATAGGTAATTACTGCTGCGTCCCTCCCCTAGGTTGTTCCATACTAAAGCAGAGGGACAGAGGAATGTTATGACCTGTAGTACAGCAGACAGGCTGAGTACCACTCCTCTGTGCTGGGGACAGTTAGTATACTGGGCAAACACTGCTAGTAGTGGATTCTGGGGCATCAACTGGTTACTGCTTATCCTGCAAAGTTATAACAGTACTGTTGTAAAACTTTTACAATAGGCACTTTGTTTATCTTGACCTCAATAATGTAGAGGACTTATACCCTGTAAAATGAATAGCTTTGTAATTTGTATGAACCTCTATTCGTATGTCTAAAACTGACTTTTTTTTTTTTTTTTTTTTTTCCGGTCAGTGTGGCGGATGGTCGTGTTTATATGGGCAGAGACATTTTAATCAGGAATTTTGAATGAGGCAAGTAGATATTGATGAATGTTGGTTGTAAATGGCTCGTGGAAAGGGGTAGGGTAAGCGGAAGCGAAAAAATAGTCAGCCTAAACAGTTGAGGAGTATCAGGGCAAAGTTATCTTCTTCACATAGTTTGGGTTCAACAAAGATGGCGGACAGTCTTGACCGTAGTAATAACCGCAGTATTGACCACAGTAGTGACCACACACCCTCAACTTCAATTACTACCCCAGCTGCAGTACAAGGTATGAATGGTACACAAAATACAGCTGATAATACTATGGGATCTCAGTTCATACCTTTCATCCCAGACCAACCTACTGGACCCCCTCCTGGACCCCAGTTAGTTAGTACACCGTTAAATGGAAATTTCATGAACGGAGCTGTGTTCTACCCGAACACTCCGATTGTAAACAATGCTTCGCCACGCCCACCTTTGGTCGACCAATTATTTGAGCGCTTGACCATAATAGAGCAACGTGTTAATAAGATCGATAACATAGATAAGATCTTGTCGAATGTCACACGTACCGTTGGAGAGCTGTCTAACAGGGTATCAAATTTGGAGAAAATGACTGGTAACCTGGGAAATTCTACTGGGGGTACATGGACAGAACTCACCGTGTGGGGAAGTTTGATCGAAACAAAAGAAGGCCCATCGTTGTGAAATTCAATAATTTCAATGCACGGGAGGAAATCCGACGGGCTTCTTATAATCTCCGTGGTACACGTTTCTCCATTGCCGAGCAGTTTCCTCGTGAAATTAATGAAAGGAGGAAGGAACTCCAACCTATCATGAATGCGGCAAAACAGCAGGGAAAACGAGTCAGGCTGGTGAGAGATGTACTGTACATTGATGGCCACAAATACACGGGGAACGAGGCGGATCCCGGTGTTCGTAGTAATGACCAGTCAGAACCGGATCAGCTGGATGGTGCTGTCGGGCACTAGGATTTTTCGGCGAATAACAGTAATTCTGTGAACGTCCAGAATGAACTTAGAGCTATTTGCTGGAATATCAATGGTGGATTGCGGAATAAAATAGAGACTGTGGAATTTTCGTCGTACATTTGTGATTTTGACTTAGTGTTGCTGACTGAATGTTGGATAGAAAAGGAGTTTATATGCGATTTTCCAGGATATAAATGTTTCCCATTTCCTAGGAAACTGTCATCATCGACACAGGGGGGCGGAATAGTTATATTTGTCCGAGAATCTGTTTGTAAAAGAATAGAAGTGGTGCAAAACTTTGCTGATACAGTGATTTGGTTGAAAGTTGACTCGCCTACTGATGTATGTACCTTTATTGCTTGTATCTACATTCCTCCAGCCAGCTCGAACTTTTTTCGCAAATATGATTGTAACCTTTTTTATGAACTTGAGAACCAGATAAGTTACTACAAGAACTTAGGGAAAGTCGCTATTGTCGGAGATTTTAACGCCGGAACAGCGGATCGAAGTGATTTCATAGATGGTGATGTGACCAGTGAAGTACTTACAGGTCATTTCAGCAACATTTTTACCTATATTGCTGACCCAGTTTTACCTGTTCGTATAAACCCGGACCTTGTTGTTAATGATTACGGATTGAAATTGATATCAATCTGTAAAAGCAGTGGCATGCGGATCCAGAATGGGAGATGGGCAAATACTAATGACTTCACTTTTGCTGGAAGCCGGGGCAGGAGCGTGGTCGATTATTTGATATCGCAGGGTGATTTGATAAAACACTTTAGAATAGCAGATTTCACCACTTTTTCCGACCACGCCCCACTTGAATTTTCACTGCGAATCGACTATGTGCCGGATTGCGACAATCAGCAGCGTACACAGGGCGATTTTACACCAATGCGGCGTTTCAGATGGGATGACAACCTAAGAGATGTCGCTCGTGAATCGTTGATTGTGAACCTAGATAATCTAAGGCAGTGCGTTCCGAACACAGAAAACATGTCAGCTCAGTCTGTGAATGCGTATGTGCAGAATTTTTCCTCGTGTTTAGCTGATTTGATGTCACCCTTTTTTGAAAAAAAAACGAACTATCGTAGCCTGGACTCGCGCCTGGAGAGTGATAGTAAAGGTGTGAACTCACGTGGAACGGCCGTTATGGACAAGCCATGGTTTACAGAGGGACTGAAGGGGAAATTTAGAACTTATAAGAATGCTCTACATGCTTTTAATGTAAATAAATCTAGGGATAATCATGTAATTTTATTAGATAAAAAAAGAGAATATAAATCATTAGAATCAAAATTGAAAAGAAAATACCTTCGATGTGAAGGGAATATGTTGGATAATATGAAAAAATATAATCCAAAAGAGTTTTTTAAAAGATTTAGGAGAAAAAACATTTCTTGTAATAAGGATAATTTTTCAGAATTTTTTGAACATTTCCGTAATTTATCTGGTACTATCAACTCTGAGAATAATGAATCTTATTTTGACAGTGATGTAGATGTTGTATTTGATGAGTTGGAGTCTGATATATGTGAAGACGAGATTATAGAAGTAATTAAGGGATTAAAAAGAAATAAGGCACATGGTGAAGACTGCTTGTTGAACGAATTTTTTATTGAATTTAAGGAGTATATTGTACCTTATTTATCTGATATGTTTAACCAAATTTTAAAATCAGGGCATTTTCCTGACGATTGGTCAAATGCTGTTATCATTCCTGTTTTCAAAAAAGGGGATAGAAGTAATCCCAATGATTACAGAGGTATTAGCCTGATTAGTTGCATGTGTAAGTTAT
Source organism: Pinctada imbricata (assembly GCA_033119305.1). Taxonomy (NCBI): domain Eukaryota; kingdom Metazoa; phylum Mollusca; class Bivalvia; order Pterioida; family Pteriidae; genus Pinctada; species Pinctada imbricata. The sequence continues at coordinate 55,566,887 of VSWD01000008.1, read as the reverse complement.
TCACTGCTATTTTGAATTCACGTCTTCTTAAATGGATTGATGATAATGATGTTTTGACCGATGCCCAGTTTGGCTTTAGAAAAGGAATGAGTACCACAGATGCTATTTTTTCTTTAAATACTATCATTCAAAAACTTTCTCTAAGAAAAAAAGACTTTATTGTTGCTTTGTTGATTTCAAAAAGGCTTTTGACACGGTTGATAGATTGAAATTATGGTATAAATTAGGAAAATTAGGTGTGGGGGAAAGATATTGAATATTATGAAATCTATGTATAATAATGTTAAATCATGTATCTCAATTAGTGGTTTGAAATCAGAGTATTTTTCAAATAAGCTCGGCTTAATGCAGGGCGAGGTTTTATCACCGATACTTTTTTCTTTCTATGTAAATGATTTTGAAATGGAATTTATTCGAACTTCAAATATGCCTGTTGAAATGCGAGACCTCAACCTTTTTGTACTCCTCTATGCTGATGACATGATTTTATTTTCTGAGACCATAGATGGTTTGCAAAATATGTTACACACTCTGTCAGATTACTCAAAAAAATGGACTTTAGAAGTGAATGTTTTAAAAACAAAAATTGTTGTTTTTAGAAACGGAGGTCAGCTTAAAGTATGTGAAAAATGGATGTATGAAGATCAAAATATTGAAATTGTTGATGAGTTTAATTATCTGGGAATTTTGCTGAAGTTTAATGGGAAATTTTTGCAGACCCAAAAACAACTTGCTATGCAAGGAAACAAAGCACTTTTTGCTTTGCGGTCAAATGTATCTCAACTTATGCTTAATCATTGCACTTTAATTTCTTTGTTTGATACTTATGTTGTTAGCATACTGAATTACTCTTGTGAAATTTGGGGTAATCATAAAGGTGCAGAGGTGGAAAAGGTACACCTGAACTTTTTAAAAAATATACTTGGGGTCAAGCGGACTACATCAAATTGTCTTGTATATTTTGAATGTGGAAGATTACCTCTCAGAATTGTCAGAATTATTCGAATGTTCAAGTTCTGGTTTAGATTGCTATTTTCTGATAATTGCATTTTGAAAAATTGCTATCTATGGCTTGTTGAACATGTAAATGATAACAGTTCAAGATGTACAAATTGGGTTAAGTTTATTAAGAATGAACTGTGTGAATTGGGTTTATCTGATTTATGGTATAATCAAGAAAATTTAACGTATAAGATCCATTTTCCTATGATTAAAGCAACGTATCATCGACAATTGTGTGCAATCATTTTATACTGACATGGCCAATTCAACCAAATGTTTGCTTTATAAAAATATTGTTGACAATTTTACTTTGCAATTTTATCTGTGTAAGCCAATACCTATGATTTTAAAAAAGCAATTAAGTAGAATCAGATTATCATCTCATCAACTTTTAGTAGAAGCTGGTAGACACTTTAATATTTCTAGGAATGAGAGAATTTGTCCGTTATGTCGTAAAGATCTGGAGGATGAATACCATTTTGTTCTTGTTTGTCACATTTATTCTGATTTGCGAAAACGATTTATAAAGAGCTATTATTGGAAAAAACCTTCTGTGTTCAAATTTGTACAGCTTCTAAGTACTAACAATGTGAAGGACCTAAGTAATTTGGGGAAATATATTAAGCATGGCTCTGACTTAAGGTCAAGCCTTATTTAGTTAAAATTATCATGTGTGAGAATTGTCATAATGATTTATATTAAAACAGTCGCATCTGAACTATGACCTAGATTCATATAATTGAACTATGACCTAGATTCATATAATTGCATTATGCCATGTCATATCTGATAAAAAATATGATAAAAAATATCTATGTATTTTATATTGATCTAGTTTTAAGTTGTCTTTAGATCAATTGTACGTTGTTTCATGCTTAAGTCTCTGTTCATTCGCCACACTACTATGTTGTTTCATGCTATAGTCTCTGTTCATTCGCCACACTTATATTTTGTATTTGTATATAATGTCATGTCCTATAAGACAAATTGTCTTTTGGAAATAAAGAATTTGAATACATAAAGCACAGACAAAATTAACACCAAAATCAAATAGATACATGTACATGTACATGTAAGTAGCACTACATGTTTCATTGTTTTACTGACCCAGTTCCTCCATTAGTCAGCATGGGAGACTCCGTTCTCGGTGGTGCACAGTCGGCATCATTAATCATCTGTGACAGTTTCTTACAAGAAAAATGTGCAAGCTTTCTGGATAGTAATGTGGACAGCGTAATCTCCTCTAAGTACTGGAATTATAATTAGATTTGTCTATTTAGGAAAGTTAATGTATAAAAGAATGAAAATTTCAACTTAATTAAAGTTTTCCTTCTCTTATACATGTACATAAACATGTAACAACAGTTTTGTGTAATGTACATAATACAACAGGTTTATCACTGGAACACATACATACATGTAATTTTAAAGCTTGTTTATAGAGAAATCAGATGTCTTTTAAAACTAAGGCTAAATAATCGAACATGGTTCAAGTATTGGTAATTTCAGATTTCAGAGATTATACTTACAAGTAAAACTTGGTTCAGGAGGAGTTTGAGCACCGTGTCTTCACTTTGTTTCATCTTCTCCAGCATGTCAATCAACCAGCTCAAAAACTCATGTCTGTCTACCAAACCTTCCTGTAAACGGAGAAAAAATTATAACATTTTTTAAACTTTCAGCTTCACTTTAGGATACATTAAATATCTTACAATTATTGAAAATTAAATGATTGACCTCAAAAGAGCTAACTTTTGACTAGTGTTTGGGGTACTTTAATTTACTTTAGTGTTTATTTACATTTAGCATGATCAGCAATAATACGACTAGATAATGCTAAAATCTACATGACAGAAAATCATGACACTAAAGATGCTATTTATATCTCTCTTTTTACCTTCACTTTTTTTACATATGTTTGCTACATTACTTACATCATACATGTGGTGGGCTAATTTAGTGACATAGTGCCACTGTTTGAGGGCCTGGTTGGGGTCTGGCTGAGACACGGTAAGGAAGCTAGATGTGGCACCTGCCCCTCCCAGGGGCTCCTGAATCTTCTGTAACTGGTCCTTCAGGTACTTTGTTATGGCTTGACACCACTCTGGGGAAAAATACAGCAATTTACTAATCAAATGGTACAGTCTGAACAGAAAGAATTAATCTTCCAGTCATTTTACTGAAAATCTGGTTTGTACATGTTGTAGCATGTAAATGAAAGTAGACACTCATGAACATGTAAAGGGTCTTTTCTTTGCAAGACTGAGCATTGTGTCAAAATCATTCTGCATATAAACACTGTTTCCTGATTCTCTAAAGACAGTATCATAATTAGTTTGGGTGAAAAGTCAGTTTGAGAAATTTGATACTGTAAATTGCTTTCTTTATGTCAGTACCATTTTTTGTCAATTTGTTAGAAAAGACAGTTTGTCTGTACATAAATTCATCATCTAAGGGTCCCTGAAATATAAATTTGTCTTTTCCACTACCAACCAAAAATAAACATTTAGATCCAACGTAGGTAAGTTTTTTCTTTGTTTCTTAAAAGTTATATCAAATATCATACTCATATACATGTACATGTATAAATCATTAAATACATGTAATTAGAGATTTTGTTTGTGCTTTCTGTAATTAGAGACATTTATATATCAACTAACTTCGTGTGATAACACAGTCAATGTCATCATTATTAGGTAATTTGAAAGAAAAGAAAGGAGGGGATCTCCAACAAGACTTGGTTGAAGTTCGTTATATTCTACTTTGAATATGTATACACTCACTTTTCATCAACCTCAGTCCTGCTTTACCTTAAACTTCTATTGTACATGTACTTTGATATAAAGCTGGGAAACTTCACCTCAAAATCCTATTTCATTTTTACACGAAAAATATCCATATTGTTTCCTGTAGTACAGCATATTTTGTCAGGAGAATTCATTAATATGTAATGTTGTCAAGAAGGCATTGGCAAAAATGCCGAAAATTGGTGCATGACCAATAAAAACCAATTTACAATATTTTTAATTAGCATTTGATAAGATTTTCATTACCGACAGACTGATCAATGATTTGTCTTCTCTGCTTTGTTTTATTTTCCTGCATAGCCACGTTGTATGCTGTAGTCATCTTTATAAACCATGCCGCCTTCACCATTGGTACTGAGTATTCACAGAGTGTAGAGAAAATCTCTTCCTTCTTGTTGAAGGTCGGTACCTATAAAACAAATTATGTTTAGAAATGTAAAGAGCAATAAAATACATGTACTACCTAAATAACTAAATTTATTAAGCTATGAAATACCAATGGATAGCCATCAATTTCACAATCATTTGCTGGTAAGCAAAGATAGATTTCATGGAATACTGATTACTTTTGTCTGAAAACATTGTCAAATACATGTATAATGAATTTACAGTGTAAACAAATAAGAGATCATGTTCATTGCTACAGTGAATATTGGTGCTACTTAACATAATACAACGGGCACATAGATGTCTCACTGAATGGTGTGAAATGGCAGAAAAGTGCAAATTAATTTTTGACTACAGATGTAATTCACATAGTACATGTATATCTTAATAATAAATATGTATACCTTTTTACCAAGTGATGACAATGGCTTATTACCAGCTAAGTCTTTGAACCATGCTCGCATTGCATTCTGATTCTTTGCCGCCTTTAACAAATCATAAGAAAATGAAACTTGTATCTATTTGATCTCAAATAGTTCTATCAATGAAAATATGCATGCCATTTCGTGGATGAAATATTCTTTGTTCCTTTACTGGTATGCATAATTCAATGTTTGGACCTACATACATATATGTACACATACATTAACTGATTACATTTCACCTGTAAAATTACACATAAATGTGTACATTTAATTCTTAGTTTCGAATATCATGAATTATGTTCTTGATTTTAGAAATGTGATTTTCCAAACCTAAAGTTGTATCTAGCACATCTGATGTTACCTTGCGAGAAACGACTTACCGGCCAGAAATAGTCCTTAGTTGGCTGTTGTTTTTTCTTTGTAGTATCCTGGAAGGTGTTGATTTCTTGCTTCTTGTTGAGCACTGATATAAATTCTGTACCAAACTGAAATATTTGATTAAGTTACATCTTTAAAGATATTTATCTATAGTATATATTAATCTCTGGAAAAAGTTTATTCATCTATAAATTAAGAAAAAAATTAACCTATGAATTTCTTAAGTACATTGTACTAAATATACTGCAAAAAAAAAGAAGATATAACAGCATTACCTTTTCTTGGTTGATGTTCTGATTTCTGGCTGATCCATGCTACAAAATAAGAAGGAAAGATGGATACACTGTACATGTATTTACAAAATTTATATTATGATTAGGATTGACCATGAGGTGTATATCAAAATGGCCAAATATGTAATGATTCAGTGACATTAAGAGTGAAATTATCTGTATTATTAAAATGTAAATAAATTACATAAATTTCAATTCCAATTTGAAAATCTATAATTTGCAATACAAGTACTTTTAAAAGACCCAAGTAAACTTGAATTGGTGAAATTTGGAGGGTGATAGCCAAGTTTATTTTAAAAATCCCCTTGCATACAATCAACTTACATGAATAAATATGTTGGAATGTAATGGCCATTGAAGATTCATATTTCTTTTTCATTTTCGTCTGATAAACATGTAATAACAGTAATCATATGACTTCAAATATCAAGGTCTGATAAACATGTAATAACAGTAATCATATGACTTCAAATATGAAGGTCTGATAAACATGTAATAAAAGTAATCATATGACTTCAAGGTCCCATTTTCATCCTGATGCTTAATATGATCTCATAAAACTTTTGATTCTATATTCATTCTATTTGCCATGTCAACAGTATCAAATTGAAGTGAATATTGGGGAAAACAGGATTGCACGTAATTTGAAAACAGACACGTCAATCTTATGTTTAACCAATAATGAATTTGGACAGATAAAAAAAAAAAACATACATAACATGTACATCATGTAAGTAACAAAATGACACTAACCTCATCGTGTATGGATGGATTATTGTTAAAGCCATGCTTCACACTAGTGGCTGTCAATTCATCCTGAAATATAAAACAGAATAAAATTGATCAAAGAAGTATAGTCTCTTACTATCATCACTATAAATCACAGTCTTAACTTATACAGATACATGTATTAATTACAGACAGAGAGATTTTTAAGAAACCTAAAATTGACAAATATGCGTCTCAATAAAATATATTGCTAAGTATCAATCTATATTTGAATATTACACAGGTAGTGTGGTGCGGAAAGTCACAGTAAAATGCAGTACAAAGGAGATAGTTAAATACTTTCCAAAATTGGGATTTCATTTACATTTGATACTGAGAATCATTATGCCAAAGTGGTATGATTTACTAACAGGCTTTCCTCTTGTTTGCTAAATTTCTAAATATGCAGATGAAACTCAATACAATATCAAACTCTGAGGTCAAGGTCACAAGGTCAAAAGTCAAAGTCTCATATGAAAGGTCTTAACATGAATTGGTATTATGTTGGAGGGTAGGTGGTCCCCCATTCAGGCCTCGGCAGGGGTTTTTTCTCCTAGTAATCTGGTTTCCTTCTGCTCCTTGGACCCCCTCATGCCAACATCTGAGTCAACGTGAGACATTAATATAAGTTGTGTAACTAGTTTGTTGAACATTGTAAAATAAATAAAGTTTAATTTTAATAATGAATTGGTCCATCATCATGTGAAGTTACCTGTCAATTCTCCTCATAGTTTTCTTCCTATTGGCTTAAACTTAAATTCTAAAATTTCTATATCAAGGTCAAAGGTAAAACTTTGTTGCGGTGTTTAATTCATCTCATCATGGTCTACCATCATGCAAAATTTCAAGTTGCTGCTTCAAGCAGTTTTTTCCCAACGGACTTAAAGGAAACACCTTAACCTGATGGACGGATGGACTTTGCAATTTAAAGATGTTAAACACCGTTACATAGACTGAATTTCGCTTCCCAATCAAGCCAAAAATTTGAGGTTCCTTATCTCCTTATCTGTTAGTATTTCTAAAGGGTTTCTATACAAAAGTTAACGTCTTCAAATTCATTAGCATCATTTTAGAGCAGATAAATTTACAGCGTGGACCAGACAGAAAGTCAGTCTTTCCCAAAAAAACTTTCAGCTCACATAGGTTAATCAGGACCAATGTGTTAAAGAAACATGTAGGTCTGAAACAAAAACTGTCTGTCCAGAAAAAAAAAAAAACTGCAAAAATTTCAAGGGGGCGTTATTCCTCAAGGGAGCGTTTTTCCTCATACACATGTTACATGTGTATGAGGAAAAACGCCCTCTTGAAATTTTTGCGTTTTTTTTTTTCTGGACGGATAGTTTTTGATTCGGACCTGTAGTTGATTTACGCTTCAAGGGCTTCCCTGGGAATAGCCCCTTCTACATTCTTCATTTTAGGCAACATCGGGAATACGGTAGCAGCCTCGGACTGAATAACCACTGACTACTTGTCAATAATGTTCTTGTATGTGAATAACCACTGACTACTTGTCAATAATGTTCTTGTAAAACACTACAATCATGAAATGTTAACAAGAGCATGATCCGTTTCTTATGAGGGACTGAAAATGATAAAACTTGCACCAGAGATTTGATTACATAATGAACTCAGACTTGCCACAGGGCATCGGTCATTCGGACCGACTATCGACAGGAAACCACCTGTCCAAACGTAATTTTGCCTAACAGGACAGGCGGACCGATGTTATTGGGAAAGACTGAAAAGTTGTAGTATTTCATCAGTAATCAATTTATTATTTTTATATCATGAATTTTTAAATTTTTTTCTGAAGAAAATTTTTGTTTAATGATAGCTACATGTACAAGGATATATTATAACCCGATCAAACTATTAGAGCTCGATCTGAAGTTTTCCATAACAGCCAGCTGTGAAGTACGGTGAATTGCCATTTGATACCACAGCTTGATGAGGTTTACAGGATTACCTTCACGTAGAGATGCGTTACTGCTGCCGTTAGTGTTTCTGGGTAACAATTGTTTACTCCAAACCTTACTCGTTACTGGAATCTTATTATACCAGGTTTTTTAAGCATAAATCAAATTGGTCAGGCAAAAAAAAATTACATAGCTCGCCATAGCAGGTTTTTGTCAAAAGTCGAATAACTTCCAAAATACAAAAAGTATTGTCATGAGGATTCTATGCATCTAATGTTATCATTATCTCTTAGAGAGCTACAGATATTGCTTAAGTATGAGTAATTAAGAAGTAGGTAAATGGTTAAGGTCAAAGTCCAAGGTCAAGGTCTCAGGGTCAAAGGTCATGGTCTCAAATGAAAGGTCCCATCACAAGGAATCTACATGTGAAATATCAAAGCCCTACCCCTCATAGTTTAAGAGATATAGCCCAAGGTTAAACTTTTTGAAAAGTAAGTCAAAGTCCAAGGTCACTAGGTCAAAGGTCATGGTCTCAAAAGTCAAATGAAAGGTCTTGTAACAAGGTATCTACATGTGAAATTTCAAAGTCCCATCCCTTATAATTCAAGAAATATAGCCCACGTTAAAGTTTTTGAAAAGTAGGTCAAAGTCCAAGGTCAAGGTCACTAGGTCAAAAGTCGTGGTCTCAAATGAAAGGTCTTGTCACAAGGTATCTACATGTGAAATATCAAAGCCCTATCTCTAATAATTCAAGACATATAGCCCTGGTTAAAGTTTTGTCTACAGATGCTGACAACGATGCTGACAACGACAATGACGACGAGGATATGGCATTAGTTCTCCGGATTTTTTCAAGGGCAGTGATTTTTTTCAGTAATTTGGGAATGGGGTTGGGGCCCGTGCAATTGGGAAAATTAACAACATTTTGGAATAATTTGGGAAGTACTAAATATAAAAGTAAAATGACAGTTTATACAATCAGAAGTTCAGAATTGAATGTTTATTTATACAATTTTCTTTTAAATATGATTTAATTGCTTATGCTTACAACAATATGGCAAATGATTAGTACATTTGCTACTTTTGAACCAGTAAATTTCACTATTTCTGCTGATAATTCCATCTGAATGAAATTGGGAAACTTTAGAGCCACAATTGGGAAAAAAAGATACTATTTTTCATTGGGAATGGGGACGAATAAAGGCCCAAAAAAGGGGCAAAAAAATCCCTGAAGGGTGCTCTTAAAGTCCAATTACAAGTAATAACGATTATTCAAATACAAATTGAATACATATTGAAATAGCATTTTCAGGTATTCGTTTCAGCTCTATTGGATTTATCGCCAAAAAATGAAAACCCGAGGAATGTATTTTGTTATTATTGATTTAATTAGAAAGGCCCAATTTGATTCCCAAAAATTGGCGTACCCATGTATATATGTACGCCACCGATTCAAACTATAAACTTAGAAAGTGACCAGGCGAAGTCAATTGTCGAACGGTGTACGCTGAAATGCACCGCTTCTGAGTTCTCGCTGGCTGAAATGCACAGGCGATAATCTGTGAATTTCGGCCTTCACCGTTTGCCGGAAAACACAAGTGACTTCGCCGGGTCATGCTCTAAGTTTAGTTTGAACTGGCGTACATAGACGTACTGACAGAAACATAATTTTGAGAACACTCTTAAAGTCCATACAAGTAATGTTACGATTCTTCAAATTCGAATCAAATACAAGTCACGAATATTTGATTAGTATTTTCAGGTATTCGTTTCAGCTCTATTGGATTTGTCGCAAAAAAAAAATGGAAATCCGACAGGTCATGCTCAAAGTTTAGTTTGAACTGGTATACGCCGGTTTTTGGGAATCAAGAACATTGGTCCGATTTGTTTCCCAAAACCGAGTTTTTCTGGCGAACAGAGTGCGCCTATTCTCACCTATGCATTTCAACCAGTGCAAAGCGGCACAGTTTTGACTGATGCCGTTCGATGGATAATCTCAATCAAGTAGCTTTGCCAGGTCAAGACCTAAATTTAGTTTGAACCTGCGTACATAGGCGCATGCCGCTTTTTGGGAAACAAAAAATCGGCCCAATAAGAAAACATGTCCTCTCAAAGCTACTGTCCTGTTCACTAGTTCCAGAGCACCATGTTTTCCCGGTTTTCTCTAAAATATGATAATGTCATCTTCCAAAAAGGTATCAGTTTTATAGTACTCCTTTAGTCGTAACAGAAAATACCATTGTTTTGCCTGTGCGTCAGCTAAGTTAGAAATAGGACAGAAAATAAAAAGTCTACGGGGATTTTCTATAGTAAAATCGCTGAAAATGTGTGACGTCGGAGGCTTTGACGTCACTGTTTACTATTGTTGACACGGAGAACAATATGGCGGCAGCTTGAAATTAACATGGGATTTTCCCGTAGACATTTTATTTTTTCATATTGCGGTTTGAAGGCAGCTATTAGGGTAAGTTGAAGTTAATTTCCAGTTACGACTAAAGGGGGTCAATTCTCGGAAACAATAATTTATAGCAAAATTCTTCAGACGACAGAATAAATCGCCCAAACAGGGTGCTCTGGATTTAGTCAGGTTGGGACTGTCCACAAGATATCGATGCTATCACGTAAATGCGCGACTGTCCTTTAAACCAGCGACTGTAATGGTCACGGTTTTGCGTGACTCAAGTGTTTGGAACAAGAGAAATTATCAATTTAGGCCTTAATTTGACATTTTCGCTTTTTCTTTTTCAATTAGTCCGAATGGTCTTTTCATGAAAAATCGACTTCCGACTTTTAATTGTCCTCTCTATATCTGCAATCTCCAGGAAAAGATGATCCAAGTGACAGAATGGCTTCAAAAAATCGTGGGTACAGCTGTAAAAAGGAGATATGTCCCTAAAAATAAAGCTTTATTTCCCAAATATACTTACATGTTCGAAAATTCAGTTGTTTATGCCTCCCTCCACATGTTTACCGGAAGTTGTAATGATCGGTATTAATCAATCACGTGGTGTTAATCTCTTGTCAAAATGTAATTACCCATATTTACGGTATGCAATAAGGGCAATTAAATCTAAATGATTCTCGAAAGAAATTAATTAATGAAATTATTTTCTTTGATGGTTAAACTTAATTTTCGAATCGCAAATGCACGTGTAAATTTACGGAAATTACCGAGTGTAAATATTTCATAAAAATTTGAGTAAAAAACACATTAATTCAAGAATTGAATTTTCACGAAACATAACTCGTCCTTCTATAAAAAGAAGAGCTCTTACATGTATCTAGGTGTTGAAGCATTGTAGGTCTGGGCCTCCGTAACAAAAATAGCTTTGGCATTGTTCGTTGGTCATTTTAGTTTTGGCCACTGCAAGATCAAAGTCAAGGTCACGTGAAATGAAAGTTCTAATGGTGGATAAGAGGGAAAAGTAAGAAACAACAGGTAAATTTGATGAAAAATCAACACGTTTACAATATGCATCGTTGCAAGTACTGGAATTTATAACCCTCGTATGGTATAAAGTCTTTTTCGCGGAAAATGCTCTTATGGAATAGGAATATTTCACCATTTTCGTACATAGAAATGAACGTAGTAGTTGTCTATTCACTTGATTTATTGCGAAGACACGGAGTTAAACGATAACAAGAAAAAAAAAGCATGATGAGAGCATCTCACATACGTATTCGCGTGACTGAATTTACCACTGTTTTAAAGGACAGTCGCGCATATACGTGATAGCATCGATATCTTGTGGTCAGTCCCACAGGCACATGTAGAAAGAGCGTCAATATCTTGTATGATACCCTTTTACAGGTCATAAGGGAATATATGTATAGAGAGACAAGGCTTCCGACGAATTTTCAGCCAGAAGTAGCATCTGAAATGTTTGCACTTGTCATGTTTGAAGGGCAAAATGGGGCATGACCATAAAGATTCATTTGTATACTTCCTAGAAACATCAATAATTCACCCAAAAAGATCTCATAACATAGCCAAATCGTCTACCTAAGTTGGACTGTTTTCTACTTTCTGTCTTGAATCTCCATTGCCAGATTGGACAAATACTGATTCATTCAGAGGCTTTAATCTGCTTACTGTAAGCAGAGTAAAACACCCGGATGATTCAGACAAGCTAATCTGGCAATGGAGGTTCAAGACAGAAAGTAGAAAACAGGCCAACTTAGGTAGACGATTAGGCTATGTTATGAGATTTTTTTAGGTGAAGTATTGATGTTTTTAGGAAGTATACAAATCAATCTTTATGGTCATACCCCATTTTGCCCTTCAAATGCAAAAAAATTGCAGAAATGCTACTTCTGGCTGAAAATTCGTCGGAAGCCTTGTCTCTCTATAAGATACCAGTATTCTCTTATGACCATACAGGATATTGACGCTCTTTCTACATGTGCCTGTGGTCAGTCCCAACCTGTTAGTGAACAGGACAGTAAGTGCTACAAAAGGACGAATGTCCAGTAACTGGTCATGTCAGAAAATCAGCCTGACACCAGTATGATAAAATTCACCTCTTTTTGCTTAGAATCTTGAGGAAAAACATCTGGAGGACCAAATTTTGGCTTTTTCAATGGTCTAAATTCTTGGCTAGGATAAGCCGACATTTTGGTTCCTTTTCAACTCAAGGTTAATCCAATGCTTAATCATTCCTTCCAAGCATCGTTCTTCAAAGTGTTTAAAAGATTATGATAAAATAATCTATATCATCTAAACGTTTGATTAAATAGGGCGTACCTATTTTTAGTACTCCGACGCGGACTCCGACTTCAAAATGTCCGACTTCAAATATGTTTTTGCATAATTCTTAGTTGCTTTATTCCATTGAACGTAATTACCTGGTTGATTTTATTGCCACATATATTATGAAGATTCTCATATATGACAACTGCTGATAAAATGTTTATTCTGTTATAATTAGCCGACCGACTCCCCCTAGCACCCTAAAACTAGTACTTGGCCGACACCGACGCGGACTTCCAAGTAAGCTATACATTATATGTACTTGTATATCTTTTTTCACCAATATCAGCTAATTCCGACAAATACAAGTGATAAATTTTTCTTCAAATTCTTCCCATAGATATACCAAACATTCAAATTTGACACGTACATCCTGAAATCGTTTTGATAATACTCTAGTCTAGCATCAGTAATTTACTTGACCGACACGGACTCGGACTTCTAAACAGGCTGATCGAGTCGGACACCTAATTTTAAGTAGTACTTGACCGACGCGGACTTAAAAACTGACCGATTCGAATGTTGACTTCAAAACTGATTTTAATAGTATGTGTATCTTCTTTCAAGAACGCGGACCTCTGAATATGAAGTTTGAATACATGACCGACTCCAACACCTACTTCAGATTTATACCGACTTGGACACGCCGACTTCAGATTTATACCGACTCGGACAAACCAACTTCAGATTTATACCGATTCGGGCACGCCGACTTCAGAGTTAGACCGACTTGGGTACGCCGACTTCAGAGTTAGACCGACTCGGGCACGCCGACTTTATAGTTGGACCGACTCGGACACCGACTTCAGGGCTCGGCACCATAAACTAAGAATTGACTTAAGTCTAAATTTCAATTTTCTTTTGTCTCACTATTATATAAGTGATGACTTGAAATGATTCACAGAATTTGTCTATTTTCAGAGTAGAATAGAATGGATGAATTCAATATTTCAAAATTTCACTGATTTTCTATATATCGTACATGTACTTTGAGAATTTGACTTGAGTCAATTTTTAGATTATGGTGCTGGGCCCAGATTTATACTGATTCGGGCACGCCGACTTCAGAGTTAGACCGACTCGGGCAAGCCGACTTCAGAGTTAGACCGACTTGGACACGCCGACTTCAGAGTTGGACCGACTCGGACATCGACTTCAGAGTTAGACCGACTCGGACTCGCCGACTTCAGAAGTAAACCGACTCGGACACGCCGACTTCAGAAGTAGACCGACTCGGATGCCGACTTCAGAGGTAGACCGACTCGGACGCCGACTTGAGAATTAGACCGACTTCAGGGATGCCGAGTTCAAAATAGAATTTGACTGCCTCGGACGCCGACTTGAAGGACTAGTTAATGTTATCATGAGCACTATATGATTTGACCCACTTGGACACCTACTTTGAACAAGCTACATGTACTCTGATGGAGAATAAACAATACGAGTCGGATACAGACTCTGAACAAAATCAAACCTATCTAGTGAACTGTAGTTGACCTTGTCCTTTACTGTTTTCAAGTTCATTTCTGTGTAAACTTTAGATTATTCTTTGTTTATCTTTTAACGAAGGACTTATGAATAATAATACATAGCTATAAAAGGATGTAGGACATTTTCTGGATAAAAAAAATTATTCACTCTGATAATCATTCAAGTAGTGATATTTCGTACATGGGACAAATATTCTCTCTTAAAATTTGGTTTATTTAGTCAAAATTAACATAAATTAAACCAACAGAAAAATGGGAAATTTAAGTACCCTTCCCCATCTTGCTACAGGGTTTCCATCTCGCTAAAATTCCATATAGATACTGTACATGTTGCAAAGCGGGATACTAATTTCAAAAATCGGTTGGATGGGAAGCAAAATATAAACTCTGATTTGAATGATGTATACTTGTCAACTTTTTTATCAAGATAAAAGTATAATTATATATAAAAGTGTTATATCCTGAGCTCAAACGGAAATTCATATAATTTCTTTTCTTTTTTCTTCGCAAAAGATACATGCCAGATCCCAACATTTAACATAAACTTACAAATTGGTTCTTTCAAACTTATGATACATTGAAGAATTGTACTTTTTCTTTTATTTAAAATCCGGAGCTGATATCGTAAAACAGAGTTCTGTCATGAAATATTGAAGAAAACAGATTTTGACCCCCATTAAACAAAATAACAAAACAAAACAAAGCAAAACAAAACAAAAAAAAAAACAAAACAAAAAAAAAACCAACAAGTCGGACGTCCGAGTCGGCTCTTCTGATTCTTGCATTGAATCGTAAGCAAGAAAGATAACTGCGTAGATCTTCTCATGGTAGTCTCTCAATAAGCAGAGTTATCCTTCCTTCATAATTAGTACGGTGCGTAAATGAATTAATGAACAAATCAATAAATCAACCAATCAATCAAATTAACATGAAAACTAGTGATATGATATATAGCAGATTAATAGAATTGTCGAGTAAGTTCATTCATTCATTCATTCATTCATTCATTCATTCATTCATTCATTCATTCATTCATTCATTCAAGAGAGAGAGAGAGAGAGAGAGAGAGAGAGAGAGAGAGAGAGAGAGAGAGAGAACAAATCATAGTTTTACCATAGTTATTCAAATCTCTTTCTTATAGAAATAAAATTATGGACTGTGCGGAATATTTTGATATTAATCTAAATTTAATAATCGTATAAAATTACACCAATTATCTTAGACTCAAGACACTCAGATTCAGATTCTTTATTCCAAAAGCATACAGCTTATAGGATTGACATATATATATACAATATGTACAATTACATTTTTTGCTTTCTACAATATTTACAATATGTATATATACAAAGTGAAGTGAGCAGTTACATTAGAATGTGGTAATAACAACTCCCTTTGATAATTTTATAATTAGATTCTTTGAGTAATGCTGGAATGATTCATAATTTACTTCTACTTATAGTTCTAAGAGTCATTTTTGTCTAAAGTAATTAATTAAACACAAATAAGCAGTATTGACAAGCAAACAGAGCGGAGAGTGATCAGCTTATGTTATTACAATTTACATAAAGAACACCATTAACAAAAAGCAGCTAAATGCTACTTTGGTATAATACACCAGAATGATTTCAATTTGGTAAGTCAGATGCATATAATCATAAGTTGAGTCGGCAATTACTATTAAATAAAATAATGATACAATGGCGAATCAGGTACATGTATATGATAGTATATCCAAGTATGACACTGTGGTAAATCAAGTACATATGACTCTGTGGTGAGCCCTATGGTATATCAAGTACGTATGACCTGTGGTAGATTAAGTATATATGACAAGTACACACGACACTTTATTCTATAAACTATAAATAGCGACGCGCTGATTGGCTGATAACATCGTCGACGCTCCTGAATAAATCATCATATACCACGGTCTAAAAATAGACCGGGATATCCCCTACTATCTTCTGTAAATGGCGACGTTATTTATTGTGAATCAAAGATGAAATTATAGAATAAAACAGTTATGAACTTTTAACTCAGTTTATATGATGTGATATTGACATATTGTGAAAATATTGACCTCGGCTTCTCCTCTGTCATTATTTTCACAGTAAGTCAATATCACATCTTATACGTCAAGGAATTGTATAGTAGTAAATCATGTATTAATGACACTGTGGTAAATTAAGTATATATGATACTGTGGCGAATCAAGTATAAACGACTCTATGATAAGTCAAGTACATATGACACTGAAGTGAATCAAGTATATATGACATGTGAATCAAATATATATGATACTGTGGTAAATCAAGTACGTGTGACACTGAGGTGAATGACAATTTGGTAAATCAAGTACATAATCAAATATATCTTTAGGATAATGTGGTAAATGAAGTGTGACACCGTGGTAAATCAAGTACATATGGCACTGAGGTAAATCAAGTACTTATACTATGGCAAATTAAGTATGACACTCACTGAATATGTATCTCGGATGTGTTGTATCTATACTAGTCTCTCGTACATGTATCTTACGGAAGGGAGCTATAGTCTGTAACCATGATAACGTGTCGAAGACACTGGAAATCTGTAAAAATGAGTTTTATGATTACGACGTATACAAGAACCACAGGAGCTCGATGTCATGGATCTACGTACATTAGCATCCTGCTTCTTTGATCTTTATTTCGAAGGAAAGTGAAAGTACTGTAGAGAAGGGACGTATATAATTCAGGGTTGTTGGCGCCGAGCTCCTGTGAAAAGAACTTGTGCTATGTTGATATCCAATTCCTTGAGTACTTCCTTCCAGTAAGGTTTCACGTGAGGCTGTGCGACGCTTGTGAAGAGAAACAATCAGAAACTTAAGCAGCAATGTTTGATATTGGATCGACTCGAAAAAAAAATGCTCAACTCTCATTACTTAATCGTTAACCGTACAGTTTGATCAATGACGGTTATGAAGAAATCTATTGCGCCGAAACTCACCCCATTCCCTTCTTTGTGTTTGCCAAACATACTCATTTCCCCATTTCACGTATCTCTAGATCCGCCCGAGACGCGTACATTTACGAACTTTTCTTTAAACGGCTTTAAAGTGTCCCCGACAAGATATAGATTTCAAACCGGAACCTTCAAATCTATGGGGTTTTTTTTTCTTAGTTTTGTATTTCCTGTTTAACAACTAGTTGATTTTGATGGACATGAGTTACCTGCTCTTACTTTGCTAACGCGTCGCGTAGATTTAATGCCTGCCTTTACGAAATCTTGTTCCCGACTTTAAAAATCAAATTTAATTTAATCATGTCACGTAAAAGGCAAATCAATAAAAGCTCGGAACATGATTCATACGTTGAATTATCATTGTCTTTGGATAAAAGCTTTTAAAGGTTGATCTACACGGGTTCATGTGAATTCAACATCATATTTGAGATTAAAGTGCGCAGATTTTTTGAGATTTGAAATTTGAGATTTACTTGCAAAGATTTTTTATTTGTAAGTGATTGGAATTTCATATTTCGCATGTGTTTTCAATGTGACAAACCTTTCCATGGATATCAACCCTGACCTCGGAGTATGACCAACTTTGAAAACAGCTCGAACTTTTACCTTCAAGTTGTCTATTTATAAGTTTTGAATGGTAAATAAAGTGCCTTTCATAATTTACATGTGCATTCTTTGTGACGGGGTCTTTCCATGGTACCACTTTTTTTTACCTCGTGACCTTGACCTTGGGGGTTCTTTGCAAAACTTTAATCTTGGGCATAACCTTTGAATAGTAGGTGATACTTGTTTCATATTTTGTGACAATACCTATCTGTTGGTACCAAAATGTTGTCCTTGTGACCTTGGGCTTTAAATTTGATCTTCTTTTGAAAATCTTTAACCTTGCATGGCCTTAACTTTTATATGGTAGGTGAAAGACCTTTTGATTGATACTAAACTTTTGACCTTGTGACTTTAACCTCTAGCATGAAACGATTATTTTTGTTCGTTAATTGCAGACATGTATGATATTTTAGAAAAATGTAAATATGATACATGTATTTTCCATTGCATTATACTTAAACTATACGGAACGAGATATTTAGAATTTATCTTCTCTTTAGCTTTAAGTTGACAACGTACTTAATTTTTCAGGCCAAAATTATCAAAAGATTCAGCATATTTTTTTTGAATTTGTGTCAGCAAAAATGTTGAATGTCTGAATTGTAGTGTGTGAACGCGTTTTAAATTTGATCAAAGTTGACAAGATAAGCAAAGTTTTATTTCAAATCGACAAGTTTTAGATATTCATCAAGACTAGGAATACAGGTACGTGACATTGTAACAATCTCCATGGATCTTTTCAGACCAAAAAATTACTTTAATAGCCGGTTCGTGTAAAATCATGTAGGTGGTGATACACTTGGGTACTCGGATTTCAATGAGACTTTGCACAAATATTTATTTTAGTACCAAAATACGTATTTTAGATTTTTTGGCGTTTAATCAATGGTTGCTATTGAAAATTACATTTCAAATTTCCTTATCAACAAGCCTTTCTTTGCAAGATTTTTCTACAATATACATGTGATAGTGTGATATTTTGTATATATTGATATGATATGAAATAAAGATATTGATAATATGTCTTTATTATTTTATGATCATCGTTTCTCTCAATGAGTTGAAACTATTATTTGAAGTATGAGTTACATAGGAGTGGATTAACAACCGTAGTTGTAATCCAATACTGTTAGTACAAATCGTACACAGTGATTAGCAGGCATACCTGGTTGACCATAGGTCACCACGGGTCAAAGACAGACACACCTCACATAAGATCATACATCATTGGTTATTAATTTCAAATACATGATACAACTCTTTTAATTGGTTTCCTAGATTTCCCTCTCTGAGTTCTTTGTTGTATTGCCAGATCCAGAGCGTCCCTTTGTTTGGGTGGACGCGTTTGACAATTTTCTAAGTGTGCGTCGTCGCCTAGTGTTTCAACATTGAATCATGATATAGTTGATTATATTGACCATTGACATTATTGACTACGCTGACTTGTGAGTAATCTTCTTTTATTAATCCATATTTCTGATTAATTGGTGAATTCTGTAATTTCCCAATTTCTAATGATTTTAACCTTAGAATGAATGAAATGCGAGTTTCGGATTGAATCATTCATATTGTGATTTTATATTAAATGTAATTATGAATTATGATATTGATCAGATGAATCGATTTGAAATATGATTTGCTATTGAACTCGTTTGATCGAAGTGAGTTTAGTACGAGAGACGATTTTCTAATTCAGGTAATTTGTTTATTTAGGTTTACCATGAGATACCTTGTATGAATTGAGATCATGAGATAGGCCGACGCTTGAAATTTATGTTTATACGGCTCTGTACCAGATACAGGTGTGTAAATGATATTTTTGTATTTTTTGTGATATTTGTCGATTTCATAATTATCTTTGTGATTGATGGAATGCAAGCATATTCAATTTATTCAAATGTGATTCAAATATATATTATGATTGATATTTATTATTGTTATTAATATATTTCAGAGTCTTCTCTATATATATAAATATATTGATCGAACCCTGCATTGGTGTTGTTACATTTTTGGGATAACCGCACCGTTACAAATTTGGCGCCCAACGTGGGGCTGGCTGATCACATGACCGGAAGAAGGAAGTCGATCAAGGAACCGGAAGTCCGATTCCGACCGGAAGTACTATATGACATTGGAGGATCCAATAAACATTCATGACATTGATTGAACTATCACGTGACAGAAGTGACAATTCATTGTGATTTTTCAACTTTATCCATTTGACAATTCTGAAATATTTTGATGTGTATACATATGATTGCTTGCTACACGGTAAGGTAATTTATTGTTATATGAATTAACAATTATTTTTGACTGGTCATTCATTTTGAAAAAGAGCCACACAAAGTCGGTCAGTTATTTGTCTGTCGTCGTCATATTTTCATTTCATGCATACTATAACTGCAAAAGAGAATTTAGTGTGTGTGCTATATATTACGTATGTCAGAATTACTTATCAGTAATACATACCAGTCTTACCCACCCGTACTAACACCTTTTACCTCAATTGACATTGACCTCTTGACAGCGATCATGCTTAGGAATGCGAACTGTAGCTCAAAGTTGCATTGAAAGGCATTGGATTTGGTTGATTTGCTTTCTGCATAGGTATTACACGGATCATCACGCACCAGTACACACAGTATGACATATATCTCTCGATACATGTATATATAGGGATCACTTTGTCACCGGTCGTCATGTTTCAATCTACACTAAGAATTTACCTGAGTGATAGATACCCATCTTCATGCATGTATTTAATCCCTTGTCAGTGTTGATCATCGTGTTCGATTTTGGTGTTTGTGTATCGTCCGTAAATCATATGATAGTACGTTTTCATACCTTTTTCATTGTGCATATTTACCACTTGAATTTTGTATGAAAATCTTTATTTCTATGAATTCATACTATGTTAGTATATTAGATACCTTTTGTCCGAAATTTCGTTGCGCTCGGTTGATCCAATGTCAATTTTGTCTTGGACCCCTGCGTAAAAAAAATTTCAC
The DNA here is from genome assembly GCA_033119305.1 of Pinctada imbricata. Taxonomy (NCBI): domain Eukaryota; kingdom Metazoa; phylum Mollusca; class Bivalvia; order Pterioida; family Pteriidae; genus Pinctada; species Pinctada imbricata. Next base: position 55,546,048 of record VSWD01000008.1, on the reverse strand, counting down.
ACATGAATGCACGCGTCAGAACTTGATAACCTGGAAGAGTTATCTTTTCCTGACTGTAGCATACTTACCTGTGTTACATTCTTTATTTGATTTTCGAAATCAGAATTTCATTTTCAGAATTTACAGTGATTGATATTGCTGATTTCCCAAGGATGATCGTACTTATTGATTATTTTTGATTGACTATCATATTTTGATATTGTATTTGCATACTTGCAAATAAAAGTCTTGTGCACATAGTTTGTGTATAAGCATTTACAACTATATCGGTCTTTTATTACTTTGATCGATATTATTTAGTTTAGTTTGTACATATATTTTCATGTCATTGTATATAATCTTTTCTTTGTGCCTTTTCTTTAGATTTTTGTGTATTGCTACTTACTTAGTCTTAGATACACATTTAATTTAGTTACCGTACTTAGCTTAGAATTAAGTTAATTAGTTACTAGCTAGTATAATTAAGTTAAGTATCGGATTCATTGCACAACGTTCATCATGACGGAATTTACCGAAGAAGAACTTAAACATCTCGGATCGGTTTTAAAAGAATTAAAAATCAAACCAAAAGCAGATACCGCTGCTGATTTTAAACAATGGATGACAGCATACGTTGCGCAAATGGATAAGGATGACAACTCAACTGTCAAAACAGAACCCGGAACGGATACTGCAACTCCGAAAATTACAACTGCGCATCACATTCCGAAAGTATCTTGCTTCTCAGGCGATGGAAGTAAACAAGATACTACGTACGATCTATGGAGATACGAAATCGATTGCTTAATCCGAGAAAAATATAGCGAAGCATCGATAGCACAAGCGATCCGCCGATCGTTAAGGGGAGATGCTGGAAAAGTTGCTATGCGCTTAGGACCGGAAGCAACTGTCTCCCAAATACTCGAAAAAATGGAAAGCGTATTCGGAACAGTCGAACGCGGAGAAACAATCATGCAGGAATTTTACAGCGCGATACAAGGAAAGAATGAAGATTGTATGAGTTGGAGCTGTCGTTTGGAAGAGATATATAGGAAAGCTGTAGTCAAAGGAGTAGCGAAAAGAGACGAATCAAACGAAAAACTCCGATCAAAATTCTGGAACGGATTACATCAATGGCTACGAGATATAACCGGCTACAAATTCGATAAAATATCAGATTTTGATACACTAAGGAAGGAAGTTCGACTGGTCGAAAAGGAACACGAAACAAAGAAAGCTCAATCAAATATGGCTGTTTCTAAGGATGAATCTACAAAATCCGATGATATAAGCGAACTTAAAGGCATGATACAACAACTGACTACGAAAGTGAATTGTCTAGAGAAAGGACAACAAAAGTCAAGAGATTCAGAAAGTACAAGTGATAGAGACAGAGGTCATTTTTATCAGAAATCGGATCGAGGAAGAGGAACGTATACACGTCAGAATTATAGAGGAGGATTCAGAGGAAATTATCGTGGAGGATCAAGAAGTTATGGTCAGGAATTACAGTATTTTTATCCTTACACACAGTTCGAATCATATTCTACAGATGATGGAGAACCAATATGCTATAGATGTAGACAGTCCGGACATTTAGCACGTGGTTGTCGTGTTATACTCGATCATTCTAAGCGAGGTTTAAACTTCAACAGACCGTCGTCGCGGGGCAAACGATAGGTCGAAAGATGAACCGCCCCTCAAGAGAGATAACTCCAGGTACAGAATTAGTTGGTGAGGCATCAGAAGTCATTATTAACATAGAAGGAAACGAAAATAAAGCGTTACTAGATACAGGATCAACTGTCTCTACGGTCAGCGAAGATTTCTACAAGAAAAATTTGTCACATCTAACTTTACATCCGCTTACAGAAATAATTCATATTGAATGCGCTGACGGACAACATCTACCATACTTTGGATACATCGAGGCCTCTATAACTGCATATGGTATATCATCACAGGAAAACACACTTTATCCGCTTTTAGTTGTACCTGATAGTAACTATAACAGCCACGTACCCGTACTTCTAGGAACAAACGTTTTACAACATATGCTAAACAATGTAAAGAGCGAATATGGAGATCGTTTCTTACAGGAAGCAAAACTTTTTACACCATGGTATCTAGCGTTTCGAGGAATGTCACTCAGAGAAAAAGCGCTAAGTCGAAATAACAACAAGCTTGGAATCGTGAAGTCAGCTGAAAGCAACTGTATAATCATACCACCAAACTCGAGCGTAACAATACAAGGATATATCGATAAAGCTCTTCCGTATCATTGTACTCCAGCGATGCTACAAGCTACACAAAACTCTGTGGTACATCATGACCTTGACATTGTACCATCAGTTATAGACTATTGCTATCCAGCTTACGATCATGTTAGTGTTGACATAGACAATATCACCACTAGAACTGTTCAGATCGCACCAAAAGCAATATTGTGCGAGTTGCAGCCTGTAATGATAGAAAGTCAATCGTCTATCATTTGTAACAGTGGTACTAAGAAGGACGATGTTCTGAATTTGGTCCAGATAGATAGAGAAAATCTCACAGCTGATGAAATTCAACAAGGAGAGCAGCTTTTACAAAAGTACAATGATGTATTTTCGAAATCCGATACAGATATAGGACACACCGATTTAGTCAAACACAAAATAGAACTTCACGACGATATACCATTTAAACAGCGACCTAGAAGAATTCCGCCATCAATGTTCAATGAAGTGAAGCAACATCTCAAACAACTGCTTGATGCTGGAATCATACGCAAGTCAAAATCTCCATGGTCAAATAACGTCGTTCTCTGCAGAAAGAAAAACAATGAACTGCGAATGTGCGTAGATTTCAGACAGTTAAATCAAAAGACAAAAAAGGACTCATATGCGCTTCCGAGAATCGATGAAATACTTGATGCTTTGGCTGGAAATAAATACTTCACTGTTTTAGATATGAAAAGTGGGTACCATCAAATCGAGCTAGAAGAAAAACACAAAGAACGAACAGCATTCACAGTAGGGCCTCTAGGATTTTTCGAATATCATCGTATGCCATTCGGACTAGTAAACGCACCGGCAACATACCAACGCCTAATGGAAGAATGTTTCGAAGGGTTACATCTTGAAATCTGTTACATTTATCTCGATGACGTTATCATATTTTCACCATCATACACTGAACATCTTGAACGATTAGAGAAGGTATTTCAACGACTACGAGAAGTGAATCTCAAACTCTCACCGAAAAAGTGCGAATTCTTCAAGAAAAGAGTCAAATACGTAGGAAACATCGTATCAGAAAAAGGCATAGAACCTGACCCAGCTAAGATTGAAAAAGTTCAAAACTGGCCAATACCACAGAATCCAGATCAAGTCAGACAGTTTCTTGGATTCGTTGGATATTATAGAAGATTCATAGAAGGATTTTCAAACATTGCTAGACCACTTAATGATCTTCTACCTGATACAAAGAAGAAAACAAGAAAAAGAACAAAAACAAAAGACTTACCTTCAGAATGGCATTGGGGATCACAGCAACAGACATCTTTTGAAACTTTGAAAAAGAAATTAACAACTTACCCTATTCTTGGATTTGCTGAATACAGTCTGCCATTTGAATTACACACTGACGCTTCATCATCATCAGTTGGTGCTGTACTATATCAGAAACAAGATGACGTAAAACGGGTAATAGCATACGCAAGCAGAAGCTTATCTAAGTCTGAAAAGAATTACCCAGTGCACAAATTAGAGTTCTTGGCACTGAAGTGGGCTATTTGTGAAAAGTTCAGAGACTACTTGTATGGAAGCAAATTCACTGCTGTTACAGATAACAACCCGCTTACGTATGTTTTATCCTCTGCAAAGCTGGACGCTACAAGCCAGAGATGGATCGCAGAACTTGCATCCTTCGATTTTAACATAGTATACAGACCTGGTTCTCAGAACTCTGATGCAGATGGATTGTCGAGAATACCTACCAACGACACATGTACGATTACTAGAGACTCCATCAAAGCTATTTGTAATGCATCAGATGTACCATACATACATTGTTTGTCAATGTCAGTATCGACATTAGACAACCTACCATACTTACCTGATCATGCTGAAATAGATATTAGAAGATATCAATGGAACGATCCAATACTCAGATTTTGGATATCATGCATCAGAAGTGGAAGAAAACCTCTTAAAGAATACTTACCTTACGACAATGTACAATATCATGCTATGATGTACAGAAACTTTGATCGTCTTCAGATTCAGGATGGAATCTTGATGAGAGAAACAACTATTAATGATGATAAAAAGCTTCAAATAATCTTACCTAGATCTTGCATTAACACAGTACTACATCATGTACATACAGATATGGGACATCCGGGAAGAGACAAAACCATCAGTCTTGTGCGAGATAGATTTTACTGGCATGGTATGACATCAGACATCGAAAACTTCATCAGTAAATGCAATCGTTGTCTTCGCAGAAAAACACCCACAACAGCAAGAGCTCCGCTGATAAACATAAAAACTTCACAACCTTTGGAATTACTTTGCATGGACTATCTGACATTAGAAACATCGAAAGGAGGATATCAAAACATTCTAGTCATCACAGATCATTTTACGAGATATGCTCAAGCAATACCAACTAGAAATCAAACAGCGAAAACAACTGCAGAAATTCTGTTCAATCACTTCATCGTACACTATGGAATACCGTTAAAGATACACAGCGATCAAGGTGCTCAATTCGAGTCTAACATCATAAAAGAACTCTGCACTATCATGAACATCAGTAAATCAAGAACAACACCGTATCACCCCATGGGTAATGGACTCTGCGAACGTTTCAACAGAACTCTTCTCAACATGTTAGGAACTTTAGAAAGAAATCAAAAACAGGACTGGAAATCGTACATTCCACCACTTGTACATGCATACAATTCGATGAAACAGGATACAACTGGACATTCTCCATTCTTCTTAATGTTTGGTCGTGAACCACGTCTTCCAATCGACATCATCTTTAAAACAAATAATCAACCTGGACAAAAGTCAACAAATCAGTACATCGAATCTTTGAAATCTAAACTACAATACTCTTACAATTTGGCTCAGGAATCCATAAAGAAAGCACAGAACAGACAGAAAAGGAACTATGATCTTAAAGTTCGAGGAGCTGTACTTCAACCAGGAGATCGAGTTCTCGTAAAGATAGTCGCATTTGAAGGAAAACATAAACTGTCAGACAAATGGGAAGAAGAACCATATGTAATAGAAAGTCAACCGAATACAGAAGTACCAGTCTACAAAGTAAGAAAGGAAAATGAAGAAAAAGACAAGAAAACACGAACTTTGCATAGGAATCTTTTACTTCCAATTGGCTCAACGGATGAAGAATATCATCCAGCAAAACCTACTCCAGCACCCAGAAACATCAGAACTCCTGTAACAAGAAGTAGAAAGAAAGAAAAGGCTGCAGCTGCTATTGAGGCAAAGACAGATACTCACTTGGAAGACAGTGATTCTGAAACTGAATATGAGTTAAGAGAAGTAGATGTCATTACTCATAGTAATGAAGGATCCACTGCTTCCGATCTGATCATCGAGTCAGATACTCAGCAGGCCGAATTAGGTACTGAAGCTGAGGGGGACGCCTCTCAACTTGATATCCGGCAAGAATCAAGTACTAGTACTTCAGATACCCAAGTTCTAGACAGAACACCAGAAAGAGAAGAAGATAGAATTAGAGAAACAGAAAGAGAAGATAGAGTTAAAGAGACAGGAAGAGAAGATGTTACCAATGTAGCACCTGAGACTAGAGAAGAGGAATCGATTGATCCTACTTCAGAGAGTGAAGGACAACATGCTAGATCTTCCCAAAGAGCAAAACGAAAACCAAAGTGGATAACTTCAGGTGATTTTGTCCTCAATCAGCAATCTGTTACAACTCAGCCTGACTGGAAAGTTCGTGCAGATTATCTGCAATCCATGGCATCATCAAATGTCTTAGAACATGTAGACAAATCAGAGATTTCTAGGGCATTGATTAGCCTAGTTACTGGAAACATGTAGAATTGAAGCTAATAGATATAGTTATGTTCAGCCAGTTCTTTATTTAAGTTTAGTAGTCAGCAAAAATTTTATCTTTCAGAACATGTTTTAGCACCTGCCATTGCTTACTACAGTCAGCATCAGTATTCACTGAGAGTAAGTACACTTTTATTTTTAATTTTCCTTTTCAGTTGATGAAATGACGAGGACGCCATTTAACAAAGGAGGGAAGTATGTGATAGTGTGATATTTTGTATATATTGATATGATATGAAATAAAGATATTGATAATATGTCTTTATTATTTTATGATCATCGTTTCTCTCAATGAGTTGAAACTATTATTTGAAGTATGAGTTACATAGGAGTGGATTAACAACCGTAGTTGTAATCCAATACTGTTAGTACAAATCGTACACAGTGATTAGCAGGCATACCTGGTTGACCATAGGTCACCACGGGTCAAAGACAGACACACCTCACATAAGATCATACATCATTGGTTATTAATTTCAAATACATGATACAACTCTTTTAATTGGTTTCCTAGATTTCCCTCTCTGAGTTCTTTGTTGTATTGCCAGATCCAGAGCGTCCCTTTGTTTGGGTGGACGCGTTTGACAATTTTCTAAGTGTGCGTCGTCGCCTAGTGTTTCAACATTGAATCATGATATAGTTGATTATATTGACCATTGACATTATTGACTACGCTGACTTGTGAGTAATCTTCTTTTATTAATCCATATTTCTGATTAATTGGTGAATTCTGTAATTTCCCAATTTCTAATGATTTTAACCTTAGAATGAATGAAATGCGAGTTTCGGATTGAATCATTCATATTGTGATTTTATATTAAATGTAATTATGAATTATGATATTGATCAGATGAATCGATTTGAAATATGATTTGCTATTGAACTCGTTTGATCGAAGTGAGTTTAGTACGAGAGACGATTTTCTAATTCAGGTAATTTGTTTATTTAGGTTTACCATGAGATACCTTGTATGAATTGAGATCATGAGATAGGCCGACGCTTGAAATTTATGTTTATACGGCTCTGTACCAGATACAGGTGTGTAAATGATATTTTTGTATTTTTTGTGATATTTGTCGATTTCATAATTATCTTTGTGATTGATGGAATGCAAGCATATTCAATTTATTCAAATGTGATTCAAATATATATTATGATTGATATTTATTATTGTTATTAATATATTTCAGAGTCTTCTCTATATATATAAATATATTGATCGAACCCTGCATTGGTGTTGTTACATTTTTGGGATAACCGCACCGTTACATACACATTACTTACATCAATAAATTGAATCATTTATCTTTATAATTCAAACATATTCTTAACATGGAAAGGGTATGCCATGAAGTATCCCATTTTTGAAAATTTGGTAAAATTTTGTGGAAAAAAAGAAATTTAAGTACATAAATCTCTTCTCTTTTTTTTTGCAGTTTTACATTTTACATTTATTTAAAACTAAAAATATTAAAAAGTCAAATGGCTACATTTGATCACTATAATTCTTCGAGAAAACCCCAAAAGGGCAACAACTACACATTTAGTATAGTGACAGAATACATAAAGACATTCTTATTTATAAACTTTTCTACCAGATTAATAAAAAATAGTACTCTGATATTGTCCAGTTTCTCTGTCTAGTTTCTCTGTCTAGTCTGTCTGTCTAGCTGGCTGGCTTGCTGTCCGTCCATCCGCAAAACCTTTAACTTTGGCCATAACATTTGAATGGTTAGTGATAGGGCTTTCATATATGTATATTCCTTGTGACAAGACCTTTCCATTGATACCATCCTTGCGGCCTTGACTTTGGAGTTGACCTACTTTTAAGAAGCTTTAAATTCGACATTAATTTTGAATGGAAAGTGATATGACTTTCATATTTCACATGTGTAATCATTGTGACAAGACCTTTCCATGGATATAACAAAATGACCTTGTGACCTCGACCTACTGTCCTGTTCTTTTAATCCAGAGCACCCTGTTTTCCCGGTTTTCTCCAAAATACGATACTGTCATCTTCCAAAAATATATCAGTTTTATAGTACCCCTTTAGTCGTAACAGAAAATACCATTGTTTTGGCTGCACGTCAATTAAGTTAGAAATAGGACGGAAAATAAAAAGTCTACGGGGATTTTCTATAGTAAAATCACTGAAAATGCGTGACGTCGGGAGCTTTGTCGTCACTGTTTACTATTGTTGAGGGACCAAAGTAAATTCTCTCTTTTTCATTCTTTTCTCAGCTTTTTATGTATTTATTCATCTGAATAATTTTATGTCATATCTGAGTTATTTGTGTGTGTATGTGTGTGTGTGTTTCAAAGTGGCATATTTCGGCATTTTTTCTATATCAGATTTCTATGATTTTGAAGCTGTATTCTTCTACTAGGCAGAATTTAATATTAATAACTGAATGCTATAGTACGGAAGACCGTAGGTGACAGGAATGAATTACAATTTATCTGGCGGCCGCCACATAAGTTATCTGGCGGCCGCCACTTAATTATCTGGCGGCCGCCACATAATTATCTAGCTGCCGCCACTTAATTTATCTGGCGGTCGCCACTAAATTATGTGGCGGTCGCCATATAACTAAGTGGCGGTCGCGAGATAACTAAGTGGCGGCCGCCAGATAATTATGTGGCGGCCACCAGATAATTATGTGGCGGCCACCACTTAAATATCTGGCGGCCGCCACTTAATTATGTGGCGGCCGCCATTTAACTAAGTTGCGGCTGCCAGATAACTAAGTGGCGGCCGCCAGATAATTATGTGGCGGCCGCCAGATAAATTAAGTGGCGGCCACCAAATAAATTAAGTGGCGGCCGCCAGATAAATTATAATTCATACCTGTCACCTACGGGCTTCCATATTTTTGTGAAAGTAGTTTGATAGAAATTGAATTCTTAAAATTAAAAAAAAAAAGGTTTTACTGAGAAAAAGTGAAGGCGAGGGGATCAAATTTTGAAAATCATTCCTAGAAACGGTTGCCAGATTTTGGTTTTTCTACAGGGACAAATTCTCTCATTGACTATATAAGTTATTCAATATATATAAATAACTATTGTATAAAGGCTTCGCTTATGATTATTATATACCTGACAGGGTAAGATATGTGAGCTATGAGGCCCCTCTTGTTTGTAGTAATCCAACAAAACATGCGTACAATGTATTTAGTAATCAATAAAAACAAGTTTGACTAGAAACGAAATTATCATTATTTGATTCTTTTGTCTCCCCTGTTGTAAGTAATGCATGTGAGATAGGGCAGGATTTTTTTTTTTTCATTTTTGGGAAGGTGCCTGTGTCTGTCCCATTTGGGACAATTTGCGACATTTTGCTGAATTGGGAAATTTTCTATACAAATTCTCACCAAACTTTATCCCTAAAGTATAACACTGGTAGTCCATTGATTTGCTTGAACTGAACAAGAGAAGAATAAAAATCTTAAAGATGCACTTAGAAATAGGACATTTTGTGCTGGCTTCCAGGTTTGGAGTATTATTTTCTCATGCGATTTTTTCATATTTCCTCTTTGGGAAGAGTTATTATTATTATTTTTTTTTTTTTTGAAAAATAGAGGAAATTTGGCATTGGGAATGGGCCGAAATTCAGCCCCAAAACAAGGAGAAAAGCCCACTATATAATTGGAATTTCACTCTGCTCAGGCTATAGAAAAGCTACATTTAGATTTCTGTAAGAAGATTCATAGAGTTAAAAAGTCGACATCTATTATGATGCTTTACATGGAATTAGGTAGGAAGCCTTCATTAATTAGGAGAAAATTGAAAATAATCAAATACTGGTTGAAAACATTAATGATACAATGTAGCAAGGAAAATTGTATACCTTCTTTCTATGAAGATTTGTTTGACAGATGTGATAGTCGTTGAAACAAAGTACACGTATACTTGATTTTTTTACGTGCACTTATTTTCAATAACAGATTCAATTTGACACTTTTGTTTTCTAACTACATGTACATGTTGTTAATATTCAATGTACAAGTTATATTTCATTATGAGTGACTCAGATTTTATTATTTTTTAGACGGTGAAATTGGATGTTCATTGGGTTGATTCTACATATGCCATTTTCATGGACTATCGGGTGATTATAAAAAAAAAACGTGGAAAAGGGAGGCGGATAACTTCCGACCCTCCCCCCCCCCTTACCACTTCCACACACATCATCTACCCGTGCTTACTTAACTGGGAACCCTGTATGGAAGTGCAAGCCCGATCTGGCGAGGAGGGGGGGGGGGGGGGGGGCAGTGGGTCCAGGGCATCCAGGGCAGAGCTCTGGTGGGGTTTTTTCTCAATATCTGTAATGTCAAAAGTCAAAAATTTTTAATAAAATCGGACCACTGGGACTCGTTCTTGAGCTAGTATTTCACATTGATAACATGAATTTCACAGTGTTAATAAAATTCATTGACGAGTTGCAATTCATCATCTAATTCCCTGGAATTTTATACAAAGATATCATATTTCAAACGCGGATCTAGAAGGCAGTACCCTCTCCCCAGAAGCAAAATAAATGCTCATTTTCCCTGTTCTTACGTTTATTTTTTCATAGATTGACCCCCAGACAACTTACAACCTCATCTCCCCTCGATAGAAATTCCTACCCTCTTTCTTTCATAGCTGGCACTCCACATCCCCCACCCCAACTCTCTTCTGTTATCATTCTGTCATCCGACGTTTTAATTATTCATGGACTGGTAAGCATTATTTATATTTGAAACTCGGACATCTTTCTTCGTCATTTGATTCCATCACAACCAAAACAAAAACAAAACAATCTAAATAACACTCTTAAGAGATAAGCAAAATACAAAGATAGGACTGAAAATACACCTTCCAAATTAAATTTGTGTCACTCTCTGTTAACCACCCACCCCACCCCAATGTCCCATCGCCGTTTAGATTGATCTTTCCAAAAAAGAAAAACAAAAACAAAAACAAACAAACAAAACCAAATACAAAAAAAACCCCAACTACCCATTGCCTTCGAAATTCTATAATTTTTATCTAATGGGCAAAGACGGATAACTCTTATGTGTATAGTTTGAAGTCCGCGTACTAGTTCGAAGTACTAGTTTTAGGGTCCAGAAGTCCGAGTCGGTAATGAAATAGTACACAAGATCGGTTTCTATTCTGTAAACTACGGTGCAGATGAAGACGTTATGCATAGGTATGAATATTCAGAGAGATTCATTTTTATATATTGTAAAACAGACATGATATTGAAGAATAAAGACTACGAGTCCGCCGAAGTCGGACATTTTGAAGTCGGAGTCCGCGTCGGAGTACCAAAAATAGGTACATTAAATATATATGATATTCGTTTCTTTGTACAAGCTTCTTCATTACATTGATTAAAATTGAAAGCAGCCGACGCAACAGAGCTAAGAAAATGAATTCAAGTGATAAGATTCTATTTTTATAGACCAGAAGCTATGTCATTTAGTTCAAATCATGCAGAGAACCCAGAAGACGCCGGATCCCGCGTCGAGAAGGAGAGACACCCTAAAAGTAAAAAGGGCATTGTAATTTGTATCTTGACTTCTTATGTTATCTCTACATGGAAATGGCCATGTGTCACTAAATTTTTTTTTAATTTTTCATGATATCTGCTAAATTTATTGGACCTGTTTTATGGGTCCGATGTTTTTCATTTCATATGGGCTAAATGCATCTCCAAATAGAGGGTAACCAAATGGCCAACATTGTGCCTGCTCAGTGCTTGCGCAATTTTACATTAGCAGGCAGACATTTACATTACCAGGTCTGGGAGGACTCTAGAAATGGCTATTATAGCTAAATATTGCTATTATTAATCTAGGCATTGCCTACCTAGCGTATTTCAAAGTTATTGTATGTCATACTTTTGGAGCACCCATTTTTCTGATCATCTACCAATTTATTTAAACTCTGCTTGATTTGAATTTGTATTTCACTCATTTAAATGAGAAATAATTATCCTAAATTATAGATATATTCCTTAGTATCACAAACATCAGACTTCACGTGCTAAGTCGCACATACTGTTAAACGTCATTCTTGATGTCATATTATATAAACCTTTTGAGCACTGACGTACATCATTACATCAATCAATATTTAGGTTTTGCAAGAAGGCTAGAGTAATGTCCATCTAGTAAATTTTATTAAGCTCTGTATGACAAAGGAAACTCTACCTATGCAGTGATTGGGATAAGCATGCGCCCTGCGCCATAGTCACATTCAATTCTAAAATGTCACATTTAAATTTTACTTAGTGCGCCAATGTGGCGCATTAAATTTTCAAACAAATTGTGGAAATCTTCTGTTCTTTTATTCAACATAGTGATGACTTGACCATATTCAGTTATTTAAAGTTCTGCATGCGATTTTTCGTATCAATTGATACACAAGACAGCAATTTGAAAGTGTCATTTATTCAAAACACCATCGTTTCCTGTTGCTACAATCCCTATTTCAAAATATTATACATGTATGCACGTACAAATGGTCTTCACCCGTTAAGACAAATCATGGACTTTTAATTTAACAAAACGAAAACATACAAAGTTTTGTCACTAGATTTGGATGTACTGTAGTTTACAACAATTTACAACAGAGTGGAGGGGGTGAGGTTCAGGAAATATTTTGAATTATAAATTCAGGTTTAAAGCATGCAACGAATATTTAAGAAGATCTTTTGAGACTGTTTCAGTCAAATGCGTCCCCCTGTTTCCTATGTTTAAGTACAGAAAAGTCCATCTAGACAATTGGAGCGGCGGGTGATGCAGATCTATATATGTTCTTGTTTGTTTGTTTGTTGTTTGTTGTTTTTTTTTGGGGGGGAGGGGTGCAAATTGCTCATGGCACATTCATTTTCAACAATGGCACATTCATTTTGTAAATGGCACATTGATGTCCCAGGATATGGGGCCATTGTCACATTCACCTGATTGCCAATCCCGATCACTGCCTATGTCTACCTATGTCTGTTCCGAAAGCAGGAGCATAGCTGGCTCCTCTGTATTCGGCTCTACTTCTGCTGTTGACTTCTGTCCCGGTTGATGGTTTTTGATGTTGATGGCACAGTAGTCAGCTTCATGATCAAAATACATTGGATGATTTTCCCAATATCTATCTAAACGATTTTCGAATGTTTTGACATTTTTAGCACTTATGAAGTTATGATGTTATTCGGCAAGCTATTCCACAGATCCACCACTCGATTAGTAAAGATATTCTTCCGCACATCCAAATTTGTCCTTTTCTTTGCAATTTTCAGATTGTGTCCTCTCGTATAAGATGATGTGACACGTTCAAATAATCCACTTGTGACTCTACTGTCATAAATTCCAGCTAAGATTTTGAAGGTTTCTATCATATCCCCCCTCATTCTGCGGTATCTTAATGTAGGCATCTTAAGCTTTTTCAATCGCTCGGGATATGATAAGTCTTGCATGTTTGGAAGCATTTTACTGGCATGACGCTGTACATTTTCTATGGTGTCAATATCCTTTTTCTTGTATGGTGACCATGTACAGTTAGCATATTCTAGATGAGAGCGGACTAATGATTTAAATAAGATGCAAAATGTGCGACAGTCTAGATGAGTAAAAGATCTCCTGATGATTCCTACCATTTGATTTGCTTTATTCACTTGTGTAGAGATATGTTTCACAAAGGATAAATTTGAATCTATGCTTACTCCTACATCTTTTTCACAATCCACTGATTCAAGTGTAATTCTCCCCCCATCGTACGTAATCTCAAAGGAAATTAAAATTGGATAAGTATAGATCTACTAATTGATTTTAAATTACCCTCTAATTTCAAACAAAAAATTATGCATTCATCACGGACGGGATGAACTTCTGAATGTCTGGTTAAAGTTTTTGGGGAAGCTCAGTATCTGACAAAGTACTTATGCTACAGTAACCAAACTTGCGCCAGTGATTCATCTTGGGATGCTGAGGTGAGCCCATGCATCGAATGCAGCATCTGACCTACTTTTTTTGCCTGAGTGATTTTGCCTTTAAAGGCAGTGTTGAGCAAAGTATAAGTGCTGCATGTACCAAACTTGCATATTGGATGTATCTTTGATCTAACTTTCATAAAATGACCTTGACTTACTTTTTCTGCTTGAGTGATTTTACCTTTAAAGGCCAAAATTGAGCAAAGTATAAGTGCTACATGTACCAAACTTGCATATTGGATATATCTTTGATCAAACTTTCATAAAATGACCTTGACCTACTTTTTCAGCTTGAGTGATTTTGCCTTAAAAGGCCAATATTGAGCAAAGTATAAGTGCTACATTTACCAAACTTGCATATTGGATGTATCTTTGATCAAACTTTGATAAAATGACCTTGACCAACTTTTTTTGCTTGAGTGATTTTGCCTTTAAAGACCAATATTGAGCAAAGTGTAAGTGCTAAATGTACCAAACTTGCATATTGGATGTATCTTTGATTAAACTTTCATAAAATGACCATGACCTACTTTTTTCCACTTGAGTGATTTTTCTTTTTAAAGCCAATATACATGTACTTAGAGATATGTTTAAATTGAACTTTGCTGCCGCGAGGTGAGATTCGTAATTGTTGATTACACTATGTTTTTTTTAGCACTAAAAGATTTTAAAATTCACGAAAAATCATTGTTTTGTCACAACGGTCTGAAATTTTGAATAATGATGAAAAAATGCATAATCTTTTACATAAGTTACAGGTTTTTAAGATTTTTCATTGCGTTGAGGAGACATTGTGACTGCCAAACGCATAACTTAGGTGAATGTATATACAATGTGTATATATTGGCTATTTATGAGAATGCCATCATATATCCCACAATTTTTTATTAGGATAGACCCTCAAGACACAGGTCACTTATGGTTATTTATAAGGTCAAGGTCATTTGCATTACTGTGTGATAAATTAAGAAATTTATATAAAATCTACTTCAGTTCAAAATGGTATGAAATTTTGTTTATCAAAGAAAAAAAAATCATTTGTTTATACAAGTTACAGGTTTTAGGATTTTTTTTTTTTGCATTGATGAGAAATTGTGTACCAAAAAGGGGGATTACACTTTACTTCATGGGGATAATTTGTTCAAACTTAACAAACTGTTTTGCTTGATGTGGGCTTTCAGACAAGTCTTCAAGGTCATATTAGGGTTAAAGGTCAAGGTCATTCGTGATCATTTCTGAAAGGCCGAAGAAACTCAGAAAATCGTACTTTTGGTATCAAAATAATTGTGTTTGGGGAGCATCCATCAGTTTAAATGATTTTGTCTTTATTTTTTAATGTAGGGATCACTGTATTTAGCTATGTAACATCAGAATTAACCAGAGGATATTTTCTGGAAAGAGACAAAGCCAAATTCTCAGAGAGGAGAGAGAGGGTGTACACTTTCATGAAAACGCCAAGAGAATTTGAAAAGGTATGTAACTATGTTATAGTACATGTACATTAATTTAATGGATGTCAAATACTGCACTTAATATAAAGGAATGAAATATTTTACCGATGAACAACTTGAACTAGAATGAAAAGCAAAGTTTACAAACCATTTAATATGGATTCTATGTAAAAACCTAAAAAATCAGACATGTTTGGCCACGACATGTCTCAGATTTTGGATATCTTTTGTGTATAAGGTAAATATGATGTCCTCAGAACGAATTGACCTTCCATTTTTTTCTCCGACGTTCCGTTGCCATGGTAACCAAGGTTTTGTATAAAAACACCTTTAAACAAGGCATTTTTATGCATCCCGTTACCATGGAAACAAATGTTGAATGAATATGTAACTTTCAGAAAAGATTATTGAAATCCTCTTAAGTTGATACAATTTGATTTTTCGATACTCCTTCTTTCTGTGTGTCATGTGAATTTGCTTCAATTTCAAGAAAAATTGCTTATTAAAAATGAGCCATTTTCGGCCAATTTAGGCCTTATTTTACCTACATTTTACTTACTTTTGACAAGAGTAATAATGCAATTGCACAAGATTTGAAATACAGTTGACTATTTCCTGAAGAGTATTATCCTAGGACTTCATGGGAATCGAAGGAAATTTATCTAGAAGTGAGATTTTTCTGTTTACATGCCTTTGAAATAGGTTACCATGGCAACATTTGGTACAAAGGTGTAAATACCTGTCATAAGTAAAAAGCTAATTTCTACAGATGTATGCCTGCTATTGTTACAAAACTTGGTATGTAGATGTATTAAAGACCATTTGATGCTATCATGACCTTGAGAAAATGTCAAGGTCATTTGCTCAATTTTCAAGGTCATTTAAAAATATATGCTATTTTCATGCCAAATTTTGTGGTTTTTCACTAAAAAGAGACATGATTAACAGTAAACAGTATGGAACCTTGGCAAAACAATCAATTATCGGTAAAAGTATGATAAATGTATTATTTGTTGGGCTGAGTATCACATTTATCAGAATCCAATGAAGACCCCAAAAAATGTCACATACTTTACGAGAAAATTTGAGAAAATCGCAATTTTATGCTCTTCTGAAAGTATGTCATACATAGAAGTGAAATACAATTTAACAAAATTGTGATGAATTCTACTTCTTTTGATCGGTTGTTCAACTGTAAATATTTAAAATCAAAATATCTAATGAGATAAGTTAGAGAAATCAATTTAAATTAATTGGAAATCCTGATTTTTGTCTTATTTTTAGTCTAAAGTTAGAAATGACCTTGAGATTTGGACAGATGACCTTGAAATGATTTGAAGGTCAATTGATAATGATAAATATAATTTGTATACTGGTATGCTATTTCATAATCATAGGACTCAAACATGAGGAAAAACAATGTTTTTAAATATGCGGTATATGGTAATATGGACTCCAAGTTGCTATAGCAACGGATTTTGATTGGCATTCATGACAAAATGGTGAGTTTCACCATAGATTTTATTTCTTGATTTTTTCCAGCTATAGACATTTATTTTGGCAAGGTGATGTTAAATACCCATTACATTCACCGAATAATGGTTTTCAACCTTCAAAATAATCAAAAACAGGCCAAAAATGACCCTAAAATTAGACCTTATTTTTGCTAAATTTTCACATAATTTGACTGAATATCAACAACTACCTGATAACCCCCTTCCCCGAAAAAGTTATTCTTGTCAGAGTTAAACTTACAAAGAAAAGTTTTTGTGTTCATAAAGTAAATTTTGACCATGGTTTCCATGGCAACAGATTGCCACAATATGTCTTATCTCTCATATTTATGGGGGTGTCAAATAGATTGACCCCGTTACCATGGCAACCGTTGTTCAAATATAACAATATGGTTTGTTTTCATTGTTTTTACATTAAGTATGATAATTACAGAAAGTTTCATCAAAATCCATGACATGCCGTGGCCAGCTGTTTTAGGTTTTTACAGAGAATCCATATTAAATTGTTATCTCTTTGTGAGTTACAACTGTATTTTAATGATTGATATTATTTTCTTGATGCACTGTTTATTTTTCAGTTTGTAGTATTTGGATTTTTACAGTGCATGGATGCCTTCCTTTTCCTATTTACATTTTTACCACTGAGGATTGTTTTAGCATCACTAAAAATTTTGACTCATCCTTGTGGACTTATTTATCCAAGGTATATCAAATATGTATACATGTGTTTTGATTGAAATCAATTTAGTCTCAACATCTTAACTGCTGGTCCATAGTCATTTACATAATTAGATGGCAAATTTTTGAAGTAATTTGTGGCAGTGGATTAAAAACCTTTGGTTTATACAAGGAAAACTTCTACAGCTCATTATGCATTTTGAGAATATTTATTTGGCTTTAAGGTGATATTCTTACATTACAAAAGTTCTGATGAAGCTAGGTGTTTTGCATCTTCATAAATCTCAGATCTGATACATCCTTACCGTCTTACTCTAGGAGTAGGACAGTCAGGACATATTGGATCAGTGATTTACAAAGATGGGGTTTTTGAACACTGCTTATCAATGTTGTATATTTTATGGATGATTTTAATTGGAAGTTTAAGGAAACATGTATATATAATTTAAAAAGTTATACTGTTTTCATTGAAGAAAGCAGCTGGATAAAATAAAAAGTAGTATAAATCTCAATAATTAAGATTTTTTTTATCAATTACTGCAGTACTAAATTTTCTTACCCAAACGTCATATGTTTGATAGTTAATCAAGTTACATTGAAAACTATAAAAAATAAAAATTGGTATTTGCATCCTATTCTTTAACCATGTGTACAAAATCATCTTTTTCTCTCAGACCCTCCACTTACTTGAAATAATTTTCCTTCAGATGTTATTGCTTTCAAAAGTTCTTCCCTTTGGATGAATTTGGTCTTATATTGATCGAAATGAGTATTGTAAGGGATACTTTAAAATCAACTTTACCTTCTAGATTATTTACTTGAAGTTTACTTTGCTTTATGTAAAATAATTGGCTTTATGATTGAATAAGTTTTCTAGAAGTAACATTATTTACAGATGCTTGGAGCCTGCTCATGTTTGTGACCTACTGAAGGGAGTGATCCTTGTGGTCAGTCTGATCATAGTTAATTATATAGATACATCCATGATGTACCATCTAGTACGGGGACAAGCTGTTATCAAACTCTATGTGTTTTACAATATGCTGGAGGTAAGTAACAAGGAGTACATACATAATTAATAATTGGTTTACTATGAGATTTGATTTTGTGATTTAGATCTAATATTTAACCTACAGAATTTATACTTCAGAAACTTCAACTTGGAAAATACTTGTAGCTCATAAATTTAAATTAATTGATAGCTAGGATTTTGTTGTATCAAATGAACCTTCCTGTAAAACCTGATTTTAGCTCTCAGACTCCTGGTTCTTGACCTTGTACATTGACCTAGAGAATATTGTGTCAATGCTTGGTCTCTGTCTGTTATATAATGTATGAAAGGACATGGATGCTCAGACATATTTATTTCTGATTTTAACATTCATCTAATTATAGCATGGCTTTTCACCTTCATCCATGAATAAAACGATTCTCAGTATTTGGAAAACCGATGTGCAAATTGTATCAAATTTGTACAATACTAGTTTTCAGATTGAGACTGAGTTCTATATACATGTATTACTGGTAATAAAACAAAATGCTAGTACTTAATGCATTAGTCTGAAGTAAAACTTTCAGATAATGATTTCCATCTGAGTAATAAAAAAAATACTCAATATGTAAACTCTTATGTTTTTGATTACTTGCTTTTAATTACTTACTTTTAAAACAGAATAAAGTGCTTAACAGAATGTATATTTACATGTACATGTCAGTGAGATACTCAATGTTTCTTGAGAGAACCTCTTGTGTGATGACTCTTGTCATAAAAAGCTGTATAATCTAGTTGAATGTAATGAATTATCATTGAGATCTTCACATCCACATTTCATGATTCAGATTGCAGACAGAATGTTTTCGAGTTTTGGACAAGATGTCTTAGATGCTTTATTTTGGACTGCCACCGAGCCCAAAGGGAGAAAGCGAGAACATATTGGTGTTATTCCACATCTTGTGATGGCAATAGTTTATGTTGGTATCCTTTATTCAAACATGGTGTCAAATAATGTTTGCAAACATTTATAAACATCTTGTACTTGTACCAAGGTCTTGGAATATGAACTGATCATACAAAAATGATAACTACTAATAAAAAAGTCAAATTTATCCTTCAGTTTTCATTCATATTTCAGATACATGTAATATGAAACAGTGTGAAACAGTATGTAAATATTGATTAGAACATTTCCTTGACAGAAAAAGTTATACATGCTTTATTAATATTATTCCAAGCCACTGTGCTGAATGTGGCCTTTAATTCTCATAACAAAGCCTTACTCACCATTATGATGTCCAACAATGTGAGTATTACATATACATCAAACTATCTCTTACTTGTATAGCGACGTTGTAAATTACCACTTGTACAATTCTCACCATTATGGATAGGATTTTAATTTAATTACATGGTATAATTTTTAAAACCGAATACCCCAAATATGGTACTTTAAGTAAACCCAAGTTCATTTAAGCTTCACAATACATATCAGTTCACTGATTAAACGCTGTTTCTTTTTATCTGTTCTCTAATGTTATAATTCTAATCTGTTTCTTTTGTTTACTTTTGTTTTATATTTGATTGCATAATGATTCAATTTTTTAAAATTTTGTTTTAAATTGTAATTTGTTTTCAGTTTGTAGAAATCAAGGGTAGTTTATTTAAGAAGATAGATAAGAATTTCCTGTACCATATTGCCTGTAGTGATGTCAAAGAAAGATTCCATTATCTCGTTCTCCTCAGTATCGTTTTCATCAGAAATATGAATGAGTTTTCCTGGAATTTAGGTATGTATATGCTAGAAATCAATAAGTTACATGTAACCATTTGTATCTAAGACCTTATCTCAAGTAAAGTCAGTGTTATAAACCTCAGTTTGTCTTTGCTGTGCACATGCATTGGCTGGATTTTGAATGATTAGGTAGTCAGTTTATAACTGTATAAGTAGAATCATTCGCTGGTACATTCATTTGCGGTTTTATCAAAGTAAACCTTTGGCATGGACCATTATTCATAGATTAATCTCTGATTTCATTGAGTTACACCTTTGGTATTTACATTCACTGAGTCAAACTTTTGCAGCAAGAGGCTGACTGTAAAAGTAGCAATGTCTTCTTTATACACAGCAAGTGATTTTATGTGTACGTCTTCTTAATTTTGTTTGTTGCAAATTGTCTTATTTCAATTATGATGATAGACACATTAGACAGTTTTAAGACTGCTAAACAGGAAGAAATATCTACACATGATTTTAGATGCACTGTGATACATATGTTTAATTTATTAGTAAATGTGTTTGTTTTCCTTCAAATACCTGACTACTTCATAAGTACAGACCTGTCAACAAAATAAACCAATAAAGAATATGTTATAAAATAGACTTCAGTATTCATAACAAATTATGCTTTGATCTCCCTCCTTTTGTTATGTAGACCATGTTTGGGTGATTATTCCTGATGCTGTGTTGGTTTTCCTGGCAGAGATATTAGTAGATTGGGTCAAACATGCATTTATTCTCAAGTTCAATGAAATACCTGCTGATGTGAGTCAGAATATTGATACTTTTACCAATAATTATTTATTTGTTTTCGGACTTTGAAACATTCTCAGATATCTGTAAAGTTATTTACATGTACTTATAATTTTAAAAACCGAGACTAATGGAATTCTAAGAAAATAAGTTTTTAAAGACAATTTCAGGTTTATTTTCTTTTGAACACTAGCAAAGTAAAAGTAAGATTTCTGCACTGATGATTTGGAAAGTACATGTTTTAGCATTTGGAAAAAAAGCTTATGTCAATGTTGAAGGTGTTTACTGTTTGAAAATTTCATCGGTAAAAATATGATACCTAGAGTGAACAATCCTAATAAGTGATATATTAGCATATCTATAGTTGTTAATTTGTTTAACGATATGAAGTGATTGCTAATTACAAGATTTGTAGTAGTATATGAGTGTATCTTTTATCAAGAATTCATTGTCTAGTTCTTTTCAATATTTTTTCGATTTGCAGGTCTTTCATTCTTTCTCAGTCAGATTAGCCCAAGATGTAGTATCTAACAGACAAAGTAGGGTGAGAATACTGATTTTCAGGTGTACAGATGGAACCTTTCTATAATCTCTCAGAGATTAATCTACAATTTGATCTAAATGGCCCTCTGGACCCACTGAAACTTGGCCAATGGGTCCCCATCCAAAACAATGGGTCCCAGCAGAAATTAATGCGTCCCAATTTCTACAAACCTTCTTTTTTCATGGCGTTTTAAGTTCACCAATACAAGTGAGCTGACCGCCTCACGGCGTTTTATGTCCTTAAGATTGTTAAATGTACCACAAAATAACGTCTAATTACTTCAATCTAATTTTGCCAAGTATCAAAATTATATCAAGTATATTGATTGTTTATTTAGTTAGCGATGCTTTGTACATGTGTATAGTAAAACGATATCCAAACAAACCAATTCTATACGATACACAAAGATGTTACGCTTATGGTGTGAATTAACAATTTCAATACATTTCATTCATAATGTCATGTTAAGTTTACAATGGAAGACTTTTTCATAAAGATATTGTATATTTTACATCTGAATCCAATTGATACCAAGAAGTTAGACACGCATCGGACTGTATATTAATAAAAAAAAATGTTGCTCCGCAATGATTTCTCATACGATACCACATATCTGTTAGGTTTAAAAGAGCTGCCCAAATATAAACAAGAGACATTTACACGTTATACAGCTAAATAGATACTGTAAATACACTTTCTCGACTTTGAATGTTTAATTTAATATGTAAACATGAACTAAAACGGACGCATTATACGAACGTGAACAATGCGCACAGTACTAGTGGGACGCAGCGATGGGAAATCAATGGGTCCTGAGCGATTTTTTTGCGTCAGAGACGCAGGACGCAGAGGTAGATTAATCCCTGATCTCTGTTTGTACTTTAATGGAATATTAATCAATTTGTAAGATGTCCTGGGAAAAAAACCTACATGACATTTGAGTAGCACACTGGAGTCACTCATTTAGAAAAATAAAGTTTGTAATGAAAAATATGCTGCAACTAGAATTTCAAAGACCATTGCTGTCAAATTTTTGCTTAATTGTAATTTAGTAAAACTATCAAAGTCAAAGATGATAGAACTTTCAGCTGATTTTTTTTATGTGCACAGGCTTTCATAGACTATTCTGACCTGATAGCCAGGAGAATGAGTTTTACACCCATCCCTCTAGCTGTGCTAATATTAAGGATCTGTACCAAATCATTCCGAGTGTCTGGGTACACTGGTGTACTTATCATTGTCATGCTTTACCTCTGGTAAGTCATTTGTCATGAGAGCTGTGTGAATGTCTATCAATCTTATATTGATATAAAATAAACCATCATCAGGTAAATTGTAGGAAAATTTTATGCTACAAAATAATATACATCAAAATGAAAATAAAACATGTATAAATTGTGGAAAAATTGTATGCTACAAATGTTTGAGGGTTTTCTGGACATAAACTTTCATCAAACAAATAGATTTTCAATCAAGTTTGCTTTTAGCTTTGGAATATCTTAGTGTTAATGTATATATAAATATAAATATTTTTTACAGATATTAGATGTATAATGAACTAAATCATGTACAAAATATTGAAATTATGTGCATAAATAAATTAGTATGTTTCCATGTCTTTTGACATTGCACAAACTTTTGTATTAGAGTGGTAAGCATCGGATGATGGATTATTTTGAAGAGGGTCATTTTAAGGTGTCCGTTGTACAATAGGGTCGTTTTACATAACGTTTTAATCATCTACATTGTAAAGTATGGTAAATTTTATGCCTGGTAAGGTACTATAAACTATATATTTTCTGAAAGGTGATGATGCTCCGAGTACAGATATAAGACTCCCAGGTCTTAAAAATCAAAGGGGAAAAACTCTTGTATAACTGTCATTTTGCATAGGTTATAAAGGGAAAATAGACAATTTAAATGCTTCACCAGTTATTCCCCTTTATTTTTATGACCCCAAAATTATTATTTATGAGCAGTTGGCATTATAACCTTTCAGAAAATATATAGTTTATAGTACCTTACAAGGCATGGAAAAATGCCCTATTGTACATCGGATACCTTAAGGAGTTATCTCCCCTTGACAGAAAATACTTTAAAAATCAATTATGGTGAACTTGAGATTTTTCAGTGAAATTTGGTATATATTTTATGGTAGAAATTTTTTATCCATCCAATTTATATGATCCCCCACCATTTTCTTGGGGAAAAATGGCTGAAAAAGTAGTCTTTCCAGAGAGTTCAATGTAAACTGTGAGGGCCAATAACTCTTGTAAAAACCAACTTTTTTTCAAAATTGCATTGGTATTTCATAAGTTTAGAATTCAAAACGCAGTAAATGGGTGAACCAATTATCCTTTATTATACATATGATGCCTTAAGTCATTAATCATTCTTATTTCAGTTTGATGACCTTTAAAATCTTCAACAGCATATGTACACTTGGACAAGCTTACAGTCTCGTAGATGAGAACACTAATACTGAGTCTACAAAACATTCCAACAATACAGAAGGGACTTCACATTCTCCGCAGATTTTCGTTCAAAAATGTATATGATACAGAAAGAAGAGCTTCTTTACCGCTATCCAATTCTGTATTGAAAGCTAATTCCTGTGAATCTATACAAAAAACACCAGAATTAGGAAGGACACATTTATCTAAATCAGACGCTGATCTCAGTAAATACAAACAACAGACTGTTCAGAAAGTGGAGAACCTAGTAATATGTGAACAAGTATCTCCTACATTCCCTCAGAGTGACTCCACAGAACATGATGGGTGTGAAATCCGCCACAGAGCCATGCATTCCACAGAAGATACAGAAATAGATAAACAACATTTAACTGAACAAGATTCTGTCAAAATTCTAAGTTAGCTGTAGCAGTCTTTGTAGTCCAGTTTTATTGTGCTTACCGTAATATTATTTTATTTTTCATTGATCTCTTTACACACCATGTGGGATCAAAACGTATGGTGTTGTGATTCCTTAGACAGATTTTTTGGTATTTTATCAATTTCTAAGTTAAACTTTACAGAAATGACAAGCTGTTGCAGTAGGGCAATGCCTAATAAATCAGTCAAACATTTCAATAGTTTGTTGACGACAGAAACGTTCTTGACCTAGCAGAACTTTTGAAGTGTTTGCAAAACTATAGACTTTACATGTACAGTATAAACGAAATGGACTTACTTATTAGGCATTGCTCTACTGCAACCTGTCATCAGTTCTGTGTCAGTATCACTTAAATGACGAGAAAACAATCAAAAACCTCCATAAGGAATCACAACATCATAAGTTTCGGTCTCACTCGGTGTTTACAGCTGGTGTTGTATTTTGTGTTTATGAATGTAAGTGTTTCAATCAAGTCAGACATATATGAATAGTTCAACAAGTATCTGTCACATTTTGCTAATAACCAGATGTTTTACACTTTAATGACAAACACAAATTTTATATTACTCATGTATGTATAGTGTCAAAGTTATGGTAAAACATTTTATCCATCATTTGCTGTTCGACTTTTCAAAGAACGAAGAAAAAAAATATGTTTATTAACTCATTGTGGATTCAGCATTTCATCACAGTAAGATAAACTTGATGTCCATCTACATCTAATGATTATACTTCTGTGTGTTGAATTTAAACCAACTGCTTACATTCAATGTCCCATGAATTAAAAACTAAGAGATGAGCACCTCCCAGTTGCTATGGTATCGGGTGATTATTTCAAGACCTTTCCATTGGTACCAAAATTAATCATTTGCTGACCTTGATTGGACCTTTTATGTTTGACATGCTTTGATACTGACTGTATCTGCTTCAACAAAAAAGAATTGTTTTTCATACATGTATATGGAAAGTTTTTTCCTAACTTGGACAAAATTTTCATTATGATATGTTCTGACCCAAACACTTTAAACAAAACTTCATACATGTAATGGTAGAAAGATTCACGACAAGGTCCTTTTTGACTTAGTTCCCAATACAAAGTGGAATTACTGAAATTATAATATTCATATGTCTGTCTACGTAAAATCTTTATATCTTCCATAGTCTTGAATTGGTATACAGGGTACAATTATTCCCATGAAAATTCACTTTGATGGATCTGACTTACATATGTACCTTATGGTTGGACCTTGATGATGAACAGAATTTGTATTCTTGAAGCATATGTATAATTGACTGAAATTAAAGGCATCCTCTTGTCAAGGTTGTTACATGTACTCTGAAATTTTTAGGTTGGTTATGGTTAAATGATGTAATAACCAATGAAGATATTTTCTAAACATTATGTTTAGGAATAATATTTCTTGTTTTTCTACTACATTTGTCTATCTTATTTTTCTACTACATTTGTCTATCTTATTTTGCTTAGAAAAATAGTGAGACCTATTCTGTCTAAGCTTGATTTTTTTGTACTACGGATTTCTGATTTAGTATTTTTCATTTTTAGCTCTACTGGTCTCAGACCAGTCGAGCTGAATATGCGATTCCCCGCCATCCGTCCGTCCGTAAACAATTCTTGTGCTGGCAACTCCTCTGAAACTATAGGAGATAGAAAGTTAATTGTTTTTGCTTCCTTCTTAGTATGATGTCTAGTTGTGCACCTGACATTAATGGTTTGAGCCCCTGACCCCCAGGTTCTTAGAAAATGGGCTTGGTTATGAAAATCTATGAAAACTTGTGCTCACAACTCCTCTGACACAAAAAAATCTTGGAGACTTAATTCTTTTTGCAATATTATGGGTCAGTGGTCTAGTTATGTACCTGATATTTTGTTTGAGCCCCTGACCCCCAGGGTCTTAGAAAATGGGTGTGGTCATTTTCTCCTACATGTATATACTAGTAACTCTTTGTAAACTTGTGCTCACAACTCCTCTGACACTAAAAATCTTGGAGACTTAATTCTTTTTGCCATATGATGGGTCTGTGGTCTAGTTGTGCACCTGATATTTTGTTTGAGCCCCTGACCCCCAGGGCCTTAGAAAATGGGTGTGGTAATTTTTTCCTATATAATAGTGCTCTCAACTCTTCTAAAGCTGTTAGTGATGGAGACTTCTTTATGCAATATGATTGATCTGAAGTCTAGTGTCATTGATAGTTCTTTTGAGCTAGCATCCCTGACCCATAGGATCTTGGAAAGTGGATGTAGCATTCTTTTTTGAAATACTATATCTCGGATATTATGAATTATATGAGTGATATTCTAGTTGCAGTCTGATGGATATGTTGTTTCGTTTTGCTTCTTATAATTTGTTAGAGCGCCTGCTCCCTATGGTCTTCTGTTTAAAAAAATGGAAGTTGATATAAATGTGTATGTATCTTATTCACTTGTCAATGAGTGAATAAAACAAAACGACCAGGAGAGCTGCAGTCTCGTCATAGACTTCTGGTATAGAGAGTAAAGTTTAATGTCAGAAGAACACTTTGTATTGCTTGCAGTCCACATTTACAGAAAAAATGCTTACATGTATTTGAAGTAATGAGTGAATTCTAATCATTGTCCATGAGAAACATGTCATTTATAATGTATAAGTGATCTAATACAGTGATTTTTTATCCCCCCCCCCTATAATACGAGATGGGGGCATATAATTTTTGGTCTGTCAGTTTGTCTGTCAGTTTGTCCGCAAAAACTTAAACCTTGGTCATAAAACTATTCATTGATAAGTGATCAGACTTTTATATTTCTTATTTGTTTCCCTTTTGACAAGATCTTTTCATAGACACCAAAAGTTTTACCTTGTAGCGTTGACCTTGGAATTTGACCTACTTTGCAAAAACTTAACCTTGACCATGGTAAGTGATACAGTTTTCATATTTCAAATGTGTATTCCTTGTGGCAAGACCTTCCCTTTGATACCAAAACTTTGAATATGACCTATAGTACAGCTCTTTTATTGACAAAGATACAGAAGGGGCATTCATGTTTCACAATCAAATTTTTAATTACTATGTAAACTTTATTTTATTTTTTGTGCAATCAATCTTGATGAAATATATTTATATGAGATGACATTTGTTGTACAATTATTTTTAAAAATGTTGTATGTTCAGCGTCTGCTTTGTGTCCTCCATCCACCATTAGTAATTGTTTGGGCTTCCATCTTTATTGTGTCTTCTTACTGTATGAATTTTCTGCTCTTCATCCTTGTCCAAAACAATTATGGAATTGAACCTATTCAAATTGTGAGAAAAGTAAGCACATGTACATTGTATGTATTTGTTGTGGAGCAGTAAACATCTTTTTTCTTTTCATTAAATTGACATTGTCAAACATGATGAATACTATGTTTTTATGAGAAAATACAACTATAAAACATCTGTGTATGTTTCCAACAGTGATCTTTGATATCAATATGTAATTCAATTAAAAGTATGATGTCAATCAGCATGGCACTATTTTCTAGTTAGAAGGGAAATACATGTATATACTAGTAGTATGTTTATGTATAATTATAGGCATTCTTTTCCTTGCTGTTGTCGAAATATTTTTTCTATTTTATACAAAAGTAAATTGTTTGACCTTAGAACCATTATCAAACGTATCTGTCATGGATACATCTTGAGAACTGAAATAGAAATCACTTCTATTGCACTGTAGCATTGTAGCAGAAAATGAGCCCTTTTGGCTTGATACTTGTTTGTTTGAAAATATTTGACCTTGAATTCATGCTATTGCATTATCTGGCCCTTGTTCTTTCAATTTTTGAAACATCGAATCTATTTCAGAGTAAAAATTGTAACAGAAAAAGCCTTATCAAGCTTTTAATCTTGATTTAGACATTCTTCAAGTAGATGTTTACGTGCTACCAGATGTATTGCTATTTTGTCCTCTAGCTTTGTAATGCAATGTTTCGATAACTCTGAAATCGTGACCTTTTGAACCATGAACTCAAGTGAAGTATTTAACCAACATTGACTGATATTACTTACTGTATCTATGTAACCAACAAAGCCTTCCCCATCTGGAGATTTCTTCCCTATCTCCAGTGGACATGGTGATGACTTCACTGTTGATGCTGAAATTTTAAAATGCTCTTGACTGGTTTGTTATATATGCACTTTAATTCTTCCACAAGGAAGAAAGTATACTAGTGATAACAGTTACTACATCGACAGGGTACTTTGCATTAATCATATCATTCACTATTATAACAGACATAAGTACTTTGTATTAGTGCATTCTGATGATAGTCAAATTCAACTTTGTTTTCAACTTACTGATTTTTAATAATCCATAAGAATAATACAAATTGTCATTGTACACATGGTGTCTTAATCTTACAAGAAAGTTAAAGCTTTGTACTTATTCAGACACATGTATACTTAAGTGTTTGTTTGTCTTTTTATGAATTATTAATGAAAACTTGATCAGTTTCTCACCACCAATGATACTGGATATCTCCTTGTCATCAGTATACAATCTTACATCTCCCTCCATTGTCTCTAATGTTACTGTCAACCAATCATCCATATTCTGTTAAAATTAAGTATGGGACAGTGTGATTTGATACTTACTGTTGTATGAGTAATTTCTTTCATATTTAATTAAATCCACTTCTTTAAGAGGAACAAAGAAATTTTAAAAACATAAAAAACAACACCTGTAACCCCTCTCCCCCTCCCAAAGTAAAGTACATGTACATGCAATAAAAAGGCAAGGAATCGCAATGACTCTATTTGTAGCATTTTAATAGAACGATTATGCTGGGATCCTATAAATTTTCAAGGAAAATGGAGACAGGCCTAATGCGGTGTAGAATGAACTTGTCAGTGACCTCTTATAGGTGAGGGAATCAAATATTGATGTGCCTGCATGTATTTGTTTTTACCACAGATGGTATTGGAATGAACTATCACTTTTTACAACAGCCACATGTATATTCAATTGATTCGTGACACCGTTTAAGTCCTGCGTTTCAGATTAGAAATTTCCATTTTGAAATACAGTATAACTTATCTTACCACATTTTTTAATCGTAAGTCAAGTTGGTCCTTGTTTCTCAGTAACATAACAGCCTTGACGTCCCCTCGCTTTGGATTGACAGATATTTTGTATTTTGATTGCTGACTGTGGCACGGTCCATCTGTGATCAAATTGTAAAACTTATCCTCGTATTTATAGTTCTCTTTCAGCTTGAATCTGACGTTGAATTTGAGTTTGTTGGCGAATGTAATGTAACTCATGCTCCAGACTGTGACTACACCATCACCTTCAAACATGAGCTGCTGTAGAGCCGGTACTCCCCCGGACAGGGACAAACTTAATGGTATTGGAGGGCTGGGAAGGGATACTCTTATTGGATGACAGGAACGTCTTATCAAACTGGAACTTGAAGTAGGGACGGCAAAAAGATCCCATGTCGGCTGTGGAGGAGTCTGTAAAGGTAGGTAAAATAACGTTGTTCATTATCTTATCTTTTGATTGTATCAGTAAGCTAAAATTCATTTTCTTTATCTTTAAAACTGTAGATGATAATCTTTTTGATATATTTTTTTATAACAGTCACTGTTGTAATAAAGAACGTAAGAAATGCTATTACTTGCGATACCTGGTATTGTTGCAAGCGTTGTTGTCATGGGCGTTACTGCTGGAAGGGACAGAACTTTGGTGGTACCTTCTGGTGTTACTCGGGACATATCTTGTGTGTTTTGCCGCGCCAAACTTTCGGATCGTGCCCGAGACAAATCGTTTGGTGGAACTCTCGGTCTCGTTCGAAACAAAAGGCCGATATTCGGCTGTCTTCGCCTGGCACCAACATTTGGTCTGAGGAATGTCGGCCGTCTAAACTGAGAGATCTGACTAGGTGGTAACGTGATCCTCCTTCGTGGGGACGGAGGAGAAATCCGCCCTCTTAAAAATTGGGGAAGAACATTTTGTGATGGTAATATGACATTGTCCATAGACCTGGGTACGCATCTGCACATCAACGGCGAATATACCAGCCCAGTCTTGCATCTCCTCAGAATATAGAAATCACGAACTCTCACAATAAAGTACCTCTGATCCGTTACTCGCTCTCTCCTACAATCTGAGAGTATCAGTTTTATGTAAACTTGATCATACACGAGAAAGCGTAATTTGTAAATTTATGATTGGTTCTTCATAACTATCAATGATATTTTGAATTTCCAAGTTTCTCAATGAGTTTTAAAGCTATGTTACCTTTAATGACTGACTCCAAAAAATTCTTGATTATTTGGCCTTCTACTGAAAACCATGTAATAAGCACAAATCGTAGAATGCCTGATAGGGAAATCTGTATACAAAATAAGAAATATAATGTTTTATTTATAAAAACGGTAACATCGAAATTGAAATCGCTGTAAAATAAATGAAATAATTCCATTTTTTTTGCATGGAATACTAAGAAAAATAAAACCTTACCTTCATGGTAGCAGCTATATCTTTTAATGAGATGGTCTAGCATCTTACATCATGTTGTTTTGAATACTTATTATGAATATCAGTTACGGATTGTGTATTTATTAATATGGTGATAGAGGGCTGGAGAATATAGTATTATTGGTGTGTTGGATCATTTATTAGTGTTAAGTATGTGTTTTATTGTACATTATGGTCTCGTGGTCCGTGTATTATTACCATACACAGTAGTTGACCTCAAGGTATGCGTCGGTCAGTAAATGATCAGGTATATTAATTGTTTATGGTAGTGGGCTGTCAGAGACTTTAGGTAATTATTTAATGTGCAGAAATGTCGTCAAATTCCGCCTACTACCAATAAACTAAAGGTGGTTCTGTCGTCACAATGTGTCACTATTGTATTCCAATGTACATACGATGTCTCGAGTTTTCCAATATGAGAAAAAAAAACCATACGCTGATCTACATGTAGATTTTTTTTTTTCGGGACTTGGAGGGGGGTTGTGTGAATTCAGACGCATGTGTAAAGAATAAAAGAATAGGTGCCCCCCTCTTGTTTATTTGTTTTTTGTAAGTCTGTCCATGGTAAACGAACATTTCACATTTTAAAGATGTGCATTGATAAAGTTCCTAATCAACATCTTGTATGCTTTGGAGAAAAAAGGATTTCTTCATATAAATTGAAATTTAACTATAGTAAGACAACATATAGTAATGATAACATTGTATGACATAAGTCTTCATTCATGTTCAAGGTCGACTAGGTTAAATATTGTTAAATACTGTAAAACATGCGACATGCAGGTGACATCTAAATGCACAGACAAAGTGTATCCCATTCAAAGTTGGTGTAAATCGAACATCTGCACTAGTTCGTATTGACTTACAAAATATCCGTTGATGTAGTGCATTATGTATAGGATAAAGACCGAGTTGAGGTCTGTATGAAGGTTAGATGCCCGAGGAGAGAACAGGGTGGTGTTTAAACACCATCCTGTTCTCTCCGAGGGCATCTAACCTTCATACAGACCTCAACGAGGTCTTTATCCGACTTACAAACCGCAGATTTTCTTCAATTTTCCGAAAAATAAAAATTTAAATATTAAGTACGCCCCTGCTTTTCAAAATGAAATCGTCCATGCAAATTTGCAACGGTAACGATTATCAGGACATAGAAGTAAAATAATTTGTTATACATCCTGAAAGGTACCATGTATTCGGCCAAAGAAGAAAATAATAGTGTAACAATGAGTTCTATTTCCATTAAAGTTTTTAAATAAGTGATAACATTATGGCAAATAGAGATAAGGAAAGATTTACTAATCAAGTAAAGATAATATTTCTTTATTTTGTTCATCAAGTTCCTCAATATACATGTATTTGAAAAACATTTAGAATAATTGGTCTTCAAGAATCGCTATATAAGGATCTAGATTTATTTTGAAATGGCATTTTGGGGTTTTCGGGATAGAATGATCTATTCTTCTTCTGTTAACATTTCTTATAAAAGGATGTCTTTAGCGGACTTGAAACACAATATTTTCTTTACTATGGCCGAATACTCATTATAATCAAAACAATTCACGCCCGCGACTGAAATAATTTTCTTTTCTCCGCCCCTCATTGTTTTTTATTGACCTCCACACTTCACTGAACGTTCATAAAACCTCGTATATTTAGAATCGTCCGCGGTCTTTATGAAATAAAATGACCGATGAATAACAAAAGAATCACATTTGAAGGTTTGTAAAAGATCTTAGAGTATATATATCATGCATGACTGCGATTTAAAAATCTCCTACATCGTTGGTATTGAAGATAAACAAATCGAAAGTAGAACAAATTCGATACAATAGACTGATGATTTACGATCCATACGCAGTTTTGCTTGTTATACATGTATCGAAATAATTGATTTTTATTTCACATTACATCATGCATGTAGACTAATTTAGTATCCATTTCACTCGTTTATACCTGGAAAGTAACATTCTACAGGAATAGGGTGCGGTGCATACATGCCTATTTAATGTTACAAAGTAAGTAATCGATGCAGATGAATTTACATGTTATTTTTGTTAATTAAAACTGGTTTCTCGGACTCATGCTATGCGCAATACTTTCCAAATGAGTGTTTCATTGAATTTAGTTTCATTTAATCGCATTCCGACGTATATGTTCTTAATTGACCATCCATATATGGTTCAAATTCTACTCTTTTTTTAAATAAAATCTCAACTTTAAAAATATGAGAGATATGAAATTCAGATAATTATTATTAAGTTTTTATATGAATAACAATAACTATTTCAGTGCCAAGTTTTGATTAACAGAAGGAAAACAAATATTGCTGAGAGTATCTCTATCTAATTTTGATGGAATAACACTTACTAGATTTAAGCTTTCTAAATTATAATTTTTTTTTCTTCATGGAAAGAAAAAACAAACCAACCTTATCTCGCCTAACTCCCTACTCCTTTGTCATGTGTGTATTTTTAGCTCTACTGGTCAAAGACCAGTTGAGCTTATGTGAAACCATGTTGTCCGGCGTCCGTCCGTCCGTCCGTCTGTCTGTTAACAATTTTTTTGTGATCGCAACTCCTCTGAAACCATAAATGATAGAAAGCTAATTCTTTTTGCGTTTAGTTTGGTCCATGGTCTCGTTGTGCACTTGATATTTTGTTTGAGCCTCTGACCCCCAGGGTCTTGGAAAATGGGTGTGGTCATTTTCTCCTAGATAAGTCTATGTAATTTAGTGAACACCAATTCTCAGAAAGTATAATTGACAGCGAAATAATTCTTTTTGCAATATAATCAGTCTCTGGTCCAGATTTG
This sequence comes from Pinctada imbricata, assembly GCA_033119305.1. Lineage (NCBI taxonomy): Eukaryota > Metazoa > Mollusca > Bivalvia > Pterioida > Pteriidae > Pinctada > Pinctada imbricata. Next base: position 55,512,050 of record VSWD01000008.1, on the reverse strand, counting down.
TTTGAGCCTCTGACCCCCAGGGTCTTTGAAAATGGGTGTGGTCATTTTCTCTTATATATGTCTATGTAATCTAGTGAACATCAATTCTCAGAAAGTATAATTGATAGAGAAATTATATATTTAAAATATAATCAGTCTCTGGCCCAGTTGTGCACCTGATATTTTGTTTGAGCCTCTGACCTCAGGGTCTTTAAAAATGGGTGTGATCATTTTCTCCTATATAAGTCTATGTAATCTAGTGAACACCAATTCTCAGAAAGTATAATTGATAGAGAAATAATTCTTTTTGCAATATAATCAGTCTCTGGTCCAGTTGTGCCCCTGAGGGTATTCGAAAATGGATGTGGTCATTTTCTCCTAAATAAGTCTATGTAATCTAGTGAACACCAATTCTCAGAAAGTATAATTGATACAGAAATAATTCTTTTTGCAATATAATCAGTCTATGGTCCAGATGTGCACCTGATATTTTGGTAGAGCCTCTGACTACCAGGGTCTTTGAAAATCGGTGTGGTCATTTTCTCCTGTATACATGGTATAAGTCTATGTAATCTAGTGAACACCATTTCTGAGAAAGTATAATTGATAGAGAAATAATTATTTTTATGCCCCCGGAATCACAGATTCGGGGGCATATAGTTTTTGGCCTGTCCGTCTGTTTGTCTGTCTGTTTGTCTGTTTGTCCGAACTAAAAACTTTAACATTGGGCATAACTTTTGAATGGTAAGTGATAGGGCTTTCATATTTCACATGTGTATTCCTTGTGACAAGAACTTTTCATTGATACCAAAGTTTTTGACCTCGTGACCTTGACCTTGATCTTTGACCTACTTTTCAAAAACTTTAACATTGGGCATAACTTTTGAATGGTAAGTGATAGGGCTTTCATATTTCACATGTGTATTCCTTATGACAAGACCTTTTCAGTGATAGCAAAAAGTTTTGACTTCGTCACCTTGACTTTGACCTTTCACGTACTCAACAGAAAATGGTGTTTATACTAACAAAGATGCCACCGGGGGCATTCATGTTTCACAAACACAGGCTTTATTGCAATATAATCAGTCTCTGGTCCTGTTGTGCACTTGATATTTTGTTTGAGCCTCTGACCCCCGCCAGGGTCTTGGAAAATGGGTGTGGTCATTTTCTCCTATATAAGTCTAAGTAATCTAGTGAACACTAATTCTCAGAAAGTATAATTGATAGAGATTTAATTCTTTTCTCAATATGATCAGTCTCTGGTCCAGTTGTTCACCTGATATTTTGTTTGAACCTCTGAACCCCAGGGTCTTGGAAATGGGTGTGGTTATTTTCACCTATATTTATAAGTCTATGTTACCTTGTGAACATCAATTCTTAGAATGTATAATTGATAGAGAGATAATTCTTTTTGCAATATAATCAGTCTCTTGTCTATGTGTGTGTCTGCTATTTTGTTTCAGACTCTGACCTCCAGAGTCTTGAAAATGGGTGTGGTCATTTTCTCCTATAAAACTCCATGTAATCTAGTGAACACCATTTCTCAGAAACTATAATTGATACTGCAGAGATATATTTCTTTTTCCTATTTCCATGAGTCTGTGGTCTAATTGTGTGCCTGAGATGCTGTTTAAGACTGATCTGTCTTTGAAAATGGGTGTGGTCATTTTCTCCTATTTAAGTCTTTCACTCTTTGTAATCTTGTGAACACCAGATCTCAGAAAGTATAATTCATTGAGTGTAAAAACTTTCTGCATTATTATGTGTCTGTGGTGTAGATGTGCATCTGATATTTTGTGTGAGTCCCTGTCCCCCAGGGTTGGAAAATGGATGTCAATTTAGTGAATTTAACAAAACAGCCAGTAGTGCTTCAGTCTCATCAGAGACTTCTGGTTGGAAACCTTATTTTCTTGGAAATCAAAGATCTACCCTTGTTAATGTGAAATTGAAAAGTTTATATGAATTTAGAGTGGAAATGATCCTTTCACAATTTTCAGAACTTGATGAAAGATAGTTGATGAACATAATTGAAGACAAAGTATGCATATAGAGATCATTTGGTTAAGATTTCACAATACTGTTGCATTAAGTATTAGTACAGCATGCTATGTGAGATGAGAAACTGCCAGTTTGACCACAGAAAATATATTTTCTATTGGACGACTGTAAATGTGTTGGTTACATTTGGAAAAGTGAGTTTTGTGTACATACAAATACTTTTTGTACAAATCTAGCTTTAGATGCAGTGTTTACTTTGTACAGGTATGCTTTAAGTGAGTAGATAATGGAGACAAATGATGGAGATACAGAAGAAAGTCATGATGTGTTTATTGTACACAGTAACGATGCCACTGATAAAAACTTTGCTCTCAGGTTAGTATACATTTAATTATAATTTGCTGTCAGATTTCTTCTAAGCTGAATATATCACAATTAATGGTATTCATTTAATTGTAAAATCATTAACCCTCCCCTGATCTAAATGAATTAAGTAGTATAAGTCTGAAAGATACAAATCATATGCTTGCACAATTTTTGGCCGGATTGCAAAGCAATTCCAGTCTATGAATTGACGTTGTCTGTCTGTCTGTCTAGCCATCCTTCTGGCCGTTTATCCTTATGTCAACAACATTTTGGCTAAAGTTTCTGGTTGAAGCAAAATTTAAATAACTATATGCAATAAAAACGTGGTATTATACATGTTGGTTGCCCATGACAGGACCTTTCAAATTATGCTATAGCATTTGACCTTATGGCCATTAATAAAAGATTTTGGTTAAAGTTTCTGGTTGAAGCAAATTCTTAAAAAATGTATGCAGTAGAAACATAATATTATACTTGTAGGTTGCCCAAGACAAGACCATTCATTTTATGCTGTATTATTTGACCTAGTGGCCTAGACCTTTGACTCTGACCTAATTAAAGTTTCTGGTTGCAGCAAAATCTATGGAACTGTATGCAGTAGAAACATAATATTATACATGTAGGTTGCCCATGACAAAACAATTTATGCCGTAACATTTGACCCAGTGACCTTGACCTTGGACTTTCACCTACTTTTAAAAAACTTACTGGGCTATGTCTCTTCAACTAAAGAGTTATAATGAGGCAGTATTATTGTGTTTATAGATATCTTGCGATATAATCTTTCATTTGATACTATGAACTTTGTGAGCCGACTTTGACCTACTTAAAAAAGAATAACTTGAGCTATATTTCTATATCAATAAGAGATAGGGCTTTGATATTTCACATGTAGATCCCTTTTAATGTGAGCTTTCACTGGATACTACATATGTATGACCTTTGACCTAGTGGCCTTGACCAAGTGACCTATGATAATTTGTTTATTTCCCTTCTCTTATACCCAAATCCACAAACACGAACATAAGTTTAGTCATAAAATATTCAAGGCACATTGTACCTTTGTTAAATGAATTTGAGCAATATAGGTCCAAACATATGGGCATTCCTTAACTTTCTACTGACAAAAATGTACTTTGCAATCTGGCCATACCGTCTTTAGGGGTGTTTTATTATTTTTTTTGCTCTTGTATAATTGCTGTAAACAACTTTGGAGGTTACATGTACATCTATGTTTCATTTGAAAACCTGAATTTATTTGAATGGTATTAAACAGAATTGTTTCCTGAGTCTTACAGTGTTTCGTTTCAGTAAAAATGAATAGATCATGTCTGCAAGGTTAAGGTCACACATTTATAAGGAATAGTAAAATCTTGTATAGACAAGCGATGAATTTTTAACCCTGCATAGAGTGGAAAATTTTAAAGCAAAGCTAGGGGTAGGGCAACGAGATTGGTAGAGATGGCCAAGTGGATAAAGCGTTCAACTCTCACGCAGACGACCGTGGTTCGAATCCCGGTGTGGTCATATGAGAGTTGAAAGTCATTATAAGTAACGCACACTTTGCAGGGAAATTAAAGTCTCATCAGGCGAGTTACAGCTAGGTTTAATGAGTATATCTTTTTATATAGGAAAAAACAAGTAGAGGTATAATAATTCATGATAATGCTACTTTTTCCATTTGCCCATTTTACAGTACAGCATGGAAAATCCAATAGTGAGAGAGTGTAAATAATGTAAGGAACTACTCAAAATCTTTTTCCTATATAAAAAGATATACTCATTAAACCTAGCTGTAACTCGCCTGATGAGACTTTAATTTCCCTGCAAAGTGTGCGTTAGCAGTGGCGGATCCAGAGTGGCAAGCGGGGGGGTTTTGTATCGACCCAAAGGGTCGATTCGAGGCACGAAGTGCCGAGCGGGGGAGGGTACGGGAGGGGGTTGCCCCCTCCTGTAGGTGGGGGTCCGGGGGGCCTCCCCCGGAAAATTTTTTAAAAAATGGAATAAAATGGTGCATTCTAGAGCACATTTTCTCCTTACCTTCTCGAATATTCAGACCATTTTTTCCACTCAATATATGTGGTTAATAAAGATTTCTAAATGAAATAATTTCTCCTTTACTGCTAGCAGGGGCGTAGCCAGGGCGTTCTCGATGTGCACGTCTATAAAGAAGGGTTGGACCAAGAACTTCAGCTGTCCGGGGATACAGACACTTTTTGGGGGATGACTTGCGAGGCCCGAAGGGTCAAGTGGGGACAGTATGGAAATATGTTACCCGTCCCCTTGAAGGGGGTCCCCGTGAAAATTTTGAAAAAAAATGAAGCAAATTGCTGACCTCTGGAGCTGAATTTAGATGGGATAACGCATATGATTCGATGTCAGCAGACGATGAACCGTATCTAAGACGAATAAAACTTGAGATGTGAACATGACATTCCCTAAATACTTATATATGTACGTCCACATAAAGTCTTTCCAATCGACCGCTCGCACTTTGTTAGCGATCGTTGTATCATGCGCGGATACAGCATTTTTGGTCAGAGGGGGTCCAAAATTTAAGGAAGTCTACCTATCATGTAGGTACATATATATCGATGCACATGATGGGAAGGTGGCAATTTTGTTAGCTTTCCTTTCACGTTTATTTTCATGAAGAATTGGCGAGCGTAGCGAGCCAGAATTTTTTTTAGATATGAAATATTAATTTGTCTTGATTCGATCGAAATGATTATTTATAACATTGAATATTTCACTCCTTATATTGGCGAGAAGAGCGAATTTCATGAGAATAAATAGATAAGAGATGTGTCATTTTCCGAATAATCAGACATCTTAAAATGACAAGACCTTGAAAAAGATGAAAGAGGTTTTACTATGAAGTAAGGGACTGTTCAAAATATGAGTTCCTGAGACCCAAGACAATTATATAAAATTACTTAGTATGAACGATTGATAATAATTAAGGAATTTTGCAGAAAATTTTGTATTTGTAAATGGCGAGCGAAGAGAGCCGAAATTTTAGGTTTCAAAGCCCTTTCATGCATTTTAGACCCATTTCAATTAGAAATGGGCCAAAGCTGGACCCCACCTCCGAAAATCTTAGGGGGGGTCCAGACCCCCGGTCCCCCCTCTAGGTCCGCGCATGGTTGTATTGAGTTCTAATGAAACACGAGAAAATTACGAAAAATGCATTCAAATCGGTGGTTTCTGGAGTGTCTTTGATCTATTTCTGAACAGTAGTTTGCTTTAAATACTATTTCAAAAGACCCTCCCCTTCTTTTTGGCAATGGGGGGGGGGGGGGGGCGCTCTCCTTTTTTTTGCGAGACGATGTGGACGTTTTTGCGTACAAATGTACGACTGGCTTCGCCCCTGGCTTGTTGATGTGCCCTTTCTGTAACATGTACTTAGAATATTGGTACGATATCGAGTAAAAAATGTTGAGTATCATATGGGTTTTGGCTTTGAAAAACTGAATGCTAAATTATAGGCCCCCGGAGCATATTCAAGCTATATACAATGTTAAACATTTGCCCATTTTTCCGGTTATTTCAAAGTATGTTTTTAACAAAATTTGTAGATGACAAAAATACTCAGACCGGGTATTTGAGGACAGAAACGTGTAGGTTTCGATCCCCGTACCATTTACATTGATTGTTTGACACACGTACATGTTTTGCAAATTATTTGAACATGTTCATTTTATAGTATTTGTTAACGTTAATGTTAATTTTCGGGAATAAAATAAACAGAAAACCCCCTCTGCGACGTACATTACAAAAACTTCGCGATTGTCTGCACGAATCCACAAACGGTATCGAATCGATATGCGATAGAATGTATCAGAAAATTTTCGAAATTTTGTTTCAAAATAGTGAATTCTGGTGGACATTAAGCAATTTTTTTATTACTCAGTTTGCAGGGGGTTTTTTCCCGAGTGTTAATGTTACCAAAAAAAAAAAAAAAAAAAAAAAAAAAAAAAAATTGGGAAACCGGGGGGGTTTTCCCGAACCCCCCCAAACCCCCCTAAATCCGCCCTTGGAACTTAGTTGAGAAGACTATTTCCCTAGGGAAATAGCTTCAAATGGGGCGGAGCTACTGCGTGTGACGTCGAAATGGGGAGGAGCTACAGCGCGTGACGGTATACCATTGAGGGAGTCGGCATGATTCACTTTTCCCTCGACCATACCTATTTCCCTCGGCTTCGCCTCGGAAAATGGGTCTAGTCTCGGGAAACCAGAATCATGCTAACTCCCTCAATGGTATACTTTAACTGTATATTAGCACACTTGACTCATTCTCCATAATAATATATGGCAAAATGAGTACATATACAGTATGATTCTTTCTTCAAATGAGCTGTTAAGATAAGGCATAGAATCTGCCCTGAAAAGTCGAAATTTCAAAATGCAAAAATTAATAATCTTTTTCGGTAGAAATTTCAAGTAACTTGGTCTGCATATGAATCTGCTTTCAGATGGGATAATTTATGAAAAGTAAGACCGATATTTTGGTCAAAATAAGCGTTTTTTTACACGGAAATCAATGGAAAACGGAAAAGTTTTATACAACATCGTCCCCCCCCCTCGCTTTACAATGCCACTTTCACCAAAGATGTATATCAATAAAACACATTTCCAGGCCAAGTGGGGTTCTGAAGCGAGGGGGGGGGGGGAACAATGTCCCACAGGCGAAAAACGAAAAAAGGGGGGATGGATGGCTATTTTTAAATTTGCCTCTAGAGCGTTTAAGTACATTATATTGTCGTCTTTTTCTTTTTATATCACGGAACAATCTATTCAGAGTGTGTTCCGATCAAATATTTAACCGTTTGGAAGGAAATAAACGAGAACGTTGTCTATTTCTACACCGTGTGTATTTCGCGCCAGAAAGCGACATAAATGGCTGAGAAGAACGAAATAAAACCGTTTTTCAGTTTCCGGATTACAGAGTTTGCCGATTATATTGATATAATAACCTCAAAGTTCATTTTGCTTATCCAATTTTGACATGAAAAGGTAACAGAAGCATAATAAACATAAAAATGTTTAAAATAATGCATTTTTTGTGCATTTTTGATCGATATTTAACGTTTTCCGTCATCTGTACCCCTAACTCTTCAACCTGTAATTATAACATCTTTCACGAAATTTATTTAAATAAAATACCTACTAGGAATCTTATAATACTTTATATTTTTATCTTGACCAACTTTTATATAAATTGGAAGGACAGCGCACGAGAAATAATCGAGTGATTTCAGGGCTAAATCCGGCCCTTATCTTAACAGCTCCTTACTGTGTCTTACTGTTGTTTCAATAGTGACATTTCAAGGTAAAAAGAATATTGCAATGAGCTACACACTTAATTTATTATGTTTGCATTATCTAATAAGCTTCCTCTGTTGGGAATATTTGATTGTGCACTGCGTGTCAACATGGATGATATGATTTTAACACCAGAAATCCTTCAGGAAATTATCAGACACATCCAAGGTAATGGTTGTGATGAAAAATAATTTGATAAATCTTACAACATGTATGTGTAATCAGTGTTAATTCAACACTATGTAGCCATATAGAGGATACATTAAGAATGACAACATCATGAGGTAGATTCAAATGTAATGAAATTTTGAAAATAACAAGTCTTGGACAAGTTGAAGAAAAGCAAAGTAGAATTTTTAGCTCACCGCGATGAAGTAGGGGGGGCTTATGCTATCGCCCTGTCGTCGATCTCTGCACTATAGGTTAAGCAAACGGGACAGGTCCATTCCCGCCTAACTATTATTCCTACTTCAACCAAACTTGCATCAATGATGCATGGTATGGAGGTTGCATCTGACCTATATTTCATGCTTGAGTGAGTAGGCTTATAAAATGGGACAGATCCATTCCCTCCTTACTGTAAGTCTACATCAACCAAACTTGCATGGATGATGCATCTGAGGATGCTTATTGCAATGCATGGCATGAATGCTGCATCTGACCCATATTACATGCTTGAAAGGCAAGGTTAAGTAAAATGGGACAGGTCCATTCCCACATTACTGTAAGTCCTAGATCAATTAAAAAAACTTGTGTGGGTAATGCATCTGAGGATGCTTACTGCAATGCGTGGTGCAGATACTGCATCTGACCTATATTTCATGCTTGAATGACCAGGTTAAGTAAAATGGGACAGGTCAATTCTTGCGTTACTATAAGTCTTACATCAACCAAACTTGTGTGGATGATGCATCTGAGAATGCTTAATGCAATGCATGGTACAGATGCTGCATCCGACCGACATTTCCACTTGAGCAATTAGGTTAAGTAAAATGGGACAGGTCCATTTCTGGCCTATTTTTAGTCCAAGATGAATAAAAAAAAAATGTTTTTGAGGATGCTTACTGTAATGCACTGTTCAGGTGCTGCGAATGACCTATATTTCATGTCTGATTGACCAGGGAAGGTAAAATTAGAATCTTCATTTCCAGCTTTCTTTAAATTCGTTATTAACCAAACTTCTGTGGACGATGCATTTGGAAATACTTTGTGCAGTGTAGGTTCAGATGCTGGTCATGTGACAATGATGCCATCGAGGTGAGCTCTGTCATCTCTGATGACACTATGTTTAGAATTTATATTGATGTATCTGATAAACAAAAATACCTATTAGTCATTTGAGATGTCATCAATTAATTTAAGTTTTCATACATGCTGGACATATGTATAATACAATAGCTTCATCTGATTATATGTTTAACTAAGCTAGCTATCTGTCAATTCATTTTTGAACCCTATAAATTTGTTTGCATGTTACAGACTAAAATTTTATTAGATTCTCATATCTACCACAATGGATCACCATGATAAAATTGTCAATGTCATGAGTCAAGGTCATGAGTCAAGGCCACATTTTCATAATAGTCTATGTAATTGATGTGAATATTGTACAGTTTACTCTTGTTATATTTTGCTCATTCAGTTGATGTTCCGTTAACAAGTAGACTGCCCGCTGGAAATTTGGCCCATGGTCTGGTTTGGTCACACTTTACTGGTCTGCTACAGTATCTGCTACCAGGTAAATGTTTACATTCCCTTTTAAAAACTTTTTTTCATAAATACATGTATATGAACAAGAACATTTTTTTATGACCTGCCATTTCATAGAGTGTTGCTTTCTATCTACATTTCATAACAGCCTTGATCCTTATTTCTTCCCAAATCTGTCATTCCATAATTCTTCCATGATCCTATCCTTCTGCATTCTGGCCTTCCAACATTCTTTTCTTCGGTCATTCTATCAGGTTTGATGGATCTAAATGGTACTGTAAATTGCTTTATTTTCGTCAGTTCCAATTTTCGTCAATTCGTTCAAAATGACCATTTCGTCAGTACGTAAATTCGTCATCCAAGGGTCCCTAAAATGTACACTCTTCTGTGCAAATGCTAGCTTAACATTCAGATAGGCCGTATGCGTTTGTTTCATTGTTTGTTTAACAATTATTGGTAAACAAACAATTAGAGAAAAGCTTATTGTAAAAACATATCATTTGGTAATTAGAAGTACATTATATACGACTTTGTGTGCGTATTCAGTTTTCAATGATTTATCATTTGCCTGTCGTAATTTTTCCTTTCTACACTACATTTTGTCGGAAGTATTAATATTCGTCGATACGTAATTTCGTCAAGGGAGGCACCGACGAAAATGACGAAAATTGGTATCTGACGAATAAAAACCAATTTACAGTATTTGGTATATAGATGTATCATGATGAGGCAGTCAGGTCAAATTCAAATATGGATGTGTTTTTAGCTCACCTGAGCCATAGGCTCAAGTGAGCTATTGTCATAGTGTTGCGTCTGTCGTCCGTCGTCGTCGTCGTCGTCGTCGTCCGCCGTCGTCGTAAACTTTTCACATTTTAAACTTCTTCTCCAGAACGGCTGAAGGGATTTTGATGAAACTTGGTAGGTATGAAGTACTCATGGTCCCCTACAAGTGTTGTTGTTTTTCGTCCGGATCTGTCAACAGATGGCGCCACCACAGCCAAAAGTAGGTCACGGGGGGTACCCTCCTTTGACAAACTTCTTCTTCAGAACCGAAGCATGTATCGACAAACCAAAAACATCTGAGGATGATCTAGAGAGATGTCTTAAGAAGTGTTGTTATTTTTGGTTCCACTTCGAAGTCAAATTTTTGACGTCTTTTTGACATCTTTTCGAACTTAGTCAGAAATGCACATTTTTGCACTATTTCTTCAAATAACTCAATAAGTGTATGATTTTACACACTCATTTACTACATATTTATCATATTTAACTTACTTAATGCTTTGATATGTATTTTATGCTTAAATTTTATTTTTTTGATTTTTTATGAATTTTTTTCTTATGTAAAAAGGAAGGGGGGGGGGGGTGATTTTCATACATTTTCTGCTTCTTTTCTATAACCACTCTTCAGATTGTCATGACAATTTGTAGGTATGAGGTACTCATGCATGGTACCCTACAAGTGAAAGAATTTTGTCAAGATATCCACTTTTGGATTTTTAAGGAATATTTTTTAAGATTGTACATAGGTATAATGTATGTTTTCCATGCCCAATGTTTCAGGTGCAACTACAGGAAAAAAACCTTCTTTGTATGATTAATCATTTTTAGATCGACCTTTCATCCATAGTTACAGCTGATAATTCAACAAGTGACACATGCTTCAATGTCTTATTGATTGACCTTTTATGTGATATGATTCAATTATTTAAATTCTTTATACTTATTTAGAATTTTATTTTTAAAGTCGGGAACAAGATTTCAAAAGCGGCCATGTTTTGCCGTGTACCCGAAGGGGATTCCCCATGTAGAAATGTGATACCTTTAGTACTGCGATACATTTCAGGAGATACAGTGCAAACGGAATAGATTTTTATTTAATGAAATGTGCATTATACTTGGAACACTTTCATAATGGTTATCATGATTCATGTACTTGGAACACTTGCATATACTTGTTATCATGTATAAAGTTTGCTCGAATTTCCTCTGTCTTAGACTCTCTTAGATGAAGTAATTTACGGACTGATTTCTTGAAGAAACGTCTAATGAGTAATCTCTTCCTCCGGATTTTGAGAATGCATAGGACATTTAATATCTGAAATTCTTGAAATAAATAATTCAGTCCAGAGTTCCTGAAATCTTCCTATGAAATGTTGGACCACAGAAAGCTGTTGTTTAAAAAGAGTAAATAAATTATTATTTACAACCATAAGCCACTGTCTTCGACATCTTGTATGTATAATATTTCTAAGAGGAACACAGAGGCCTGAGGTTGTGAATAATAAAACATTTTCTCTCATAAAATGACAGGTTCCTGTGATAAGACATTTGGGAATTTTTATCTTTTCAAATAATAGATACATGATGAGTTTTTATCGGACCAAATAACTTTTTGTTGGCAAATCCTATGCAACCGATACATTTCATGAACTCTCTATGCTAACAACTTGTCCGTGTAACAGACCTTTGATGAGGTAAAACAATTTGTTAACAGTAAATAACGATGTCGTAGGTCTGCTAGTTGGACAAGCTTAACAATTTCATGGGCATTTTAATTTGTTTCAAACTACGAAACCTAGAGAAACCACTTGAGTTGTTGAACAGCGTATGCTGAAATGCGACGCTCCTTCTCGCCTGTTGAAATATGCAAAGGCAAGAAGCGCCGCATTTCAGCATATTCACTGAAAATTATTTGTTCAAGTGGCTTCACTGGGTCATGAGGTTTGATACACCATACACTGCTTTTTGGAAAACAAACTGGCCCAATTTCTGCACAACTCACTTGAATTGATAAATATTGGATTAAAACGATTTTAACTGTACGTTTCATGTATTTGAGATGAACTCAATACTATTCAAAAGCATTCATAGATTTCAGTATACTTTAATATGAATAAAGGCAAAACCGAAAAATCTTTGTTTTTTATGCCCCTGGAATAAAAGATTCGGGAGCATATAGTTTTTGGCATGTCCACCTGTCTGTTTGTCTGTCTGTTTTCCGAAAAACTTTAACATTGGGCATAACTTTTAAATGGAAGCTGGTGATAGAGGTTTCATATTTCACATGTGTATTCCTAATGTGACAATACCTTTCCATTGATACCAAAATTTTTGACCTCATGACCATAACCTTGACCTTTGACGTACTTCTCAAAAACTTTAACATTGGACATAACTTTTGAATGGTTAGTGATAGAGGTTTCAATTTTTACATGTGTATTCCTTGTGACAAGATCTTTCCATTGATACCAATATTGCGCTGACCCTGACCTCTCACATACTTAACAGAAAATGGCCTTTATACTAACAAAGATGCCGCCAGGGGCATTCTCGTTTCACAAACACAGGCTTTATAATTTCTGGCATGCTAGCTATCAATAATGAAAGGTTTTGTGTTCAATTTTAAATAAACTTAATTTATGAAATCATTTCATTGTTTTATTCTTTTTCTGCTGCACATTAATGTACAATATGATTTTATTTTTGATGTTGCATAATTGAACTATACTAGCTGGGCATATGACGTTGGACCACTTTATCCGTCTTTTCAAATCAGTAAAAAAGTTATTGTTTTGAAATGTGGCTATTTTTTCTTTTTTGTACTTTTAAAGGTTGTCTGAAAAAAAAAACTTCTCTGCATCCGGCAAAAATCTTTTTAGAAAGGTTGTGGGCTAAAATCCTGGTACTGGCACTATCAGTATTCAATGTCAGTATGTCAATTAGAGTGTGCATGGGTATCAGGTGAGCGTTGTGCCCCCTGGGGCTCTTGTTATAATCATTGGAGGAGTTATATGCCCTTGTAATTTGAAGTGATGTTGAAAAAAAGGATCAAAATGATGATTTTCATATATAGATGTATCATGGAGAGATTTAGGTTATGTTTAAGTATAGCTCGGGTCATATTATTTTTTATGCTGGCTTGGCATTTTAATTGCACTTACAAATTATGTCTAGTTTTGAATTGTCTGATCAAGATTCATCATATGTAACCTAGTCTTGTGATATATAAAGCTATTACACAGTCTTTTCAATAAACAGAGTTATGTCCCATTTTAGACAGTAATATATGACATAACTAATTGTGGCATCATGAAATTCTCTTGAAACGGGCATAAAATTTAGGATGGATATGCTTCAAATACAATATTTCTGAATTTCATTTCATCAATTTGTACGTGTGTATTATAATGCCCAATTAGGAGGTAACTTTGTATATTGAAAAGAGAATACACCAAAAATATATCTCTTTTCATTTTACATTATGATGGTATACATGTACGGACGTTATGATTAGCTTTCAGGTAATTAAATGTTTAACTGTAATTATGACCTCTTTGAATTTAAGATAAAATCGTATTAATGTTTTATTGAAATGTATACATTGAATTTAAGAAATAATGTTTTAAACAAAGGTTGCACAATGAAGCTGCATTTTACAAATAATATTTGTATATTGACAGACCTATTATTGTGTGGCTGAATATCCCTTTTCACTTGGAGTCATAAAGGAAATGGAGGGGAATGAGATGGCCATGGTCAATGCTTATGAAAGACGTATGCAGATTGGAAGGTTCTACTACACAATGCAGTCTATTCTTACACATCCCAAACTAGCAAACTGTCATAACAAAGCTCAACTCCTTCTTTTCAATGGTTAGCTTGCTTACTGGTATATGTACTTGTGAAGAAAAGATGACTAATTTATGCACAGTATCATAGTTTACTTAATTTTTTCCTTGTGACATTGATCAAACAAATCTTGTTGATTTTTGGGTATTTTAGCTGTTGATACATTACATACATGTATACATTTCATTAGTTCATCATTTTCTATCTATAACAACTGTATGTATTTAATATGTATGTGATTTTTTTCTAACACTATCTGTAGAAAAGAAGACAAACCCAAGTGAAGTTCTTCTGGATGCAATTAAAATGGACCTTTCCATGCAAGAGGCAAGTTTTACTTCACATCTGTATAATGAATCACATTTAAGTGAAGGCACTAGCATCATTTATTGGAATAAGAAAATCAGAGTATTTTTGGATTCTAAGAATGATCACAAGCGCAAAATCCTTGACACTTTTCTTAAACACTAGACGGCCCATGAATTGATGTTCAGTGAGCCACATTTATAATTTTATGAAAAGACGAAATACATAAACTTCATATCTGCACTTTGAAATACTAAGAAATTATTAGTTAAAATGTTAATTGAAATTATTCGTTGGTCAGAGGTCAAGGTCACAGTACATAGGAGTTAAAAAAACTTCTTTAGGCTCACTCAGTAATTTTCATTGCTTGCATGAATTTTAATCATTTTTGACAGAATTGTTGTCCAAGACAGGTATCATGACCGTTATCAAAGTTCAAGGTCACACTGCTCTTGATAAATAAGGTTTTTAGATGTAATACAGATCAAGTTTGAGTTCAGGTTTGATTGAATTGTTCTGGGTAGAGTTGCAGGACTTGCATTAATGACTTGCATTATTGCCTATAGGTGACATAGGAGGGCTGATTGATATGTTGTGAGCTTCAGTTTTCTGGGTTAAAGAAGGTATTCTGCTGATAGATTATCTCCAAAAAGGACAAAAAATCAAAGGCACATACTATGCTTCACTTCTGACACAGTTACGGGAAAATATTAAACTTAAGTCCTGCGGAAAGCTCACTAGTTAAAGGTGTGTTGTTCCATCAGGACAATGCTCCTCTTCACAAGCCTGTCACTGCCATGGCTGTCATTCATGATTGTGGTTTTAATTTGATTGAGCATCCATCTTATCTGATCTTGCTCCATCAGACTTTCATCTATTCCCAAAACTGAAAGCAGCTTTTTCTGACACCCACTTTCAGTCCGATGATGATGTCATACTTGCAGTGGATGGTTTTTGACCAGTCAAGATAAGGAGTTCTTTGAAAGTAGTATTGAGGCCCTTAAACACCGGTGGCAAAAGTGTATAGATACAGAAAGGGATTATGTAGAAAAATAATGCAAAATATCTGATGAAATTCAAATCCTTAAATACGCGGCTCACAACATATCAATCAGCCCTCGTATATCCCTTGGCGATCAAAAGCTTGTCTTAATACAATGTATTTGTAATCTATTACAAATATGCACATGGTGTAAAAAGATTAATAGAATCTCTCCCCAGATGTGATCAGGGACAAGGAAATCCAACCCGAGTGTCCAGGATTTGCTAAGACTTTTTTTGTACCACGATGAGGCTTGCCAAGTTGTGGACAAAAGCAAACCCTAGACACGAGGATTGGATTTCCGTGTCCCTGATCACATCTGGGGATTGATTATTTTTCTCTCACTATCTAAAAGAGCTAAAAATGAGGTTTTTATGTATTTTTTTTTTATATTATGACCGGCTGATGCTGCAATCATGTTTGATGTCACAATGATGTTACAGTTAAAAGCACCCTGCAGGGTGAGACAACATTTTTCCTGACACCTTATTTTACAGACAAATCAGTCTCAAGTGAGAGAATATACTTTTCCCTATTATTGTAGGAGGATGCATGTATTCCAGCAGTCATCACTAGATTTGGGGTACCATTAGACCGGCTGGAGTCTGTAGATCACCAGTATGAGTATGATGCTTACATACTTTACAATGCAGAGACACAGAGTTACACGTCAAGGCACAATGTTTACAGTGAAATTACTGATAGACTTAGGGAGAGAGGTCTGAAGATCTATGAGGAGGCAGGGGGCCAATCAGAATTTGCTTCAATAGGGAGATGTAGATGGTTTATATATATCCTTACCAAAGATGCCCTACATAGTAAAAATAATACATTGAAAATGCTGTCGGCTCTGTCACAAAGTGTAAGTGAGCAAAGGGTCAAGGTTATTCCTGTATTAGCGGAGAGAGATGTTTGTTATTCAGACATTCCAGAGTCCATCAAGTGGGTAACATACATGGATCCTTATCATGATAAAGACTACTTGGATAGGCTGTGTCATATACTGAAAGGTAAGCTATAGAAAATAAAATGTATCAGTTTTGCTGCAAGAGAGAAGCTTTCTTGATATAAAAAATTCAAATTTGTTGCACCATGAGACGTGCGTGTTTTCTTAGAATAATACGGAAGTTTTCCAACTCTTTACCTTCTTGAAGAAAATTTCTTGCAAATTTTAATGCGCCAGACACATGTTTCAGATCCTCATCAGCCAAAGTGATTTTCAGACAAAACCAAAATTCATTTCAGTAGCGCCCTGCTACTTTGATTCAGCCCTCTACTTTGATTTTTAGGAATTTTATCTTCTCAGCAAAGGGTGTGCAGCTCCAATTTTGTGATGGGTCGCGATCGATCAGTAGAATAGTTAATAAGATTTATATCCAAAATAGATGTAGCATTTGAAGAAAGTAATTACAGTAGAATAGCTTTTGAAATCACAATGTATTACTTTATTATGGGTAACATCTATGCAGGTGAGGATATTCCTTTTTGTGTAGAGACTCATCTACCAGCTGGTGATATTGCGTATGGATTGGCCTGGGCATATATTATCAACTACTTGGAATATGTACTATCAGGTCAGTCATATTAAAGATACATGTAGGTATAAGTCACTCAATCATGTAGCTGCACAGAGAGACATCTATTTCTCCCCTCCTCCTCTTTCCATTGTTAAACACAGCATCCAGCAGGTTTCAAGGACAAAATGTACAAATGTAAAGTAAAAAAAAAACAAACAATTAAGTGTAAAGTGCAACTGGAAAAACACAATTTTGACTACTTTATCATGCAAAAATTTAAGTGAAATTGATTTAATTTAATAGATCTCACTTAGTGGTAAATTTCAGTGTAAGTATTATGATCGTCAGTGTACCTTAGTGGTAAGTTTCAGTGTAAGTATTATGATCGTCAGTGTACCGCAATGAAACTTCATTGACAAAACTCATTTTAGGTGGGTCATTCCCATTCTAATTTTTTCCATGACTTAAATGTGACACTCTCCATAGGCTCAGTGTTAAATTTGGCGAAGTTACACCATAACTTGACATTGAAAACACCCCATCTAAAAAGTATTTTGTTTATCCAGTTTCCGAAGTAAGCCATGCCGACAGTAACAATGTTTCATTAGATATCTAAAAAGAAATCAGAGTTCCAATACATGTCAAAGTGTCAGATTTATTCTTTGGGCTATATTATCTTTCTTTTGATAATTTCTCAGGAAATTTTCCAACTCAAATCATAGAATCGCTACAGAGAACAGACCACGGATCAGGGGATGAGTATGTGTGTTCAATAAAGCTGTACATAATTATACCTCAGAGTTGCCGGATTACTAAAAATAGACTGGATCAAGTAGATGGAGCCGTGTCTCATTACCAGACCTTTAAAAATGTTGCCAAGGACCAGAGTGGAAGACAAATCAGATCATATGACTGTGATATGTACTGTATTGAGAAGGATGGGAAAAAGGTTAGACACAGATATTTTCAAGGGAGTTAATAAAATTTGCATCCACTGTAGAAAGGAAATGTATTGTGAAAAAAAAACTCTAAAACTGCTCTCCATATTATCATTGCTCATTCATTGACAAAATTATCAATTATTTTGCGATCATTATTTATTTATAGATTCTTCTTCACTTTAATGACCTTGGTTTTTAGGTATTTTTTGTTGGGCAGTATGCTTCACCAGTATTGTGTATGTCAGAGATGAAGGACTTTAACATAGGTGGGATGAATGACCATGATATCAAAGAACAAAGCTGGCAGTTCTGTGTGATAACACAAAATATCTTGGACAGTACATCAGCTAAACAGTATAGACACCTTTGTGAACTTGTGTGGTACAATGGTCAGTATTTATAGACTGATATAATTGTGAACTTGTGTGGTGTAATACTAGGTCGATCATACAGACATCTCAGTGAACATAAATATTTCATGTGGGACATTAGGATGATTAAGGCATATAGGAATTTATGAATTTGTTTGGTACAAGCATATTGGAGCTTATGACTAAGGCATACATACATTTATTGGTTCTATGTTAATTAATGTGATGGAACAGTTTTAAGTCATACCAATTTGATAAAAGAGGAGTTTTGGATAAGTCATACCAGTTTGATAAAAGAGAAGGAAATCCATACATTTATGTGAATTAATTGTTTGATGTAATGAAATTGAAAAAGCATCTAATATGTTAACTTATTTGTGAATTTGTATGATATTTCTTTTGTACAAGGATATTATATGATAAAGCTTTTTCTTTACAGATGAAACAACAACTTTATCAGAAGAGATGTTCAGAAGAATCCAGTTATCAGATGACACAGAGGAAACCATATATAGAAGGGATTAACATCTACAAACAGAGCACTCATGACATGTGACTCTTGATGTGATCGCCTCTTGACCTTAATACGAGATTTGTTTGAACAATGTCATTCAACATTTGAAGTGGGGTTGTAATGAAAAGTTAAAATAAGAATAAATTATGTTTGAAAAATGGAATTTCACTTTCAAATTCTCAGTTTTAGATTGTTGACCTGCAATGATAATGCTGGAGCCTTGTAGGATGTCAATTCCTTAATAATTTGGTTCTGATGCAATATCTTGCATACTTTTCATGGTGTATAATTTATTTACCATGCCATACATTTATTTCAATTTGCATGAGTATAGAAGGTTTTGTTCTAATGATTTGCTTCAATTCATTCCTCATTCAATTCATGTTCCATTTGAATGAATTTCCTATATTTTATTAAATACAAAGGGCCTTGACATCAACTCTCTTTGTGAGTTAATAAGATTCCACTTCTCTTAATGCTGATGCCATTATAATAGCTGTTAATCTACTACTCATCATATCGATTGTATGTGTGCCTTATTTATATTTCATGCCATTTTGGATATTGTTATGTATATCATTATTGGTTTAATGAATAAAGGATTGGATTGAAATTCATCTTGCATATTGAACTTCTTTTAATGTATAATACTCCACTCAATTTGACAACATAAGAAGAATGGCTAGGGATATCAGCTTTATAGGACACTATATAGAACTCTTTATTAACCTCTTGCTACTATGTTGAAGAAGGGATTTAGCATCACTGCTGTATGTCCTTGTTATCCCCCTGCAATATAGTTGCAGGGGGATATAGTAATGCCGTCTTTTATGTGTGAGTGTGTGCGACACACTTTTTTATAGCTTAGAGGGCACAGTTTCGATTGGAGGTTGACCAAACTTCATACACTTACTGCTAATGACAAGAAGAAGAACCCTATTGATTTTCAAGGTCATAGGTCAAGGTCGTAGATTGGAAATTGTTAAAATCCTTGTACACAGCCTTGAGGGCACAGTTTTGATTGGAGTTTGACCAAACTTCATACACTTAATTATTGCTACTGACAAGAGGAAGAACCCTACTGATTTTCAATGTCATAGGTCAAAGGCCAAGGTCACAGACTGGAAATGGTTTAAATCCTTGTATACAGCCTAGAGGACACAGTTTTGATTGGAGCTTTGCCAAACTTAGTACACCTATTGCTTATAAACAGAAGTAGAAACCTATTGATTTTTAAGGTCAGAGGTAAAATGTTTTAGATGGAAAAAGGTTAAAATCCTTGTATACAGACTTAAAAGTGCACAGTTTTTATTGTAACTTAACCAATTTTGTACTCTTATTGCTTATGTCAACAGAAAAAAAAATACTTTAAAGAAACCGGTATTTGTTGAAGGCCACTGTGCCTTTGATGTGGGTACATCGATTTTTCTTGCTGTGCGTGGCGATGCAACACTTTGCGTTGCCTACGTTTTATTTTTGTGTGTATCTGGACCTTTGTGAATGCTTCCAGTGAGGAGAGGATGAATAGTATTGATTTTCAAGGTTAAGGATCAATGTCAATATGTACAATGTACTCCAGCCTAAACCTTGTTATTAACACTGAAAACAAAGTATGCAATCATTACATAATGATGAAATCCTCTGTAAATGTTCTTCAGGGGATGTGGATGAATCATATCAATTTTCAAGGAAAAGGTCATGAGTTGGCAGAACGCTGATGGTCAAGTCCATAAATGATGCTTTGAAATTGTCTTTCTTAATTAGTTTGTTATTGCTTAATTGTGTGTTAGCTATATTTAAAAACTTATTTTTAGTGAGTTGTGAAGAAAGTCTATGGAGCAAGAGTTGGCATCGACTTCATTTGTGTGGACAAATCTTTAATCTGTGTTATATCTTGTGAGCTATAAGGGTTAGGGCTCTGATATTTCACATGTAGATTCCTCAATACCAGAGCTCACATTTGATGGAATGACTATTGACCTAGTGACCTTGAAAGTTTACCTACTTCAAAAAAGTTTTAACAAGGGCTAAATCTTAGATATTTCACATGTGGATACCTCATGACCAGACATTTCCTTTAAGTTTTATGCTTTGGGTATGACTTGCATACTTTCCCGAATCTTTAACCTGGGCCATATCTTTTGAAATATCAAGGATAGAGCTTAGATTTTTCACACGTGGGTACCACTTGACCAGATCTTTCATTTGAGGCCTTGACTTTTCACCTATTTACTTTGAACTTAATGTTTGACATTCTCTTCTTTAAAAAAACTTTAAACTTGACCATATATTTTGAACTTTAAAGGATAGAGCTTAAGTATTTCATACGTGCTGATACCCCAGAATCAGGCCTTTCATTTGAGACTTTGACCTTAGAGTCTTACTTACTGTTACAAATCTATAAGAGATAGAGCTTGGATATACCTCCTGACAAGACCAATCTAAAGGGGCTTTGATTTTTGACATAGTGCACTTCACCTTTTAGTTAAACAGTTCTTGCAAAACTTTAAAGTTGGCCATATTTTATTATTTCTTAGAATATCCATTTTATCATCAAAGACCTGCACTTCTAGGAATGTTCTGACAAGTCTTATATATTGAATTAAAACAAAGGAGGGGATCGCCAACAACACCAGGCTGCAGCACCCACAACAAAACACCCAATGCAAAAACACAGAGCAGACAAGCACAGGAAGAGACGCAAAAGGGACAAGGAACGTCAACGCACAACACAGAAACATCAAACACAAAGGACTACACATAGACCAACGAGACCAATGGGCAACCGGTGCACTCATTTGAATAATTCAAACAATAAAATAAATTCCTTTTGTTTTTGAAAGTTGCATTTTCAAAACCAAGCCCATTTTAAAATAAAAGTGCATCGTTAGTGCCAAAAGCAACTTGTCAATAAAGAGTGTCTCAAAATCGCAGGAGGACAGGGTCTTACACATTTCATTTCGAAACGATTCTTTGTCTTAACTACTTAGTATTTTGGAAGTTCGGAACCGTCCGAAAGATGACAATAAAATATTCTGATATATGTAAAGTAATTGACGTACAAACTACCAAAGTCACAGGATGGTAAAAAGAATGTATTATGTTATCGATCAACTTATTGATTATTTTAAAAATATTTGTTGATAATTCCTATTGATGAATTCATGTCATGGTTGGCTATAGGTCGATATTTCGAGGAAAAAGCTCTAAATTGCAATTTTTTTTATTCGAAATTCCGATAGCCCTGGTCGATAAGCATAAATACATTCTCAGTGTTCCCAATAAATCATTTATTGGTTCGTTTCAGCATTTGTGTGAGAATTGTTCAAGCATGTTATATAATTTTCCATTTCATGTAATAAAACCGATTAATGCAAATGATTTATGATAAAACGATTCCAGGAAATGAAATAATGCGTAAGAGCGCTGCCAAATATAGCATGACGACCGATCCGATTTACGGGCACGAACTGCTTACCCCACACCTGGTGATGGCATATAAATATAGGAAAACAATCATATAAAGTAGTTACAAACTTCACTGAAAAATGACCGAAATAGAAAAAAAAATCAAATTCAAGGAATTGTGGTCCCCCGCTTTTGGGTGTTTGTCTTTAAAGAATGTTTACAGACCCCCTCCCTTCTTAAGTTTTCATAATATATCTCATATATTATCAACATTCTAAATATAAAGGGTCCAAACTTTTGTTTTGTTACCAAGGGACAGGGCTTATGAAAAGTAATACGTATGCACATGTGAAATATTAAAGTCCTATCATTTAAAGTGCCATCCAAAACTTATGGTCGAGGTTGAAGTTTTTAAATGTGGGTCAACATCCAAGCACGAGGACACAAGGTCAGAATGTTGTTACCAACAGAAAGGCCTTGTCACAAGGAATACATATGTGAAATATGAAAGCCCCATCACTTTTCGTTCAAAAGTAATGGTCAAGGTTAAAGTTTTTGAAAAGCATGTCAAACTCCAATGTCAAGATCACAAGGTCAAAAATTTTGGTCTCCATGGAAAGATCTTTTCACAAGAAATACACATGTGAAATATCAAAGCCCTATCACTTTCCATTAAAAAGTGATGGACAAGGTTATAGTTTTTCTGAAAAGTAGGTCAAAGTCCAAGGTCAAGGTCACAAGGTCAAAAATTTTGGTATCCATGGAAAGGTCTTGTCACAAGGAATACACATGTGAAATATGAAAGCCCTATCACTTTCCATTCAAAAGTTATGGTCAAGGTTAATTTTTTTGAATAGTAGGTCAACGTCGAAGGTTAAGGTCACAAGGTCAAAAATGTTGGTATCCATGGAAAGG
Source organism: Pinctada imbricata (assembly GCA_033119305.1). Lineage (NCBI taxonomy): Eukaryota > Metazoa > Mollusca > Bivalvia > Pterioida > Pteriidae > Pinctada > Pinctada imbricata. The sequence continues at coordinate 55,489,026 of VSWD01000008.1, read as the reverse complement.
TCTTTTCACAAGGAATACACATGTGTAATATCAAAGCCCTATCACTTTCCATTAAAAAGTTACTGTCAAGGTTAAAGTTTTTAATAAGTATGTCAAAGTCCAAGGTCAAGGTCACAAATGTAGGTCAAAGTTCAAGGTCAAGGTAAAAAATTTTGGTATTTATGGAAAGGTCTTGTCAAAAGGAATACACATGTGTAAGATGAAAGCCCTATCACTTTCCATTCCAAAAGTTATGGTCAAGGTTAAAGTTTTTGATAAGTAGGTCAAAGTCCAAGGTCAAGGTCACAAGGTCAAAAATTTTGGTATCCATGGAAAGGTCTTATCACAAGGAATACACATGTGTAATATGAAAGCCCTATCACTTTTCATTCAAAAGTTATGGGCAAGGTTAAAAGTTTTAATAAGTAGATCAAAGTCCAAGGTCAAGGTCACAAGGTCAAAAATTTTGGTACCCATGGAAAGGTCTTGTCACAAGGAATATACATGTGAAATATCAAAACCCTATTACTTACCATTCAAAAGTTATGCACAAGGTTAAAGTTTTTGTGACTGACGGACAGGCGGACGGACGGACAGACGAACCGGTTTTAATGTCCCCGCGCTTTCGCGAAAGCGGGGGACAAAAAACTGCGATAATCAAAAGTATAAATTAAAAAAAAAAGCAAGAAAAAGATATCTATTGGAGCGGTTCTTTTATAGGGTTTTTTAAACAATATAAAATTGAGTAACACTGTCTACAAATTAATAGTATGTATTCAGCACCCACGACAAATTACAGCAAAATCCATCTGCGAAAAAACAGACTAGACAAGCACAACAAGAGACACCATAGGGACAAGGAAAACCAAACTAAAAAGACTACACCATGACACTTATCACTAAAGACTTCACCATGACACTTAACACTAATGACTACACCATGACACTTAACACTAAAGACTACACCATGACACTTAACACTAATGACTACACCGTGACACTTAACACTAAAGACTACACCATGACACTTAACACTAAAGACTACACCATGACACTTAACACTAAAGACTACACCTTGACACTTAACACTAAAGACTACACCTTGACACTTAACACTAAAGACTACACCATGACACTTAACACTAATGACTACACCATGACACTTAACACTAAAGACTACACCATGACACTTAATACTAAAGACTACACCATGACACTTAGCACTAATGACTACACCATGACACTTAACACTAAAGACTACACCATGACACTTAACACTAAAGACTACATCTTGACACTTAACACTAAAGACTACACCATGACACTTAATACTAAACACTACACCATGACACTTAACACTAAAGACTACACCATGACACTTAACACTAAAGACTACACCAAGACACTTAACACTAAAGACTACACCAAGACACTTAACACTAAAGACTACACCATGACACTTAACACTAGAGACTACACCATGACACTTCACACTAAAAAGTACACCATGACACTTAACACTAAAAAGTACACCATGACACTTAACACTAAATACTACATCATGACACTTAACACTAAAAAGTACACCAAGCCACTCAAAAACACTAAAAATTACACTTAACACTAGAGACTGCACATAAAGTTAAAACCAACGAGACCAATGGACAATCGGTTCCGATTTAGGTCAGCAATCTGCCACGTTAGTAGCAAATTGTAGGATATCCAGATGACGTGCGCACAACCTAGAGATAGAGTGAAATATCTCTCTCTTGATTGGGATTGCTAAATGCTACTTGACACTTTCATAATGATTTGTTTTTTTTTGGGGGGGGGGGGGGGCATCGGTGTTTTTTTTTTTTTCAAAAACAATATTTATAACTCATATCTCAAGACCTAGCGCCACCTATTTCAGCCCGAGTACAGAAAAGTACTTAAAGTCTCTGTGCTATTGTGTTGGACTTGCTTATACCTTCTATTCGATCTCAAGTTCATGAGCTGGAGCCTACTAATCATATCCTCTTACTTCTACTCATCATATAGATTTTAATTATGAACCTCATATTCACATTTCGTGCAATATTGGATAATAATTGGTATATGATAACATTAGTTTAATGAATAAAAAATGGACTGAAAATCATTCTTTAAATTCAACTTCTCCTTATACTACTTCAACCGATTTGACAACTTTGATAGGATTAATAGGGATAGCAGCTCAATAACAATTTGAAAAAGATCTAGCCTAATTATTATCTCCTTGCAACTGTATTGTAGAGAGATCATGTAGCGTACTAGTCATGCATCCATGTGTTTGACCTGAGCTTCTTTTCAAAATCTATTCAGTGTTTGAAACCCTTTCCCGTTTGATTACTAAAAAGTTATGTATCATGCTGTATATGAAAATGTTTGTTACAATTTGAAGAACAAACTTTGCAAGAATAAGTTTAAATTTTGCCTTTGCTATTCAAAAATGGGGGAAATGTCAAGAATTTTGCCTAGAAATCTTTAAATTTTAGTCAAACAAATATGCATAAATTATTATTTAAGCAATAATGCTGGGTATGCTTATGCTGTACCTTCAGAGAAAGTATAAATAGTGGACATATCTACGTAACACCAGCATCCCTTAAGAAATAACATTAGTATGCCCTTCTTTATTGTATAGTTAATGATTTAAACTGATTTGTTTGGCTAAAAGAAGCTGTAAAACATACAGAATTCTAGGCAAAGTTCATGAAATTTCCCCTATTTTTTGAGATTCATGTTTTTAAAATACTTGAACTTGTCCGTCTTATATTTGTGTTCCTCAAATTCAAACAGACATTTTGGTATTTAACATGATATGTAACTTTGTAGTAATCAAACGAGAAATGGTTTTAAAAAGTGATATGAACTTGGGTTTAGTGCCACCTTAACCCGGGTTATATCTTTTCAACTACAATGTATAAAGGATATACAGCTTATTTATTTCATAACTAGATCAACCTGATGGGATCTTGACTTTTGACCCAGTTACCTTGACCTTGGAGCTTGACCCTTCTTAACAAAATCTTTAACTTGGTCAGTTCTTAATGTTTCAATGAATCTAAAACCTTTATTGCAAGTGATGTTGTCATCTGAGATATCTTAGATATTTAATCAAGACCTTCTGAATTCCAACAATTTGGAATGAAAGAGTGTCCTAAAATCTTGCGAAAAAATGTTTAAAAGGAAGAACAAGGCCTTGCATATTTCAAAACGAATCCATGATTCGATGCGGCATTTATGTATCAAATTTGATTTAAGGCTGTCCCCCACCTTACAGTTTTTGTAGAAGAAGTTCTGTCCTATCAAATTCCAATTTCTTTAGTATTGCCGAAACGCTATCAACCAACGAGGTATAAAATACAAAATCAATGGGATTACAAAACGTACATTGTGGATCAACTTATTGATTATTTAAATGTTTATTGATAATTCTACCCCAGTAATTGATTAATGCATGTCATAGTTATCTATAGGTCGATGTTTCGAGGAAAAAGCTCTAAATTGCAAATTTTTTTTTTGTGAAATTCTGACAGCCCTGGTCGATAACCATAAACGTATTCTCAATGTTCCCAATAAAACATTTATAGGTTCGTTTCAGTATTACTTGGCGGATTGTTCTAGCACGTTATATGATTTTCCATTTCATGTAATAAAACCGATTGATTTAAATGATTTATGAAAAAATGAATGCCAGGAAGTGAAATAACGACTAAGGGGGTTGATGGTTTATTATCTCTAGGCAGAACTTATTCATCAGGCGACATCCTACTCCAACACAAGCCGCCTCTTTAAAACAAATGAGGGAATCTCCAACAACACTAAGTTGCAGCACCCACACCATAACTCCAACACACCCAATGCAAAAACACAGAGCAAACACGCACAGAAAGAGACTTAACACCAACTCACAACATAGAAACATCAAACACAAAAGACCACACATAAACCAACGAGACCAATGGGCAGCCGGTGCCGACTTTGGACGGCCATCTGCCACGCAAGTAGCAGACGGTGTGATTATCCAGGTTACGTGCGCAAATCCCTCCCACTTTTTCGATTACCCAGTGGTCTCGAAGAACCCACAATTGTGGTATAAAATAACCCCTTCACTGTAAGATGAACATACAAATGTTAAACGTCTTCAAATTCGATAGCATCATTTAAGAACAGATGAATTTACACTATGGACCAGACATGCACGTTTCGGGTACTTAACTATCGTCATTGATCCTCAATCTAACAACGTAGCAGGATGGGTGGGATATGATGTTAAACGTCTTTAAATTCAATAGCATCATTTAAAACCTGATAAATTAACAGCATGGACCAGACATGCACGTTTCGGGTACTAAACCCTCGTCAGTGATCCTCAGTCTATGATGCTACAGGACCCTTTTTTTCAGAAATTTCAAGAATTTTTGATAACAGAAATTTTCGAATGCGTTGAAGAGACAGACGATCAACCGAAGTTGATCGAACTTGGCTACATGTGCCCTCGGGGACTCCTGGTCCACCAGCAGTGACACTCACCAGAAGTGACACTCATACAAACAGACAGCATGACGCAGGGGCCAAAGAAACACACAGATGGATTTGTAATTGTATGTAAAGAACAGAAGGCACACGAAATAAAGTCCGTCCTCTGCCGGTTGTAGCATGCTCATGCATGTTATCACCCGAGAAGTCCGACTGACATTTAGAGAGGACAGGTGGTTTGGGCCCTGTCTTCTCTAAAGAAGATTGGATAGGCACCGCCATGGAGTCCTGTCGTCACTGTCAGTCAGAGTGCAATTCTGAAGAATGCGCTGGTACAAGGCTGTAGATTGGTCCAAAATTCAAGCCAAAATCCAAGCCAGGTGACAGTAGGATCATACCCACGATATAAAAAGGCATTTTGGTGATTCTGACACGATTTCGATAACAATTCTGTCTACTTCTTATTTTGTATATTATGTCACAATAAAATGCAGGTTGTGAAATACCCAATGTAATATACTCTGATGCTTATATAGGTCCGAATTAAAAAAAAAATTGAACATAATTTTTGTAAACTTTCCAGAGAGTTTTTACTTGTTTGTGAAAGCGAAAACCTTGACCTAAATATTTCTTTGTAATTTGCAAATTTTTACCATGAAAATTCAAAACATCAGTACATGCTCTAGCTGTGAAATGTAAATACAGTTATCTCGGAACATCACCGTCAAGCCAGGATAAAATTACTATGTTGAATCCAAAATCATCTCGTTTGTCATTCACACTTGTATGAATCTCTCCATTAACACTTTTGATATTTAGGCCCAAAAATGGTGTTTCTGTGTTTGTAACGTTTGCTTTGTTTAGAGTCAATTCTTGAGGATAAAGAACATTTTCATCCTTTTCAAAAAAAAAAAAAACAAAAAAAAAACAAAAAAAAAAAAAAAAACAGGATCGTAGATAGTAAGAATATCATCCAGGTACTAAAAGTACCAATGAAACATTTCAAATCATCATGTTTTCTTTGCTGTTGAAGATTTTAGATAAATTCTTTTTCATACGTGTATAAAAATAAATCTGCAACAAGAGGCGCACAATGAGTATCCATAGGGTTTAGAGGATCACTGATGAGGGTTAAGTACCCGAAACGAGCATGTCTGGTCCATGCTGAAAATTTATCTGTTCTTAAATGATGCTATTGAATTTGAAGACGTTAAACATTCCTACAACCTGCTTATAGAGTTTCTCACCAAAGCTAACAAATATTCATTGATTGATATTTTTTGTTTGGTGTGATTCATGTTCTTGATTTGGACCTTCGGTCTAAATAGCTTCTTCACAAGGATTTTCAACAACATGGAACTGCACCTCAAACACATGATGCGATTTCTCCGTATTCAAATGGATACTCATTGTAGATCTTTCCCAATTTCCCCCTCGTAAATATGAAAAATTTATGGAAATCATAAAAAAGTAAGATGGTTATTGTTTAGATTGAGGATCACTGACAAGGGTTAAATATCCGAAACGTGCATGTCTGATCCATGTTGTTTTATCTGCTCTAAAATGATGCAAATGATGAAGACGTTAAACATTTGTACCACTTGGCGAGTGTCACTGCTGGTGGGCTAGGGGACCCCGAGGGCACATGTAGCCAAGTTCGATCAATTTCGCTTGGTCGTTTCATCAAACGCATTTGAAAATTTCTGTTTACAAAATTTTCTCAAATTTCTAAAAACTTGGTCCTGTAGCATTGTATCCCAGCCATGTTGCTGCGTCTTTCGGTATATTAAGGACATAATTTTCACAGATTTTGGCCACACTACATTGTTCAGATTGAGGGTCACTGACTAGGATTAAATACCCGAAACGTTCATGTCTGGTTCATGCTGTAGATTTATCTGCTCTAAAATGATGCTAATGAATTTGAAGACGTTAAACATTCATCATGTCACTCTTTCCGTTCAAACTCCATATTACTGATGCTTAAGAGTCTTTTAAAAATGTTAGACATTTAGATGAATTTCCTCTCTTTTTGCACTTTACCTTGTCCTCATTGCTTTTTAATATGGCTTTCTGCAAAGCCGGTATCACTAAAAAGAAGGGAGGAGATCTAAGGCACAATATCCTATGACATATTACATGCAGCCAGTATAGTCGTTACTGCATATTCAACATCAATTTTGATATGTCAAGGAACAATACAGGCTTCTAAAAATAGTCTTCGACCCAGAAAACCTGGCTACATTCCCGAATAAAGAAATTCAATGATCCTACACGAGGTAACATTTCGTACCAAAGGCCTTTTCAACTAACAAAGCAAGGACTTCCTAATTATGCCCTCATGATTTTGACACTTTTGCCCAAAGTTTTGTCTGAAACATGCATTCAAAACTTTACTGAGGGTACATTTTAAAAACAAAGGTAGCACCCACTGCAGACGGATTCAAGGCCTCCTCGGATCAATCCTATTCCTACAGGAACAATAGGAATCTATCAGCACGATATCTGATCCCAGGAAACGCGAAATCTGAAACGTAAATGTACAACTTCATGGAAAATTAAAGAACTAAAGTTAAAATATGATCGATTGCACAATGTTTATTGACTTTTCATTTATTTATCGTTTACAGAACTACCCTTTATCAATGGTGATGGGAACATCATGTTTTTGCGTGTCGGTCGATTGGAAAAAACTAGCTGCTTAATTAACCAGCTAATGCAGTATTGAAAATACACGTTATGAATTTCGAGGTAAAAGATAGAAACGATTCGATGTATATTGATTCCGTTGTTGGTGAAACGTAAACGAAATATTGGTGAATCGAATTCTGTGCAAAAATCAAACACTTTCACGGACTGTTTTGCATTAAATCGTAAATGTTGAGAAGTAATTGATATCAAACAACCCATTCGCACTCGATTTTTTTTACTTCATTATCATGGTATTGTATCGAGTCTTTGGCAATTCATGCACGTTTTCTGACTTCAATATAATCATGGGACCGTATGGTGTTAGCGGACTTATACTATGGACATCAATGCTTTTGAAATATTCAGGTGAGGGCTGTGCATTAATTGATTGTTTTAAGAAAATATATTATAGAGAGGCAATAACTCCTCGGTTTCTATAATGTAGTTTGATAATCATTTAATTTTTTTCTAAACTAAAAATGAGCACAAACATTTTATTCAGATTTCCTCCATTTGCTCAATTATTATGTAGTCCGATATCTTTTGTATGTATTCTATACTAGCTGCACTTAAATGAGTACATGCATATTTCTTCAATTTATCATTCATTTCCTCAATGAAATTCTACTGTATGTGGGGCATGTTAAGTAAATGGAGGAAATGAAAGGGGGTAGATAAAAATTACCTTTAAAAATAATATAGAAGTTTTCCAAATCGTTTCCTTCTTGAAGAAAATTTCAAACCAATTGAAATGCACCAGACACGTGTTTCGCAAAGGAAATCAGTGATAGTTCCAAGTGATAGTTCCAAGTTCAGAGTGAAATTTCCTATAGGATCGATTAAGTAGCATAGTTAAATAAAATTAATGACCAAAGTAGCATTGGAGGGATGGTGCTAGGATGTGAACCTCCTTAAATTTCGATGATATTTTTAGATGTAATGACAAGTTTCTGAAATAGCAAAATAAGAAAAGAGGGGATCTCCAACAAGACTCGGCTGCAGCACCAACAGCAACACACCAAAACACCCCAAGCAAAAACACGAAGAAGACCACACAGCAAGAGACCCAAAAGGAACAAGGAACAGCAAACACGACATCAAACATCAAACAAAAAAGACCGCACACATAAACAAACGAGACTTTTAAAACAGACATCTGCTACGTTTATGTTAGTAAAGATGGTGTTGTTTTCCGGATTACGTGCTCACAACCCTCCCACTTTTCCGGTTATCCAAATGTCTCGAAGAACGCAAAATTGTAGTGTTAAATAACCTCCTCACCGTAAGATGACCATACAAACAAGACAGCACAACGCAGGGGCCCAAGCAACACAGATGCATATGTAAATGTATACAGAAACGCGGGTGGGGCGTACGAAACACAGTCCCTGCTCTGCCGGTTGTAGCGAGCTCATGCATGTTATCATCCGAGGAATCCGACTGACATTCAGAGAGGAGAGCCCTGTCTTCTCTAAAGAGGTTTGGACAGGACCTGTCATGGAGGCTCATCGTCACAGTCAGTCATAGTGCAATTCTTAAGAATTTGCTGTTACAAGGCTGTAGATTGATCCAGTACTATGCCGAGTGTCCGTCTGGTGACATGAGGATCATATCCACGGTATAAAAGGCATTTGACGATTCTGACGCATTTTCGATGGTTATGCTATCTGCCTTTGATCCTTATAATTTTGTTTAAAATTTTAAAAGAAGCTGACTGTAATTTTTGTAAAATTTCCAGAAAGTCTGAACAAGTTTATGAAAGCGGAAACATTGACCTTAAGTGTCTTAGTTATGTGCAAATTTCTACTATGAAATCATTAGTATACGGTCTAGAGTATCGGATGAGCTGTGATATGTAAAGCCACCGTCAAGCCAAGGGGACTTTACTATGTTGGATACAAAATCATCTCTTTTGTCATAAACACTTTTATCACATGATACACCCGTTATGCAGTTTCATAAAGCCATTTCATAAATAAATGATATGATAACACGTTACATATCGCTCTGCTTGAATGCGATTGGTCAAGTTTGGAACCTAATCACATAAACCTTGACAAATGTGACCTTTTAAATATCGGTCAACTGTTAAATTCAGACCCGGAGTCAATATCAATGATTAAAATTGTTGTTGCTGAATTAATTCTTGCAATAAAATACTATTCAAAATTGAAATACTTTTCTCTTACGCACGGAATATCTTTACGATGGGGACACTACTTCTCATGGCGTAGCAGACGACTCCTAGATCACGGCGTGATTCGCCTGTGTAGTTCTCGGAAACGTTGATTTCACGTTAGAAATACACATTTTTAGGCAATATCATGTGATAAAAAGAATCTCAAATGAATTTTCATTTCATACGATGTATTATGAAACTCGTTGTGCGTTTTATATCCCCTCGCCAAGGCTCGGGGATATAAAACTCACAACTCGTTTCATAATACATCGTATGAAATGAAAATGCATTTGAGATCCTATATGTATGAATTTCTCCGTTTGTAATTTTGATATTTAGGTCACAAATTGGTGATTGTGTATTTTTAACGTTTGCCATGTTGAGTGCTCATTTTCATCCATGAACATCGACGGCGGGTGTGGCTAGCCAAACAGGGGATACTCACTCCTCCCGGGCACCTGGTTCCACCTCTAGCTTGCTAGGGGTCCGTTGATCTACAATTAGGTGCTCTATTTGGAGTGCTGTTGAGATTGCCGTCAGGATCTTCTTTAACTCAATTGAGTGTCAATTCTTGTGGATAAATTTCATTCTTGTATGTTTCAAAAACAGGATTGTCAGTAGTGAGAATATCATAAAATACGATATCAAATTGATTAAGGACCAAATTAAAGCTTCTTTCTGGCGACAGAGCTGGAAAGAAGTAATTATTACACTTTTAACATTCAATCACAGGGAACGAGTATAACTGCTCCACACCGCAAAAGAAATATATAATAAGAATATGGAAGTCTCTAAAGTATTCATTTCTTTAGTCTTTATATATTTCATAATTTTATTTCTTCAAAAAAAGTTGTTTGCAACATTTTCAAAAAACAAATCAGATTGGACGATTTTTTAAGGCTTAAGGTTGCTCGTACCTATAGTCGTGAGAGCTTATATTCTCCCTATGATAACTTTTTTGGGGAATTTTCGTGCTTATTATCTTTGAACCTTTTATAAAAACATTTCAAATAGACCCTAGATTGTATGGATATATAATGGCTAGATTTTAATGACTCCAACTTTAACATTACACCCTATGGAAAAATAAGAAAAATTCACAAGTAGAATGTAGAAACATTTTTAAATCAAAAATATATTTGAAACCTGTATTAGCTTTACCAAATGTGCAATTACATGAAAATAAAATATGGGGTTTCCATGTATAATTTCCCACAATTTTGGACCAGAGGTACAATCTACATTAAGATTACTCAATAATATTTTGTTAGAGAATGTGAAAATTCTTATATGTAAGACTAAGCTAAGTATCATTCATAATATGTATAAGACTGACTCTATTCGGAAGCAAGTTTTCTTTTTTACACTCTCAGAGGAAGGCGAAGCTCTGTTGTTATACCCTTAGATATTTTCCCCTTCATAGTCTATACAAGAAAAAAACCAACATAATGACTGTTAGAAACAGCCGGTCCAAACGAACTGTTAAAATCGACTGTTGGACCGGTCACGTGACGAACTGTTGACCGGCAAGATATTTTAGTGTTGTTATGACAACCAGCTTCTTGTTTATTTCGGTTATTTTATTTATTTCCTCAGTTAAAGACGCCGAATAATGTAAATTTAATCATTTTCGTTAATTAGTTGTATTTGAAAAAAAGAACGTTCCCCATGCGGAGCCCCTTGAAAGGATCAAATATAAGAGTTATCTTCCCTAATCACCTGTTTACATCGCGCATTGTTTCAAAATGTCAGCGAGTTGCTCCTGTGAGAGTGACGGAGGAAGATATAACAAAAATATTGGAGGACAGAGATGGTAAAAACATTAAGAATGCAATACGAACTTCACAGAATATTCTAGTAGAATATGTATATTCCATTAATCTCAATCTGTCGCTGATCGCTGATTATACAGCCGAGAAATTGACAGAAGTTGTTGAACGGAGTCTCGATATTATTTTTCAGATTTAAAAAGGTATAACAAAACAGTTGTTGACAGGAGTCTCGGTCAACAGCTAATTTGTTGGACCCTTGGATGAACTGTTGACCTCGGCCTACGGCCTCGGTCAACAGTTCATCCTCGGGTCCAACAAATTAACTGTTGACCTCAACCCCAGTCAACAACTGTATATTAAAAAAAATCTGCATTTTGGACGCCCTTAGTTGTGTACTAAATTAGGGGTCCCTGTAAAGTGCGAAACGAAACAAAAACGAAACGAATTAAATCGAAACGAAACGAAACAAATCGAAACGAAACAGATCGAAATGAAACGAAACAGAGATCTATATGAACACGCCATACGCAGGCGATGAAGGGATGTTGCTACTCAGAAAAGGAAAGTTTGTAATGCTGAAATTGAAGTCGTAACGTTTGTCATAGAGTGAGGTGTTCATGTGACCATCAGTGTCGTAGGACAACATTATGTCCAAATAGGATGCTGAATTATTTGGATACTGCTGAGGTGATCCGCGAATTTTGGATTAAAAACTTTGTATTGATGTATTTTGATGTTCTGAAATTTGAAATAAATGAAAGGTGCGGTGATGAAATTATGATGAAAGTATTCATCCCGTGAATGATAATTGGTTGACAATATGAAAGAATGATAGACATTTACTTGAAAATGTCTGTCGAGTCTGATATTCGAGAACCTAGGGGAAAAAAGGAGTGGGCGGCTCCAAATTTTGTGTAGGGTCGATTCAGTATCTGAAGGATAGTTACTGCTCAGGTAATCCGCGAATTTTAGATTATTGATGGACAACACATTGTCTATGTATCTGTAAGTGAAGTTGAAGTCAGAAGCTAAGTATCTTTTCCCTTCAGAAACCAGAGATTGAATGAATTGAGCTTCGTACGAGTAAAGGAAAATGTCGGCAAGGAGTGGGGCACAGTTGGTCCCCATTGGAATTCTGACAATTTGCTGGAAGACCTTTCCTCCAAACACCACAAAAATGTTGTCGATCAGAAAGTTTAACATCTGAATAATATCAATTTCAGTGTACTTATTTTCAGAATCGGTCTTTTCTTTTACAAAGTAGGTTTTGTCATAGTTAACAACAATAAATTTGTATTTGCGATTACCGTTCTTACTTGTAAACGCATTACTTATAATTTTTGCAAGTCTTTCTCACAATTTAGAATGTGGAATTGTAGTGTAAAGTGTCGAAAAATCAAAGGCTTTGATCGAATGGACTCTACTAAAATGAGTGGATTTCAGATGTTCTAAAAGTTCCTTCGAATTCTTTAAAATCCACATCTGGTTGATTCCACTGCGAGAATATACTGTCGAACAATATTTTTGAAGCCCAGATTTGATTTCAGATAAAACTTTGGTGAGTAAGATCGATACAGATTTGGTAGAACATTTTCAGGAACCAGTGATGAAACGTTGTTTGTACGGATTCTTATGCATTTTAGGTATGCAGTATAAGTATGGCAAATCTAAATCTAAATTGTAAGTGTCGAAGCCAAAGGAAGCAAGAGCTGATTTGTGGTTATCTATGTGTAATATGTATACATCATTAACGCTTAAAAATTCGATTCAATTTTCACTTCCGGGTAGTCCTTGACTCATTGTATCTCCTCTTTTAAAGAAGGTAAATTTTTACGACCGGCGTATATATTTTTCCTGTATAAACTTCCAGATCACTTCCAGATAAACTTCAAGTTATTCAGTGGAAAAGTATCAGAGTGAAGGAGGTCATTTTGATGTGCTGAACTACAGCATTAGTGCATCAAGGTCTCAAAGACGGTACCATTGATTTTGTGTGTATATATCTTGTAAAAACAAATAATGTGGAAAATTCATCATTAGTTATCTTCAGAGAATTTTTCTTTGGCCACAAATTAATAACCTTTATGGAAATACCGTCACTTGAAAACCTTCAGTCTGAATCATCATAAAAAATATAGGAGGGAAACACCTTTCTACCGACCTTGACCACATTTTTTTATTTTATCTTTAATCTATTGGAGCCGCTCATTTTCGACAAAAAAGGTAACCTAAAACTTTGAGATAATATATATACGATATAATGGTCGTCTTTGTCACTTTTGGCTTTCATGATCATTTGGCATAAAGTTACTGATTAAGATTCATTACCCGAAATGTACATATCTCAGACTGATATTACCAAATTACGCCAGTACGCCAGACGGTGTGCAAAAAGGGAGAACGTGGAAATAAGCACAGTCTCAGACGGGATAAAATCCATCGGAGAATTACTTAAAAGAAGAATATGGCGTCTTCTGCACTCAGTTAACATCAGACACGAGTCAATTTTCATGACCTTGTTGTTGCCAAAGAACTTTCTATGAAAAATATACTTTGTTCCTGCTGACAACGCGGCAAACAATTTTACTTTCGTATGCAAGTCATACTTTTTCTAATGCCTGAGAGAGGAACTAGGATTACATTCAGCACCTGGAAATCCAACTTACACATTTATGACTATGGGTATTACAAAACCTGTCTTTTATGGTGATATGATAAACAAAATAAAAAGGATCAAAGGTAGGCAGCATAACCATCGAAAATGCGTCAGAATCATCAAACGCCTTTTATACCGTTGTATGATCCTAATGTCACCAGACGGACACTAGGCTTGGTACTTGACCAATCTACAGTCTTGTACAAGCGCATCCTTGAGACTTGCACTCTGACTGACTGTGACGACGGGACTCCATGACGGGCCCTGTCCAAACCTCTTTAGAGAAGACAGGGCCCCGACCACCTGTCCTCTCTGAATGTCAGTCGGACTCCTCGGGTGATTACATACATGAGCTCGCTACAGCCGGCAGAGCACGGACTGTATTACGCATGCCCTCTTTTCATATCCATTTACATATTCATCTGTGTCTATGGGGCCTCTGCGTTTAGCGGTCTTGTTTGTGTGATGTCATCTTACAGTGAGGAGGTTGTTTTACACCACAATTGTACGTTCTTCGAGACCTCTGGGTAATTGGAGAAGTGAGAGGGTTTTGCGCACGTAATCCAGGATAACCACACCATTTGCTACTTGCGTGACAGATGGCCTTCCAAAGTCGGCACCGGTTACCCATTGGTCTCGTCGGTTTATGTGTAGTCTTTTGTGTTTGATATTTACATGTCGTGTGTCTCTTTTCCGTATCGTGCTGTACTCGTCTTTTGTGTTTTTGCATCCGGTGTTTTGGTGTTTTACTGTTGATGCTGCAACCTGGTGTTGTTGGAGATCTCCTCCCTTCTATTTACAAACTTATCTGTTTCTGAAATACTGACAACCACACATCTGTGCTTTAGTAATCTGTTCTTGAGTACTGATGACTCTGATCTTGAACTACCTTATATCTACTGGATTCCAAAAATGCACAAAAATCCTCACAAACACTGATTCATTTCCGGTTCGTCCAGGTGCTCCACAAAACCTCTTTCCATTTTGCTTAACTATTAACTTGCATCAAGCAAGGTCTTCAAATATACTGCGAAACAACATATTCCAGAAATGGAATTAATCAGATGTGGATCCCAAAGAATTCTAAGGAACTTTTGGAAAAAGTTTTTAAAAGCCACCAATTTCAATCATATTACCAGCTTAAAATATTTCGACTTCTCCGCGCTATACACTACCGTTCCACACCAAAAGCTAAAAACAGACTGGCAAATATTATTCGCAAAACTTTTCTTTCAAAACACGGGAACAGGAGATACATATACCTTGTCATAGGGCGGGGGGATACTTATCATCCGAAATTGACAACATTTTTGTTGTGTTTGGAGGAACTTTATTACAGCAAATAGTTGGCATCCCTATGGGTACCAATTGCGTCCCACTACTTGCGGATTTCTTTTTTTACTCATACGAAGCTGACTTCATCCAGACATTGCTCTCGACTGGGCGAAAGCACCTCGCATCTCAGATCAATTTTACCTTCAGATACCTAAGTGACGTGTTGTCCATCAAATGTCCTCATGAACTAGAGATCAAGGAAACAACCGAGAGCGACAGATCCGCTTGGAACTTGAGTATACTTCTATATTTCGACGCAAACGGCAATTTGAACACCTCACTGTATGACCAGCGTAATGATTTCAGCTTCCACATAACTAACTTAATGCACATTCCGTCTTCTCCTGCCTCTGGCGTTTTTGTTTCTCAGCTCATACGGTACGTCAGGGCATGTTCCAGACGGCTTGCAAGTTAGCTACTTAGAGTTACCTTCAAGTTAGATAATCTTTAAGAAAGTTCTTCGGTCGCTACGGGGATATAGTAAAAACACATCAGATCCCCCATTCCAGAATGATTAGTGACATTCTACATTGTGACATTCTGGATTATGATTGAATGGTTGTTATCATCACCAAACAAGAAATACTTACCTGATGTGTACATCAATATGTACATCGATACAATCACGACGAGTTTCCATGGAGCTGTTGCGACGGGTGTTGCATGCAATCACGCTGACTTTCCCCGGGCACCTGGCCTCACTTCGGAATGTTTTTCATTCCGAGGTTCGCAACCGTTCCTATGGAAATTCTAATGATTTTGCCTTGCATTCTTGACCTTGAGACTGAATAAGTGATAGGTATTTTTAATGTCTCTGGCAGTAGAGTTGGATCCTGGAAAGTGCTAATATGATAATTGTGTTTTTAATGTGCTTGCTATATGTATCAGAGAATAATTCATATTTCCACTGCTTTGAGATTTAGTGAAATAACTGAAGCAAAACTTAAAATTAAAAAGAGATACATAGGGATTTCAAAACCTTGGTAAGAGACTCGTGGAGCTTAGCTTTTTCAGCTCCACCAAAAAGCCGCATCCGAATACTGCATACTGAGCACTAAGTCTTTTTCATAGACGATGTCTTCAACACTGCGACCAGAGAGCAGCCTCTTGATCAAGAGTGGTTTCACACAGTGTATCAAATTTGAATGTTCCATTTATCCTATCCCTATCAGTGGTGCATTTAGCCAAAATTATTCTATTTCCCTCCAATGCTTATTTGGTCATAGTTTATATTGAACTATGATACTGAATCGAACTTGCACAAAATTTGGAGCCGCCCACTCCTTTTTTCCCCTAGGTTCTCGGATACCAGACTCGACAGACATTTTCCATTAAATGTCTGTCATTCTTTCATATTGTCAACCAATTATCATTCATGGGATGAATACTTTCGTCATAATTTCATCATCGCACCTTTCATTTATTTTATTTTTTTATTTTCAAATTTCAGAACATCACAATACATCGATAAAAAGTTTTTAATCCAAAATTCGCGGATTACCTCAGCAGTATATATCCGTCGGAGCTTGAAGTCAAAGAAACTACAGAGACAAATAATTCAGCATCCCATTTGGACATAATGTTGTCCTACGACACTTATGGTCACACGAACACCTCGCTCTATGGCAAACGTGGCGACTTCAATTTCAGCATTACAAACTTTCCTTTTCTGAGTAGCAACATCCCTTCATCGCCTGCTTATGGCGTGTTCATATCTCAGTTGATACGCTATGCCAGAGCAAGTACCAAATATGCGGATTTTGTTCTGAGAGCTAGGCGTCTTTAGGATAAGCTTCTCAGTCAGGGATACGTATGTGACCGACTAACATCGTCACTGAGGAAGTTCTACGGTCAATATGGGGAACTCGTCATACACTATGATGTCCCACTCTCCAGAATGGTGGATGATATTCTGTCATAGACCATTTGAACCATCCAACCAAAGATTGCACTCTATGTCTTCCGAAATGGAAGTTACTTGTTGTGAAAGTTCTACCGAATTGAAGCGGCGGGTGTTGCATGCAAGCATGAGATGCCTACTCTTCCTTGGCACCTGGTCTCACTCCTTTACTGGGAGTTCACTTCTTTTCATATGGTGGAGGTTTTTGTTTGTTTGCTTTGGTTCCTGTTTTATCCTGATTTTGTATGCCTTCGGTTTCTGATTTTCTGAATTATCGATTTTGTGCTGTATACAGGGATATGGTCATTATCCATATTTGTCATTTTAAACATGGTTGTAAATGTATTTCCGAAAGTAAAATCCTCATCAGTGATGCTTCCAGCCAAAGTGATTTACAGACAAAATTCATTTCAGTAGCGC
The DNA here is from genome assembly GCA_033119305.1 of Pinctada imbricata. NCBI lineage: Eukaryota > Metazoa > Mollusca > Bivalvia > Pterioida > Pteriidae > Pinctada > Pinctada imbricata. The sequence continues at coordinate 55,471,591 of VSWD01000008.1, read as the reverse complement.
CCTTTGGTATTTCTTAAAATTAAATTTGTGCAATTTCTTTGCAGAGAGTGCGCGGCTCCAAATTTTCTGTAAGGTCTATTCAGTAGCAATGTTTAATAAGAACGATGATCAAAATAGAAATATAGGGTTGCTGCTCAGATGTTAACCTCCTTTAATTTCGATGGTATTTTTGGATGAAATGACAAGTTTCCGAAAAAGCAAAATAATATAATGTAAATTGGTTTTTATTCGTCATGTATGCACTTCCGTAATTTTCGTTCGTGCCATCATTGACGAAATTACGTACTGACGAATATGAAAACCCCTGACAAGGTACATTAATATGGTATTACGGGAAAGAATGGATTGATTTAGGTACACTAAACTTGACAGGTAGAGACAAAATATGGAAATGACAGAGTGTAAGATTAAAACGCCATTTCATTAAAAATGAGACATGAACACATAAAATATCAGCTAACAAACAATAAAAGAAAACACCTACGATGGATCTGAAGGTCAATCTAAATGTTTAGTTTTTGGTTTGAATTCATATTTTAGGGATGACGAAACTACGTACTGACGAAATGGTATTTTCTTTCCACGAAACTTGGTACCGACGAAAATAAAGCAATTTACATTATATGATGTCAAATTGATAAAGGGCCAAATTAAAGCTTCTTTCAGGCTACAGAGTTGGAAAGAAGTAATAAGTACAATTCGAACACCAAGCCAAGGCGTAGGAGTTTGTTCCACACTTCAGTATATTACCTGGAATACTTCACAATTAAGATGATTAATCAGTATGTACACTGAATACCTTAAATGAACGTATGCACCGTCACCGGCACCGGTTGCCGATTGGTCTCGTTGGTTTATGTGTAGTCCTTTGTGTTTAATGTTTCTGTGTTGTGCGTTGACGTTCCTTGTCCCTTATGCGTCTCTTTCTGTGCTTGTCTGCTTTGTGTTTTTGCATTGGGTGTTTTGGGGTATTGCTGTGGGTGCTACAACCTTGTGTTGTTGGAGATCCCCTCCTTTGTTATGTAACATTGACTCTTTTTCATAGAAGATACATACGTTAGAATTAGGGTCCACAACTCTTCTGCCATGGTGCAGTCATTGAAATAAGTTTATGTCCATTTATTGAATTATGCCAATTTTGTTTCAGATACTCAAACGACTTCAGGTGAGTGCATGATCCCGTGTGAATGTGGCTACGCAAAACAGATAGAGTACTGGAACAACGTGTCTAACCAAGAACAGCAACTAAAGGAGCTAGAACAAACGTTAGTGGACATACGGAAAAACCTTACTCTGGTAAAGGATAATCTTACCACAGAGAGGATAAAGCTGTTCAGTGCTGAGGACAGCAGACAGTCCTCAAAGCTCATAGGCATAGGAGGACTACTTATCATCTTGGCGGTACCTGTTTTCTTACTGGCTATGGACTTCACTTCCGTGTGTGGTCGCTGTGGTAGACTGAATCTGAAAAACAAATTACCCATAAACTCCAACAAAAACAAAACCACAGAATCCCAGGATACATCTAGCACTTCTACCCTGACGACGAGATACAAGAAGATGAATTGACAGGCAACATTTTTGTGTTTACACGCATATTTGTTTTATTTCGAAATATTTTTACTTGGTGATTATTTCTATGCTTTTTTTTCCAAGATGGTATAAGATAATTTATGAATATGTGTTCGACGTATGAGTATATGTTTTGTAGGCATTGGATGGTCATATCGTTACACAGGATGTACTTTTCTAATAGCAAAGAACAGACATCCGTATCGTTCAAATACATATACAAGTTCACTTGAGATATTTATTGACAGACAAAATCTTAATTCTGCAGAAAATGTTTAAGTCAGACTTACATAAGTGTATTGCCCTTTGATTCGCATGGTCACCGTCAGATACTAGTATATACTGTAAACGTGGTTATTTTCGCAAGGGGGGGGGATTTCACGATTTTAACATCAAGACTTTTCGTATGGGGAAAAAATTCGCGATAAAATTGTATCTCCCATTGTAAGAACGCAACGGGATTACGAAAATGTCCACGTTTACAGGATTTCTTTATAACCGAATGTTTTCGCTTACCTTGATGCAAGACGCTTCGACAGACGATTTCAACATGATCTCTCCTCAAGCTATTCTCATTTTCTTCTCAAAACACTCTGAAGTGTTTCAATCATTGTAATGTATAGTTCAATTTCAATTATATGGTAAAATGACGTTTCCGTAAAACATTATAGCAAAATCCAATGCTTTTATTATCTTATTTTTATTAAGGTAGATTAAATAACATCATAACTTTTGTTTTTTACATATTTTGTCATATCTAAACAAATTAAAAGTATCGTTCAGTTACATTCTTTCTCGTTATTACGACCTGTCTTCCGAATCCCTGTGGAACTCGGATAAGGTAGACCAGAGAAGAAGTTCAAATCATAGTCCAGGAGTCAAACATCCAGGAGAATATGGTATGATTGTGTAAATCTTCATTAACTGGGCAATCGCGAACCCCGAATGGATGCAGAACCAGGTGCCCTGGAGGAGTGAGCGTCTTCTGACTGCATGCAGCACCCGTCCGGTAATGGCGAAATATGTAAATGAATTCATGTATCCCTTTGTTGAACGGTCTACGTTGTAGACGGTAATTTAATAACTTAATACCGTCAGACAGTGCATGAATTTTCTATATTGTTTTCATTTTCGTGCTTAAACATCGACGGTGGGTGCGGCTAGCCAACAGGGATGCTTACTCCTCCCGGGCACCTGGTCCCACCTCTAGCTTGCTAGGGGTCCGTCGATGCTTAATCTTGTGCTCTATTGTAAGTGCTGTTGAGATTATCGTCAGGATCTTCTTTAACTCATTCACACTTTTCCCGACAGTGCAGTAAATTTTCATTGTGTAACAATGATTAGATTAATGATTGAAGTAATGATTAAATGACCATGAGTAGTTTTCTTTAGCTGGCAATGGAGAATTATCCAATTACTAGTGATAATTGTTTGATGGCATAACAATTTCCCTGCAACAAATGGGTTATTCAACTGCTCCTCGGGCTACGCCTTCGGAGCCAGTAGAATAACCCTGACTTGTTTGTGAGATCCTCTTAATAATAACTTTTTATGATTTTTTGATACGATTCAATAATAAATTCCACTCAGTCGTACATATTTGTTTTCGCCATATGGTCGGATGCTCACGTAATCAAATCTTAAACGTCTTCAAATTCATTAGCATCATTTAAAAGTAGATAAGTTTACAGAATGGACTAGACATGCAAGTTTCGGATATTTAACCTTCGTCACTGATCCTCAATCCAAACAATGAAATATGGCCAAAATCTGCGAAAATTGTGTCCAAAACACACCGAAATAATCATACAGAAGTACCCATCAGTTATTCAGTCTTATAGTCGAGAAGGCAAGGCAAAATCATTAGATTTTCCACATGAACGGTTGCGAACCTCGGAATGAACAACATTCCGAAGTGAGACCAGGTGCCCGGGGAGAGTCAGCGTCTCCTGATTGCATGCAACACCCGTCGCAACAGCTCCATGGAAACCTGTCAAATTCGGTGATTGCCTCGATGTACATTTTGATGTACATATCAGGTAAGTATGTCTTGTTTGATGATGATAACAGCCATTCAATCACAATGTAGAATGTCACTGATCATTCTGAATAGGGATGAAGCAAGCTGGCAAGGCTATGATGCTACAGGACCCGGGTTTCAGAAATTTGAGAACATTTTGTAAACAGAAATTTGAGAATTCGTTTGAAGAAACGACCAACCGAAATTGATTGAACTTGGCTGCATGTACCCTCGGGGGCTCCTGGTCCACCAGCAGTGATACTCACCGAGTTGAACAAATGTTTAACATCCTCAAATTCATTAGCATCATTTATTTACAGCATGGACAGATATAACTAATTTAATGTTACACAAATTGAATCTGAGATCGACGATGTTTATCACTGAACTTGGTGACTATTGAAAATGTTTATAATTTGATTGTGTGACCAACGGACACGTAATCCAAATTTCACAACAAAGCGAAGTCTATTGGACGTTATCATCAAGAGGACATTCAAGATGAATTTGGAAAAGATCAACCAGTTTTCGAAGTGAGTCGCGCGGACAGCAGGTGATAAAGGGAAATGGGAAAATATCTTCTTCAAGACTATATTGCAACTATAACAACGAAACACATATTCGCAGAACTAACACACAAATTGGAACATACAAGAGGCACCACAAACAAAAGACTACGATTAAATTTCAAGACAAAATGTAGGTGTAGCCACTAAACAAAAATGATCAAAGTTGAAATTAAGATATTTTGGTAAAATAAACATTACAGAAGTACCCATCAGTTATTCAGTCTCACAGTCGAGAAGGCAAGGCAAAATCATTAGATTTTCCACAGGAACGGTTGCGAACCTCGAAATCTAAGTGGAGAAACAGAATTCTGAAGACAGGTTCATCTGTATCTAAATAGTTTCGGTGATTTGAAGAAGAATGATAATGGACGTACAGGACTGGTCTGCTTCAGCCGTGTACGTCTCAATCATAACTCTGACTCATACTGAAAATATCATCCTCACTCAAAGATACATTACTGTACATAAATGTATTATTAGTAATGTTGTATCGACAGAACTTACTTTTTCAGAAATAAATATGTCTCAGTTTGTTCGTTGATATGTAATAAAGTCCTGAATGTGTTCTGAAGATCTGACTGAACATGATATCACCCGAAGTCTGATCCTCGAAGAGGATCACTGACGAGGGTTTAGTACCCGAAACGTGCATGTCTGGTGCTGTAAATTTATCAGATTTTAAATGATGCTATTGAAGTTAAAGACGTTTAACATTTGAACTACTTGGTGAGTGTCACTGCTGGTGGACCAAGAGTCCCCGAGGGCACATGTAGCCAAGTTCGATCAATTTTGGTTGATCGGCTGTTTCTTCAACGCATTTGAAATTTTCTGTTACAAAATTTCTTGAAATTTCTAAAACGTGGGTCCTGTAGCATCATATCCCACCCATTCTGCTACGTCTTTTGGTACATTTTGGACATAATACGTTTCATAATTTTTGGCCATATTACATTGTTTAGACTGAGGATCACTGACGAGGGTTTAGTACCCGAAACGTGCATGTCTGGTCCATGCTGTAAATTTATCATATTTTAAATGATGCTATTGAAGTTAAAGACGTTTAACACTTTAACAGAACAGTGACTGACACTTAGTTTTTCTCGATAACTAGTATGTGCTATTTGGTCCAATGCAAATTTCTAATGAACATAAAACGAGGACTGATTGATATGTTGTGAGCCTCGGTTTTCTGTGATGCAGAAGGTAATCTGCTAATAGATTATTTCCAAAAATGACAAACAATCGATGGCACATACTATGCTTCTGACACAGTAACGGGAAAATGTTAAACTTAAGCGCCACTGAAAGCTCATTAGTGAAAGATGTGTTGTTCCATTAGGATAATGTTCCTGTTTCACAAGTCTGATTGTGGCTTTAATTTGATTGAGCATCCGACTTATTTACCCGATCTTGCTCCATCAGACTTTCATCTATTCCCAAAACTGAAAGCAGCTATTTCTAGCACCCACTTTCAGTCTGATGATGACGTCATACTTGCAGTGGATGGCTTTCTGACCAGTCAAAATAAGGAGTTCTTTAAAAGTGGTTTTGAAACTCTAAAAGACCGGTGGCACAAGTGTATAGATATTGAAGTGGATTATGTAGAAAAATAATACAAAATGTCTGATAAAATTCAAATCGTTCAATACAATGCTCAAAACAAAACAATCAGTCCTCGTTCAAGTGAAAGTAATAACTCAGTCTATATCTTTAAAAATAACTTGAAATATCAAAATCCTGATTTTCATTTTTATATAAAGACCGCTTACAGTCAGCGGGACCCACGATGTCTTAATTGAACCAAAAGCCATATACACATATAATACATAAAAACCACTAACAGAACCATTTTAATACTCCGAAAAACTCCTTTATTAAAGAAAATCATAAAATTTCCATAGTTTCATCGAATGAAAAAAATATTTGATCTAATATATATATTCTTTGATATATTTCTTTTGATGGAATAATGGAGATAGATAAAAGACATAAACTGTGTCGTTTAAGATTCTTTGCCAAATAAAATGAAACTGTTTACAAACACTATAAATGACAGAATAAACATTCCATAGTGACAATGTATATCTCGAAGAACAGATGTTTAACGTCTTCAAATTCGTAAAGGGTATAGATATTGCTACCTAGGTGGTTTTTTTTTAAAATTATTTTAAAAGAACATCCATCTCCAAAATGTCTCGTGTTACGAAAAAATACATTACTTGGTAATAAATTATGTTAAGAGAAGCACAGTTCTAGATGATGTTGAGATAAACATATCCAAGAAGGTGATTAGTGGTGTAATGGTGGTGTGATGAAATAAAATGATCAAAGTGATTTAAAAGTTGGAGCACATCTAGGTGAATTATTAGTGGTGTGACGATAAGAAATCATAAATTTGAGTCTTTTAAAATGTTTAGCGTCTTCAAATTCAATAGCATCATTTAAAATCAGATAAATTTGCAGCATGGACCAGACATGTACGTTTCGGTTAACTTAACCCTCGTCAGTAAGTTATGTTTTATCATGCAGCATTTGGATGATATTCTGTCATAGACCAAAAATTGTACTCTATGTCTTCCGAAATGGAAGTAACCGGATGTGACAGTTCTACCGAATTGAAGCGACGGGTGTTGCATGCAAACAGGAGATGCTTACTCTTCCTGGTTACCTGGTCTCACTCCCATATCGGGGGTTCGCTTCTTTTCATATGGTGGAGGTTTTTGTTTGTTTGCTTTGGTTCCTGTTTTATCCTGATTTTGTATGCCTTCGGTTTCTGATTTTCTAAATTATCGATTTTGTGCTGTATACAGGGATATGGTCATTATCCATATTTGTCATTTAGTGATACTTATTCAAATGAGTACTCAAGTGAGTTTAGATGTGGTTCGATGAATAAAACTAATTGAGTTTTGATGTGGTGGGATGAATGCATCTAAGTGAGTTTTGATGTGGCGGGATGAATACATCTAAGTGAGTTTTGATGTGGCGGGATGAATACATCTAAGTGAGTTTTGATGTGGCGGGATGAATACATCTAAGTGAGTTTTGATGTGGCGGGATAAATGCATCTAAGTGAGTTTAGATGTAGCGGGATGAATACATCTAAGTGAGTTTAGATGTGACGGGATGAATGCATCTCAGTGAGTTTTGATGTGACGGGATGAATACATCTAAGTGAGTTTAGATGTGGCGGGATGAATACATCTAAGTGGGTTTTGGTGTGGCGGGATTAACACATCTGAAAGAGTTTTGATGTGGCGGGATGAATACATGTGAGTTTGCATATCTGGTCCATGATGCAATTTTATCTGTTCTTAAATGATGCCATTGAATTTGAAGACGTTTAAAATATGATAGGCGAGATGATTATATTTAAGCGAGTAATAAATAAAGCACCGTAAGAATGGTAAGATGAAAACCTTCAAGTGAATCTATATAATCCATGTGAGGCTAGATGAACATACATCCCAGTTTAAAATCTGCCTTTAAATGATGCTAATGAATTTGAAGACGTTAACATTATTAATCATCGTGCGATGAGTTGAACACATTTAAGTGGGTAAATGGTGGTGCGGATAGTTGAACACGTCCAAGTGAGTTAATGGTGGTTAGATGAGTTGAACACATTCAAGTGGGTTAATGGGTTAATGGTGGTGTGGAAAGTTGAACACATCCAAATGAGTTAATGGTGGTAAGGTGAAAATAACAAATTCAAGTGAGTTATCGGTGGACTGATGGCGTGATGCAAGGAACAAAGTCAAGTGAATAAATGTGGTTAGATGAACATATCCAAGTTTGTTACTGATGAGTTGAATTCATTCAAATGAGTTTAATACATTCAAGTAAATAATTTCAATTTGATTAACCAAGTGAATCATTAGATAAAATGAATTATTAGTGGTTTGATGAATTGAGAACATCCAATTGGTGTGGAGAAATGAACATATTTACTAAGTGACTTGATTTGTGCTTTGTTGAAAGGAACATATCAAAATGAGTTATTATTTCTCCATGACGTGAGATGAACACATCCTAGTAAATTACTGGTTGTGTGGTGCGAAGAACACATCCAAGTGTGTGCGTGGTGAATGGTTATCTTTGGCAACAAGACGTAGTGTTTTATGGTCCATCTGTAGATAATCTAAAAAGAGATCATAATTGCAAATCATGTTGAGTTTGAAATAATTTACAATGAATAAAACAGTATACATTATCATATTAAACTTTTAAAGGCGAATTGAGAAAAGTAATCCAGCAAGACTAAGGTGTCGTGATGACACATGTACAATAGATAGATAAAACATTGGAATAAGTAATGTAGACATCATGTTAGAGAAACAAAACGTAAAGAGAACTAGTCAAGTGATCAAATAATATATTGAAGATAACATAGCTGAAAGGAAACTGATGGGGATAGAGGGATGTTGAAGAGATCTCCAGTAAGACTACACTACATGTATGTAAAGACCACACTGAACACATCCACGGGAGATGATAAGTAAAACAACTGGTACCAGAATGAATTAAAGCATTCTGAAGATAAACTCTTTTCTTTATCTATCAATGAATGATTATGATGATTATGTTAATTATTGATGCTAATGATTTATAACAGTATTACTCGTACATACAGTTTCTTGATCTGGTGAAGAATGAAATCTCAAAACATGCATTTTGCTGGTTGAAAAGAATATCGTACTCCGTTATATAATCTTTGTCACCACCATCCTATATAAAGAAAAAAGATGTCCATGTAAAACACTATACCCAAGTCGTGTGTGCAAGTGAAATCAGGGTCTAGGAAAATACCTCATGTACAACCCTTAGTGTCTAAATAAACATTAAAGAAGTACCTTTCAGTCATTCAGTCTCAAAATCGAAAAGGCAAGGCAAAATCATTAAAATTTCCTTAAAAATAGCTGCGAACCTAGGAATGTACTACATTTCGAAGTGAGATCAGGTGCCCGGGGAGAGTCAGCGTCTCCTGATTGCATGCACCATCCGTCGCAACAGCCCCATGGAAACTTGTCCAATTCGGCGATTGTCTCGATGTACATATTGATGAACACATCAGGTAAGCATTTCTTGTTTAGTGATTATGACAACCATTCAATTATAATCCAGATTGTCACTGACCATTCTGGAAAGGGAGATCTGATATGCTTTTAGTATATCCCCGTAGCGACCGAAGAACTTCCTCAAAGTTGATTTCAGCCGTTGTGCAATATAACCCTGAACAAGTAGCTTACTTGCAAGCCGTCTGGTTCTAACGATGAAATCTTCATATTTGGAACATGCCCTGGCGTACCGCATGAGCTGGGAACAAAAACGCCATAAGCAGGAGAAGGCGGAATGCTGCTACTCATGAAAGGGAAGTAAGTAATCATCACGCTTGTCATACAGTCACTGGTGTAAAGCAGATACACGTACCATCGGGTACCTACATCCCGTCATGGCGACGCCGATTCGTATTATATGTTTACATCCTTCAGTATCAACAAATAAGACAGCTCATGTTTGATTTGTACACTCAATGTGAAGATTATGAATGGATAAATGCTGGAAATTAAACAATTTCTTAATTGGTTGTATAATATACAATGATTTGCGGTACCTACATCAAGGAACGCCCGGTACCTACATCATCGTCTTTTTGATTCGGTTGAAAAATAGTGTTCTAACTCGATTTTTATGATCATATGCATATAACCATTTCTTGATCTAAACATTATCTTCACGTTGATTGTACAAATCCAACACGAACTGTGAAAATTATTGATATTGATGGTCGCCATGACGGGATGTAGGTACCCGATGGTACGTGCATTTGCTTTACACCAGTGACAGTGAGGTGTTCAAATGGCAGTGTGCGATATGAAAGCTATATATATAACTTACCGTTCAGAAGTTATTTGTTACAAGGAAAAGTTTTTGACAGTTTGTCCACAAATCTCCGATGCGCATGCATAGAATCTAATTTTGTCGCTTTAAACATCATTTGATACTTAAAACAAGATTAAAATGTGTTTATGTATAAGGGATTACGTCCTGTTCACTAAATCCAGAGCACCCTGTTTTCCGGGTTTTCTTCTTCAGATGACAGAATAAATCGCCAAAGCAGGGTGCTCTGGATTTACTGCCCGCGCGGCTCACTTTGGAAACTGAATAAACGCGATTTTGACTACTTTATGATGCACAAATTTAAATGAAGTTGATACCATTCAATAGATCTCGCTTAGTCGTAAATTTTGGTATATGTTATATGATAGTGAGTACACCCAATCAAGATTATATAGACAGAACATGTTTTGGATGGGCCATTTCCCATGACGTCGTGACGCTCTCAAAAGGCTCAATGTTAAACTCGGCGATGTCTCGGGAAAATTTAACATTGAAAACTCCCTATCTAAATTTAATTTTATCTGTATAATTTGATTGCATAAACCTTCGACCAAGCACATACCAACATTAACGACTTACATTTCTGTTCGGGAGAAAAAGGAGCGGAGCTTTGTAAGACTATGGGGAGAGTGGGAAATTATATTTGATATCTTGTATGCTTTGTACGTTATTAATTTTTCATACATTTATAAGCAAATATGAGTTGATATTCATTATTCATTATCAAAATATTCAATTAAGAAATGACTGTCTTACTTTTGGTGTTCATGGATGTATAATTCTGGTAGGACACGTGCAAATTCCGTGAATCGCGAAGCGATTCTCGGAAAATTTGCACGTGTCCTACCAGAATTATACACCCATGAACACCAAAAGTTAGACAGTCATTACTTATATTTACATTTATCCTACATATTGTCATTTTTATTTGCACGCACATCGCACATTTTACAAGTAACATCGTCAAATGTATTTTAACGTTGGTAAATTCTCCCTACATGCAAAACTTAAACGTGACGTCACAATAGCAACCCAAGTTATTGGAATATAATTCTAGTTGCCTAATGGGCGTTTAACATGGGGAATCAACTAGTAATGTAAATATTCTCAGATAATCTCAGATTGGTATATATTGTAAAGTGAATGTGTATATATGTGTGTATGAAAGACTTTTTTTTCTTTTGTTATTTATCTAAAATAATTCCCAGTTTTTTTTTTTGAAAGATGAATTGATTTCTATGCTTTGATATACACATACTGGATGAAAATAAAGAATGAAAAAAAACATTAACGACTTAGCGAGATATATTCAATTATATAGATTTTTTTTTTATTGTTGCATGACAAAGTTATCAAACAAAGGAAGGGTTCTCCAACAACACCAGGTTGCAGTACCCACAGCAAAACACCAAAACAAAAACACAAAGCAGACAAGCACAGAAAGAGACGCATAAGGGACAAGGAACGTCAACACACAACACAGAAACATCAAACACAAAGGACAACACACAAACCAACGAGACAAATAGGCAACCGGTGCCGACTAAGGACGGCCATCTGCCACTGAAATAGAAGAAGGTGTGGTTATCCTGGATTACGTACGCACAATCCTCCCACTTTTCCGATTATCCAGAGGTCTCGAATAACGTACAATTGTTGAGTAAAACAACCTCCTCACTGTCAGATGACCACACACAAACAAGACCGCAAAACGCAGGGGCCCAAGCAACACAGATGAATATGTCAATGGATATCAAAAGAGGGCGTGGGTTATACAAACCGTGCTCTGCCGGCTGTAGCGAGCTCATGTATGTTATCACCCGAGGAGTCCGACTGACATTCAGATAGGACAGGTGGTCGGGGCCCTATCTTCTCTAAAGAGGTTTCGACAGGGCCCGTCATAGAGTCCCGTCGCCACAGTCAGTCAGAGTGCAAGTTTTGGTTGCACTACACAGTATTGGCCATTGAAAATTGAGCGTTTTCAATGAAAGGCATGCAATAGTTGACGTCATATTAAATAATTTTATATTGCTTATACATTATAAAGCTACATATCAATAAAAAGTACTCCTATTGCTGATTACTAATTTAATTTCTAACTTACATTTTCCCAGTTACTTCAATATCACGATTAGTAGAAATTGATTATCTAATATCTATATTTATGATAACAACAAAAGTTTTTTTAAGTTTAAATGAATAAATGATCATCCTGCGATGTGTATCTTCGAATTCTACAGCATTTTAGCAAACAATCATCCGCTTCCGGTTTGTAAGAAAACTTTGTCTCTTGACTGAAAAAGGCTACAATACAACAGTTCTTACGGTTATTGTGCGATTCGTTTTTCGGATTTTGAAATATCGGCAATTGAAACTGTTATTTCGTCGTGATATGCTTACACATTTTCTGATGCGTTACGAGTCAATTCCACTTCCGGTGTCATTGATATACCGGGTAAGGATTTTTGTAATGAAATATTTCCTGCGAATGCGATATTTAATTTTTTCCCGTGCTAAACAACTTTTCTTGAAAAGTAAGCCTAGAAAAAGATGTTTGGTTAATGGAAGCTCATTTTACGCAATACTCACAAGAGTTATGGGCACGCCTCAATTTTATGGAAAATTCGTTAAGTTTTATTTGCTTATCATCGCTTTTGTAACAAATGCATTCCGTTTAATTTATGTTTTTCTGATCAAACTTGGGACAAACAATTCTTTATAAGTGGTTTGATTGTAATTTTCCGATAAAATACGCGAAATTCATGAAAAGTGTTCAAAATTCACATTTCGTCACGGTCTGTCTCCGTTGAAAGAAATTTCGTTTTTCTTGATTTTAAAGTAAAGAGTGAAATATTGTATATCAATTACAATTATCTGTAAAATAATTTAAAATCCACTTTAACGAGACTCCATACCCTTAGAATGGTAAGTTAGAAATTTTGACAAGTATATAATCCTTTATTTCATCTGAACAAATCCTGTCAGTTAGACATGCTATTCAAAGTTATAGCAGTACAATAGAAGATTGCATGGATATGGGGCATAACCCCTCAAAGTGACTCAAATTTGGCATCCTTCTCAAATGACTTTCTTAATAAACTGTATGTCTATTTGTTGTGTATTTCTTATTCTATAATATGTGCAATTTATTTGAATTTTCACCTGATGCAATTCGAGAAATATGACGTCAAAGTTTTCTTACCTAAATACAGCACTCATTTCTTTGCCAATGGCTAGACACATGACCTCTTACTTTTACATCCGGTCATACTATACATATGAGGTATACAATGGAAATAATGGGCTTTTATCAAGACAACAAGCTTATCATTTCTTCCAAATATCAAAAATCATAGTTATTTCAATTATAAAGCTCACATAATGAAGCTGGACCCCATCTGTCCCCTATTTAAAAAAATTTCCCGACACTGCAGATACTATGTAGTGTAACCTTTAAGAATGCGCTGGTACAAGACTCTAGATTGGTCAAGTACCAAGCCTAGTGTCCGTCTGGTGACATTAGGATCATATCCACGGTTTAAAAGGCGTTTGAAGATTCTGACGCATTTTCGATAGTGATGTTTTCTATCTTTGATCCTTCTTATCTTGTTAATCATGTCACCATAAAATGCAGGTTGTGAAATACCCAAAGTAATATACTCTGTTGCCTGTATTGGTCCGAATTTCAGAAGAAGTTGACAATAATTTTTGTAAAATTTCCAGAAAGTCTTTACCAGGTTGTAAAAGCGAAAACTTTGTCCCAAAAATTTCTTGGTAATTTGTAAATTTATACTATGAAAATCCAAAACATCAGTACATGGTCTAGCATAACGGATGAGCTGTGAAATATAGATACCATAGGACGGTAATCTAGGAACATCACCGTCAAGCCAGGGGAAATAGTTTTGGTGTTTTACTATTGATGCTGCAACGGGGTTTTGTTGGAGATCTCCTCCCTTCTTTTTACTATGTTAAATCCAAAATCATCTCGTTGTCATACACACTTGTATGGATCTCTCCATTAACAATTTTGATATTTAGGTCCAAAATGGTGTTTCTGTGTTTGAAACGTTTGCCTTGTTTGGAATCAATTCTTGTGGACAAATAACATTTTTATACTTTTCAAAAACAGGATTGTCGATAGTTAGAATATCATCCAGGTACCTAGAAGTACCAATGAAATATTTCACATCATCATTTTCTTTCTTTTTGAAGATTTTGGATAAATTCCTTTTCATACGTGTATAAAATTAAATCTGCAACAAGAGGCGCACAATTAGTACCCATAGGAATCCCTACAACCTGCTTGTAGATTTTCTCACCAAATGTTACATAAATATTGTCAAAAAGGAAGGACAAGGCAATACACAGATCACCACATGTCCATGATTTATAATCTGTGGTGGAAAAGAAACCCTTCGATTCAGATGTACAAATATAAGTTTTCTCCTCTCGATCAAGACACCATTTAATGAGTTTGGACAGTCGATCATTTATTTTGTCGTGAGGAAGCTTGGTGTACATATTAGAAAAGTCGTATAAAGATATCGTATTTGCTTCAAAATTTCTTGATTTCATTTTGTCAATCACATCCCCTGGATTTTTAATAGACCAAAAGAAGTTTACACCATTCCTATTCATGACAGTTTCACAGTATTTTGCCACGTGTTCCTTTATAGCCGTGAGTGCTGACGTCAGATTTCTAGGCAAAATTGTAGTTGAGCAGTTGCTAGAATTAGCAATGTATCGAAACTTGTAAGGAGACTTGTGAAGTTTTGGTATACAGTATATTGTAGGGAGATCCAATTTAGAAATAGGGATGCTAAAAGCAGAAATTTCACTGTTATGTTTGTACAAAATATTGGGAACACTTTCATTCCTTTCGATATAAGTATTAGTAGAGGAAAGTTCCGAAACTAAAGTTGATATGTAGTAGCGTTTTCAAATAATTATGGTGTTGTTGGCTGCTTTGTCTGCAGGCGCGAAGACATGTTTTTCATGTAAATCACGTAACTTGGATTTGAAATATCTTTCAGATTTAGAACTTGGCTTTTCAAAAAGATGAGGATTTTTGTGGTAGTTATCTATTCGAATATCTGTAATATCTAAAAAGAGGTTTTTCCAGTCATTCAGAGCATGTGATTCGACTCCTTCCGATTTACACCATCGTTTGGTATAGTTATCTAAAGCTTCCTTTAGCACTTCGCGACATTAAATAAAATCTATCTTGGATGGTCATCTACACTTGGGTCCTTTTTTGAGAAGACCACGGAGCTGCCTGTCTTTGATAATTGAAAAGTCAACTGTAATAATATGACCAGCTGGTTTATATAGATATTCAGATGTTGCACAAAATATCGTTTATCCAGTTTCCGAAGTGAGTCGCGCGGACAGTAGTGATGTGATACGCTTGCATTTATACTAATAGGTGAAGACTTCTCTTATACATATATTAGGGGTGTACAGCGTGAGAGGGAGATGGGAGAAATGTGGCGGGAGGAGGATGAGAGGGGAGGGAGTAGGAAGAGAAGGGAGAGGGAGGAAAGGGGCAGAAGGAGGGAGGAAGGGGTGGGAGGGAAGGGCGAAAAGGAGGGAGAGGGAGGAGTGAGGAAGGTGGTCGGAGGGGAAGGTAAGGTGGTGGGGGGTTGTAGGAAGAGTGTCGGGAGGGGGAGAGGGATACCCTCAATATGTAACTTTGAAAAAATTTAGTTGTAAATAGTCGTGATATGTATATGTGTAAACGTAATTATCAGTTTAATCGATTCTATTAGTCAGGAAGGTTTTTTTCTTCTGATTAAGATAAAATAAATATGAATTACCACAAGAAACGCTTGATCGAACGCAGTTCCTTTTTTGAATCCAACATATGAATCTACATGAGCAGTTTTTAATCTTAGGGAATATTTTCTGCTTCTTACATTTTCTGCAGTGAAGTGATCTGCGAAAAAAAAAAAAAAAAAAAAAAACAAAGGAAATTTATTTGAATTTTTTTTTGCCATTATATATAACAGCATTTGAAATATATTACACTACGAGGGTTGTCCCAGAAAATCGTAGACATCGGCAATAAGAAAGTTGTAAAGGGCTACATTTATATAAACTTTGCACTGATTAATTTGACACACAAATCGGCTTCTGTACATAAACAATCAATATTTTATCTTCAATAGTAAAGTTTTTATAGAAGAAATAAAGATGTAGGGTGACGTCCACCGGCGCATGATATGTAACGTCATGGATTCCAGCGACTGCGGTTAAGTATATGCCTAAAGGAAGCAACTCATAAATTCATCTCATATATTTTATTATAGACTTTGGCACTCATTGAGTAGAAACGAGATACATATTTAATCCACTTGACAGGATTTTCTGCACAGTAAATTTACTTATTTGGACCCTCTCTTCTATTTCTTTTACTGTTGGATGGCGGTCTTCATCAATGACGTTTCTCGCCACTTTCTTAATATTGCCCCTTTCCTTGTGCCCTTGTTTAGTTTTGTCTGTCAATTCGTCGGCAAATCTCTTGTACATATAATCTATATGTATACTAATACTCTGCGAAGATTTCCATACTTTTCTGATGTTTTCATTTCTTACTTTGTCTAAAAAGGGGTCAATCGACGATCAACACAATATCTTAGTACCATTTACTGCTCCGCTAATAAACTTGACGTCGCCGTCTTTTGAATGATTGATGAGGGATTGCTTTATAAATTCCTTCATAATTAAATTGTTTATTACGTCATTCACGAAAATATAGCATATAAGTACTCGCTAAAATCAGTTCTTTCTGTTGATTAGACTTTTAGTACTATTTATACCTGCATTGATAAGTATTAAACAGGTTTTATTATCGATTCTTTTCTGGCGCAGGAAAATTTCGGACTGCTCCGGTACGGTCCAACCGCTCTTCTAATAATTTAGGTAATTTTCAATATTTACGGCAGATTTCAACACCATTAACATTTTATGCTTCCAAGATACTTAAATGGACATCTGTGAAAATCCTGTTTAGATTTAACGCTAAATAAAGGAATTGTGAGCAATGTCTACGTTTTTCTGGGACAACCCTCGTATATTCAGGTTTTATATATTCATATATCTTATTAACATGACAATTGTTTGCACATGGACATTACTTTTATAGATGCGATGTCAATTTTCATAAGAAAAAATGTTTGTAACTTACAGTGTTGTTTATTGATATCGGTAATTCTTTTAAATACAAGTGTATTTGGGTTCTTCAGCGGTTCTGCTGTTAGGTAACAGGGATTTTCTTGACAACGGATCTTCATTTCAAATTTGGTCCATGCTGGTCCACCTTGCAGTAAGTCTATCCCATGAAAACGAATTCAGAAAAATATAATGCATTCGATATTATAAAAGAAGTTTTATTCTAGTCTTTTTTTTCAAAATATAAATTGTGTAACCATCTTAAAAAATGAAGCATGAAAACATAACATAACTTAAATAAAATGTACCTAAAAACAGGATTCCAGAACTTAAAATCAAACACTTACTTTTGCAACCATGAAGTGGAAATGAAATTCGAATGAATTCTCTTTCTTTAGTTCTGTATATCACCTGTGCAATAAGCAAATAAAGAAATAAGAAAAAACGAAATAAGGATAAAAAATAAATAAATAAGAAAACAAAAGAACAAAGTTTTTTCAATGAACGTCTATACGACAATCTTGAGAGTGGTTGTGTTCGCAGGAAGGATTGGGGAGGAATTCCATTTCCTTTATGCCGTGAAAATCGTTCGTCTAGTTGCAAAGTGTTCCAAACTGACTTGAAATTTTCTGTATTTTGAATTATTCATAAAGTAAGGATTATCTCCCTTAATGCATAATGCGGTACATACCTGGCTCTTTGGGATACATTATAGATCATTTTTGGAATTTAACTTTTCATTCATTCACAATATCCAGGATGTACTATGTTTTTGAATTTTACTTTTCATTCACGCACAATATCCTGGATGTACTATATTTTTGAATTTAACTTTTCATTCATTCACAATATCCTGGATGTACTATGTTTTGAATTTTAGTTTTCATTCATTCACAATATCCTGGATGTACTATATTTTTGAATTTAACTTTTCATTCATTCACAATATCCTGAATGTACTATATCTTTCTCTCAAGCATCAAGCATTGTTAAATTAAGCATTTGATGATATCTTGCACTGAATTTTTTAAAATGAAATATTTTCAAATGATTTTAAGAATGCACGCGTTATTGATGTATTGGCAATATTGAAATATATGTTCTATAGTACCTATTGTATCGAAAGTATCTAATTTTTACACTCACGATTGACGTGTTCTTTTTTGTTTCAATATTTTCAAATCGTTTCAGCACCTGCTCGTGGGGAAGTTTAGCTGTATCTTCATCATTAATGCAAAGTAAAATATCGCTATCCCTGAAAAGATAAAAAGCGAGAATATTTATTGAGTGAATATTTTCAGATGAAGTATCACAACATGTCTAACCGACTTATCAACAACTTTATTCTAAGATAAACATCAAAGAAGTGCCCACTAGTTAGTCAGTCTCAAAGTCGAGAAGGTATGAAAAATCATTAGAAGTTGCGATCCCCGGAATGAACAACATATTCGAAATAAGACAGGGTGCCCGAGGAGAGTAAACGTTTCCTGTCTACATGCAACACCTGTCACAACAACTCCATGAACACTTATTGTCTTGATGTACATAATAATGTACATATCAGGTAAAGATGCCTTGCTTGGTGATGATGACAGCCATTCAATCTCAATCAAAAATGTCACTGATCTGGAAATAGGAATCTAATAAAAATAAACTATATTCAAAATTCTAAACGAAGCAACACACACGATTTTTTATTCATAGCATTCTTTCTTTTTATTGGAACAAATCTGTACATGAAAATTGTATGCCGAATGTATTAATACATGAAAATTGTACGCCAAAATGAATGCTTTTCTTGCAGATTTGATTTAAGTGTACAAAGAAGGGTTTCTTATTGCTTCAATGTCAAACAAACTCAAAATATACAAAAAAATGTTTAGACGAAGCATAGGCAACATATTTATTTACAGTTTAAGGTGGGTCCCTACTCGAACCGTTATAGGTTTTCCTAATACACAGCAGTCTGCGTTTAACGTTTTACAAAAATTGGTGGTCAGAGTCAACTAAAACGCCTGCTCTGATTGGAGAAAAACCTGTGGGCCTGTCATTTTAAATGTGACAGAAGATGCATGTGATTGGCTATCAATTATGTTTTCTTTTGGTTTATTGTTTGAATATGATATATATAAGTAGAAATTAATTGCAATTAAAATGTCGATGCTCGATTTTTTTCCCTAGCTCCCGATCCGCTAAAAGGGACGGTGGCGGGAAATTTTGAAAATTCACTGCAAGGTTCCTTGTGATGCAAATAGCGCGTAAAAGAGCCGGTCATGCTATATTTTTTTTTATTTAGTTTCGTATAAAGCTTGAACCAACAAAAAAATCGGTATATAACATGCATGGCCAGCAATGTTGGTATAGAAGCTACAAGGCATTTTGTTAACATTACGGCGAATTGAAAATTATTTAGTTGGCACTGGCCTAGAAGCGGACGAGCCAGCACATTGAAAAACGCAGGCAAAAGGTCTTAAATGCCAAAAGAGACAAAAGATTGGGCAATCTATCAATGTCCACACCCATCATATACCGGTAGTATATATATTCTTAGTTGAAAATGTGATGAATTTCAGAAATTACAAGGGATGTCCTTATGTTTGGAGCCATATCTTGATCATTTATAAAACTGTATATATGTATGTGATTTTTTAATCGTCTATATACATTATCTTTTGAAATGATGCAATATGAAGAAATTCCTTCTTGGTTTTTTTTTTTGCAAAAAAATAGGATATACTATCTATCTTTAGTCAAAAATGTGATGAAATCATAGGGGGGTACCCTTATCTTTGGAGCCATATCTTGATAATTCACAAAACTGTGTACCTGTATGCTATTTTTTCTTCATCTACATACAAAATATCATGAAATATTACAAAACGAAAAAAAGTCATCTGTTTCTTTTTTCAAAAAGTTGGATTTAGTATATGATATTGGTCAAAAATGTGATAAATTATAAGGGGGTACCCTTATGTTTGGAGACACATCATACTAAGATTTACGTTAGAATATAAAATTATGTGTTATATTTCTTCTATATGACTTGTTATCATGAAATAAAACAAAATAAATAAACATACTATTAGGCACAGTCCATTTGATATTCTGGGGGGGCTTGGGTTTTTTGTCGGAGCAAGATTATTTTTTTCGCCCCGGACCGGAGCAAAATTATTTTTTTCTTGCAAAGTTGGAGCAAGGAAATTTTTTTAACAAAGCGATGCGCATATGAAAAATGTTTGTGTTTTATCAATAGAAATTATTTATATTTTTATACAAAACTCTAAATATTAATATATTAGTTTATTTTTATGCAAGTATTCAATTTACTTTTAAACAGAGAGATAAAAGATATTTACAATACAATTCTCAATATCTTATATAAGGTACATGTATATAACATGTATAAGAGGTTCTGAGGGGAAGGTCTCCTAGACAAATTTTTAAATGTAGAATTGTAAATTGGTGAATAATTGAAGTTCTCCTTCTAAGCTTACAAGAACATAAAATATTAGACTCTATGGGATACATACAACATGTATTAATAACAATTATACATAATTATTGATAATATATTTAAGCTTTTAAGGAAGCCCTTTTTCATTTATATACACTTATAACTTCTGATATCTTCAAATTTATGAACATTGCCATTAGTAAATAATGTTTTGATAGAATACTATGGCGAGCAAAGCGAGCCAAAAAATTCTGATACAGATTAAAAACTCCGGCGAGCGAAGCGAGCCGGAAAATTTTCAAGAATTTTAGAGAAATTTTATGGTAATTCTTCAAATTCAGATTATTTGTAAGAGCAAGATTATTTTTTTCTGTCACATCATAAGCAAATTTATTTTTTTCATCAAAATTGAGAGCAAAATTATTTTTTTCGAAAAAAACCCAAGCCCCCCCCCCCCCCGAATATCAAATGGACCGTGCCTTATTAACGCCGGGAACGAGCAGGGCGTTTTTATTTTTATTGGTTTTGCTTTTCCGCCCATGGTCTTGAAGTCAAGTCCAAAATGGACAATTCTAGACTCATCGCATTCGTGAAAATTGTTTTTATTTCGCGATTAATTCGGTTTAGACAGTTTATAATGTCCTATGGCTTTAACATTTTAGAAATAAGGTCTTGATATTTGAACTGGTCATATGCATTTTTAAACAAAAGGCCGGAGTTGCTTGTAAGATACGAAAGCATAAATAAGTCACATGAAACGGTTTCTTAGTCAAAGAGAAGAAGATCGAATCATTTTAATCGATGACATAATTTAAAGGGGGTGTGGGTGTATCGGACCAATCGGATTGATGTGATTTTATTTACCATAGACACACAATTAAAACGGAGAAAAGTACAATTGGTCTACAAAATGTATGGTGTCTCCCGACCTGCAACTTTTTGTTGTTAACATAGTAAAAATCAATACAGGATGCAAAGCTGGCACTGACTGTCTTATTTAAAAAATATTTTGATGCTAAATATATGTCTATGATCTTCATTGTATCTTTGTTCTCCCGCTATGCATCAATAGTTTTCTTGTCATTACTGAATTTGGAGGGTTCAAATGCATATCTGTATATTCTATAATGTACTGCACCTTTGATGAAAAAAAATTACATATCTATGTCTGTGTTTTATTTCTCATTTGGACAATTTTGTTTAGGAAAAAAGCCTAAAATACAAATTTAATCTATTAAATCTATGAGTAGGAACCCACCTAAAAAAGAATGTTCGATTTTTCGTTTGAATGATATTTCTGCATGGATACGATTTTTACCTTATTTGTAGTCCTTTGAAAAGAATTCCCTTCTTTGTGAGTCCCTTGAACACATGATGGTTTATGTTCCCATCCCATGTGGTAATGATGGAACCACCATAACAGTCTCCATCGTTACAATCTGGAGCTTTGTTTCCACAAGGCTAAGGGATGAGACAAAATGAAATGGTTTTAAATAATCGAACACCTTCCTTATGGGCCGATGTTTGTATTTCTTTCAAAACATGAATGAAAAAACAAAAACAAAAACAAAACAAAAAATTACGATATAAAGAGGTACCAGATTACAAAAAAGGTTCTTACAATAGGAGATTCTCTTGGTTCTCTCTTTTCAACTTTGGCAAGCTTAGAATTGTCTCCTCTCTCTAAACTGTTTATCTTTCGTTTATTACCATTAGGGATAGCCATCTTTTATAACAAACGGGGGTGGTTGCTGAAAGATATTAGATGATAACTATTTTCGTATTTATAGAAAGTGAAAAGAATTGCATCTTCTTTTATATTCAAGAATAAAATCTGTATGTCGCATAAGTAATTAGGCCATATAAATTAAATATTTTGTTTTACGTCCCGGGCTTTTTCTGGAAGTTACCCTCCCGTCAGGCATTAAAACACGCATACACACGATCAATATGATGGAATTAGGAAAAGAAGACGGAAAACATAAAAAGAAAATATCTTTCTTCAAATGAGTTGGAAAATTCTTACTTGATTTCTTTTTTTTAGAAAAATCACTATTATATCCTGATATTGATGATGTTTTATTCTAACCCGAAAAATGCATGTTTGTGTTGTTGTTGTTTTTTATTTACAGTTCGCTTAAAAGGTACCCGCCCGCGGACGTTGAACAAAATATTCGATTTCTATATGCTTGCAAGTAAGCTATTTGTTCAAGGTAAAAGGCCGAAAACATCATTGAGGAAGTTCTTCGGTCGCAACGAGGATCTTATAAAAGCGACATTCTGAATTGCGATTGAATGGTTGTCAACATCACCAAACAAGACATATTTACGTGATATGAACATCAATGTGTACATCGAGACAATCCTACAATTTGACCAGTTCCTATGGAACTGTTGCGACGGGTTTTGCATGCAAACAGGAGACGCTGACTCTGCCCGGACATCCTGTCTCACTTCGGAATATTGTTTATTCCGGGGTTCGCAACTGTTCCAGGAGAAATTCTAATGATTTTGCCCTACCTTCTCGACTTTGGGATTGATTAACTGATGGGTAATTTTTCGAGTTTATTATATTACTGCAGTCCGAAAGTTAGGACTTTCCCATTTTCCGGTCTTCTCTCCACGTATCAGTTATCAAGTCATGTAATTTTTTTTTTTGTTTTTGTTTCTGTCGTAATATAAGGATATCCGAGATACTTCGGCAAAAAAGGAGGAAAAATAACATACATTTTCCTTCCTCAAATGCAATTCTTCTTCCTCGATTGCAAGTTTTATTTTCTAAAAAAACAATAAAGTGAAAAAACTTCTTTATTACTTTTATGACATGTCCAGTTAAATTCAGTAATCATATTCGATCTTTTGAAGAGATTGAAAACATAGATACAAAGACCACAATGTATTGACCAATTTTGCGCACGAAGGAACTTTTTACGTTTCTTTTGTTTAAGGTTTTATTTGTATCAGTAAGCGAAAATCAAACACAAAGACAAATTCAATGTTCAAAAAATGATAATGAATAACGGGCATGCGATCCTTGAAAATACAAAACATAACATAGATAATTTTTGAAGCAAATGTAATGTAAATAAGTTTAAATATGCCTATATGTCTGTATATTATCTATCTTTATTATACAATTGATTTAAACGTACTCTATATACGTAAAATGTAACGCCCATCTGACCAGCGTAATCGGCAACTTACGCTGAGATGCCAATATATAGGCAGCTGACGTCACCTGGCCCTGGAAAACGGCAGCTCACGCCGAGTTGTCCCAGCGTAGATAAATAGCGACGCGCAGGTGGCCCAGCATCCCAATGCGTAGAACGCAGGTCATTCGTAGACACTATGTTTGTATATATTGTAAACATGTTTTAATCGTAGGTTAGACTTGTAAATAACTATGAATTTATTCTACTTTACACACGGATTTGGATACATGTACATGTACACTACCAAGGATTTTACACTACGTTTTGGATTTATAAACATGTACATTCGTTTTTTAACGTGTACGCTACCGAATTTACGCTACCAAGGATGTTATTATTTGATTACACAATTATTATTCCCCGAGTCGCATGAACCAATAACATTATTTAGTAATTTGATAAATTCATGCGACGAGGAATCACTGGACAACAAATCACAGCTAGCTAGTTGTTATTTCTATTCTAATATTGTTCTACACGATCTCTATAGCATGTGCATGGATGGAGCTTAAAGAACTGGAAGTTTGTTGGAGATTATTTTACTGTTGCTCACGTTGTAATTGCTCGATGCCTCATGTCAAATAATTATCAGTAGAAGAGGATTTCCAACCGGACTCTGTTGAAGCACCCACAGAAAAGCACTAAAACACCCGTTGTGAAAACACAGAGTAAACAAGCACAGCAAGAGACGCAAACAAAAAAACAAAGGAGGAGATCTCCAACAACACCAGGTTGCAGCATCCACAGCAAAACCCCAAAAACATTCAATGCAAAAACTCAAAGCATACAAGCACAGAAAGAGACGCATAAGGGACAAGGAACAAAAGTGACATACGACATAGAAACATCAAACACAAACACAAAAGACTACACATAAACCACCGTGACAAATTGGCAATCGGAGTCGACTTAGGACGGCCGTCTGCCAATCAGGTAGCAAATGGAGTAGTTATCCGGATTATGTGCTCAAAACTCTTCCACTTTTCCGGTTACCCAAAGGTATCGAAGAACAGTGAAAGTCAAATAAAAACTCAAAAATCAGAATCCAGTCAACTGGCATACACATTCATGAAAAAAATAAAGCAAAACAAAGAAAGAGGTGATCTTCAAAATTTTCACTTCTACGTAAGGCGGTTTTGGCAAATAGTCATCTCCATTCTCTCTAAGATTTGCTGCATGTTTTAAAAATCATATGAACCATACATATGTGACTTCTTTAAAAATATGTTTAAGATGTATTGAGTAATAATTTCGTGCAAAGAAAATCAAAATCATTTACCTTTTCTTGTACAGACTACAACCTTCAGTATCTTCTATCCTGTTTATTACTTACAAATGATTGTAAAATAAGCAAACAGCATAGTTCCAAGAAAAATTCCGATCATGTATTTCGCCCTTTCCGTCTTCTATCTTCATATGTAATTTCCTTCCTTGTAATAAAAAAGTAAAAGTTAATCAATTAAAGTAAAATCAGAATAAAAAGAATTGATTGCAGAGCGACATAATGACAAATATGGATAATGATCATATTCCTGTTTACAGCACAAAATCGATAATTCAGAAAATCAGAAACCGAAGGCATAAAAAATCAGGATAAAACAGAAACCAAATCAAACAAACAAAAACTTCCACCATTTGAAAAGAAGCAAACTTTCGATATGGGAGTGAGACCAGGTCCCCAGGAAGAGTAAGCATCTCCTGCTTTCATACAACACCCGTCGCTTCAATTCGGTAGAACTCTCACATCCGGTTACTTCCATTTTGGAAGACATAGAGTACAATCTTTGGTTGGATGGTTCAAATGGTCTGTGAAAGAATATCATCCACCATTCTGGAGAGTGGGACATCATAGTGTATGACGAGTTCCCCATATCGACCGTAGAACTTCCTCAGTGACGATGTTAGTCGGTCACAAACATATCCCTGACTGAGAAGCTTATCTGAAAGACGCCTAGCTCTCAGAACAAAATCCGTATATTTGGTACTTCTCTGGCATAGCGTATCAACTGAGATATGAACACGCCATAAGCAGGCGATGAAGGGATGTTGCTACTCAGAAATGGAAAGTTTGTAATGCTGAAATTGAAGTCGTCACGTTTGTCATAGAGTGAGGTGTTCATGTGACCATCATTGTCGTAGGATAACATTATGTCCAAATAGGATGCTGAATTATTTGTCTCTGTAGTTTCTTTGACTTCAAGCTCCGAAGGATAGATACTGCTGAGGTAATCCGCGAATTTTGGATTATTGATGGACAACACATCGTCTATGTATCTGTAAGTGAAGTTGAAGTCAGAAGCTAAGTATCTTTTCCCTTCAGAGACCAAAGATTGAATGAATTCAGCTTCGTACGAGTAAAGGAAAATGTAGGCAAGGAGTGGGGCACAATTGGTTCCCTATTGGAATTCCGACAATTTGCTGGAAGACCTTTCCTCCAAACACCACAAAAATGTTGTCGATCAGAAAGTTTAACATCTGAATAATATCTGTTTCAGTGTACTTATTTTCAGAATCGGACTTTTCTTTTATAAAGTAGGTTTTGTCATAGTTTACAACAATAAATTTGTATTTGCGATTACCGTTCTTACTTGTAAACGCATTACTTATAATTTTTGCGAGTCTTTCTTTCAATTTAGAATGTGGAATTGTAGTGTAAAGTGTCGAAAAATCAAAGGCTTTGATCGAATGGACTCTACTAAAATGAGTCGATTTCAGATGTTCGAAAATTCCCTTCGAATTCTTTAAAATCCACATCTGGTTGATACCACTGCGAGAATATACTGTCGAACAATATTTTTGAAGCCCAGATTTGATTTCAGATGAAACTTTGGTGAGTAAGATCGATACAGATTTGGTAGGACATTTTGAGGAACCAGCGATGAAACGTTGTTTGTACGGATTCTTATGCAATTTAGGTATGCAGTATAAGTATGGTAAATCTAAATCTAAATTGGTAGTGTCGAAGCCAAAGGAAGCAAGAGCTGATTTGTGGTTATCTATTATTTCAGAGGCAGAAAGGTTTGGGGTGTAAGTGGGATTTCCAGGTGTCGAATTTAAACCCAACTCTTGAACTAGACTGTCGAAATAGTACTTATTGCAAGTAAATGTGTAATTATTTGAGGCTTTGTCCGCTGGTGTGATGACATAATGTTCTTGGAGGTAGGTAAGCTCTGTGATAACATCAGGGTCTTTAAATATAGACACGAATCTGGTGTTCACAGTATATTTTTATCGGTCAATTCTAGATAAAAGTAACCCTCTGATGACTTTTATCCATTCGGAAAGGGTGTCGAGATGTACATTCTCTTTCTTTCCCCAACGTCTTGCATATTCCTCACAAGAGTCCATGATAATTTTGACATTTTCGTTCAATGTAAAGGACATACTTTCTCTGTATTTGGGACCCTTTTTTAACAGTTCTCTCAACTTGTCGTTCTTGACTATACTAAGGTCACCAGTAATAACGTGTCCACAAGGAGAGTAGTTGAAATCCGATGAAGAACATTCGCAAGGAAGTGGATGTAGTGAGGGATTACTTAAATCAATACACTGCATGAATCGTTTGTAATTGTAAATTTTAGATGCAACTGTTGGTGTGTAGCTATAGGAAATACAAGGAGTTTCTTTTCTTTTGAAATATGGTGGGATTTTTTCTGTGACAGTTTTGTGATTCAAAATTTGACCAAGATTCAATTTATCAATACCTTTGTTTGCAAATCTTACTTTAATGAAAGGACGGTTTGTATTCTCTTCTGATTAATCTGATCTAACTACTTGAAATAAACGAAAAGTAGAAATGTCCAAGATGACTCCTTGTAGTCTGTATTCTGGGGAATGTGTATCGGTAAATGTGATGTCCTTCGTACATTCGTAGATTTCGTGTAATTTCCGTAAAGGAAAAGAGTGTAATTTGGTACGAATATAATGCAGGCCTAGAGGCTCATCCAAATGGAACCAAGTCATCGAAGGAGAAACTATGTATCTCAGGCCTATTATATTTTCGAATGCCATGACTTCGAGGTCTTCTTTGTGGTCTGTTTAATAAGCTAGTCACATTTACCGATTGACAACCGGGACTTGTTAAGTTTCCTATGTTGCTGATATTATCGTTGCATCCATAGGGCGCTGCAGTGTTAAGATTTTTTATCCAGAACTCTTCTCTGTTGCGACGGAAAGGTGTGCTCAAATTGGGATTGCTTGTGGGGTGATATATTTTCTCCAGGATCCTGACTCTCATAGATAAAACAGAATGATCCGTCTGGTCAAAATGTCGATAAAGGAGTTGACTTCCTTTATTATTTATTTTTGACCGGTGTCCTGACATTCTTTTTCGGAGCTGACCTTTGGTTTCACCCACATAAATCAATCCACAAAGTGAACACTCTTTTCCGTACACAACATTAGATTTCATGCAGTTAAGTCTCATACCGGCACAACATTAGATGTCATGCAGTTAAGTCTCATACCGGCAAAAATCTATGTCCTACATCTCTGCCTAGAACGAATCCAAACTTGACCTGTACCTACATCAAAATATGAATTCCTTCAAAAATGACTCGATGAAAAATATATCATTGTTCCTGCTGACAAAGCGACTTTCGTTTGCAAGGTGTAGTATTTCAAATACCTGAGAGAGGAACTTGGGTTACATTCAGCACCTGGAAATCCAACATACACACCGACAAATTTATCTGTATCTTAAATACTTGACAATCACAAATCTGTTCTGAAGTATTTCGGTATTAACATCGATGACTCTGATCTACAGGGATATGGTCATTATCCATATTTGTAACTTGGACTACCTTGTATCTACTGGATTCTCAAAATGCACAAAATCCTTACAAGCACCGCTATCCATATTTGTCACTTGAACTACCTTGTATCTACTGGATTTCCAAAATGCACAAAAATCCTTACAAATACAGCTTCATCGCCGGTCCGTCCAGGTGCCCCACAAAACCTCTTTCCATTTTGCTTACGAAAATATTAACTCGTATCAAGTAAGGTCTTCAAACAAACTGCGAAACAACTTATTCCAGAAATGGAATCAATCAGATGTTGATCCTAAAAAATTCGAAGGGACCTTTGGGAAATTTAAAAGCCACCAATTTCAATAATATAACCAGCATAAAATATCTCAAATTCTCCACGTTCTACACAACCGTTCCAAATCAAAAGCTCAAAAACAGACTGGCAAATATTATTCGCAAAACTTTTCTTTCAAAAAAATGGGAACAGAAGATACAAATATCTTTCATAGGGCGGGAGGATACTTATTTCGTGAAGGAACACTCTGATTCAAACAAAAAGTATACCGAAGACGATTTCATCCGAATGCTTGAGTTTTTGATTGACAACGTTTTTGTTGTGCTTAGAGGAACTGTATTCCAGCAAATAGCTGGCATCCCCATGGGTACCAATTGCATCCCACTGCTCGCGGATTTATTTCTATATTTATACGAAGCTTACTTCATCCAGACCTTGCTCTCGACTGGGCGAAAGCATCTCATATCTAGTTCATTTTACCTTCAGATACGTTGCGTGTTGACCATCAATAATCCGAAATTTAAGGACCATCTACATGAAATCTTTCCTCATGAACTAGAGATCAAGGAAACAACAGAGAGCGACAGATCCGCTTCGTACTTGGATGTACTTCTATCTTTCGACGCAAACGGCCATTTGAACATCTCACTCTATGACAAGCTTGACGATTTCAGCTTCCACATAACTAACTTCCCTTTCATCAGTAGCAACATTCCGTCTTCTCCTGCTTATGGCGGTTTTTGTTTCTCAGCTGATACGGTACGCCAGGGCATGTTCTAAATATGAAGATTTCATCATTAGAGCCAGACGGCTTGTAAGTAAGCTACTTGTTCAGGCTTATATCACGCAACGGCTGAAATCATCATTGCGGAAGTTCTTCGGTCGCTACGGGGATCTTCTTTAACTCATTTATGTCACACTTATGCCCTTTGCCGTGTGGAGCTCGTAAAAAATTTCCCCGCGAGGGTTTTGAATATTTTTCCCTGATGTGGTCGCCATATCACTTTCTATATAGACATAACCTCAGACATTGCATGCATTTTATATATTGTTTTCATTTCGTGCATGAACATCGACGGCGGGTGCGGCTAGCCAACAGGGGATGCTTACTCCTCCCGGGCACCTGGTCCCACCTGTAGCTTGCTAGGGGTCCGTCAATGCTCAGTTTGGTGTTCTATTGTGAGTGCTGTTGAGATTATCGTCAGGATCTTCTTTAACTCAATGTAAAAGCATATCAAATCCCCCTTTCCAGAATGATCAGTGACATTCTACATTGTGATGGAAAGGCTCTCGTCTTGACCAAACAAGACATACTTATCTGATCTGTACATGAAAATGAGACAATCACCGAATTTGACAGGTTTCCATGGAGCTGTTGCGACGGGTGTTGCATGCAATCAGGAGACGCTGAATCTCCCAGGTCTCACTTCGGAATGTTGTTCATTCCGGGGTTCGCCAACCGTTTCGATGGGAATTCTCACGATTTTGCCCTGCCTTCTTGACTTTGAGACTTAGTAACTGTACGGTACTTCTTTAATGTTTATACAAAATAGTCAATTTTGGTTGTGTAGATGGTTCTTACCTGACATACCTTTCAGTGCGGACATTGACAGTATCATCCAAAGCATTTGAATGATGGTTTTTACCCCGGCTTAATTAGTTTATCAGGAAGTATCCTTGCCCTGAGGAACGGTGTCGTTTTTGTTTCAGATTATTTTTGAGGACTTTACTAATCGCTTTATCGCTACATCGTAGGCAGGGGATGAGAAAATGTTTCTACCAGGAACGATAAAATTGTATATTTTTAATTGAAGTCGTCATATGTGGTATATCTTAGAGTATTTGTCATATATTGAATTATTCAGGTGGCCATAGTCGTAAAAAATAGTTGCCAGAGTCACCTAATGCTCGACTGCATAGCATAATATCTCTCATGATAGCCAATTTATTTAAACTCCCTTTCTCAGGCAACAACATATATCAAGTCACATAAAAAATTTAAAGTTATAAATTAAAATTAGTTTATGGTGAACCAATGACAGAGGATACACTATGACAAAAGGTCACTTACGCTTTGCTCATATGAGTATAAGTAGGTCAAGGTCAGATTTCAATAGTCTAACCCAAGATGCATTCAATATGCAAGTCTGGTGCATGTACCACTTATAGTTTGCTCAATATTGGCAATTTAAAGCAAAATCACTGAAGCAGAAAAAGTAGGTCAAGGTCAGATTTCAATAGTCAAACCCAAGATGCATCCAATATGCAAGTCTGGTGCATGTAGCACTTTTAGTTAGCTCAATATTGCCAATTTAAAGCAAAATCACTGAAGCGGAAAAAGTAGGTCAAGGTCATATTTCAATAGTCTAACCCAAGATGCATCCAATATGCAAGTCTGGTGCATGTAGCACTTATACTTTTCTCAATATTGGCTTTTAAAGGTAAAATAATTCAAGCGGAAAAAGTAGGTCAAGGTCATTTTATGAAAGTTTGATCAAAGATACATCCAATATGCAAGTTTGGTACATGTAGCACTTATACTTTGCTCAATATTGGCCTTTAAAGGTAAAATCATTCAAGCGGAAAAAAGTAGGTCAAGGTCATTTTATGAAAGTTTGATCAAAGATACATCCAATATGCAAGTTTGGTACATGTAGCACTTATACTTTGCTCAATATTGGCTTTTAAAGGCAAAATCATTCAAGCGGAAAAAAGTAGGTCAAGGTCATTTTTTGAAAGTTTGATCAAAGATACATCAAATATGTAAGTTTGGTACATGTAGCACTTATACTTTGCTCAATATTGGCTTTTAAAGGCAAAATCATTCAAGCGGAAAAAAGTAGGTCAAGGTCATTTTTTGAAAGTTTGATCAAAGATACATCAAATATGTAAGTTTGGTACCTGTAGCACTTATACTTTGCTCAATATTGGCTTTTAAAGACTTTATTGCTATCTTAACATTTACCTTATCATCTCAACATTTGCCTTATCATTTGAAATAATTTTAAAAATCCCAACCCCAGGGGCTATATCCTCATCTGGATATATTGAATGATGTATAATTAAACATTTGCAACAAAAAAAACCAACAGAATATGAATATAGGAAAGGTAAATGTGCAATCTTAACATTTACCTTATCATCTAGTTCGGACGACGCCGACGCGGACGCCGACGCGGACGCCGACGCCGACGCCGACGCCGGGGGTATTGCAATAGCTCTTTTGCACTAAAGTGCAGTCGAGCTAAAAATTAATATGAGTAAGTGAAATGTAAATCTGAATTTGGATAACCGTTTCAGCAATCACAGGCTCACATGATGCGAAAACACAGACACAGGGTAGACAAGAAACAGCAAAAGACGTAATAGAGACATAGAAACATTAGACATTAAAGACTACCATACTCCAACGAGACAGATTGGCAATCGGACGACCATCTGCCATGCAAGTAGCAAATGGTGAGGCTATATCCGGATTACGTGCGCACAACCCTTCCCCACCTTTCCGGTTATCTAAAGGTCATCTTATCACTGTAAGATGATCACACAAACAAGACGGAAAAATGCAGGGGGCCAAGCAACACAGATGGATATGTAAATAGATATAGAAAAGGGGGCGTACGAAATACAGTCCATGCTCTGTTCAGAGAGTTTATAAGTGACAAATATGGATAATGACCATATCCCTATATACAGCACAAAATCGATAATTCAGAAAACCAGAAACCGAAGGCATACAAAATCAGGATAAAGCAGGAAGCAAAGCAAACAAACAAAAACCTCCACCACATGAAAAGAAGCGAACCCCGATACTGGTATACTTGAAAGGGAAGTGAGTCAGAGGAATTTCCCTCTTACGTACTTCTCTTTCTCCTATCTTCAATGTGATCTATTGATAGTCCTAATTCCTACAGATCAGGAAAGAAATATTTAAGTTATCTACATAGAAAGGAGTAAAGAACACATGTTTTGGCAGTTTCTGCCATGGCTTTAATTATATTATTTCACAATTAATTCACTTTTGTATAAATGTAATTTAAAGATATATTATCAATCATTTTTCAATTATTCAATCACTTTTCAATATTCAATCACTTTTCAATATTCAATCACTTTTCAATATTCAATCAATGTCAATATTCAATCACTTTTAAATATTCAAATTCAACCACTTTTCAATATTCAATCACTTTTCCATGAGTAAACTATACATTCATTAAAATTGCATGTTTTCAATGTTTTCACTTTAAATGCATGTTTAAGGTCGACGACGACTATTCAAGGTATATGTCGTAGGAAATACACAATCAATCACATACAATGAAAACACAATATTGAAACCCAATTATTGGGCGCAGAGACTGGAAAGCAATTGAAACTTTAGCGGGGCTTCAAGCAAAATTGTGCCAAAATGTCTTCGGGTGTCAGCAAAGCTGTAAGCATGAAGACATCCGCCACAGGGGTGGGGGCAAATTTTGCATTAAAGCCATGACAAACTGCAAAAAGTATTGCGATACATAAACCAATCATAGCAGAATGAGTGTCATAATAATTACGTACTAGCGGCTAGCGCACATGCTATTCTAGAGATATTTTAAACTGAATTGTTGAATGAGGGCACGCATATCATGACAGCGCTAAATACACTAATATATGAGTCACACCAAGATAAGTTCAAAGTATTTCCTAAGTCTATGTCAGAGAGTAAGAGAAATAAATGTTTTAGGAGATCCCGAGGGCACATATAGCCAAGTTCGATCAACTGTTGATCGTCTCTTCAACGCATTCTCAATATTTCTGCTGTCAAAGTGTCTTGAAATTTCTTAAACGTGGGTCCTGTAGCACCATATCCCATCCATCCTTCTACGTCTTTCGGTACATTTTTGGACATAATAACTTTCACACTCTTTGGTCTTATTACAGTTTATAGATTGAGGATCACTGACGAGGGTTAAGTACCCGAAACGTGCATGTCTGGTCCCTGCTGCAAATTTATTATCTGTTCATGAATGATGCTATTTAATTTGAAGACGTTAAACATTTGTACCACTTGGTGAATTTCACTGCTTGTGGACCAGGATTCCCCGAGGGCACATGTAGCCAAGTTCGATCAACCGAACAACTTCGGTTGATCGTCTCTTCAACGCATTCGAAAATTTCTGTTGTCAAAATTTCTTGAAATTTCTAAAACGTTGGTCCTGTAGTATCATATCCCATCTATCCTGCTACGTACGTCTTTCGGTACATTTTTCGGACATAATAACTTTCACATTCTTTGGTCGTATTACATTTTTTAGATTGAGGATTACTGACGAGGGTTAAGTACCCGAAACGTGCATGTCTGGTCCCTGCTGCAAATTTATTATCTGATCATAAATGATGCTATTTAATCTAAAGACGTTAAACATTTGTACCACTTGGTGAGTTTCACTGCTGGTGGACGAGGAGTCCCCGAGGGCACATGTAGCCAAGTTCGATCAACTTCGGTTGATCGTCTCTTCAACGCATTCGAAAATTTCTGTTGTCAGAATTTCTTTAAAATTCTAAAACGTTGGTCCTGTAGCATCATATCCCATCCATCCTGCTACGGCTTTTGGTACATTTTTTGGACATAATAACTTTCACACTCTTTGGTCGTATTACATTTTTTAGATTGAGGAACACTTACGAGGGTTAAGTACCCAAAACGTGCATGTTCGGTCCCTGCTGCCAATTTATTATTTGTTCATAAATTATGCAATTTAATTTGAAGACGTTAAACATTGTAATTTGCTATAATAATGTGATTATGCTGCACTTGTTGCACGGTCTACCTTGTAGACGGTAATTTACACCTTTCCAGACAGTGCAATATTTTTCATTGTGAAACAATGATTGAATTAATGATTGAACTAATCATTGACTGATCAACTGAGCCGTTAACTGTCCTTAACTGACCTGACATGTATTGCCTCCCGTTTTGAAAAAAGGACAGGAATGTTTGCGTTAGCATATCTAAAATAGCATTTCATAATAGGAATTAAGAAAAAAAAAACGCGATTTACAGGTTGAACTTCAATGTAACGGGCGGATCTAGATTTTTTCCCCATAAGGTTGATTCAGCCCGTTAGGGAAAGGGGTACAACCTATGATTTTGAAAGAAAATACATAGAAATGGGAAATCATGTCTGTATTTTTTTTTTACAAATTCCAGGGGGGGGGGGAGTTCCTGACTCCCAGCTCGCTCTAGATCCGCTCTTTGTAAAATGTTTCAATATGCATAGAATCAGCTACCAGACAAAACTCGCAAGATTTCGATGGAATAATGTACTGACTGGTACCCTTGAATAATGTACTGATTGGTACCCTGGAATACTTTTGAAAACAAAGATACAATAGTATCATAATATTCCCGTAGTTTTGAATATTTGTTGGAAAACATGTACAGGGGAATCCTTAACCGAATCTCCTAAAATCCGCTTCCTATGTTCTCTAATTACACTGTAGTTTGAAAAATTCAAATATCAGTTTCCCTTTATCAAATTAACTTTAATTCCCCTAATTTAATAACAAATACTGTTTTTTACCGTTGTTTTCTTTGAAATCTACATTTGAAATGCGTGAAATTCTTAACGGTTTACTGACCATGAGTAGTTTTATCATACTCGGAATGACGACTTATAATTACTCAATCAACGGTGATGATTGTTTGATGGCCTAACAATTGCCGTGCAACAAGTGGGTTATTCAACTGCTCCTCGGGCTACGCCCTCGGAGACAGTAGAATAACCCTTACTTGTTTTATTTATTGATATTCTTATTTCACCCCTGTTCTGTGAATTATCAACCACCCTGCAAAACAAACCAACAAGAAAGTGACTCATAAATGACACCATACAAACTCCAAATCACAAAAAGACACAACAATATTCACTAGAACATCATACTAAACAATCGTAACAGACACACAGAAACATTAAACATTGATGACAACGCATAAAAGGAAGGAGATAAATATGCACCCGGTGCCGACTTTGGACGGCCATCTGCTTTAAGCAAATGTTGTGGTTATCCGGATTACATGCGCACAATTCTCCCACTTATCCGGATGCAAAGAGGTCTCCATAGACACACAATTGTTGTATAAACATAAAACGTCTCACTGTAAGGTGACATCACAAACAAGATATCTAAACGCAGCGGCCTCTTGTAACACAGATTTTATGTAAATGGATCTTAAAAAATCCTATGGCATGCGTAAAAGATTCTCTGCTCTGCTGGCTGAAGCGAGCTCAAGATCAATTACCCGATCACCCGAGAAGTCCGACCAACTTTCAGATAGGACAGAAAATCAAGACCAAGTCTTCTCTGATGAGATATCAACAAGGCCCATCATGGAGTCCCGTCGTCACGGTTGACCAATGTGCAACGATGGGAAAAACACTGGTACAAAACTGTAGATCGGTCCAGTACTATGCCCAGTGTTTTTGTGATGACATCGCCATCAAGCCAAGGAAAATTAACAATGTTGAAGCCAGTCTTCTCTTTTGTCGTTTACCTTGTTTGAATTTCTCCGTTATTAATTTTGATATCAAGATCCAAAAATGATGTAGCTATATCATTTGTGTTTGCTTTGTTCAATGTTAACTCTGGAGGATAAATTTGATTTGTGTAATTGTCAAATTGTGGGTTATCAATATTCAAAATATATCATCAAGATACCTAGAGGTGCCGTTGAAACATATCAATTCGTCAAATTTCTTGAGTTTTTGCAGATTTTGCATGAATTCTTTTTCGTGTGTGTATAAAAACAAATCTGAAACACGAGGCGCTTAATTAGTATCCATAGGAATCCCAATAACTTGCCTGTATAGAGTGTCACCAAATCTTACAAAGATGTTGTCTAAAAGAAAGGACAAAGCCTTTCGCAACTCAGATCGAGTCCATGATTTGTACATTTTGTATTCTACTGAGGAAAAGAATCCTTTTGTGTTTAGATTTATATAATTTAGCCGATTTTGACAGTGCTTCCGAATAAAGGTGAGGATTTTTTTTAATTGTCAATTCGGATATCTACAATGTCTAAAATAAGGCTTTTCCAGTCATTGAGAGAGTGTGGTTCGACTCCTTCTAACTTACACCATTTTCGTATGTAAACTTCTAACGCCTCATTTAGCACTTTCCGACATTTACGTTTAACATTTGAACTACTTGGTGAGTGTCACTGCTGGTGGACCAAGAGTCCCCGGAGGGCACATGTAGCCAAGTTCGATCAACTTCGGTTGATCGTCTGTCTCTTCCACGCATTTGAAATTTTCTGTTACAAAATTGCTTGAAATGTCTAAAACGTGGTTCCTGTAGCATCATATCCCACTCATTCCTCTACGTCTTTTGGTACATTTTTGTAATTTTTAAAATTTTAATTTTCATACTTTTTGGCCATATTACATTGTTTAGACTAAGGATCACTGACGAGGGTTTAGTACCCGAAACGTGCATGTCTGGTCCATGCTGCAAATGTATCAGGTTTTAAATGATGCTATTGAATTTAAAGACGTTTGACATTTAATGAAATCTATCTTAGAAGGAATTCTATACTTTGGCCCCTCCTTTAGAAGACTACGAAGCCTCGAGTCTTGAATGATGGACAGGTCTCCAGTGATTAAATGACCAGCTGGTTCGTAAAGCTATGCAGAGCTAGCGCATTCGCATGACGTAGGACATGCCTGATTAACATTAACATCAGAGGTGACTTTATTGTAATTAAAAATCAAACTTCGGACTGGTTTTTTATATTTATAACAGAAGTATTTAATTAATTCATATGTTAGTTTTATATGTTAGTTTAATCAAATGGCGGACTTTATTTACTTATTTTTAGCCTTCATTTGAACGCAATTACCTATCTTTTATTTGTTTATTTTCTCATATCTTTAATTGTTATTTATTCATATGATATTAATGGATTTTCTGACTACGAACATCAATAAGCTGCTCATATCGCCACTTGTTATTTGACGTGTTTTAAAATAACTTGTTTAAAGTCAAGTATCTACGTCTTTTGGTACATTTTTGGACATAATAATTTTCATACATTTTGGCCACATTACATTGTTTAGACTGAGGATCACTGACGAGGGTTTAGTACCCGAAACGTGCATGTCTGGTCCATGCTGTAAATTTATCAGGTTTTAAATGATGCTATTGAATTTTAAGACGTTTAACATTTGAACTACTTGGTGAGTGTCACTGCTGGTGGACCAAGAGTCCCCGAGGGCACATGTAGCCAAGTTCGATCAACTTCGGTTTATCGTCTGTCTCTTCAACGCATTTGAAATTTTCTGTTACAAAATTTCTTGAAATTTCTAAAACGTGGGTCCTGAAGCATCATATCCCACCCAGTCTGCTACGTCTTTTGGCACATTTTTGAACATAATAATTTGCATACATTTTGGCCACATTACATTGTTTAGACTGAGGATCACTGACGAGGGTTTAGTACCCGAAACGTGCATGTCTGGTCCATGCTGTAAATTTATCAGGTTATAAATGATGCTATTGTATTTTAAGACGTTTAACATCTATGATCTATAACTTAATTTTAAATTGTCTGTGTGTATTGACTATGAATAAGAAAATAAACTTAACTTAAAAAATTAGATGTGACTAGATAGATGTTTGAATATAAAACAACATCGTTTTGGAACTTTGAGACCGACTAATAAAACGAATAAGAGTGCTGAGACTAAATCATTCATAAGATGCATCGCATTTTGTGATTGGATAAGAACAGCACATGGCTTACTCATGATTGTAGGACCATGCAAGTATGCACCGGCGTACCCACTTACAAACAAAACAAATGAATACCATTAATTCTTCTATGGCACCTGAAGCCTAAAAAGAATTTTCTATTACTTTTTCTGGGATCTTACATTTGCGTACATTGATTCAGAAATATATGATGCATGCAGTATCTATGTCTTTCAATTTTATTTTTGAAGAATCATTTCATTTACAACTTAAAAAAATATAAAAATATAAACAACCACCGGGGCACAGATCATCATGGCCGAAGGGAGGATAAACGAAAATAAAAAAAAACCCAGGAAAATCCAGACACATCGCACTCGGTTCAAAAACATCTTGCGATTTTTTGATCGGATCTGGCAAATGAATATCTAAACAGTATCTACGACACACATAATAAGAATAAGCAATCAAACGTCCGAACAGTCAGGAAAAAACCAAACATGGTCGCATAAGATGTCATGCATTCCATGCGGCTATACAAGTAAAGAGGAATGAACTCTTGTTTCGATATTCGATACGCATGTCTGTCTGTTTTTAAATGATGCTATTAATTAATTTGAAGACGTATAACATGGATTGACAGTAATAAATAATGTCATTCCAAGTAGATAACTCGACTTGTTTTCACATGTCGTGAAATAAGTCTGTTTATTTTACACGTATGTGTACTTTTTAAAACTAACGTGATAGCTATTAGCGATGGTTACAGCGGTTAAATCCCTGAAAACTGAATTAATTAATGAGAAATATACACAAAGCCTTTACATTCTAAATTACCACTAGAAAGTATATCAAATTGACAAAAAGTCTTAGCATTGCACTGGACCCGTGTACAACATTACCGGCATTTGCTTTACATTAATGCTCTTAGTTACTACAGGGACGACGAAATCCTGACTGTCCGTTTATCAAACTCTCCAGGAGATACATCAACCTCAGCATCATCCACATGTTTTTTTTTAACGTGTGAATATGTACGTATGCGTATATCCATACGCGTACATTGTTTCGCTTCAACAAACACACCATCGCTCTTAGTTATTAAAGAGGTGTGAAAGTACTCTTCAAATTCATCCTTCATACGTTCAATACCAGAGACATTATGAGCAAGAAAGTCGCATACTTAAAGGTACTGTATGTGTTATTGTAGGAACCAGATAGTTACTGGTACAACTGCTTTTTCAATGGTGAATTTCTTATTTTTGGTCGTTTGTGTGTGATTCTTGTTGATTGTTAAAATTAGGTAGTTTGACGTGCTTATTTCCATAAGCTCTGGGTGTTTTTGATGTGTAAGTTTGGTTGTGTCTTCTCATGCTTGTGGGTTCCATCCTTTTTTCACGTGCTTGTTCCACTGTGCTGCAACTATGTTATGTTGAAGATCTCCTCATCTTAAAAAGCTTTTTAGCCACCAATCAATAAATCCATTTTATAATAGAATTTAACGTTTTCCGCAATTTTATCTGATGTTGAAATGTCAGTTGTCGTATCACAAGTTATGTTCAACGTACCAAAAGAAAAGTAAGGAGATCTCCAAAAGTGACAATAGCCGAACACACTCTCACGAGATTAGAAATAAAAAGAACAGACGGAGACACTAACATTACATCATTGTTACATGGCAGACATCACGGTATTTATAAATAATATCCAAATAATAAATATGTAAGCGTGTGATTCATGTCTACATGGCATGAATTCAGAATTGTTCAGATAAATGCAAATAAACAATTAAATGCTTTCATACCTTGGTGATGATATCGTTTAAGAAAACTTCGAAAATATATTCCGACTGCGTGGAATTAGTTGAGAGAATGTATCTTTTTTGACCAAAAAAAAAAATTATTTGGGAATGGCTCGCAGCAGAGAAAGGGTTTGTGGACAAATACCTAGCATAAAACACCATACAGCTAGTGTGGAGCTCCACTTTAGGTGTCTGTACCAAAAACGATACTTTTCCTCTGCTACTTGCCAAAATATCGGCGCCCTACAAACTCAACATTTCATATGAGAGGTGTCTGAAATTCTTATTTGGACTAACGAAGATCTTCAATAATATGTTTTGGTGTTTTTTTGTGTCTGCTTTCATAATTTGATTGATCGTTAGACGTTGGTTTTGTAATGTGTTTTCTTTCCAGCTCTGTCACTTGAAAGGGGTCCGTCGATGTTTGATTTTGCGCTCTATTGTGAGTGCTGTTGAGATTATCGTCAGGATTTTCTTTAACTCATTTGTTTTGACCTTTTATCAATGTGACATCACATATAAATATTTTGCCATTTCGGAAACTAGCCATTTCACCGATAAATATCATCGAAATTAAAGGAGTTTAATATCTTAAGCACCATCCCTCCAATGCTATTTTGAACATAGATTTAATTTGGATATGCTACTGAATCGACCCTACAGGTAATTTAGAGCCGCGCACTCTCTGTAATGTAAATGTACTAATCTAAATTAAAAAAATTAAAAAGGGCACTACTGAAATGATTTTTGGTGGCTTCGCTAGAAGCATCACTGACGAGAATTTAATATTCGAAACACGTGTCTGGTGCATGGAAATTGGTTTGGAATTTTCTTCAAGAAGGTATAGAGTTGGAAACTTTCGACATTATTGTTGTCCTCTGTTGTTTGTTTACCGGATGGTCTTTGTTTGTCTTGTTGTCCTTTGTTGGTTGTTTACCTGTCGTTCGTTGTTAGTTTTGTTGTCCTCTCTTGTTTTGTTTACTTGATGTTCGTTGCTTGTCTTGTTGTCTCTGTTATTTGTTTACCTGATGTCCGTTGTCTTGTTGTCCTTTGTTGGTTGTTTTCTGCTGTTCGTTGTTAGTTTTGTTGTCCTTTATTGGTTGTTTATCTGATGTTCATTGTTTGTCTTGTTGTCCTCTTTTGTTTTTTTTACCTGATGTTCGTTGTTAATTTTGTCGTCCTATGTTGTTTTGTTTACTTGATGTTCTTTGTTTGTCTTGTTGTCTCTGTTATTTGTTAACCTGATGTTCGTTGTTTGTCTTGTTGTCCTTTGTTGTTTGTATACCTTATGTTCGTTGAATGTCTTGTTGTCCTGTGTTGTTTGTTTGCCTGATGTTCGTTGTTAGTTTTATTGTCCTGTGTTGCTTGTTACCTGATATTCGTTGAATGTTTTGTTGACCTTTGTTGTTTGTATACCTGATGTTCGTTGTTAGTTTTGTTGTCCTGTGTTGTTAGTTACCTGATGTTCGTTGGTTGTCTTGTTGTCCTCTGCTGTTTGTTTACCTGATGTTCGTTTTTAGTTTTGTTGTCCTCTGTTGTTTTGTTTACTTGATGTTCGTTGTTTGTCTTGTTGTCTCTTTTATTTGTTACCTGATGTTCGTTGAATGTCTTGTTGTCCTGTGTTGTTTGTATACCTGATGTTCTTTGTTAGTTTTGATGTCCTGTGTTGTTTGTTTACCTGATGTCCGTTGTTTGTCTTGTTGTCCTTTGTTGGTTCGTTGTTAGTTTTGTTGTCCTTTGTTGTTCGTTTATTTGATGTTAGTTGTTTGTCTTGTTGTCCTCTTTTGTTTGTTACCTGATGTTCGTTGTTTGTCTTGTTGTCTCTGTTCTTTGTTTACCTGATGTTCGTTGTTTTTCTTTTTGCCCTGTGTTGTTTGTTTACCTGATGTTTGTTGAATTTCTTTTTAAAATTTAAACTTTATTTATTTTACAACGTTTAACAAACAAGTTACACAACTTATATTAATGTCTCACGTTGGCTCTGATGTTGGCGTGAGGGGGTCCAAGGAGCAGGAGGAAACCGGAGTACCCGGAGAAAAACCCCCTGCAGAGGCCTGGGTGGGGGACCACCTACCCTCCCACATAAGACCCTTTGCCGAATCTGAGATTCGATCCCGGGACCTTAGAGGTGAGAAGCGAGCGCGCTACCACTGCGCTAACCCGGCATTTTTCTTTTTGTCCTGTGTTGTTTGTTTACCTGATGTTCGTTGTTAGTTTAATTGTCCTCCGTTGTTTTGTTTACCGGATGTCCGTTGAACATTGTCCCCATATGATTGTTTATGTAATTTTCGTTGTGTGTAGCATGTATTCAAATGTGGACGGTGCCAGCCGGAACGCCAATTCGTATTTCGACGGTTGGAAGAATTGCTTCTAAAAGGGGTGGATAACTCTGACACACAAAGTAGCAGGATAAGAATAAATTTGGCTAAACGACCTTAATTGT
The DNA here is from genome assembly GCA_033119305.1 of Pinctada imbricata. Classification (NCBI taxonomy): domain Eukaryota; kingdom Metazoa; phylum Mollusca; class Bivalvia; order Pterioida; family Pteriidae; genus Pinctada; species Pinctada imbricata. Next base: position 55,428,665 of record VSWD01000008.1, on the reverse strand, counting down.
TTATCTCAAATTTTAAATTCTATTATACAACAAATAATACTCAGATATAATTCACGACAAATAACTGAAATTCCTCTGAAAGGGGTTCTTGATATTTTCCAGCACTGCTAAAGATCCAACGAAACATTTGTCACGTGACTTCGTTCTTAAACTTCAAAGACAAGTGCCGACTGGCGTTCCAGCTGGTGTAAGGTGGTTAAATATTGCTTATTTCAAATATGTTAGTCACGATTTATACAAAATTACCAGTATATTGCAAAATTACATATGTGTTGATTAAGGGAATCATGATAGTACAAAAATGTAGTATGCTTTCAAAACCAAAAATAGCAATCGCTTATACAAGTACATTGTTGTTAATAACCATAATACCTATATTAAGGGAAGATGTTAATTTCAGTCATATATGCACAAAGGAAGATATTTGAAATTTCTGATCTATTACATATTTGCAGTGTTTGGATCAGTGATTTACAGCAAATTGTTAGAATTCCAATTGGAACCAAGTGTACCCACTTCTTTCTGATATTTTTAAATTCTCATATCAAGCTGAGTTTGTCCAGTCCTTACTCTCTCATGCAACGAAGCATTTACATACTTGGCCTCGAGACATCTGTTTTGTGTGTTATTTGATATCAATTGAATATTATGTCAGTAAAACAGATTTCGAAATTAAAGGAAAGAAAAGGCAACAATATCCAAAGTACTCGAACTCTCTTGACAGTTGAAAACACACCGTCATTCATATTCGAATGTCTGAAATACGAGAACCTTTTCGTTTAATAACGTAAACATTTTATATAATCGAATGTCCTCAGCAATAGTCTCATTAAACAGCACATCTTTGGGAGAAAGCAATAAGTTTTCTGTCATATTTCCTACGCGCTACGAGGCCGTACGGTGTCGCGTCGTCCATCTGTAGGTAATCTGAAATTCAGTTGATATAAATGTAGGTTATCTTTGACAATGGAATATGATGTAGATGAAATCGATAAACAAAATGTATGCTATTTTGTACATCTAAAAGATTTAAGTTACATAAGTGAATGTACGTAAAAAAAGTACAAATCGGAATTCAAAAAAAGGCAAAACAATTCTGAAAATATAAAACAAACAAAACAAAATCGTTTTTAAAAATAAACGTAATTCTAAATAAACCGAGTGAGATATCATATATATGAACAACTGATATTTTTGATTTTGTCTTTCAATATTAGAACTAAACACCGTGGGGCATCACGTGATACACAAATGATATGTTCCACGGGAATCCCCTTTGATTGAACCAAGTAAATACTGTCTAAATCTACTTTATACTGAATTTATTTTAGGCCTATCATATGGTAATTATTATCAATTATATGATGGTAATTTATTCTGGTCAAGAATAGACGTATATTTGGAGAACACTTAAACAGAAAATTTTGTATCTGTCCGTGCACCAGTATCATAACATGTGGTGAGCATTGAAAATTTTCTGTTTAAGTGTTCTCCGAATATACGTCTATTCTTGACCAGAATAAATTACCATCATATAATTGATAATAATGACCATATGATAGGCCTAAAATAGATTCATATAAAGTAGATTTAGACAGTATTTACTTGGTTCAATCAAAGGGGATTCCCGTGGAACATATCACTTGTGTATCACGTGATTACCCACGGTGTAAAGGCAATTGAACAAATTGGAGTGTATGCTAACGGAAAAGGAGTCCAAGTTTGAGATTCAAAATCAATAGCAAAATCATTTTGTAATTTCATGAATAAAATATGTATTTCTCGGACACCGCGTATAGCAGAAAGTAGATTTTTTTAAGTGCACACGGGTATTTCATACCAAATAAGTAAAATGTTTAACTAGGTTAGTACGCAAATATCAAATTTGATTATTGGCCATATCATTTTTTCATTTTAAACTTACTTTAAACGTTATCAAAGTTTCTCTTTTCAAGTGGTATATTCAATAAATGTATACTGTATAAATCTGATAAGTCATAATTTACAATACATACAATAATTATTGTTGTCAGAGAATCCGATGTCAAAACATTGATAGTTCCTGTTTAGTTTAATATCAAAGTCTGTGATATAGTTGCTGTCTTCTGTTTGCTAGAGTAAAATGTAAGTAATATATTCAATAAAATATAGAAAAACAACAACAACAAAAATTCGTCTAAACTTGATGTGATAAAACTTACAATAAAACATGTTAGTCATAGCCGAAAAACATAAGAATATTCATAGAAACTTTTTGCACATTCTTTGATAATGTTATTTGAATTACACCGCTGATGAGACATTAGTAGTTAAGTTTGTTACTGACCGTCTACAGAGATTTGTCGGGTTGATGAACCCGACAAATCTCTGTGGACGGTCTGTAACAAACCTAATAACTGTTTTATTTTGTCAAGGACCAAAATCTCCGTTTTTTTTTTTTTTGTCGCAGAAAATTGGCGTTTCACGACTCCTTTTACATGCAAATTTATTTATACATCAATGGCGGAATTGGTTTTTGTTGAATTATGCAACAACCCTACTGTCACACCAAACAAAAGCCCAAAGGGACACAACACTCACACCATTAACATACTGACAGAGATCTGCGCTGTGGCTCTTGTAAAGAAGATGAACATGTATGGAATCAACACCCACCCCTTTTTTCATTAGAAAAATAATCCCAATAGATTATTATAATTATGAGTTTAGAAGAAAATATACACCAAATCATTTATTCATTTGGAAGAGAAAAATACAATCAAAATTGCACATTAATTATTTGAAACGAGTTATCTAAAGAAATAGTGCAATAATGTGCAATTCAAATAAAGCATGAAAAGTCATAAAAGCGCATTAAAAGTGAATGAATTTAAGTGTAACCAAAAATAAGAAAGGAGGGGATATCCAACATAACTCGGTTGCAGTACCAACAGCAACACATCAAACACCCCAAGTGAAAACATAGAGAAGCACACATACAGCAAGAGACAAGGAACAGCAAACGAGACATCAAACATCGTACATAAAAGGACAACACATACACCAACGAGACCCATGGGCAATCGATGCCGATTTAGGACTGCCATCAGCCACGTTAGTAACAGATAGTGTGCTTATCCTGGATTACGTGCGCACAACCCTCCCTCTTTTCCGGCTACCCAAAGATCTCGAAGAACGCACAATTGTTGTGTAAAATAACCCCCTCACTGTAAGATGACCATACAAACAAGACAAGAATACTTCTTCAGACAACTTTGTAGATCATCCTGATGCTTCGGTTTGTCAATTTATTTTTTGTTATAATAAACATCGGAGAAGAATTTTGTCGAAAGAGAGTTGACAGTTGCGGTAGATAATTGTCACTTCACTATGAAAAGATGATAAAACAAGACATACACCCCCAGAAACAACAGATGTTACGTCTTCAAATTCATAGCATCAGTTTTAGAGCAGATAAATTTGCAGCATGGGTCAGAAATGCACGTTTCGGGCACTTAACCCTCGCCTGTGATCCTCAATCCAGACAATGAAATATGGCCAAAGATTGTGAAAGTTATGTAAAAAAATACCGAAAGACTTAGCAGGATGGGTGGGATATGATGCTACAAGACCAACTTATCAGAATTTTTGTGCACAGAAATATTCGAATGCGTGAATGATTGCTGTAAGATGAACAACCCGTGTCTTATCGACTGATCCCAGATCATGTACTAAAAAACTCATCAAAATTACCAGAACTGAATTTCCGGGTTTTTTTTTTCATTCAGTCAAGAACGTGTAGGTAGATGGACGAGCACAGGACAAATAATATTCTAAGGGTTATTTCTACAGAATGTAGGTATTATATTAACGCATTTACCTTTCATTATATGTAAAAACACATGTATATTAGGAGGAACAAGTTAAGTTTTCAAATAGCAAAGAAGATATTTTATAGAATAGATTGATGTTTGTAAATGGATGTCGAGGATTGATAAAACATATTTGTACTCTGCCATCCGGAACACAATAAAGTAAAATAAATATATTTTGCGCTCTCTTTCAAACTTTCAGAAAGAATGAGTTCTCATCATGGCTTCTCTGATTGGTTAAAATGGTCATCTTTCCGGAAGCTTCACAAGCTGTTTAACATCAGTGAATGAAAGTCGAGCACAAATCCGAAATCAGATTTCAAAAATAACAATCAAAAGGCTTACAAGTTCTTGAAAAAGAAATAAAAATAAAAAAAAAACTTTCTAACGAGGAAAGATAAAATCGAACAAAAGATCAATTCATCAGGAATTGGATAACTTGCTACAGTAGGCAATACAAAGGATAATTATACATAGCATTGACTTGATTTCCTGAAAGCATATGAAATAATCGAAAAAGATTGATTACCAATAAAACCGCATTGTCAAACGAAGAACCTTTTTCGAATCCAACGAAAAATCTGCCCAGCTCCGTTCTGAGAGAAAATTGCTTTCCTCCAACATTCTTCTGAATGAAATGACCTATATAACGATACAATCTGCAGCAATGTTTTGTTTGCAGGAAATTAAAATGCTGAAGCATAATTTTGAATTAAGATGGGGCGAGAAAAGATCATTTTGTAGGCATTTGAAATTAATTTTTATATTCAAGAATTCTTGACGTTAAAATATACGACTGAATACCAAATTTTACCCACTTTTAAATTAAGCTTGATCAAATATTCATCTTATGACAGAAATTGAATTAACAAGTTTTACAGATTGAAATGTTTTGAGAAGGGAGTTTACTCAGATATTATTCTTTCCCAAGAAAGAGACACATGGTAAAATGTTTTAGGCATAATAAACGAGTATTTTTTTTCTTACCTAACTCAGTACATGGCAATGTGTAGCTCAAATGCTCTTCAAATATAACTTTAGAAATAAAAAAACATCTTAGGCCTCACTTGTATCAAACTTCTCAAATTGAGATTTTCCTCAAACTCAAATTTGCCTGAGGGTTCCCTTAGCCGAGTTTTCTCAAACTCATCTTTATGAAAATTCCTCAAATCATTTGAGGGGCTCGTCAGCTGAGTAAAGCATTTGAGGAAAGACTTGAGGAAAGAGTTTATCGTTTCCATAGTTACCAACTTGCGGGGTCAAATATATACGGTAAATTTCGCATGTCATCCTAATAGATGTACTTACATAGATACTTCTTCACAACTTATTCAGAATGAAACTTTGGGTACCATTTTTAAGGGTATGACATATCATATACCAAAACACAGTGCAAAATCGGAAAATCATAAACCGAAGGCATACAAAATCTGGATAAAACAGGAACCAAAGCAAACAAACAAAAACTCTCCACCACATGTAAAGGAGCGAATTCTCAATATAGGAGTGAGGACCAGCTGCCCAGGAAGATTGTCTACTTCCTCTGTGATACTCTACTTCCTCAAAGTTGAAGGACTCCTGAAAATTACCTTGCATAAAAAATATGTGAGATTTTCCTCAACTTGAGGAGAGATGAGAATGATGAAAAGTGCGAAGTCCATTAAATCGCCAATCAGCCTTGAATCTGAGCTTTCACACATAAAACAATAAAAGGCTATTTTTCAAAGTTTATATTTCATAAATTTAATAATATGATATCTTTTTTGCATAAATCTGTCTTGAAATTACCTAATTCTTGATATATTGAAGAAATTTTATACCTCCTCAAGTATTTGATGTAGTTATTGAGTTTCCCCAATCTCTCCTCAAGTTGAGGAACTTTCATACAAGAATCCCTCAACTTTGAGGAGAAATCTCAACGTTGTGGAGAAATCTCAACTTTGAGGTAAAATCTCAAGTTGATGTAGTTAATCATTGTTTGAGAGGTTTGAACAAGCGAGACCAGATATGCAGACTAAATTATATTTCTCTATCTTTTAATTTTTACGAGAAGTTTGAAAGGATAAAATTGATGTACAGAGAGTTGCTAGCTCTCATATCTGCTTAAAAGTTTATTGATTTGAAACATCATTGCAGAAAAGGCAAGTATTCTACATTTTCCAAATAGGGAGAAGTTTTCTAATCGTTACGGCAATATTTAATAAAATCACAACTTGCTGAAACATCAGCGAAATACCTACCAATATAATTTGAGTCTAATGATAATCAGGAAATGTTAATTTATTTATTTACCGAAACAATAACACCTGTAACTTTTGATTTTGGTTATGACGATTATTATCACAGTGAAAAACAAAGAGTGACAAAACTTTTAAATACTAACAAGTGTGCCTATTGCCAGCGTTGATCCTCTGGAAAAACAGTGCTGGTGGTTGCTGTTGGGTTTCAGCTGATAGATAACAATAGTTTTCTTTACACCGGATCTTTAGTATTGATTTGATGCCAGCCATTGTCCGTTCTACTTCAACTGCACCTTCCTTTTTGGCTGAATCAAACGATAAGGAGGTGTTATTACACTAGACAATGGTTTCATACATGCATATTGCTTTTTCCTTTTTTCAGGCGTAGTTAGGCTAATTGTTACACTTTTTATTAGATGTGTCTTTCAGTTCTGAGTTCTGGTATTATAAGTACTCGTTGGTGAATTCAAAGTATTCATGTTCAGAACCTGAGGTTGCAATTGGGTATTCATAAATGATTATAATATTAGCGCGTGTCAAAATTTTAGAACAGATATTCATCAGAAAACCATAATCTTTATAGCCAACCGTTGTACGTATTCGTTTCAAGTCTTGATTAGTGTATCTTTCATTGTTTATTTATTCCCTTCTCGTACCTTGTACCGTGGAACTGTGTCCTTGTTCTTCTATCTTATCATGTGTTATCCTTCATGTTTTTAATAGTTTTGTGGTCGTGTTTGATTGTACTTTTTTGTTTGTTCTTGTTGCCGTTAACTGACTGTTGGACGTATTACATGTGTATAGTTTTTGGGTAATCATTATGCAGTCTCACGCGAGTGTATTCCACTGGAACTCTACAAAGTCGTCATGTTGAAATACCAAGTAAATATCGGTATTAGGAAAATATACTCACGTTTGTAACCTACCAGGATGAATGAAATTTGTATTACTTCTCCTTTTTCGATATTGGATGTTACCTTCAATTGAATAATAATGAAATTGAGTGTTCTAATATGACTTGATGTTTCAAGTATTCTTTAATTTTTATAATTTTATTAGAGAAATACCATCATTCCTCATGATAAGGACGTCACTCTGATGTCACAAATCAGGCAATCTTATGGCGGTGTGACGATGGGACACCATGGCGGTTACTGCCCAAATAGAGAATAAGTGTCTTAATTTGTATTTTGTTACAGGTATGCAACTCTTACACATCTTCAAATTCAATAGCATCATTTAAGAACATATAAACTTGCGGCATGGAATAGACATGCAAGTTTCGGGTACTTAACCCTCGTCAGTGATCCTCAATCTAAACACTGTAATATGGTGAGCTCAAGATTAATCGCCCGAGAAGTCTGACCAACTTTCAGATAGGACAAAGAATCAGGACCCAGTCTTCTCTGACGAGATTTAAACAAGGCCCGTCATGGAGTCCCGTCGTCACAATTGGCCAGTTTGCAAGGTTGGGAAAGACACTGGTACAAAACTGTAGATTGGTCCGGTACCATGTCCAGTGTTCTTTTGATGACTTTGGGATCATATCCTCGGTAAAGCAGCCGACCGACTATTTTCTGACATTTTTGGTTAAAGTTTGATCTGCTTTTGATCCTTCTGATTTTGTTTACTAGGTCACCGTAAAATGATGGCAATGAAATTTCCAGCGATACATATTCTGATGCTGGAGATGTCCCAAATTTTGAAACAAGTTCAGAATAGTTATTGTAAAATTTCCAAAAAGATTTTACAAGTTTATGATATCTAAATCCTTGACTGATGAGTTTCTTTGTAATTTGTTTATTTTTATCATGGGAACAATCTCTCGCGTATCTGATGAGCTGAGTGATGTAAATGTCGTACGATGGCAATCTTGGAACATCACTATCAAGCCAAGGAAAATTAACTATGTTGAAGCCTAAATCTACTCCTTTGTCGAATATCTTTGTCTGAATTTTTCCGTTATTGATTTTGATATCAAGATCCAAAAATGGTGTAGCTTTATCATCTGTGTTTGCTTTATTCAATGTTAACTCTACTGGATTAATTTGATTTTTGTTATTTTCTAATTTTTGGAGAATGATTGTTTTATAGGAAAATGACTACATGCATTGCAATAGTATTACTATTGCAGAAATCACTATTGAAATAGTGTTGGTATCGTGACATGACTATTGCGATGTATTGCAATAGTATTGACATACATAAAAACATGCATAATTGAATACAGTTTAACTTCGCAGATAGAACATTTTCGTCAAAAAAGACGATTTTAATTAAAAAAAAAACAGGATTGCTCTAATCTTAGAGTGATAAACAAACGTCCCTGTATGACATGTTTCTTGCAGAAACTTCAGTTTTTAGAGAGGTGATTGAGAGCTATTAAACATGACAAAACTATAACAAAGTTGCGTATTATCTTACTACTATTGCCAATAGTTATCGCTTTCTATCGATATATTGCTATCGGGGCATCACTATTGTAATAAATCGATAGCCCGATGTATTGTTACACCCCTAAAATGTAAAATGTTATACAACCGGAAATGTAATGTGAAGTGTCTTCCGCCATTGCGTGCTTGTCGAGTGTACGATGCATACTTTTTTGTGTCGCCTGCGAAGCACAGCGACACTTAGGGATCACTTTGTCCGTTGTCCGTCTGTCCGTCCGTCCGTCCGTCTGTCTGTCTGTCTGTCTGTCCGTCTGTCTGTCACACTTGGGTGTCACACCCCATAACTTTTGATTGGTAAGTGATAGGGCTTTGATATTCCACATGTGTATTCCTTGTGACAAGACCTTTCTACACATACCATAATTTTTGACCTCGTGACCTTGACCTAGATATTTGACCTACTTTTCAAAAAATCTAAGATTGGCTATGTCTTTTGATTGGTAGGTGATAGGGCTTTGATATTTCACATGTGTATTCCTTGTGACAAGACCTTTCTACACATACCATAATTTTTGACCTCGTGACCTTGACCTGGATATTTGACCTACTTTTCAAAAAATCTAAGATTGGCTATATCTTTTGACTGGTTAGTGATAGGGCTTTGATATTTCACATGTGGATTCCTTGTGACAAGACCTTTCTACACATACCATAATTTTTGACCTCGTGACCTTGACCTAGACATTTGACCTACTTTTCAAAAGATCTAAGATTGGCTATATCTTTTGACTGGTAAGTGATAGGGCTTTGATATTTCACATGTGTATTCCTTGTGACAAGACCTTTCTACACATACCAAAATTTTTGACCTCATGACCTTGACCTAAATATTTGACCTACTTTAAAAATAATCCCTTCTCTACACATACCATAATTGCTGACCTCGTGACCTTTACCTAGATATTTGACCTACTTATCAAAAAAATTTTAGATTGGCTATATCTATATTTCACATGTGTTTTCCTTGTGACAAGACCTTTCTACACATACCATTATTTTGACCTTGTGACCTTAACCTAGATATTTGACCGACTTTTCACAAAATCTAAGATTGGCTATATCTTTTGATTGGTAAGTGATAGGGCTTTGATATTTCACATTTGTATTCCTTTTGAAAAGACCTTTCTAAACATTCCATAATGTTGACCCAGTGACCTTGCCCTTGATATTTGACCTACTTTCAATAAAAAAATCAGCTTCGCAGGCGACACAAGCATTCCTTGGATTGCTATTTTATTTTTTAATTCCCACCGTTTCTACGTGACCTTTGTTTCCTTTTAATAGCAGGACAATAGAAAAAAAAAACGCTGAAACGGAATGTATGACGTATATATTATATAGAAGAGCGTATGGCGGTTGTTCAATATTATAGCATTAATACTGCTCTAAGTCTATTCTATTCTAACATGGTTACTTACAAAGGACTGCTTCTCTCTCGTGTCAAGACTTACAAACTTTCCAACCACCTCCTCGTGTGTAAGGTTATATGTGTCGACACCATTGATACAGAGTAATGCTTCACCATCCCTTAAATGATTAAATGAACAACATGCATTATGATTGCATTACAGTGAATTCAAGAACACAAAATTTCAGTTTCCTTTGTCTTTATTTTTCTCTGTTGATGTATTTATGCGTTAAAAATATAGATCCATGGATTGATGAAATGTTCCCTGTGCAATATACCAAATTAAAGGACCTTTGTGTTTCTACAGACATTTGAAAATGAGATGCTCAAAAAGGACAGAATTCGGATGTTCGGCGATTTTTATATTTTTTCACTTCCAACAGCAACGAAAATTCAATATTATTATTGGAAAATAAGTAATCCGGCCAAAAAAATTTGCGAGCCCCCACCTCCGGATCATATGGTCGTCCGCTTACTGTCCGAAACACATGTATGAAAATTGGTTTGAAACTTCCTTATTGTTTCCATATTTGCCTGAAGATTTTTGAATTACCACCTTATTTGTAGGTCTTTATATAGGATGCCTGTTTGTGAGAGTCCATTGAACACGTGATGGTATGTGACTGCGTCCTTTGTCGTAACAATGTATCCACCAAGCCAATCCCCTTTATCACAATCCTGATCAATGTGTTTTATTCGCAGCTCCGAACTTTCTGGCTTTGGTACTTTGTTGTCACAGGGCTGAAAAAAGAGATACCATGAAACGGGTTTTTTCCTATTTACCTTTTTCCTGATTTTCGTCCTAGTGCTGGTAATTCAAAAACAAAATGAAAATGATAAAACTAAAAATAGAAAATGCTTTTTTTTACCGAATTCTTATATTTCCAGATGTTATGTTGTATATCCATACATCTAGTCAATATTCAAATAATTTCAAACATTAATTGTTTTCTCCGTCAATTTGATTAAACATTTGTAATGTTTATTACGGTAATGCTTTTTTGAAAAGAAAACTTTATTTTGTTATATATATACATTTCATTTAATGATCGGAGTGTGATTTTTTTTCAATTTCTATGTGACGCAAATCGAGGTATTGAACACTTGGACGCCAAATTCAATTTTTCTAAAAATTTCTGAAATTATATATTTCTTGTCTGTCCTTGACTATACAAACTTACATTTGATTCTATCCAAAGGAAAAATTTCTACGAGACTTTGAAATATGCATTTATCGACATTTTTCGTGAATTTCTTGATGACGTCATAATATTGAAAGCGTCTTTCCAGTTCTCGTAAAGCTATTGGAAATTAATTTTGATTTAACTTCAAAATCACCCTTTAATATATTGCACTCACATATGGAAAAGATAAAATGAATTGTGTTTTAAACACAGGCAGGATACTTGAATAAAAGATGACACTATCGTTAAAAAAAATTGTAATTTCGAGCCATTTTACTGTAATTGCTACTTAATAATTAGGAATCCTGTGGATGAATCTTTGTCAAAAACTATCAAAATTATCAAGAATGACCAGAGATGATTTCATGATTAAATGGGAAAAATTGAATTTAGGATTAAAATATTACAAGACTTTATATTTTCCCATATTTTCTTTCAAAATCGTCCATTTTCAAAGAAGTGACATCCACTTTCCTGTAACGTAAATTTTTCAACGAATACACCGTGATGAAGATTGGATTTTCTATTTTATACATGCTAAGTGTCAATGTAATACGTTTAGTAATAATGTTTTTATTGCATTTTGAATGTGAAGGTTTGTGACGCCATTTTTCCCGATAACGTCGAAATGACGTCGTGGTTTGCTCATGGACAAAACTCCCAAAGTCCTAAATTTCGAAAATCGCCATATTTCTTCAAATGACGCCGGAAATTTTTCAAATTTCATCAGGATACTCAAATGCGTATATCAATCAGAGTATCAAAAGTTTTTAGGGAGTTAAGACTGTACTTTTCCTAGGAAGCGAGAAAACAAATAATGCCGCCGCCATCTTGGTGTTCAAACCCTCCTTAAATATTTAAAAGTTTATGGTCATGACAAATTGAACGGTTTCTCAATGGTACTTTTTCCTTTAGAAAGTTTTACAAGGAATAAGATTACTCACTAAAATTTGAGACTCGATATCAGTCAGAAAATCGGTCCTTCTCACTTTTGCTGAGTCGGTGATATCTTCCTTTTCAAGTGTCAGATCAGCGGACTCTGAAGGATCGTTGCGCTTTCGTTTATTTGAGAAAATGTTTCCTGTACCCTCAGCCTCCATTTCTTCTACCTTGCTACGAGTACATTCGCTGACATAAACACCTTCTAACTCATCCATTCAAATTATATTCTACACTGAAAAAAATAAGAATGACAAATTTGGATAATAACCATATCCCTACAAACAGCACAAATTCGATAATTCAGAAAATCATAAACCGAAGGTATGCAAAATCATGATCAAACAGGAACCAAAGCAAACAAACAAAAACCTCCAGCACATGAAAAAAAGCGAACTCCCGATATAGGAGTAAGACCAGGTGCCTAGGAAGAGTCAGCATTTTATCAAATTCATTTTAAAATTACATTTTCCTTTAAATTGTCAATATTGAAATATATGTTCTAAAGTACCAATTTTTATGTACCAGACACGTTTTCGGATATTTTAATCCTCGTCAGTAGTACATCATGTCAAACAATTTAAATAAAGCCAAAGTGAATTTTGCTGGCGCCATCTACAATAGAGAGCTTTAATTTCCTCTTGCCAAAATGAGCGGCTCCAAATTTTGTGTAGGGTTTATTCAGAAGCGTATTAAGTTGACTTTCAAAATGTCAATTTCATTATCAAAAAGCACACTTGCATTTACTACACTCTAAACATCCAGTCACGAGGGACCAGTTTAATTGTTCCACATGTTCCACACTTCAAAAGGATATAAGTGTTTATAATGATAATACGGAAGTGTTCCAACTCTTTACCTTTTGAAGAAAATTTCAAACTTATTTAATGTACCAAACAAGTGTTTCAGATAGTAAATTCTCATCGGTGGTACTTTCATGTATTAAATGCCGAAGTGATTTTCTGATGACCAAATGTATTTCAGTAGCGCCCTAGGAAATACAGTAGGCCTTATCAGGCTATCTGGAGAATTGCAATATTCGTCAGGCATTGTGACGACATTAACTCAATCTCATCTATGTTGTCGTGGTAAACCGTTGACGGGAAGTTTTCTGTATATTCCTACCAGTTCGCCCATCGGAAAAAGGAATGAGAGATATCATAATCGATTCCCGAAGATGATGAAAATAATGTTCCCCCTTTGAAATCTAATTTCATAGCTGTATTTTTTACTAAAAAGGATAAAAAGCTTCACTCTGTCTGACGAAGTTGCTCAAAGAATATTGCAATTCTCCAGATAGCCTGATAAGGCCTACTGTCACTGACCTTAAAGTATTCGATGGGCTGACGTATTTCAATTATCCAGAAAGCAAACTTAATTTCTAAAATTCTGCAATGTCCATACAACCATTACCGCCCCAAACTGCATAAAAGAAGACTCGGATGGAATAAAGCAGGTCTTGTCTTATTGTCGGTCGCCATGGGTGTGTTGCATACTTAGAATCCGGTTTTGAAACGATTGTTTTCCTGAAAGTATGTGATTACGTAACCGAACTTTCTTAACCAAATTGCTGTATTTTGAAAGTACAGATGGCAGATATCAATGATTGAATGTCGTAGTTCCGCCGCAGATTAACAATTTTTCTCACCGACGATTCAAAACCCATGTTGTTTGTTAATTTACAAACACAATCATATAAGCATAATCGATTCCCAAAGTTCCTTCAAAGATGATAAAAATAATGTACTCCCTTTGAAATCTAATTTCATTACTTATGTCAATTGTTTCTTAGTTGGCTCAATCTCATCTATGTTGTAGTGGTAAACCGTTTACGTGAGTATGGAAAAAGAAAGTTTTTTGTATAAACCTACCTGTTCGTCCAGCGAATATTTGGAATGAGAGAGATTAGTATTATAAGTTTCTATCGTGATACTGAACCTACAGGACATTTGGAGCCGCGCATTCTTTGCTAAGTAGAAAATCTGACAAGAGGGCGCTACTAAAATAAATATGGCTGTGTCTGAAAATCACTTAGTCATTAAGTATCACTGATGAGGATTTACTTGCCGAAACACGTGTCTGGTTCATTAAAATTTGTTTGTAATTTTCTTCAAGAAGGTAGCGAGTTGGTACATTTCCATTTTATGATTCAAATATTTATTGATGACACTCGAAGAAATAACTTCGAAGAAAGCGTTGACCTCCTCGATCATTTGTGATAAGAAAAATAAAAAGGATAAACCCCTCAAGATGACGTCACAGTGATCACATTGGAAAACACAAGCATTAAAAAAGCAAAGAGAAACAGACGGATAACACAAGAATAATCTCATCAAAATGACTAACGAAAAAGACAGGGCAACAACATGACTTCATCTTTGAAAACGGAATTCATTGTAGATTACGCAACCGAAACAAGAAGAGAATCAAGTAACCAAAAAACTTCCAAGAGATGTTCCGATAGTGTTTGCCAGGCTTTGTATCGATGGAATTACTGACTTATAGTTAGCGAATTTGGGTAAATTCCTTATTCTGATTCTGGGTCAAATTGTGACTCCTCTGTTTATAAATGATGCCGCGAGAGAAATTTAAACGCTGTTAACTTCCTTTCAATCCTACTTAATCATATGTTATTAGATACTACCGGTATTAATTGCATTGTATATATTACATCATTCATGTGGTATTGAATCTGTTTCAAATATTTTAATAAAGTGAATAACTTCATTAATGAATTTATTTAACGGGGCCACCTACATTTAATTCCGTTTAAATGCATTTGACGAATTGGTTCATTTAATAGTGTTGTCCTTCGTGTTTCTATAGTTCTGTGTTATTGTCTCCGTCTGTTCGTCCGCCTTTTCTACTCTAGTGAGAAAGTATTTCGCTGTTCTTTGTTTGGGATATCCTCCCTATCTTTGTTTTGTTTCGTGTTTTTTTTTTTTTTTCAATTTTACCTTCAGATACATAGATGACGTGTTGTCCATTAATGATCCGATTTTAAAGGACCATCTACATCAAATCTATCCTCATGAACTAGAGATCAAGGAATCAACAGAGAGGGACAGATCCGCTTCGTACCTGGATTATCGTCAGGATCTTCGATTATCGTCAGGATCTTCTTAAACTCATTGGATATACTTCTATTTTTCGACGCAAACGGCCATTTGAACACCTCACTGTATGACAAGCGTGACGATTTCAGCTACCACACAACTAACTTCCCTTTCATGATTAGCAACATTCCGTCTTCTCCTGCTTATGGCGTTTTTGTTTCCCAGCTGATACGGTACGCCAGGGCATGATCCAAATATTTTTTTTAAAGATTTCATAATTAGAACCAGACGGCTTGCAAGTAAGCTACTTGTTCAGTGTTATATCACACAACGGCTGATATCATAATTGAGGAAGTTCTTAAGTCGATACGGGGATATAATAAAAGCATATCAGATCCCCCTTTCCAGAATGATCAGTGACATTCTACATTGTGATCGAATGGCTTCGTCATCACCAAACAAGACATACTTACCTTATCTGAACATCAAAGTGTACATCGACACAGTCTCTGAATTTGACAGATTTCCATGGAGCTGTTGCGGCGGGTGTTGAATGCAATAAGGAGACGCTGACTCTCCCCGGGCACCTGGTCTCACTTCGGAACGTTGTTCATTCCGGGGGTCGCAACCGTTTCGATGGGAATTCTCAAGATTTTGCCTTGCCTTCTCGACTTTGAGACTGAATATCTGTTAGGTACTTCTGTGATGTTTATTTCAAGAATTTGTATGCCTATTGACTGTGATTTTTGGGTTTTGATTTTTGGTTTTTCGGGGTCTCTCTCTCTCTCTCTCTCTCTCTCTCACTCTCTCTCTCTCTCTCTCTCTCTTTTTTTTTTTTTTTTTTTTTTTGGTTTTACGTTCATTCACTAATTAATCTAGAGGCTGCAGGTCAATTATAAGACACATTTGTGCATGAGGATATCAAAAGAATGTATTATTTTAGCATGTATAATGACTTCCATGAACAGTGAAAATTGTGGGCTTGTGAACTTCAAGTCAAAAACATACCATCAATCAATGGACACCCAACAATCACATCAACGAATATTTAGAGACGACGAAAATACTCCCTCGCATGAATAAGATTCCAGTTGGTACCAAAACTTTCTGGTACAAAAATAAATAATATAGATAAGGAGATATCTTTCCTAATACTAGTATTTCTAAACTATTAGTAGTGCTTTGCTGTGAATTTTCTTCTTATTCCGATTCATATATACTTAATACAAGTTTGGTGAAAATATATCCTAAGATTCCCTCGTTGTATAACAAAAGACTATTTAGTAAAACTTCTATGCAAGAAAAACGGGGCAGCTTTGTGTCTTGAATAGGGTCCTATAAAGGATTACCTACCTTTTAGTCAGTGTACCTCTCTGTATATAATTAGGAGAAAAAAGTCATATTTGTATATCTTTACTGGAAACTAGGCATTCTTTTCCCTTCAGACACCTCTTCGGTCTCGTTGGTTTATATGTAGTCTTTTGTGTTTGATATATCTATGTTGTGTTTTGGTGTTCCTTGTCCTCTTTTACTGTGCATGTCTGTTCTGTGTTTTTGTAAGGAGTGTTTGATGTATCGCTGTGGGTGCAGCAAACGAGTGTTGTTGGAGATCCCCTGCTTTCTTTCAGATATTGTTAACATATTACCCGTCTTCAACTTCATAGCATCATTTAGGAACAGATTGAATTGCAGTACGGACCAGACATGCACGTTTCGGGTACTTAACCTCGTCAGTGATCCTCAATCTAAACAATGTAATATGGCTAAAGACTCTGAAATGTTAAACGTCTTTAAATTCAATAGCATCATTTAAGACCAGATCGGGTCATTAACTCTCGTCAGTGATCAGTCTAAATAATGTAATATGGCCGAAAAGTGTGAAATTATTATGTCCAAAAATGTACCGAAAGATGAAGCAGAATAGTTATGTAAAAATATTACCGAAATACTAAGGGATATTTTTCTACAGGACTCATTTTTCAGAATTTTCGTAAAAGATTTGTGAGCAGAAATGTTTTTGATATCATCTTCGTGTTTCTATGGAGACGTGTCATTGTTTCAGTCTGTTTGTCCAATTTTGCTTCTCGCGTGAGAAAGTTCTGTTTAATAATTTTCAGGAATTTGTAAGACTTTCGATTGTAATTTTTGGACCTTGATTTGGGCTTTTGTGTTTGACATTCATTCACTTTCATTCACTGTTCACTGCTTTTAAACATTAATTCTCAAATTGTTCTCACGAAATAATAGATTACATGTGCTGTTACTTACAGACTACTAATGAAAATAATTTCTAAAACGTATAATGAACAGCTATGTCTTCAGTTCGATTTTCAATTTATTCCTTTAATACAAAATAGTTCTAAAAGTTTTTAGAAAATCATTCATACATATAGTCAACCAGTGTGAGAATTTTTACAAGACATGCCCGCTTCTTAATTTTAATTGGATAAACACGAAATTTTTCTAACCCCCTTCTTTATTGTCTATTTATTTTGATTTTATACGGTTAAGGAGAAGATCCACTAAATGCAACACATTAATACCGCTGTTAATACGTAGAAGATGAGGGTACTTGGACTTTGGAATATGTAATCAAAGCAGAATGTTAGAGGAATAGAATTTCCAAGCTCCGATTCCATAGGGATGCATAGACTGACAACGTAGCGTTTCGATCTTTTTAACCTTACTTTAAGTTAAATACGCACAAGTATAATATGAAGTTGATATATAAAAGACGATGAAAACTGATAAAGATATGAGATACTAACCTCTCTCCGATCCCTCACGTCCTCAAATGATCTGCAGTATGTATTGTTCCGCCGTCATTTCCTTCCTTGTTAATAAACAAGATCTCACGTAGTCCGTACTAAGACCTGATGTTTTCATGGTACGATCCATCGTTATAGTCTGGGATGTATCACTGGGTTGGCCCTTGATCCTCCAAAACCGGCCTAACTTTGTAGCATTTTTTGCGCTCTTTTAGATAAAAATTTGTCTCATGGAAATTTCCATTGCACAAGTGGTTTTTGGGGGTAAAAATGTTTTTTTTAGTCAAAAATCACTGAAAATAGGAAAAAAATTATAACTTTTATATGGTTGATGTTTTTAAAAATTGAAAAGTGTGAATATATAGCAATTTTGATGCTCTTTCAAATGAAATAAGTTGCAAGTTCCAATTCCTATTTTTACGATGTGTTTTGGGGTAAAAAAGTCGAATTTTTGCCAAAATTCACAGAAATTTGAGGAAATTTTAATTTATTCATGCTTCTCAGCTCCTCAATATTGCATATGATCGTTCAATGAAGATTTAAAGAACATCTTAAAAGTCTCCTCTTTCAAATGACATATATTTTATATTCTTATTATTATTATTATTATTTTCTTTTTTGCAAAATCCTCGAAATTAATTATTTTATACAGAAACCTGTATTTTCAATCAGAAATATCAGATTTCTGTATATTTATTTGAAGAACCCTTTTGTTATTTGTTATGAAAGCAATAATTGACAGCTATTTCCTAGTCTAACTTTTCACACTCTATCAGATTATATATGTTTTACTAACATTTCATTCAAAATTAAAGTGTTTTGGGGGAAAAACGTATTTTTTTCATTTAAAAATAGCTGATTTCTGGAGAATATTTATTGAATCCATAGAAGTTCTTGAAATGATAGCAGGAATGTATTTTGAACTGTAATTATTTAAGTTCACTCATAAATTACATGTATGAAATAATAAAAGGTATATTTTCTACTTAATTTTAGGGCAAAATGCCTGGGGTTTTTTGTCTAAAAATTACGGATTTCTGGAAAAATTTTATTAATTCATTTTCTTTGCTAAAATTATACATCTAAAGCTATTATCATTATAGAAAGTATTTTTGGGCAAAAAAACCTTATTTATGTGAAAAATTCACTTATTTCTGTTAATATTGTTTTAAATTTATATTTTTTATTTAATCAACACTGGAGAGGTCTCATATAATTGGCATAAATGTGATCATTGACAAGTTTAATGAGTTAGAAGAGATTTCTTTGATTATCTTGATATTTTGGGTGGAAAATCTCGATTTTTATTTAAAAATCGCTAATTTCTGAAAAATCCTTATAGTTTGTCCTTGTGCGTCATATGTTTTTGAAGTATCTTCTGTTAATTTCTTTTGTATTTTGGGCAAAAAATATGTTTTATATGAATATATAGCCTATATCAAGAAACTTACTATTGAAAGTCTTATACTTCAGTTAAATAGGAAATACAGAGGATAATAATCATAGTTTGAAGTATGAGACTTTCTATAGTACGTTTCTTGATATAGGCTATATATAATTCATAAAAAACATATTTTTTGCCCCAAAATACCAATTAAATTAACAGAGGATACTTCAAAAACATATGACGTACAAGGACAAACTATGATATACCAAGGTACACTATAGAATATAAATAATAACGACACAAGTCATAGTAATAAAGATTTTCCAGAAATCAGCGGTTTTTAAATAAAAATTGATCTTTTCCACCCAAAAAAGCAAGATTATCAAAGAAATCTTCTAACTCATTAAACTTGATCGCTTTTATGCCATCTAATTATATTAAACCCCTCCAGTGATGATTAAATAACAAATATAAATTTAAAACAATATTAACAGAAATAAGTGAATTTTTCACATAAATAAGGTTTTTTTGCCCCAAAATAACATATAAATTAAATTCCAGTAATCAAATAACATTTCTATCCATTTATAATAAGAAACAGCATAATATCAAAGCTAAAACATCAATTTAGGCAAATTAAAAGAGCTAGTACTTACATGTATTTTCTCAAAATAAGTGGTTTTTGCATAAAAAATGCATATTTTACCCAAAAATGATGGTTTTAATTAATTATTACATTTAATTTCACAATCATCTGACAAGATGATTACTTACTACAATGACAATAGCTTTAAATGTGTAGTCTTAACAAAGAAAATGAATCAATAAAATTTTTCCAGAAATCCGTAATTTTTAGACAAAAAACAGGCATTTTGCCCCAAAATTAAGTAGAAAATATACCTTTTATTGTTTCATACATGTAATTTATGAATGAACCTAAATAATTACAGTTCAAAATACATTCCTGCTATCATTTCAAGAACTTCTATGGATTCAATAAATAGTCTCCAGAAATCAGCTATTTTTAAATGAAAACAATACGTTTTTCCCCAAAAACAAAAATGAAATGTTAGTAAAACATATATAATCTGATAGAGTGTGAAAAGTTACACTAGAAAAAAGCTGTCAATCATTGCTTTCATAACAAATAAGGGTTCTTCAAATAACTATACAGAAATCTGAGATTTCTTATTGAAAATACAGGTTTCTGTATAAATAATTAATTTCGAGGATTTTGCAAAAAAATAAGAATATATGTCATTTGAAAGAGGAGACTTTTAAGATGTTTTTTAAATCATCATTGAACGATCATATGCAATATTGAGGAGCTGAGAAGCATGAATAAATTAAAATTCCCTCAAATTTCTGTGAATTTTGGCAAAAATTCGACATTTTTACCCCAAAACACACAGTAAAGATAGGAATTGGAACTTGCAACTTATTTCATTTGAAAGAGCCTCAAAATTACTATATATTCACACTTTTCAATTTTTAAAAACATCAACCATATAAAAGTTATAATGTTTTTCCTATTTTCAGTGATTTTTGACTAAAAAAAACATGTTTTTCCCCCCAAAAAAACACCACTTTTGCAATGGAAATTTCCATGAGACAAATTTTTATCTGAAAGAGCGCAAAAAATGCTACAAAGTTAGGCCGGTTTTGGATGATCAAGGGGGGGGGGGGGTGCACCCAACCCAGTGATACATTCCAGACTATTAATTTTCCAAAAAAAAACTTTGGGACTATTTGTTTGCTTTAAATAAAACCTGTTGCTGATCTAATATAAGAATGAAAATCAAACTCAAAACCAAAATTCAGAAACCAAAATTCAATGTCAAATAGGCAAACAAAACCTTAAAATACAATACAAAACAATGATAAGGGGAAATCTATGTCCCACAGTGACAACAGCGGAACATTATTAGTCTCACGAGACGAGAATTAGAGGACGAACAATCGGAGACAAAAACTTTCCATTTTGCCAATCGGGTAATTCTGAACTTTGTATTTTATATACCAACAGTAATAATGTCGAAGGGTTCCAACTCTATACCTTCACAGTAAAACACCGTTTGTTCTGCTAATTCTAGCAACTGCTCAACTACAAGTTTGTCTAGACATCTGACGTCAGCCCTCACGGCGATAAAGGAACACGTTGCAAAATATTGTGAAACTGTTCTTAACAGGAATGATGTTAATTTATTTTGGTCTATAAAAAATTCCGGGGAAGTGATTGACAAAATGAAATCTAGAAATTTTCAAGCCAATATGATTTCTTCATATGATTTTTCAAATAATTTATGTACACCACGCTTCCTCACGACAAGATCAACGATCAATTGTCCAAACTCATTAAATGGTGCTATAATCGAGAGGGGAAAACTTATATTTGTACATCTGAATCAAAGGGTTTCTTTTCCGCTACAGAATACAAATCATACAAATCATGGACATGTAGCGACCTGTGTAGTGCCTTGTCCTTCCTCTTGGACAACATTTATGTAAGATTTGGTGAGAATCTCTACAAGCAGGTTGTAGGGATTCCTATGGGTACAAATTGTGCGCCTCTTGTTGCAGATTTATTTTTATACACATATGAAAAAAAAATTTATTCAAAATCTTCAAAAGCAAAGAAAACATGATGATATGAAATGCTTCATTGGTACTTCTAGGTATCTGGATGATATTCTTACTATCGATAATCCTGTTTTTGAAAAGTATAAAGATGTTATTTATCCACAAGAATTGACTCTAAACAAGGCAAACTTTACAGACACAGAAACACCATTTTTGGACCTAAATATCAAAATTGTCAATGGAGAAATTCATACAAGTGTATATGACAAACGAGATGATTTTGGATTGAACATAGTAAATTTCCCCTGGCTTGACGGTGATGTCCCTAGATTACCGTCGTAAGGTATCTACATTTCACAGCTCATCCGGTATGCTAGAGCATGTACTGATGTTTGGGATTTTCATAATAGAAATCTACAAATTACAAAGAAACTATTAGGTCAAGGTTTTCGCTTTCACAAACTAGTAAAGACTTTCTGGAAATTTTACAAAAATTATGATCAACTTCTTTTGAAATTCGGACCCATACAAGCAACGGAGTATATTACTTTAGGTATTTCACAACCTGCATTTTATGGTGACATAATTAACAAAATAAGAAGGATCAAAGGTAGACAGCATATGTATCGAAAATGCGTCAGAGTCATCAAACGCCTTTTATACCGTGGATATGATCCAAATGTCACCAGACGAACACTAAGCTTTGTACTTGACCAATATACAGTCTTGTACGAGCGCATTCTTAAGACTTGCACTCTGACTGACTGTGACGACGGGACTCCATGACGGGCCCTGTCCAAACCTCCTTAGAGAAGACAGGACCCCGACCACCTGTCCTCTCTGCATGTCAGTCGGACTCCTGGGTGATAACATATATGAGCTCGCTACAGTCGGCAGAGCACGGACTGTATTACGCACGTCCTCTTTTTATATCCATTTACATATTCATCTGTGTTGCTTGGACCCCTGTGTTTTACGGTCTTGTTTGTGTGTGGTCATCTAACAGTGAGGAGGTTGTTTTACACCATAATTGTGCGTTCTTCGAGTCCTCTGGGAAATCGGAATAGTGGGAGGGTTGTGCGCACGTAATCCAGGATAACCACACCGTCTGCTATTTACGTGGCAGATGGCTTCCTAAGTCGGCACCGGTTGCCCATTGGTCTCGTTGGTTTATGTATAGTCTTTTATGTTTCATGTTTCTATGTTGTGAGTTGGTGTTCCATGTCCCTTTTGCGTCTCTTTCTGTGGGTGTCTGTTCTGTGTTTTTTGCATGGGTGTTTTGGGATTTTGCTGTGGGTGCTGCAACCTAGTGTTGTTGGAGATCCCCTCCTTTCTTCTGTTGTTTATTTGTCGCTGCTCTAGATGTTGGTGTTATCTTCTTTGTTCGCTCTCTGTTGTTTGTTTTAGTTGTTTCTTAAGTGATGTCTATCTTTTACATTGTATCTTGTATTCCGCTCTCCTGCCTTTTTCCATCTTCTGACGTCATGAAGCATAATTCCAGGAACAGAGACGATGTAAGCCATATTATACGGCTATTCTGAAATTCGGTCAGGCTAGCCAAAAGTGTTAATGTGAGTTCCCTGCGTTAAGTAATACTAATGTTGTTATTTCAAATAAATAGACGATTTCAAATTATATGAAATTTCAATACCTTTGGGGATTTTAAATAGGTCACTTTTATTCTATACAAGTTTGTTTTTCAAATTTTGTAAACAAACTTAATGCATGAAATAATGTACTAAAAAGGAGAAAATGAAGTTAACATTCCATTGATAAGATGCTTGTGTGTTTCTTGTTTTTCTTAAGAAGGGACGTTCATCATGCTCTATAAACTACCGGTATCAGATCAAATGGTAACCGTTTTAATTTCGAAAACAACATTGTAATCGGAAAGATTCATACAAGTATGACAAAAGAGATGATTTTGGATTCGACATAGTATTTCCCCTTATTTGACGGTCATTTTCCTACACTACCGTCATACGGCATTTACATATCACATCTCATCCGGTACGCAAGAGCATGTACAAATGTTTTGGATTTTACAAAATACCAAGAAACTTATAGGTCAAGGTTTTTGCTTCCATAATCTAGTTATGACTACAAAAAATACTGTCATCTTCTTTTAAAATTCGGACCTATATAAGCGACAGAAAAAAAAAATACTGTGGGTATTTCACAACCTGACTTTGTTGGTTGCATAATAAACAAGGTCAAGGTTTTATTAACTTTGTACAACATGGTACATCAGTACATTACAATACATAGATGACAATTCATGCATATGATATTATAACAGCAGTACATAAGTTAAAGTTGATGCCAATCATCTATTGCTATTATAATAATGTGAAAACAACAATCAGTAAATTATAATTATAAATTTAGGCTGGTTTATATCAAATTCTATTATTTCTAAATTTTTTCTGCATTTATCAAATATTGTCCTAGCTTTCTTAATTCTTTAACATTTTAGTACTCAATAATTGTACTAGTTTAAAAACACTTGGATGATTTCTATAATAATTTTCTTTACATATTTCCTCCTTATCTCATTGTACGCAGGGCATATTAAAATGAAATGGTATTCATCTTCAACATCATTTTCCGTACATAAAGAACAAAGTTTTGCTGATCTTTCTATATTTCTTCTTCTACCTATTTCTACATTAAGACTATGAGATGAAATACGATATTTAGCTATCATTTTTCGATATATAAATTCTAATGGTTTTCTAAGATAAAATTACACAGAAAAAGTATCTATAATATGTCGTTGAATAAAACTTCTTGAACATGAATTGAGATTTTCTAGAATGAGTTGCTTATAATTGTCATATACTCTTTGTTCTATAATACTATATGTATAGGATAAAGACCGAGTTGCGGTCTGTATGAAGGTTAGATGCCCAAGGAGAGAACAGGGTGGTTTTTAAAGACCGAGGCCGAAGGCCGAGGTCTTTAAACACCACCCTGTTCTCTCCGAGGGCATCTAACCTTCATACAGACCTCAACGAGGTCTTTATCCGACTTACAAACCGCAGAATTTCTTCAATTTTCAGAAAAATAAAAATCCAAATATTTAATACACCCCTGCTTTTCAAAATGAAATTGACCATGCAAATTATCGGGTGGAAATATGCAACGGTAACGGTTATTAGGCCATAGTAGTAAAATAGTTTGTTATACATCCCGATCATTTTCTAAAAGGTACCCTGTCGGGTCAGAGAAGAAAATAACACGTAAACAATGAGTTCTATTTCCATTAAAGTTTTTGAATATGTGATTAAATTATTGCAAATAGAGATAAGGAAAGATTTTGTAATCAAGTGAGGATAATATTTCTTCATTTTGTGCATCAAGTTCCTCAATATACATTCAATTGAAGAGCATTTAGAATTATTGGTCTTCAAGAATCGCTACAAGGATCTAAATTGATTTGAAATGGCATTTTGAACTTTTCGGGATAGAAGAATCTATTCTTTTTCTGTAACATTTCTTATAAAAGAATGTATTTCGCGGACTTGAAACACAGTATTTCTATACTATGGCCGAATACTCATTATAATCGAAACAATTCACACCTGCGACTGAAATAATTTTCTTCTCTCCGCCCCTCCTTGTTTTTTATTGACCTCCACACTTCATTGAACGTTCATAAAACCTCGTATATTTAGAATCGTCCGCGGTCTTTATGAAATAAAATGACCGATGAATAACAAAAGAATCACATTTGAAGGTTTGTAAGCTTCCTTACTTCCAATATCACATTCCCATATATATCCTAATCCATATGTTAAGTTCATTTTTAATATTGCTAATCCATTCATCATTATTTTTCATTCTATCTAAAAGGCATGCTTTTAATAAACAAAAGTTACTTTCTTTAAGTCTCAACCAATATTTAAATATTCTTAATTTTCTCGCAATAGCAAATGGAAAACGCTAACTCAAAATAAACCATATCATTTGTTGTATACTTATTAACACCCAAAACACTCTTACAAAATTGTAAATGGAGTTTTTCTACATCCAATGCTTTTTGAAATTAGAAGGATCAAAGGTAAAGATGCCAGTAAAATCATCGAAATTGCGTCATAATTATACCGTTGATATAAATAAATTAGTCTGGGATGTATCACTGGGTTGGGTGCACCCCCCCCCCCTTGATCCTCCAAAACCGGCCTAACTTTGTAGCATTTTTTGCGCTCTTTCAGATAAAAATTTGTCTCATGGAAATTTCCATTGCAAAAGTGGTGTTTTTTGGGAAAAACATGTTTTTTTAGTCAAAAATCACTGAAAATAGGAAAAAAATTATAACTTTTATATGGTTCATGTTTTTAAAAATTGAAAAGTGTAAATATATAGTATTTTTGATGCTCTTTCAGATGAAATAAGTTGCAAGTTCTAATTCCTATTTTTACTGTGTGTTTTGGGGTAAAAAAGTCAAATTTTTGCCAAAATTCACGGAAATTTGAGGAAATTTTAATTTATTTCTGCTTCTCAGCTCCTCAATATTGCATATGATCGTTCAATGATGATTTAAAAAACATCTTTAAAGTCTCCTCTTTCGAATGACATATATTTTATATTCTTATTTTTTGCAAAATCCTCGAAATTAATTATTTTATACAGAAACCTGTATTTTCAATCAGAAATCTCAGATTTCTGTATATTTATTTAAAGAACCCTTATTTGTTATGAAAGCAATGATTGAAAGCTATTTTCTAGTATAACTTTTCACACTCTATCAGATTATATATGTTTTACTAACATTTCATTCAAAATCAACGTGTTTTGGGGGAAAAACTTATTTTTTATTTAAAAATAGCTGATTTCTGGAGAATATTTATTGAATCTATAGAAGTTCTTGAAATGATAGCAGGAATGTATTTTGAACTGTAATTATTTAGGTTCACTCATAAATTACATGTATGAAACATAAAAGGTATATTTTCTACTTAGTTTTGGGGCAAAATGCCTGTTTTTTTTGTCTAAAAATTACAGATTTCTGGAAAAATTTAATTAATTCATTTTCTTTGCTAAAACTATACATTTAAAGCTATTATCATTTTAGAAAGTAATCATCTTGTCAGATGAATGTGAAATTAAATGTAATAATTAATTAAAACCATCA
Organism: Pinctada imbricata; assembly: GCA_033119305.1. Lineage (NCBI taxonomy): Eukaryota > Metazoa > Mollusca > Bivalvia > Pterioida > Pteriidae > Pinctada > Pinctada imbricata. The sequence continues at coordinate 55,401,662 of VSWD01000008.1, read as the reverse complement.
TTTTTGGGTAAAATATGCATTTTTTATGCAAAAACCACTTATTTTGAGAAAATAAGTACTAGCTCTTTTAATTTGCCTAAATTGATATGTTTTAGCTTTGATATTATGCTTTTTCCTATCATAAATGGATAGAAATGTTATTTGATAACTGAAATTTAATTTATATCTTATTTTGGGGCAAAAAAACCTTATTTATGTGAAAAATTCACTTACTTCTGTTAATATTTTTTAAAATTTTTATTTCTTATTTAAGCAACACTGGAGAGGTTTCATATAATTGGATGGCATAAATGTGATCAAGTTTAATGAGTTAAAAGAGATTTCGTTGATTATCTTGCTATTTTGGGTGGAAAATCTCGATTTTTATTTAAAAATCGCTAATTTCTGGAAAATCCTTATTACTATGAAATCAGATGTTATTATTTATATTCAAAAGAGTTCCTGGGTATGTCATAGCTTGTTCTTGTAAGTCATATGCATTTGAAATATCCTCTGTTAATTCAATTGATAATTTGGGGCAAAAAACCTTATTTATGTGAAAAATTCACTTATTTCTGTGAAAAATGTTTTAAATCTATATTTTTCATTCAATCAAAGCTGGAGAGGTTTCATATAATTGGATGGCATAAAAGTGATCAAGTTTAATGAGTTAGAAGAGATTTCTTTGATAATCTTGCTTTTTTGGGTGGAAAATCTCAATTTTTATTTAAAAACCGCTGATTTCTGGAAAATTTTTATTACTATGAAATGTGTCGTTATTATTTATATTCTAAAGTGTTCCTGGGTATATCATAGTTTGTCCTTGTACGTCATATGTACATCATGCTACAGCGCTGGAAAGAAGTAATTATTACATATTAAACGTCCAGACACGGGGAAAAGTTTAACTGCTCCACACTGCAAAAGGTTTAAAAATTGATCCTCTATCAATTCATTTGTTATACCATGGTATGGAAAATGTGACAACAAAAATCAAAGTAGACGCAACAAAACATGAATGATAATCCATAAAATGAGAAAGATCAGTGTACACCCGTTGCCGAATCTTTGGACGGTATTGCGCTATATAAAAGTAAATAATGAAGTGATCCAAATTACAGGCGCACAATCCTCCCACTGATTCGGATACATAGGGTCTTTTGAGACACACAATAGTTGTGTAAACAAAAGGCCGTATCACCGAAAAGTGACATCAATACCCAAACACTAAAACACGCGAACCCTGAAATTTTTTCATGAAAACCCAAAACATAAGAACTAGTTGTATATAGCGTACCCCATGAGTTGAAAAGTGGAAAGTATGATTGCAAATCAGGGAACATCGTTGTCAAGCCCACGAAAATATATTCATCTCTTATGTCGTATCTTTTAATGGGAATTTCTCTGGTGGTTAAACTCTTACTACAGCAAGAAATGTTACCTTGTTATTTTCATCAGTTGACAATTTGAAGTCCTATCAATTGCGAAGCTTTAGTCAGTTGCAAACACCATATAATAAATCACTGAACAAACTCGAAATCAGATCCCAAAAATATAAAGGCTTATAAATTCTTGAAAAATATAGAACAATACTTTCTCACGAGGCAAAAAAAAATCGGACATAAAACACGAAGAAACACTCAGCGTAAGTACGTAATGTATTGTAAGTGGCGCTGTTAAGGTTAAATAGTTTCAAGAATACAACAAGTTGTTTTCGATTAATAATTTATTTCAATGTTGAAAGATATCGAGTTTATCTACAATCTTATTCTATGTTCATAAATGTATGATAATTTTTCGTCGTGTAGGTATGATAAAATCATTTTAAGCAATCCATATTTAATAAAGTACCATGTAACATATTACTCTACATGGAAATATCTATGTAGCTTACCAGATACAAAAAATAACAACGGACGACTCTTCGTAAAACTTAAGAAAAGTGAAGACGTGATCACTTTTGAATTATGTTTCATAAAAACATTATGAACTGACAAACATACTGACAGAATCCCATCAAATAATATTTCTTATAACATAGCAAACGACACACCCACCCTCAATTTTTTCGGGACCTGATCACAATGAAAAATACATTACTGAAATTAATTTTTCAAAGTATCTCAGTTTGATACAAGCACCAGCAGAATAATTATTTCTTCAAACGATGCTGGCATTATCACATTGACAGCCACTTAATCTTTCTCCTATCATGGCTTCTCTCTCGTCCCCCATCAAGTCCTTCACTACATGTCCATTTTTCTGCATGACGATATATCCAGGAGAGGAATGCTTTGTAGAACATTCTGCTCTACACCTTGAGTAACTAGCTTCCCATCCCCGTCGAATCTTTTTGACATATCGGTTGAAGCACGGAAAAGAAAGAATGATTTTCAGGAGTAACGTTATATAAGGCAATAAACTGCTGAGGAAAGTGATTGACTGGAATAGTTTGGCAGGATTGTACTTTATCCATCCAGGTATACCCATGATGGCGGCATGAAGAACACATAAAAATAGAGTCACGTGACCCAGCTTGGACTGAACACATCTCCATTCTCTCCAATTAAGAGTGTTGGTTACGGACGGCAAAGTCGAGACAGCTATTATGCATAAACAAAGGAAAGCTATAGTTCCCACTAAAATGGCGGCCTCTCCCTTCCAGATCATCCATGTTTTGATTGGTATTTTGATATCCTCCGTAAGATTTCCGGGAATGGTTATGGTAGTAGATTGATACCAGGATCTAAAATACGTGGGGCTCATTATAACGACGGAGAATATCACATGTATAAACACAAGAATAAACGCGATCAAACCGAGCTGCTTACGACACTTCAGCCATCGGTCTAGCCATTCTGGAAATCGAATATGCTTTGTACCATAATACATTTGGAAAATTGCCGCAACAGAACTTGGGAGGTATGTACAAGCAAGTACAGTTATTGCTGTCATACAGAGTGGCTTGTTCAGAACTTTGACAAACAACTGATCCCAGCGGTAAGCAGCTGGGGAGCGCTGTACGAAATAAATAAACATTATATACAGCAACCACACGTTAAATGTGGCTACGGTGAAAGCTATAGGTCCTCTCCAGTTTGGAAACAATGTAAGTGGGAAAGACTCGATCTGTTTTGATGCTGCAAGTACACCTAGATCTACAGCAACGAAGCCCATATCTCGAGCTATACTACAAATTTTGTCTCGAGCTACAATGTCATTGCTGGCCACGTATACTTGCTTACTTCCTCCTGCGCTGTCATTCTCCATAGCATATGCGGAAATGACGTTAAAGGCCTTGACAATGATTGACTCGGGAAGGAGAGTACTCAAATATTCGGCATTTGATGTTTTCTTACTCTTTCTGGCACGGTTAGAAACATCAACCACAGTTTTACCAGAGAATAGAGGAACGTAATCCCCGATACAGTCCTTATAATTTTCAACATGAACGGCTAGAAGAATGACAGAGGCGGTCTGCACACATTCCTCAATAGATGTTATCTTGACGCTGCACAAACATTGACCAACTACAGTAATTTCTCTTCTTTCTGGTCGTCTGCTTCCAACAATGACGTCATATCCGGATCGAACCAGTCTTCTTGCGAGGCCCTGTGCGAAATCTCCTGTACCAATAATTCCTATGGTCCGCTCCTTAACCATTGTCATCGTGTCTATCTAAATAAAAATACAAAATAATTAATCCTTATGATAAATTCAGGAGTCTGTGTCTGTCGATTCAATACGAAAGCTGAACAATCCTGACAAAGAGAACATTTTGGACATTTACAAATATATTGCCCTTTATGTCCCTTTTTTCTTATCTATTAAGTGGTAAAAGATTATTCTGATTCTTGTTGCAATTTATAATAAACTAGATATCCAGATAAATTCATAATCCAAACAACCTTTATTTCAATTCAAAAGCTCAGAAAAATCGGAGCCTCATGGAAAATATATTCGGCCAACATAACTACTTCTGAATAGTACGGAAGCCAGTTCGTGCCATGTTATATTTTTTTACCATCTCGTAGTTACGAGAATCTTTTCTCGTAGTTACGAGAAAAAATTCTCATAATTACTAGAAACTTTTCTCGTAGTTACGAGAAAAAAATTTCGTAGTTACGAGAAATTTTTCTCGTAGTTACGAGAAACGTTTCTCGTAGTTACGAGAAACTTTTCTCGTAGTTACGAGAAACTTTTCTCGTAGTGACGAGAAACATTTCTTGTAATTACGAGAAACTTTTCTCGTAGTTAGGGGAAAGAAATCTCGTAGTTACGAGGAATAGTGCGTTCGAATTTTTTCTTGTAATTACGAGATTTATTTCTCGTAACTATGAGAAAAGTTTCTGGTATCTACGAGAAACGTTTCTTGTAACTACGAGAAAAGTTTCTCGTAACTACGAGAAAAGTTTCTCGTAACTACGAGATATGTTTCTCGTAACTACGAGAATTTTTTCTCGTAACTTCGAGAATTTTTTCCCGTAATTACGAGAAAAGTTTCTCGTAACTACGAGATATGTTTCCCGTAACTACGAGAATTTTTCTCGTAACTACGAGAATCTTTTCTCGTAAATCCGAGAATTTTTTCCCGTAATTACGAGAAAAGTTTCTCGTAACTACGAGAAAAGTTTCTCGTAACTACGAGATAGTAAAAAATATAACATGGCACGAACTGGCTTCCGTAGAATAGTCCCTTTATATATTACATTGCATCTAACCATTAAAATAGGAAAAGTTTCTTTTAAGAGTTGATCAATTGTGACCATAACATTATCTTTTATCCATTTCTTTAAGTTTGACCTTCTGAACCATTTTCTGAAAAGAAAACAAACATTGGGTATCCATTCAAAAACTTACCTACAATTCTGACCTTAGGGAATAAACGGTTTTAAAAGATCTACAAGAAATTTTCAACGTATGCTGACCTTTTAGAAATGAAATCAAACATTTACTATGGTCTATATAATATATGTATAGTAAAGACCTTGTGGATTCATACACGGCATAAAAACTAAATGTGGAGCGTTGTGATGTCATCGATTTCATATAAGACTCGTATACGAAAATCAACTGTAACCGTCTTCAAGTTTTATATCGGTCAATATATAGTGGCTGTGCATATATATATTTTTTTTTCTTTTACGGCGATCGTAAATTTTATTATTCTAGACCTACAAATTGACTCTTTTATGACATTTTATACCTCTTCTTATGGCTTTTTCAAGGTAAAGCTGAAATCTCAAACAAAATAGTAATATAAGATTTGCAAACAAAAACGCGGTCAGACTAGCCTCTAATCAGACTTAGACTTCTCTTCTCCTAGTTTATTTTAAGTTATTTCTTTTTTCAGCAGTCTAACAATACCTTGCTCTTGCCTTACGATGTTTATATAAACCACTAGTCCTTAAAATTATTTCCAACAATTTATATGAACCAACACTAAAATACTTTTTATCCTAAAGTGAATTTTTAACTAAGGTTACTCTTATTATTGGGGGGGGGGGTGGAATTAGTTTCTATAAGTATGCTATTTTTGTTCAATCTAGGCACAAACTAAACATAAAGGTATAATACTGAATGAGAACTCATTCATAATATATAATATACGTATACATGAAAGTAAAAACTTGCATTAAAAGTTATGAGAAACCCAGATTTATAGAGGTCTTTTTAAAATCTTATTAAGAAAGTCTCAAGATAAATTTCATGGTATTTACAATTTAGGATGTGTTGAGAACATACATGCATAAGTAAAGATACAAAAAAAATTACCTGTAAAATTAAAGGGGATGGCGAATCCTACACAACTTGGTATTATGTATTATATGTACCTATCCGAGCATTCTTAAATAAAACAACCCGTTAAAATGAATCGAAAATAGGTATGATTCGCCCATATTTATGAAATAAAACTACCGGATCCATTTGTCTTTCAGCCAATCACTACATGTATTGCTTACAACTTGGTCAGGTGTCACGTGTAAAGGTTTTTATATGCTAGCATAAACCCAAGGCACATGTTAAGAACTGTGACATAGAATAACCTGGTCTCATTTCGGAATGTTGTTCGCAAACGTTTCGATGGGAATTCTCACGATTTTGCCTTGCCTTCTCGACTTTGAGACTGAATAACGGTTAGGTACTTCTTTGATGTTTATGTCTGTTCATACTACACGCCCCTTCCCATTTTTGGCCTTGTCCAGAACAACTTCAGAGATTCACTGGAAAAATGGAGTAAAATAACCGCTAAGGGACAGCAGGTGCACATGGCTTTGATTTAGCCCTCTTAGCATTTCTTGTACTTGCTTTGTAGGAAAAGTATGTCGAAGAATTGTAGAAAAATTGTAAAATTATATTAATTAAAGTTTGAGATAATACTTACAGAAAGTCCAAACCATTCACATGACGCCGAAATTGAGAATTATTGGTAGATTTAGTATAGAAATTGTCGGATAGGTCAATCTGAGTATTGATGAATTTCAACAAAGTCGAAACTTTTCTTAGCACCAGGTCAAGAGCCCAATCTGATCAGAGAACAATCCTTTCTCCGCTAGCAAGATATGTTATAACGAATCGATCTGGTTTTGATCAGATTGCTGCTTTATAAATAAGACATTTACATAAGAATGTTATTTCTAGGGCTTCAAAAATGAGTTAGGAATAGTTATATTACATTGTTTATATTGTGGATAACTGACGAGGGTTAAGTAACCGAAACGTGCATGTCTGGTCCATGCTGCAAATTTATCAGTTCTTAAATGATGCTATTGAATTTGAAGTCGTTTAACATTTGAACCACTTGGTGAGTGTCACTGCTGGTGGAACAGGAGTCCTCGAGGGCATGTAGCCAAATTCGATCAACTTCGGTTGATCGTCCGTCTCTTCAACGCATTCGAAAATTTCTGTTGTAAAAAAATCTTGAAATTTGTAAAACATGGGTCCTGTAGCATCATATCCCACCCATCTTGCTACGTCTTTCGGTACATTTTCGACGTAATAATTTTCACACTCTTTGGCCATATTACATTGTTTAGATTGAGGATCACTGACGAGGGTTAAGTACCCGAAACGTGCATATCTGGTCCATGCTGGAAATTTATCAGTTCTTAAATGATGCTATTGAATTTTTAAGTCAAATACAAAATCCGACATTAGATTTTTTTAAAATCACACTGAAAAAGGCTGTCAAATTCTTGAAAAATATGAAACTGAACTTTCTCTTGAGAAAAGGAAAGTATGACAAACAGACGGAGACAATAATTCAGCTTCACAAGTATGACAAACAGACGGAGACAATAATTCAGTTTCACAAGTATGACAAACAGACGGAGACAATAATTCAGCTTCACAAGTATGACAAACAGACGGAGACAATAATTCAGCTTCACAAGTATGACAAACAGACGGAGACAATAATTCAGCTTCACAAGTATGACAAACAGACGGAGACAATAATTCAGCTTCACGAGTATGACAAACAGACGGAGACAATATTCAGCTTCACAAGTATGACAAACATACGGAGACAATAATTCAGCTTCACAAGTATGACAAACAGACGGAGACAATAATTCAGCTTCACAAGTATGACAAACAGACGGAGACAATAATTCAGCTTCACAAGTATGACAAACAGACGGAGACAATAATTCAGCTTCACAAGTATGACAAACAGACGGAGACAATTATTCAGCTTCACAAGTATGACAAACAGACGGAGACAATAATTCAGCTTCACAAGTATGACAAACAGACGGAGACAATTATTCAGCTTCACAAGTATGACAAACAGACGGAGACAATAATTCAGCTTCACAAGTATGACAAACAGACGGAGACAATAATTCAGCTTCACAAGTATGACAAACAGACGGAGACAATAATTCAGCTTCACAAGTATGACAAACAGACGGAGACAATAATTCAGCTTCACAAGTATGACAAACAGACGGAGACAATAATTCAGCTTCACAAGTATGACAAACAGACGGAGACAATAATTCAGCTTCAAAAGTATGACAAACAGACGGAGACAATAATTCAGCTTCACAAGTATGACAAACATACGGAGATAATAATTCAGCTTCAAAAGGAGCTTTTAGAATACATGAATTCCGCAAGGTTCAATTATATATTTTCGATGAAATCAATTGACTTTTCGACTTCTGTACAACGTTTCCATAATACAAAGTTAAAAGAATTTTAAACTTCATTAAAGATGTCTTCACCGGCAAAAATTACAATTCAAATACATTGATAATAATGGAAATTCGATCCAATTAATGCATACACAGAGGAAAACGAAATCAAAATGTTGAACTTTTTGATCGATAACATATTTAAGCACATTGTTGGGATCAAATGGGAACCAGCTGTGCTACACTATTGCTGATATTTTCTATAATAACCATCTGAAGCCCGTTTTTTTTTTTTTTTAGCCTTTGCAATCTCATGAAAAAAGTACTTAAACATTCAATGCTACAAACAAGCACATTGATGACATGTTCTCAGTTAATTATTCAAATTTCGCAGATTACGTTAGCACAATATATCCGTGAGAACTAGAGATGAAAATGACACCGAAAGCATTAATTCTGCTTCACAATTTGATCCCATGTTATCTTTTGACAGCAATGGTCAATTGTAAATACTAGTCAATCACAACTACAAATCTACATTGCCTTTCCAACTGAGAAGTAAAATTCCTCATCTCCTGATAATGGTGTACTCATTTCGCAGCTGATACTCTATCCCAAAGCAAGCTCAAACTACACGACTTCTTTACGGGAAGGAAGACGACTAACCGAGAAACTATACCCAACGAAGTGTATATTTGTGAACAACTTATTTTGTGTTGTTATATTTCTGTACGATACAATGAATATATAAAACACTATAACAACTGTTTGTCCAAAATATTGAAAGATATTTTAGGTTAGAACCACCCCAAAACACTGAATATGATGCATTCACCTGTTTTGACCTTTTGTGCTCGACCTAAGTGACGGATGTCGCAATGTATCTGGAGATATTTTTGCTTTGCACTTGATCTCATCTCTGTTATATTCCTATGAGGATTTTGTAAGTTTTGCATTGGATTTCCATTAATTGTAATTTTCGATTTTCGGTTCTTTGACATGTGTTTAATGCCTCGTTCACACGGTTGCGCAATAAATCTATTTCGCAATAACTTTATTTCGCAATAAATTTGTTTCGCAATAAGCTTTTTTGCGTTCACACGAGACCGAAACTATTGCGCAATAAAATGCACAAGAATCATGAACGAAAGTGTACAACGAATACCTTAAGGAAAAATTGTTCGAATAATTTTCGTATTGTCAAATTTAAGACTATTTTAGGAGATAGTTGATTCATTTATTTGTCATTTCGGTCTAGAGCAGGACGTCATTCAATCGTGACGTCATTCTCTACAAGGGGCCCATACTTACAGAAAAGCGTTCTTATATATACGAAACATCGGAATCTCTCAAAAGAATAGTAAAAGTAAAGACGTCGAGTAGTTATATTCGTAAGTATAACAATCTCTTTCTCTTGTCATGTTGATGCGCATGCGTCAGATTTATTGCGCAACAGTTTCGCTTAGCGTTTACACGGCAGAATTTGTTGCGCAATAAAGTTATTGCGAAACAAATCGAAAATTTATTGCGCAATAAATTTTGTCGTGTGAACGCAAAACAAATTTATTGCGCAACAAATTTACGTTTATTGCGCAATAAACTCTCCGTGTAAACGAGGCATAACTTTCACTCGCTCCATATCCGTACTTCATATAACATTTATTTGAAGAGGAAGGGAGCCAATATCGGGAAGCGTCAAATCATATCAAACGAAAGTTAAGAGAAATTGCATTTCAACAAATCTCCTTTTATTATTTTTTTTTGGGGGGGGGGGGGAGATAGACTGATGGCTTCCTTATGCCAAAATGATTTATTTATTACTGTTAAGTTGCACAACTTTTTTTAAAATCACGTTTTCATAATTGCTTGATTTGAATTAATTATGACAGTTATGTGAAATTAAAACTATAAACGAAGAAGTACATTTGAAACGTCATACGGTTGATGATTACGTAACAAGGATTTTTTTTATTATTTTGTTTTATGTGTCCGTGTCCGCAAACATATTCTTCCGTTCGTCATTAAAACAAGTAAGGAGGAAAATATGGAACTTCAAAGTATGAAGAAATACCCCGAGAAATTGAATCGACTATTTCTCTAGATTTACTTTCAAAATCAGAAAAAATAAAATAGAATAAAATAAATACATCAGTGGCAAAGTCCTTCAAATCACTAAGTATCTACATTTTACCAAATATCTATAGTGTGACGTGCATGTCTGGTCCATGCTGTAAATTTATCTGTTCTTAAATGATGATATTGAATTTGAAGACGTTTAAAGTGTTGGGTTTTTTTACCTTAAGTTCAAAGTTCTAAAATACGAAGGATACCCCAAAAGAGGATCAAGGGTAAATAATATCTCCAACATTTTATTACCAGACTGGGACTGACTTAAATTGGTAATCCATAATGAGGTAATTGTTTGAAATCCTAAGTTTTCCGTAATCTAACCTGCTTTAAATTCCATTAACGCCTGTTTTGAACAAACGAATACTAAAAACACTATAACTGAGGGATATGTGTGGGTAAAACAAGGTGATTTCAGTCAAGAGGAGTGCTCTGATAAAGAAAATACTGACCAAAAAATGTGAATAACCTCTTGTTTCACATTACGGTTGGGATAATTTAGTTATAGAAACAACGAATCAGCTACTCCTGGTATTTACAGAGTCGGCCAACATCAAAAGCATGTGATGATATTGGTGTGATTTTCTTAACAACAGAATTATTTCAACATTGAAAAAAAGGGCTGATAGGGAAAATAAATCGGCATTTTATTTTAATTATAATAGTTTTATTAGAATTAGGAGGAAAAGATTAATTTTTATAACATAAGTAAATAACCAAATATTCTATGATGTATTCTTTATTCTCCAGACAGATAGCCTAAGCTTGCGCTTATATAAACTCCAATTCCTGACATGTATAGTTCAATAATTGCAGCACATCGCGTATGAAAAGGACCACCTACAGTACATTCCGCACTTGTACAGGACTCTGGCAATTGTTCATTTGATAAAGTTGTCCTTCCTTTTTCTATGGAGCTGTCCATAGGTGTTTGTCCGATTTGCTTTTCTTGTGAAAATGTCCTGTTTTATTTATTAATTTTTTTTTCATTTGATTATATATTTTGGAATCTGATTATACGTACGTCTTTCGTGTTTGACTTTCTTTCACTGATCATTAATGACTGATATGTTTTCTTTTCTTTGGCTAATTTTCATATAGTTTTCTTTAATCACAAATCAAAAGTACTATCTGACCTCTCAAAAGGTTGTTCCATAGCGTTAATCGTCCTGACTGTCGTATATAAGTTTACATTTTGTTCATAAATTTTGACATCATACGGGAGATCATAAGTGCGTTTTTAGTGTACCATTAACCATTTACAGTCACTTCTTCTAATAAAAGTACATATAAAGATTCGTTAAGGTATCCGATGTACAATAGGGCATTAAGGTACTATAAACTATATATTTTCTGAAAGATTATAATGCCCACTGCTCAAAAATAATAATTTACGGGTCAGAAAAATAAAGGGGAATAACTGGTGAAGCATTTGAATTGTCTATTTTCTCTATATATAACCTATGCAAAATGACAAAGTTGTACAAGAGTTTTTCCCCTTTGATTTTTAAGACCCAAGAGTCTTATATCTGTACTCAGGGCATCATTACCTTTCAGAAAATATATAGTTTATAGTACCTTTACCAGGCATAAAATTTACCATACTTTACAATGGAGATGATTTTTAAAAAACGCTATGTAAAATGACTCTATTGTACAATAGACACCTTAAGAAGGGAAAATGACCGAATATTTTGACCTCAAGGAAATGGATCAATGAATTCAGAAACCCTTAACAAAAACAAAAACAAAAAAAAAAAAAAAAAAAAAAACTGAACTCATCTTGCGTAACTTGGTATTGATACTGTACTCCTCACTTTTTCCAGAGTTGAAAGTTTTCCCACTTAAATATTCCTAAGTATGTGAGCTAGACGAACAATTTTGAAAGGACATTTGTCGTCGTGACAGATTTTATGATACAATGATGCCTTTATTACAGAACTTCATGATGCACAAGTTCATAAAAGTGCAATTCGAATACATTTCATATCAACCCTAACACTTCGATTACGTCAGGATATTGTAATTAACCATAAAAGAAATTGCTTATTAAACCGACCATGTACTTCCTTAAAGGCCGTCAGCCAATAGGATGTTTCCATTCATGGTTAAAATATGGGCACGCACGACTTCCTTTTTTTTACATTTTAGCTGCTGATGTAGATACAGATTATTTTTGGATGTTTGATGTCTATATTATATAAAGATCGTGTCATAACTGTTATTACAGAGACTCCATGCTGATTATAGACCTCATTCGATTTTAAAGCTTTTTCTCTATAAGTTGTGAATCATTAAATTTTGAATCATACACGGATATTCATATTGGACGGCGTCATGTCTTGCGAAAATGACACAGAACTTTATGAGAAATGTTTCAAAGAAATCAAAGATATAAATCTGGCATTCAGATCACTTACCGGGTAATTAGAAACCAATGCATTTACATATACATCTTGGGGCGATTTTCGCCTGGAATTTTCCCAAATTCCAATTTTTGGAGTCAGCTAGGATAACATATTCTTTCTTCCCAAAATCCTTTACCTATATGGAAGGTTACTGGAAGGCTTAAAGATCTTCATATTATTTTGTTTGTGTTTGTCCGCAAAGATTTTAAGCCTTATTCCACAGTGACATTGCCTTTTGAAATTGATTCATCTCATTTCTGGAGTGCTCGATGACCCTACTATTGTTACTTCATCTTCCATGCTGTTCACAAGTTTTTAAGATTATTAAGATATAAAGGGAATACAAGAATTCAGAAAAGGGGTATTATAAGACAAACTTTTTTCTCTAAATAATTTAAACTGCCATCTGAAATAGATGGAACCAACTGTATTATTCTGAATGGTTGCATCATTGTAACGTTGTGTGACTGTGAAACAGATATGTTTACATAAAAAAATTCCTGAATAAGACTAATTAAATGTGACCCTTCCTCTATCATATCAAGCATAAAAAAGTTCATCGTTTTCCATATATTGTATATAAAGGTTAAAGTAATTTTAAAAGCCTATTGGAATTTACGTCAAGGCTATCAATTCAAGATTCAGGGCTATTCAAGTGTCATCATACAGCCAGATAGGCAGCGTATTCTTCATTGTACTGGAAAGAGGCAGAGTACATCTTTTACATTTAGTCAATTTGACAGCCTTATATAATATGTGACCGACCTAGAAATGTCCTTTCCGATGAACTTTTTTTTTATGATTCTTATCTATGGGATAGTACTGAATGATTCTAGCTTGGTTTTATTTATTTTGATTTAATTTTTTTTTCTAAGATAAAATAAGGACAATTCATCGTATTAGTAATTTGAGGGTCGTTGTATTCCTTCGCATGAATCTTGCTACGACTTGAGCTTATATATGCTTACTTCAAAATTACCACCTTAGTTGGGAACTAAGAATAATACGGAAGAAACAATTAGTAAACGTAATAAATCAATGTGTGAATATTGATTTTTTCTAAAAAGAAATATCACAAGCTAGTATTTCATAAGACTTCCTATATGATGAAAGATGAATAAAAAAGACATATAAGATTGATGTTTTCAACTTTAACAGACTAAGATTCGTCAAAATGTAATGCAAAGAAAAACATGTCATTTGTTTGATTAAAATGTTACTCAAAAGACAAAAATAAAGTTTCCCAATTGATCATGCTGATATAAGACCAGTTTGTGTAAACTCGATGTAACTTGACTATTTTGGGTTTTTTTACTATCATGGCAACTTCTTTGCCTGTATAGCATTTTCCCAATCGGCAAGAATGTTTGGTGTTTTCTTTACAACAGTCCATCGGTGTAATTTATTTTGAGTTGTGCTATCTACTATATTTATGTATAACGTTAATGATGACATGTACCATTTTCAATGAAATTCTGAACCTTGCATCTCTATCCTAGCTATTTATACTTAAAATGGAACTTTGTAAGAATAGAATGTCTTCAAATGTGGCAAAACAACATTAATTAGTTATGCTTCTTTGGATCATTTTGCTGGAAAAAGCACCACTAATGAGCATGCATTGTTCGAATCATGCATGTCTGGTGCAAAGAATGTATTCTTTTATGTAAACAGGTAAAGAAGGCTACATTATAGTAACAGGGTTACAGATGTACTCTCCTTTCACTTAAAAAAACATAGGTAATCACAGATTACAAAGCTCACCTCGTGACAGCAAAATTCAATTCAAACATATTTCTTAGTACATGTATATTGGCTTTTAAAGACAAAACCACTCAAGCAGAAAAAAGTAGGTCAAGGTCATTTTATGAAAGTTTGATCAAAGATACATCCAATATGCAAGTTTGGTACATGTAGCAGTTATACTTTGCTCAATATTGGCTTTATAGAGCAAAATCACTCAAGCGGAAAAAAGTAGGTCAAGGTCATTTTATGAAAGATTGATCAAAGATACATCCAATATGCAAGTTTGGTACATGTATCACTTATACTTTGCTCAATATTGGCTTTTATAGGCAAAATCACTCAAGCGGAAAAAGTAGGTCAAGGTCATTTTATGAAAGTTTGATCAAAGATACATCTAATATGCAAGTTTGGAACATCTAGCACTTATACTTTGCTCAATATTGGCTCTTAAAGGCAAAATCACTCAAGCGGAAAAAGTAGGTCAAGGTCATTTTATGAAAGTTTGATCAAAGATACATCCAATATGCAAGTTTGGTACATGTAGCACTTATACTTTGCTCATTATTGGCTTTTAAAAGCGAAATCACTCAAGTGGAAAAAGTAGGTCAGATGCTGCATCTGATGCATGGGTCCATCTCGGCATCCAAAGATGAATCACTTGTGCAAGTTTGGTTACTGTAGCATTAGTACTTTGTTAGATACTGAGCTACCCCAAACTTCTTATCCAAATCACTCAAGCGGAAAATGTAGGTCAGATGCTGCATCCGATGCATGGGTTCACCTCAGCATCCAAAGATGAATCACTTGTGCCAGTTTGGTTACTGTAGTATTAGTACTTTGTCAGATACTGAGCTACCCCAAACTTCTTAACCAAGTCACTCAAGCGGAAAATGTAGGTCAGATGCTGCATCCGATGCATGGGTTCACCTCAGCATCTCAAGATGAATCACTTGTGCAAGTTTGGTTACTGTAGCATCAGTACTTTGTCAGATACTGAGCTACCCCAAACTTCTTAACCAAGTCACTCAAGCGGAAAATGTAGGTCAGATGCTGCATACGATGCATGGGTTCACCTCAGCATCCAAAGATGATTCACTTGTGCCAGCAAAATAAATGTATTCTAGGACATTTGCAACTACAAATAAGATGTTTAACACGTACGTGTTATTGAAATATTCACATTGTACCTTACTGAGGTTGAAATTTGGTGGCCATCTTGAATTTTTAGTCCTGAATGAACTCAAATAGTAAAAATGATACCGGAATTGGGTTTGTTGACCCTCGAAACCACTAATTTGATGTGCCACACTTAATATTAAAAGAAAGAATTTAATTTCATCTATTGGTGGAAGGCATTTGGCGGCCATTTTGAATTTCCGCCAATAAAAAGAGTTGCACAAGGTTGCCAGAGTAGCAACCAAAGTAGAATCGTTCAGTACTATCTCATAGATAAGAATCATCCAAAAAAAAAGTTCATAGGCTTCTGACCTTTCCACATGCACAGTAAACACTTTTTAAAGGAACGAAATCAAATTCAAAATGTCAATAGCACCACATAGCCTGTCTGCGTTGAGTATCATTTAAGTGAAAAGATTATAGGTTTCATATGTCATTCCAGAAATTAAAAAGATTCTGCTAGCAAGAGATGTCTTTATGTACTCGATCTTCCTTGGCACCTAATCTCACTCCGTGTTTTGATATTTAATTTGGCCGAATTATTCAACATCCGAAAAAAAATTTCCGCATGACAAAAGTCTTCCTCTCCCCCTCAAAAAAATAAAATGGTTTCTCCCTTATGTGTGCGATCAGACTTTATAACAGGTGTTTTACAGGGATGGGATTCCCCTTCTGTTTCTTATGGAGTGTATTATGTAACTTTCAGCCAGACAAAGAGTTGCTACACCCTGTTATTTGATCTAAACAAAGATTGCCTCCCATGAAGATCTGTCATTAAGATATCTCTAAGTTATCAAGTGCAGAGCACCTTTCTAACACCCAGTTGTGAGAAAAACATCCTAAATTAAAGAAATGATGATGATGATGATGATGATGATGATGATGATGATGATGATGATGATGATTTGTTCTTTCACCCGTTGTAAGAGACCATTGTCGAAAGGAAAAAGAAGCTTTTCAGAACAAATAGAGAGTATATGATATGATTTTTTTTTAAATATGTACGCCAGAGTGCTCAACGCAGAAAACATCATTCGTTACTTCAACGATATAACAAAGCATATAAAATAGTAAAGATAATATCATCATAGCCATGTTTACATACCTCTCAGTACAATGTTTTACGTACCTTTCTTATAAGTACACCCTACTCGGACCAAATTTACGCTTCAGAAACGCATATACATGTACCGCAAATTGGTCAATTTGCAGGTTCGACCAAATCTTTAGTAGTCATTTAGATCCCTTTCACCCAATTTATGACGACAGTGGAGTCGGACTTCTTCCACGTGGTAGCTATGCAATTAGAAATTACTTCAAAACCGACTCTCTTCTTTGAAATTGTTCTTTCATCAGAACTTCACATAGAGTAAATATGAATGAAATTTACCTTTTTACATCGATCCAAGTTGAAACATACATAAAACCTCTGTGAAACAGCTGATCTCAACACAAATGTTGTGCTACTTAGTAAGAATCAAGAAAATAACAATCCTTAAATAAATGCCTCTAGCTCTGATCAGACTGCTAGCTGTGGATTCAACCATAATCATTGTCGATTTGATATTTTCTCTGTCGTTCAATGTGCGTCAATTGCTATTGTAAATGTTTCCAAATGGGTTCAATTAATGTTTATTTGTGTTTATACGAGTTGTACGAATATATATGGTATAAATCTGTTTATATATTCACGTGAATCGGTAGGAAACGTATAGATGTCGGATTACCTACCAGTTATAATAAACACGATACAGATACGTATATTTTGAGTTGCGTACATGTACATGAAAAAATATACATGTATTTTAATATTATCTTCTTTAAGAACTATCTGCTCATGCAAAAACAATCAGTCACGATTCTTTCTTTCTCTTTGTAAAAAGGAAGATAAATCTCAAACTGTGAGGTAAAAAGTAAAACAAGCTTCAGAAACTTCGTGGGGGAAAGTGTCGGGTTACAAATCTAATCAATTTCTAAATTTCATCTTCATAAATTAGGTCCCACGGTGAATTGTTCTTCTATATTATAGAACTTGTCCATGTCCCGCATCCTTTTAAAATAGTCGTAAAGTAATACATTGTGTATATCCTTTTGATCGAGGTATAGCGACATTTAGCTTTTTTCCGGGAGTCTAAAGTGATTAATGAAACTCCACACCAAAGAGTGAATGGCAAGCACAAAACCCAAAATCAAGGTCTAAGACCACAATAAATGAAGGAACAAAATTATGAAAAGTACACATTCAAATGAAGCAATATGAAAAGTACTGCCAAGGATCGAAAGTGAATCCAAAATAGAGATCAGACCAGGTGCCAGGAAAGGGTAAGCATCTCCAACCTTCTCCGTTCAACTATGCCGTGCAAAAAAGTTAACACAAACGGTCGGGTGTTATTGCATTGATCTAACAAAACATTTCTTTCAAGGATGTGGCCAACGAGATGCTATATATAAGATTTTTAGGTTTATTGTTTAAGATTTTCATTCGGTCGTTTAAAAGTATACCCTCATTAATTAGTTGAGCTTATTAGGAAGTCGCCTTGTCCTCAAATCAACAACATAGTCAGGAGATGGATAAGAAATGTTATAACCCGGGAAATTTGAAGTTTTCAGGTGACGTAGAACGATAACTTGAGAAAAAAATTATATAAAAACGCTTTTAGTGGTCACTTTTAGTGGTCACTTTTAGTGGTCACTTTTAGTGGTCACTTTTAGTGGTCACTTTCAACTTTTATTCACACTGATAGATTGTGCTAAAGTAATCCTCTACTCTACATTCTGATTGTAATTGAAGAGCACGTCGTTAGTGTATCTTCCAGGAGAGATCAAAGACAGAACAAATGGTTGCATACGTTGGAACACAAATGGGTTCCATTGGAATCCATCGATTTGATGGATAAAAAAAATCCTCCAAACAAATTTAAATTGCTTCCCCATAAACTACTATTCCATTTCATAGTTAAAACTTTTTAGTACGTCTTCTTCAGTGTAGTGATTTCTAGATTCCAAATTTTCCCTCACAGAATAAATTTTATTTATATTAACATCAATGATCATGTACTTGAAATGGCGATTAAGTTATCATGTCATGTTATGCTGATGGAGGTCTTTTTTAATTACATGTAATTCAGGTCTGAAGATTTCAGATTCCATGATTTAAAGATTTCAGATATTAGGATTTTTAGATTCTAAGATTTCAAATGATAGATTATTTGATAGATTTTCACTGCCCGCCAATCTCGGTTCATCTGTCTGACACTGAGAGAACTGTATGATGTTGAGGTTGCGGGTTATCTTTTTATGCTTTCATCCGTCATATACTACCTTGAGCTACGGGTAAAGATAGCTGTAAAACTTGCATAATTCAAATGCTTCTATTGCCCTTTAGTAGGAACATTGTACTTGGTAAACTTTTTAAAACGTTTTGTTTCAGTATATGAACATCGATCAAATGTCTTCATAGAAATATGTTTAGCGTTTTGAACCATAAATGCAAGATCATGGAAGGTGAATAAATTCGTACATATTCCGGCTTTGATCGATGAACATTGCCTTCAAAATTTGATCTAACGATTCATCATCAAAATTGTCAAACCATCTACTGTAGATCTATCTTATTTCAGTTCCAAAATTATTATACCGAACTGTTTTTCTTCTTAACACTAATTGGACCAAAGGAAAAAAAAAAACCTTTAAATGTAAGAAATTGTATTTTCAGGAAGAAAATTAACAAGGATGCAGATATTTTTATGTTAATATGTAATTCGACTTATCATCGTGCTATTTCGATTGCATTCAAAATAGTTGGAAATGACATAAAGTTTTCAATTTTGAAGAAACTGTATAGAACTCTGTAAATATAATCTTTACTTTTATTTTATTGAAATATATTTGAAATTGCTGATGCTTGTGATGAAACGCCTACCATCCTGGAAGCATCTTCTGTCACAAAACCTACCATCCTGGAAGCATCTTCTGTCACAAAACCTACCATCCTGGAAGCATCTTCTGTCACAAAACCGTTCAAATGTATGAATTTTGGTGGTTTGGTCCTATTCCATACATAGCCGATAGAAAGATATGTAAAAAAAGCGGTAAAACTGTCAAAATATCTTCATAAATTCCACTTGAAAGGAGATGTGCCCTCACTGTCTATATCTCAAAACTACTAGTATTGTTTTTCATAGTCCAGGTACTCGATCAGACACAAATATTTAGTGCAGCATTTTTCCTTACGTTCATCTTTCCCTTTTTTTCAAAGTCCACAGACTCAATAAAGTCTATTATTTCCTCCCAAAATGAAATATTCTTTACTTGTTCTAAACTTCTCAAAGGTTATCATTGAGTTCTCAAAACAAAAACTCTGAGTTTTTTTGTTCTTGTTTTTGTATGTTTGGGTTTTTTTTACATCTCATTTCTTCCTAAGAAAGGAAGAGTTTAGCCGAGTTTTGGCTGAGTATTGGTGAACTTTTAAGCTCAAGCTGATTTCCATATGGGATATAACAATACTTTTAAACATGACAGGCAAACATCAAAAAATTGAAATGAACCATTAATATTTTGGACAGTTCAAACAACCTGTACTGAGCTTAAGTACACAGGAGGGGCCTATAAAAATATATAAGTATTCAAATTCATGTACTTGGTTTATATCAAAATGTTAAAACGATGTGATGTATATTTTGTAGTGATTCATAAAGTAAACACAATGTTAATATCCACGGGCCATGTTTTTTTTTTAAGTTCCGTTCTCCCAACGGTGATTGTGTGGGTGACACAATCTGATTTAAGATTCATTTTTCTTCATGAAATATCTAGTCGAGCGTAAACATTTTAATCTACGCACTTGTCGACCTGGCCGAGCAAGTCCATTGACAAACGACATCAGTTTTGTGAAAAGGATACCTTAAATTACTTCCTTAATCTTTGAACATTAGATTCAAGACAAAAAATGAATTAAAATCATTAAAATAAAGTACTTACCTGTAATTTTCAGCTGGCCCTCCCTGGATTTCAATTTACTGAACAACAAAAGATGGTTCTTACTATATGAAAGACGTATTGGTAAATTCTGATAATATACGTTGACTTGTCACATGCCGCGTATTGACGTGTAAATGTGCAGACTTCAACCCCACGTAACAGAACGTGGATACACAGTTATTTATTTCATCATATTACCTGTATATTACCTGTACATTTCCGCAGGTAATAATGCGCGAACGAACGGTATAATTTTACTTGATTTCCTAAAATTATTAAGGATTAGCATTATTTTGTGGATAAAAATAGTAAAACATCGATCTTGACGGTGACAATGTGGCGTTAACTATATGATAATAAGCGGAACAAGAAATAGTAATTTGTGATATATACAAAAATCAGAGAGTAAAATAAAAGGAATAAATACAGCGTAGAAAGAAAAGTATATAGAATAGAGATAACTTATTTTGTATCATACAGTATAATCTAAAAAAATCATTTAGGCCATACCAAATTAATAAAATGTTCTTTGGATTTTCTTGTGAAAAAAAGGGTGCGAGCGGGCGAAAATATAATTATTATATTTTTCTTTTAAGTATTGCATTTTTTAAGGTGCGAGCGATTGAAATAATTTTATTTTGACATAGTTTACCATAGTAATACATTTATGATGTTTTCCGTACTCATAAAGGAATTCCCATAGGAATCTGGTGACTAGGAAGCCTGGCACATAGCAGTACGGAAAAGATTTTTGAACATTCTCCCTCCTTGACTTTCAGTGCCAAGTATATTGGACAACAAATTTGCTGCCAACAAAATTTTTCAAATACAAGTAGTATCATTTTCTTCGAAATTTGCTAAATCTGAGATTTCTAGAAGCTTTAAGATTTGCAGAAATCAGAACCGACCCTTAAAAATTCGTGAGCCAGAAATTTCAGGGTGCGGGCGAGCATTTTATCTTTATGATATTATTTTTTGAATTTTGAAAAATATGGTGCGGGAAATCCAAAGAACATTTAATTAATTTGGTATGGCCTTAATGGAAATAAAAAAAAATCAATAAGATCGATTCGATCAATCGGTTAATCTTTGTAAAGTATGGTTTTAAAAGGCATGGATTATAATGTGAGAGCACATCGTATTATTATACCCCCCCGCAACAAAGTTTGGGGGAGGATATACTAGATTCCGTCCGTCCGTCCGTCCGTCTGTAGACGAAACCTTGTCTTCGCAACTTCTCCCTAACCATTTGACGGATTTCAGTGAAACTTTAAACAACGAAAGATGTGCACGAAGAAAAGAGATTGCTCTCGAAGAAGTTAAACCTTAGTTATTGCCCTTGGACTTAGATTTTTCATGCATTAAATGACTTTCAATATCAAACCTTGTCATCGCAACTCCTCTAAAACCATTTGATAGATCTAGAATAAGATTTCAATGAAAATTTACACAATGAAAGATCATGATGTGTAGATGCACATGAAGATAGGGGATTGCAGCCAAAAAGGTTATACCATAGTTGACGAAAGCTTGTAATCGCAACTCCTCCCAAACCATTCATGAATTTTAGTTAAACTTTACACATTGAAAGATCATGATATGAAGATGTGCAAATTATACCTGAGTTATGGTCCTTGGACTTAGATTTTTCATGCACCTTCTCATCGCAACACCTCCCAAACTATTCAATGGATTTCAGTGAAACTTTACACACTTAAAGTTCATGATATGTAGATGTACATGAAGAAAGGGGATTACTGTCGAAAAAGGTTATGCCAGAGTTACGGTCCCTTTGACTTATATTTTTTATGCATTTTAAATGTTGAATCTTGTCATCGCTCATCTCATAAGGCTATTTTATAAATATCATAAAACATTTGACATACTAAGGCCATACCAAATTAATTAAATGTTCTTTGGATTTCCCGCACCATATTTTTCAAAATTCAAAAAATAATATCATAAAGATAAAATGCTCGCCCGCACCCTGAAATTTCTGGCTCACGAATTTTTAAGGGTCGGTTCTGATTTCTGCAAATCTTAAAGCTTCTAGAAATCTCAGATTTAGCAAATTTCGAAGAAAATGATACTACTTGTATTTGAAAAATTTTGTTGGCAGCAAATTTGTTGTCCAATATACTTGGCACTGAAAGTCAAGGAGGGAGAATGTTCAAAAATCTTTTCCGTACTGCTATGTGCCAGGCTTCCTAGTCACCAGATTCCTATGGGAATTCCTTTATGAGTACGGAAAACATCATAAATGTATTACTATGGTAAACTATGTCAAAATAAAATTATTTCAATCGCTCGCACCTTAAAAAATGCAATACTTAAAAGAAAAATATAATAATTATATTTTCGCCCGCTCGCACCCTTTTTTTCACAAGAAAATCCAAAGAACATTTTATTAATTTGGTATGGCCTAAGTATTTTATTCTATGTAGTGACCTCAACCCTGAATGATGACCTTATATGAGAGGTCATGTCATTAAATCTCAGGTCATAAAACTGGTCTGCTCAAAAAAATTATAATTCGTCCCTCTCTGGGGCAGTTTTCATTGAGTTCTTGGATAAGATTAAAAGTCCCCAATAATGATAAATGGATCACACTGGACCTGAATCTAACCATGATACTTATGTTGGACCTGATTTGAAACATTTGAGATTTGAAACTTAGATTAAAATCAAGGGAAAATTTATACATAATTTAAAAGATCCAATTGCACATGTAAATCATGACATCGTCTACTCAGATAAGCAGTCGTCGTTGGCTTTTTTTTTTTTTTTTTTTTTTTTTTTTTTTTTTTTTTTTTTTTTGGTTCTGT
Organism: Pinctada imbricata; assembly: GCA_033119305.1. NCBI lineage: Eukaryota > Metazoa > Mollusca > Bivalvia > Pterioida > Pteriidae > Pinctada > Pinctada imbricata. The sequence goes on along the minus strand of VSWD01000008.1, from coordinate 55,378,280 downwards.
CTTATGTAATTTGCAGAAAATGCTGTGTACAGACCATTGGTATATGTAGAAAGAATCTGATTGACGGATATTGTACGGTATACTTTATTCTTTGAGCATGGTTAAATAAAAATTATCACATTAAAATATAATAACACTTGTGAATCTATTTTAAATAAAATAATGCAAACATGCCCCATATCAATATTTGCTCTAAACAAATACAGGAGACTTTTAGTAAACAGTATAGTTCTTACTACTATAGTAGCATTTGGATTTTTTTTTTTTTTTTTTTTTTTTTTTTTTTTTTTTTGCTTTGATTCCTGTTTTATCATGATTTTGTATGCCCTTCGTACGAAAGCTTAGATACGGAAGCATAGAAGGGACATTGCGAGAAAAAAAAATTATCTCGTGCTTTGTAACTCGTTCTCACGACTTTTGTACTTTTAATCTTTACGGCATTTTTGAGTGTGGTTCAAATAAAATGTCTGATCATTTTAAAGTATGGTGTCAATGTGTTTGAGCTGGTGCGATTTGAGAATTTTTCTCCTATTTCTGATAAGAAAGTACCTGAAAAATAACTTCAATGATCTGGATCCTAGCAGCGCGGTTTGCTATAATAAGGATGACATATATTGTCTATAATATTACAAGGAATAGGGGTTTTATTTTCTTTGTGTGTGTGTGGGGGGGGGGGGGGTGTTTTGTTTTGTTTTGTTTTTTGGGGTGGAATTTTCCGGTATTAAATTTAGTCTTTATTCTGCAATATATACTTCAAATAAAACATATCACGTACGATGTATATGTGCATTTTTGATCTTTCAACCTGACGTCGAATTCAGCGTCCTTGAGACAGTGCTCATTAATAAACGTACTTCTTACCGTATTATATACAGAAATGTTAAAGTGTTGTTATGAATGAAAGCAGATAGTTGAACAGAATATAATTTGATGGGCTTAACATTTAATTTGATCATAGTTTTCTATTGGTTGATTATCTCGTGAGCACGAGTAACAAAGTCGTGGGCACGAGATAATTGACCAATAGAATGATAACAAAAAGTCGTACGCACGAGTTAGTAAGTCGTGCGCACGAGTTACAAAGTCGTGAGCACGAGTTACAAAAGTCGTGAGCATGAGTTACAAAGTCGTGAGCACGAGTTACAAAAGTCGTGAGCACGAGATACAAAGTCGTGAGCACGAGTTACAAAGTCGTGCGCACGAGATAGTAAGTCGTGCTCACGAGTTAGTAAGTCGTGTGCACGAGTTAGTAAGTCGTGCTCACGAGTTAGTAAGTCGTGCGCACGAGTAAGAAAGTCGTGCTCACGAGTTACAAAAGTCGTGAGCACGAGTTACTAAGTCGTGCGCACGAGTTACTAAGTTACTAAGATAATTTTTTTCTCACAATGTCCCTTCTATGCTTCCGTACCTTCGGTTTTTTTCATTTTGTTCTCTATATTGGGTCATAGTCCTTGTCCACATTCGTCATTGCACTAGTTGTTACTTACCGAATTTATGATATTTTTGTGTGAATGTTATAAATATTAAATAATAGGCGCGTACCAAATCACAAATTTAAAACACTGTACATGCATTTATATCTACATGTATATTAATATTTCATTAATAACTTTTTCAAAAGTCTTTCGTTTGTTGTTCTGGTACGATTAATACGAATAATGATGATATTTACACGATTATGCCAGATTCCTTCGGATCTTTGACACCTGAAATACGATTGGTACTTCATTATATTTGCTTTAAAAGAGGAAGATTTGTACTATTGAACTATTGAAGTTGTAGTTATCTCGTTTACGTGTCTGGTGCATAATAAATTGGTTATAAATTGAAATGGAACACTTCCGTATTATTCACATATTAAAGAAGCAGTGTCCTTGAAAATAGATTTTATTGAAAACATAAAATTTATTCCAAATGGTCTAGATAGAGGAAAAAAAGGATCCACAAAAAGTTTTATTTGAAAATATGCAGAAACGACCCTAATATATTCGATTTCTCAATAATCTCCACATACCTCTATTGTAAAAATGCAATACACTGTAGGTGGCGCTCGTGAAATGAATTAGAGCTGCGCACCTCAAATTCAAAAATTACGTTTTTAAAGGTCTATAACTGCAAAATATATGCGTTAGATTCGCCTGAAAATTTGAATTTATACAAATGAGAATGTATTCTTTCATATGAAAAGAACGATTTTGCATTCCAGAATTTTGTAAAATTAATTACTTTTCAGGGACACCGTCCCTTTAAAGTATAAAGAGAATCATTGTCATCGACCAATTTACAACATGAGATCTAAATATGAAGCAAGATTATGGTTTTCAGTTGTTTCTTCCAACTCCAACAGAAAAGAGTGAATTTGCAAAACTGTCCCACAACAAGGAAAGGAGGGGATCTCCAACAACACTCAGTGGCAGCACCCACAGTAAAACACCAAAACAAGCCATGCAAAAACACAGAGTTGAAATGCACAGCAAGAGACACAAAGGGACAAGGAACACCAAAAACAACTCAGAGACATCCAACAGAAAAGACCACACATAAACCAACGAGACCAATTGGTAATCGGTGCCGACTTAGGACGCTACTAGCAAATGTTGTGGTTATACGGATTAAGTGCGCACAACCCTCTAACTTTTCCGGTTACCAAGAGGCATCTAGTGGTGTCTCCGTCAGTGGGTCCAATATTTCTTTCCGCCAGAGAAAGTTCTGTTATGTATTTTTTCCAGAATTTGTAAGTCTGGTTTCTGGAATCTGGATTTGGCTTTTGTGTTCAGGTCAACTGATTTTGGGAAGCTCTCTATTAGCCCAGTTGCCAAATGGCTACTTTGGGGGAGAACCCCAAAAAATCGTTACGCACAAAATGTTTTTGCATGAAAGTGATGTTTATACCCTCTTCTTTGATAATCCGGCGGATGCCACTCTGGCATCCTTGGGCATTTCAAAATTTTTGGGAAATAGTGTAATTTTTCAAATAAAAACTTGAAAATTGGAAAAACGCAATTACTTTATCCATGCTGTTGCTAGAACAACATATTTGGTATCAAAAGATCGGCAATAACATTGCCTTTAAATACTTCTCAAATTCATTTTATCAATTTACCCGTCCATAAAATGGGGAAACTTTGGATTTTCGATGAGAAAACGTTGAAAATGGGAAAATATCATATCTTTTTTTTTCATACTGTAGATAAAATAACAATTTTGGTACCAAGCGCACAATAAATTTATTGCCTTTAATTTTAAATATCACATTAGCAATTTGCAAGTAAAGAAATGGAGAAGAGAATGAATTTTGAATGAAAAATCACTAAAAATTGAGATATTGCAATGGGTTTTTTTTCATGCTGTAGTTAGAAGAACGTTTACGGTACAGCAAGAAAAATGATTTTATTGATTTAAATTCAAAATTCCACTCAAGGAAATTGAATCTTCTTGTTTTGGGGTGTTTTTGTTTTTGTTTGTTTGGTTTTTTTTTTTTTTTTTTTTGCTGAAAAAAGGTTTTAAATTGTAAAAATACAATCAGTTTATTGAAATTCTAGAACAACAATTTTCGTATCAAAATGATTGCATATTGATAATTTTAAATTTGCACTCTCTTATTTTTCTTCTCTAGATATATCATTCCAAATAGTATAAATGTCCTAGCATTATCTTACAATATCACGCAACATTTCACGAAAAGAATGTTCCATTTTAACTGCATAATTTATACATTGCTTATTTGATGTTTGATGTCGTGTTTGCTGTTCACTGTCTGTTTTGTATCTCTTGCTGTGTGTGTCTTCTCTGTGTTTTTACTTGAGGTGTTTTGATGTGTTTATGTTGGTGCTGCAACGGGGTCTTCTTGGAGATCACCTCCTTTTTTATTGCCTTGCTGTTTCATCAAGTTACAATTGCATGTTGTCAACATGTAATTGTAATACTTGTATGCAACTACTTCTAACAACAAAGAACCCCTCTTACATGGTTGATCAAAATTCCTCCTTTGCATTGTACTCTGACAATTCTCTACTCCAAAAAAATTACAGAATTAAAGGAGCAGAGAATTTGTCACATCTGTTGGTTGCAACACATCAACAGGAAGTACAGACGCGATTTGCAAAATATTATCACAATAGGTCTCAACATTTTTTTAATTCTTTAAGCAGATCCAGATTTGATAAACCGTTCCGATGGGAATTCTCACGATTTGGCCTTGCCTTCTCGACTTTGAGACTGAATAACTGTTAGGTACTTCTTTGATGTTTATTGAACTGCATCTAAGAATGTTTCCTTATGCATGGCAGAAAATATTTCGTTTTTTCTTAACATGTTATCGAAATACTTCAATTAACTGTTGGTGATAATGGTCATCCAAGAGTTTTGAACTCTTACAGCCCATTTCATTCAATTGTACACTGGACCTGACATCAGATATACTGTCTAGATTCTCTTAACCATAGTAATTCTCTATGAATATGATGACCTCAGTCACCATCTTTTCAATATCTGAATTAACTTCTCTGAAATTTGACATGGAACACCACTTCAAAGCTTCCCACAGAACAACCTTTGTCTCTATAATAACATCATATGTTGATGATATCCATCATCATGATCTGTTCTCATCTTTAAGTGACTTCAGAATGATGTGTAGAATGCGAGTTCTTAATCAATCGGATTGCTTTCTCGATCAACTGATTGCAAATACATGTAATATCAGTTGCACTTCATTTCAAGAGATGTAGCTTTCCTGACTCAATATTTTATGTCATTCTGATGGTAAGTAGGGGTCAATTGAATATCATTTAAATTTGCTCAAAGTGATAACAATTTTAAGTTCAGAAAACAGGGCCAGGGGCACATGTGCTGCTGGAGATGATTTTGGCTGTGTCATGAAGTCACTTTAATTGAAAGCATCACTGATGAGGATTTTTCTATCCGAAACACGTACGTGTCTGGTGCATCAAAATTGGTTTAAAACTTTCTTCGAGATGGTAAATAGTTGGAACACTTATCATTGAACATCTGAAGTGTTTAGTTGTTTTTTTTTTTTTTTAGAAATATACGACTAGAAACAATCAAACAATCAAGGTATTAATTCTGCCATTTAATGGTCAGTTGATACACCAGAGTCCTGCATACATCAATCGATCATCAGCTCCTAGGCATTCTTGTCGAATGAATAACATGGAACTGATTTTAAGAACATATTTCGAAGTTGCAAAACTGATGTCATCTTTTCAACATTGACGTAGGGACTAGAACAATGTCACGACTAAACAGGTCTTTAAGATCCACTTCAATAATTGATAACAACAACCCTGGCAGAAATCATCTATATATCATAGACAGTAGCCACTTCCTTTGAACAGTGTGACTTATTTCGCCCACGTCTTTCAAAAGCTAGCTACGAGACTCCATGTACCAGTGAATTGTTTATTTTTTTTAATGTTGACATATCTTTGTTCTAGATTTTCTGTAAACGTTTTCAAAGTCCCAACTTGTTATGGAAAAAAACCTTCATAAATCAAAGTTTTCTCCCTCATTGGTCTTCTCCCACTTTATTTATGAGCAAGTTGCTTAAATTAATAAGAATTCAGAATAAAAGACAGTAAAAAAAACTTTCTTTTGATACCATAATTGCTGTACCTCGTACTGACTACATTTTGAAAAAGTTCATTGCATTTTGCAAATTTTCAGCGAATTTTTCATCCAAGAGTAATAATTGTTTTTTTTCCCAATTTTTCGTACCAGCAAATTGCGATACTGACTTCTGTATTATTCAAAATGAAAGACAATAAATTTATTGTGCGTTTGGTACCAACATTATTTATTTAGCTATAGAATAAAAAAAATATTGCATTTTCCCAATTTTCAACGATTTTTCATCGAAAATCCATAGTTTTCCCCATTTTATTGACATGTAAATTGGTAAGTTGAGCTTCAGACTTAAAGACAATTAAATTGTCCTTCTTTTGGTTCCACTTTTGTTGAACTAGCTGCAGCATGGAAAAAGTAATTGAATTTTTCCTATTTTCAACGAGTTTTCTTCGAAAAATTTCACTTTTACCCCAAAATTTCTAAATGCCCAAGGATGTCACAGTGGCATCCGGCCGGATTATCAAATTAGAGGGTATTGACAACACTTTCATGCAAAACATTTTGTGCGTAACAAATTGTTGGGTTTCATGAATGGCACCTAGACTTTATCCTCTCCCCTGCGCGTTGATTGAGAACAAAATATTTCCCTGAGGCATTATTGCTCTGTGTCTGTTCCTCAAGATTTCTTTCCTTTTCCGGATGACTCCATTCACATCGATCGAGATTGCAATATTTTTTGTAACATCTCCATGTCCACTTACATAGTTTTTTTTTCTCTTGTTTGTGTCCAGGCTGCGTTTCATCGCTTAGTTTATAATGTCACCTGGTAAGAAATTTCAAAATTCGACTTGGGGGCGCTTCAATATTTTTTTCCCAATTTGAATCGGGCTTAAAGTATCACTGATGAGGAATCATATCCGAAACTTTCCTGTCTGGTGTTACATGTACAGTGGTGTACAATATTTAGATATTTCTGTCAGGACTGAAGACTGCTTTCTAGCACAAGATTTGGACACTTCGTTTTTCTTTACAAGTGAGACTAAGAGCACGTGATCCGGATAACCACACCATCTGCTTTAAATATAGTTGATGGCCGTCAGAACTCCATAGTTGATATATACTAGTAGTCATCTCCTTCCATTCATGTGTTGTCTTATTCGTTTCACTGATAAGTCTTTGTATGGTCTCTTTGTATTAATCAAGTGAAATTATTTTTATTGTTGGTTGGTGTGAAATTGCTGTATGTTGTTTTTGTGTAGATAAAATAGAGGACGAATTTCATTTCATATTACAATGTCCTGCTTATCAGGTCCTACGAGTGAAGTACATTAAACCATATTTTTGGAAAAGACCCTCTGCTTATAAATTAATCCAGTTACTTTCATCAGAAAATGTGTCAGCACTTAGAAACCTAGGAAAATTCTTGAAATTTGCCAGTAAACATAGATCTAATTTGATTTGATAGCTTTATCTTGTAATGTTTTCATTTTCCAATCTAATCAGTCATGTGTAACATGTACAACAAAAAGAACTAGAAAGGTTTCTTGTTGCGGTTGCAACAAGAGTGTCTTCCTCCTATACAATTTTTGGTTTGGAAATATGAAGGACGTCACATTACATGTATTTATATTATATATTTAAGTTTTCAAATAGCAGTAACATTAAATTTTCAAACCGATAATTGTTGGTGAGCAACCATTTGATTTTTTTTTGGGGGGGGGGGGGGGGTTAGGAATTCTATTGCCAGCCGGTAAAATTTTTTCAGCAATTTTCTGAGCAGGCCATTTTTTTCAGCCATTACCAGAGTCGGAGAAAAATTTTCGCCGGTTCTTCGGCCGGATTTAAACAAATTGTCAAATGTTGTGAATGTCTGTGTAAGTTAAACTCCCCGCTGTTACAGAGTATGAGTTAATAACCGTTCCTTCAGATGTCTCTTTGCAATTAGCGAATTTCAGACAGATTGTATGATGTTTAAATAGAACCTTTTCTAGATTTTTGTGCCTATGCGTATTAGGTCTCTGGTAGATACAGCTATGTGAACAGTTTGTATTTATATTAATTAATTTTTTGACTTTAAATTGTCTGGCACAAAGGGCCAGCAAAAATTTCCATATCATGCAATGTATCCTTACTTTTGCATGGTCCGGGAAAAAAAATTGCCGGCCCTTTGGGCCGGAATATTTTTTTCAGCATTTTTCAGAGCCGGGAATTTTTTTTTGCAAATTCTTCCTGCCCCCTTCCCCCATAAAAAAGGCGAGCTCGTAGCTGTAGAACCAATTTTCTTGAGAAGAGAAATGGTAATGACAAGTTACGTTCAATATATATATATAAATACCATGAGGTTCTCGCTGTGCAGTTTCAAATTTGGAACCCAACCCCCCCCCCCCTTCCCTTTTTTCAAAGTTTATTTTGAATTTCCATCATGGCGACATCGTTCAATATAAACAGAACTGTTTTCGAAAAACGAGGAGAGGGAAGAATGTTGGAGAAATTGTTCATCAATTTGTAAATAAACCAACTGAAAATTATGTTCGAACGTTTGCTAGAATTAGAAATTAAACTTGATGTTCAAAATATAGTTATTGAAGTTTAGAAACAGGTTTGTAGGTTAGAAATCGGAATCAAACTACCACTTTTTGTGTGTAAATTCTGGTTTGTAGCTGATCTCTTCTAAATTAATCAACTGTTTTAAAATCAAATTGTGTATATCGAAATGTATTTATGAAATGCATATTCATCATTGCCGTGAAATCGGAATTTGAAAATCTCAACACTGCTTTTCTCGAGTCGGACTCGGACTACCAATTTTAGTGTGCGCCCGATCTGTTGGCGTGAAGGTGTATCGAAATACCCAACTCAAAATTTCGATGCTCATATCTTTTCAACAGTAAGAGATAGGAAAAATCAGAAAGACTAAATAAGACAGATATATGGATAAAAAATAATAATATTGAAATTTTTAGGAAACTTCATAAGCTTAATTTTTGTTTACTATTATAAGTAAAAAAGTGTCTTCCTCCTATGAACTTCTGAATTTGGAAATATGAAGGACGGTGAAGGACGTCATCGTAATAAATCGTTACAGTGTGCATCTAGCATTTCATATCTTGCATGGCTGTCGACTTTCAAAAAGAATGGAAATTGTAGATAGCAAAATACGAGATATTTAAGTTTACAAATAGCAAAACATGAAATTTTCGGTCCTTTTGAGTAATTCGACGCTCCCGTCAAATATTTGAATCTACTAAAAAACATGATAAAAAAATAACAGAGACCAAAAATAAAAAAGACCAATCTAGCTTTTACTCCAAACGTAACGTTGGAGAACTTTCATTGTCCTAGCTTACAGGGTTCTTGAGAAATCGCTGATCCAATTTTCCACGGTTACGAAAACAATAGGTCTTCCGACGGAAGTCGGAAGACCTAAATATAATTTTGATTACATATTTGTCATGGTATATATGGTATATATGGACTTCATTGATTTGTAATTTGCATTTTGTTCATTCTCTGTATATGTATGTGTGTATATATGTTGCTGATGAGCCTTTGGCTCAAAGTGTTTTGAAATAAACTAATTTAATTAAAATATGTCCATTATTTGTTGGTGTGTTAATGAGATGATTGTCACAAGTTTTAGCGAAGCATGCAACAGTAACCTTTTCCCTAATCGATTTCATTGACAGACAGAATAGAACCCCTAAATTGGTTCTTAGTAGTCAAAATATATTATGGAACTTCTGAGGTATGAGATTCGATATTGTAACAGCGTTTGCTTGTTCTTTGTTTTTGTATGAACCATCTTATCGCATGATGAAGGCACAACCTATAATGAGTTCGTATGGTTGTTCTTCATGTTTCAATGATGTTATCTTATTACTTTAGCGCCCCCCCCCCCCTTTTTTGTCGGTTGTGTTCCACTTTAAGCATTTTACAACTGTTTGTGATTGTAATGGTATGATACGAATTCTTTAATCCTCAAAACATCATAACGTATTTATAACAAATAACAAGGAAAATGAACAAAAATATTCCTGTTGCTATTTTTAAAGAATTATTTTACCTTGATCTTATCAAGTTAAGTTAAATCCTTCTCGAACCTTGATCTTATAGAAATGGTTCTTGGCAAGAAGTCATTGATAATCTTAATAAGGTAGATGGGGAAGATTTTGTAAAAATAAAATGAAAATGTAGATCTATCATTCACAAAAACTTTAAAAAACCCTGCACAAAATATAAAATAACCTTGAATACGTTAAATGTTCATTCTTCTTATTCTACATTCATTCTGGTAATTTTTGCACAAAAAAATATACATTCGGAGCCAAAATAAAAACTTTAATGAATTAACTATAACATTTCTTATAACTTTCCTTTGGTAGGATGATTTATCAGGTTTAAATCAATAATTATAGTTAAGATAATTTATCATTTTTTTTCTCCAGAAATCTACTATTGCACGTTTTACATAAAAGCAGGCCTTTCACTCCAAAATGAACTAGAAATTGTACCAACCTTGCTTCAAACATGAATACAGTTGAAAATATACCTTCCTGTTATCATTTTTTAAAAGAAACAGGTATCCTATAGATTCACTAAATATTCTTAACAATAAGCGATTTACCAAAAAAAAAAAAAAAAAAAAAAAAAAAAATAGATATAAATCTTTCCCTTAAAGCATTCCGTGCTTCACATTGTTTAAATGACAAAATTCTGTTGTGACCTTGAAACCATGTCAATGACCTTGAGTCAAGGCCAAAGAGCTTGATGCAAGGAACATTTGTATGAAGTTTGAAGGGCTCTGATTGGCTGACTCATTTGCGACTTCTCCTCTGCAACCGCTGCACAAAATTTCAGGAAACATTACAGGAAGCAAGTACTCAAGGTCCTCTGCCAAGCTTGTGTTTTATTGTGCCGATCGGTCAACAAATATGGCCCCCGAGGGCTCTGATTGGCTGATTCATTTTTGACTTCTCATCTTCAATCGCTGCACAGAATTTCACGAAAACGGTTACCTTACAGGAAACAAGTACTCAACGTTTTCCACCAAGCTTGTGTGTTTGTGTGTGTGTGTGTGGTTTTTTTTTTTTTTTTTTTTTTTTTTTTTTTTTTTTTTTGGTGCCGATCGGTCAACAAATATCGCTGCCGAGTACTTTGATTGGCTGACGCATTTTCGACTTTTCCTCTGCAACTGCTGGACAGAATTTTACAAAACCTTACAGGATGCAAGTACTCAAGGTTCTCTACAAAGTTTGTGTTTTTCGTGCCGATCAGTCAATAAATATGTCCGCTGAGGGCTCTGATTGCCTGACACATTTTCGACTCCTCCTTTGGGCAACAGAAAAAAGTTTTAAAAATACTTTAGATACATGTACTTAGTGTACGTCTTTAATTTTATTTATTTTAATGTCATGAGGTTGTGCCATATCTGTCCAACATTTACCTGAGCCACTTAGCGGCAAGATCAATGAGATCAATTAACTAAGTCAGTGGCGGATTCAGGGGTGCGGGGTGCGGAGGGGGCAACCCCCCCGGCACTGACCCAAAATTATCCAAAAACAGGTATATTTTGGCCCATTTTCAGTAAAAATCGGCAAAATTCGCCCCTTGACCCCCGGCAAAGGGGGCGATGGATCCGCCACTGTAAGTAATTGCAAAATTCAGAGAAAACACACAAAAAAAGACAATATCGAGGATTTTGAAATTAAATTATGAATAACAATAATGAAGAATAACAACAATGCAAAATAAATATCATTTGAAAGAGGAAAATTTAAAGTTTATTTAGTTTATTTAGTCATCAATGCAATGATGTGGAACGGAACTGAAGAATAAATTAAAACTTAATGCAATGCAATAAATTAAAACTTCCACAAAATTCTGTGAAATTTTGCAAAAATACCCAAAATACACATGCAATAACAGTAAGTAATGGAATTTTAAACATACCTGAGCGAGCATTGAAAATATGAACTATTCACATTTTCCGCATATGCAATGTTCGGATAATCCGACCGTACTGGGTTTGTATTTTAGAACTTCCTTCACAAGCGTCTGTGGTAACGTCGATGTCCTCAAACGTGCCCGCCAAGAAAGGGGAAGTTGTGTACAGCATTTCATAGGTACAAAATGCATGACCGGTCTGTCATTGAATTTAATTCAAAGTTTGGAAGGAATACTTCATTTTCCTGTGATATTGTCATTGCAAATTCACATATTTTAGCAGAAAATGGGGTTGGTTGGGATCAGGTCCAACATCGTTAGTCCGAGCCAAATCAATTTAGATTATTCAATTTATTGATCCTGGCACACATGCATTAGTCATCTAACTATCAATTATTAAAGTCAGATGTGCCCTCGATATGACCATTATAGTATGACTTGTCATACCAAAATGAATACCCAAAATGATAAACACAACAGTTGCAGTATAACCAATTATCATCTTGCCTCTTTGATCAACATGTCGCACTACTGTCCGCACAGCTCACTTCAGAAATTGAAAAATTGAAGTGTTCTCTATTTTGTCGGCAAATTTTGTGATTAAAACTTATATATATATATAAGGGGATAGATTTTGAACTCTCATAACTAACGGTGTATGATAGGTGTACCTACGACTAATACAACGCTCACAGAGAGGATATCCAATGGTTTCGTGTCGATGGACTATGGGGTCATTGTTTACATTTCTGATATGGCGGGAAGTTCGGTTGAATAAAATCGATAGCTTTAAAAGGTGTTCAGAGTTTTTGTACATTAAAAGTTGCCATTCTCCAGTAACACAGTTATACCCACTGCAGTCTGTGACTTCTTTAGTGATCTTTTCTGGTCTAAAAGAGATTAAAACAGCCAAAACGTACAGCCCAATCGAGACCCCTGTGACACCGGCCGCCATTTTTATCTCCAATCTGGCGACCCTGTTTCAATTTCCCTGTGCCATCAAAATTTGATTGAGTGTTGAAATCGGATCCATTTGTTCATCTGACTATAAAGGGTCCATCGATAATGATGTCATATGATGACAAATTACTGTCTGTGTATCAATTGATACAAAAAGTAAACAAATGAAATTGCATGCAGAAGTTTAAATAAGTGAATATGGTGAAGTCATCACCACATTGAGTAAAAGAATGGAAGATTTCCACAATTTGTTTAAGAATTAAATGTGCCACATTGGCACACTCAGTGAAATTTAAATGTGCCATTTTAGATTTGAATATGGCTCAGGATGCATGCTTATCCCAATCACTGAACTGTTGGACAAATCATACAGTATTTACAGTTTTACAGTATAATATATAAATCAAGTTATAACCGATAATCAATAGAAAGGCTTAATTGATTAATCAATTCCATTCCCAACTCTTAACTTACTGCATAATTATATACATACAAACATACATTCATTAAGGCTTCAAAATTAAGAGGAAATACTCATAAATGCAATTGCAATTGCATTTTGGATATTTTGAGTCAAAAACAACCACTAAGAAAGAAATGCAATTAGAACAAATTTATTACATTTTATGATCCCCACTAAGTTTTTGGTTATCTCAAAATTTATAATTTTTAGACCCTATCAGCATAAATGTTTGAATTATCTACAAGTGCAGTCATTCTATACATAAAACTTTTCAATGCTGTGATCATAAAATTTCAAGGATTCTTTTTTTCTTAATTTTCAATTTACCTTGAAATTTTAGCTTTTTGAAAATTCTTCCTCAAGCTTATTTGCTTTTGGTAGTAAAAGTTAATTTCAGAGCCTGATTGATTCAGTGAATGGGGAAGATATTTTCAATGGAGTCATCTTGTTTGTTTGTATTACATGTATATGTAATAGTGGTGGGTGATGTACTTCTTACATTTCCTTTGTGTGCTCTATAATGCAATATAATCCCTTGTTTAGGAATGCATTTGTATTGAGAATTTGAAAATGAATAGAAAAAAATTGGAGAAAAAAAGGAAAAGGGTACAGCAGTTTCTTGATGGTCAACTTTTTTATTGTCTATAGGATGCTGCAATAAAGCAGGAACCTACAAAAAGAAAAGAATGAAAACAGTGTTTGTGAAATACAAATGTTCCCATCGGCATATTTGTTAGTATTTGACACCAGTTCAAACTTGATTGGCAAGAGTTAAATGTATAGTTTTGGCAAGAGTTAAATGTTATAGTTTATTCCTCAAAAGTAGTTCATAGGTCAACAGTCAAGATAAAAACTTTTGGTATCAATGGTAAGGTCTTGTTGCAGGAAATATGAAAGCCATCACTAACCATTAAAAAGTTATGACCTATGTTTTTCAAAAGTAGGTCGTAGGTCAGGAGGTCAAGTATTTTAGTATCAATGGAAAGTTCTTGTCATAAGAATATTCATGTGAAAACTTTTTGCAGCCACTAGCCTGAAGATAAATTTAACTGAGTTTTTTTGTTCAGTTTCTTAAAGAATTTCTACTAGCCCAGCAAGAATTTTTACTAGCCCAGCAAAAATTTTGGTAGCCTTGGGCGTCGGGCTAGTGAGTTTTTGGAAAGACTGCTTTATAAAAAAATTATGTCTAATAATCAAGTTTTTCAAAAGTAGGTCAAAGGTCAAGGTCACAAGGTCAAACATTTTAGTATCAATAGAAAGGGCTTGCCACAAGGAATATGCACATGTGAAATAAAAAAGCTTTATCATTAACCATTCAAATCTTTGCTGAATGTGAAAGTTTTCACCATGGACAAACAGACAAATAGGCCAAAACTACATGCCCCTGAATCTCTGACGCAAAGGGAGAATCTTCAGCCTGAAAATCCTACCAATTTAAGCTTCAATGATTATTTTCACCCAAATGACATTCTGAAAATAAGCCAAATATAAGTTCCAAGCATATATTTGTAAAATATAATCTTGTACTCATCTGGCTGTTACATAAATACAATTACAAGCCAGTGAGCAACAATCTAGTTCACTGTCCTACTCCAGGTACTGAGAAAAAGTTCACATTATGCCTTCACAAAGGATCACCCTGATAAGAGAAAATATGTAAATATGTACTCTTCTCAAGGTCATAGGTCAAAGTTCAAGGTAACACTTATGACACTCATAGGTGTACCCGTTATGTTGTCTATCTAATTATCAACATGAAACTGTACATACATCTTTGAATTTTATGGACCTCCTTGAATCATAAAGTCAAAAACTCATAAATCTGAAAGCAAGTCTCATCAAATGTTCAGTTATTAAATAAATAGCTTGTTGACACTTTGTAATAAATATTTAAAAGGTTAAAGAATGCACTGAGCTAACACCTTTCTTCAGCCTTGAAGTACTATCAATATAACTTTAAGATAAGGAAATTCTTCAAATAATTGTTTCTGTGTTTAACATCTCCTTAGTGAAGTGTTTTAGTAGAAGTTATCTTTATGGTTTGTTGATTTTGATAAAAGTAGATTGTAGAGAAGATAATCTCAAACCTTCTAATGATGGAAACATTGAGTACAAAATAGTAGAATTGTTAAGCTAAATGTCATTTCTTGTAATTATAGTCTGATAGGGATGAACTCAATTATGTGTATAAAACTTTATGGCATAGAGAAGTTTAACAAAAGTTTTCCTTCTTTTAGTATAATGCCTCCTTAGAGCAATGGCTGAAGCAGTCCAGGACTTTGGAATTTCAGCTGTTGGAAAAGAACGGGAACAACTCGACAAACTCCTGAAGTTCATTGACAAAGGGACTGGAGTTAAATTTGCTGATGCTAAGGTAAGCTACTATAACTTTTCTAATGACATTGTTAATGAAATATCAAGTATAGTAGATAAAGCATAAGTATTTTATTTGTAGCACATATTTAAAAGAAATAAGTATATTATTTTGATAATTTTTATTTCCTATAATCTTTGAATTGAAGAGATGGATTTAATTAAATTTATTCATACTGTGCATCATGCTTACATACTGTATCAGTCTTTTCAGTAATTAGGTTGCACATCAGTTATGTCATCCTAGAGCTAATTAGTCAGACAATATAAAAATTATAAGATCATAAAATAACATTATATTCTGACAGTCCCCGGACACCTCCAGACGTGTAAGTTTATAAACATGTGCATATTTTACTACTTAAAGTAACATCACTATTATCTGCACCTCCTACAACCTTAATTGATATGTTATGAAATGATTATTCAATTTTATTCTCTAGATAATGCTCACTTAACATGTTCACATTAACATTCAAACTGACCTTTTATGTCCTAGATCTACCAACAAAGAGGGAGTGCTTTGGTTGACCATCTACCCATCAGTCATTCCTTTTGTCCATCATTTATTCTGTCATTTCCTTTCACTTTCAGAAAGAGAAAAAATTATTATTAGCGCGTAAGTCATTAACTTTCAAATTTCACATTTGCAATACCATCCTACTGATACAGATGTATGTATCAACTTCCGACTTGTTGATCTTGACCTTGGAATTTGACCTCCTTTAAAAAAAATTTTAACAAAGGGCACATCATTTTGCATGTAAAGGTAAGTGATAGAGCTTTTTAAATACTCATGGGCATTTTTGTGTGGCCTGCGAAGCATAGCGACACTTAGGGATCACTTTGTCACACTTGGATGTCACACCCTATAAAAGTGATTCCTGTGTGTCGCTATGTTTCGCAGGCAACACATGCATTCCTTGAAATGATTTTTTATTACTAAGGTAGAATAGTCACCTGTAGTGTGCTATTTGCATCTCTTACCTATCAGGTAAGGGTAGGCATCACCTGATTTACTAAGGAAGAATAGTCACCTGTAGTGTGCTATTTGCATCTCTTACCAATCAGGTAAGGGTAGACATCACCTGACTTACTAAGGTAGAATAGTCACCTGTAGTGTGCTATTTGCATCTCTTACCTATCAGGTAAGGGTAGACATCACCTGACTTACTAAGGGAGAATAGTCACCTGTAGTGTGCTATTTGCACCTCTTACCTATCAGGTAAGGGTAGGCATCACCTGATTTACTAAGGAGAATAGTCACCTGTAGTGTGCTATTTGCATCTCTTACATATCAGGTATGGGTAGACATCACCTGATTTACTAAGGAGAATAGTCACCTTTAGTGTGCTATTTGCACCTCTTACCTATCAGGTAAGGGTAGGCATCACCTGATTTACTAAGGAGAATAGTCACCTGTAGTGTGCTATTTGCATCTCTTACCAATCAGGTAAGGGTAGACATCACCTGACTTACTAAGGTAGAATAGTCACCTGTAGTGTGCTATTTGCATCTCTTACCTATCAGGTAAGGGTAGACATCACCTGACTTACTAAGGGAGAATAGTCACCTGTAGTGTGCTATTTGCACCTCTTACCTATCAGGTAAGGGTAGGCATCACCTGATTTACTAAGGAGAATAGTCACCTGTAGTGTGCTATTTGCATCTCTTACATATCAGGTATGGGTAGACATCACCTGATTTACTAAGGAGAATAGTCACCTTTAGTGTGCTATTTGCACCTCTTACCTATCAGGTAAGGGTAGGCATCACCTGATTTACTAAGGAGAATAGGCACCTTTAGTGTGCTATTTGCATCTCTTACCTATCAGGTAAGGGTAGACATCACCTGACTTACTAAGGGAGAATAGGCACCTGTAGTGTGCTATTTGCACCTCTTACCTATCAGGTAAGGGTAGGCATCACCTGATTTACTAAGGAGAATAGTCACCTTTAGTGTGCTATTTGCACCTCTTACCAATCAGGTAAGGGTAGACATCACCCTATTTTCAGTGAGAGTAACCCTCTCCTGTCAGGAAAGAGTAGAAATATCCTGCTTAAGAGAAAGTTATCTCTTACTTCATGTGGAGAATGACCTTCTCAATCTTGTAAGTTTCTTAAAGTAAAGTCAAATTCTTTGCTTTATACTATAGATTTCTGGAGAATATACTTTTAGACAATGATATGTATATTCTTTTGTAATTAGGTTATGTTTTATGATATGGCAATAATTAAGATAAATATGTACATGTGATATGAAAGAAAGTCTACATTTGGGGAAATTAAGAGAAATACAGATGACCATAAGTCACTTTCCTAAAGATTCAAGAGAATGTTGTGTAGAGAAATATGACAGCAGAATAATCTTTGTATTTTGTATGATTATTTATGTGTGTTAATTGTATTACATTGTATTATTAATGTCTCTAAATATAGGATAAATAAGCATGAATTTTAACAGAAATATGTATTTTCTTTTTACCTTTACTTTTTAATGTAATTCCTTCTTTTACCTACCTTGTTGAGGGAAATAATCTGATGCTTTCAATTAACAAAAAAAATCTTATATAAGACTGTCTCTTTGGATTTAACCATTTTAGCTCTTTTTGTTTTGTTATATATACATGTCTCTTACCATAAGAATTTTCAGCTGAGTCGAAAGTGTATTTTTGTCTTCTTTACCATACAAAATGCAACACCAAAGAAATATATCATTTACAAATAAGATGTGTAAGTGCTGTGAGTTTAGGTATAAGAATATAGACAATGACATTTTACACTAATTTTCCCAGGATCACCTTCACACTTTTCTACTATCACTTTTGCACGGAACAGTTTTCCACGAAAATAATACAGAGCAGTGTGAATGATTATTTGCTTAAACTGCAAAAATAAATCATAAACGGCACAATTACCGGTGTTGTTGTCATCACATCAGACCAATCAATAAAGGCTATTGGGAAGCTCTCTATATCAGGATAGTTGATATGTGAGCCATGAGAATTGTTAACAACTGCAATTTTAACCACTTAATTCTGGTGATAATAGAATGCCAAAGCTTTTGCCCTTGTCAAAATTAAATTTGAATTTGTGTTGCCTTTATCCTCTACTTGAATGTTGTTAACTTAAAGCCTCGCCTACAAAACTATGACCTCAAAACCAAGCAACTGCACTGGTACAAATGGCCATTTTCTTACACTGTTAGAAAAATGGTTTGGATTGTTTAGCTGTTATCTGGATGTTATGTACAGCAATGAAAAATTCCTTTCTGATGTACGTCCTGTCTTTAAAAAATCACAATCTGAAGTTGTGAAATTTCATACACTATAAGTAGTGCAAAATGTAGATTTACCGGTATATGCCGACGTTACAATATTCAATTTTTGTCTCTTTTTTTAATGTTTATTTGAATTTTTTTCGTTTCAGCGAGGTGTAAGGTTTAAGGGGGTCAAGGACAAGGATGAAGATGAAGATGCCACACCCAGACTGACGCAGAGGGTCAAGACCTTCTATGTAGATTCATGGCCAGAGGTCAAGGTCAGAAAAGGTATCATCACATCACTTCTAGACATTTGATAACTAATGTTTTTGTTTTTAACAATGGAAAGCATTTTGAAATATTCAAGACTTTTCCTCTTCTTTAAAGCAATCATGTTTAAGTCCTTAGCTTTCAGAGACATGTATTTGATGCTTTCTCATACTTCTCAAAAGTTTTGAAAACAGGTGGATATGACTTTGAAGAACTGATATTATTAATACAAGATTGACTTCATATATGATGCCATATACTCCTTGTAGTTGAGTGATAAATTTAGAGACTTTCTGTAATGTAAAGGTAAGTTAACATAGGCACTGCATGATAGCTGTAATATCACTCCTACGTACAGGTATAGATAGGGTATAGATAGGGTATAAAGTAGGATTAATAATATTTACTGTAAATGTGGAAATTTTCGCATGGGGGTAATGTTTGCGTATTTTAACAAATCAAATGACTTTGCAAAAATTTCCCACCATGCGAAAATAAGCCTTCTGCATTTTGCAATGGCAGGGACGTTTATATCGCATATATATCCCCCGAGGAAATATGTTAAAATCGCGAAATTTTCCCGCAGCGAAAATAACCATGCTTACAGTACCACATGATACATATGTACTCCCTATATTTGATTACATAACTCTCATAATATATGTGTTATGAAACACGTTACATGACACTTTTGAGGCATTGTCATTGGGTAAAAAGCTCAAGAACAAGACATCACAACAGAAAGGGCAATGTTGAGCAAGAACTGAAGCTGAATTTATAACATTTTGACATTATTTGATCTATCATGGTGTATGCGATGTGATTAAAAGAATCTCATATAATGTATTTATAAAACTTGTGTGATTTAATCCTCTTGCCAAGGCTCAGGGATGTAAAATCACACCATGCGTTTCATAAATACTGTTTGTAATAGATACATCATTTCAGATTCTCTCTGTATATACATCTCTGGAATGGCTATTAATTACTAGGAAAGTGAAAATATACAATGAAATTCAAAATCAGCAATTCTACTGTATAGTAAACTGTAGAATGTCAAAATACTTGACTTGCAAGGATAAGGAAATTTAATTCTGAGTGATAAAATTAAATACCATTGTTCTAGAAACAAAAATTCTGCTTTTTACTATAATTGTACATCCAGATTCTTCTGACTGCTAGGTGCCTCTTTTTTCATCAATAAAAATATGCATTGACAATATGTTAAACATTACTGTGTTTGCAGAGAATGTCAAATTATAGATTTGATTACTACCCTTTCTCTGAAACATTAAGCAATAATATTACCTGTTGTGTCACAAAATCATTGTGCTTCAATTTTCTGTTGTTTGTTACCTGTTGTAAGAGTAAAATTGTACGTTCAAGGGTTTCTTGACAAATATCTGGCTGACTCACTCAATCCAGAATTTCAATGAATACCATGTCTATGCCGGTCTTCCTCACTTTACTAACAGGATTTAAATTATAATAGCTTATTCTCTGCTAGTCATTTCTGTTTTACATAGTGAGAGTCATATGGATTATAATACATGTATTAACTTCTGTCTTGAAATATAGAATGGGTATATAGAGTTTAGTCTACAAAGAAACTGGAGGGAAATCAAAGAAGCACTTATATCTCTATCATTTCTCCACTGTTGTATATTTCCATGAAATAAAATGTACCCGCTATCATTAAAATTAATAGTAAATGGATCAATTAATGGATAGTATACAAGTAATCAATAAAGGGAAGTGGAAAGAGATAAACTGCACATTAAAAATTTCAAATTTCTACTGATTAAAAATTAATGAGTTCCACTTACAAAGATATTTGATTTGCATTCAAGGTCTTTATGATACAAATGTAGCTATGCATTAAGGCTGAACTTACATTGACTATTTATATGTGCTAGTTTCACACGTTAATTGTGAACGATTTCAAAATTCGAATGAATATAGGCATCTTATATCTAAAGCTTTCCAGTATCAAATACAATTGTGCTAAATACAGTTATTATTATTATATGCCATGGAGTCAGACAATTCGATCTTCATAGATACATGGTTAAATGTGAAAAAGGGGACACAACACCAGTGTTCTTAGGATTGAGTGTGTAGTGTTTTATCTCTCAGCTCACGTGGAATAAATGAAATGTGATATGATTGATGAATTGGATAACATATATACACTGGCTTTACTTATAGCTGATATACACATGAAGTACAATGTCAGATAACTCTCCGTCTTTGTTGATCCCTGTAGATAACACCATTCGACCCAAATCAAGTCGTAATCTCGGAGGAACACCAATCACCGTTAACACTGCTGTGGTGAGTTAATTTTTTTCAATTCTGCCAAAAGACGTCTATTTTGCAAAAATATATACATGTACATATGTATATACTAAATAGATGAATAGAAAATATAAATCTTGTTCATATTATTTAATATTAGAGTATGATTAAAAAAGGTACATGTACGATGTAATAAGATCTACTATATTTTTTGTCATTATATACATTTAGTATGGATACATTAAGTAAGGATTAGGGGAGGCAACTTTAGTTAACATGATGCACATAGAATTTCAATTTTTCCTTTTTCAATATGTAGATATTGATGTCAAATAGGACTGTCCCAATAAAAGTAAAAAATAAAGAAATGTACTTGGAACCATGACATTCTTATTTTGAATGAGCATTTAGTGTGAAAGAAAGAAATTCAAAACTTGAGGGTATTTTATCACAAGTAATATTTTCTTTTTTAATTGTAACAGGCACTGAGGCAGATAATATTTGGTAACAGTGTGCATTCATTCAGCCGAGAGTGGAAGCGAACATATCTACTGTTTCAGGATATATCTAGTGCTTACCCATGGGGCATTCAAACACAAAGGGTAAGAACAGAAAATTATGTGGTACCTCAGTCTGGTTTCAAATTTTACTTGATATATAAACATATACGTCTATAGGTTTCTACTCACCAGCAAATAATCCTTGTAAAATTGACCTTGCTGTTCACTCAACTTCTTATTAACTTTAGAACTGAGTATAACACAAGGATTCTAAATGATGCGACAAATTATGTTTTAGATGTATATTCTTCATTAGATGAAATATATTTTATGTAAAATTTTTACCTAAATGATGACATTTCTGACTTTTTCTTGTACAGTGTGGATCTCGAGGGTTAATCCTATGTCTACAAGCCTACTTGCTGAAACATTTACTGTTTGAGCGGGAATATATCTCAAATATTCTAGTCCAGAGGTTGGTACTTCTACTCATGCTTCTTGTAAAGAACAGCAATTGTTCACAGGGAGTAAAATTGGCACTCGCCCAGTCATCATTGGCGACCATTTTTACGACTGGGCGACCAAAACTTTGACCACCACTTCGCCCAGATGGCAAGTAGGAGATATCGTAAATGTCGGTTTTCAATTACATAACACTTCTCTCTATACTCTGTTGAGTGAGTACTTATTCACACCTTATTGACCGCAAGGCCTTGCAAGGTTGATTAAATCCGTTTTGCATGACTGGCTACAGTAGGGAGCTTTTGAGTGGCCAACAATGGGATTAAAGTGATCATGTTACTGGTTTGATAAGGGGATCGATATCAGCAAACAATTTTTAAAGACTCTTTGAATATTTAAAAAAAATGAAAATAAGACATCAGGCATTTGTTCAACAAAGGATTTACAACTTCATTAGTTTAAGAGCAACCAGCAAGCATGTTTTATCCTACACATTTTTTTCAAATCGAATGGCGATCAAGCGCGAATTCACGGGGTTGGGACCCCCTGGAATTGCCGAAAATTTTCAGGGAGGACGGATAGAACCCCTGGAATTTGTCCCCAAATCCTTATTTTTCAGGTGAGTGGAGAGGGATGGGACCCGACTCCCACTGGAATTTTCCCTAAAATACTTATTTTTCAATTTCTACTTAAAATGAATGCACCCTTAAAAAAAAAAATTTTAGCTTGGCCCCTAAATTTCATTTTCTAGGGGCCCAGCTGGAGCTGGCCCCTAAGTTTTGAAGCCAGTTTTACTCCCTGGTTCACTATATATATGTACTTGAATTTATACGCTTTTGAATGGAACTGTATATCTTGTATGTTGTCATACATGTTACTTGCCAGAAAGAATTACCATGACAAAAATATAATGATCAAGGTCAAAGTTTTTAATGCTTATTTTGCTGTTTAAAAAATGTTTGTTGACCTCATGACCTTTAGCTTAAGTTAAACACCATCCCATATTTGTGCCTGAAGATATTGACACAATCGAAGTTTTTACAGTCATCAATTGATGCACAACTTCATACCATTAGACCTTGAGTCTAGATATATAACTCTTAATAACAGATTAATTGTAGGTGATGTATATTAATTTTGGTATGTGCCAGATTTATACATTCTTACGATGTAGATTTACCATTTTAATTTGACCTGAAGAGTAACATTTGGAAAAGTTTTTTGAAATTTTCTGTGTATAAAGATTAAAGCTTTTGATTTTGTAAATTTTTAGCTCACCTCGACGAAGCAGAGGGAGGCTTATGCTATCGCTCCGTTGTCAACGTTGGCATCGGTGTTGCACTAAAAGTTAAGCGAAACAGGTCAATTCCTGCCTAACTGTAAGTCCTACATCAACCAAACTTGCATGGATGATGCATCTAAGGATGCTCACTACAATTCATGGTACAGATGCTGCATCTGACCCACATTTCATGCTTGAGTGAGCAGGTTAGGTAAAATGGGACAGGTCCATTCCCACCTTACTACAAGTCCTATATCAACCAAACTTGCATGGATTATGCATCTGAGGATGCTTACTACAGTGCATGGTATGGAGGAGGCATCTGACCCACATTTCATGCTTGAGTGAGCATGTTAGGTAAAATGGTCCAGGTCCATTCCCACCTTACTATAAGTCCTATATCAACCAACTTTGCATGGATGATGCATCTGAGGATGCTTACTACATTGCATGGTACGGAGGCTGCATCTAATCCACATTTCACACTTGAGTGAGCAGGTTGGGTAAAATGGGACAGGTCCGTTCTCACCTTACTGCAATGCACTGTACAGGTGCTGTGTCTGACCTATATTTCATGCTTGATTGACCAGGTAAGGTAAAATTAGAATCCTCATTTCTAGCCTTCTTTATCAACCAAACTGGTGTGAGTGATGCATATAAAAATAAAATATTTTTTATAAAATATAAAAAAAAAATGACAATGTTCCCGTTGAGGTGAGCTCTTTCATCTCTGATGACACTATGTTTGAGTTGAATTGTATTTAAATTGTATTTTGTTCTATTTTTACAGTTCTTTGAAGCCTAATGAATTTGAAAGACGAAGGGCTTTAATCCAAGCAATGAGTGAGATTCTATGGAAGGTGGGAGATAAGAGACGTTGTTGTATATGTCTGCTACAGGAAGATAGGTGCTTCAATCAGGACTACCGCATACGTGATGATGGTATCACTGAAAAGGTGAGGACTTCTATATACGTGATGATGGTATCACTGAAAAGGTAAAGACCTTTATATACTGTATACAGGTAAAATTTTAATCGTTTTTTAGCTCGCCGGGACGAAAAAAATTCTGAGAGTTAATGCAATACCCTCGGCATTGTCATTGTCCATAGACAAAACTTTAACCTGGGCCATATCTCTTGAACTATAAGGGGTGGGGCTCTGATGTTTATATGTAGATACCTTGTGACAAGACCTATCATTTGAGACCATGACCTTTGACCTAGTGACCTTGGCCTTGGCCTTTGAACTACTTTTCAAAAAGTTTAACCTGGGCTATATTTCTTGAACTATAAGGGGTAGGGCTTTGATATTTCACTTGTAGATTCCTTGTGATATGACCTTTCATATTAGACTGTGACCTATGAGACCATGACCTTTGACCCAGTGACCTTGACCTTGGACCTTGACCTTAACTATTTACCTACTTTTTGTGTCGCCTGCTTCGAAGCACAGCGACACTTAGGGATCACTTTGTCCGTTGTCCGTCTGTCTGTCCGTCCATCTGTCTGTCTGTCTGTCTGTCTGTCTGTCTCTGTCCGTCTGTCTGTCAAACTTGGGTGTCACACCCCATAACTTTTGATTGGTAAGTGATAGGGCTTTTATATTTCACATGTGTATTCCTTGTGACAAGACCTTTCTACACATACCATATTTTTTGACCTCATGACCTTGACCTAGATATTTGACCTACTTTTCAAAAAATCTAAAATTGGCTATATCTTTTGATTGGTAAGTGATAGGGCTTTGATATTTCACATGTGTAATCTTTGTGACAAGACCTTTCTACACATACCATAATTTTTGACCTCGTGACCTTGACCTAGATATTTGACCTACTTTTCAAAAAATCTAAGATTTGCTATATCTTTTGATTGGTAAGTGATAGGGCTTTGATATTTCATATGTGTATTCCTTGTGACTAGACCTTTTTACACATACCATAACTTTTGACCTCATGACCTTGACCTATATATTTGACCTACTTTTCAAAAAATTTTAGATTGGTTATATCTTTTAACTGGTAAGCGATAGGCTTTGATATTTCACATGTGTATTTCATGTGACAAGACCTTTCTACACATACCATAATTTTTGACCTTGTGACCTTGCCCACTTTTCAAAAAATGTAAGATTGGCTATATCTTTTGATTTGTAAGTGATAGGGCTTTGATATTTCATATGTGTATTCCTTATGACAAGACCTTTCTAAACATTCCATAATATTTTACCTAGTGACCTTGCCCTTGATATTTGACCTACTTTCAATTAAAAAAATCCGCTTCGCAGGCGACTCAAGCATTCCTTGGATTGCTATTTTTAATTACTCATACTTTGGAAATATCTTTAGCTGTCTAAGAGATCAGACTAACATTAGATGCATAGAATCCTCATGACAATACTTTTTGTATTTTGGAAGTTATTTGATTTTTGACAAAAACCTGCTAGGGCAAGCTATGTAATTTTTGAGTACCCTGTTTTTTTTATTGTGAATTTAAAAAAGGGGCAAATTTATTTGCTATGTATGTGCAAATGAGAAAATGTAATGATCATTGCCAAATCCCTTTGATACAAAAAGTTTCCCTTTAAGACCTCTAAAATATGTCAAACAAATGACTGTTGTAATATCTATTTCCTACATGACTGTTGAGAGCTTATAATCTAATTACCAGTATAATAATCATGATGTTTTTATGCCCCGGTCATTTGACCAATGGGGCATATAGCGATTGGTTCGTCCATCAGTAATTCCGTCCTGCTTTCAATAAAAGGGTATAGTTTTAAGGAGAGATGAAAGGGCTTTCATATTTTGCATGTGTATGTATATTGAGAAAACACATCTTTTGGTACCAAATTTTTGTCCTTGTCCTTTGACCTATTTTTTATTTCAATTTTTAGAGAAAATACTAAAAAAAATCATATAAAATCTATTTCTTCCTTAAGTGCCTTCAAATTTTGTATAGTTCAAGTGGTACATATATAATGTTATATATATTATGGGTTTTTAGAAATTGTCTCATAACTGGAGATATCTCAGCGAAAGGAAGGTGGGGGGGGGGGGGGTTGCAAACTAATAAGTTTAAAACTTTGCTATATCTCTTGAACCATAAGTGGTAGGGCCACATGTAGATGAAAAGACCATTCATCTTAGACCATGACCTTTGACATTGTGACCTTAACCTCAAAAATTTTACTTACTTACTTTAACAAGAGGCCCAAGGGGGCAACATCACTCACCTGAGTTGCAAACAAAAGAATGATAGAGGACAATTTGGTGGAGGCCCTAGAGTACTTGATTCTGGTAAGGTTTCGTGAAATTCTGTGCAGTGGTTGCAGAAGTGAAGTCGAAAATGTGTCAGCCAATCAGAGCCCTCGGTGGCCATATTTGTTGACCGATCGGCACGTAAAACTTAAACTCAGTAGAGGACCTTGAGTACTTGCTTCTTGTAAGGTTTCATGAAATTCTGTGCAGCGGTTACAGAGAAGAGGTCAAAATGTGTCAGACAATCAGAGCCCTCAGCGGCCATATTTGTCGACAGATTGGTATGAAAAACACAAACTTGGTAGAGGATCTTGAGTACTTGCTTCCTGTAAAGTTTCAAAAATTCTGTGCAGTGGTTGCAGAGGAGAAGTCAAAAATGCATCAGCCAATCAGAGCCCTTGGCGGCCATATTTGTCGACCAATCGGCACGAAAAACACAAACTTGGTAGAGGATCTTGAGTACTTGCTTCCTGTAAGGTTTAGTGAAATTCTGTGCAGCGGTTGCAGAGGAATAGTTGAAAATGTGTCAGCAAATCAGAGCACTCGGCAGCCATATTTGTTGACCGTTGGGCAAGAAAAACACAAACTTGGTAGAGGACCTTAAGTTCTTGCTTCCTGTAAGGTTTCATGAAATTCTGTGATGTGGTTGCAGAGGAGATGTCGAAAATGTAAAAATTTTACGCCGGACAGACACTGGATGGACGACAGACGGCACGCTATGACAATAGCTCACTTGAGCTTTGCTCAGGTGAGATTAAAAGCTTAAGATTATGCTATATCTCTAATTATAAGTGGTAGGGCTTAAATTTACTTATGACAATACCATTCTTTTCAGACCATGACCTTTTACAATGTGACCTTGACCTTGAAATTTAATCTACTTTTCTTAAACTTAAAATTTGGTCAAACCTTCTGAATGGTAAGTGATTGGGCCTTTATTTTTAATATATGTTTTCCTTTTGGAATAACATTGCCATGAACATCAAAAGTTTGACCTTATGACTTTGACTTATGATTTTGATCTTCTGTTAGGATAACAGGTTTTATATTCACAAAGCTGCCACCGGGGGGGGGGGCATTTATGTTTCACAAAGATACATGTAGAGCTTGTTTAAATAATGTTGTGACATAAGCATGATCAGAATTCGATTAGTTATTTACTTGTGTATATGTTCTTGAAAATCAACTCTGTATATCATTATAGTTTCAGATGCTGGTACATCACTGAACATTTAAAATTGTTTTTCTTCCAGGTTATACTATTTGAATTTAAGAAGTATTCTGATCTCAACACATTTATAAGGAGGAACATAGAAGAGGTATGTTAAGACACTTTTTCTTCTCCAAGTTGACAAAAGAACAATCTACTGATGTTCTTGCCTTCTGACCAAAATATATGTGAAATAAAGATGTGCATCTTTGTTTGAATTTTCTAATCCGTTATATACTTTGAACAAATAGTTATGTTGGATCTTCAATTGTTTTTACTTTCTTTTCAAGTTTACAACTGATGGGCATCCAGGATGTGTGTTATTTTTGTACAGTATTGTCCTGTCTGCCACTATATATAAGTAAGTACATGGTTTTAAATTCTTGTGTGTTGAAATGTTCTGTCTAATGTATAAGGAATTACCGTATGTATTTTCATTGATTGCTCATATTGCATTGATATGTTCATACAAAGTATATTCTTAAAAATGTATATAACTTTTCCATAATGAAAGCTGTCAGCTGAAGTGATTCAAAAAGCCTGTAATTTAAAACTGCATGTATTTTTGATTTTGAGAAATTTGCTTCACAACAGCATATCTTCGAGGTTATGTAATTCTATAGACGATTTTCACATTACTGCAGTAGTCTTGAATTTCACACACACTTCACAACATTTGGCGTAAAATTTTCCTGTGACATCGGAGCAGATTTAAGAAATAACAATAACAAATCAGTGATATGAAAATGGTCTATTAACCCCTCCAAAAGTTTTTAAAATTCATGACATTAAAATGCATTTCATATGTTTGACTAAGGTTCAAACCCTGTTTGTCCAATGTTTTGCATTTTGTTTCCTGCAAAAGGAATGGTTAATTGAAGCATAACAATCTTAGTAAATGGATTAGTGATATTGTAGGCTACGAGAGGAGATGTTAATAACAGATGAGTCTCCTCACAAACTGCTGACTGACAATGAGGAGTTAACCAAGGCTCTCACCAATCTCCTACTAACTGGTCATGCTGTGCACTATCTACACAATGGAAATATGCTGTACAGTAGTCATGGTAGACTTCTGGTAAGTCTTAAATAGGATATGATATCAGATTATTGAGTGTTGTAGATGAAGGTATGAAGATGAAGATAAAAAGTTGAGTTTCATTTCTTCATGTAACACCTGGCTAGAATTGATAAGGCCATGCAGTGCATCTAGAAAAAGAAAAAATCTCCCTTGTAAGAATGCAGCGAAGCTGTCATAATCAGCAATTACTTTAATTATCAGCATAGCCAACATGTCTGATGTACCAAGGTCACTGCTGGTTAAAAGCATGTGATGTACCAAGGTCATTGCTGGTAAGGAGAATGTGATGTACCAAGGTCACTGCTGGTTAGGAGAATGTGATGTACCAAGGTCACTGCTGGTTAGGAGAATGTGATGTACCAAGGTCACTGCTGGTTAGGAGCATGTGATATACCAAGGTCACTGCTGGTTAGGAGAATGTAATTTACCAAAGTCACTGCTGGTTAGGAGAATGTGATGTACCAAGGTCACTGCTGGTTAGGAGAATGTAATGTACCAAGGTCACTGCTGGTGAGGAGAATGTAATGTACCAAGGTCACTGCTGGTTAGGAGAATGTGATGAACCAAGGTCACTGCTGGTAAGGAGAATGTAATGTACCAAGGTCACTGCTAGTTAGGAGGATGTAATGTACCAAGGTCACTGCTGGTTAGGAGAATGTCACCGCTGGTTAGGAGAATGTAATGTACCAAGGTCACTGCTGGTTAAGAGAATGTGATGTACCAAGGTCACTGCTGGTTAGGAGAATGTGATGTGCCAAAGTCACTGCTGGTTAGGAGATGTACCAAGGTCACTGCTGGTTAGGAGAATGTAATGTACCAAGGTCACTGCTGGTTAGGAGAATGTGATGTTTATATTTAGAAAAGTAATTTTTCTGAACGTGACAATGGTAGTTCATGTCGGGCAACAATGAGATTTGAACACATGACATAATGGTCCCCTATCAAATGCACTAGTCTTATCACAGTGCTACACTAACTCCAACACTTCTGAATAAAAAAGTATATGTGGGTGATGTAGCTAGGAGCATATCCCTTTTCAGAAAATTCTTTTAATCTCTTGTTAGATAAAAAAGCAGGGTATTTATATGTCACGATGATATATAAAAGCAAAAAAAAAAGGATTATGGAGTTAGTTGCTTAATAAATGAAAGTGCCAAGTAAGTAGAACTTATAATGCTGTAATTTTGTAGGATGATGAGCCAGAGGAGCTAGTAAGTGAGACCAGCTATTTGTGTCTCTCGTAGCTATGACAACCTCCATCTACATTCAAATTCTCTACATCTCTTACACGTCACATACATGTAACATTCATTATAATCATACATAGTTCAAACACCTGACATTATACATAACATGGATCTTTGTACTATAAAATTAACTTTTCACATTCCTAAGTATTATCTCAGGTCTCTATGGTAATTTTTAATTTATAAAATAAATAGGTATAAAATTTAATGAGAGGAACAAAAATATTTGATGGATTTGAGACATAACAGATACATTTTATTTAATAACAAATTTAAGGCAACATAATAAGAAATACATCTATCCATAAATCCTGTATACTTATTGTCATATTTTTATTTGAAAACTTGGTTTTTCGTAGCATTTGTTTCAGAAAATGTGACCTAGTTATAGAATTATTCATATATATGACAAACTAGTTCTCCGAACTTACTAATGTAGCTGGAGGTGTATTCTTAAATTGACAGAAACTCTATACTTTAAAGATTCTTCATCTGATACTTCAATTCTTTTCTGTTTTCAGATCTTTCATTAGTTGTTCTCTGACCTTAGTATACTATTAATGCTAAAATATCCAGAACATTAAAAAAAAATGTATAAACTTTTGTAATATTTGGAGAAAAACCAAGTTGCTTAAGAATTTGAAAAGCTATATGTATATATATTTGTGTTGATGAAAGGAATGTTCCCAAAGAGTAGCTTAGGGCTTTGTTAAATACATCTTGTAGCTATTTAAAAAAAGAGAACATTCATGTCACAAGTAACTAACATCATTTGTAAAGTATGTACTCTACAGTGAGAGCGCACAAGAAAACTGATATTTTTCTCTCCAAAATTCTAGTTTTATAGATCGAAACACCAACTAAGATGTTCCTTAACATCGGATCAGGCCATTCCAAATATATTACAGATGATTTTATTTTCGTACATACCTCTTAGGTTCTCTTAAACAATTCTATATTCCAGACAAGGAAAACATAAGTTATCATTTTATTTCATCCTTAAGTTTACAGTTACTAAAATTTGGCAATCATCTATAAGCCAAAGCTAATTAATCTTGTGCTTCACGTTTTTTCAGTTATCAGCATCAGTGTAATCCCAGTTGTGATAATTGTTTATTATAAGCAAAGAAAAGTTATGAAGTGATTGTTTCTAACTTTCATTTCAACATTTATAATTATATACCCTTGTGAAGCACTGGTGTGTGTGCTTATCTTGCTTCGTAACTATTCAGTTTTGTACTCCCATTCCTCCCTTTATTCATGTAAATGTATGTCATTACTATGATATAGGGTTTATTGATTACAACAATAAGATGCAATAAAATCTTTTTTAAAGCTTGTATACTATTATGAAGAATTAACCTTGATAAACTGACATATAGTAGGGATTTTTATCTCTATCAGTAAAGGGAAATAATGAAGTCATGTTAGAAACAAGATTTATTGATGTAAAAGACAGGCATTACAAAGGTTACATGCCTAAATAGTTGTGTAAAAGCTGAAGCTTACATATACATGTACACATTGTTAGTTTGCTGTTATTAAGCTGAGACTTACAATGTTAGATATGATTCATTTATTTCAGCCTCAACCATTGAAAGGTATTAAGGAGAGGAGTGATATTGGCTATATGTATTGGGATAAGGGAGAAAATGATGACAATCGGACTGAGGTAAAGTTTGATGCTACACACGTCCAACTTTGATTTTTGTTATATTTGAAAATATACACTTTATTCAAAGAAAATTTGAAACTTAAAATCTCAGTTATACAGTTTCTGATCCTGCAGAATTGCAGGTCAATTTTCTCAACTTGTCAGTTAGACTTCAATGCTTTTCCAGTTTATTTTTTAGTGATTTTTATGTAAGATTAAAAGTTGTGATGCTAAAAAGGTTAATTATTGAAACCTGTCTACTCTTTTGTCTTTGTTAAATTACTTCATAAAGTTTTTAATTTACAATGACATTTCATATAAGCCAATGCTTAAATCCACAGGTGGGAAGTATGTTAAAGACTCCACGTTATCCTATATGGATATCTAACATAAACGGTCAGCCTGGACTCCTCTTCAGCACTAACTTGGAGCTGGTCAGTGACTGGCGTGTAGAAAATAGATTTATACTCAATTACTATACAGGCTTAACTGGACATCCTCCGTGCCCATTACATATAGGTAAATTATTGACCTGTGCAGAGAATAGTTTTGTACTGCATTACTGTACAGACTTACAATTGTGTGCTCATTACATACAGGTTTATTATGAAACACTGTAACTTATTATAATGTAAAAATCAGTTGGTTGACATACCAATTTTAGACGATGGATTATAATTTTCAATACTGATGTTTTACTAAAACTGACAGGATATATTAGAGAATAAATCCTGTCTGAAAAATCTAGGGTTTTTTTTACAAGGTATTTATCAATACCCTGTTTCTTTATGAAAAGACAGATTGTAACCTCTAATGTCTTTCTGAAGAATTTTAGTCTAGATATTTTTCTATTACTTTCTTTAGAAACCAGATTTGGTCGGCATGCATTAGGACGCACTCGTCTACACAAACGTGAAGAAGAGGAGAAAATACCTCAGTTGGAGAGATGTATTATGACAAAGTATGTAACAGCGCTAGCTAACTTATTCCTCCAAATTTCAATGCTTAAATGACATGGATTTCATATACTTTTGGAATTTTTAGCTCACCTCGACGAAGTTGAGATGAGCTTATGCTATAACCCCGGCGTCCGCGTCCGCGTCCCCGTCCGCGTCCGCGTCCCCGTCCGCGTCCGCGTCCGGTTAAAGTTTTTGGGGTAACTCAGTATCTGACAAAGTACTGATGGTACAGTAACCAAACTTGCACCAGTGATTCATCTTG
Organism: Pinctada imbricata; assembly: GCA_033119305.1. NCBI lineage: Eukaryota > Metazoa > Mollusca > Bivalvia > Pterioida > Pteriidae > Pinctada > Pinctada imbricata. The sequence continues at coordinate 55,345,207 of VSWD01000008.1, read as the reverse complement.
GGATGCTGAGTTGAACCCATGCATCAGATGCAGCATCTGACCTACATTTTCCGGTTGAATGACTTTGTCAATGTCTGGTTAAAGTTTTTGGGGTAACTCAGTATCTGACAAAGTACTGATGCAACAGTAACCAAACTTGCACAAGTGATTCATCTTGGGATGCTGAGGTGAACCCATGCATCGGATGCAGCATCTGACCTACATTTTCCGGTTGAATGACATTGTCTTATCTGGTAAAAGTTTTTGGGGTAGTTCAGTATCTGACAAAGTACTGATGCTACAGTAACCAAACTTGCACAAGTGATTCATCTTGGGATGCTGAGGTGAACCCATGCATCGGATGCAGCATCTGACCTACTTTTTCGACTTGAGTGATTTTGCCTTATAAGGCCAATATTGAGCAAAGTATAAGTGCTACATGTACCAAACTTGCATATTGGATGTATCTTTGATCAAACTTTCATAAAATGACCTTGACCTACTTTTTCCACTTGAGTGATTTTGCCTTTAAAGACCAATATTGAGCAAAGTATATGTGCTACATGTACCAAACTTGCATATTGGATGTATCTTTGATTAAACTTTCATAAAATGACCTTGACCTACTTTTTCTGCTTGAGTGATTTTGCCTTTAAAGGCCAATATTGAGCAAAGTATAAGTGCTACATGTACCAAACTTGCATATTAGATGTATCTTTGATCAAACTTTCATAAAATGACCTTGACCTAGTTTTTCCACTTGAGTGATTTTGCCTTTAAAGGCTAATTGTGAGCAAAGTTTAAGTGCTGCATGTACCAAACTTGCATATTAGATGTATCTTTGATCAAATTTTCATAAAATGACCTTGACCTACTTTTTCTGCTTGAGTGATTTTGCCTTTAAAAGCCAATATTGAGCAAAGTATAAGTGCTACATGTACCAAACTTGCGTATTGGATGTATCTTTAATCAAATTTTCATAAAATGACCTTGACCTACTTTTTCCGCTTGAGTGATTTTGCCATTTAAGGCCAATATTGAGCAAAGTTTAAGTGCTACATGTACCAAACTTGCATATTAGATGTATCTTTGATCAAACTTTCATAAAATGACCTTGACCTACTTTTTCCACTTGAGTGATTTTGCCTTTAAAGGCTAATATTGAGCAAAGTATAAGTGCTACATGTACCAAACTTGCATATTAGATGTATCTTTGATCAAACTTTCATAAAATGACCTTGACCTACTTTTTCCACTTGAGTGATTTTGTCTTTAAAGGCTAATATTGAGCAAAGTATAAGTGCTACATGTACCAAACTTGCATATTAGATGTATCTTTGATCAAACTTTCATAAAATGACCTTGACCTACTTTTTCTGCTTGAGTGATTTTGCCTTTAAAGGCCAATATTGAGCAAAGTATAAGTGCTACATGTACCAAACTTGCATATTGGATGTATCTTTAATCAAATTTTCATAAAATGACCTTGACCTACTTTTTCTGCTTGAGTGATTTTGCCTTTAAAGGCCAATATTGAGCAAAGTATAAGTGCTACATGTACCAAACTTGCATGTTGGATGTATCTTTGATCAAACTTTCATAAAATGACCTTGACCTACTTTTTTCCACTTGAGTGATTTTCTTAATATACATGTACTTAGAGATATGTTTAAATTGAACTTTGCTGCCGCGAGGTGAGCCTGGTAATCTTTGATTACACTATGTTTAACATAAATGTTTAATAACTGATGTCTATAAAAAGATAATGACTCAGTTAGGACAGCAAGAAAGAAATTTGAAAAACTTTTATTTTACCTGTTATGAACAATTATCCAAAAACAAGTCAATGCCAAATGCATTGTCCGCCAAATTTATTTGACTCTTAGACCATATTTTGTATCAGACCAATGTTTGTCATTTCATGCAGAACCCAACCATGCAATGTTGGTCAGCAGCTATGTAACCTTTAATTCTCTCATAAACCCTTTATAATATAAATAATGTTGAAGTGTGTTTGAGCATTTCTGTGTCTTTGAACTGTTTTCAATCCATCAGATAGCTTACAGGAGGACAAGCTAATGATGCAAACTGGTAATGGTAGCTAGAATCATTTGACATGTTGATCCTTGTTTATTACAGGTGGTTTGGTGCTGCTATAGATTGGCCTGGCATACCACCGTTTTACTAATGCCGTCTCTTTCTGTTTCATTGTTACCTGTATGTACATGTACTTTGTTTTACTTAGGGTCTTTACAAATGTCGATCATGTTTACCTTTACATTCTCCATCCTAGTCATTTTTGTACAATCTCTGGTTAGATTCAGACAAAGTCCATTGGATTTTTTTGTTATTTGTGTATTGTATATACATGTATCAGAGTTTCAAGGAAGGAGATACATGTATATTATCCTGACCCAACCTTTATAAACCTGGTACAAAGATTGGAAGACCACTTGAATGCTCTATTTAATTTCCAACAGTTATTTTGACACATTGCTTACATGTTACTTTGTATTATATATATGGTATATACAATAATATGTTATATACAATAATGCCTTAAAGTTCATAAATTTTTGCACCTTGCTTGAAACAATCACTTTTTGATAACACAATTTGCACAGACAATTCTTTCTATTTCCTTATTGTGTCACCTGCGTAGCATTGCAGTGCAAAGAATACCATATTATCTCATAGCAGCACATATGATGGGGATATAACAACACTGTTATTTGTACGTCATTAGTAATATGAAGATGAGTGCTTCACATTTACTTGTACACAGCCTACAGGGCACAATGCTATCATAATTTTTAAATGTTATGTAAATTTGCACATGAACTATGGCAGAGTGAATTGATTTTTAAGGTCAGAGGTTAAGGATACAGATGGGTCATTGATAGGGCAAACCCTGTATACACCCAAGAGGTTAATTTTGCAACAACTTTTCATTACCTTGTTTTGCTTAAAGGTTATTATATAAGGGATAACACAATTTTCAAGGTCAGAGGTCAGGGCCACAAATGGGAATTGATAAAAAATCTTGTACATGTATACAATGTAGAAAGAACATTTTGCGAGTGAACTTGAGCAAACTTTGTAAAGAATGACTATCGGTTTTCCAGGTCATTATGTTTAATAATGTAAAAACATGGGAATTTGTCAAATCCTTATACAATAGTACCTCATAAAACTTTGTATAAGTTAATTGTTTATAATACCATCTCAAACTCTATTAATTTTCAAGGTCATGAGTCATGAAAATTGTACATATACATGCAATTGTTCTCTTTTCATGATTGTTTCAAGCATTTTCTAGAACTTGCTGTATCTTTGTCATTCAATATGTTCAAACAAAAGAATCTCTACTTCCATTGCATTCTAACCGTATTTCTTATTTTAGATGTCTTTGTTAAATTATTTGAATTATGAAAAAGCTCTAAAATTTAAGTGAAATGATTATCAGGATGATTGTTTTTAGCTCACCTCGACGAAGTTGAGTGAGCTTATGCTATACCCCCGCACGTCCGCGTCCGTGTCCGCGTCTGGTTAAGAAGTTTGGGGTAGCTCAGTATTTGGCAAAGTACTGATGCTACAGTAACCAAACTTGCACAAGTGATTCATATTTGGATGCCGAGGTGAACCCATGCATCGGATGCTGCATCTGACCTACATTTTCCGCTTGATTGACTTGGTTAAGAAGTTTGGGGTAGCTCAGAGTGCCTTGGTTAAGAAGTTTGGGGTAGCTCAGTATTTGGCAAAGTACTAATGCTACAGTAACCAAACTTGCACAAGTAATTCATCTTTGGATGCCGAGGTGAACCCATGCATCAGATGCTACATCTGACCTAAATTTTCGGCTTGAGTGACTTGGTTAAGAAGTTTGGGGTAGCTCAGAGTGGCTTGGTTAAGAAGTTTGGGGTAGCTCAGTGATTTATCATGGAATGCCGAGATGGACCCATGCATCGGATGCAGCATCTGACCTACTTTTTCCACTAAGTGATTTTGCTTTTAAAAGCCAATATTGAGCAAAGTATAAGTGCTACATGTACCAAACTTGTTTATTGGATGTATCTTTGATCAAACTTTCAAAAAATGACCTTGACCTACTTTTTCCGCTTGAGTGATTTTGCCTTTAAAAGCCAATATTGAGCAAAGTATAAGTGCTACATGTACCAAACTTGCATATTGGATGTATCTTTGATCAAACTTTTAAAAAATGACCTTGACCTACTTTTTCCGCTTGAATGATTTTGCCTTTAAAAGCCAATATTGAGCAAAGTATAAGTGCTACATGTACCAAACTTGCATATTGGATGTATCTTTGATCAAACTTTAAAAAAATGACCTTGACCTACTTTTTCCACTTGAGTGATTTTGCCTTTAAAAGCCAATATTGAGCGAAGTATAAGTGCTACATGTACCAAACTTGCATATTGGATGTATCTTTGATCAAAACTTTCATAAAATGACCTTGACCTACTTTTTCTGCTTGAGTGATTTTGCCTTTAATAGCCAATATTGAGCAAAGTATAAGTGCTACATATACCAAACTTGCATATTGGATGTATCTTTGATCAAACTTTCATAAAAAGACCTTTACCTACTTTTTCCGCTTGAATGATTTTGCCTTTAAAAGCCAATATACATTTACTTTGAAATATGTTTGAATTGAATTTTGCTGCCACGAGGTGAGCTTCGTAATCTGTGATTACCTATGTTTGTTTATGTATTTAGGTCTCCAATTTAACTTGAGCTTTAATAATGCATAACTCAATATCTACATCTTAGCCATGACTTCGAACTTAAAGGTTCAGGGGTATGTAGTCATCGGTTTCACACATGCATGTTTTTCTTGTAGTAAGATTTGACCACTGGTGCCATGGTATTTTTTTCTCTATTTTGGAGTATGATATTTTGTTAAAGTTCTGAGTTGCATCTATTTTCCCTCTGTGTGCCACATACAAGGTTTATTTATTTGTTTTTAATTTACAGAATTTAAATGATGCTATATCATATAATGCTGTGTACAGTTTATGATTTTTCTTCTGACTCTTGACAGATAAAAATTATTGCTGACTTGTGACAGTTTGTTTCTATTAGTGCCTTTTCATAGGGTCCTATGTTTCACAGTACAGGCAGTTTATGAAAATCATATTTCATCTAAATGTGTTTATTAATTCTTTCTTTGATCGGTGAAAATTACCATCAAGGAATCAGTATTTTGTATAGTTATAGTTTAATGTGTGATCATTGATTGCAAATAAATTAGTTGTTATTTCTATCACAGTATCCTTTACCTTGTTACATCATCAAAAAAGTTGTGTAGGAATTCCTTACATTTAATGAAACGGCTCCAACAGCCTCGGAATAAACTACTTTTGTAGTGATATTGTCCATCATTGTGCCAAATTTTCATACCTCATCAGACATCAGTAATGTTCATATATGTTTGTATTATAATCAATAATACACTATAGATGCTGTGGTGGTTTGATCATGGAAAACTAAAAAGTAGCAAGCATTAGAACTACTCTAATATGACACTTTATGCAAACTGATTTTACATGAAATACAGATAAAAATTGGATGCATGGTCATTTGTTACTGTTGTAAAAGTATTAAAAACATCTAGGGTTGTGAATTTATGAAGCCTGTATATACATAAATTTTTGATACAGAAAATTAAAAGTAAATTAAATTACTTTATAAATTAATTTTGCTTGATTTTCATTAGCTTGATCATGTAGTATTTATTTTTGTTGAAAGATAAAGTTAACTTTATTTTTTTTGAAAGATAAACCTTACTTTATCTATTTTTGTTGAAAGATAAACCTTGTTTGTGAAGTTTGATACTTCGCTATGTTTTAAAGCTTTTTTTCGCACAAATAAAGCCAATAGGGACAATATGTATTTATTCTTCGTGTCTGAAACTCTATCATGATAGCTTCATAGCTTTTGAATGATAATTGTCACCATTTTCTTTATTTCTAAGGGTTTATTTTTTAAATGATTAAACAGTTTGGTACCGATCATTACTGTGACTTTATAATTTATACATGTAAATCTATTCTTTTTTTTTTTTACAGATTTCAATGTTATTTCATGAAATACTGTACATTCCTTGTTGCACATTCTTTACTTTTGATAGATTTTTGCATCCTGTTACCTTTCTCTTGGGACCAAAAGGAGTAAACTTTCCTTGGCCTTTGTAGACACAGCGTTTTATTTAAATATCAGTTTCATTAAGGTTTCAATGAAGTTTGTTTTTAATGAAATACATGTATTTAATGTTTTATGCAACATATTTTGTGTATTTTGTATTTATTTCATGAAATTATATTTACTAGAATTCTATGTATTATTCCATCCATACTGCTGAACTTTTTTTTTTAATAACTTTAGCATTGAAGTTATAAATTATGGCTGTGATTGTATATTTAGATCTATATATGTGTTTTGTTTTTTTTTCTTGTCATTATTAATGACTCTTTACATATTTTATTAACAGTTACAAATGTTTTGTGATTGAAATAAATTCCATTTCTTAAATTTTTAAATCTTGAAAGTGCTTGATCTCAAGGAACAGGAATACAACACAAATTTCATAATAAACAATATAATATCCTTAAATCAAGGTCATGACACAATCTTTTGGACATCATTGGCGTCTGATTTAAGTAATAAGGTCATCAAATCACTTAATATAAGACAGAAATGGCTTTGAAAATGCTACTACAGCTATGAGTTTATAGCCTTGTTTGATCATTACTAGACCAAGATGTAGCGTTTTTAGCTCACCTCGACAAAGATGGGTGATATTATCCTTTATCCCTGTGTGTCCATGTCGGCATCTGCGTGTGGTTAAGAAGTTTTGGGCAACTCAGTATTGAACATAGTACTGATGCTACAGTAACCAAACTTGCACAAGTGACTCTTCTTGGGATGCTGATAAGAGTACATTCATCAGATGCTGCATCTGACCTACATTTTCTACTTTAGTGACCTGGTTAAGAAGTTTGGGGTAGCTCAGTATCTGCATGACAAAGTACTGATGCTACAGTAACCAAACTTACGATTCATCTTGGGATGATCCCATGCACCTGATGCAGCATCTGGCCTACTTTGTTCCGCTTGAGTGATTTTTAGCTCTACTGGTCTCTGACCAGTCGAGCTTATGCGATACCCCGTTGTCCGGCGTCCGTCCGTCCGTCCGTCCGTCCGTAAACAATTCTTGTGCTCGCAACTCCTCTGAAACCATAGGAGATAGAAAGCTAATTCTTTTTGCATCTTACTTGGTATGTGGTCTAGTTGTGCACCTGACATTTGGTTTCAGCCCCTGACCCCCAGGGTCTTAGAAAATGGGCGTGGTCATGAAAATCTTTGAAATCTTGTGCTCGCAACTCCTCTGACACTATAAATGATAGAGACTTGATTCTTTTTGCAATATGATGGGTCTGTGGTCTAGTTGTGCACCTGATATTTTGTTTGAGCCCCTGACCCCCAGGGTCTTAGAAAATTGGTGTGGTCATTTTCTCCTATATAACTCTATGTAATCTTGTGCTCGCAACTCCTCTGACACTACAAATGATAGAGACTTCATTCTTTTTGCAATATGATAGGTCTATGGTGTAGTTGTGCACCTGATATTTTGTTTGAGCCCCTGACCCCCAGGGTCTTAGAAAATGGGTGTGGTCATTTTCTCCAATATAACTCTATGTAATCTTGTGCTCGCAACTTCTCTGACACTATAAGTGATAGAGACTTGATGCTTTTTGCAATATGATAGGTCTATGGTGTAGTTGTGCACCTGATATTTTGTTTGAGCCCCTGACTCCCAGGATCTTAGAAAAAGGGTGTGGTCATTTTCACCTATATAACTCTATGTAATCTTGTGCTTGCAACTCCTCTGACACTATAAATGATAGAGACTTGATTCTTTTTGCAATATGGTGGGTCTGTGGTCTAGTTGTGCACCTGATATTTTGTTTGAACCCCTGATCCGCAGGGTCTAGAAAAAGGGTGTGGTCATTTTCACCTATATAACTCTATGTAATCTTGTGCTCGCAACTCCTCTGACACTATAAATGATAGAGACTTGATTCTTTTTGCAATATGATGGGTCTGTGGTCTAGTTGTGCGCCTGATATTTTGTTTGAGCCCCTGACCCCCAGGGTCTTAGAAAAAGGGCGTGGTCATTTTCACCTATATAACTCTATGTAATCTTGTGCTCGCAACTCCTCTGACACTATAAATGATAGAGACTTGATTCTTTTTGCAATATGATGGGTCTATGGTGTAGTTGTGCACCTGATATTTTGTTTGAGCCCCTGACCTCCAGGGTCTAAAAAATGGGTGTGGTCATTTTCTCCAATATAAGTCTATGTAATCCTGTGCTTGCAACTCCTCTGACACTATTAATGATGGAAACTTCATTCATTTTGCTATTTGATTGGTCTGTGGTCTAGTTGTGCACCTGAGATTTTGTTTGAACCCGTGACCCCCCAGGGTCTTAGAAAATGGATGTGGTCATTTTTCCTATATAATTGTGCTCTCAACTCTTCAAAGCTATTAATGAATGTGAGTTGTTGTAATTCTAAATCAATAAGATGGATCTGTAGTTTTGTTATGTCATTGATACTTTCATTTGAGCTAGCAGTCCCTGCTCCCTGGGATCTTGGAAAATGGGTGTGGCATTCTTTTTTTTATACTTTATCTTGGATATTATGAATTATATGAGTGATATTCTAGTTGCAGTCTATTGGATATGTTGTTTTCTTGTGCTATTTTTAATTTGTTAGAACGTCTGCTCCCTTTGGTCTTAAAAATGGAAATTGATATTTATGTGTATGTATCTTATTCACTTGTCAATGAGTAAATAAAAAACAAATATTAAACAAAACAACCAGGAGAGCTACAGTCTCGTCAGAGACTTCTGGTTCTTTTAAATGCCAATATTAACCAAAGTATAAGTGCTAAATGTACCGAACTTGCATATTTGATGTATCTTTGATAACTTTTATAAAACGACCTTAACCTACTTTTTCCGCATGAGTGATTTTGCTTTTAAATGCCAATATTGAGCAAAGTATAAGTACTACATGTACCAAACTTGCATATGGATGTATCTTTGATCAAACTTTCATGAAATGACCTTGACCTACTTTTTCCACTTGAGTGATTTTGCTTTTGAAAGCCAATTTTGAGCAAAGTCTACGTGCTACATGTACCAAACTTGCATATTGGATATCTTTGATCAAACTTGTAAAATGACCTTGATCTTTTTCTCTAGAGTGATTTTACTTTAAAAGTCCAATATTGAGAAAAGTATATGTGCTACATGCACCAAACTTGTATATTGGATGTATCTTTGATCAAACTTTCATAAAATGACATTGATCTGCTTTTTCCGCCCGAGTGATTTTGCTTTTGAAAGCCAATATAGAGAAAAGTATAAGTGCCACATGTACAAAATTTGCATAATTGACGTATTTTGGATCAAACTTTTATAAATTGATGTTGGAAAATGTTTAATTGAAATTTTGCTTCAATGAAAACATGCTGCCACAAGGTAAGCTTTGTTATCTGTGATTACCTATGTTTTTGTTTTGTTTTGTTTTTTGGGGTTTTTTTTTTTTTTGCTTAAGAAATTTAAATTCGACCACGGCTCGTTATCGTGCCAGTCAACTCTCCCTCTTTTGGAGGGAGACTCCCTCTTTTCCCCCCTCGAGGGAGACCAAAATCTCCCTCTTTTTGGCCCAATCACCCTTTTTCTCCCTCTTTTGGCATATTAATTTTTTTAAGAAATGCAACTTTAAATAGCGACATTCAGAGCATTTCATGAGAAATTACATGACAATATGCAAGAAAAGATGTATAAAATGCCATAAATTATTGATACATGTTTCATAGTTTATAAATGTTTTTGCATTGAAATGTCAGCACAATGAAATTAGTTGAGAATTGATTTTGCACAAAATGTCGCGATTCATTGAAAATGTAGCAAAATTGGTTCAAGCGCATTCTCCCTCTTTTTCAAGTGCCAAGGAGGGAGATCTCCCTCTTTTTAATATTTCAAAGTTGACAGGTATGCGTAATTGCCGATTCTATTGGAGAGAGTCAAATTTTAGTTGGAAAAGGAGAAAATATCATGAGACGCAAAAAAGAAGGCAACCTCGCTAGTTTGTCCATTATCAATATTATTCAGAATAATTGAGAGTAATTGTCATCTTGATTTACATGTATATATATGTTTACTTCCCCGACACAACACCCTCAATCGCATTGTCACAAAGAGCTATGACAAGATCTTCTTGAACGACTTTGTTATCTCAAGTGATTAATCTTGCTTAGTAAATGCAACTCCAGTTCCACTTGCAAAAATCGGAAACAGACAATCGTTTGTTCAGAAGCAATCATAACGTGACAACGCATCTTCGTAAGAATATTTGACCTATTTCATAGGATCGGTTGAACGTGCGCGTCCTCAATTCTTGGTTATCCATAACTCGTTCATATAATCCAAGATCTTTGCGACCGCCTTTGGCACAATCCAGTTATAAAGTTTCTAAAATCTTTTGTTCGCACAACGTAAATCAGTGGATTCAAAAAGGAATTTGAGAAACCTAAGAGAAGTAAATGTGTTCCTATTAAGTCCTTAAGGATGCAGCTCTCCTGCTTTCTAGAAATCTGTACCACTGTTGCTATGAGAAAGGGGCACCACGTAACCAATACACAGCCATACACAATCACAACTGTCTTTATTGACTTCATACTTCGAGATGAAACTCTGAACGAGCTATCAGAACCAGACTTCCTTATGCCGCATACATTCTCCACAGCCTCTATCCGTTTAATGTGAATTCGCGCGTTTTTGAAAAGTTTGACATAAATAGTGCACATAATGGCAATCGGTATCACGGCACCTACAGTAAAAGTAAGTAGAATGTATTTCTCTGGTAGCACATACAGAAACGAACAATATTGCCTATATGGTCCTGTCCTCCATCCCATCAAAGGAAGAAATCCTATCCCCAAAGATAGCACCCAAACGAAAGTTACAGCAACACCAAGCTTAGCTCTGGTCACCATTGATCTGTACCATAATGAGTAACTGATGGCAATAAATCGTTCTATGGCAATCAGCATCAGAGAAAACATAGAGGCTATGCAGGTAGCCACTGTGAAGCCAATACGGATGAGACAGTTGTCTAACATTTCCTCACTGGACCATGTAACTAAGGTGGCGATAGAGACGCAGCCCACAAACAGGTCCGCCACACCAAGTGTCGCTACCAGAAAGTACATCTGTGTGTGGAACTTCCTATTCCATATAAGGCACAGCAGGATCAAGACGTTAAACAATATGATGAGTACTGTAAGTGGGATCAGAATCACCTGCTTTATACGCTCGTGAATGTTGTTAACGTTGGGTGTACACTCCGACTTTCCACTCTTATCCAATACATTTGATTTAAGTAGATCAATCCAATCAAGGTCCTGCATCTTAAAAATATTAGCAATGAGGTCTACTAGGGTAGGAGTAAGCCATCACCAAAAGTCTATCTTTTAAAGTCCGAAATATCATGAAGTCGTGAACAACTGAAACTAAATGTGTTTCAGAATTAGGTGAAGAATAGCACGTCAATGTGACAGTAGGTGGACTGTTAACCCAGACGTACGAGTGGACTACATATTTCATACAGAATCGTTATAATGTTTGTTCTTTGATAACAAATTGTTCAGTCCCTCATATTTCATGACTTAATAATGAAGCTGGTTTATTCTGAAGAGATTTACGTATGCACGGCAATTAACGAGTGCTCAAAGAGTCGGTCTATCATAAATATTGTTTTAACAAATTAGCTAATATTTGTGATCGATGCCTCTTGACTGCATTAATATGATCATATATTTGACTGATCAAATAACTCTTGAAAAAATCAAGCTCTAGAAAAAATGAAATCGTATGTCTTTCTTTCCATACAATGATTTCAATTTTTAACACTGCACTGACGCGCACGCTGCACATAATACTCGTAAGAGGGTGATGCAGTATGAAGAGAAAGACAGATAGATTCCATTGCAAACATGTCTTTGTTCATGAATAGGGTACTTCAAAAATGTACACATTATAGATATCTATTTAAAATCGACGATTCCTTTAAAAAATGGAACCCTTTCTTGTAATGCATCAATGGAGATAAAATCAAATGCCAAGGGAGAGTGAGCATCTCCTGCTTGTAGCAACAACATGACTCAAATAGGGAGCATTTTACAGATGGTCAGAATGCTCAAGAACAGGAATGTTGCCTACTGGGTGCTTGAATCTAAATATGTAACCTTGACCCTAAAGGAAACCTTTACCTTGAAGGTGACCTTGACTTTGAAGGCAACATTAATACTTATTCAGTGTTGAATCTCGTAATGCTTGATCATCAATCCCTACAGTTTTGGCATCAGTATAAAGTATATCAAGTCATACATGTTTCATAAAAAATGGTGTTTGAGAAACATGAATACCCCAATCGGCATCTTTGTCCGTAAAATAGCTGTAATGTAAAAGGTAGGTCATACTCCAAGGTCAAAATGATGATATCAATATCAAAAGCCCTATTACTACCATTCAAAAGTTATGGCCAAGGTTTAAGTTTTTGCGGAAAAACAGACAGAAGGTCAAACGGACGGAACAAAAACTACATGCTCCCAAATCTTAGATTACAGAGGAATAAACATTGTAGGGCTGATATAGGGGACTTATAACCCTTTAAGTCTAATTTATGTATTCACTGCAACTAAGAAACTGCTTTTTTCAAGAAGGTTAAGAGTTCAAACACCTAATTGAAGTTCAAGAGGATTATATCTATTAAGAATCATACCCTAAGTCCCATATTTGAATTTTTCACTAAATTTCAAATCAAAGTCTCCATTCATAGCAGAGATACAATATGGACTCTTGAATATTGGAACTTTTACATCCTACAGGGAAAAATCTGTCATACAAATTCAGATCTTTTGAGACAAATAGTAATATCAATGTAGCAAATTTCATATTCATCACAAACTTAATCCATGGAAACTGTAAATTATTTTAATTTTATGATATCCAATGGGCATACTGAGTTTAACCTGACCAAAATGAACACCTGTTGAGACATATCAATATGTCAAATTTCAGTTTCATTCATTGCAAAGATATAGTTGAAGTTCAATAGGCATACTCTGTCATGGTGACTTTTACATAATCTGGTTGATAGTGGAGGGTGATAATAATTCTCTACAATTTTGTTGTTATGGTAACAAAACAGTGTAAATTCTTTCAAATTTATTTTGAACAATATCATCTTTCAACTATTATTTAAAATCATATACTTTCATTTATCACAGTATTCAATGCACTTTTATATGTAGTTCACATTAACAAATTAGCACAATCTATTATGAATGTCATGTAATATTTGCAGCATCACTGTCTAATTAGAATATCCCATCAAAAATGCTATCAAATGTGTCCAAGCCGTCATCCCCCACAGCACTGTCATTAGGGACCCTGAAATGTGCCATATAGTCTAGTCTGTAATGATGTTACAATTAACACTTCCAAGAAAGTAGCAAAAAGATTAATGTTGACATTTAGACCAAATATCAATACTGCAAACCGCCTTTTATCTGCGAGCATTTTATTTTTCGCAATATTTGTGAGGTCCATCGATTGGCAATTATAAAATGCTGTGAATATAAGTCCTAACACTTGTATAGTAAGATACGTACATACGATGTCACGGAAATAAAACGCCCCAAACCAGTCACCTCACGTGTGATCACGAACTTAAGACGCCGCAAATAAAGACGGTTAACAGTAATCAGCTTATGGAATACCTATATAAATACCAGTTTGAATGAAGTAAAACTGAACTAAACAACAAGAATTATAGGTTACATAGTGAACCTATGAATAATAAAAGAAGAGCTCTATCATCAAGACTTATATGAATACCAAAGTATTGACAGACAGACTGAAAATGCAAAAGTTGATTCTTATAGGACTTTATAATTGAATGTGGGACCTAAACAGCAAATTCGAAATTGGTGATCTCAACACTTTTGGGTTCTGGATGAACAAATTTTTGAATTTTGAGAATATACAGTCAGAATGAATAACTATACAAATTCTGATCTAGTAAAATGGCCTCAGTTCAGGTCATACCAATAGTATGTTATTCATGAGACTTTATACAAATTGACAACATAATTTTAGACAAAAAATTCACAATAGTGTCAGCTTGTGGTAAATATCTAATATTTGAAAGATTCACTAAAGAGAGTATGTAAATGTCATCAGAGTGTATTGCTTGATACTTACTCATCTGCTCCAGTAAAACAGTCAATGAAGAAGGATGTAAAAGACCCTCTCTGAAAAATATAATCAAAATATTTATGTTTGATATAGAATTTTTTTAAAACAATAAACCTTTATTATCAATCTTGTGAAATAATTATAAGACAATTTTATGTTGTAAGATCTGCTAATGTTATAGTATGAAAATGAATATAATAAATATCTTGAATAACGTTGAAATAATAGTGATCTAAATATTAAACAATAACAATAATACTTATGACTACAAACCAGGTTTCCTACCTTTACACTTCTACTGGATACTGGAGAGTTAATGTTGGCCTTGTAGACAGGCTTCTTTACCAGTCTCCCATACTGCATGATGTTTGACTGCTTCATATCAGCTGGTTCAACATGGTCATTATTATACAAGGAATCCTGATTGTCTATCTCATCGACATGAAGCCTTCCTTGGAATCCAAAATTCTTGCTACTGACATCTGGTAGCAGTGCATTTGTGTTCTTTATTTTTGACGTGTGAGATTTTATGTGATCCATGTTTCCCAGCCTTTCATTAGAGAGTGAAGCCATATAAGCAGTGTCTTTTGTTCTTGACTCACTCACAGAGCAAACAGAACTTGTTGATTTGACACTGGAGCTGAGAGGAATTTGTGGATAGTTCTGCTGCTTCTGTAAGTTTCCACAGCTATTACTACAGCAGTTATTAGTGTCAGAACTATTTGTAAATCCAGAACTTTTATGAACTGAATTGTCTGTATTTGATGGTTTTGTTTGCTGCCTGTCTGACCTTGAGACATTGACCTGTGGCTGTTTTGCTATGTTCTGGACAAGTATACTTTGTCCTTCTAGGGTTCTAGAATTGTACGACTGAGGAATCTGATGTTCTGATGTGTTTACTATAGGTTTACTATGTCCATCCTGGGTACCAGAATTATAAGACTGAGACAATTGTTGCTCTGCTGTGATAAGATCATTGTCACTACCACTCCAGTCCCCTGTAACTTCATCACCTACTGCTTCCTGGGAGTTACTCCATGCTACTACTTTACCATACCTGTATGTAGATGTAAACTGTGCCTTATCTATTTACAATTACTAAAGTAGAACAACTTTTTAATCTATACCAACAGACACAGATGCAAAAGCTTTGTTATTCATACAAAAATATAGGAATGAAATATGAAAACACAACCCTTTTCTGGCACCACTACCTCTCCCTGAGAACATCAAAAACCTAACAGTGATGTGATTACTATATCATCAAAGGACAGGGGAGGGACAAAAAATCCTGCTATTCATGTCCATGCTTAATGATATATACTACTCTTCAAGCCTTGACAATTAGAAAGGTATGATTTTTGAAGAGGAAAAATATATCTACAATACACTAAAATGCTGGTATGGTACTTGTATAAAATGTGTGTGGGTTTTTATTTTCATACATTTATAAGTACATGTATGTACATGATATATTGACATTGTCTTTTCCTGTCATATCAATCAAGCAATGTATAATAAATGTACACATTTGACTCAGATTGTGACTTTTAACCATAAAGAAACATGCAATAAATTTACCTATGACTTTTATTTGGTCCTCTAACTAATTTTGGCAAGCTATTGTCCCAGTCAGACAGACAATCTGTATCTCTGAAAAAAGAAGAAATACAGTTGTAATGTCATGTTAATACATGTACTAAAAACTAAAGACCACATTCACTTCCCTTTCTTTACATTGCTTACCTTTGAAAGAAGTATCCAGAGTACAATACAATATGTAAAACAAAAAGGATGTGTTTTAAAACTCTGACTACATATATATATAAATGTCAAAGAATAACATAGAGAGATAAAGCTCAAGATTTTGATATCCAACAAAGTCAAATGAGTCAAATGGACACAAGTGTTTGGTACTAAATTGTAAAAAATGGTATTGTCATAGAATATAAATGTCATGAACAAATCATCTGATATAAAGAGTCAGTACCAGTGCAACAAGAGCCAGTACCTGAGCAACAAGATCCATTTTACTAGAGCAATAAGCTTAAAATGCATCAAAGATGCAAAGTGCCGAGCTGAAAACTTGAACTGCCCTTAAAGTGACGAATTATACACCCCACGGGACTTTTTTCTCTAAACGGATTCATTCATGACATAGGAATCTATATGTTAAACATTATAGCCATATCCCTTACAGTTTAAAAGAAGGTCAAAGGTCAATGTCACTAGGTCAAAAACCATGGTATCAAATGAAAGCTCTGATTGTGAGGAATCTACATGTGAACTATCAAAGCCCTTTCCCTTATAGTTTAAAAGTAGGTCAAAGGTCAAGGTCACTAGGTCAAAAGTCATGGTATCAAATGAAAGCTCTGGTCATGAGGAATCTATATGTGAAATATCGAAGCCCTATCCCTTATACTTACAGTACTGCAACCCACTTGTTTGACAATTCTATCCTATCCTATCCACCATCCTACATCCACCTCCTATCCATTCTATCCTATCCTATCCTATCCTATCCCATCCCATCCTATCCTATCCTATCCTATCCACCTCATACCAATCCATTTCTATCCTACATCCTATCCTATCCTACATCCTATCCTATCCACCTTTAACTACTTCTCATCACCTTAAGCGAGATTATGATAACAACTAAAGTAGTAAATTAGACCGTAATTATCGCTGTTTTTGGATTTTTTATTAAAATGAAAATTATTTATGATGATTTAAAAATACCATTTTTACACTTGTAGTGAACGGAACAAAATATCACAACAAATCTCCAAGTTTGTTTTTAATTGAATTCAGATTTATATTACCCATTATGTCAAGTAAGAAATGGATCAAATTAATTTCAATCAATTGAGTATGTTTGTCTGCTAAAATCTTCAGAATTAAAAAAAGAAAGATTAGATTGAAGAATGAAGTGGATGGGATGTAAGATAGGATGTAGGATAGGATAGGATTAGGATAGGATAGGATAGGATGTAGGATAGGATAGGATGTAGGATAGAGTAGGATGTAGGATAGAAATGGTTAGGATTGATGTGGATAGGATAGGATGCGATAGGATAAGATTCTATCCACTATCTATCCTACATCCTGCATCATACATCCTATCCTATCCATCTTTTTGTCAAACAAGTGCCGAAGTGGGTTGCAGGACTGTAAAAAGTAGGTCAAAGGTCAAGATCAAGGTCACTAGGTCAAAAGTCATCTCAAATGAAAGCCCTCATCATGAGGAATATATATGTGAAATATCAAAGCCCAACCCCTTATCGTTTAAAAGTAGGTCAAAGGTCAAAAGTAGGTCAAAGGTCAAGGTCACTATGTCAAAAGTCATTATCTCAAATAAAAGCCGTCATCATGAGGAATATATATGTGAAATATCAAAGCAATATCCCTTATAATTTAAAGTAGGTCAAAGGTCAAAAGTAGGTTAAAGGTCAAGGTCACTAGTCATGGTATTAAATGAAAGCTTTAGTCATGAGGAATATATATGTTACATATCAAAGCCCTACCCCTTATAGTGTAAAAGTAGGTCAGAGGTCAAGGTAAAGGCCACAAGGTCAAATTTCATGGAGTAATACTCCTTGATTCATGGGAAACATTTCTGGCAAGTTTCATGATTATAGGTGGTCCAGACACCATTTTCAATCATCTGAGTCCTATGACCTTGACCTTTGGACCTCAAAATAATGGGGGTCATCTTTGATTCATGGGAAACATTTCTGGCAAGTTTCATGATCACATGTGCAATACTGACTCTAATATGGTCCGGAAACCAATGTCAATCATCTGAGTCCTGTGACCTTGACCTTTGGACCCCAAAATCAATAGGGTTCATCCTTGACTCATGGGGAGTAAGTGTACAAAGTTTCATTGCACTAGCATGTATTGTACTTGACTTATGGTTCAGAAACCAATTTCAATCATCTGAGTCCTGTGACCTTGATCTTTGACCTTTTGACCCCAAAATCAATAGGGTTCATCCTTGACTCATGGGGAGTAAGTGTATGAAGTTTCATTGCACTAGCATGTATCGTACTTCACTCATAGTCCAGAAACCAATTGTTGACACCGCCCACCCGCCCGCTCGTCTCACATCAAATTAAGAGCCGAGTTTTGCAACTTGGCTAAAAAGCTGATACTGTACATGCATACAAGGTATACATACCTAGCAGCAGTTTGAGCACTGTGTACATTTCGTGCTGATGTACCTCTGTATCCAAGATTTGACTGCCTCATTGGGAACAAGCTGGACTGAAGATCAAAATCTCCTATATCATCTCCTTCATGACCATTCTCCTCATAGTCATTGTCTTCATACCTATCACTAATGAAAAATAAATGTGTCAACTTACCCTTCTAATGGCACAAATAAAATCTGAGAAAATTCATTACATCCCACAGTATTTTTATGTTAATGACAGCTAGAGGTCTGCAAGAAGCTTGTAATGAATGTAAATGTATATGAAAAATTTACATTGTATAAACATGTACCTGTACACAGTTGGTCCATTTTCTTCTCCTTGATATGAAAATAAAAGAAGTTTAGATTATATCAAAGCTATATACATATATAGTTAGCATGGATTTTCAAGCTATTGTTATATGTATATAGTTCCTCGTAGCAACTCTGAAAGCCATGCTTTCAGCTACAAAGCACTATGAAATCAATACCATCCTGAATGTTATCTTCCTCTACATCCTCGTTTACAAAACATTGCTGAACTAAGATTACAAAGTTAAGGAAGTCATTAGGAGATAGTTAGTCTACAACCTGCATCATACATCCAAGGTGTGATATACATGTATGGTCATTATTCAGTAATTGTAAGGTATTGCTCTACTAAGATTACCTGAATCTTGACAAACTCATTTCAAAAGAAGAATATTGAAGAATGACTGAAGTGATATCATATCACTGTTAACCTCAATTATTATGATAACAATATTTTACCATCAGATAATTCTACAGGACTCCTGTCTCTTCCTCTCATAAACAAGTCTAGTTTTACCCAGCTGTTGTCTGTAATACTTCCTGTGGTGGTATTATGTGGAGTTATAGGGGCTCTAACTTCTGATTTGTTAACAGAATTCTGGTTCAATCTGAAATGCATTGTAGAAATTTCAAATCATTCATTGTACAATTGCAGAATGACTTATGGCGGTGTCTAATTCTACTTTAAATCTACATGTAGTAAGATTAATGTAGGGATTATGATTCATTCAATGTAGAATGTCTTTATTTCAGAGTCTAATTCTTTTTATATTTATGAAGATTGTCTATCAAATTTGTTTATGATAAGTTGAATATTTAAATTGTAATGACCTGTTGGAATAGAACATATCTAACGCTGATGTTGTTTTTGGCTGTCTTTCATCACTTATTTGCCATGACATTCTATCGCTGGGGCAGTATGCAAACTTTGTTAGATCTATGACATTCTCTCTCTGGAATCAATCATAAAGAAATTCATTATCATAAATCTTCTTATTATTAACATAGAGGGGACTTATCTAAACTCTTCTAAATAACTTTGATGACTTTTTTCCATATTCAAAATTACAAAAAGTATAAATCGTATATCATGTTCCATTACCATAGTATTTACTTTAGTGCTGATTCGTGGTGTTTCAGGCATAGGTTGTATCTTGTTCTTTAAGTCAGAGACGTAGCTGTCCATAAACTTTGCTCTGTTGACAGATGGAGTCCTAACCAGGGACTTTGTGGGGACTGCCTTCTTTACAATACCATGTTTACAGCATTCATGTCCACACATAGCCTTGTTAACACATCTATGGTTACATTCCTCTCTCCCCTCATCAAGTTCCCTGACTAGAACAACCTGGTTTGACCCTTTCTAATAAAAAACATAGGTAATCACGGATTACAAAGCTCGCCTTGCGTCAGCATGTTATCATGGCAGCAAAATTCAAGCGAATATTTTTCCAAGGTTAATTCATGAAAGTTTACTCAAGCATACATGTACATCTAATATACAAGTTATGAACATGTAGCACCTTTACTTCACTCAATATTGGCTTTAGAAAGCAAAATCACTCAAGCAGAAAAGTTAGGTAAAGGTCATTTTATGAAAGTTTGATCAAAGATACATGTACATTCAATATGCAAGTTTGATACATATGTAGCACTAATACTTTGCTCAATATTTGCTTTTGAAAACACAATCACTCAAGTGGTAAAAGTAGGTCATGGTCATATTATGAAAAAGGGGTAGGGCCATGAAGCCCCTAAACGGCCCTGCAATTTTCCTTAAAATTAAACTTAATGACAAATACTTGATATATCAAATAAAATATAATGAATGTTTCCCGCTTTTAACAAAAGGAACATAACATATCATGGACCGAAACACCATAGGAAGACTTATGACGTCATTTTGATGTTATTGACAAAACATGGTCAAAAATGCACGAAAATGTGTCTTTCGTGGAGAATTTGGACGTGGCCATATTCGTCGAGAAACATAAAACTTTTATGACAAGAAGATATAATGGTTATCTATCATTTGTATTTTTTTCATGTTTCTCAGTGCATGTGACCAATGCTTATTTTAAAGAAACATGTAGGTTTTGCAGCAATTTGACGGAAAATTGCCGTTTTTGGGGTTTTCAAAGCTGCTGATACATGCATTATTTACAAAATCTCAACACATAACTTAGTAAAGAACTTAACAAAGTATAAAGTCACACAAAAATATTCAATCAATTCAAATGTTAAGAAACAGGGCCAATTTAGGAGTTGCGTGGCCCTACCCCTTTGATCAGTCACCGAGGGTATAGCATAAGCTCATTTCAATAAAAATATAAACATTTAAGGATACAAATGTACCAAATGAAAATTCATCCATACCACAGAATATCATTTTTGTGCCATAGCATATCTTACTTACCACAGAGCTGCACTGTTGGTCTTTCCTCACAGTGTTAGCAATCCTCTTTGTTCCACCAAGATATATTGGAGTATATCTACACTGAACATCAATGCCAACTATACAAAATTATAACAAATCCAGAATAAAGAATCAGAAAGAAAAGAATAAAGTGATTTCTTAAAGTACTATAAAGTTTTACAAAATGCATGTAGAAGTAATTCAAGATCACAGTAGACATTATGTGTTCTTGAATTTTTAACTAATCTTTTTTTTGTATTTCTGCTCATAGATAATTATAGGTATATTGATAATGATACTGTATGCAATACATGTACATGTAACACTAATCATATAAAATATAAATAATTATTAATAATGACATAATAATCATTACCCCACTCTTGGCTAATGAAATCAATGTTCAAATCTGGTCCATTTGCTGCCCTTGAAACTTCAATTTTCTTTGTAAAGCCTCCATCTTTGATGAGATGAGTATCCCTGATACAGATAAAGTAGAAATCATACTCTGTATAATTGATCCGATTATGAGAAATTGTCATTTTTATCTAACATCTAATAATCTTAGCATATAAAAACTATAACTAAATTTAAAAAAAAAACCGAAAATAAATGAACAAATAAATGAAAAGAGACCATTGGCCAAGATCATACATCTATTAGCTTTACTGGTAACTCACAAGATTTTTCTGCGAAAGACTACGTGATTGTCTTCGTCTCCTATGAGCAGCATACACATGTGGTAATCTGAGGTAGTTTTTCCTTGCTGTACCTTCTCTGCATTAGCTATAGAAATGTTGATTATGATCTCAGAACAGCTTTCCCCATACTTAGCTACCTATAATTGGAAATTAGTCTAGATCTATCATGCTTTGCATTATAAATTACCTATAAATCAAATTGAGAAAGAAATTTTGGTTTCTTTGTACATTTAGAACCAAGATTTGTTTGTAAAATACTATGCAGCTAGCCATCTTTTGTATAAAGGCTAAGTTAAAACAAGGTCGAGTTCTCTTTAGCAAACAGCAAAGTCATGAGGTGTACAATGTATGACAATGGAAAATGCTTATCTCGAAAGCAAAATACATGTGTCATTCTATGAATCAATAAAGGAATTGTTGTAACCATTCTAACAATGCAAAATGATACCAATGAATGGTCTTGCAGGTTCTTAAAATTATGATCTTGTAATTGGTTATTGCCCTATTAATGTATGTTCATCACAAATGCTGTATGGACAATACTACAGAAGTCAAGTAACATTTACAGCAGATCAGCTGTAATCAGAAATTATAAACCAACATTTCTCAAAGCCATGTAATGTGGAATAAGAGAAGTGAATATACCTGATCTATGGTTAGTTCATACTTGGGTAAGTATGATACACTGTCTCTGAGCTGGTTACCAAATGGAGGATGCCTGTTTACAATCTGAAAATCATAATTATGTAATACTGAAAATGTTTTTGAAAACAAGATACATGTAGTTTGTATCAAAATAATGGACATTAATTTTCCTCAAAAACTGTCTTCATAATGACCTATGACATTGGTGCCTTCATTTGGGTTTTGTAATGGGTATGAACGAGAGGTTCAAAATTGTTTACACTGAAATAAATTATAACTATGAAAATCAAGTGAATTGAATTCTTCTTAAATTTAGAGCAATAAGTTCAGCAAGATTTATCAAGGTCTCCTTAGAAATGTACCCCATAAAAAATACTATTCAATATCTCAACAACAACCTTGACCTTTGACTTTTGACCTTGTTAATTTATAAGTGTATCCATCTTTGCGAGCCAATATGCTACTTAAGTATTTGAGTTGCACGGCGTATCAATACCATTGGCTCACGAAGATGAAGTGTATCAGGTTTGAACATTATAGTTAAGGTTAACAGCAACTCCATGCAAGAAACACTGAAACAGAAATTAACTAACACATCAAAATCATGATTGGTAAAATTTACCAATTCTAGTTCTCTTGGATTTTTCTCCTCTATCTTTTGAAAGCTATCTATTCCAGCATTGACTAGTGCATTTGACATGGCAGGTCCTTCAGATGCATGTTAGATATTTTAAGAATTTTCAAGGATGGGTAAAGCACAAGATACAATCAATTTTTTTTTTAATACATGTATACAGATAACATTCATATAATCAGAGAAGAAATGGACGAACGAGTGTGAACTTAATAGTAAAGGGTTAGGGCCACAAAGTCCCTAAATCGACCCAATTTCTTAACATTGGAATTCATGGAATATACATGTAGTTATTAGTGATGTGATACTGTGTATAGTTCTTTTCTAAATTATGAGTTGAGATACGGTAATGTAAACTATGCATTTATCAATAGCTTTAAGCCCACTGAAAACCCCAAAATCAGCAATTTTCAGTGAAATTACTGCAAAACCTACATGTTTCATTTATAATAAGCATTGGCCACATAAATCGATAAACATGAAAAAATTATAAATGAAAAATACTCATTACATCTTCATGTCATAAAAGTTCTACATTCTTCAAAGCTTGTCGCCACATCAACATTCTCCATTTAAGATTTACTTTCTAGCAATTTTGACTATGTTTTGTCAATGACGTCAAAATGATGTTACTTGAAAAAAAATTGATTTAAGGGCTTTGTGGCCCTACCCCTTTGCATCCTAGAGATGGCATAGAAATCACAATATATTATGACACTACTTTTAGAAAAGTATGATAAATGTAACAGATTTACAGGCACCATAAAAATAAAACCATATATAAATTCTTCCATACACCCACAGTATATGCTTTGATATCCAAAAATGAATTACCTATTCCTTCCAGCTGTTTGGTGACATATTTAGAATCTTCCCACAATCTGGCCCTCAGACACTTGTTCAGATGTATGGCACTAAGTACAGCTTTGTAATTGTCTCTCATCCACAAAAATTCAACCAAACCTGGAAAAGTAAAATTCTGGGTTTTCTCTTTTTCTAAACAAAGGGATGCTCTTGTCTAAGGAAAGTACCATTGGATTTCAATTACATAATAGCATTTTTTTTTTGAAAAAGAATGAAAATGCTGCTTGCAGGTCCTGACTAATGTATTTCTATAACAACATCAATATGAATTAATTTCATTCATTGAATAAGAATGACATTGTCCTCGAGCTTCATTCTAACTGTAAGAGGTGTATGTAATACTTATAAATGAACAGTGACATATCTTACACCGTGTGACTCTCTGACCAACTCTGAATATCCTGTTTGTCTCCTGTTGCAGAGAGAAGTCCTGAACCATCAAACATCCCAAAGCTGCTTGTATCAAACTGGAAATCAAGATAAAACTTCATTTTGTTTTTCATTTTATATAGAATATTTTGATTTTTATTCATTTTCTGTTATTCAAAGCATACATGTATTACCGGTACATACACATATGACATCAAACCTGGTGCAACCGATGTTTGGCTGCTAAAAATATGTATTCAATATTTCTACATGTAATTACTCTCAATTGACATCAGCCATAGTAAATTATTCTTATCGAAAAAAAGTATTTTTCATAAAAAGTACCGGTATAAGGTTGATTTCAGGGGTTATCAGCACACCTAGCATTTACAGTAGACAAAAATGATGACATCACATTGTACATGTACATGCACTTCATCTTAAACAAGACCTTTTCTAATTGTGTGTAAACTTTGTCATAGTCAGCTAAAACCTAAAAATCATGAACAATATTTCTATACAGTAACATGGTTTTCATAATATCATACCTACCAATTCACTTTCATCTGTTTGGTCTTTATTTTTCCAGGAAACTGATACCTACATGTAATTCAAAATAACAAATTCATCAGAAATCATGATGATTTATAACTAAAAATCTAAATAAATCTGAAAGAACAAGCTTAGGAATGCACTTAAAATATACTGAAGAAGGGCAATAAGGCCTGATATTGGCCCCAATTTAATTTGATATTCGTTTGTGAGTAGATACTTTCTGAATGCCTCCAGTCCATATAGTCTACAGTTTATAAAATATTGATTTGCAGTTTCAACCCTCTGAAATCTGAAGGGAAATTGCTTCAAAATCTACACCATTGGTGCATACATTTACTGAGACAAAATAATTATTATTATAAATAAGTATGCAGCATTCGTTTCAAATAAAAGTACACTTCTTTTTACCTGATTGTTTGTCTGTTTTTGTCATTGTTTAACATGTTCAGAGTTTTCTTTTCATTAATCCTCAACTGAATTTCACAGAACTCCTCACTGCTGGAAATTATCTTTAACTACAAACACAAAATAACATAAGCAGTACGGCAAACATTATGTCAAAATACATGTATCAATTTCAATTGACTATTGCCTTATGATTTTTATTTAAATTTCATTTATTTTACAAGGTTTAACCAAGAAGTTACAAACTTAAATTAATGTCTCATATTGGCTCAGATGTTGGTGTGAGGGGGTCCTTGGAGCAGGAGGAAATTGGAGTACTTGGGGAAAAACTTATAAGGACAGTGTTGGCGACCGTCGTATCCTCATACGTTCAACCCCTTTACGAAATCAAGGATTTGATCCCAGGACCTTAGAGGTGAGAAGTGAGTGCACTCCACTGTGCTTACCCTGTGTATACTTAATGAATTATTAAATGATCATGAATTATTGCCGATTTTGCTTATGTCTGATCGGCGGAGAAGCAGTTTGATAGAGTGTACCTCAGAGTGAGTTGACCCCTAACTTAGGCCTTCAGCCTCGGTCAACCAATACCTGACCAGGTCTGTATTATAAGTCACGAGTAGACCTAAATCAAAATCAATAACTGTATATTATTTAATATAACATTGTAGTTATATAGAGCTTCAGCACCTTGACCTAACTCTTCTCTTCAACAGATACATACATGTTTATATATAAATGTGAGAGTATAAGTAGAATATTCGGCTGATACAAAATCTACCTCTCCTCTTTAACAGACTACCAGTAGAATAAACATGAATTTATACTTACCAAATCATTTATGCTTTCAGTACCAGCAATACTGCTAAATTTTTTCATAGTCTCATAGGCAATGCAATATCTTGCCATCAGTCTACCAGCCTCTGAAAAGTGGATACTACATTGAGTATGTAATTTCAATTCAACTTACATGTTAATCAAGTTTATAAAAATTTTATCAAATACCTGAGTACATAAAATATATAAATAGTCTAAGAGTTTTCACATAAGATATGTAACACTTAAACGCTTTTCAAAAATAGAGAACATCTGCAAAAAATCTTTGAACCTGAAATCAATAGGCCTTTTTCTCCCTGCACAAAACAATTTTACATCAAATGTTTCATTCTTTGAAGTATTCAATAAGTAAGCACAACAGTGTATCACCTGTAGGTTTGACATCTATAGACTCCTCATCCATGGTAATAAGATGTAGGCTGTTCAGTTGATTAAGACATCTCATACACAAGTCTAAAAAACAAATCATATACTAGGAGCACTGCTGACAAAAAAAATTGATACTTCATGCTGAATGAAAGTCTGTATACTACATAAATGTAGTATTACATTCTTTTACCCGACAATATACATGTGCTATAGTAAATAAATAATCATGCCTATTTCATAATCTAAGACAGCAATGTATAAAGTATGTGTGAATTTCATAAAGAAAGACAACTACATGTACATGTATACAAGCATATACCTTGCAGCTTCCTTTCTATTTCTTCCTTTTCACAGTCAGGTGGCATTCCTGAAATATCTTTCATATATTTGCAATCATCATCATTAGAAAATATCTGGTACATTAGAAAAATTCTATATATCATATGAAAAACTGAGAGTTTTTTTTTTTTTTTTTCATGTAAAGAATGAAAAGTTATTATTTATGATTTTGATGTTCAATGAACATGATGAAGACCATTAATTTTGTGACAAAGTAGCAATTTTAGGAATACTGTAGGTTCCACACAACCACACTTACGTAAGAAAATTACGTCAAAGTATAAATTTATTTGTTACACAATAACTCGAGTGTAAATTGTTTTATAACATTACAGTAAATGTTTAAGAAATAACAACTAGCTAGCTGTGGTTTATTGTCCAGTAATTCCACAAGTCGCATGAACCAATCAGATAATTTGATTGGTTCATGTGACGAGTGGAACAACTGGACAATGAATCACGACTAGCTAGTTGTTATTTCTATTCTAATATAGCACGTGAATGGACAGAGCATAGCGCACTGGAAGTTTAATGTTGGAGATTTTACACCAGGCGAGTTCTATGGTACATATAGGGAGAAAATTTCAAGTCATATTAGAATCAATAATAATACATGTACAACCATAATGTCGAGGATTCTTCATAATCCTAATGTACAGGAACGTGTATCTGATCCACTCCATGGCTATAGAGATGTCATTGATGGTGTGAAGTACAATCTCAGCATTAAGGTGCTCTATCAGGTTCTTATGTAAGCTATTAAGAAAACAAAACATTCACATAAGAATGAACTAGATTTTGTTACATTAGAATTTTTGAATCAGCATAAAATAACCCAAAATCTCAACAACTAAAAACGTGTATCCATAACTAAGGATAATGTTCCTTTCTTAATCATTTGTAAAACCTGTTTTATTTTACCAGAAAATGAATTGTTTTATATCATAAAATGATGGAAACATGCTATCTGTTTGAGGTTTGACATTGAGAATAATCCAGTTCTAAATCATTACTGCCCTATAATGGCTCTGTTTTACACCATTACCTGCTTTCTATCAGCTGAGTTCCATTCACCAAAGAGTCATATTTATACTGAAATGAAATTAAATGTTTAATGTGTATTATGTTGAAGGTGAAAACTTGTTTTACATTTCCTGACTTAAGGGAATGAACAAATCTAATATGGCTGTTCACATTTTCATAAACAGTATAATTGTATATTACTCCTACACAAAATTTAGGTCTACAACTTAGCCATATAAACATTACCTTTTCACTACCTTGACAGCTACAATTTCCCAACTTTTCGGACAAAAACAATTACATAAATTATTTTCAAGAGATAATGTTGAAGACTGAGCATCAAAACTGGTAAGAAATATACATGTATGTATAACTACAATTCTACAGAAAGGATCATAGTAATTGTTAGTTAGTATGATATTATTTGTTACTTTGTATATTGTGCATTTCTTCTTAATTTTGATAATTAAAATTCAAGCTAGTGTACCTTGTCTTGGCTCTTTGTCATGATGACTGCTGTGGCAGAAGTATCAAACTGAAAATAAACATACCAGAAAATATACATGTACAATGCATCTAACAAAAGTAAAGACTGCATACACATGTACATGTATAATGTAAGGCCATATAAAAAAAAAATCCTGGTTCTCAGACACCGCCGCGCGCTCAAAATTCCTCCCGATGAGACGTTTTTAACGTGGGAAGGGAAAAAATAGCCGCCGCCCGCCAGATTTCTCATGCTGATAAATATAATTTTCTATTAATAGAACAGGGATTTTTGTTCAAACAAAAAGTAGAAATGTCTGTTTCAGTACAGCGCTTTACGTTTTAACGGCGCTTGTCGGTTTTGTTAAGACTTTACACGACCAAGACGCTTAGGTGCTCTGACTTCTGCTTCTGTGGAGGGAAATACTGTACTTTGTTATTGTACACAAGATGCAAAATGGCGACCGGGGGGGGGGGGAGAGGAACGAGTGATTGTCAGCTTGAAGGTGAATTTTAAAGGCAACACAGTCGTGCCGTGGATTATATTGCCATTGGAATCAAACTATTCAGTGACACAGTTATGTGAGAAACTATTTTCGGGGGAATTATCTGAATAAAAAATTGTGCTTAAGTAGTTTTCGGGAAATAAAAACAAAAAATAAAAACCCTACCTACCTACCCATATTTTTTAGATCAATTATCTGAGAACCAGAAATTTTTTTTTTGCATGGCCTAATATACATACAGTATGTATCAATAAGTTAGATAACAACAAATTGATAAATGATTGCATTAAAAACAAAAGGACCCTTATGGCTTTGATGTAATGTTCAAATGAAAAAAAAAACATTATGACCAGTTGACATTGGGAAACAATAACTCATATTGTGAAATGAATAAATTAAAACAGGATATTTGCACTTTGTAAGGCATGAGGAATGTGAAATTGAGATTTCAGATGAGGGTAGAACTTGTCTTTAGCCATAAAGACCAACATTTTTATCCATAATCTTTCACATAACAGAAAGCCAAAACTTCGTTAAAATTAGCTAAATTCAAGTAAATAGTTACATATTAATTTCACTCTTAACCAAACACTAACCTGAGGTCTTCCAGCCCGTCCAATCATTTGTAGAATTTCTGAGTCAGAATAAGCCACATGTACTCCCATGTTGTAATGTACAGTTGACTTCACAATCACTAAATGGGCAGGCAAATTCACACCCATGGCAAGAGTACTGGTAGCAACTGAAAATCATGATAGAATACAGATGCTGTTAACAAAATTTTGTACAATCATAACATTGTAATTACATGCATTGTGAAACAAGACATGCAAGAGGTCAAAGAATGATCAAAATTACTAAACTATGATGATTAACATGTAAACCCTACCGAGAACTGACAGATTTCCTTCAGAAAATAAATCCTCCATGATTTTTCTGTCATGAATATCTAAACCTGCATGATGGTAGCCCACACCTTTCATTACCAGATCTGAAATCAAACACATAAAGGAAACATTCAATCGTTTCTGTTTCTTACTTGCTACTTACTCTATACTCTTGCTGGTTTGTAGAGGGAGTGTAATATCGTGTGACTAGAGATACATGTAACTGTATTTCTACCCTTTTAGATGATTCACTCAAAGAAACAAAAGGAATACATTGTGATGTAACAAACAAGAGCTGGTAATTGAGTTTGCACCATTTAACTTACTTGACTGAATTCTTGTTTAAGTATTTTGAATTTATGAGACTTCACATGTTTCTTACAGCCAGTTTTGTATAAAATGCATTTAAATATAAATTAATAAGAATTCTCGATGACATATTTCAGAAAATAAAAGAATGAGATTAGATTACGGATAAAATATGAGGATGTAATTAGACTTTCATGAGATTTATCCAAAAGGGACAGACAACTCTGTTACAAAAAGTTTAAGAAATGACTGCAATATTTCAGAGTGCATTTCAGATATACTGTACATCATCATGCTTAATATTAAAATTGTACCTACATAAATTTGAAATCATTGTTTTATAAAAGAACTTCTTAGCCTTAATGCAATAATTTAATCAAAAAAAGTTATTCAAAGTCTAAGAAGTTAAATTCAATTAATTTCATGAATTATGAAAAAGAATTTATCCAAAAGGGGCAAATAACTCTGTTTCAAGAAGTTAAGGGATTGACTGCAATTTTTAAGAGATACATGTACTTCTATTTCAAAGGACCAGAGCCACGAACGGCAATATCGGCCTAAAGTTTTCGTATATTTTCAAACACAGACAATGTTTCTAAATTATCAACAAAAGGAAAGGAGAACATTTTGTCTTTCGAAAACGTGCGAAGTTACGAGATTCCGGACATGTCTTAAGAAGATATAGAGCCCAAAACCAAGCCAGGATTGGCATTTCCGGTATTTTTGTGTGATATCATGAAATTTGATCGATAATTTCGTATAGGGCCGGACATTCTACCAAAAAAATAATTATATTTAAATATTCTTTGATTATACCTGTGATTATTTCGATGAAGATTTTTTTGGTAGAAGGTCCGGTCGTAGTCGAAAATTAAACTTTTATGAGTTCTCTGTTGGCACATTTCTTGACAAATTGTTCATCAAAGATGGTTAGAACGTCATGAAAAAGACTTCCCAGACGATGAAAATGAGAAGTTGTATTTCAAGATAGGTAGTAGATGATCTGTAAGCTTTTAAAATTATGTAAAATTTTATAAATTTGGCTGTTGATTACTTTTACACCTATTTCAAATTATTCCAATCCTTCAGAAAACTGCTCCATAGTATATAATGTTTGTGACGTCATTTATACCAATGACGTCATCAAAATTGACGTTTATGAATTTCCTGAAATGTCAAGTTGTGCACTCGAGTAGTTACGATACATATTTTCGTTATACTTAAATCTTTTGAACCACTCTATGTCTTCCCTGTATATATCGGCATGTATACACGTGATGCTAAGAGGAAAAAATAAGAGAATAATTTTAAAATCAGGCATATATAATGTATGTGGGATTTTGGGGGTTTCGGTTCATTTGTTTGTTATATATATGTATGTTATTTCCTAAAATGTTCCTAAAAAGGGAATAAAATATGTAAACAAAAAATTCATCGGCTTTCTACAATTATCCCATACGATAGTAAGAGAAATTAGAAGATAAGGGGTAGAAAACGTGATTGAAATAATGAGAATTCGAAACATAAAAGAAAAACGTTATATGAATGCAGCATAAAGAAGCAAAATAGATCGACACCCAGGAAGAAACATTTATGATCTAATTCTTTTAAAGAGGAGGTGGGGATTTTTGAAGACAAAAAATAAAAAAGATAGAAAACTTGAAATCAAATGATTAATTTGAAATAAATGATTGACGAACGATATCGAACCAGCGAATTTTGATTGAGGTTCAGACTATGCTGGATCAATTCTCTGTCCGTTTATTTTGATGTAATATAAAGTCCAGCGCCCAATATAATGGATAACGGGATAGGAGACCGTGATATAATAGCGAGCGGAGCTCGCTGCAAAGACCCAAAGGGCCTTTGCGAGCGAAGCTCGCCCTTATGGTAACGCGTATACACATATCTTATTGAGAAAATATGCTGAATCAAAGAATGAGAATGTACTACTATGCTTTCAAAAACTTTCGTCCCCTCGCAGACAGAGTTGCTGCGGAGATGCTGGATATTGCCATTTAAATTTTTTTTTCGACTCCAAGTAGACGTATATGTTATACTCAATTTTTGTTTAAAAGTTAAATTTATTGAAAATATTTTTCGTAAATCAGGTAACGATAAAGCATCAACAATGCGGCGTAACCACGGGAAATCCGACATTTCCTGTTTTAAACGAGACGTTTCGCTCTGATTGCTTTTCTCGTCTCGGTGGTTTCGTACTGTCAGAAGTCGGAATATGTTTGTTTTTTCTTTTGTTCTTAAGTAATTTATTTTCAGCTAGCCTATATAAACATTATTATTACAAAATAAAAATGAATTATAAAGAACCATATTTTTAAAGAACCATATTTTTAAGCCCCCCCCCCCTTAAAATGTTCATCTGCTGGGCTAGATCAATTTTACAAATGCTTCCGTGTTTCCATTCGCCTTATACTACCTTTTTTGGCAATCATCAAATAGAAAGTTTTGTAGGATAAGATAAACCATCATAGTCAAAATAAAAAAAGAAAGATCTTTTTTTTTATTTTATATAATCCTATCTATTATCTCTCCGATCGCACAAAAAGGCTTTGCCTTGATTCATATTAATTTATTCAAAGATACCATTTTCCTGAAAATAAATTTGATTGAAAACGTAAAATTATTCCGACGGGTCTGGGTTGAGAAAAAAAAAGACACATAGAAAGTTTTATTTGAAAATATGCAGTAACGACCATAATATTGTCGAATTTGTAAAATTAACTCTCCATATACCTCCGTTATAAAAACACAATACATTGTAGGTGGCGCCAGCGAAATGAATAAGAGCTGCGTTGACGTTTTCAAACGGCTATAGCAGTAAATGTATGCGTTAGATTCGCCTGAAAATTTGAATTTATACAAATGAGAACGTAAACTTTCATATGAAAAGAAAGATTTTGCATTTAAAGATTTTGTAAAATTAATTAATTTTCAAGGACACCGTTCTGTTATAAAAGCTTTATCATCTGAAGTTCTGAAAACAAAAATCACATCAAATGTTGACCGCAAAAAGGGGAGAGTCTAGAACATGCTCCCCCCTTCTCGCCCTGGCCTTATCCCTCCCTTTAGATTCGCCAATCATCCGATATTGCAAAAATGTGAGAAAAAATTTTGATTCTTAAAAAGTACGCGAACGCTGCAATTCATAACATTCGAACATTAATCATCTTTGCTACAGTCCATCGATCCAGAAATGAATAATGTTGTGCATCTATGACATCGTTTTGTCACATTCATGGTACTGTTCTGGCAGATTTGGATCAGTGGTTTTCTTATTCGTGTAACGTACCTAAGTTTTCATTCCTCTAAGCGCGAATCATTACGTACATGTATTCGTATTCCATACCTCGATCTCTATCTTGATCACATTAATACACGCTGTATTATTGTAACGATAGTCGCAGCCATCGTCGCTATCGTCTCTAAAATATCCAACTCGCCGACTATCGATTCTATCTCTGAGAATCGATTAATCGGAGTGAATAGATCTACACCTCTTTGAAAAATGTTTTCTCTTCACACAAAATGACACTAAAAATGTATCAGAATGGGAGTCATGGCAACGGATTCTAGTTTAGTTATGGAACGATTATCGCTGACGATCGATTGTCGGTCGTTGAATGGCCAGCGATGAACATTACTAATCGATGTTGAAAATCAAACGCGATTGTCGCCGACATCGCTGATTACCGGATTGTCCGATTTAGTATCTTGGTTTTGATAAATTCGTGCATTTCCCTTTTATACTATTATTTTTTTCCTTGTACTTCAAAGTACATACTAGTGTATGACATTTTCTGTTGCATGGTATTCAAGAAAAAGAAGCTTGAACGAATTGATAGGGTATTCATAGTAGTTGTGATCGAAAGTGCTTTACTCAATAAAACAATCTTATTCAAAGAAATAATGATTTGGTGTTTATTTCAATTCATTGTTGGTTGCAAAATGAAGAAAAGAAATGTTTTGAATTTTCCGATTATAGTAATAATGGGTTATGCCCATCCGATTATTTCCGCTTATCGATTATGATTTAACATCCGATTGCCCAACACTTATACTAGTACTAGCACATACATGTGAGAAGAGTCACACGTATTTCTCTAATCAATAATTATATATGTCATGATAAGAACGGGAGCATGAAAAGTAATTTAAAATACGAAATATTCAAAATGCAACCATCGTTTTTTCTCTATGTTCAAAGTCCGCTACCATTGACCCGAATGGGACCCTTCGTTTTTATGTTAGAAATATCCCGCCCCCTAATTCCTGTATCCGCCTCAACCTCTGCAAAATGGTATTACACACTGATTTAAAAACAAAAATCATGCAATGAATTAAGATATTATTTTTATCATTTTTTCAGCTCGAGTTTTATCTGTACTTATTTATATTGAGTCATTGACTCATATGCACCGAAGTGTACGGAAGGGGTTTTCACTATCTCTGTCTAGTCCAGCAACTGAAATTGGATTAAAACTGATACGTGTAATTTGAGCCTACTAGTTTATAGGAACAAATTTGAAGTACTTATAGATGTCAAATTGAGTCACATCAATGTTCATCTTCATACATCGCTGACAGTGGTGTATCTGCGGCAAAATTAAGTGGATGCTTTAATTATCTAGATCTGCAGCAGATATAGAACCGTGTTTTGATGTTGTACAGGGGTATTCATTTTTGATTGGAGATATTCTGACAACTTTATTACGAGAAAATCTTTGAATTTAACGGTATTTCAGAAATTTTCGGAAAAAATGAAGAAGCATACATGGTATTCCTTTGTCTGATCTGATACAGCCGAACACTCTTCTAGGACAGTTTGAACGTATCGGATCCGTGATTCACGAAGATGGTAAACATGAAGTCTTTCTTTGTTTTTTTTTCATATAATCATAAATAATGACATCAATTTCTTGTGGATCGATGCAGCTTACATCTTACGCAATTTAAACGAACACAAAAAGTAAAAGTATTACATTGAAGACATGCATACTGTAGTTCCAGGACGAACATTTTCAGCCTGTGATTTCGAGCAAAGGCAAAACAAACACGGATTGTACATAATAGATTGTACACATATTGTATTTATAGAAATTTTCAAAATATGTTTCCTTTAAATTAATATTTCACACATTTTCTCAATGTAGAAATATCTCTTATCATTTCTAATACTTAGTAATTCATGGTACTTGTCCTGACATTATGCGACGTCATATGTGAAAATGACGTCAAATGACGTCGAAAACGATATACCATACCCTCAATTCACATTAAAATATTTTGCTTCAGCAAGGTCGTAAATCACAAAGTTGGCCAGTTCTGAAGTGCTGAAATATGGTATTATCAAAATATAAAAGATGAACGTTGTGGCAAATTAGGCCGATTTTGCCGTTCGTGGCTCTGGTCCTTTCAGATTTAAATTGCAAGTACATACATGTACATTTGAAATCATCTTTTCTGCCAATACAGAAGCATAAAAATGTAGTTCAAGTAATAATTAGCTTTGCCTGGTGCATTGTACAATATTAACTTATCTACTTGTACAATGTACATGTATATTTATTACTTACCTCTTAG
This sequence comes from Pinctada imbricata, assembly GCA_033119305.1. Classification (NCBI taxonomy): domain Eukaryota; kingdom Metazoa; phylum Mollusca; class Bivalvia; order Pterioida; family Pteriidae; genus Pinctada; species Pinctada imbricata. The sequence goes on along the minus strand of VSWD01000008.1, from coordinate 55,309,416 downwards.
TTTGTTGTCTTTCAGCATATTAGCATTGGTCAGTAGTATCTGCCTCTGATCTGTAGACCTGACATACATACCATTGGAATCTTTCACCAAGATTTCTGCTGCCTGCTGTGTGCTTTTTCTTGTGGAACAGAACTGAAATACATGAATACACCGAGGACATTAATTTTTCAAGTCATTTTTCCCCCTTTTCTTTACAACAAGTAAGTAATTTGTGCCAATTTTCATTGCATCTGTAGACAGTTTTCTATCAAGTGTACCTCAGAGTGAATAACTCTAATGAGGTATATTCAGTTTTTGCTCGAATCATGTAATCAGACATCCCACTTAATATCTTTCAACCTACAAAATCACTTAGGTTCTCAATATGTTTGTTTAGAAACATTTCAAATTATTCAATAAAGGCAGTCATTGATTTTTCTTGACTATTCCTTATTGTCAGGTATTCTTTGAACTTAATCTTTACCCTAGTTCAACCAATACCAACTTTGGTCCATAAAGTTATGAATAAACTTCATACTATTGTACAATTTTATAAATTATCTTCTTTTACCAATACATGTGTATAATTGAAATAGGACACTCTAAAATGTTTACTTACCACTAGAGTTGGTTTACGCTCTGAGTATGTATTGATGATCCCCATCAGTCTATAACTCAAGGTCAGGTCAAATCTAAACTCTGAGCCTTTATTTTCATTGTATGGAAACCCTAAAATAACCTTCCGAAGCACCACAGGCCTATAGCTCTCATCTAACCTACAATTCAGGTTCCATCAAGATGATGATGAAGTACATGTTTAATAAGAATTTTGTCATGGCAGATATACACATGAATTTATTATCATTAATGAGTTCTCTTACTCTTAGCCATTAGAGTTTGTTCAATAAATAACCTTGATATGATCATTGTTGTTAATTTTCAGTCAGGATTTTCAGAGAAATGTCTAATAAAACTCATACTTAAAATGTGTTGCAGGATTTTCTCCATCTCCTAACCAGTGTGCAACCTGTAAGAAAAAAAAAACAAAGAGATACAGGAAATATGTAAAATGAAATAACACGAAGGGGGGCCTCTGCAGTATATGTTACTTATCAATAATACTTCATCATAATTCAGGATTGTGAATAAGTTAGCAAATATCTGAGACCACAGTCACAATTTCTTCAGTATTATTGTTATTATCATTAAGAAGTAAACGAAAAAGTTCCTCAATTCCACGTACATGTTCTCACAATTCCTTTTAAATTACCTGGCAATTCTATATCAATTGATAGAGTAGTACCGCTAGCTTTTTCCTCGCGGCGATTACACGTGACCACTGAAGCGTTTTAAGCATTCTGTCATGTGATTTTCATATTTAAAGAAAAATAAATGGTTGTTTTGGAAAAATTTACTTCAACATGTTCATTATATATGAATTAAAACACAGAAATGACTTTAGTTGAATAAAAAATCATAAAGAACATTCTGAAATATTGAAAACTGCAACCCCTATTTTTTCGGGGGGGGGGGGGGGGGGGGGGGGGGGTGTTGAGATGCAGACCTGTCTATTTTTACAATTTTTGACCTACAAATACGCTCTACGCTTTTGCTGCTAATTTTTATACCTAAAACATATTTCCAATAAGCATTACTTTTAGAAATATAGAAATATTTTAAACAAAATAGTATATAATATTCGTTGTTACTTGAATTGCGTAAATTGTATTTTAAAAAATGTCAAAGTAGGGAAAAGACGATGTTTTTTATCTCAGCATTGCAATCAATTGTTTTTACTATACTTTAAGATACAGTGTCCCTGAAAATACATTTTATTGAAAACGTAAAATTTATTCCAAAGGGTCTAGAAAGAGGGAAAAAGGAGCCATAAAAAGTTTTATTTGAAAAAATGCAGTAAGGACCCTACTATTGTCGAATTTTTAATTATTAAATCTCCATATACCTCTATTGTAAAAACTCAATACATTGTAGGTGGCGCCAGTGAAATGAATTAGAAATGCGCACCCCAAATTCAAAAAAAAAAAAAAAAATTACGTTTTTAAAGGTCTGTAACTGCGAATGTATGCGTTAGATTCACCTGAAATTTGAATTTATACAAATGAGAATGTATACTTTCGTATGAAAAGAAACATTTTGCATTCCAAAATGTTTGTAAAATTAATTAATTTTCAGGGACACCGTCCCTTTAAGTTTCCTTAATTACACTTTCTTAAACAAAATTTTACACTTTTTGGTAAGAAACAGTTACTGGGATGTCTGGAGAAGAATCCAAATATCCATATTTTCCCGTGTCCATACTTTATTCATTATTGAATGTACGTGTGCTATTGATTTCGTACATGGAAAGAGGGTCCGTGATTTACTGAAAAAATATATACATATAAAAGAAAGTTGTCTGAAAATAGAGAATATCGATTCACATTTTATAGTTCCTATGACGTTCCCATAGATAGAGGGGGATGCATGCCCCCCCCCCCTCCGATACACAAGTCTGAAACCCCCCCCCCCCCCACCACCACCACCACCACCACCATCCACCCATTTCCCCGCTACAAATTTTCTACAACCTGTCCTTGGATAATCACCATGGTTATCAAAAGAAAGATTCTTTAATTTATCAATTAAATTTAACCAGAACTACCACTAGGTAAAGGTACGGTTTGAATACCCGTTATATGTAATGCTTCAGTGGTCACGTGTAATCGCCGTGAGGAAAAAACTAGCGGTACTATTCTATCAATTGATATAGTTTTACCAGGTAATTTAGAAGGAATTGTGAGAACATGTACGTGGAATTGAGGAACTTTTTCGTTTACTTCTTAATGATAATAACAATAATACTAAGCAAAAGACTTCCTCTCAAGTATTACATGCACAAAACTCAATCAAGGCACTTTCCTGAGATTGGTAAAGAAGGATCTAGATTTAAAACTGAGAGCCACAGTTAGAAAAACAAATTTTGTAAAAAGAGAAAAAAAGTGAATAATATAAATCTGAACCTCTAACAGCTCAAAGCAGTCAATGTGGTTCAAGGTTATGTTTATCTTATGGACATTTGAACAGATAATACATTCTTCAATGGTTGACAATAATAAGTTTGACTTGACATCATACATCAATAATATTAGGGATGGTGGCAGAGACTGCTATAAATCTGAGCTGTGGATTGGGACTGTTCGACATGGATCTGGAGAGAGCTTGTTGTATGGTCTTCATCCTGGATACTACAGCCTCTATAGTAGAACCTCTTGTACTGTCATTCAGCATGTGAATCTTAAATATGAAGAGAAAGAGCCAAATAGTCAAAGGTACACATCCTTTACATGACAACTCTGCTTACGTATACAGATTGGTATAACAGTAAATAACAACCAAATGAAAATCAAAGCACTAAAGGTACTGAGTGCGAATAGCCAGAATAATATCACTTATAATGTATGACAAAATATTGTGTTTTCAAAGTTATATTTGTTCCTGAACACCTTCGTAGGCCAGTTTATGGACGTATAAAGACAGAACTAAAATGCAAATGCATAATGTTCTCGTAATGAATTGAAAGATGATGTCTGACAGTTAACATGAAAATTAAATAACATCACATTAAATCTACCCCCTCCCCCTAAAAATACAACAATCCAATATGACTATCGATTGATGATTCCATATACAAGCAAAGAAGACGAATCTTATTTTCTAATTTGATCCCCACTCTCTCTTTAACCTTTCATGTTCAATGTTAGGTGTGTCCTAAGAATTTGAAGGAAAATTCACTTCTTTTTTAGTATATAAAAACATGACACATCCTAAAACGGGAATGTTTTGATCTTTTATTTTTCATAATTGTTAATATCATATTTCACGATGGAAGTTCCTAATTTTTCCGTCGTATACAGATTTTATTTTGTGAAGCGGGGCAAAATAAGCCTACTTGAAGTTAGTTTTACGTTTCAATGATTCGATCAACTTAATATGTTTATCAATAGCACCGTTTCATTTATATATTGTCCACTAAAACAGATAATCACCTGGTAATGGAAAGGGGTTTCCAACATACAGCCTGTGTTCGTCTCAGCACATACAGATGCAATTTTTTTTATTAGATCGTGCATGTACATAACACGACAGCTCGATTCATATAGATAATTCATTGATTCAGACAGTGATCAGACTTTATACCGATCGATCATGACGCTGACGCAGTCCCAAGGTACATGTAAACAGAGTAACATCGTTTATACATACTCAGTAGACGGGGCTCCCATGAGTGAAGAAATCAGGCAATGGCTATGTGCTATTCGCACAAAAATAGTAGAATTTTGCAAATTTGTATCAAGATAAATCCAATTAAAAATTTATATTTCTTCATACAATTGAGTATCATTGCACAAATTCCATTATGTTGAACATGTAAAAAGTATTTTACTACAATAACTTTAAGATTGTGCCAAATTATAATTGTTTGAACTGACCTCATCTACAAGAAATAAGCTGACAGATTGCACCAGGAATTTGTTGTCCCTCCATTTCCTTGTCATGCTATCCCACTTCTCCTATTAATGCAAACATGTCTTATATTTATTTAAAATAATGCATGAGTAACAAGAAGCATTTGTTAAACACTATGCTTCAGTTAGGTGTTTTTTTTTCAGCCAGGTTTGTATAACTCAAAGTTCAAGGTCACTATGTCAAAGTTCAACATGTAAAATGGGAGTTCTTGCCACAATTAATGCATATGTGAAATATCTCTATTTGCTACAACTCAAATGTAATAGCCAAGGACAGAGCTTTTTGTTAGATTTCTCATAATTTAGTGGTAATGTAAGTCAAGGTCTTAAGGTCAAACATCATTATATCAATATAATCATTTTTATATATATAAGAAGGACACCCTTGAAACAGAATTGTTTTTCCTAAAGGAAGACATTATTGAAAATATATAAATCTAAATAATGATAGAGATATTATCATTTCTGTAATTTACAGTAAATGCATTTTCCTAATAGTACATGTAGCTTAAACTTAACAGTCCATATCACTATGTCAAAGGTCAAGAATTATTAAATGAAAAATTTCATGAACACAAGGGGCAGATTCAATTAGGTCCAAAGTCATAGCCAAGTTAATGACAAGGAGATGAGGCAAAAACAATACATGCATGTCTCTTATATTTTTCACTGTAGCATTAATACATATCAGTTTTGTATCAAATTTTATATGTAGGTATGTATATCCTTCTCTTTTATCTTGAAAAAAAACCTTTTAAACTTGTTACATTAATTAGTAGGTCCTCAATATAATAAACCCTGATTGCATGTTATGAATTTTGATGTTCTTATAAACTCATCAAGTACTAACAGGTGTTGTAAATATCATGTTGACATCCTGTAATTGATTATAATCATCAATGTCAGAGTCGCCTGTCAACTCCTGACATTTCATCCCATAACACGTAAACTTCTGCTGCCAGTCTACAAATCTCTCCCTGCAAAGTGCTTTAATTGGTGCCACTGAAATATTAGAAACATATTACCTAAAAGAATTCAAACATGATTGTATCAATTTAGCATATTATAGAATATTAAACTAGATTTTGTTGAATTGAATAAAGCTTATGATAATATATATAATGTGAACGAAACCTCAACACACATCAGAAAAGCGAATTCAGTGAAAAAATGGTTATTTCAATAGCTGGACCAAGTATTTACATGAATGAAATCCGAAAACACATGTATAATAAAATATCACGAGTTGATGACAAGTATATATACTCACTGTAAACAACCTTGTAATTATTCTGCATTTGAGTAACTTCCAATTTCATTATCATTCTGATGATGGCAAGTTCAAAGATAACTGTTTTACCAGCCCCAGTGGGAGCACAAAGCACAACTGGCTTATCTGAGTAAAAAACCTGGAAAAAAGGCAAAAAGATGCAAACAGTAACACTTATGAGCAAATAACAAGAAACACCTTTTTCAAGTGGAAATACAATGAATTGAAAGGAGTAGATGTGGTAACTTGCCAATTATCAGTCCCATTCTTTGAATTGTTAAGATTTTTGTGATTTTCAATGTAAGGAAGTCAAATGTATGGTACTTTGAAAAATGTTACAACACATCATTTCTACAGTTCAACACTAAATAGTGAAACATTTCTAAGTATTTCTAAAGAATAAGTACATGCATCTACAGAAAACCTTGACTATTTTGTGTAACTGTGAATAAAATAAAAACCCTCAATTCAATAGCAACTATATGCATGTAGGTAGAAGTGCCCTTATTGATAATTATTAATATACATGTAGAGGGATTTTTCAAGTCCATTCCCAACACCAAAATGGCCTGTTTTTTCCCAATTTATGGACAAAATTTCCCAATTTGAACCTCAATTTTTTTTTTAAAGTTTTCTTCATTAAAGGGCAAAATTATGACTACTGAAATACATTTGTACCTACCGTAGCAGAAATACAACAATTTAAACTGGTCAGAAATCTACATGTAATTTCTGGTATTAAGAAAAAATTAAACTGTTGGAAATTCCCAATTTCATGTAAACGCTGTGATTTTCCCAATTTTACTGGACCCTGGACCCAAAGTAAAATACCCTGAAAGATCCCTGATGTATATGCACCAAAACACTCACCTCATCAAATACTTTTGATTGGACAACATTGAAAAATGGAAAACTAAAAACAGGTCTGTATTTTTCTGCTACAATACTGTTAAGGAAGTATATGTATTTCAATTGCTGAAACAATTTATTTCAACAATGAAAAGACAAATAAAACCGTAATCTGTACCCTTATAGCACCACTGAGTATCTAATATTGATGATCACAAAGGATACGTAGCTCTGTCACAGACTTCAGCTTTACTCCTTCATGAATTCCATGTTGCACTAAACAAATTACGAAAATTAAAAAAATATAAACTTATACTTAATCATACATATTGGCAATAGAACAAAAATCCACATTTGTTTTGAAGGACCATTGTACTAACTATTTAATTATTTTTTTTCATTTGTCTACCACACTGAATGCAATCAACAGTATTAAAATACCTAATATCAGGAAGAACCATCTCTATAAACCCATTCCATAGTGGCGGATTTAGGGGGGTGCGGAGAGGTCCCCCCCCCCAGGCACCGACCCAAAATTTTCAAAAAACAGGTATATTTTGGCCTATTTCTAGAAAAAATTGCCAAAATTCACCCCTTGACCCCTGGCAAAGTGGGTGCTAGATCTGCCACTATTCAATGTAACATCATTAATGCTGGTCTTAGTATAACAGTTTCTAGTATGTCACATGTTGATGAACACTTACAAACAAGTGGAGACGGAGTATAACCCCTTGTATTGGTCGCCTGATCTGAGGCTGGAGTTTCCCACATGTGTAAATCTCCAAGATTTTTTCTGGGTGTCTTAGATTCAAGTGCCTTTTCATTCTGGCGATCTAGCTTATTGGCTGTATCTAAATCAAAGAAATAGTGACAAAAGATTAATTCTTCTGATTTACATTAAAATACTAGAAGTGTACATATTGTATTTTTTAAATACATTTTTTTACCAAATAATTTTATGAAAAATACATACTACTCTGATATTTAACAATGCATGGCAAAACAAGCAAAGAGTAGCATTTATACTTTTTATTCCAGACAAATCAACAAAATTATAATAGAAAACTGTGCTTGATCTGAGGCTAATCTGTTCTAAGTCTCTGCTTACATTGAAACATCAATATATATTTTAGAATGATTGCCACATGATTGAGTAAACTAGCTGACAGTGATTTTTCAGAATAGATGGGGGTGGAGGGTTTTCTGCTTGAATCCTTGCCAAGGTTCTGCTTATGTTTTATACTTCAAGCCAAAATGTCTGGTAAATGGAGAGTTGGTATCAATAATAATGCTTCACATCAATAATTGTGCTGTCCTATACATGTATGCTGTGACAGTTTATATCAGTACAAATGAATTAGTTAAAGGATTAATGATTTATGCATTCTCTCATCTCCTTTTTAAATTATGATATACATGTATTTGTACAAACTCTTGAGCACCTGTTAATTTGACTTTCTTTGTGTCCTGGTGTATGATCTTTTGGAGTGGAGGATGGAACAACTGCCTCTTCTTTACTGGACATAATTTCTGAGTGACAGGAGTACTAGTTTGTCTGAATAGGAGCAGAACAATACAGTAAAGTAGCTGACAAAACATCAAAGCTTTCAAATTATAATTAATTGAGAAAATCTGCCAAACGATACATCTTTCATTTGTGTTGTGATTCAATGTCATTCAATGTCTGAAGTGTCAATTTCTTTTATAGAAATTATATTTTTCAACTACAGTGGATTCCACTTAGTATTTTACTATCGCGGGTCATTCGTTTTATTGAATTAACTATCTCTTCACCAGACCATTTCCTATCTATTCTATATCAAAATTCCTATTCAGTAACACAAAATCACTTGAAGATACATAATTTAATTAAAATCTTGAAAACTCATTTCACCCACAATGTTTATCCATCTACCACATTATTAACTTAACCTTTCACTTACACTTTGGTTCAAGGTCAAAATACATAGGCACATAAGAATTGTTTCCGCCATGTATGGTCAAAGGTTGAAAAGTTAACAAGCACATGGAGTCTGATTGTAATTATTACTGTGATGGTTCAGGTATCGTGCCCGGTTAGCTCAGTCGGTAAGAGCGTCTGCCCTGTAAGCAGAAGGTCTCAGGTTCGATTCCTGGACCGGCCACATTTTCCATTCCGCCTTGCCAGAGTATTTGGTACTGCTGTGAGAGTGAACCTCATGAGTTGCTTGTGGTTTAGGGCAACTATGGGGAAGAACCAGCCCGGATTTATTTGTCTTTCTTTGTGAGGTTTCTGGTTAACAACTTTGGGAAACCTCAAAATTTGGCAGGGTGGAGTGTGATGGTTCGGGTATCGTGCCCCGTTAGCTCAGTTGGTAAGAGCGTATGCCCTGTAAGCAGAAGGTCTCGGCTTCCATTCCCGGACCGGCCACATTTTCCATTCCGCCTGTCACATTACTAAACTAAGTAAGATGGACAGACAGATATCTTTATAGTCTACATATTGCCATAATTGTGGATATGACAGCTGTATAAAAACTTTAAAAATCAGAGCAACATCTCAGAGCACCTATATACACATACCACTGAGTACCTCTTTAATCTAGAGCTGAGTATGTACCTTTACCATCTTAAAGGGGAATTATATTCATTCTAAGTATAAAATTGGACTTTTGGCATCTATTTCAGTTCTCCAATTAAAGGGAGAGTTCTTGAAAACTTAAATGGAATGTCGGACATTTCAGGACTTAGATCAGACCAGATAAAAGATATTAAACCGAGTTTTTATAAAACGAAACAATTTTCTATCGGCATATCCGATAAAACCCATTAATACAGTACTTCACAGGAACTCTGACAGGGGTATTAACAAAAATGTTGACACTCAAATGTAAAAAGATACAAACCGTAATGCTTCATTATCACTGGCCGCACCGTTGATTTTATCTAATGTTTGTGACAAATTCCCAGTAGAAATCTGAGAAGATCCAAATCCAAAGGAAACATCCTCTTCCAGGGAAGGATAATTACAATCTCCAGGTGCTGTTGGAATCTGAGAAAATAATCCTCTATAGGGTGCACAGACTTGTGAAAAAGTTCTATCTGGTGCCTCAGGAATTTGTGAGAACATGATTTACTCAGAAACAAATATATGCAGGCCTACAGCATACAGCCATTGCAAGAGAAAAGTGCAACTAGTCCATCTACAAAAAAATTTTAATCATTATATAATTTCAGGTTTTCTTGAATTAATGAAAGATGACTATCAGTATCTTTTAACATGTTTAAATGATTTTGAATAAAATAAAATCAATTTTCGAAGCTCATTACTAATATCAAAACCAAAATTTTGCGTATTAGAGTTGCTTAATTGTACCATCTTTGCACCCTTTACTTGAACCTTACCGTAGCATCAAGCGCAGGGTTGGGAAATTATTTTAAGTTAGGGAGAACCAACCACATCATATCGAATTTCAGTACTACAATGTATTTTGATAATAATTTTTACACACACATTTCTGGAAACGATTTCATGACAATAGAAGAAAACAATTTGTTTCAAAAATATTCCAGTTTATCTCATTGACAATTTATACTAATTGACAATCTTAAATTCAATTAGTGTCCAGTAAAACTCAAATATGGATGTAATTGATATGAATTATGATGCATATCAAACATTTTTGTCTCAATACAATACATGTACATGTACTTTTTGATATTATAAATGTTGTCTTACGTTATTTAAACTTATGTGGTGCTGTTTATCCATATTTATCCAAAAATTATGAATGATAAGAATATTATATTGCTTTTATGAATATGCAGATTTTAGTTGTGAAGAAGGATCTTTTATTTTAATTTCAGTATTTTTATTTAGCCATGTAAGTCTTGACATTATTGACATTGAATTAGATAACAGTTTTATCTGCTTTGTTTTTTTCCAAGTAATCATTTTGCATTAGATATCAATAATTATGCTCATTGTTTTATCTTTATCTATTATTTTTCAACCAAACCCAAAATTTTGAAATTTGAAACGAACACCCTATATCAAGCAAATGCGCAAATGTCGTGGTTTACTGAAAAAAATATACATGGACCATCTGAAAACATAGGAACTTACTACCCAATGTAGACATTTTATTTTTCCATACTCAGGTCAGGACCTATACACATTATTGCAATTTACTTTGTATATCTCTGCTAATTGTCGACATAAGAATTAAATTTTTTCACAAAATAGCATACACAATATCTAATTATTTCATAACCTGCAAATACTGAATTTAAAGAATAAGATTGATTTGTTTGATAATGAGTAAATAGAAATGTATAATAAATTATCCCCAGCCCCTAAAATCAGAGAAAGGGTAAGGTAATTCATTTCAACATTCCATGACTTAACTTAAAGGACGATTGAAAATTTTTGTATGAATTTTTCAAAACTTAATCATAAAAGCTTAAGATTAATAAATTTAAAATAAAGCTACAGATTAAATTTTGTTGGAAAACATAAGGATGTGTGAAGGGGGTGTTTGCGACATCGCAGTGTTTTTTTAACACACTTGATTGATCAAACTCCTGTGGTTAATGCAAATTTCCTTTGATTACTTATAAGGTCAACATACAGAGATAATGACTATTTGGAAAATTAATCTAAGACGGCTGAATAAATCTCCAAAACACAGTAGGGACTAGTAGGGTGGATGTATGAAGGGGTGTTTGCGTCTCAGGCTGCAGTGTTTTTACACACTCGATATCAAAAAATTCCTCTGGTAACGCAAATTTCCTTTGATTACTTATAAGGTCAACCTACATGTACAGAGATCATGATTATTTGGAAAATACCCGATACAGCTGAATAAATCTCCCAAATTCAGTAGGGACTAGTAGGGTGCTCTAAACAGGACAGGGGTCCCTCTATTTGGCACTTATGATAAACTTTTCCCAACACCAATTTCTTCATTTACGATTAAAATACATGAAACACAAAGACTTCCTTAATTGTATCATGAAACAAATGGCTCAACTTAAGTATACTGGTACTGGTGTCAGAACACCCGAGTTAGGGCCGACTACTGTACCTTTTTACTATCATCTAGACGGAGAAATTTACTGTTATGAAGGCAGAAATTATTTAGTTTAACGTCACTTTGAATCATATACTGGTGTCAGAACTATTTCCGGACAGTAACAGTTTCCAGACAGTCGCCCTTTTCAAGTACTTTGAAGGAACTTATTTTCAAAATGTTGTTACAGTTTTGTAGATTTTTAAATGGAGAATTCAAATCATGAATCATATAAACAAAGTTTTGAATCTATCTTGCTTTCTCACACCACATTTTCGCTCCTTTCTACCTCGTTTGTCCCGCACCGGGGGAAGTCGCCGAGAACCATACTTTTTTAATCCATGTGATTTGAGGAGTTTCAGTTCTATTTCCAAGATTATTTTTACACATGCAGTCATTAATTTGAAGAAAAGACGAAGAAAACAATATTAAACCAGACTTGTCAGAATGACAACATAGCTCGCCGGTGGCAACCATATGTAAATTGCAACAACAACAATAAAAAAAGGTCTTATCACAAGGAACACACATGTGAAATATCAAAGCCCTATCACTTACCAATCAAAAAATATGGCCAAGGTTAAAGTTTTTCAAAAGTAGGTCAATCATCTCCAAGGTCAAGGTCACAAGGTCAAAAATTTTGGTATCCATGGAAACGTCTTGTCACAAGGAATACACATGTGAAATATCAAAGCCCTATCACTTACCATTCAAAAAATATGGCCAAGGTTAAAGTTTTTCAAAAGTAGGTCAATCATCTCCAAGGTCAAGGTCACAAGGTCAAAAATTTTGGTATCCATGGAAACGTCTTGTCACAAGGAATGCACATGTGAAATATGAAAGCCCAATCTGTATTGGTTTAAAAGTTATAAGCAAGGTTAAAGTTTTTGTGCACGTGCACGCAGACGCAGACGCCAACGCCGACACCAGGGGTATGACAATAGCTCTCTGGACATTCGTCCCGGCGAGCTAAAAATTATCCAGTTTTGGCTGAAAATTTTGATCGAGATTGACATATTTAAAATCAGGTGTCTGGAAACTGTTCAAGTCATTTGTGAAAAATGGCAAGAATATAGGGTCATAAAATCGGTCTAGAATTAAACCATATTTTCTTTCAACATGAATATAATCTGTGGGAGGGGCATAGCATTATTTCAGAGAAATTTGAATGTTTTCCATTTATGGACGGAGGAGTTATCCTCGAAAAACCTTCAAAATCGTCCGGAAACTCATGGTGATGCATACTGTTCCAACACCAGTTAATGCATCACCATGATCTTGTCATCATGCGGTAACATATGATTGTGATACACAATTGGCAGAATTATCATGGAAGGAATTGAAGCCCACTCACACACAAAAATAACCGAATAGGAATAAAGTACGCGAGACGTACGGGCTATCTATTGAAGCTTTAATCTTTCCCAAAACTCACTAGCCCGACGCCTGAGGCTAACAAATCTTTTTCTGGGCTAGTAGAAATTCTTTAAGAAACTTACTTGTCGGGTACATATTATCGCCGGGCACATATTATCGCCACTTCATTTATATCTCTGCATATTGTTGATGTAGGAATGTAATTTTTTCACCTTAACTACATCTCTGAAGTATGAAACAGTTTACAAAATTTCAAATAATTCCATAACCTGCAAATACTGAATTTTATGATAGAAAGTCGGTAAAGGACCTGTTAAGATAAGGGCCCTATTTAGCCCTTAATCTTGTGACTTATTTCTTCTTCATGGCGAATCGTATACAGAAAAACATTAGATCATTATTGAAATATAATGTATTTGCTGCTTGCAGACCTCTTACATGTTTTACATTTCGTTAAAGAAACCTTATTAAGATTCTAAAATTAAGGTCGAAAGAGGCTAAGGGGTGCACGGATAGAAAAACCGATAATATTGACAAAAAACGTAAAAATATTAGAATATTTTACCAAAAATGGATATATAAATTAAAAGACATCAAATATGTGTACATTGTGTATCAGAAATAGATTTCGAACATTCCATCTCCTTTAATCTGTAAATAATGCAATCCGGAACATAAAATACGGTCTCATTTTGTATTCAATGGCTAAGCCTATTAGCGCGAAATACACATTGGCGGAGAAATGAACAACATTCTTGCTTATTTCATTCCTAATTCTTGTATATTTCATTCAGTCATATTTAGGTTACATTTTTTGATGGATTAAAGAGGAAATAAAAGCCTACGCTCACGCAGCAAGATACGCCCTTTGGGATTTTTTTCACAACACCAAAAAATCTAAGTCCCATAACTCCATAAGGACAAATTGGATGAACCTAGCTTAAAATCGAAAGGCGGTTTCCTCTTCAAAGTCTGATCAAAATGTACAAATATCATGAAAATCTGTTGACACATATTCAAGTTATTGCGTTCCATGCACCTATATTTTGCCCTTAGCTTAACATGTATGTGCATATAACCCCCCTCCCCCATTACACATAATTTCTGGATTATGTGACAAAAAATTCAAGAACCCCTTATATATGTGAAAGAACATCCTTTCTACTTGAAGTATACAAAATTTCAAAACATTTCAACCAGAAATAGATTTTTAAATAATTTTTAACTATTTTAGTATATTTTCACTGTATTTTAAAATATCCAAGTCCCATAACTCTGTAACGACATATCGAATGAACCTGAAAATCGAAAGGTGGCTTCCTCTCCACAGTCCAATCAAAATGTATGAATATCATGAAAATCTGTTGACGCATATTCAAGTTATTGCGTTCCATGCGCCTATATTTTGCCCTTAGCTTAACATGTATGTGCATATAACCACCCCTCCCCCCTTCCTATTACACACAATATCTCGGTTATGCGACAAAAAAATTAAAAACACGTTACATATGTCAAAGAACATCCTTCCTACATGAAGTATACAAAATTTCAAAACATTTCGACCAGAAATAGATTTTTAAATAATTTTTAAATATTTTAGTATATTTTCACTGTATTTTAAAAATCTAAGTCCCATAACTCTGTAACGACAAATCGGATGAACCTGAAAATCGAAAGGCGGCTTCCTCTCCACAGTCTGATCACTATGTATAAATTTCATAAAAATCCGTTGACGCGTATTCAAGTTATTGCGTTCCATAGGCGGACGGACAGACGGACAGACGGACAGACGGACGGACGGACGGACGGACAGACGGACGGACTTCGCCATACCATAATACGTCCCGTCAAATGACGGGCGTATAAAAATTAGTCAAATGTGCTATATTTTATGGTCAAAAAGGTTAATTCTTAAAAAATGCACCCCCTTTCCATTTTTGGTTTTTCGTCTATGGGGTTGTGTTCCCCCCGGAGATACAGAACCCCACTTTGCCGAAAAAAATTGTATTATTGATATACATCTCCAGTAAAAGTGGCTTTCTGTATATCCGGGGGGAACAATGTTCAAAAAACTTTTCTGTATTCTATTGATTTCTATGAGAAAAAGAGAAGTTTTGACCCAAAAATTAGCAATAATATGCAAAACAGATAAAATTTTACTTCATATTCTGATGGTATGCAGTATAGGTATACATTTCACAAAAGAAGTTCTTGAAATTTCAATTATCAAAATTCCACTTTTACGGCTTATCTTAACACGACAATTGTGTAGCAAAAACTTGTCAGTCCGAATGATATGTGTGTGTGACACAAAAATAACCGAATAGGATTAGAAATAACGTGTGAGACGGGCGAAATATTGAAGCTAGCACTTTTAAACATCTCTGGATCTGCTGATAATTTACAATGTTTTACCCTTTAAAAATGCAGCTTCTGCAGACGATTTCTGAAACCGCACTCGATTCAACTTTTGAGTTGACAATTACACTTCCGGTCCGTTGAGTACGCGAGTAACACAGTTTTTGATGCTATGTTTTTATTTTAAAGGTATTTTTTTGCATTTTTTATTGTCGAAATATGATCACCATCCCTTGTTTTTTCCTAGAATGCATTAAGAAAGGAAGTTATTAATGTTAGCTCGAAATGTTTCTGTCACCGTACATCTGTACATTCTGTAGCTATAGCCATGAATATTTTCGTGCATGGGTCATTTCTTAAGAAAGTACTAAGATTTCAAAGGGCCATTTGCCTTCCCAAGCACTGCATATATGTAATGATCCTGTAAAGCAGAAGGTCAGATTCAATGAATTCCACCACGATCTTTTAAAGGGATTGGCCTTTCATGAGTTATCAGTCAGTGGCGGATTTAGAGGGGGGCCCAGGGGGCCCGGGCCCCCCCCTTTTTCACCCAAAGTTATTGATTTAGAATACTCTTTTTATGCTTAATCTCTTTACTTTTGGGGAAATTTTCGGCTTGCTTCGCTCGCCACACTTAATTTTTCATTAGCTGTCTATTTTTTCGTCTTCACTTTGTCTTGAACTTTCTTTGTCATCGTGTTTGAACGGATTCATATGTCATAAACATATACAAAATTCAAAATTAAATTAACACTTGAATAATTACCAAATGCTTCATTTTCATGGGCCAATCTAACCAGTTTAGACAGGTAGATAGTGGGGTTGCAATGCCCTTATCTTCCCAACCTTCCCCAATTGGTCAAACAATAAAGCCTGTGTTTTTGAAACACGAATGCCCCCGGTGGCATCTTTGTTAGTATAAACGCCATTTTCTGTTGAGTACGTGAAAAGTCAAAGTCAAGGTGACGAAGTCAAAACTTTTTGCTATCAATGAAATGGTCTTCTCACAAGGAATACACATGTGAAATATGAAAGCCCTATCACTTACTAATCAAAAGTTATGCCCAATTTTAAAGTTTTTGAAAAGTAGGTCAAAGGTCAAGGTCACGAGGACAAAACTTTTGGTATCAATGGAAATGTCTTGTCCCAAGGAATACACATGTGAAATATGAAAGCCCTTTCACTTACCATTCAAAAGTTATGCCCAATAATAAAGTTTTTGAAAAGTAGGTCAAAGGTCAAGGTCAAGGTCACGAGGTCAAAAATTTTGGTATCAATGGAAAGGTCTTGTCACAAGGAATACACATGTGAAATATGAAAGCCCTATCACTTACCATTCAAAAGTTATGCCCAATGTTAAAGTTTTTAGTTCGGACAAACAGACAAACGGACAAACAGACAGACAGACAAACAGACGGACAGGCCAAAAACTATATGCCCCCGAATCTGTGATTCCGGGGGCTTAAAAATAGAGGATGGAAAATGAGGGAGATATTGTAATCTTATGACAAAATGTAACCATCTATTCCAAAAATTTCCCGGCTCGCTCCGCTCGCCAATTTAGAATAATATATATACATGTATGTATATATACATGTATGGATGACTGAACCAAAAAAAAAAAAGAAAACTTCAAATCTTAAAATTTTCCGGCTCGCTACGCTCGCCAGTATACCTATAAACTTAAGTAAACGTATCAAGAAACTATATCTTCTAAATGCAACATGCAGTTGGAATGACCCCCCCCCCAAAACTTATTAATTATAATTACCAGTCTTGCTTGAGCTTCAGGTTTTGGAGGTCTTTTTTTTTTTTTTTTTTTTTTTTTGCTTGTCAGTTTTTCTTTGAACAATTTTCTTTGAGCTGAAACTTTGGGCCCCCCCTTTTCTGAAATCCTAGATCCGCCACTGTCAGTGATACGTTGTACTTCTCAGAATAATCTTAGCTCAGAACTTACAACACCTATCAAATTCTTATTCCAACAATCACTAAATCTTGGACAGGTTCCGGCAGACTGGAAACATGCAAATGTCTGCCCAATCTACAAAAAAGGTGACGAGCACAATCCTATCAATTACAGACCTGTCTCCCTCACATGTATTCTCTCCAAGCTCTGTGAACATACATGTATCATGATTCATATCCAGCAACATCATGAAACATCTTGAATCTAATTCCATTCTCTACGACCTGCAGCATGGCGTCTGCTCCTCTAGATCCTGTGATACTCAACTCATCTTTTCTAAAAGAACTTTCTCAATCCTCCGACCAAAATCTCCAAACTTATGTTATTGTGATAGACTTTGCCAAGGCTTTTGACAAAGTCCCTTACAAACGACTCCTCTACAAACTTGGTTTCTCATATATGGCATTCGTGATAATACTCTCCATTGGATACAAGACTTTCTCCATCTTCGGACCCAGGCTGTCGATCGTCCTTGAGGGAACCCATTCTGACCAGATTGAAGTCACTTCTGGGGTCCCTCAGGGGACAGCGCTCAATCCGATCCTATTTCTCCTTTATATCAATGACTTTCATGAATATCTCTCCTTCTCTACTCTCAGGCTCTTCGCAGACAACATCATCATATACAAACAAATAAAAACACCAGATGACACAACCAAATTACAACACGACCTTGATGCTGCTGCTAGATGGGAGCAGGACTGGCTGATGTCATTCCATCCAAATGTTCAGTATTACACGTCACAAATAAGAGAAACCCCATCACACACAACTGCACACTACATGATCACACACTTACAGTAGAAACTTCCACCAAATATCTAGGCATCACCATACAGAATAACCTTAAATGGAACAAACACATAGACAATATCACAGCAAACGCCTCAAAACAACTAAACTTCCTTAAACGTAATTTGAAAGTTCCAGGCTCCGCAAAAATCAAAGAATGAGCGTACCAGTCACTTGTAAGGCCAAAACTAGAATATAACTGCTGCACATGGGACCCCCACACTAAATCACAGATACACCAAATTGAAATGATCCAGTACACCACAAATAAATTCCACAACACAATCTCAGTAAATGACATGCTTACAACTTTAAACTGGCCAACACTTCAACAACGTCGTGTGCGAACCCAGCTCATCTTCTTCTACAAAGTAATTCACAATATTGTTACAATTTACCCAGCCCACCTCCTTATACCACAAGTCACTTGCACCCATCACTCAAATCCATCAGGCTTCAAACACATTCACACTCATAAAGACATCTACAAATACTCCTTCTTTCCACATACAATAACACAATGGAACAAACTACTCCCCAGACATTACATCAGCACCATCACTCGAAGCGCTCAAAGAACAGGCAAGCATGTCTGTTCTTATTTCTAGACAGCCAAGCAATTGTAAATAGTTTTAAATTTGTAATTTTAAATTTTTCCACAACTCCCTGTTGTGCAGCGCATAAGTTCAGGCACATAATGGTCAAAAGTGACGGAGTGCTTAAAACATGAAGAAGAAAGAAGAAAAATCATCTCATCCTACGAAAAATACAATATTCCAATTTAACCTTGTCGTCTAGCTATATCCCATTACTTTTGAAGGGACTGAACAAACATTTGGGATTTATTTTTGGTAAATATTACTTGTTTATAAATAATATTTTGATAGGTCTTCAAAAGTAAATTGGCTTCTTTTGAACTAATGATAAACCCGTACATTGGAATGTTTCATAATCTTAGTTACATAATAATAATGCACATTACATGTACAATAATTGCATGCACTTGCTGTGTGTTGCATACCATACCCGTAACAAAACACAAAAATTGGCAGTTTCAGTTTTGTTTTTTATGCCCCCGGAATCACAGATTCGGGGGCATATTGTTTTTGGCCTGTCCATCTGTTTGTCTGTCTATCTGTTTGTCAGAAAAAAACTTTAACATTGGACATAACTTTTGAATGGAAGGTGATAGAGCTTTCATATTTCACATGTGTATTCCTTGTGACAAGACCTTTCCATTGATACCAAATTTTTTTACCTCATGACCTTGACTTTGACCTTTGACCTACGTGTACTTTTCAAAAACTTTAACATTGGACATAACTTTTGAATGGAAAGTGATAGAGCTTTCATATTTCACATGTGTATTCCTTGTGACAAGACCTTTTCATTGATACCAACATTTTTTACCTCATGACCATGATCTTTGACCTACTTTTCAAATACTTTAACATTGTGCATAACTTTTGAATGGTAGGTGATGGGGCTTTCATATTTCACATGTGTATTCCTTGTGACAAGACCTTTCCATTGATACCAACATTTTTGACCTCATGACCTTGACTTTTTACCTAATTTTCAAAAACTTTAACATTGGGCATAACTTTTGAATGGTAAGTGATAGGGCTTTCATATTTCACATGTGTGTTCCTTGTGGCAAGACCTTTCCATTGATACCAAAAGTTTTGACTTTGTGACCTTGACCTACTTTTCAAAAACTTTAACATTGTGCATTACTTTTGAATGGTAAGTGATAGGGATTTCATATGTGTATTCCTTGTGACAAGACATTTCCATTGATACCAAGATTGTTGACTTTGACCTTTCACAGAAAATGAAGTTTATACTAACAAAGATACCACCGTGGGCATTCGTGTTTCATAAACACAGGCTTTATTCCAGATATATTAAGGTCACTGTGGGTTCAGTTTGCAGGTTAGAACAGCTGTTGTAGCATGTTCCTGTAGAGCTTATATTCATTATGACGTCATTAGCATTTACATTCCGGGAATGCAAAACATTCCTTTCAATAGTTTCATCTCAGGGAATTAAACTGGCTGTGCATGTAGTATAAAGTAATATTATAACGTACATTTGTTTGGTCAGCTTCTGAAGTACATGTATAAATAAGTGGGGTTTTTTTTTCAGTTGTCATGGTACCTGAAGTGTTCGAATAGGAATTTAAGATGGCAGAAAAAGAGCATAAGGAGATAAAGATAGGGAGTCACATACCAGCCGAGTCGGTTAAAGTAGTAGCCGAGTCTGTCGGTATAGCTGGCTTGCCTGATGATGCTGCTACACAGCTAGCAGAGGACTGTACATATAGACTTAAACAAGTCGTCCAGGTATCTCTTTGGCTGTATGCATGATACACTGAATGAATATCATGAATGTACATGTATAATTGACATGTACAGTACATGTATGACAAAAATAAAAAAGACAGAAAGTTAATATATAAATCTAATGACTTGCATACATTGCATCAATCCAGAGAATTAAAAGTGTAGTAGTAACTTAAATCTTTTATTAATCTTTTAATTACGATAGAATTAAAAATTTTAAATGAATAGTAAAATAATACCATGAAATCTTTTGAAATACAGTTTCTATGAAAATTAAAATTCCTAAATGTTTTTTTCTTTCTTTAATTGTTTGATGTCAGTAAATATTTCTGAATTTTCATGTTTTGAATATTTTTTACAGGATGCAATCAAATTTATGCATCATGGTAAAAGGAAAAAGTTATCCACAGCTGATTTTGATAATGCACTCAGATCAAAGAATATTGAGGTACAAAATATAATTTTACATGATTTTTTTTGTATCATTAGTACATGTATAACATTGCCTTTGTAAAGATGAGCAGTTTTTTAAAAAAAAAAGGAATTTTATGGAAATAATTTTGCAATATTAGGCTTCCTAATCCCAGTGTGGTACCGTAGTTGTATTCAAAAACCAGATTAATGACAAAATTTCATTCTTTTGTAAGTTCATGTTGCTTCCTTGAAAATCACGAGAAAACTTGCTACTTGGGTTTGTTCCAGCAAAATGTTGAAAATAGGGCACAGAGACAAAGTTGGTTGTAATTGCTAATTTCTTTTCTTCGATGCACTCTTGTATTTTAAAAGGTCATATTTTAGACGCATCAAAAGAGTGCATTGAAGATACAAAAAGGTAATCTTTTGAATGTATTTAGACATATAATGAGCAATAGAAGCAAACATTGTTATTTTTTACTTACAGTATTGTCATTTTGTTAAAATTAAATTAAAAAAAAAAAGTCATTGTTTTAAAAGTTGAGTTAGATAGTGTAATTTTGCTAGAATGTCATGATGACATTGTACATGTATTCCATCTTTTATGCATTTCCCTGCATTGTCCATTCAGTGATGATCACAGCAATACTACATGTATTACATAAGCTGATACAAGTTGCCAGTTTATTACACAGTTTGCAAACTGTTTGCTCTCACACTTACATACATGTACAAGTGTATAAATAAAGGTAATCATCTCCTAGATTAAAATGGTGCAAGCTCTTTTTCCTTTCTTTCAAAAAAATATTTGAAACCAGATGAGAATCAGTGTTTAGAATAGATCAGAATAAGTTTCCAAATTGGGCCCTGACTGTCGCTGCATTACAAACATGTCAGATTGTACTGGTAATACATGTACATTTACCAGGGTATCAACATTCAAGTTCCCATTTCGTTCATTAATATGGTTACATAATTACATGCTTTTGATTTTTCAGTAAAATGATTTATGTTTCCATTTAAGAGAAACACTGATTTCTTGACTTGATGAATGCTTAGTTTGTATGCTCTAAATTGATTGGGTTTTATTTTTTCTCGATTCTCTAGCCTTTGTATGGTTTCCAATCCAAAGACCACATTCCATTCCGATTTGCTAGTGGTGGAGGAAGGGAGCTACATTTTACAGAAGAAAAGGAGCTGGATCTTCAAGATGTTATAAACACTCCTCTCCCTAAAGTACCCCTAGATCTATCACTGAAAGGTCTCAAGCTCTATACTCAGGATAAATTATTTTCACATCTTCTTCCTTTTTTGTGAACATGTACATGTAGATTAGCTCTGAAATTACTTTAAAAAATATCAAATTGTTGATGCTAAAAAGTGAGTTTTATTTTGGCATGTACAATTTTTTGAGAACTTTTAACAGTACTAGACTTGATTATGATAGATATCAGATATACCGTATGTATAGTAATTACCTTGTACTGTGGTTATATTTCTATGATTTTATCTCAACTGATGGCAAATCAAAAATGAAATTCCTAGCTTGAATGTTTTTTCAATAAAACTTATTTTCACACTTCGGCATTTTCATATAATATTCTAAAATTGCCAAAAACCAGCACCTCACAAACATTTCTGGTTATAATATAAGGAATTGACATTTAACGTACATGTACTTTACTTCAACCTGTGTCACATTTATACATGTATCTTTACAGTGAAGTTAAATATGATGTTTTGATTTCTTTTTTCATGATTTCTAAAAACTTGATGAATACCTACATGTCTACAATGTATATATATATTTTAAACATGTAATGTATTGATGCTTACAGCACATTGGTTGTGTATAGAGGGAGTTCAGCCTACCGTACCAGAGAACCCTCCCCCTGCCTCTAAAGATCAACAACAGAAAGAAATTCTGGATACTTCAGTTAAAACAGTCATAGACAAACAGCAAAAACCACGCCCTATCCTAGAACAACCCACTAAAACTAAACACAAACATAAGGGAATAACTGACCTGGCCAAGGTCAAGGATCTATCTACACATGAATTATCAGTGGTAAGACTTACCAACAAGAATAGTGCTTCCATTTCATGTACATGGTACTCATAGAAGCATTTGTCAAGATAAATCAAAGCACTAAAGGTACTGAGTGCGAATAGCCAGAATAATATCACTTACAATGTATGACAAAATATTGTGTTTTCAGAGTTATATTTGTTCCTGAACACCTTCGTAGGCCAGTTTATGGAAGTATAAAGACAGAACTTAAATGCAAATGCATAATGTTGTCGTAATGAATTGAAAGATAATGTCTGACAGTGAACATGAAAATTAAATAACATCACATTAAATTTACCCCTCCCCCTAAAAAATACAACAATCCAATATGACTATCGATTGATGATTCCATATACAAGGAAAGAAGACGAATCTTATTTTCTAATTTGATCCCCACTCTCTCTTTAACCTTTCATATTCAATGTTAGGTGTGTGCTAAGAGTTTGAAGGAAAATTCACTTCTTTTTTAATATATAAAAACATGATACATCCTAAACGGGAATGTTTTGATCTTTTATTTTTCATAATTGTTAATATCATATTTCATGATGGAAGTTCCTAATTTTTCCGTCGTATACAGATTTTATTTTGTGAAGAGTGGCAAAATAAGCCTACTTGAAGTTAGTTTTACGTTTCAATGATTCAACTTAATATCTTTATCGATAGCACCGTTTCATTTATATATTGTCCACTAAAACAGATAATCACCTGGTAATGGAAAGGGGTTTCCAACACACTGTGTTCATCTCAGTACATACAGATACAATTTTTCATTAGGTCATGCATGTACATAACACGACAGCTCGATTCATATAGATATAATTCATCGATTCAGACAGTGATCAGACTTTATACCGATCATGACGCTGACGCAGTCCCAAGGTACATGTAAACAGAGTAACATCGTTTATACATACTCAGTAGACGGGGCTCCCATGAGTGAAGAAATCAGGCAATCGCTATGTGCTATTCGCACAAAAATAATCCACATTTATAGGAAAAGCTTTATCAAACTTGATTTCTGCTGTAAATCTGTTTATAAATGTTACACTGTTGCACTATGGAGTGATTTAATTGGTTGAAATATACATGTATGAGTTGACATTTATGACTAGATCAGAACTAAACAGTTCCAGGTCAACTCCCTTTAAGATACACTCCTACATGTACAATGTTTGGTGTACATGTGTAGCTACTTTTAAACCAATCAGAAGTGATCAAAATCATAAAAAATTTCGGATCATTTAATGAAAAAATATGTCATATCATGTCTTTATAGGAACAGCAATTATACTATAAAGAGATAACAGAAGCCTGTGTGGGGCCTGATGAGAGTCGAAGATCTGTAAGTATTTGATATTCGTTAATGATCTTTATTTCAAATACAGTATTCTTCCATTTACATTTAATGTTCAACCTCTCTGTTATCTGATGTATACAAATCTTTTTGGGTTTTGGTACATGTTAATTAAATCTTGTTTCTTGAATGTAAATACAAATTTTTCAGAAAGACTAGTGTTTGAATTACTAAATGTGTTCATTAAAGATGTACATATTCTTTGCAGGAAGCATTACAGAGTCTTGCCACAGATCCTGGTCTACATCAGATGCTGCCTCGATTCAGCACGTTTATATCTGAAGGGGTAGGGTTTAGTATATGTATTGGATGTGCATGTATTATAATGATTCATTCAAAAAAAAAGACTGAATTCTCCAAGATCTGTATGACTTACACTTTTTAGCTCACCTGAGCAAAGCTCAAGTGAGCTATTGTCATAGCGCACCGTCCGGCGTCCATCGTAAACTTTTCAACATTTTCGACTTCTTCTCCAGAACCACTGAACAGATTTGCATGAAACTTGGTAGGAATGAAGTACTCATGGTCCCCTACAAGTGTTGTTGTTTTTCGTCCGGATACATCAACAGGTGGCGCCACCAGAGACAAAAGTAGGTTACGGGGGGTACCCTCCTTTGACAAACTTCTTCTTCAGAATGGAAGCACGTATCGACAAACCAAAAGCATCAGGATGATCTAGAGAGATGTCTTAAGAAGTGTTGTTATTTTTGGTTCATCTCGGAAGTCAAATTTTTGACGTGTTTTTGACGTCTTTTCAGACTTTGTCAGAAATGCACATTTTTGCACTATTTCTTTAAATAACTCAATATGTGTATGATTTTACACATTCATTTACTGCACATTTATCACATTTAAGTTACTTAATGCTTTGATATGTATATTATACTTAAATTTTAATTTTTTGATTTTTTATGAATTTTTTTTTTTATGTGAAAAGGAAAGGGAGGGGGGGTGGTTTTCATACAAATTCAACTTCTTCTCCAGAACTGCTGAACAGATTTTTATGAGTAATTTTTCAATCATGAATAGATATGTTTACTGTGCACATGACCCCAAGGCTTGTGGGTTCAAGTTCTGGTACTTCTTTTATCTATATCAGGAATTTTAACCCTGGTAACTTTAGTTTCGTATAAGAGGGGGAGAACTCATGTAGTTGGTACATGTATAACAGCAGAACTCATGTATGCAAGAGTTGTCTTTCTTTGATATTGATATATGTTTTTGAGGTTTAAATTCTTGGATTATCGATTCATTTGAATGTTATATATTTTAAATTATTAAATAAGTATGCAAAAGGAAACTAAATGATTCAAAAAAGATGAATAAGTATTTTCAAATTCATCTTGTGAAGACTTAGATATATAACTTTGAAATTAAAATATTGAGAGCAGCTCAAAATATTAATGTAAAAACAGAACTCTACATTTACATAACGTAGTGCAAGGAGGGGGAGAAGGCTGTAATCTATTAGCAGGATTTTGCTTTAGCTTCTGTATAACTGTCTCTCTCGGGTTACTTAGATTACTCAAGAAGAAGGGGGGAGATGATTTTCATACATATTCAACTTCTTCTCCAGAACCGCTGAACAGATTTTCATGAAACTTGGTAGGAATGAAGTAATCATGGTCCCCTACAAGTATTGTTGTTTTTTGTCTGGATCTGTCAACAGGTGGCACCACTACAGGCAAAAATAGGTCATGGGAAGTACCCTCATTTGACAAACTTCTTCTTCAGAACGGAAGCATGTATCGACATACCGAAAGCATCAGGATTATCTAGAGAGATGTCTTAAGAAGTGTTGTTAATTTTTGTTCCACTCTGAAGTCTGGTTATTTTCCTCTTACAAAATTCTTTTTGTTTGATATGCTTAGTTTACTTTGTTTTCAGGTGAGCGTTGTGGCCCCTGGGCCTCTTGTTTATGTTTTGTTTTGTTGATTCAGGCAACCAAAACATTTTTAAAAAATTATTATAAAAGTTGTTGTTTGATTTGATTTTGAAATGTTGATTTGACATTCTGAATTTTCTATGAATTTTGACCATTTGTTCATTATACATTTTATGGAAATACTGCTGATTTAAATAATGCAAAAAATTTTACAATATTTTGCCTGAAACACATCCTGATATGTTTTCTATTATAGGTAAAGATAAATGTAGTTCAGAATAATCTAGCATTACTGATTTACCTGATGAGGATGGTAAAATCACTGATGGATAACCAAACATTATATCTAGAAAAATATGTAAGTATTACCTTGGAATACATGTATTGGAATGAATTGACTTGTGAAAATGTATACATGTATGTAATTATGTAAAGTAAACAGGGGGACCAGAAATAAATATGTGCAGTACAGACATTTTACTGAATGAAAATGTTATGATGATGCCTTGAAATACCAGATGTTTACATGAATACACAGTCTAGTACTTGCAGTGGATTTTTGTAATACATTCAAGTGAAAATTCAGACAGTATGGCCCATAGGAAGTAAATGCAGTGCAACTGAGTGTGGGCCTCTGAAAATGATATAAATGTAAATGAATTCATTTTATAACTGTCGATCAGTTTTATCCCAAATTTGGTATTTAGATACACTTAGATATACTATCCCAGTATGAAGATTTAGGATAAATTATTTTACTGGTAGAGAAGGAAAATCTAATTAACATATACAAACATGTACCCTTGTTTAATCACTAATAATTCTATCTTTTATAGTTACATGAGTTTATCCCAGCTGTATCTACATGTATAGTAAGTAAACAGCTGTGTATAAGACCTGACGTAGACAACCACTGGGCCCTTAGAGATTTCGCTGCAAGACTTATGGGACAAATGTGCAAGTATGTATTGTACAGTTTCTAATCAGATTACATTTTCTACACAGTTTGTATATTAATCAAACAGCTGAAATACATGTATCTACTATCTCTTTAAACTGATTCTTTTCTTTCAAATATACATGTATTAATAAACTCCCTTGTGAATTATTGAAGAATTTTTCTATATACAGGTACATGCACATGTACTGTACTAGTACATTCTACAATTACATGTATTTCACTGGTAAAAATTATGAGACGAAAGGATTTGATTATAGCATGTAGTGAATTCTCTTCTCCTTCACAATCCCTTATAAATTATCTTAAAGATTTCTGGTTTCATCTTTTATAAGTAATCAAATCCATGTTTTTGATTTGTATCACTTGGTTGCATTTCAAAACAGAATCAGAAACTTTCAACAAAGTGATGGATGCATGTATTGGATTTTATATAGACTAACACTTGACATTGCACAGTCATAGAGTCTGTGAATCTTAACCAGAATAAAATTTATGGAAACATGTCTCAATACATTGTTTCTATAGAATTTCATTATGTCACAATGCATTTAGATTGGATACTACCCAAATGTGTGGCAATTCTGTATAATGAAAAGACAGGATGGAATTGTCAAAATGAGTCAATCTTACACAATAAACCAAATGATAGAATTCAGGTTTGCTTTTTCTTTGCTCAGAAATATTCCTGAATATTATTCAGGAAAACAAAACCCTCTGATTATGATTTGATTTCTGACAACAAATGCTTGCAGTACTTTCAGATATTAATTGACTCTGGTCTCGGGCTTCAATCAAGCCCTACCTGAATCATTTCATATTGCAATGAATCGATCAAAAGACTCTCAAACTTTTTTTTTAATAATCAGGCATGTATCTAGCCAAATACATAGCTAACTTGAATTCTGAAATTTTGTTTGTTTTGCATGTTTTACACTTCTGCCACATTTAAAACTGTTTAAAGTTTTGATGAAGGTATTATAAAGTAATTTATATTTATTTTGTAGAATTTTCAGTACTAGTACAAATAACATTCAGGCAAGGATAACAAAGACGTTTAACTTGGCATTGACCAATGAGCGTGCAGCTCTGGCAACTCAGTATGGTGCTGTGGCAGGGTTAGGGGAAATGGGATCAGAGGTGCAATTTACACATATTTCTTATTTATCTACATGTATATGTTCTTCAGCTCAATTTAGACTTTTTTTTTAGTGCAATTATTATGACAAAATGTATATCATCAAATAGTGGCCAGGTGCACTAAGCCCAATGATTTATAGAGACTTTAAATAATTATCACCTATTGCAATATAGATATGTTCTGAAATATTGCATTCTAATTTTGAGCTCTCAGAACCTCTCGCATGTGAGATGATATCATTTTCTGCAAGTATGGTCTCTAATGCAATCTTTAATTGTTTCTAGGTGATTAAGTCCTTTCTTCTACCCCATGTTAAAGACCTTGGAGACAGGATCAAAACTGTGACTGATGGTGTAGTCCTGAACCCTGCTGACAAGATAGCAGCAGAAAACATAAAGAAACTCATTGCTGTAAGTAAAATTTATAAGGTTATCCATATAAATTTTCAGTTTCACTTTCAATGCAATGGAATTAAATGCGTTTAAATTGCTTCTGATTGCTGATTTGCAAAATGAAATGTAACCCCTCTTGACTACAAAGAAAACAAAACTTTAGTAGTGTACCTGCTTAAACATCTTGTTTATCCATTCAATGGTAAAAGATTGATAACAAATTAGCAAAAGAAATAATACATCCTGCATTTGAACATAATATATCTTGCGGACAAAGAGGGATAACTCTTATCAAATATTTTGTTTGTAAATAATTTATTTACTAGATCTTGTAATTTGCCATGAGACCACTATATGTTTTATATTTAGTAGTGGATATATGTCCTAAATACAAATGATAATTTAAAGTACTGAAATGGATATGTTTCTTTTAGACACATTTCTTTTGTAAAGGACCTCGCACGAATTGACGGGAAATCCGCCCAGATAATAAAATCTCCAGGGTTACTAAAACTATTCTAAGGTATAAAATATATATTTATGGATAGAAAAACTTATAATCTATAATATTTACTCAAATGTTTATCATTTACATGACCTACTTGGCATTTATTCGAAATCGAAGCAACGCGGGTTCCACCATTTAGAGTCCGTGGTATTATGTTATAAAATTCAATAAGATGAGACGAAATTGAGATATCGTTCTACTCTGAGTTATATTAAGTTGTCATACATTTAGTGATTTAATAAACGGTAGAATTATTGTCCTTCTTCAAAAACAAGTATTTCTTTTCCGTATTCAGAACTACATTTTTGGTTCATCACTATACTCCTAATAGTTCACAATGGATGAATGCGCTTAGTGCGTTTAGTAGCCGTTTACATTACGAATAGATACATGTAAGTGAAAAACTATCGAAAAAAGAGATATTTTTGTGGTTATTTGTAAAAACAAATAATAGAGTGTTTGATAATTAGAGGACAATAAAATATAATCGAGAACAGTATTCTTTGTTGGAATTGTTTGAATGAATATCTCAAACGAAAATTGTAGTTGCAAAATGTTTACTACTCGCCCAGACCATAAAATGACATAATAAAAATAATAAGTTAATTAACATATTAGATGTAATTGCAAAGTATCATCACTCTAAACACATCGAAAGAAAACGTGATAGATTTATGTATAACTACTCAAGATTTTGAGCTTTCTCAACCCCCCCCCCCCTTTTTTTTATATTTCGATCGCATGGTTGACATCGTTCCCCACCTTGCTACAGGATCTTACTCGCCATGCTGGAAGATCTTGTTAAACTAAAGTTTCTATTAAAAGGAAATCCTGTAGCAAGGTGGGGAACAATACTCTAAAAAACTTTTCCAGTTTCCATAGGCTTTAGTGTTAAAATCGACTGTTTAACCAAAATTATACACAAAATAGAGGTCGCATGTTTGAAATATTGCCATTTTCATCAAATTCAGCAAACCCTTACTGAATTCACAGTTTTAATTTCTTTTTAATGAGAAAAAAAAAATTTCGGTCCCAACTGGGCGGAATTCCATACTTATTGTTCGAGCTCCTTTGTCATTAAATTCAAAAGTCAGGAATAACTTTCAAAGAATTACAAATACATGCATACACTAAAAATTTAGCTGTATAAAGGTGTATTTGTTTTTGTAGAAGTACTTACCACCAGTGCTGAAGATCCTGAAAGGTTCTAGTGTACCTGTAGAGGATTACAACACAGAGTTTGGGTATTTTGGACCTCTTATACATGCTGCTGTTGGTAGAGAAAGAAAGCCATCCGGAAACCAGGCTAGTCAGATAGCTAAGGCAGCGATGTCACAGGTATTATACTGTATATTAGGCCATACCAAATTAATTAAATGATCTTTGGATTTTCTTGTGAAAAAAAGGGTGCGAGCGTGTGAAAATATAATTATTTTATTTTTTTTAGGTTTTGCAGTTTTTAGCTCACCTTGACGAAGTTGAGTGAGCATATGCTATACCCCCGCGCGTTAAGAAGTTTGGGGTAGCTCAGTATTTGGCAAAGTACTGATGCTACATTAACCAAACTTGCACAAGTAATTCATATTTGGATGCCGAGGTGAACCCATGCATCAGATGCTGCATCTGACCTACATTTTCCGCTTGAGTGACTTGGTTAAGAAGTTTGGGGTAGCTCAGAGTGCCTTGGTTAAGAAGTTTGGGGTAGTTCAGTATTTGGCAAAGTACTGATGCTACAGTTACCAAACTTGCACAAGTAATTTATCTTTGGATGCTGAGGTGAACCCATGCATCAGATGCTGCATCTGACCTACATTTTCCGCTTGAGTGACTTGGTTAAGAAGTTTGGGGTAGCTCAGAGTGGCTTGGTTAAGAAGTTTGGGGTAGCTCAGTATCTGACAAAGTACTGATGCTTCAGTAATCAAACTTGCACAAGTGATTCATCATGGAATGCCGAGATGGACCCATGCATCAGCTGCAGCATCTGACCTACTTTTTCCACTTAAGTGATTTTGCTTTTAAAAGCCAATATTGAGCAAAGTATAAGTGCTACATGTACAGTGATTGGGATAAGCATGCGACCTGTGCCATAGTCACATTCCATTCTAAAATTGCACATTCAAATTTTACTTAGTGGGCCAATGTGGCACATTAAATTTTTAAACAAATTGTGGAAATCTTCCGTTCCTTTATTCAACGTGGTGCTGAATTCACCACATTCTTTTATTTAAAGTTCTGTGTGCGATTTAAGTTGTTTACTTTTCGTATCGATTGATAACCAATTAAGTGTCATTTATTTAAAACACCATTGTTTCCTATTGCAACAATTTCAATTTCAAAACTTTATACATGTATTTTTATGTACAAATGGACTTCACCAGTTAAAACAAATCATGGACTAAATTTGTTCCAAAAACGTAAATTTCATATAAAGTTTTGTCATTAGATTTGGATGTACTGAGTTTACAACAATTTACAGCAGAATGCGTTTTTGGGGGAGGGAGGGGGCTTTTCAGGCAAATTTTGAATTATAAATTTAGGTTCAAAGCATGTAACCAATCTTTAAGACATTCTTTTGGGACTGTTGGGGTCAAATGCGTCCCCCTATTAGAAAAGTCCATGTAGACATTTTGAGCTGCGAGTGATGCAGATCTATATATGTTCTTGCTTGTTTGTTTGGTTTGTTTGTTTGTTTGGGTTTTTTTTTTTTTGCAAAATGCTCATGGCACATTCATTTTCAACAATGGCACATTCATTTTGTAAATGGCACATTGATGCTCCAGGATATGGGCCATTGTCATATTCACTTGATTGCCTATCCCGATCACTGCATGTACGGTTACACTACATAGTATCCGCAGTGTTGCATTTGGAATTTGGCTAGGGATGATTTTTCAAATAGGGGACAGATGGGGTCCAGCTTCATTATGTGAGCTTTATAATTGAAATAACTGTGATTTTTGATATTTGGAAGAAATAATAAGCTTGTTGTCTTGATAAAAGCCCATTATTTCCATTGTATACCTCATATGTATAGTATGACCGGATGTGAAAGTAAGAGGTCATGTGACTAGCCATTGGCAAAGAAATGAGTGCTGTATTTAGGTAAGAAAACTTTGACGTCATATTTCTCGAATTGCATCAGGTGAAAATTCAAATAAATTGCACATATTGTAGAGTAAGAAATACACAACAAATAGACATACAGTTTATTAAGAAAATCATTTGAGAAGGATGTCAAATTTGAGTCACTTTGAGGGGTCATGCCCCATTTCCATGCCATCCTCTAATGTACTGCTATAACTTTGAGCAGATTTTTTGGATTTGTTCAGATGAAATCAAGGATTATAGAAGTAATCAGCAATAAGAGTACTTTTTATTGATATGTAGCTTTATAATGTATGAGCAATAGAAAATTATTAATATGATGTCAACTATTGCATGCCTTTCATTGAAAACGCTCAATTTTCAATGGCCAATACTGTGAAGTGCAACCTACCAAACTTGTTTATTGGATGTATCTTTGATCAAACTTTCAAAAAATGACCTTGACCTACTTTTTCCACTTGAGTGATTTTGCCTTTAAAAGCCAATATTGAGCAAAGTATAAGTGCTACATGTACCAAACTTGTTTATTGGATGTATCTTTGATCAAACTTTCAAAAAATGACCTTGACCTACTTTTTCCGCTTGAGTGATTTTACCTTTAAAAGCCAATATTGAGCAAAGTATAAGTGCTACATGTACCAAACTTGCAAATTGGATGTATTTTTGATCAAACTTTCAAAAAATGACCTTGACCTACTTTTTCCGCTTGAGTGATTTTGCCTTTAAAAGCCAATATTGAGCAAAGTATAAGTGCTACATGTACCAAACTTGTTTATTGGATGTATCTTTGATCAAACTTTCAAAAAATGACCTTGACCTACTTTTTCCGCTTGAGTGATTTTGCCTTTAAAAGCCTTTATTGAGCAAAGTATAAGTGCTACATGTACCAAACTTGTTTATTGGATGTATCTTTGATCAAACTTTCAAAAAATGACCTTGACCTACTTTTTCCGCTTGAGTGATTTTGCCTTTAAAAGCCAATATTGAGCAAAGTACAAGTGCTACATGTACCAAACTTGCATATTGGATGTATCTTTGATCAAATCTTTCATAAAATGACCTTGACCTACTTTTTCTGCTTGAGTGATTTTGCCTTTAAAAGCCTTTATTGAGCAAAGTATAAGTGCTACATGTACCAAACTTGCATATCTATGTATCTTTGATCAAACT
This sequence comes from Pinctada imbricata, assembly GCA_033119305.1. Classification (NCBI taxonomy): domain Eukaryota; kingdom Metazoa; phylum Mollusca; class Bivalvia; order Pterioida; family Pteriidae; genus Pinctada; species Pinctada imbricata. The sequence continues at coordinate 55,275,902 of VSWD01000008.1, read as the reverse complement.
TTCATAAAATGACCTTGACCAACTTTTTCTGCTTGAGTGATTTTGCCTTTAAAAGCCAATATTGAGCATATTATAAGTGCTACATGTACCAAACTTGCATATTGGATGTATCATTGATCAAACTTTCATAAAATGACCTTGACCTACTTTTTCCGCTTGAGTGATATTGCCTTTAATAGCCAATATCGAGCAAAGTATAAGTGCAACATATACCAAACTTGCATATTGGATGTATCTTTGATCAAACTTTCATAAAATGACCTTGACCTACTTTTTCTACTTGAATGATTTTGCCTTTAAAAGCCAATATACATTTACTTAGAAATATGTTTGAACTGAATTTTGCTGCCATGAGGTGAGCTTCGTAATCTGTGATTACCTATGTTTAAGGTGCAAGCGATCGAAATAATTTTATTTTTGATATAGGTAACCCCAGAAATACATTTCTGATGTTTTCCGTACTCAAAAAGAAATCCCCATAGGAATCTGGTGACTAGAAAGCCTGGCACATAACAGTACGGAAAAGATTTTCGAACATCCCCCCTCCTTCTTGACTTTCAGTGCTACGTATACGGGACAACAAATTTGCTCCCAACAAATTTTTTAAACACAAGAAGTATCATTTTCTTCAAATTTTGCACAATCTGAGACTTCTGGAAGCTTTAAGATTTGCAGAAATCAGAACCGACCCTAAAAAAATCTTGAGCCAGAAATTTAATGGTGCGGGCGAGCATTTTATTTTTATAATATTATTTTTTTAATTTTGAAAAATATGGTGCGGGAAATCCAAAGAGCATTAAATTAATTTGGCATGGCCTTATGTAGGGATTGATACTTAAATTCATCCAAGGATTTTCTCCACATTTGTAATGCTCACTTGAGCAGAGGGCTGTTGCTGCCTTGGTTCTTAACAGTGATAGCCAACTGCGTGTAGAAGTAATAGGTACATGTACATGTAAGCAGAGATAAATGGCTTGAATGACCATCATAAGTCAAGACAATTTGTTTCATTTAAATTATTCTCTGTAGCTAATAATGAAATGACAAAATACAAAATTATTATTTTCAGGGTAGACCACAAGTATACATCCAGCAGTCTCCCCAAGCCATAAACACAGGGCAAGGCCGTCCATTGTCTGGAGGGATTAGAACACCTACCACACCTATACTACAAGGGGGACAACCTAAAACTCCCAGCACCCCGGGGCAGCAGAAAATCGTCATAATGTCATCTCAACCTCGACAATCAACACCCCAGGCAGAGAAGTCGGTGAATATCAGCAGCAGTAATAATTCTCAGACGGTAGTTAAAGTGGTGGGTTCCTCGTCCCAGGGGATCAGTGTGCCGGGACAGAGGACGTCCACCACGCCCAAAATAGTGGTAATGTCAATGCCCCAAGGCTCCGGTAGTAACCAGTCACCATCTGTCAATAACTTGTCTCAAGACTTGGGAGTGAGAAGTGTGTTCAATGATCAAAGTGCATCAAACATTAAGAAAGAAAATGAAAATGGTTGATATCCTCTCAACGAATATATTTTCTAGAGAACATATTGTCAGTGTTCATGTCAAGAATAATACAGTAGTTAAATCATGGAATATGATTAACCATATGTGTATTCATGTGCTGTGTAAGAATTCTCTCTTTCACAATCAGCAAGAAGAAATGCAAGTGATCCTTTTTCACTCACATTGTACATGGATATACAATGTACATGGACATAAAAAATACTCTATTTTCTGTAGAGCAGCTATGACCATGACTTCACTGTAGCAATACAGGGTATATTGCAAGTATATGATTTCTTAGTTTGTATACATTGTATCTGTGTTGACCACATACCAAGCAGGAAATACATGGTTTAGATTGATCTGTGATTCAGACTTCTGAATAGACCTTCATTATCTACTTGATGCAGTTTCAGTTGAATAACAACTATGGTCATAGAAAAGAGTTAAAGAAATTACTCCAACAAGATACATGTAATTGATTTTTCATTTTAATTTGAAATTGCACTTTGTACTGTAGTTTACTTATGTACATTCACTATAAAAATCATGAATTCATTGTAAATGAATGAAAATAAAAACATGGCAGATTTCTTTTTCAATTATTTACACAAGTAGCAAGTAGATTTCAGATAAAAAGGTAAAATATTTTATGGGCAGACAAATTTTGCTCAGGGCTCATATGGCCAACTGTGATAATCAAAGGGCACATAACTCCAGAACTCAAAAGAGAATTGCAAAGAAACAAGGACTTGTTACATAAACTATTATATTATTGCTTCACAGTGAATTTTTTTGTTAGTGAAACATGGTAGAAAACCCTAGATTTTTTTTTTTTCAAAGTGTATGTCTTAAAATTTGAGGGCACTTTCCTCAAGAATTAAACTGGGAACAGACAAAGATATTTACCTCTGCATTTCTGCCTAGAAATTTTAGGTTCCCACATAAATCAGTATAGAAGATAACCCAAAGAACTTTTTTGTATCCATCTGACTTACTCTAATTTTGAAATGGTGTAGAAAACCAGATGTGTCTACAAACTAATTCAATAAACAATAATTGTATATGTATACAAATACAATTTAAAAATAATGTCAGACTCTCAACATCAAGTTCACTCTTAAAAATTTGACATCAACAGAAAGGTTATTCACAATGAATAATTCATACATGCAAATCTTTCACATTTAGATGATATTCCCCCGAGAATCTTATAGTCTCAATCATAACATTGTGATAGATTATATACATGTAATATACAAGTAAAACTTTACCTGATGATTCAGGGATGCTTTACCGTGTTAGGCATCAACATTCTGTTCTATATCTTTTTTTTTCATAATGACAGAGATACAATTATTACACCATACTTCAATATGATCATGTATCACATATTGTTTCCTTTTCAAAAGCACATAATTCATACAAATTATATGTATATTCCTTTGATGCTTTCAATGAAAAGAGAAACTTCTTAAATAAATAACATACGTGTATGATAAAATAACGAGATCATTTTTGTTCAGTTTTCTTTCTGACCATTTCCTTGAACTGTGATAAAATCTTTGTCTCTCGTTTTGACCGTTCCTCATGATTAAAGTTTGCTAATGCTCTCTTTTCATCTGCACTATAAACTTGGTTTTCTTTACGCAATCTGACAGCTTCCATACGACGATGCCTGAAAAACAGGAAATCAAATGACACTGACATAAAAAAATAAAGACATTGTATAATTTCTAATGAGATTATGGGTTAGTATCTTTACCACCAATAATTCTATCTATGCATCACCTACATCAATGATATCTTCAAATTTACTTAACACCTTAATCAAAACATACCTGCTACCACTCATAACGTATCCTGACTTCTCGAATCCCTCTATCTCATCACTTGTCAGACCAATCTCTCCTCTTCTCGGGATCCTCTTACCCTCGGCAATGTAAGCTGCCATGGCTGCACCTTCTCCTGGAAGCAACGCCTTACCATAGCTACAAATATACAAACCATGGTAATCAATCTTAAGTTATTAGTCACGACTGTCATGGAAACAGTACAATATTTACTAACATACAGACCATAGTCATGACAAGTTTAAATATAGTGTAATCAAAGATTACAAAGCTCACCATGGCAGTATTTTATCATGGCAGCGAACAGGGAGTAGTCAAAGATAATGCAATTTTCAATTTGAGAATCCGTCCTACTGAGGACGAATGAAAATGCTACCAACTAAACAAAACAGAAAAGGGAAGTAGACTATTGATACCCAAATCTTTCTAACATGTACAAAGGGAAAATATAGGTCATGACCTACATTTGTGATCTACTCATAAAGACGCAACATCTGTGCAAGTTTAGCCCATCTAGAACATAAAATAAAGACAATCTTCTAAATATCGATACCCAAATCTTCCTAACATGTGCACTCAAGCGGAAAATATAGGTCATCCCCTACATTATATTTGTCATCTACTTATTAAGATGTATCATCTGTGCAAGTTTGGCCTTCCTAGCACTTAAAATAAAGCAATAAAACTTCTAAACATACTAGTGCGGACGCCGACAGGGTGATAGCATAAGCTCCCTCTCACTTCGTGAGGTGAGCTAAAAATTTAAAAACTTTAACTTACATGTAAAAAGACCAAAAATCACCAATATTTTTTCATGTATATTGCAATTTTCACAACAGAAGCACAAACTACATCAGTAAATGTTATACACTTACTCTGCTCTTTGTTTGGCTGCCTCAGGTTGATATAACTCTGGTCCTATAATCTCCTCTTCTTCTTCGTCACTATGAACCATTTCTGATGATAGAAAACCAAACTATTTAACACATGTAAAAGTTGTACTCTTGTTATGTATAACTGGGGGGTATCTCTCTTATCACATGGCATGACACATCTCTCATATTCCTCATATCCCAGATAGAAGTATCCACACATTTACCCATTCTGAGACAACTCTGGCATCCATGGATGTTTGTTTCAAACCCTGCATTGTAACTTCATAGACAGTGGCTTAGCTAAGATATACATGTACCTAGTTCTAAATTTTACTCTTTTTTCAGGAGAAAAGATGCAGTGTTTATTCATGAGTTGTTTGAAAATTTCGGGGTTAGAAAAATATAATCTTTCACCCATTTGAACAGGGATAGGAAGTCACACCCTCATATCAGTGGATTACAGTTATTTGTAGGAAACAAAAAGAAAATTCATAATAAAACTCGTAAATAACACTGAAGTTACTAACCATACATGTGTACATATGTTACCAAAATTTGATATAGGAAACAAAATACTGATAAATACTAAATGAGAACTTACTTTTCTTTTCTACCCATAATTCCTCATCTTCACTATCCGAGTCTGAATCACTATCCTCGCTTTCTGAAACTTTGGACTTTTTCTTCTTTGATTTCTTTTCTCTCTTAGATTTCTTAGATTTTTTCCTGCATTAGTAAGAAAACTTTATCATCCATTAGAAAGGAAAATTTAAATTTCTTGTCTGACAGTAAGCACTTAGAGAACAAAAAGAATTATAAGCAATTTACAAACTGAATTAGATTAGATTAAGTGAACAAAAAGAATTAATGAATTAAATTGCATTAATTTTTTCATATAGGAAGAACTTGACTTATAAAGCAGATTCTTTGACCAATAGACCTCATCTGGTTGTAAAAATCATGTCTTAGATTTAAAAGAGATTCAATTAGGTTTTTTTTTTTTGGTTGTGCAAATTTAAAGTGACCTAAATATGCCTATGAGGTGGAGATCAGAGCCTTTGCTTGCAGAAATGTAAAATCTTTTGGTAACCTAACTTACTTTTTTATCAAACTGTTCAAATAATACTATGATGGGATTTTTTTATCTTTTATACACATAAAAGTCTTTACAGTACTAAAATGTGTGAAAATACAAGTATGATAACCCTGAACATAATTTAAGACTAATCTCCCCTTACCTCTCCCTTAATCAGGTCTAGTTACACTTATAATACATTATACACATACTGCATGTTGTACTACAGAATGTCCCTCATTCTACAATGGACCTTTCTTGATCTAATTTAAAACTTTATATGATTTTATTTCAGTATAGTAAAACTTACCCCTTTTTCTTGTGTTTCTTGTGCTTTCTTTTCTTCTTACTATGTTTTTTCTTCTTCCTATCATCCTCTGTAATGGCAAAACAGATTATTAAAATAACGACTATTTATGGTACAATGAGACATTTTCACAGCAGCATTTTTGTTTTCATTTGCTGGTTAGACTAAGCTATTGTACACAGCACTTTTCACTTTAATATTCTGATGAAACATAAGGGGAAGTGGAATGAGAGTATTGTCAGATGAGGAATAACGATATTACATGATACATAGATCAATACACAACATGCACATATTCTGATTATATTTCGAATTTTGTGAAAAATAGTATTGTAATCATTCACATCAAGTAAATATTTCAAAGGAGAAATACACAGAGATATGTAACTCACTCACCTGAAGAACTGCTGTCCTGGGAGCTGTCACTATCATCATCAACACCAGATCTAGAATTAAAAAAAAATGTTTTAGGAAAATTTCAAATCAAAGTTAAAAAAAAAATGAAAAAAAAAGATAAACCCAAAAAGACACAGATTTGTATATAATACATTACATATAAATGTGTCGGTGAAACCATGGTACTAGTGTGGCTGGAGCCAACAACCTTCAGGTTTGAACCACAGTGCTAAAATAAAGGCTATGTAATCCAAAAACATAAGGTATAATAGAATATCAAAACATGGGGCCTAGGAAAGCTCATTTTGCATCACTCACCTAGTATCAGGTCATACCTAGTAACTATAGTAAATGTTGTATTGAGCTAAAACATAAAAACTCATGCTTTGTTCACAAGGATGGTATCATGCACAAGGCATATTAGTTTAAGCACAATCACTGTGGCACATCAATAAACAAATAAAATCTTGGTCAGTTTTCACTTCTTATCTCCATGTCTAGCAAGCACTGACAGATTTTACGTGTATTCCATTAATAACGTGCTGCAGCGACTGTGGTTTAAACCAGACATTCAACATCTCTTACTCATTTCTTTCTACATTTACATAACTGACAATACAATCTTAGATCCTAAGCATAAAGCTTTAAAGGTCAGCAATACAGAAGTAACTACATTCACGGTGGGTAATCTCGCAACGCAGAACAATCTGTTTTTCTATATTTTTGCGCAATATAGATCATTTACTACAAAAAGGGGAATGTGATGCAGTGTAAGAATGTCTTAGCTATGAGTTGTATCCAAAATAAGGTGAATATTAGCTTTTATTAACGCATAAAAACAATAGGCATTCTACTTTCACTTTCATCTTCATGAATCACGCCGATCATTTTTTCAACTTTATGAAAATATATTATTCTATTATTTTGGATAAAACTAATAGCTATGACATCCTTACACTGCATCACATTCCCCTTTATGCGAGAATTAATCTATATCACACGAGTTTATAGAAAAACCTAATGTTCTGGATTGCCAGATTACTCACCATGTACATTGTATAGTGCACAAATATATAGGTAAGATGAAAGTGTGCTGTGTTCACAAAATTAATCTACAATGTCAGTTTTAATAGCAACTAAGGCCAAGATGATACAGAATACTATTGGCCTATTAGGGTATATTATTGACACAGAATACATACTCTGATCCGGAGTAAGATTGGGGTGGGTGTTGTGGTGAGTGACCCCAGCATTCTGTTGCTCCTAGCTCTCCTATCCTCTCACGCTCACCTCTTCGCCTTAACAAATATTAAACAGTTTATTGAATATTGATTTTGGTAGGTAAAAACGTAAGATCATTGGGCAATACACACTATTATGTAAGTAATTTGGGATATTGAATTACAAAGTATCTGTTCCGTAAACATTGTATTATTGATAATGGTATGCATCATTCTGATTTAACATATATTCTAATTCATTCTGGTTGTTTTGAGCACTCTGATTGGTTCACAGGATTTCTACAAGCATGTATAACAATGATATACATGCCGCAAAGTGACTCACTTGACATACTTTAAAACATATTCCTAGTATGTTAAGTTGAACGTTACAAGCTTTAGCACACTTTCTAAGTATGACATCATGAATCCCTGTGATCTTTGTTCCAATGACGTCATAATGTGATGTAAAGCTACAAGTTATGAGCTTGTAAACAGCGATCTCCACTTATAAACAACAGAGCAAGTAATTTTATTATTAATAACGCTTTGATTTTTCGTCATTGTAATAAACACGAAGCAGTTGTATTTCATATTTTGCAGTGCAATAATTTCTGTTGGTTGTCGTTATTCCTCCGTAGCAATGTCACCCTTAAACCGATATGAAAGACCCTCTGATGGGTATAAAGAGTTAAAATATGTCACATAATTAAAATAGGGATAAACGCACTGTGTTTTTTGGTTCCGACAGGTATATGTTGGATATACTGTTGGTAACATACGTTATACCATTGGGGAAAAGCCCCGATGGTATAACTGCGTTTCCAACAGTATATTCCAACATTATACCTGTCGGAACCATAAAACACAGGACGTTTATCCCCTAAATATATATGTATGATTATGAAATCTAAGCACAACATAAAATAATGATTACCTGTCAAAAAAATCTGGCAATAGTCCATTGTTACCATGTCCTCTGTGATGTTCCTTTCTCCTATGATAACCATTGGTCTGAGCTTCATAACTCTCACTTGTCTCCTCTCTTTTCATTGACCAATCATGATTTCCCATTCTTGATGTATTGTTACCATTTCCTTTATCCCTGTCAAAAATCTCTGGAGACCTGGAGTCTTTTGTGTAGTATGACCTTGACCTATCCTTGTTAACTGGTGACCTTGACCTACGGTAATGTTTTCCCTCTGGTGAGTAAGACCTTGACCTTCTCCTCTTTCTCTTATAGTTTTCTGTAGGGGATCTTGACCTAGATCTACTGTCTGAATTACTATTTGTCCTTGACCTTCTGCGAGAAGGTTTGCTCCTTGGACTGTGACTATCCCTTGCCATTGCTGTCTGTAATTAAAATTGAAGATGAAATATGTTGTCTCTTCCAAGTTATAATTATAAAGTATCTTATCTCTGATCAGAAATTATTTTAAGAATGGTTTAGCAAGAAACTGATTTCTTTTATTTCATTAATAAAATATTACATCATACATCACATTCAAGGGCTCTAAATTATGTCGATTTATTTTCTCAAGCGTTCCACATTGCAATAAGTGATAATTAATAATTTATAATTTTGTTGGTATGTCTAATATCATTTTTTCTATGTATGCCCAATAGGCTAAGCGTATTTCTTTTTGTACTTTTTTCAACTGTTCGAATTTCTATTTGTACATATATATGCTCTGTTTTTCTTGTTTATAAGTCTCCTAAATGTGTCATTTACCAATGGCAATCTATGTTTGTATGTTATCATCTTGCTTGGGATGTTGTTTTTTTATAATTGATGTTAAAAGGTTTACCTTGAATGTTTGCCATATGTTGTCTATACATCTTGATTTCTGTTTTTGTGCATTGTGTTAATTGTTTTTTCTAGGTCAGTTTTAACACCCTCCCGAGCTCTATTGAATCTATACATCTTTCTAGGTACCTCTCCTACCCTTCTTAGTCATACATCCATTTCTATGTAAACAATATCAAGGTCTGCTCTACCTACTGGGGAAGAGTTGTTAGTTTATGTTTGTAGGATTTGATGTTAAGAAGAGGTCATGTGGCTTTATCTGTCATTTGGTGTAATCCATGATCAGATACTGTAAATTGGTTTTTATTCGTCATGTACCAATTTTCGTCATTTTCGTCAGTGCCTCCCTTGACGAAATTACGTATCGACGAAAATAAATACTCCTGACAAAGTATAGATTTAATTTTAGGAGTTATTACGACAGGCAAATGATAAATCATTGAAATCTGAATACCCAAACAAAGTCGCATATAATGTGCTTCTAATTACCAAATGATATGTTTTCACAACAAGCTAGGTGATATACATGTCTCTAATTGTTTGTTTACCAATAATTGTTAAACAAACAATGTAAACAAATGCATACGGCCTATCTAAATGTTAGGTTGGCATTTGAACAGACGAATTTACATTTTAGAGACCCTTGGATGACGAATTTATACTGAGGAAATGGTCATTTTGAACAAATTGACGAAAATTGGTACTGACGAAAATAAAGCAATTTACAGTATTATATCTAGTAATTGTTGGTGTAATGCTGGTTCAGGTTTACCCACTATTACTGATGGTATGGACCAGTTCAATACTCTATGTGGCCTAGATTAAAGTCGCGTACAAGCCAAACAAAAGATTTTGGTGATTGCCCTATTCTATTGAGTGATAAGTTTAGGTTTTCAAGGTATGTTCCATCCTCAGAAGGCGGTCTGTAATATGAACCAACAACAATCTTTTTGGTTCTCAAGGTATTAATTTCCACCCAGACCATCTCACAATCAGTTTGCAGTTCAGAGACTTCTGAACTAACAAACTCTTTCGAAACTGCAAGTAATACCCCTCCATAGCTTTTGATTTTATTGTTTGGTATTCTGTCTTTTCTATACACATTGTATAACTCTGGGGGGAAAAATCAGATAATGGGGTGCAGGCGACACAAAAATCATGCTGTCAAATTACTGGTGTAGGAAGAGTTTCCGGAGGATTTTGATGGTTTTACGGAGATAACTCCTCCGTCCATCAATGGAAAACATTCAAATTTCTCTAAAATAATGCTATGCCCTTCCTACAGATACATATACTCATATTGAAAGAAAATATTAAATTTCTCAAGAAATATGGTTTCTAGACCGATTTTATGACCCTATATTTTGGCCATTTTTCGCAAATCACTGGAACACTTTCCAGACACCGGATTTTAAATCTGTCAATCTCGATCAATTTCAGCCCAAACTGGATGATTTTTGGATACTGGTGTCAGAACAGTTTCGGACAGTAACAGTTTCCAGACATTCGCCCTTTTCAAGTACTTTGAAGGAAATCATTTTCAAAATTTTGTGACACTGTTTTGTAGATTTTTAAATGCAGAATTCAAATCATGAATCATATAAACAAAATTTTGCATCTAAGTTGTTTAATCACACCATCTCTTTACCCCTTTCTGCCCTCAGCCTTTAATATCGCGCACGGGGGGAAGTCGCCGAGAACCATACTATTTTAATCTAGGTATTGGCTCCGGATACGAATGTTCGTATCTTTAGACCTATGTCTCGGTGTACAAACAAGGTTTGGATTGATCTGTAACTGTCATATGACTCGGATCATGTGTCCATAACAGAGAAATAAGTTGAATTTTGTAATTATATCAAGGTATACAAGTTTATTTTGCATACTCAGTAATTTAGCAAATGGGATAAAAGACTATTTTCTATGTTCTCAATCATTGTAGTGATCACTGCTCAGTAATAGACACGCACTTGTCAGCTACCGTAAGTACTGACATTCTGTAACTCAAGCGGAAATTGAATTTTTGAAAGTTGTGAGAAGATACATGCAGTGTTCTCCCCAGAAATTTCAGATAGCATGGTGCTAAGTCTTCGCGGTGCAACTTACGTTGGGATGCATCACTGCGCGTTGCATCATTCAATGTTGCATCATTGCATACTGTTTCATGTACTAAACTGTTCAAAATAATTTTGATAATGAAATAAGTGTGCTAATAATACTACATTCTCATCTACATGCTAATTATCATTAAATTTTAGACAGTGAGATCATTGGTATTCTATTTGTAAATAGAGATTCATGACAGTTTTAAAACTCAATTAGTTTTGTGCTTTTTGAGAAAATTATCTTGAGACTGTTTCATTATGTAGCTTAGTGTAAGAATTTAGCTTATCACACTGGTTTGGAAGGAAATTCTGTGAATGGGCTATTTTCCATAATTTTCTAAAATAACAATGGGCCATTTCTTTAAAAAAAAAAGTAGTAAGTTTTCAATGGGCCATTTTGCAAACTAATGGGGACTATGGTGCATGTCCTCTGTCCTTCCTAATCACTGATATTAGTGAATCTAAGTGTGTTATGGAAAAGGAATCTAACCTTGAGTTCTGAATTCTTGGTTAAGAGGAAGGGCAGGTTTCACCTTTTAAAAAAGTTGAAAATTATCTTTATACAAATTCCTACTTGAAAAAATGGGTCCAAATGTGGAAACTTTTACTCCCCCCCCCCTCCTTTCCCACAGGAGCTCGATGCCAACAACCTTCAATTATACTCGCCCCTTCCCATCTCTCTCCAGTCAAATATAAGGAAAGTAGAGGCGGATATACTTGTGGATCGTTGGCATCGAGCTCCTGTGCCCTTTTCTTATTAGCCATTGCAATATTGTTTGTGGTAATCTCTGGCAAAGAAAGCTAACAGTCGTTCTACTTTGGCGCATACCTCCTCGACCCCCCCCCCCCCCCCCCCCCTTCCACCCAAGAAATGAAGATCTATTTTATATGTCAATTGTATACAAAGCCTTCTATATCGCGCTCAGACTCATTAATGAAAACGATGGTCCGTGCACCATGTTGTGTTTTGATGATTGATTTAATCCATCCGTCTAAACTTCTTATTAACTAAATTCAAGCGTATTTAAAAAAAAAAAAAAAAAAAATACGGACATACCGACTCGTTATTTATTCAAAGTGAAATGATTTTGCGCGAGCGAGATAACCTCTTCCTTATCTTGTAAAAACGGCAATTATTTTGTATGACAAAGACGACGCGGTCGGGTAATATGTCGAACAGTAAGACGGATTAAAAACATATTTTAATGACATCTGATAAAGCGTATTTCTATTTCCAATTTACCGTCACGCTGTAACTATATGACATGTCCGGTCAACACGATCTAGCGATTATACATGTATATGAAAACGTTTTCATGAAGTACGTTATAGAATGGTCGTCTTTTGTTGGTCACTCGATAGACATTGACAACGCAGTTATTTTAAATGTCCGATAGCTTGACGTGCGCCGTAGAAGCCAGACACGTTCTCAGCTCAGGAAAATAAAGCTTGCGGGGGTTTACAAGACGTTTAACACCTCGAGTTGTATACCACCGGGGCTAATTAATCGGGAATGCGGCGGTTAAATCAATCAATTAACGCAAAGGGGTACATAAAATAGTTAATACACGAATTTTTAGGGGAAAAGATATAGCATGGCGGCCGTAAAATATAGCGTGGTGCTAATCCTGATAGCGTGGCGGTAAATCTCGATAGCGTGGCGGGGCCGCCACGCTAAAACGGCCTGGGGAGAACACTGACATGTAACAAAAACCATTTAACGTACATGTAGATTTTACTTATTCACTTTTCAGAATATGTCACAAAAAAAAGATATATAATTTCAACACAAGATTACTTGAAGAAAAAACCTAACCAAATATATATGCAGAAGAGTAACGATTCGTGTTCGTATACTGAGACCCAGCTCTACAGATACGAATGTTCGTATCCGGAGCCACTGCCTTTAAACTATGTGAGGCCACAATTAAAAGATTGTTTGTTTCCCCTCCCCCCGGGTCTGTTTTTTTCCAAGTGACCCGGCAGGCGGGTACTTCTTTTTTTTTTTTTTTTTTTTGCTGCCAGAACTACATGTATCAAATATGCTTAAAGTCCTTTGAATCCAAATTGCACATAACTGGACTCCTTACAGCTGCCCAGTGACACTCTGTGTTTCTAATTGATATGATAAAGACTAAGAGCTGGCAACCGGCGATTTTCGCCTCTTTCGTCGGGTAAAATCGCCGCCTGCTTTCCGTTAAAAATATCGGTTGTGTCTCAGTTTCTATCGCTGGTTAAATAAGAAATGTCTATTTATTTTACTGAACATGTTCAAAAGAAAATTACGTTGTCCTGTGAAACATATTCTATATAAACAAAATTGTCCCAACATACTGTACACGATAAATATTTCCACAACAGGTGCATCAAGAGTTTCAGCGCGGCGTAACAGTTCATTTTACGGCAACGTCAAATCTGCGAGAATAAGATGCACTATAGAACGATTAGATCTTGACTTTTTTACGACTTTAAATATTGAATTTGTGTAGATATTGACCACGCGCAACCACGAGTCACGGACTATTAGTATAAATGGCCGGCGTTTTCTAATGAATAAAGATGAAATAAGTTTGTATACTATTCTTTCTCAGTCTTTTTATTGTATGTAAACAGCGTAAGTGAAAAATGATAATACGAACAACATCAAAATTCATTGTAATATTGAGTCTATTGATAATGACGTTCACGCTGCAAGAAGTTAGCACGGACCGCTGACAACCGCTAGAGAAACGTAGATTAATCATAATAACCGAGTGTGTACCTTATTTACTCGATTTTATGCATTTAGATAATATGCCTGAATTTTGACCCACTCAGCGGACTCTTCCTAATAAGCGATGGATCTTTATAGCGTTCAAACGCCTATCCGTGAAACGAGATTTCATAAGATTGCATGTATAAAGATGGGAGCCCACAATACCTGCCGCATTCACAGAATTCGAAAGGCACATGCTTGTTTAAAGTTTTACATCCGTAGACCGAGCGCTCGTCTATCATGACTTACGACTCAACATGCCCAATGTTCTAAAAAAATTGAGAGGATATTTACAAGAGAGAGACATAATTATCAATGTACCAATAATACGTAATTTATGACTGACGTTCGGGAAGATCGGGGGGAGGGGGAGGGTGTTAGGGCAAGATTTCTCATAATAATGTAGGAATGAGAAAGCTACTGAGTTGATTTACAATTCTATTTGGATATAATATTGTAACGTTGAAACTGAAAATGGACATGGCTGTGATTCGATTTCTGAAAAAAAAAAATATCGGACTTTTTGGCTATAAAAAAATCTGACTCGGTGGTGTTTTTACTGACCCGGTCGGGGCGAGGGGAAACAAACAATTTTGTAATTATGGCCTGATTTGAGAAGTTTCGGTTCTATTTTCAAAATTATTTTTACACAGTCATTTGTAGAAAAGATTGAAGAAAACAATATCCAAAAATCATTTAGTTTGGGCTGAAATTGATCGAGATTGACAGATTTAAAATCAGGTGTCCAGAAACTGTTACAGTGACTTGCAAAAATGGCCAAAATATACTGGTCCGGTACATATTATCGCCGGGCACATATTATCGCCACTTCATTTATATCTCTGCATATTGTTGATGTAGGAATTCAATTTTTTCACCTTAATTACATCTCAGAAATATGAAACAGTATACAAAATTTCAAATAATTCCATAACCTGCAAATACTGAATTTTATGATAGAAAGAAGGTAAATTTGAAACTATTTTTTGTTTCTCCACGAGAGAAGAAGTAGATCTGATTTTAATTAGATTGTACCAGACCAGTAATATTTTCTTTCATCTTGTCAGAACAGTTTCCGGACAGTCGCCCTTTTCAAGTATTTTGAAGGAAATTATTTTCAAAATTTTGTGACCATATTGTAGATTTTTAAATGCAGAATTCATTGAATCACAAATCATATAAACAAAAATTTATATCTAAGTTGCTTTATCACACCACCCTTTTACCCCTTTCCGCCCCGTTAAACATCGTGCACCGGGGAAGTCGCCAAGAACCATACTATTTTAATCTACATGATTTGAGAAGTTTCGGTTCTATTTTCAAAATTATTTTTTCACAATGTTCACAGTCATTTGTAGAAAAGATTGAAGAAAATAATATCTATAAAGTATAATTCATCCAGTTTGGGCTGAAATTGATCGAGATTGACATATTTAATCGTTCGTATCTTTAGACCTATGGCTCGGCGTACGAACATGTTTCTGATTGGTCTGTAACTGTCACGTGACTCGGTCAAGTATCCATAACAAAATAAAAAGTTGATTTTTGTAACCAATTATCAAGGTATGACAAGTTTATTCTGCATGATCTGTAAAGCAACCGGGACAAGAGGCTATTTTCTATGCTCTCAATCATTATAGAGATCACTGATCAGTAATAGACGACGTCAGTTGAATTTTTTGAAAGTTTTGAGATGATAACAAATACGTACATGTAGATGCAACTCCGTGCTTTTTTTATAACTTTTCAGAATATGTCACGAAAAAAGATACAATATTTGAACACAAGATCAGAGATTAATCTACAATTTGATCTTAATGGGTCCTCTGGACGCAATGAAACTTGGCCAGTGGGTCCTCAGCCAAAATAATGGGTCCCAGCAGAAATTAATGCGTCCCAATTTCTACAAACCTTCTTTTTTTGCGGCGTTTTAAGATCGCGAATACAAGTGAGCTGACATACTCGCGGCGTTTTATGTCCTCGAGATCATTATATTATGTTCCACAAAAAAAGGTCTAACTCTTAAACTTCAATCTAATTTTGCCGAATTAAGTACCGGTATATTGATTGTTTATTTATTTATGGATACTTCGTACATGTGTATAGTAAAACGTTATCCAAACAAACCAATTCTATACGCTTTATAAAGACGGTACGCTGGTGTTGTAAATTAAACAATTTCAATGGATTGATTCATAATGTCATGTAAAGTTTACAGGGGAGGAGTTTTTCATAAATATATATATATATATCTGTATCCGAATGATATAAATAAGTTAGACTCGCGTCAGACTGCATAATTATTACTTTTAATTTTTAAATAATGATGCTCTGCAATGATTTCTCATATGATACCACAGATCTGTTAGGTTTAAAAGAGCTGTCAAAATATAAACAAGAGACATTTACACGTTATACAGCTAAATGAATACTAAAATAACACTTTCTTAACTTTGAATGTAGAATATATGTAAACATGAAGTAAAACGGACGCATTATACGAAAGTGAACAATGCGCACTGTGGGACGCAGCGATCGAAAATCAATGGGTCCTGGGCGATTTTTATGCGTCAGAGACGCAGGACGCAGAGGTAGATTAATCCCTGCAAGATGCCTTGAAAAAAAAACGAACCAAATTGAAATATATATGCAGAGGCTCACTACTATTTTTGTTTGTACGCTCAGACATAGGTCTAAAGATACAAATGTTCGTATCCGGAGCCACTGCCTATTTAAAATCAGGTGTTCGGAAACTGTTCCAGTGATTTGCAAAAAATGGCCAAAATATAGGGTCATAAAATCGGTCTAGAAACCATATTTCTTGACAGATTTGATATTTTATTTCAAAATGAGTATCTGTAGGAAGGGCATAGCATTATTTGAGAGAAATTTGAATGTTTTACATTGATGGACGGACGAGTTTTCCCCGAAAAACCTTCAAAATCGTCCGAAACTGTTCCGATTGAAATCTACAATCGTTCATTTCGTTGTTGCTCAGCCCGGACATTGAATAGACAGGCTGGTATCAGTTTTATCATAATCATGTTTTTTCTTAACTTACAAAGGTTCGGTTATTCGACGTTGTAACTTATTTCGTCCAACAGGAAACACAAAATTGTATCTAAAACTCGAATCACAAACGGTCTGTAGGGTACAATAGCAGGAAAAGTATCAAGTCAGGAATGACAGGAAATTATATTACATTCTTTAAAGAATATATCTTTAATCTGAATCTGATTAAAACCAGATCTCTACATGCTCCCGATTTTGTTATGTCGCGACATAACAAAATCGGGAGCATGTAGAGATTTGGTTTTAATCAGATTGTAAAGAATGTTCAATTCAATTATTTATTGATATCACCAAACATGTTGGCATACATCAAAACAAGTAACAAAATGAACAAGGCAAAACAAAATTAAAACCAACATGATTATATAGTACAGGAAATGAAAAGTAGAATAACAGTAAACTTAATTATAGCAAAGGGACAAGTTTTGCGATTTTTTACATGTTGGCATCAAATTGATCGTATATGTAACGTATATAATCGACAGAAACATTGTATTGATAATAATCAATAATATGTCATAATTGATCCATATAGTTCAATAAAAAGAAATATCAAAACCTTGAATTCCCCTAGAGTTTTTTATACTACTAATAGTATGTACTGTAATTTTACTAATTTTAAAAGATATATGTACTGTAAAGCTATCATTATAACTAATATAATCAAGGACTTATAAACAGACACAGTTTTATAAGTCCTAGTTATAATTAATAGCAATTCTCTGTAACCATTTAAAACAATTTCGGCACGCATGGTCTCCGATTTTCATGAAATTTCAAACATAAGTAAGGACCAGTGAAAAAAAGAAAATTGACAAAATTTAATTCTAGGTCATCTGGTTACCATGGCAACGCTATTTAAAGTTGAGAAATTGACAAAATTGAGCTAATTTGAAGCTCTTTAATTTGGTCTATATATGCGACATTAATGGAAGATTTTTATGCATCCTAAAGATTACGACATAAAATTTTAAATAAGCTCCCTAGTAGTGTCTGATATTGTAAAAAAAAAAAAAAGGCTGGTAACCATGACAACATAATTAGCAAATTCTGATATATTGATTTCAAAATGCTGTTTGTATTTTCCAATTTTCCTTCTCTCTTAATTTACCTTGGCAACGGTTACTATATAGTCTTTAATATTACTTATTTTGCAACTTCAGAGTCATTTAAAAAAGTTTTGCATCATGATGAACAGATAAAAATTGCTGGGAAATATCCAACACAAAGAACTCTTTCAAAAACCACGAAAAAGTTATGGGGAACATATGTTACCATGGCAACCATTTTTTATTATTTTTATAAAACAGTAATTATTTATCCAAGAAAGTTCAAATTCAATATCAAGTTAGCCTCTATCAAAATACAATAAAAAAGTTTCAAATAATTAATGGTTGCTTAGGATGTGTAAAATACAAGTCAAGTGCGGTAATGTGAAAATCGTCTATTTATTCAGGGTCTTGATAAAACATAAACATTCAAATACACAAATTTTCGACCCCTGGTCTTTTTATTAAATATGAGCCAAAGATTTATAAGTATTTCCACTGACCAGGGATGTATATATACGTCCCTGGTATTTCATCGAGTGTATTTATGCTTTTATTTTCTGGAATAAATAGATGTACTAGAGTCAGTTCAGTTCAGTTTCTAGGAAATCCCTCCTTTGGCTAAGGAGCACCCGAGTAGGTAAAAGGATAGACCAAATAAACAATAGAAGATATAAAACTAAGGAGGGGATAGGTACAGAGTAAGAAGTAGAAAGAAGGGTAAAAACTTATGTTAAAAATAGATAAAAATTAAGATAAAATAATACCTGTAGTAAAAATGGTGTACTTGTGTACCAATTTCCGGTCACGGCGCACGGCAGTTACGTCGATCATGTTACCTTAGCGATGTTTAGAAATGGCCGCCGTTCCATGGGTGAAATATGACGAAGGCACAGAATCTGATGCCTTTGCTGCAAATTGTTTCCCTGTTCGTGGTTTGATACGTCAAGCTGAAGATGGTAAAATAAATATTGACGAAAAAATAACAATACTGTACCGATGTCAATGACAATTGGTTTTTTTTTTACGGTTTCTCGATGATCAGATGATAACTCGTCTCACCTCGGACTCTCTGTCCTTGAATGGAAAACTATGGAATTTCTCTGAATTAATGTCTTGTCTTTCTTACAAATGCGCACAGAGTCAAAGAAAATGACAATCAACTAAGATTTGCGGCTTCTTGAATGATTTTATGACCCTATATTTTTTGTCTTTTTCGTAAATTATACTGAATCATTTTCTGCCTTTATCAAGTGGAAAAGCATGAGTATAAAACAATTCTACATGATATCCATTACTGCTGGTATTTAAGCAATATTCTACATAATATCCATCACTGCTGGTATTTAAACAATAAGCCCAGCGTAAAATGAACAAGGTATGACGTCACATATAACAATCAACAATGTGTAAAGCGCCAATAAATTTTATTATTTTATTAACGGTACAACTTAAGGGGGTCCAGAACAGTATCCGAAAAAAACCCATGGAAAGCTCTGGATCAATAATGACGTCACAATAGAAACGGCGACATTGGCGCAACTTTTTCACAAGAACGTCAGGATAAATTAACGTAGAAATAAGGGGGAGGGGGGTAACAAAATCACTATAACTTAAAAACTGACGGTCAAATTTCAATAGGAATTTATCAATGTTTCACTTGACATATAAAGAAGATAATATCTAGTTTTTAAGGAAAATAAATGATAGTGTTTCAGATAAATGGACTTTATTATTAAAAATTAGCAACTCAAAGACGTTTTGAAAATAGACAAAACTTTATCTTCTTGCGACAATTTCTTTTAAAAGTCTTAGTGATCATTTATAATTCTATACATATCGGATTGCCCACATCATATCTAATGAAAAATACAGAACTTGTTAATATTCTGCCTCTACAGAAGATTCGTAACTGTATTTCATTACCTAAAGTGTGTTAATTTTAACGTCACATTTACGGCCCATTTTGGGGCTTTCAGTGGGTATTTATGTACGTTCGTAGCTTCAAAACTAACTGTAAAAAATTAATGAAATTTTGCAAGTAGAAAAAGTATGTTTCAATTATGAACATTTATAATTTTAAGGAAAATTAAATGATAGGATCAAATTTAACGGTACGCAGATTTAGCGGTCTTATGTAACGTCGTTTTGGCACTTTACGCATTGTTGATTGTTATATGTGACGGCATACCTTGTTAATTTTATGCTGGGCTTTGTTTACCAGGAGTAATGGATAGTACTTAGAATTCTTTAATATTTGTGCTTTTCGAATTGATATTAATTGAAGGCCGTCAGTGGCCTAAAATTTGTGGATATAGAGTGTTCATTGTTATTTATTATATTAAACTTCCCTACGGAAGATACTACTTCATTCTTTGAAAAGTTTTTAGAACATTTTTTAGACAGCTTAAATAACTTAAGGTTTGTCACTGTTAAAGAATTATAAACTTCATATGCAGTCATTGCAGGAGGTGGAAAATGTTTTAAATTTAAATAAATGTTTCAGATCCAATCAAATATGAATTTTGTGACTATATATATATAGAAGAAATTGAGAAACAATTATTCATCTCCTCCACTTCAATCATGCTTTAACAATTAATCCAGCAATTTGACAAATTATAACGACATGATTCATGTAAAACAAGTGTGCATTATTGATCATGATGATAGATAGTCTAGAGCAGAAAACTACATGCTAGTATAGGTAAAGTCAACTTTTCTTTTGCAGATTTTGTTCCCTTGTGGGTTCAAATCTGCAAACAAAATGTAATAATGTATCATTTTTTTCAAAAGGATGTGATGTCAGTGGTATCTGTAATGATAAGCTTGATAAGATCTAGGTAAACTATGGTAATTAAGAATTGTACTTATACAATTGTGTTTAGGGTTCTGTTAATCCGAAATCTAAGCATATCTCTTGGGTCTGATATGTAGTTATATATTCACATTTTAATTAGATTGTATGTCAATGATAATGAAGTTTCCAACTGCAGCTGCTCAAACTTTCTATATTTTCATTGTAGGCACTTGTATTTTTAAGCAGAATGATATAGTCATGTTAAGGTATTGTTTTCATTAAAGGTGGTGGGGCTTGGCTAGTTGCTCAAAAAGCAGAACAGAGACGGCGTTTTAAGGCAGTATTATGTGCCAAGCCACGCACATATTCCCGGATCAAAGAGGAGAGGAAACGTGCAGAGCGTGAAGGTGGCCAGATCAATGTTGCCACACAAAGCCTGGCTGATGATGAGGAGGAGGAGGAGGAAGCAGAGGCTCCTACTTTAGATGGATTCTTCTTGGTAAACATCCTCTGTTTCAAGTATTTGTATAATCCTAATACATGTATGTAAATAATTTGCAGAATTTATTGACGTGGTACCTGCATATATAATTATAACAATATGATCAAAGTATTATGATTAAGTATGTTAAATACATGTATAGCAAATAGACAAATTCTTATTTAAGAAACAACACCTACCAATTGGTTTATTCTCCATGCAGTGATTCCCTGAATAAGGGAATTGCATGAGCCAATGAAATTAATACCTTGCTGCAAAGTTTAAACTCCTTGTTGCATTGCCAATGATCATATATTTTGATTTATGATAGGAAAGTTTCAATGGAACTATTAGACAAAGAACTAATAAATATTGACAGAGGAAGTAATTTCTTCACTGACAGTTATAATTTTCATTTCTTTTCAGAGTGCCATAAGGGAAATTCTGAATCATTTCAAATTAATTCTATTTTTGCTTCAAATGCAAAATAAAACTAACCAGCATTATGTAATTTAGCATTTTCATTTATAAATAATGCAACTTCATGGCTTTGATGATTTCAGATGAAGCATTGCTGTGTTGAAGACCCTGCAGATTTATGCTCCGTGAACATTTCGGGACAAGAGCTTAGTGAAGTTAAGGAGGAGGATTTCGCCCTCTTTGATAATGTGGCCTATGTAAATGCTGCCGAGAATTACCTCCCTTTTGGTTAGTATATTCTTGCTTGTGCCTAATGTATTTATTAAAAAAAAAACATTCTCTTTGATTTCTGTAAATATCCTTACTTCTACATGTTTATACATCATAATCCACTGCGAGGATCATAATATGTAGTGATTGTTTCAACACTGATGAGAAAGCACATGTACCATTACTTGTTTGTACAGGGCGGCCACAGACTCTGGAAAACAGAGAAAGCAGGGAAAATGCTGAATAAAAATTCCCTGCAGAGAATGATCCGGGAATTTGAAAATTTCATGAAAATCAGGAATTTTATTCAGTGAACGTTTTAAAAAATAACAAGTACCTGATGGAATTGACAATATACATTTTGACAAAGCAACAAGACATTTTATTGCTGATGTATTGTCTTAAAAATTTTAATTTCTCGTTAATGCTTTGCTGGCCAATGAACACTGAAAGTAAAGTACAATTTTGTAGAAAGGAGTAAGTACAGTGAAGGAACTTTAATTACATATTTGAACATAAACAGTGTAAAATAGACTAGTATTTGCCAGGGAAAATTTTGTACAAGTCTGGGAATGATCAAAATCTGTGGCAATCCCTGTTGTGAAATGAGTTTAAGTGAGGAATAAAACCATTTAAACATAATTGGACAGGTTATTTTAAATTATTTTCATGGTGCTGTGTACATAAGTTCTTTTTTCTTACAAATTTTATAAATACATGTACATTTTGATTGCAGAGGCTTTTCGCGGATTTCCTATCATTCGTGAGTTAGAGATGCCAATAAATGGACTTAGAGGACTTAAAGTACAACCTAGTGATTATCCTACACTAGAGGTTAGTTAGACGGAATAATGATTGATGGTACTACTCTAAAAGTAATGTCACTAATACAACACAGTATATTATTCATCTCTAATGATTATAAAGTAACTGACACTTCAATGGTAAACTTTTCAATACAATTTAAGCCACTGTACAATACTTTGTTGTCACATTCATTGGTGGTAAATTTGCTCCAAGAAGAAGCTACATAACTTGTTACATCAATTAACCAAAAAATTGTAATATAATCTAAATATAACTTGTTTCTTTCATGATGTAAATTTGTAATACACTGTACAAATTAAAAACTTTGCTGTCTTATTCCAGATGGTTGATTTATCGTACAATAATTTGTCCCAAGAAGATATCTTGTCCTTAGGAACCATTCCAAACCTAAAAATTCTTCACCTAACAGGGAATAATTTTCGGACTTTACCTCAAGACTTAGCTCTCCCACATATTGACTCTCAGAGGTGAGCATGTGGAACAATTCTGTCTTTTTCTAAACTACTTATAAAGTCACTTACTTACGTCAAATTCTGATCTACATAAACTGAAATTATGTTGATTGTACATGTATATTACAGCAAAAGACGAATCAAGCGATATTCGAAATTGGAGATTTTAATGTTGGATGAGAACAGACTTTCTGATGTATCTATATTCGCTGCCCTTGCAGGTTTACCTAGGTATATATACTATACATATTTGATACCCTTTTGCCATATTAACTATTCCTTGGATATAAATTAACACTTTGGGTATAGACTGTTGCTTTTCTTTACATGTATTTGACTGTCATTATGTCTGTCTGACTTACTGTACTTGTACAGGTTCATATCTCTGACACATTTCTTCAAATTTTGACAATACTTGGCAATATTTTACCTGGGACATGCTGTTTTGGTCAAAGGTAATCCATGATCTTTTCTGAGAGGTTGAAAACAGAACTACATTACCTATACATGTTTACTTACATGTATGTTCTCATCATATAATGCAGAGTTTATGTTTCAACAAATTTTAATAAGACAGTTGTTATACCCTACCCAATAAATGCTAAGTAAAATAGGAGAAGAAACATTATCAATGTCTATTAATTTTTGAATGGTCACCTAATGCATTTAGTTCTCAGCAAGCATAAGTGTTTCACAATAACCATGTGAATTGTCACATAGAGTTTTAGCTTTATACAATCATTGCAACTTAATTTAAGATCCAAGGAATAAATTGATGTGCAAGAGACATATATTGTTAAGCATTAATAGGATGTGATGTATAAATGTAGTAAAAATATGTACATAATATCCATGTTTATCAATGAGTTTAGGCAACTTTGTCTCATCTGAATAATATAATCACTGTACTTTGTCATTAATTGTGATTTGCAGGTTAAGACATCTGAACTTAGAAAAGAATGAAATCTATTATGTCCCTCAGCTAAAATCTATAGAGGGAACAATGACAGTAAATGAAGATGAAAAAGCCACTCGCCGACTTCAAAGGTCAGCTAGGAGGTCAGCCAGGCATTCCTCAAGGTCAACTAGACAATCAAAGTCACGAGATACTGATGTTGCTAAGCAACCAAGTAAAAGTCAAAGTGATGTGAAACAAAGTGAAAGTAAGAATTTGATGGAAGTAGAGTCACAACAGCTGATGATAAAGACGTCACCAGGAGGAACGGATGGTACCGTAACCACTCCACCTAAAGAGGAAAAAGTAGACGGGGCTCATAACGGCCAGGAGGAGGCTAAGGAAGGGGAGGTTACAGAGCCAACTACAACAGAGAAAGAAGAAAAGAAAGATGATAGTATGATGATAAAATGTTTTATTTCTTAACACTTTAGTCAGATATTTATGTATTACAGAAAAGTACTGACAAATGAAAGGTTACAAATTTTGTTTCTTTAGAGGCAACAAATTATCTTTCTTTTTTCATATCCAAGTAAAAAAGATTATACATACATTCCCTTTTAGAAGAAAGTAAAATCAGACTTATGCATGAATGTACATAGCACATTTTTCTTCAAATCTATAGAGTATGATTTAAAAACATTTAAAAAGGATCATAGATGTGTTTGTATGCATAATAATCCATAGACAGTTTAGAATAATTTACTTTATTCTTTTGATATTTCAGACTTGTTAGATCTAGAGTTTGGTAATGACCTTGGTGATCTATCAGCCAGAATGAAGGACATTGATGTAAGTGCTGAGAATGACCTTGAGGTAACCACAGCTGACCGTGGAGATAAACCTCCCAGATTAAATTTGGATGAGGGACAGAAAGTAGGACATGGTTCTCCAGCTTTCCAAGAACTGACTTACCTCAATCTGGCCCATAACATGGTAGGTAAAACTTTACACAGGTCTGGTAAATCTTCATGGTGATAATTTTAGTGATATCCAAGGTAGGTAAGAATGGAGATATCAGTATATTCTCGTCTACATATACAATCAAAGAACACGAAACTTTGTGATGGATTACTGGTCATTCGGATCGGTAATATGTTAAAGATTACTGGTTTGGTCCAAAGAAATTTTACCTTTTTTTCTCAATCAGTGATCGGGAAGGCAAACTTGCTCAACCTTCCACTTAGACTTCAATGGGCCATCTTTCTTCATGACAGGGCCTTTCCAAAAATGATAAATTTTCGAATGGCTTTGAAGACAATGTATGTACAATACATCAGACTTTAGCACATTATTTTGTCGTTCCCAATTTTACCATTTCCAATGAGTAATTCACAGTACACATGTACAAAGACAAAATTTTCAGCCACCTATCCTGTATTTTTCAAATCGTGTCCATGTACAGACAGCTATTTTATCATTTCAGCTTTGGTGATATTTGGGATTAGGGAAGGGGGGGGGGGGGGCTGCAATTGACATTTCTGTACAAATTTTATTACTTCAATTTGTACCTATTGACTGGCCACTTAAAATGACATGATAATTTTACGGACGAACGCATACACAAGTACCTTAACATAGATAAGATACGTAAGTGGACGTTGGAGATTTAAATCTCAGGTGTAGAACAAGGATAAAAATGTCAAAGAAAAATCAGTATTGTATCACAGTAGCAAAGAACCTTTCGGTTGAGTGGAGCAATTGTCAGTGAACAGAAGAATTTTGTGCTTCTGACTGGCCACGTACAGTAAGCTGTGATCCACATGTTACTGCCACTGGTATAGTTCTACGTTACAACGTAAATTTATACTAGTACAGGACTTTAACCAAAAATGGACACCATAGAATAATGCGCACCAGGGCGCAGCAAGTTGCCGATTTTTAGGCCATTTTTTATCAGATGTCGCAGGGCGCGTGGCCTTCTCAATCACTGTAGATCAATTAAGCGTTTTAAACACTCATGACCAGATGAGTTGACCTATTATCTTCGTAGAAAAGAAAGTGAAACAGCTGAAAGATTGATACTGACACGGAACGTTTTTAATTTAGACTTCTTTTTAACTACTCATTGAGAAAATATTTCTGGTCATTTGGACCGACAATTACAACATTTCCATCAGTCCGAGCAGATTTTTACCGGTCATGTCTGTCGGACCGACGAGGTTTCGGTTTTACTGTACAATAAGAAAATGTAAGGTATATCTAAGGAATAGAAGGGGGAACTTGTAAGACTTCGTAGTTTTCTTCGTCATTTCTTATAAATTATGACAGTGTTGAGATCGAGTCTTAATAATATTTTTTTGTTCACTAAATTATAAATTTTCAATCCTCTCTATATATTTCTTTTTGTATTGATTCTAGACACTGCTCACATACAATTTGAGGACATACCTGTGTAATTATTTAAAAATAGTTGAAGTTTATTAAATTTATTGATGTTTTACAGATAGTAGAGGAGGAGGCATTATTGGCTGTAGCTGCCTGGCCCATGCTGGTAGAGCTGCTAATACATGACAATCCACTCACTACAGAGAACAGTGGAGATCCACCTCTACTTAATACATTCCTGTCAGAAAGGCTGGGCATCCGGATTGTCAGGAAACCATCCAAGGGCATCAAGAAACCAGAGGTCAAAGTACAAGCCAAAAAGTCCAGAAAGGTACATGTTTAAACATGTTTATTTCTCAAAATACAGAAATGGGAATTGGGCAAAAGTTTCCCAACATTACACGTGCCCTTTCCGTGAAGGTACATGTATACCATAATGGGCTTAAAGAGTTGCAGGCATAAAACATTTGTCATTTTTGTGTGTGAAAACAGGAAAAGAGTTGCAGGCATAAAACATTTGTCATTTTTGTGTGTGAAAACAGGAAAAGTTATTGTGAATATATGAATTTCATTAAAGACCAGTATATTAAGATTTGATTATCAATGTAAGATAATGTGGAATTGATTTTGATTTACTACATGTTAATGTAAATTTCTTTTCTGTACACAAAGTCAAATTTCATTTTAGTGAGTTAAATTTTTTTTTAATGGTTTTACACAAATTATCACCAAATTTTACATAAATGTATGTCAAAATAATTTTATATACAAGTTTACATGTATGTACTGAGACAGCTGTCTTGGATTCCAGGTTTCCACTATAGTACCAAAGATACCAAAAGTTCCTGTTGAAGAGTTGCTGATGCTTGAGGCACCAAAGCCTCCCTCTGGTGCTAAACCTGGCAGTAAAACCATTCAGGGACTGGACTTACATCAACAGGGTCCATTACCTCCTATCCCTCCTACAAGTCAACAACGCCCTCATTCCACAGGTCCAGGGGCAAGAAAGATGGCAACTCCAGCAGAGGACCTTCCCCCTGCACCTGTATATGATAAATTATTCTCAGATTCCCCCGTACCACCAGATGATCCCCTTCCTGGTCCCCCTGTGTATGGTCGTGTGCACTCAGGACACAAGTCTAATTTACCAGAAGCAGCTACCTATGGTAGGATGCATTCCCCACCAGACCAGACAGAAGCCCCTGCAGGAGGCGTTCCAGAGGCTCCAGTATATGGTAGAGTCCACTCCCAGGAGGGCCATGTAGATGCAGAGGGAGGTCTACCACAGGCTGCTGCGTATGGCAGATTACACTCACAGGAACAGACAGATAAACAAGGAGTAGAAAGCCCAGCATTCTTCATGACTCAGGTTTACAAGATTTTGACCTATTTAATTACTTTTGTTGTTTTGATATGGTTTTATATTATCCAGTTTGTATATAGAATAGTTGTACGCTCACATTACAAGTATGCTCTTGTTAATGTAAATTATCTGCTACAAAGAAAGCTAAGCCTAATAGGAAGTTGATATTTCCTCCCTAATTTTTTTACCATGTCTTACAAGAAGACTGTCAATGGATCTGACTGGCTGACCTCATAGATAATTGGACTTTGATGTCTCACATGTTCAGTCCTCATAATCAAAGCTTTCATTTGATACCGTAACCGTTGACAAAATGATTTTGGAATTTAACCTATTTTGAAAATTCTCTTAAGAAAATGTATGATTTGACAGGTTGATGAACCAGAGGAACGTGCACAGAAGACCAAACCAACCACAGAGGCAAAGAAGAAGAGAGAAAAGAAAAAAGAGAAAAAGAAGCCGGTAGATGACAGATATAAAGGTTACGAGATTTTACTTGATTATGAGGAGGATCCAGATTTTGTCCCACCGAATGGTAAGCACATTACATCAGGATTGTAGCAATACGTGTATGTATCGTGCAAAAATTCTGTAATATTCTGGCAAAAAGTGTTAATTTTCAAATTATCCTATTTAAATTAAAAACCTTTTAAACTATATTAGGAATATTCTTGCAAAAAGGGTTAATTTTTAAATGATCCTATTCAAATTAAAATCTTTAAAACTACATTTATGTTAAGCAGGCAATGTATGATCTAAACTTCTTTACCTTTTTTTTTTGGGGGGGGGGGGCCTCTGGCTAAAGTAAATTGTTTGTTATAGGTCTTCAGATTGATTGGGTAGGTTAAATTTGCTGACTTTCTTAATTTGGACAGATATGCAGGGAAATGTGAAGGCATTGAAGTATGCATTAAATCACCAGCTTGTGTACAGGGATCCTGAGGCACGACTGGACAAAGTCAGAAAACATGTGGAACCTTATAGAAGGGTAATTCAAATTGTAGTTTTTCATTTTCTTAGTCCAGTGAAAATACATTTCATATGCAAGATGATATTATCTATTTTTATTAATGCCATATGAAACACACAGTAATATTAATGGCTTTAGAATTAGAGATATGGTTCGAAATCCTTGAAATCAAGAATGTCTTTATCAACACTTGTCTAATTATGTCATGAATCTGCCTTCAATGTGTGCATTTATACAGTGAATAAGAATAAAGATAAAATTGTTTGTATTTTATTGATTTGCAGGCATAAATTGCATGATTTTTGAGTAACAAATGCCTTGTTTACTTCTCTACCGATGTGCTGCAGCAAGATTAAATTTGCAATTGTAAAAACATAAATTTATGCATTCAAATATTTGCATAACAAGTTATTCCTTTATTTCTTACACAACAAAGTTGCATGCATTGATTTAGAGGGTAATATTTCACCAGAAATGTAATTATGTAATTTTTTTCTTAGTTTTATTATCAATTGTACTTACTACATACATCTAAAATAAGTAATTTTCCATTAATAGTGGCAGATGCCCCCTCCAGCCCAAAGAAGGACAAGACAGGAGAAAGTGGATGAGGTGCTTTCTAACCTCAAAAACCGTGTGACGACGGAGGAGGCAAACCTTGGTGAGGTACTGAAGGACAAACGCAAGTCTCACAAACAGTACACGGAGGCACAGGGACTACTGGTGGATGTAAGTAATATATATACATGTATAAATACATGTTAGGAAATGGCTTATTTTTATGAAAAAAATTATTTCGGAGTTTCTTCAACGCTTCATTATTCACCAGGCCCATATGGTTGTAGTACATTTATCACATTTTCTGAGTCATATTGGATTTTGAAATTGTAAACATGGAAATTTTCACGTGGAGTTTACTTTTTCCGTATTTCACAAATCAAGGGACTTTGCAAAAATTTCTCCCACATGTTAATAAGCCTGCTGTGTCTTACAAAGGTAGAGACGTTTATATCTCAATTATTTCCCCCACATGTAAATAAGCCTGCTGTGTCTTACAAAGGTAGAGACGTTTATATCTCAATTATTTCCCCCACATGTAAATAAGCCTGCTGTGTCTTACAAAGGTAGAGACGTTTATATCTCAATTATTTCCCCCACATGTTAATAAGCCTGCTGTGTCTTACAAAGGTAGAGACGTTTATATCTCAATTATTTCCCCCACATGTAAATAAGCCTGCTGTGTCTTACAAAGGTAGAGACGTTTATATCTCAATTATTTCCCCCACATGTAAATAAGCCTGCTGTGTCTTACAAAGGTAGAGACGTTTATATCTCAATTATTTCCCCCACATGTAAATAAGCCTGCTGTGTCTTACAAAGGTAGAGACGTTTATATCTCAATTATTTCCCCCACATGTAAATAAGCCTGCTGTGTCTTACAAAGGTAGAGACGTTTATATCTCAATTATTTCCCCCACATGTAAATAAGCCTGCTGTGTCTTACAAAGGTAGAGACGTTTATATCTCAATTATTTCCCCCACATATTAATAAGCCTGCTGTGTCTTACAAAGGTAGAGACGTTTATATCTCAATTATTTCCCCCACATGTAAATAAGCCTGCTGTGTCTTACAAAGGTAGAGACGTTTATATCTCAATTATTTCCCCCACATGTAAATAAGCCTGCTGTGTCTTACAAAGGTAGAGACGTTTATATCTCAATAATTTCCCCCACATGTAAATAAGCCTGCTGTGTCTTACAAAGGTAGAGACGTTTATATCTCAATTATTTCCCCCACATGTAAATAAGCCTGCTGTGTCTTACAAAGGTAGAGACGTTTATATCTCAATTATTTCCCCCACATGTAAATAAGCCTGCTGTGTCTTACAAAGGTAGAGACGTTTATATCTCAATTATTTCCCCCACATGTTAATAAGCCTGCTGTGTCTTACAAAGGTAGAGACGTTTATATCTCAATTATTTCCCCCACATGTAAATAAGCCTGCTGTGTCTTACAAAGGTAGAGACGTTTATATCTCAATTATTTCCCCCACATGTAAATAAGCCTGCTGTGTCTTACAAAGGTAGAGACGTTTATATCTCAATTATTTCCCCCACATGTAAATAAGCCTGCTGTGTCTTACAAAGGTAGAGACGTTTATATCTCAATTATTTCCCCCACATGTAAATAAGCCTGCTGTGTCTTACAAAGGTAGAGACGTTTATATCTCAATTATTTCCCCCACATGTAAATAAGCCTGCTGTGTCTTACAAAGGTAGAGACGTTTATATCTCAATAATTTCCCCCACATGTAAATAAGCCTGCTGTGTCTTACAAAGGTAAAGACGTTTATATCTCAATTATTTCCCCCAAGCATTACCTCTTGATGTTATAATAGCGAAATTTTCCCCAGAGAAAATAACAAGGTTTACAGTACAATTAACTAGGAATTTCATTTATTACTGAGTGTGACTTTATATATGATCAATCTGTTTTCTTTTTTCAACAATTTTCTTTTTAAAAATATGATTGTTTCTCAGATTCAGCGACGTTATAATGCAGTACGAGTAAACTCAATGAAGGAAGCCAAGGACATGAAGAAGGCCATGGAGGATCTACAATCTCTGGCTAGAGGCAATACTGTGGCTGCCAAGTGATCCATACTATGTACTTGTTTCTGTATTGTTGAAGAAATCTGTGAACAGTTATGTACAATGCTTAGTGCTTAGTCTGATGTCTGTTGACTAACATATTTGATTCTGATAACTTGTATGTACGTCCCTCAATCAGCATGATTTCTATTGATATGAATTCCTCTTGTAGTACATGTACATGAATTATCATGCATTTTCTACTTTACATTTTTGAAAGTTGCTAAAAGTATGAATATAAATTGCATTTTATAAAAGTGAACCTAGTGGAAAAAAATTATGTGTAGACCGTGGATTTCATCTGATCACCCTTTTTCTAATAAATGTGAGTACACGTCTGTTATCACAAATTACCATTCTAATATATTGTATTTTGTTTGATTTTTTTTGATTTATCATGTATTTCTTTAACAGGAAAGATAATTTTGTAAATTTCCCGTTATTCTTTTATTTCATTTGATAGTATTTCTCATATTGTTTAATTATCTACAAAGCTCATCTGTAATATACCCATATTTCATGATCAAATACAAGTATACTTTGATAGGCCTCTATATGTTATGAAATGAGTTATCTGATATGAATGGTTTAGTTTGGTTTTTACCACCTTATTCAGATTACAAAGGTATATAGATCACCTGACTTAGGATGTACATTACAGTATGTTGGACCTTGTTCACTTTGTAGTGGTATTTCACAATACATATGTAATAATTTATTGGTACATGTATACTCTCTGACTGTGATAGAAACATTTGACATGATCCATGTGCTGTCTATTTTTGAGCAAGTAAAGAATATTGAAAATGTATCTTTTAATAGTTTCTCATTATCATTTTCATCTGTCTGTCTGACAGTCAAAGTTAGTATTTAGATTGATAAAAAAAATAGCAAAGATGGGATTTGAATTCAGTAAATTCCAAAATCTAGATACTGAAAAACAGTTACATTTTGCACATTTAACAGATTATTTCCCAGCAAGTAGTCACAAAATGCACAATATGTATAGATGAGCATGATTCGCTCTCCTGGATTTTACCCTGAACTTACATGTATTGGTTTTAATCTGAACCTGTTACAAATAGGATGTATGAACTAGTAGAGGGAAAAAGGGTG
Organism: Pinctada imbricata; assembly: GCA_033119305.1. NCBI lineage: Eukaryota > Metazoa > Mollusca > Bivalvia > Pterioida > Pteriidae > Pinctada > Pinctada imbricata. Next base: position 55,243,246 of record VSWD01000008.1, on the reverse strand, counting down.
ACAATCACCAATTTTACCACTTTTATAGCTTTTTTTTATACACCCACATTTACGATTAGGGCATGTTATGCTTTTCCATTAATTTATTTTCCATTTCCACCACCATGTCCATACTTATTCTCAACTACAGAGGTAACAACAATTTTGATAGTGTCATACAATAGGGTGTGGCTTACAGTTGTGAACCAGGGTTTCAAAGTTGAGATCTGCATGATCCCTTGGGATGGGGGAAAATTGGTAGGGTCGGAAATTCAATTTATCCTGGCTTATCCTTCTTAACTACAGTGGCAACAAAACTTTAACCTTGGCAGTTGCATTTGAACGTTAAATGACAGGCTTTTATGTGTATTCCCTGTTACAAGACCCTTTCCTTGGTACCATTATTTTCATTTTGTGACCTTGACCTTGGAGTTAAACCTACTTTTGACAAACGTTTACCTGAACAGAGAGCTATAAGAATTTCATATTTCACATCAGCAGTCCTTGTGAAAAAGACCTTTCTATGGGTACCAAATTATTTGACCTTGGACTTTTACCAACTTTTGATAAACTTCAACTTTTTCCTTAACTTCTAAACTGTATTCAAGATCAGGCTTTCCCATTTCTTTCCATTGGTACCAAAATTATTTGACTTTGTGTCAAACTTGGAGTTTGACCTACTTTTGAAAACCTTAATCTTGGCCATAACTCTTGAATATAATGCGATAGTGCTTTCATATTCCACACGTGTATTCCTTATATTACAACCTTTACTTACATTATTACACGAAAAAATGACATTTTGCCTGAACCTTGGAGTTCAGCTGTTATACTGACAACGATGTCGACGGGGCATTCGTGTATCCCAAACACGTTTTGTTTAATGTTTTTCACCCCCCCCCCCCCTTTACGAGTGTCTCCTTTACTGTATATGGACCTTAAGAATGTCAATATTATCATTTATTTAGCCTATCAATATATGCAGATGTGAAGCAATGCTGTCCGTGATTTCTTTCTAATTTATTTCTCAGATTTTGCATCGTAAATTTCTTTTTCTTTTTCTTTTCTTTTTTTATCCTTATTATAGTAGCAAATAGGTCTACAAAATGGAAAACCATAGACGGAACACTTTCTTCAAGAACTCTCAGTCTTGAGGACGTTTAAAATTGCCGCAATACACATTTTTTCTTATCTAAAACTAAAATGTAATATCTATATTGAAATAGTATTTCTGGTATTTTTACACACCTTTATTCTAGTACGAGGTGTGCCTGAGAGATTGATTGACAGACTTACGTCGTCAACGGTGCAAAGGGCAATCTAGCATACCCTCCTGACGAGACAGATCTTGGGTACATCACAAACGGCGAATTTAAAAAGCTGCAATGATGAGAAATTATATATATTTTTTAATTCTGTCGATTATTTGCATAACCTCAATTAAAGGTAAGTCTTTTCTCGAAAATATATTTATCACTTGATTCGTTTGGATCACTTGTATTTAAAGAAAAAAAATATCATTTGTATCCAGATTTCATCAACCAGGTTTTGGGGGTTTTTTTTATTTTTCCCTGTCAAATAAATTTCATGATATATTGGAGCATTGAATGCAAATAATGTAACCTAGACAACTGAAATCTCTGTGCTTTTTTCATGGACTATTTGCTTCTTTTGAAGAGCAGAACAACGCTCCCCTCTTCGACTATAACTCGGAAGAAAAATAAATAACATACCACAAAACAAGCAATAAAATGAATTTTCGCATTACTGTTTATTCTTTCTTGATAGTTTTTCAGTTCCAGCATATTTATTTATTAAATAAGATTATATTGCAAGAAACCGTTGCAGGGTTCAGTATAAATAATTCCTTTTTGGGTCTCTCATCATTTTTATGTAAATCCAACAAATTGAAGAAAAAAATAATAATAGCAGTTTGTTATAAACAGTTCTTGATGTGTGAATGTGAGCTTTAACTAGTGGTATATATAATTTCAATAATTTTTGGGAGTTTTTTTCAAATATTTTTGATTTATTTTATTTGATTTATTATTTTTCCCCCATTGTTTTGCCTTTTTTCCTGGCGCGGAGAATCCTTTGGTCCTTGGTACGTCACTTACAATTATATTGGTAGCCGGACTATTTTTCTTTTTTATTTGCCTCCCCCCTCCCTCCTCTCCCTTTTGGATATAGTGACACTCGTAAGCTACAAGATGGGATGCGGACACACCTCCATGACCTTTTACTGAAGACAATTAAAATCACATGATTCAATCTGACGTGATAACTATTGTCAAAATAGGTCAAGATCCTCTATCCGCTTTCTTTCAATAAAAGTCAGTTATCTAATCACGCAATTGGTCATGTCTAAACATTTCCCTTTCTCATAAAAAAACATGATTTTCGAAGTGAGTAAGTAAATAAATAAATTATTCAATAAGCCTTACTGTTCCTATAATGTTCTTCTGCTGTTCAATAACGTGTTTCTGACAAGCTGTATATAAATTTGCAGACAGATCGGATCAAAATCACATCTTGGTGGAGCCAGAAACTTTAGTTCTTGCTTCCTTTGCATGGTGAGATTCTGTGCAGTTACAAGCGTAGAGTTCGATATGCGTCTGCAAATTAGACTGGTGGACAAATTGGTTCGAAAAGCACAATTTGATAGAGGACCTTGGGTAGCGTTCAGATTGCACGAAATTTTGGTCAGCGGTCTATAACTTGACCTCATTACCCCAAAAGAGATTAATCTTTTCGATATCAATTCCTTACTTGACACAAAACTATAGAATATGCCACCCATAGCTCACAGGCGACTATTTATAATGCTTATTCAAAGAAAAACAAAAAGACACGCAGTTTGGAGGGGGTGTTTGGCGAGCTTACGGCAGAAATTGTATTCCTGTGCACAACTCTGTCTAGAATGCTTCAACTTATGAGTCCACAAATTTTCGGCCTTCCGGCCTTTTATCAAGTGGAAACACGGGAATGTTGAAGTGTAAAAACATGTAACAGAAATGAAATTGAAATTAAGATGAGTTAAAAATGCATTAAAAGCTCAGAAAATGGAAAGAATGAAAAATGATGAAAAAATTTTTTGGTTCCATCGGGATTTGAACCCACTACACTTGGGCCCATAGGGCATGGATAACATACCTATATACAATCTTTTAAAAAATCATTAGAAATCAAAAAAGTGATATTTTGACAATTTTTTTCCCATTTACATTTCTTACAATTAATCAAAAAAGGTATATGATCAATTTCAGGGGAGAAGTTGAAAATGACCATCCCCCTCCCCTTTTTCGCAGTTAAAAAAATTATTTAAAAATAAAATCAGAAAAATTATTTCACATAAGCATTCCTCTAGTTTATCATGGCTGAAATGAACTGAATTGCGACAGCAAAAGCCAAGAAAAAAAAAAAGAATAAAAGAAATCTGAATTTTTGCATTAAAATAACAAAGTCGAAAAATACTTCAAAATGCGTCAAAAATTAGTATTCGGGTTTTAACGAAATGAACAAACTTGAAAAATACATCCTTCCTGAGCACTCAGATACCATTAGTTTTTCAATCCATGCAGCGGCTCTGAAGAAGATTTATAAAGAGGGGTACCCTCTTAGACCTATTTGACCTCGCCCTGGATTCACCCCTGAAGGGATTAGGCCGAAATTAACAAAGTTGGTCGAGGACCTCCAAGCGGATTTTGAGAAGTCGAAAATGCGAAAGCTTACAGACTAACGACGGACAGACGACAGACGAAACGCTGTGATAATAGCTCACTTGAGGAAAGTCGGAATTTATCAACTTTTAGTATATCGTATATTAGAAAATTTCGGTGCACCATATGCGCATTTTACCAAGTTATATCTAATCAATGATGCCCGGGGCCGAAAAGGGGGAAATCCAAATTATATGAAATTAAGAACAAAGATCTAAACTTGACCTAAAATTTCTGCCGAGGAACCTGCTAAGGACAGAGCTATATATGTCATCAGGGAATTACCTCTTAGTTTGAGAATGTTTGAATATATTTCAAGTCAAGTGCCGAAATGCTGAGAAACTAGGCGACCAATATCCTCAGAGACCAAACAATCCAAAGAGATACATTATTGTTCCAGTTGCTCTAGATCTCCCATTTACATTACAGCCGACGTCTTTACTTGCATCGACCCTGATTACCATTACTGCGAGGGAACGATCTGGTGCTGTCCCCCTGCTTACATCTGTACTGGCACCACAACATGTTTAAGTGTAGGGTAGGTAAAAGTGCTATCTATACTGACCGGTACTTCAACTTGTTTAAGTGTAGGGTAGGTAAAAGTGCTGTCTGTACTGTTACCTCAACATGTTCAAGTGAAGGGTAGATAAAAGTGCTGTCTATACTTGTGCCTCAACTTGTTTAAGTGTAGGATTGGTAAAAGGGTTGTCCTTGTTTAAATCTGAGCTGGTAAGTGTAGGACAAGTACATATGTAAAAGTGTTGCCCCTTGCTTACACCTTTACTGGTACTTCTACTTGTTTGAGTATACGGTAAGTTAAAGTATGGTCCTTTCTTACATTTATACTGAAAGTTCTACTTGTTTAATGCTGCCCCGTGCTCACATCTAAAGGGATGTTACCTATACTTGGTATAATTATAAAGGGTAAGTAAAAGTGCTGCCCTTGCTTAAATCTGTGCTGGTAAGTATGTGGTAAGTAAGAGTGTTGCTCCCTTGCTTAAATCTCTACTTGTTCAAAAAGTGCTGCTCCTTACTTACATATTCTCTGGTACCTAAGCAATGTTTAAGTGTAGGGTAAGTAAAAGTGTTGTCCCATTGCTTATATCTGTACTAGAAGCTATACTTGTTAAGTGTAGGGTAAGTAAGAGTGCTGCCCGCTTGCCTTTAAAATATTAACTGGTAGCTCTACGAGTAAAAGTGTAGGGTAAGTAAAAGTGCTGTCCCTTGCTTACACATGTACTGGCAGCTCTACGAGTTTAATTAAGACTTAGTGTACGTAGGGTAAGTTATAATACGTTTTTTTTTCCTATCTCTTCTTGTCACGATTTAGCATCTTCGCGAGCCAATGGTTACAATATACCATTGGCTCGCGAAGATGTGATTTAAGCGATAAAGACAAAATATCCAAGGTAACGTGTTGACTTTTTTTTTATTTTCAGTGTCATTGTGGGTCCTGTAGTAGCTGTCGTTGTCATCATTGCTGTTATCGTCTTAATCATCTGTAGAAGGAGACGCCGTAAGTGTCATTATTCTATCATTAGATATTACCTTAACTAATACTTTCATAGAAATATATTGGGTCGATGAAAACAGTTGTATTGGGCAAGGGGAAGCAGCTGGTCCATGCTGCAAATTTATCTGTTCTTAAATGATGCTATTGCATTTGAAGACGTTTAACATTTGTACCACTTGGTGAGTGTCACTGCTGGTGGACCAGGAGTCCCCGAGCGCAAATGTAGCCGAGTTCGATCAACTTCGGTTGATCGTTTCTTCAACGCATTCGAAAATTTGTTATCAAAATTTCTTTAAATTTCTAAAACATGGGTCCTGTAGCAATATATCCCAGCCATCCCGCTACATCTTTTGGTATATTTTTGGAAAGAATAACTTTTACACTCTTTGGTCATATTATCGTTTAGATTCAGAATCACTGACGAGGGTTAAGATCCGAAACGTGCATGTTTGGTTTGTAAGACATGCACTGTATAATCCCGCCGATGGCTTTTGGTTTGTGTATCATGTTACATGTAAGTCAACATGTTTTAAAGCAGACACGTATCAGTGACGTCACTGAAAAGCGAAAGCAGTAGTTTAAAAAACAATATCCTGTCAGTAACAAAATACAACATGATATTTGATTCTTCTCAAGCATGCAATCAGATTGCAAAAAATTTGCCATAGGTCGGATAAAGAACTGTAATATATAATCTCGACATGTCGGTTTGTGATTTCGTCGAAAATAATACCGGTATGTCAACCAATCAGAGAAGTGCCTTATTTTTTTAAGGATCGAGTTGGTAAAAAAATCAGAGCTTGAACTCTTGCTTCCAGTAAAATTTGGTGAAATTCCATTACGAGTATTCAGAGAAATGAATGAACAATTGACGGACGAACATTATGACAATAATTCAGTTTCAGCCCTTGGACATGTTGGACTAGGTTTAATATTATTAGAAAAGAATAAACTTGGTTGATTGCTAGGAGTACGTGCCTTTCTAGACTACGCATTTAAAATTGAAGGAAAGTAGGAATGTATCAACGTTTAGGATATTGTCTTGCTTTGTTGAAATTTTATAAGACAAGTACAGAAGTCGAAATGTAAGCCAATCAGCTAGAACCCTTGATGGGAAAATAAACACTCTCTCGGTAGACCAAAGAGAGGTTATCGGCCAATCGGATCCCTCGGCGGGTCAATATAATCACGCTGTAGGTAGACGGTAGAAAAATTGAAAACTTTTGTCAAATTCTTTTCACGCTGTAGGTAGACGGTAGAAAGTTTGAAAACTTTTGTCAAATTCTTTTCGAGTAATCGAATATGCGTCCTCCAGTGAGAGAATTTCGTGACTAGACAGGGCATGATCGTGTGGATAAGTCGGTGACAAAGGATTGACCATAACGATAGCTAATCTGTTATCTCGTAGTTACACGAATTACTGCAATATGAATATAGTTTGTTATCTAAACTTGCGTGATCAGTGAGATAGGATCCAACATCATTTTGATTATTCTGACACTGAGAACGGACACCTCCGCGACAGCAAATTCGTAGATAAAATTAAGATCTATAGATAACAATTAGGTCTTCATGTGAGAACTTTACGAATAATTAAAATGCAAAGGTCATCGCCCATATATTTTTCACTATTTATAATGCATCGTATAGGTCCATCCGATTCCATTTCACTACTGAAGTCTGATTTAGATGAATGTTGCTGACACACAGACCGATAGAAAGATGGACTGACAAACAGATGGATAGTTAGGCAAACCAATGAGCGTTGGGTTTATGAATTGTAGTGTTTAATTTTTCTTTCATCAAGACATGCGAAGTGGACTTTATTGTACATTTTTATGCCCCCGTAATCAAAGATTCGGGGGCATATAGTTTTTGGCATGTCCGTCCGTTTGTTTGTCCGAAAAACTTTAACATTGGGCATAACTTTTGATAAGTGATAGGGCTTTCATATTTCACATGTTTATTTCTTGTGACAAGACCTTTCCATCGATACCAAATTTTTTGACCGCATGACCTTGACCATGACCATTGACCTACTTTTCAAAAACTTTAACATTGGGCATAACTTTTAAATGGTAAGTGATAGGGCTTTCATATTTCACAAGTGTATTCCTTGTGCCAAGACCTTTCATTAATACCAAAATTTTTGACCTTGACCTTTGACCTTAACAGAGAATTGTGTTTATACTAACAAAGATGCCAACGGGGGCATTCGTGTTTCACAAACACAGGCTTTATTTTTCATTTTATTTTCAGTTGCAGCTGCACGTCAGACTACAGTTATTGTTAAGTCATAAAAAGACAGAATATGAAGTCATAATAAAAGAGCAAATGTAAATTCATGAAAGACAGAATAAACAGTCCAGGATTGTTTCGTTCTTGTCACTCCATCATAGTGTAATTGCTATTACCGTGTGATTGCTTGTAGATTGAATTATTTCTTATTTTCCTATTCCTTCATATTGTGTCATATTTTTATCAGTAAATGCTCATGTACACATTCTTTTTTTTTTTACTGCTCATTTATACCAATTTAATTTTTGAACAGCTCTCTCCTGCCAATAATTCGTTTCGTAATTTCTGACCCATACCAAGTTGCACTGATTACCTTTTTTAAAAATGTTCCTTTAAACCTTTGACTTTCTCCAGTTCACAATTCATTGTTAGAGTGTTCTGAAACTACCATTTAAAATTTTTTTGCTTCATAGACAGGACATTAAATAAACATATACAACAATTGGACAGTGCAATATTTTAAATGATTAGTCGAAAATCTAAGTTATTTTGTGTTTCAGTTTTGTGAACTTCTAAATTGAAGGCAAAAAGTGAAGAAAATTATAAGGTTTGAGCAATTTTTCTTTATGTAATAAATGTTCCAACTCTAGGAGAAATAAGGAATACATGTAGTTTCTTTGGGTAGTATTAAAATATGAATATTGTGAAAATAAGAATTTCAAGTCTGCTGCATTTTCTAAAGACCTTTATGTGGAGATACAAGAGATTTATACAAATCCAACATATATACAAAAAAAAAAAAAACACACACAATAAAGCTCAGTTTGTGAATTCCAATTTATTAAGAAAAAAATACTCATATGCAGTAAACACACCATTTACTACTATTCTAAAATATATTGCATATATTATTGTTATTTATCTATTTCATAGAGTATAAATAAACACAAATTATGTGTACTGGTATTTACTTGCTCTTTTGTAATTAAGGTGCGTCACTTTGGAATAAAAATTATTCTTTGTTGAATTTGAAATAGATATTATACATAATACATGTAACTTTCATAATATTGTTCCAAGTGACCCATTTCTCTTTTTCTATCAGTCTATACATTTTCTATGTATTTTTCACACAAGAAATGCTATTCAAATATTGAATGAATGTTCTTAATTACTAGTAAGTGATACTTGAAAATTGAAACCCATAAATTGTAATTTCAAAGACAACTACTAATCTACATTATTTAAGGATTGTTTTTAAGCTTTTGCGCTTTATCGGTGTGTATTGGCAGTAGGGAATGGAAACAAAATATGTAAAGCACGAAGTGCTTTTCATGAATTTTGTTTCCATTCCCTACTGCCAATACACACCGATAAAGCGCAAAAGCTTAAAAACAATCCTTATATTTACATTTTACGTGTTAACTAAGTTATTTCTGCCAATTTTTCAGCCAGTTTCTTTACATTTGAAATATCATTGCGGAGGGAGAACGCCATTTGACGTAAGAGCAAACGAACGTTCGACGTTTTCGCTTGATTCGAAGTAGTACCTTCTGTACGGAAACGTTGTTGACAAATGAGAAACTGAATTTTGTCCTCTTGCTGTGTTTTGAACATTTCAATTAAAACTGAAGAAAATTGAATCGTGAAAATTCGTGACTCTTGTCCAACATAATTCAGACATGGCGGAGAGTTAAACTGGAGAAATTTCACAGAACTGAAGGGAAAACTTTTGAAAACTCTTTTTAACACACTGTTATACCTTAAACTGCTTACTAGACATATGAATCAATCGGTATCATTGTATTCAAACTTCTGTAAATACCCTATTTCATCTGGAAGTAATTAGAATAATGCAAAAGTCGAGTACAGCCGTCGAAAACGCGAAAACTTTCGGTATTTTCATGACTTACCTCAACATCATGGCTAAAGATTCGCTGATGCTCGAAGTATTTCTGATATTATGAATCCATAAGAAACAAAGATAAATTCACTGTTGATAATGACACAAGTGAATCAAATCCTCATCCTAAATACTGAATATTTGATCCACTTATGCCTGAATATTCGCTCATCCAAACACGGCATCTTTCTGCAGACAACAATGCAGTTCGTCCTTGAACTTCGTCTACTGACGCGTGATCGACTTACTACGTCACACTTCTTGGAAGTGTACATGTGGGTGACCTAGATTTTGACACATTTAATCACTGGGGGTAGACGGCGTCGTTTGATAATGGATACATGTTTTGAATCTGTATTAAAGCAATAAATAAAATGGGCATTTTATCAGAAATTAATCCGCGTAAGTTCTAAAGTCACGTGATAGGCTCTTGCGATTATCGAGAAATAAAGCAACAGTTGGTTTGGTACCTTTATATAAGGAAAACGCAGTAGGAATGTAAATATTAGTTTATGCTATGAAATACATGTATATAACACATCTTTACATCAATATGTGAACAAATACTTGCTCATTATGAGATTGAAATTGTTTTTTTTTGTTGATCACTCACTATCATGGATAAGTGAATCCTTATACAATGAACAAATTAATATAATTCAAATAATGCGTAATTTCATGTATCCATGAGCACATAAAGAAATAGGAATGTACATTTTAATTTTTTTTTTTTTTAAATAAAGTGTTTTATAAAGTTCATTTTCTGTTGATAATTATTTTTCATACAGTCAAAGTAGGAATGTCAACTTGAATTATGAATTCTTTTAACTTCATAGACATTATTTTCAGAGATGAATCTTGCTTAATTGTGGCAATATATTTGTATGAGTAATAACCTTGTGAAAATTCAGCTCATGTCCTTTAAAAAAACCTTTGCTGATAATATCAGTCCTTTTTATGAGATTGGTCATTTCAAAGTATACATCTGAGGACTTCGCTTTATTCAATCTTGACTGCCAAAAGTACTAATTCTGAAATGGCTTGCAACGAAATACCTGCATGCAATCAAAATTACTTAAATTTTAACTTATTACCAAAATCTGACTCCATCATTACTTTTAGTACTATAGTCTTGTTCAATCAATGCTCAAACTTCTATGGAAAGACTCAACCAACAAAATTAAGTTAAATGACATTGAACATTTCTGTATCACACAAAGTTCTGTTTATCCTTCAAGTCGTCTGTTGATGGTGATCTACCAGCCATGATAATGTCTCTATGCCACAAGTGTTCACATAACACACACAGTATCTGTGACGTCTCATTGGTATGGTTACGACCCTCGGTGTCAGGAACATTACGAATCTTGAGGATTGGTATTTTCCAATTCTGTTCGAAGTCTCTGATATCACGCTGTGTAATCTCACTATGAGCATGTTGATCGAATCTGACAAATGGTTAAGGATAATACACTCATTATCAGAAAAAAAGGGTTTTAAAGACCTTTTATTGCCTAAATAGATCTGATGAGCAATTCACAAAATTTATGTTCAACATCCATTGATACATCATATTAAACCAAGGTAAGAAAAAAAGTTCTAAATGCTAAGGGTCTATAACTGATAATGCCTGGGATGACCATAACAGTTAGGGCTTCAAATGTGTTGCAGGTAATGCAAAAAGGTCTTGAAATGCATTGTATTTCACAGTGAAAAATCTATGACAGTAACTTTATACAAATACCAATCCAAGGAATGCTTGAGACGTGTCGTCTTCGAAGCAGCTTATTTTAATGCCCCCGGAATCAAAGATTCGGGGGCATATAGTTTTTGGCCTGTCCGTCTGTTTGTCTGTCTGACTGTTTGTCCGAAAAACTTTAACATTGGACATAACTTTTGATAGGTAAGTGGTAAGGCTTTCATATTTCATATGTGTATTCCTTGTGACAAGACCTTTCCATTGATACCAAAATTTTTGACCTTGTGACCTTGACCTACTTTTCAAAAACTTTAACATCGGGCATAACTTTTGATAGGTAAGTGATAGGGCTTTCATATTTCACATGTGTATTCCTTGTGACAAGACCTTTCCATTGATACCAAAATTTTTGACCTCGTGACCTTGACCTTTGACATATCTTTCAAAAACTTTAACATTGGGCATAACTTTTGAATGGTTAGTGATAGGGCTTTCATATTTGACATGTGTGTTCCTTGTGACAAGACCTTTCCATTGATACCAAAATTTTTGACCTCGTGACCATGACCTTGACCTTTGACCTATCTTTCAAAATCTTTAACATTGGGCATAATTTTTGAATGGTAAGTTATAGGGCTTTGATATTTTACACGTGTATTTGTTATGTTAAAACCTTTCTATTGATACCAAAATTTTTTTATCTTGACATTGACCTTTGACCTACTTTACAAAAACTTTCAATAGGTGTTTATACTAACAAAGATGCCACCGGGGGCATTCGTGTTTCACAAACACAGGCTTTATTTATCTTGACATTGACCTTTGACCTACTTTACAAAAACTTTCAATAGGTGTTTATACTAACAAAGATGCCATCGGGGGCATTTGTGTTTTACAAACACAGGCTTTATTAAAAGTGGATCAAATAATTGGTATCAGTAGGAAAGTCTTGTCAAATAAAAATCACATGTGAAATATCACAGCTATTACTACACAGCCAATTGTGCCTCACATGAAATTCATATGAAAAGAGTATCATGTAAATTTCACATAAAAGTTCATGTAAAATTCATATAAATTTCACATAAGATTTATGTGAAAAATATTTCACATGAATTTCACATAAATTTCCTTTACATGAATTTCTCATGAATTTTTCTAAGTGACCTTCACAGGAAACTGAATTCACATACAGCATCCATGTAAAAATCTTCACATGAATTTCATGTGAAAATTTTCATGTTAATTTCATGTTCGTGCTTGTTTCACATAAATTTCATGTAAAGTTAATGTAAATTTCACATGAATTTCATACAAGTATTAGCTTTTACAAAAAGCTTGCCGGCAGTTAGCTGACATTATTCTTGTAAGGAAAAAATGGAATAAACGATTTTTATTCTTGTTAGACCAATCGCTTATTTCCGGTCTTTTCCGTTTTTATTTCCGATTCAAGCTACGGAAATTTCCGAGGATCTGTGATTTGTTGTAGGACGTATCGGTACAAAGACTTTTCGATGCATCTTTCGGAAGAAAATGCACTGATACGATATGACTTTCATTTGTCAAGTCATCTAGACTCTTCAGCCGATCTGATGGAAGCATCTTATGCACAGATTCAGAATAACCTTGACGAATATTTGCATATTTTGTAGTTGTTCACCAATCATATTGCCAAGAGTTATTTTATCCGTGCAAGTATGTTACGATTGATTACAGTATACCGGCAGTCATGACTGCCGGTAATGAGGCACAATTGGCTGTGTATACAATCAAAGGATATGATCAACCTCAAATTTTCACAAAAAGAAGGTTAATCATATAGGTCAAGGTCGCTAGGTCATAAATTTTGATAACTGAGGAAACGTCTCGTAACAAGCAATACGCATGAGAAATATTTACTTACCAATTAAAAGATATAGTCATTCTTCATTTTTTGAAAAAGTAGGTCAAATATCTATGTCAAATTATGGTATATATAACAAGATTTCAACATAATGAATGCACATGTGAAATGTCAAAGCCCTATCACTTATCAATTAAAAGGTATATAAGTTTTTTTGAAAAGCAGGTCAAGTATCTAAGTCAAGGTCCCTTGGTTAATAATTATGGTATGTGTAGAAAGGTCTTGTCACAATGCATGCACATGTGATTGAAATATCAAAGCCCTATCACTTACCACTCAAAATATATGGGGTGTGAAACCCAAAGTGTGACAGATAGACAGACAACAGACAAAGTGATCCCTAAGTGTTGCTATGCTTTGCAGGTGACACAAAAAGGATACTTGGTACCTATGACAATTTTACATGTGGTATCTTTGGGTGTGGTCATCTTGGTGATTAACTGTGATACATCCTCAAAGCTACTCCTGTCCACAAAACTAAATAAAAAGATTATGCAATCTGTCTGCGCAACACATGCCTGGAAAATAAAGTATTTAATGAAATGAGATGACTTCACATGCACAAATTTGAATTATTCACACAAATTAAAATATTGATCAAGGAATAATGTGAACATTTCATATCCCTTATTTCCTACATAAATGCAAGTTTTTGAAAAAAATATAATTCTAATACATAGGATATCATATATTACTATTGGATAAAATATACAGTATAGTTGTACGGCCCAGATATCACGCCTTTTTACTATCATAGATTTTGACCTTAGGATATGACTTAGGTTAAATTAAATGACATACCCTTGGGTCATGGTTAAGAATTCTGTGGAATCTTATTCAAGTCCAAGATGGAGATAAAAAGAACTAGACAATTCTTTTTGCCATGAATTTGCTAATAGCATGCATGACAGGCCATGAACCACCTTTTGGAGCTGTACAACACTTCCGAGATATAATATTCAAATCAATGCAGGGGATGAAGTGTATGAACTGAATAGATGGTCAGACATGCAGGTTCAATAACAAAAAGTAAAAGTCCTTCCAATATTCCAAGGTTAAACATTAATTGCATGATAAGCGAAGCTCTAGTTGCATATGAAATTTAATAACCCCATATAATCCTATATCAGGTAAACTACACACTATGTAACATATATATCTTCACAACTGTAAGTTTGTATGATTCTTTAATCATTTTCATGTATAAAACAAAATGGTGTCTAAAAAAGCATAACTTATAACTTTTTTATTTGTGGCTGGATTAAAAGAAAATTCTCCATTAAAAAGATCGTACTTAAAAATGGTTTATTCAAAATGAATAAACTGAATTCATTTCAGGCTGAGATTAAGAATAAAGGACATTTAAGCGCAGTAAAACTTCATTGACATTTGTACAGTCAGGGGTATAACTCATTTCAGTTATATTTTTCGTCACTGAAATCAGTTATTTTTCTTGCAAGGTATTTACATGTATAGAATCACTTAAAATATAACTGATTCACGGTACAAAACTTTCTAAGGTCAAATGAGATTATATCATCCATTGCGTATAGAAAAGTTTGACCTCATCCGAGATGCAATATTGGTGTCTCTTCAAAAATAAATTAAGGTCACAGCTGGGAAAAATCATGTTTGGGCAAAATCTAGGTCAAAAATGAATATAAGTGAAACAAGTTACTTTTATTATGTGAAAAAATAACCATTTTTGGTTATATATTTTTTGGGTAATGCTTAAATTTTCTAATCCAAATGTTTCCTGCTGATAAATCAAGGGTTCAATATCATCTTTAAACATCAATCCATAAAATTTTGAAAAATAATCCTTTACCCATTGAATCAATATGAAGCACTTACCATAGGCAATTTTTATATGCAGAAATAAGTTATTTTTCATGACCTACCTAAATATTACTGATTTTCATGGAAATAAAAGTAACTGACTTCTGTTATAAAATTTTATAACTGAAACGAGTTATACCCCTGACTGTTGAATTTTTACGGGAAATATTCGCTATGACCTCAAGAAACAAAGGGTATTCATGACATAGATCATGTCTATCGATGTAAATTTGAGCTGCAGGATATAAGATATACACAGCGTTCATGTGGTATGGATTACCCAATTTATTTGGTCTTTCAGGATTTTAGGTGTTGGTAAGATATGGATAAATATTTACCGTATAAAAGAAAACTATTCAAGAACAGGTATATTGATTGTAGCATGATTGACCTTGAATAAGTGACCTCAATGGTGACTTTGACTATCATTGGGTGTTTAGTCTCATTATGCTTGACCATCCCTGAAAGTTCAATGAAAGTGTTATTCATATCAAATAATTTTAATTTTATGTAAAAGTGTGACTACCAGACAGATGGACAGATGGGTGCACATGGTTAGATTGATCTCTATTTGTCATCCGCTTTGCAGAAAACATAAAAAGTACTTACAGGAAGTATATGATCGTATTTCTTTGTGGCACTTTCCCCTGCGTCCCAAAACTGAAGACTGAACATGATAACCTTGTTAAGCTGCTTCACCTGTCCCGCCCAGTAAACTGTGGTAGTCTGGATTCCTGCCAGGTATAAAACACAGGGGTCATCTAGTATAAACTAAATTTATTTCAAGTTATTTATACATGGTGAGGAGAAAAACCTAAAACTTAATGTCTGAAATAAAATGTAAAATTAACGTATGCTCTGATTCAGTCTGGTTGAATTTGTATCAAATTTCTTTATAAAAATGTGAAAATGGTGACAAAAATCATGTCAACTTCATGTGTCAAATTTATTAGAGGATTAGCGTCATATGCAAACTAGACACAGATAAATCAGGGTTCAAATCAGATGAAAATTCTACTAGTAAATGTATCGCTATTCATTATCATATGGAAACCATTATTTAGTGGGGTTTTTTTTTGCTTTAAATTTATAGCACATCGATGGAAGATTTTTCAATCAGTATATTAACATTAGGTCAATATTACAGAGACAGACAGTCAGATCTTGGGTCATAGTCAGTGTGTCACAGTGGGAAATGAATAACATTGCAAATTACTAAATTAAAACATTTAAGGTGTATCAAAATTTAATGAATTCTTCAAAATTAAACGACAAAGAAAGTTTTAAAATTACTATAAATCATATTTTAATGTTTTATGTGCTGAGTTTTGTGTTCAAAATCAATTCTTTTTGCCAATCTCATCCACATAGATACTGATTCAAGACAATTTTATACACGTGCCTTGAATTTTTTAGAATAAGTTTGTCCTATCAAGGTCAACTAGTTCCTGTAAAGTTTCTTACATAATTAATGATAATTACCTGGTGTTTCGCTGTGTGCTGTGGGGACGGCATTTCCAGATATCTTTGCTACAGTGCTGGTCTTACCCACACCACTCTTTCCCACTAGGAAGACTTTGTATTTAACTTCATCAGTGGGGCAATGAACACCTATCATTGGTTTCTCTAGCAATCCTTTAAATGTTAAAACACAACGAGTTAACTCAGCTTTATCATACTATCAAATGCAATCTTATTTCACAAGTTTAAGCCACGAATATGGTATCCAAAAATTGTGTAATACATGTAGACTAACAGATCTGAAGTACAAATGTACTGTTTTGTATTCTGAGATGATATAACTAATTATAATCAATACTTACCAAAAGTCTTTCTCCTTTGTTGGCTCTTATGAAGCAAGGTTGCCAGAACTTCCCTTCCCTGTGGGGAACCATACCATTCTTGATTTAATAGAGTGCCAGGACTTATCATGTTTACCACCTATCCAAACATTCTTAAAAAGAAATGGAAGAAAATTATTTAATATGTGAACTTTCATCACAATTGCTTAGTCTTATTCAAATTTATGTAGATATATTCAACTTTTTTAAATACAAATAACTATTTTGTGAGTCATTTATCATGTTTATGTACATATATTGTAAGCCATGTATGTGCATAAATTAGAAAAGTGAAGAATATATTGGTACTTGAAGGAAATAAAGCCTGTGTTTGTGAAACACGAATGCCCCCGGTGGCATCTTCAATGTTAGTAAAATATATTAATAGTATAAACACCATTTTCTGTTAAGTCTGTGAAGGTCAAGGTATGGGTCCCTGGGTTATAAGATCTTGGTATCAATGTAAAAAATCTTGTGACAAGGAATACACATGTGAAATATCAAAGCCATACCACTTACCATTCAAAAGTTATGCCCAATGTTAAAGTTTTTGTAAAGTAAGTCAAAAGTCAAAGTCAAGGTAAAAAATGTTGGTATCAAGAGAAAGGTCTTGTCATAACGAAAACATATGGGATCTAAGAGGCTTGGGCAAGGACAAATTGAGGGTGGAAAGTAGTGGATGGAACCTATGACGTTGTGGTGCAAGATGGGGGAATGCCTCTATGAATCAGACTTAATTTAACATCTGCATGTGATTCGAGCCCTGGGGTAGCAGGTTAGCTATAGTTACAGTGCAACAGAGAAGTGATATTTTGCTGTGCCTTCTCTGTTGCAGATGATTCATACATATTTTTTGTCTGAGAGTCAACTATTTTCAAGGTTACTTTCCGCCAATAGTTTGTGTAAATTCTGTATCAATTATGAAAATCTTATTAGATATCATAGATTTAATATGTTCCTGGCATATAATCTGGTGATTCTGATTTGTTCAAACATTTTCTGAATAGCTTTAATCAACATTTTAAGTAGTTACAGCTAAATCCGTGATAAATACAGGTTTAAGTGTACTATGTTTATATGCTGATTTTGACCATTCTAGGCCATATGTCAGATGAAAAATTAATTTGCATTTTATCAAGAATATATTATAGATAGTAATTCATAGCAAAATTTCATAATTCATACAGAATTTATACCAAATTGTGGGTGGAAAGTTACTTGGAAAACTGTTGATTATGCATGAATCAAGTCTGCAACAAAGAAGGCACATCAAAATATCACTTCTCCGTTGCACTGTAATTACAAGTTTGCCTAATTTCTATTAATTTTGATTGTCAGATCTGGGATTATTCCAGAAATGGCTATAATAGCTAAATATGGCTATAATAGCTATAAATGGCTATATTGGAGAAATAATTTTAAGTACTAAAAAAGTAAATTTTTGAATTTTGATCTAATACTCAAAATCGCAAATGTTTTTGACTATCTGAACAATGTTTACTAAAGAAGTTGACATGTAAAATGTACCATCTTTTAGGGCTGAGTATTGCGGGTCAAATTTGTATTGGCCGATATATTGCGATATTTTACAACACTGAGATTCCTACTGAATTTCATTTGCCAACCTCAATTTTTCAAAATTTTATACAAAAAAATCTGAAAATGTAAGATGGACATGACGTGCATAGAAAAAATTTGACAGTTCTTCCATAACATTCGAAATCAATCATACACGTATGCATGAATATCTGGTTGAAAGATTTACTTTTCTTGACATGTGCAGTGTGTTGACCACAGGGATTTATCACGCTAATTAATACCGGTTTTCTCTATTTACTGTAAGTGTAAATAGACATAACACATACCGGTATATAGTAAATATAAGCAACCGGTATTAGCGTGATAAATCCCTGTGGTGTTGACGTACGCATTTTAAAGGTCGAACTAATTGCTTGGTATATATAGTATTATACAGCAAAGTACTGAAACTTCTTTTAAGAATTAGTCTTGTTTGAAAGTGGCTAGTCAGAAAATTGTAGATTTTATCACCGCATATCAGACGAAATATTAAAAATAAAAGGTGGACTGCGCAAGATGTAATTCATGACGTTCTGACTTAGAGTTCATACATGTATCTTAAATACATATCATAACGATAATGAGATAAGGATTATATATCCACCTTTGGCAATTTGAATTACCCTTTTGTTGTATTTTGAGAAGGAATTTGCGTTCTCTCATAATTTTCAAAAGAACGACTTAAAAATATGAAGATAAAAAATATCGCCAAAAACTGGTATTCAAAAACAAATACCGAGGTACGTATTGCGGAGCCTCGTATCATGATATACCAGTACTGCGATAAAATCGCTCAGCCCTACCATCTTTGAGATTGAATGAGTCAAAATTTTGATAACTTATCCTGGTCAAAACTTGAAAATTGTAAGATTTGCATACCATTTACTTCTTTTGTAAACTTTGGTCAGATGGTTATGTCACTATTTGTGATTTTGAGCTTGAAAGAAAAATTCAAAAATTTTATGTTTTAGTACTTAAAATTATTTCTCCAATATAGCCGTTTATAGCTCAGTGGCGGATCCAGTGCCATCTTTGCCGGGGGGGGGGGGAGGGTGCCCCTCCGCACACACCCTGAATCCGCCACTGTAGCTATTATAGCCATATTTAGCTATTATAGCCATTTCTGGAGTAATCCAGGACCTGATTGTATTCTTCTGTGTAACAAATTAATTGGATGCATGCTCTGTGATATTCACTAATATTTACATTCCTACTGCGTTTCCCTTATATGAAGGTACCAAACCAACTGCAGTGCATTTTTCGATAATCGCAAGAGCCTATCACATGACATTTGAACAAATGCGGATTAATTTCCCATAAAATGCCCATTCTATTTACTGCTTCAACACAGATTCAAAATTCCATTATCAATCGATGCCGTCTACCCCCATTAATTAAATGGGTCAAAATCTAGGTCACCCACATGTACACTTCCAAGAAGTGTCAGGTAGTAAGTCGATCACGCTTGTTTGGATGAGCGAATTCAGACATTAGTGGATCAAATATTCAATATTTAGGATGAGGATTTGCTGCACTTGTGTCATTTATCAACAGTGAATTTATTTTTGCTTCTTATGGAATTATACAGATCAGAAATATTTCGTATCAGCAAATGTTGTGCTATGTTGAGGTAGGTCATGAAAATTTCGTGTATCTGTATCATTTTGTACGGCTGTACTCGAATTTTGCATTATTCTATTTCTATTATACTTCCAGAAGAAACAGAGTAGTTTTATTATAGAGGTTTGAATAATGGTACCGATTGATTTCATAGGTTTATAAACAATTAACAGCTTGGTCTTTATCATGTGGGACAAAAAACACGATTTTGTACGATTCATTTTTTATTCAGTTTTGATAGAAATGTTCAAAATATAACCATAAACAAAATTCAATTTCTTATTTTTCTACAATGTTTCCATACAGAAGGTACTACTTCGAAGCTAGCAAAAAAAGCCGAACATTCGTTTGATGTTACATCAAGTGACGTTCTCCCTCCGCAGTGACATTTCAAACATAAAGAAATGGTATGAAAAGGGACAGAAATAGACAAAATAATCCAGTCTCTCCGCTGCCGCTAAAAGAGACTGAACCCCACTATGGTTGTTACAGAACGAAGTCGGACCAAACTGTTGCCCAACGATTTTTCCATATAACGGATCTTTAATATTGATTTTCTGGCAGGTGACTCTTATTAAGTAAACATTAAACTAACTATCGCTACCCACCTCGTGTTTTTTTCTCACTTCGTTATTGCAGTTTTGCCGATTTTTAACTCCCTACCAAACCAAACAAGCAAGGCAATAGTTCGGAGATTCGACCAATCAGAACGAAGGATAAAGAAAGTTGATCACGTGATATTTGTAACCTTCGTTCTGATTGGTCGATTCTCCAAACTTTTGCCTTGCTTGTTTGGTTTGGTAGGGAGTTAAAAATCGGTAAAAATGCAATAACGAAGTGAGAAAAAAACACGAGGTGGGTAGAGATAGTTAGTTTAATGTTTACTTAAGAGTCACCTGTGAGAAAATCAATATTAAAGGTCCGTAATATGGAAAAATCGTAGGGCAACAGTTTGGTCCGACTTCGTTCTGTAACAACCATAGTGGGGTTCAGTCTCTTTTAGCGGCAGCGGTGAGACTGGATTATTTAGTCTAGGACAGAAACAACTTAATTAACACGTAAATATAAGGATTGTTTTTCAGCTTTTGCGCTTTATCAGTGTGTATTGGCAGTAGGGAATGGAAACAAAATATTGCTTTACATATTTTGTTTCCATTCCAATTACTGCCAATACACACCTATAAAGTGCAAAAGCTGAAAAACAATCCTTAAATAATTCACTCATCAGTCAAGGTATTCACAAAGAAGAAGAAGAAGGTATTAATAATAATCGAACAGTGTTGAATACCTAAAAATTGAAGTTCGTTCGAATTTTCTCTGATCCTTTGCACTATCACAAGACGAACACTGGTATAGATAAGGATACGATTAAACAAAAATGAAGGGATAACAGAAATATTAAGTAGATGCTATTTGATTGGAATTTCATATAAATACATGCAAATCTTCTCAAATTGTCAATGCTCAGTTGACATGATAGGGCGCAGCCATCTTTAAAGAACCCGGATTGTAAACAAAAGGGACGTAACTGTGCCAATCTGTATGCATTATGCAAGACACCAAGCACAAGTTACACAACGCAATGTATTTTTACCGCCGTATCGATAGTATTTGAGATGCTTATGTGGTATGTATGAACTTTGCAGATCAAGATTTTTAAAGTAAAATTTAAGCTCTTTATTTTTTTATTTTACTGCCTGTCACCAGCTGAGTGCTAGCACCTACAGTACGATATGACCATCGGCATCGTGTCTGAACCGCCGTTTGCCGGATCACTTGCATATTTTAGTATGTTGTTGCTGTTTCACATCACCTTGACCCAAGGTCATTTGACCAAGGTCAAGGTCACTTAGTACATTTTCAATGAAATAGTACATACATTCCTGTCCAGGCTATTTATCCCTTGAACTGTTTACGGTTTACCTTTTAGTATGTTGTTGCTAATGACCTGAAGGTTTCACATCACCTTGACCCAAGGTCATGTGACCAAGGTCAAGGTCACTTAGTACATTTTCAATGAAATAGTACATACATTCCTGTCTGGGCTATATCACTTGAACCGTTAACCTGATCACTTTCATATTTTAGTATGTTATGCTTATGACCTGAAGGTTAAAATCACAGCACCCAGTCTTTTCCAAATCTCACTAGCCCAACGCCCAAGGCCACCAAAATTTTTGCTTGGCTGGTAAAAATTCTTGCTGGGTGGGTAGAAATTCTCTAAGAACTATACAAAAAACTCGGTTAAATTTATCTTCGGGCTAGTGGCTGAAAAAAGTTTTCGAATAGACTGAGCACCTTGACTCAAGGTCATGTGATCAAGGTCAAGGTCACTTAGTACGTTTTTAATGAAATTGTACATACATTCCTGTCCGAACTATATCTCCTAAACCGGTTGCCCGATCACTTTCATATTTTAGTATGACTGTATGTTGTTGTTTATGACCCTGAGCTTTCACATAACCTTGACCCAAGGTCATGTGACTAAGGTTAAGGTCGCTTAACACATTTTTAATGAAATTGTACATACATTCCTGTCCGGGCTGTATCTCTTGAACTGTTTACAGGATCAATTCTATATTTTAGTATGTTGTTGCTTATGACCCAAAGGTTTCACATCGACTTGACCAAAGCAGAGTTGTTGAAATATTTTCTAATGAACCGGTCATTCGGACCGGTACTAGTCCTAAATCAACCGGTCCGAAAGAATTTTAACTGGTCCAACTTTTTTTTTTTAAATAAAAAGTTAATTTCTGCAGTATATACTGTATATTATGAAATACATTACACTATGGAAATGATGGTAACTTTAATAATTCAGAAAAGTTTGCACATAACTACAATTGGCAGCTCTCATTACTGCAAATATGCGTAATTTAAGTCTGTGTATTTTGATGTAACAATGTTAAACGTCTTCAATTCAAGACGACGTTCGGAAGATCTGTTGTCGAGAATCAATCGGACAATACTTGACATTTGGTCGATTTCTTTTTAAATACATCAAAGAAAAGAGATTTTTAATTAAATCTGACAACGTCACATGTATGAGTAAATGACTTCCATGACAATGTCATGTTCAGAAATCATTAATATTTATCCTATAGTGATAAAGTCGTAAACTGTGATATTTAAATGGACAATATGACTTCCTAAAATATTATGCAGTGGCTAGATATGAAAAAAAAAGAAAACGTTTCCTCTTAATTTTTACCGGTCATTCGGACCGGTGAGCTGGCGTTACCAACCGGTCATTTCAAATTTTAACCGGTTTTGCCGGTCGGACCGGTTAATTTCAACATCTCTGCCAAAGGTCATCTATCCAAGGTCACTCGGTACATTTTTTATGAAATTGTACATTCATTCCTGTCTAGGCTATATCTCTTGATCCGTTTACCAGATCACTTCCATATTTTACTATGGTTTTGCTTACTACCAAAAAGTTTAACATCACCTTGACCAAAGTTAATGTTACAAAGGTCAAGGTCAAATGAAATTGTACATACATTCATGTCCTGGCTATATTTCTTGAACTGTTTACCGGATCGCTTTCGTATTTTAGTATGTTGTCGCTCCAGGCTATATCTTTTGAATTCTGTATCCAATCTCTATTTCAGTTTGTTGTCGCTGAAAATCCATAGGTTTTAGATCACCTTTATCCAAGGTCATGTGACCAAGGTCAAGGTCACCTAGTATGCTTATAATGAAGTAGTATAAGCTCATCATGTTCAGGCTGTGTCTTAAAAACAATATAATGAATCACTTAGTATGATGTTGCCCATGACTCGAAGGTTTCACATCATCTTGCCCAAGGTCATGTGACCAAGGTCAAAGTAACTAGAGGGAGGGGGAGGGGGGCATCTTTTTTTTCTGAAAAACATTTTTTTTTTTAAATTAGGTAAAGTTATGCTGTAATTCTAACTGTATGATACACTTGATATTTATTTGTACAAGGGATACCTTAAATGATTAAGTTTTTATGATACAGCACTTTTATTTAGTGATACATAATTTTTTATGTATTGCTTGATTATTAGTCTCATGGGTTTAGTTATATCACATAGATATTCAGTGATTATCTCATCTGAACCCCCCCCCCCCCCCCTTTAGGATCCCTATTGATTTTGTTTACTAGTAAATAGGTAAAAGGTCAAGGTTAAACTTTACATACACGAAAACAAAATTTAAAAGCATTTCGATATTGCACCATGACTTGTGTACTTCTTGACCTAAAGTGATAAAACTCCTCAAGTATATGTAAAGTCAAAAGGTTGAAAGTTCAAGGTCAAACGTAGCATGATTGAAAACAGTGTTTCTACACCATAACTCAAATAATTATGAACCTAGCTAGAGAAACGAAATTTCAAACAGACATTGTTCACACATAGATAGAGGATGATCCCTTTGATTTTGGGGTCAAGAGGTTAAGGTCAAAGCCAAACTTGGCTAAATGGTATGTAGCATTTATTAACATTTCCACATCATACTCTCATAATTGTTGATATGAAATGATAAAATGTCACACATATATAATATTGCTGATGACCCTAGGAGGAGCCCTATTGATTTTGAGGATAAAAAGTCAAAAGGTCAAGGTCATACTAAACATTTTTCTGGACAAAAACCTCAGTTGTTCTTGACATTGAGGGGTGAAACTACATGAGTAGATTGCTCTTTAATACTCAAAGAAAGATTTCCATGATGTTTTTGTTTTGTTTTAGGGTTTTTTTCGCCAAAAGGTTATTAAAGTTTCAAAGTTTGTTTTGCTTTATGCCAGGGAGCTAGAGGCCACAGACTTAACCAACCCTACAAAGGTGGTATTCATCCTTTTGGGGAAGTTCTAGTTTTTAGCTTTACTGGTCATAGACCAGTCGAGCTTATGCGATACCCTGTTGTCCGGAGTCTGTCCATCTGTCCGTCCGTCCGTCCCTCCGTCCGTCTGTCCGTCCGTCCGTCCGTCCGTAAACAAATCTTGTGCTTGCAAGTCCTCTGAAACTATAAGAGATAGAAATGTAACTCTTTTTGCATTACACTTGGTCTGTGGTATAGTTGTGCACCTGACATTTTGTTTGAGCCCCTGACCCCCAGGGTCCTAGAAAATGGGTGTGGTCATTTTCTCCTAAATATTAAACTCTATGTAATCTTGTGCTCACAAATCCTCTGACACTATAAATGATGGAGACTTAATTGTTTTTTTTCAGTATGATGGATGTGTGGTTTAGTTGTGCACCTGATATTTTGTTTGAGCCCATGACCCCCAGGGTCTTAGAAAATGGTTGTGGTCATTTTCCCCTATATAAGTCTATGTAATCTTGTACTCGCAACTTCTCTGACACTATAAATGATGGAGACTTAATTCTATTTGCAATATGATGGATGTTGTGGTCTAGTTCTGCAACTGATATTTTGTTTGAGCCCCTGACCCCCAGGGTCTTAGTAAACGGGTGTGGTCATTTTCTCGTATGTATAGTTGTGCTCTCAACTCTTCTAAAGCTATTAATGATGGAAACTTAGTTGCTTATGCAATATATAAATGGATCTGTAGTCTTAATGTGTCATTGATAGTTCATTTGAGCTACATGTAGCAGCCCCTGACCCCTATGATCTTGGAAAATGGGTATGGCATTATTTTTTTAAATCCTTTATCTCGGATATTAAAAATTATATGAGTGATATTCTAGTTGCAGTCTAATTGATTTGTTATTTCATTGAGCTACTTATAATTTGTTAGAGCACCTGCTCACTATGGTCTTTGGTTTAAGATAAAATGAAGATTGTTATTTATGTATATGTATCTTATTCACTTGTCAATGAGTGAATAAAACAAAACAACCAGGAGAGCTACAGTCTTGTCAGATACTTCTGGTTGATTTAGTGATACATGTATTTTCTGGAATTCAAAGTAATCTAGTTTAAATACATATTAGAGTTATTATTTATAGGGACATTTATGTTAGAATAATTAATACATTTATTTATGATTTCATATGCATATACAAACTAAATTTATGATACATGTATGCTTAAAGTACATGCATTTATAATTTTACCGATACAGACACAAATTGATTATATTTTTTGCAGACTGAAGACACTTGACTGATAATAATGACATCACAACGTAAGAGAGTGCTTATAGTAGGTGCTGGGGCAGCTGGAACTGCTGCAGGGTACAGCTTGACTAGATGTGCGGACATGTTTGATGTAGAACTATGGGAAAAAGGAAGAGCTCCAGGGGGCGTAGCGTGTACCTCAACTATCAAAGGAGGATTAGACATCAATGATGGTTATCATAATATTTTTAAATATCATTTTATTAGTTCTTCAAATTAAGCTATTTTAGAGATAGATTTGTATTGTGTCATTTGAAATACTGGGTAAAGCTGAATGGATAATTTGTACTTAGTTATATTTAATGTCAGTTGATTTACTTTACAATATTTAATAAAGCAGAATCAGACAATTTTAAATGACTTTGGATTCAAAGTCTGTCATTAAATTGCCTTCAGCAAAAAAAAAAAAAAAAAAAAAAAATCAGAGGCCCAAGTGGGCCCATTTTGCTCACCTGAAACATATATTAAATTCTTATATTAAGGCTGATATTTTACAGGAGTACAGGGTGGAACTCCTACCTACAGGAACACGCTGAGTTTGATGAACGAGTTTGGCTTCAAGACGTCTCCAGTTCACATGATGATATCTTTTGGTAAAAGCCAGTATGCATGGACCAATTACTCTAAGTCAGAACTGACGGCAAAACTGAGGGACGATATTAGGAGATTCCAAACAGTCCTGAAGATATTGAATAAACTGGAAGCCATTTTCATTTTTTTGCCAATTGGCAAAGTTTTAAAGTTTTTCAGGTAAAGTCAGCATTCAGTGAATTGTCAATAACTGTCTCAGCATTACAACATTTACCGTACTTCACTTTTAGTTTCCGAAATTGTTTTTGAAAATGAAAGCAGTCTTTTCTCAAAACTATTAATGTGAAGTAGAAATTGTATGAGAGTTATTAAATGTAATTGCCATTTTTATTTAAAAATAAATATGATATATAGATGATGGGAAAGATTTTCGAAATATAAGCTGCACCATATTTTGATACCATTAAAGTTATGATTTTCAAAACATGTATTACTTATAATTGAAAACTTGCAGCATGCATGGTTTACTAATATAATATTTTATATTAACACTGCATTAATAATTCTTGTTTGGACAGGTTCTCTGATGATTTTTGTAACCACATGGTATACCCACTGACGGCCTTGTTCTTTGGTACTGGTAACCAGACACCTTATGTCTCCTCAGCCATCGTGGCTCGTGTGTTCCTGGATGATGATCTACGCCTCTTTGACTACGACTCAGAACAACTCCTTAGTCAAACACCTGAGATGTTTGCTTTTCCAAAACTAGAGGACATGTACACAACTATCTTAAAGAAGTCCGGAATCAAGTACTTCCCTAACCGGGCACTTGCTAAGGTTGAGAGAAAAAATGATTGTGTAATTGTTACTGACGAGCATGGTAAAACTCAAACATTTGATGAGCTTATTTATGCATGTGATGCAGAAACACCTTTACGAGCCATGAAACCAACATTCCTTGAAAAGGCGGCTCTTGGTAATGTCCGCTACTTTAACGATCTCATCATTACGCATGAAGATGACGAGTATATGGAGAGACATTATGAGTTACACAAAGAGAAAGACCAGTATTTCATTCGTACTGATCCCAAGGATCCTGTAAAGATTGAGATGTCATTCAATTTGTCAAACTACCAACCTCATCTCAGGAATAGTGGCAGAAACATCTACCAGACAATTTACCTAGATGATAAATTAAAGGTGATTAAACTCAAAATTGTTTGTACAAAGACGCTTTGAAGTAATACTCTTTTATCTCTGCAGTTATTTCTTTGAGTTTTAGTCTTTGACCTTACTATCTTTATCTTCGCTTATTTAGATGTAGATTTAGACATTGTTGTTTCACAAACATACATTTGTATCTTGTGAGTAAGTTGTGACCTTGACCTTTGGCATCTGGTTAGCTTACATATGTTTGAGAAGTTCCATGAATAAAAACCAAAGAAAACTATTATTCCAATACAAGTTTTTCTATGGTATTGCCAGATGTACCTTGATCTTTGACGCGTGCAAAGTTTGAAGAGTGCTACTTATAGATTTTCTGCAAAGATTTCTTTGAACATGTATTGCAAGTTGAGTCCCTTAACTTAGTTTGTTCAATGAATATTAAGTACAGTATATTAAAACGTTACTGCTTGGCATGGACAATTAAGGTGTAGTAAGTCTTCTAGTTCTAGAAGTGTAAGCTTTGACCTTTGACATCTGACCTTGAAAATCAATAAATGTTCTCTTTCAATGCAATGTTTGGGGAACGTCTGTGCCTCTACACGTAGCTCTATAGTCATAATAGTGGCCAGAAGGTTTTTCTAGTGATGCCAGTTGTGACCTAGCCATTTGTCCCATTGCCTTGAAAACCTCATAGCATGGGTAATTCAAATGCAAAGTATGAATGTGACTTTTATAAGAGTGTTTTTTGCACATACACTTAAAATGGTGATACTGTACATTTATTGCAATATTTTTTTCCTAAATACATATCACGATACATTTTTCCAAATTAAAAAAATGTTCAAGTTCATTGATATATTTCTTCATAGTAGCATAGCAGCAAAACCAAAGATAAGGAAAGCCTATCTTGGACATTTTAGTCATTTAGTCAAAAATGCAGTTAACAAGAATATTGCTCTTTCATTCATTAAATACTCTAGAAGTTAAAACTTAGTGTTTGCCCATAGGGACACGTCATGTAGGGTCACTGTATCCCAGATGCCCTTGCATGACTTTTGACGTCGCCCGTATAGGCCATATCCATATTATGACGTTGTTATTATCCCTGATTGTGACGTCATGATTTTTGCACCTAAAGTGGCGTTGTCTCAATGAAAACGTTGCTTGAAAACTCCCTTTTTCTACTTTCTCATTCTTATTAAATCGATTTGGGCTAATGACTACGGTTTATTCTTAAAGAAAATGAATATTCCTTTATTTTTTCGAATTCAATAAAGTTGATGATTTCATGGAATTTCAAGAAAGGCCCCTAGAAATGGGAGAAAAACGATCAAGCATATGTTTCTCTCGTGGGATGAGAAGATCCCACCCTCGGGGTCCGGTTTCTGGTCAGGGAACTCTGCAAGCCTTGTTCCCTGACCATGAGAAACCAGACCCCTTGGATGGGCTTTTCTCACTCACTTGCGTCGTGAGACAAAAGAAAAACGTGGACGTAGCAGTTTGAGATTTCCTTGTCTCAAACTCCACGTGACTCCTATAATGACGTCATAGAAAGTAACGTCACGCCATCGTTAGATTTGTGTAAGTTCTGGTATCGATTCTAGCTTTAAAAACCATTAAAGTGATGATAAAATGAGGTGAGTGAGAAAAATAATCAATCACGACGTTACGACTGAGACAGGGAAATCTCATCCTCGTGCCAAAGATTTGTTACATCCACGACTCGGCAAGCCTCGTCTTGGATTGCAAATCTTTTGCACTCGGATGAGATTCCCCTGTCTCAGTCTCAACGTCGTGATAGATTCTATTATTCTCATCCCACATGACAACATATGGTTGATAGTTAAAATCTCACAGTGACATATGACGACATTATGGACATATATTCTTCAGTTCTTACTTAGACATTAAGTATAAAATTTCTTCTTTTTCTTTGTAAATTACCAAATCCGAAAGTATAAATTGTGAAACGAATTTGGCATATTGCAAAATATCAAGATGTGATTTTCAACTGCAATACCCAGCACTACTATTTCAGACAAAGTTGCATGGGGAGGGATATTAATTTTTAATTATTTAGGAGAAAATTAGAGATTTAATTTATAAGCTGTCTTAGTAGTATAGAAATGATAAATCATGAATTTTTTTGTCCCACACAGGATATATGGACGGACCAAGATCTGAACGAGGACAAGGTATTGCTGCGTCGCTGGTGGCGACAATTTGCCCACTCCTGGCACCACTATGCCTTTACTGTCCCTTTGATGAGGTACCTACAGGGGAAGAAACATACATGGTATGCTGGAGCATACACACTCATCAACACACATGAAATAGCAGTTATATCAGGGTTTGCTGTCGCTCATAGGCTTGGTGCACCTTACCCTTTCCCAAATGATCGACTGGCTGCCAAACAGTTTGACCAGTATTTGTTGATGATTCATGGACAACCAAGGACTTACGGAGTTAACAAGGGAACAATACTCAGTTATATCCTAGCACCGTTCATGGCACTGTTTGCTGTATTCTCTATGATACTTAGAGTATTTTTCAATTGATGGGTAATCCATTATCTAAAAGAGAAAAAAAAAAAAACAACGTGCAAATATCCAATATATAGAATGTTTGGGACTCTCTTTATGAATCTATGAAGACTGTTTTATAGTTTATATTAGCCATTTCAATCGTCATGACCATACTTTATTGGTTAAAATACTCAGTTGTTGTTATTGTGTATACTTTATTTATTCTTTATGTATTTTTTTTTTACTCCATTGTCTCATTGCCACTTTGAAAATCAGACTTAGATATATTACTTTAAATTATATACTTACACTCTGAATCATACTTATCAAAGGACTTACATGTATCTCTTAAGTCATTTATAGACCAATATCAGTGGTACACATGTTTCTTTAAATTTGCTTATATAATTTGCTAGTTAGATTGATAAGATTAAGCTTGACTTTAGTCAAGCAGAGCTTATTTTCAAATGGACTCAGCGTGTTACTGCATTTGGGATACACATTTTTTTTTTACCAGTTAAAAGTTCCACAGGGCCAATCAGTATCATTGTCAGTTCCCTGAATTGATAATCCAATGTACATTTTGTGTATTACTTTTTATGCATCATTAGACAGAAATTTAATTCTTAGTTTTACGGATCTGCCGACCCTAATTTTACCACAATTGGAAAAAAAATAAAATGAATTGATTGTGCATTTTTTTCTTCCGCTCATCCAATTACTGGTTATTACTTTTCATTCTCACTTAATCTTTAATGTGCAAGTGTTTTAGAGAATGCGGCTTTGAAAACAAGATAAACAAGCTGAATTAAGATTGTGATCGTGGTACAAAACATGAAATGTTGAAATTTCACTGATTTTTATTTTATTTTTATTCCCTCCTCCTACCCTATTTTGAAAAAATAAAATCCGTAAAACTAAAAATTAAATTTCCTTTGCCTGATACACAGTAACAGGGGTCTAAGATGAATCTATGATGATGAAAATTCCGTGATAGTGTGCAATAGTGGTTAAGGTAGAGCATCCCTCAGGTCTCAGACGCTCATATTTCCTAAATAACAACTTTTACAATATTTTCATTTCCATATATTCAAAGCTTATGTTAAACCTGATATACAAAGAAAATATAACTCTTGGTTTCATGATTATACTGAGAGTGTAGCCATTTGAACTTAATATTGGACCCTGTGGGAAAAGTAAGAAAAATCCCTTTTAAGGGTGATGAAATGTAACTATAAAGTTTCCTTTCCCAAAACGATATTAGTTTGATAATCTGAACAATATTCTGAAGAGAAAAAATAGGGTATCCAGGCATAAAATTTCCAGAATTCTGACCTGAGGGATGCCCTACCTTAAACATATCTGTTGGGCTGATGTTGTTACTTCCAGTGATTCTTTGTGAATTCTTTACTTCATTAGTGACTTTAGTAAATGTACCTGTAAGATGAGAGAGGGATTTAGGAGGAAGAGGGCTTTACATAATGTTGTTAAAACTTGTTGCCCAATCCCTTTCTCTTTAATGAAATAAATTATGTTTTACACTAAGAGTATTAATTACAAATGTTTTTTGTTCACATATATTTGTAGATATATCTACCTCAGATGGTTGACATGTCATATTATTGTGAGATCAAAATATTTTCAAGATTGTTTCCATGCTATGTTACAATACACACCGGGTATACATGTATTTAAAATAAATATCAAATTTTATATTTGTTATTTATTATACCTCTACTGATTTTTTCCTATATAAAAAGAGACTCATTAAATTAAACTAAATCCCTGAAAATTGCCTGATAAGACTATTTCCCTGAAAAGGGGTGCGTTAGTTGAGAAGACTATTTCCCTAGGGAGTTAGTTTCAAAATGGGGCGGAGCTTCTTTGGGGATGTGTCAGTATCAGCCAATCAGCGCCGTTGAAGGTTGATCGGATGATGTGAAGATTGATCGGATGACGCTATCAATACGCGAGCAGAGTAACCCACCTCCTATCCGCTTAGCACATAAATTAATCCGCAATGAAATAAAACAATCAAAAATTAAACATGTATGAGTATGATAAATGATGTTTCTGTTTATCTTATCATCAAAAATTAATATTTTCTGTTACTCAGTCATTCAGTCGAGAAGGCAAGGCAAAATCATTAGAATTTCCATTTGAACCCTGTGAACCTAAGAGATGTGTTTGTTACAGTATAATGTTTGTTTCTGTATACCTAAGACATATGTTTGTTTCAGTATAATGTTTGTTTCGGTATAATAAAACAGTTAAAGTATACCATTGTGGGAGTTAGCACGATTCTGGTTCTCCTCGACCAGGCCAATTTCCCTCGGCTTCACCTCGGGAAATAGGTCTGGTCTCGGGGAACCAGAATCGTGCTAACTCCTTCAATGGTATACTTTAACTGTATAATATACCATGTATATAATGTGATTGCACAATGCATGTATACTCAATATAGACAGAAGTAACAAGAAAAGGTAATCAATTGATTTTACTTGGAGACTTTTAATATTTGTTATTTCTTTCAAATAAAGATTTGATTTCATTTATTTCACAACCATTAACAAAACAAGCTCAGGGATATACCATTTGGGAACATGCTTGACCCATGATGCTCAAATAAGGATTTTAAGACTTTGGAATTTTCAGTAAGGAGGAGGGTATCAAACTTTGTAATAACTGACTTGTTTTACAGCGATTGTATTGTACTGAGAACATTTTATAGTACTTTTATAGTCACATTTTGGATAGAAATTCACATTTACAATTTTACATCAATTTGTAATCTTAAAATCCCTATAAAATTCTTGATTTGAAAGCATTTTTTTGCAGATTCTATTTCATGATCATGAGCTGAAATTTTGACTAAAACTTGTAGAAAAATCATTTGCCAGTGTGAAATAAGGGCAGAATTTTGGCCCTAAAAATAAGATGGAATAAGCCCTGGAACTATACAATCTCCATTTTAACAAATATTGACCATATACGTACATATATTTTAGTGCACCCAAATTTTAGTGCAACACAGGGCAAAAGTAGGCAAATTGACATATAAGTGTAATCATGAATTGGTGTACTTTGCCTAGTAGTCTACTCTATACTACAAACCCTGCTAAAATAAGTACACATACAGCAGTAAAAAATTAAGGTCCCGACCTTTGGATCTTAGATGAGAAAATCTCTTATTTGAAGTTTAAAGAGATGTCAAATAACAAAGAAACTACATTGTAATTGCATTTATTTACACTGAGTATTTTTAAGAAAATGTAATAATATACAATATGCAATAAATTATTATTTCTTAAAGCTAAATTTTGTAATTTTAAATGTTAGATATTTGTTGCCTTAGAAATCTCATTGTTCAATAAGTTTATGCACCTTAGATTACAATTAATATACATTTGTGAGAAACTTTTTTCAGTTCTTGATATATTCAAACTCTACATTTATGTTAGACAATATATTGTTTGAACCTATAAAAAATACATTCTTATATTTTTGTGTTTGAGTGATAGATAAGATAGACCAAATGGCATAAACTTTTCACATTTTTTACTTCTCCTGCGCAACCACTGCTTAGAATTTCATGTAACCTCACTGAGGGACTCAATGAGGTCTACTGAAATTGAGTTGTCTCATACAATCAAAGAAACAAGATTGCCATAAGTGGATCTGATCGGCTAGCATATATTGGACTTCAACTCTGTAAAGCACATAGTTCCATGAAACATTAAAAAAGCATTTTCCAGGTCCTATACCAAAATTGTGTTTTCAAACCAATCTGTCAAACAAACTCATCACTAATGGATCAGATTGGCAGAAGCAAAACTTCAAATTACTATACACAAAATTTCACAAATTCTTCTGGAAGCATGAACTCCAGCCTTTACTAGACACCTGTTGTTTGACCTGATCTATCAAACATGCTGGTAGATAATATAAGGAGACGGATTGATTTAAGTTTTTTACTTGTTTCCAGATCTTATTTAATATATAATATATACATATAATCTTGAATTCATGCAAATTGTTTGATGTACATGTCTAAAATGTCTGAAATAAATACAGTTTAAACTATAAACATGCTGGCATTCAGTGAAGAAGATTTTGCCGAGGCAATTTTTATTCATCACACCCATCCTGCTACGTCTTTCGGTACGCTTTTTCGACATACTAACTTTCATACTTTTTTGGCATATTGCATTGTTTAGGGAGCAACCATTTGATTTTTATGGGGGGGGGGGGCAGGAAGACTTTGCAAAAAAAAATTTCCGGATCGAAATTTTAGGGGAAAAAAATTTCTGGCCCGAAGGGCCAGCGAAAAATTTTTTCCGGATCATGAAATTGCCCCTCGACCCCCCTCTCTTCCAACCTTTCCACTGCCAAATAAACACTTTTTTGTGTATCATAAACAAAGTATAAAAAAATAGAACAAACTTTACGCAATTTGGAGTGAATAAATAAAATTCAAAAGTCATTAGCACCATATAGCCTGTCTCCGTTGAGTATCATTTTAGTAAACAGATTATAGGCACCATATGCCATTCAAGAAATTAAAATGAAGTGATCTGCTGGCAAGAGATGAACTCGTTGTGTGTTTGATGTTTAATATGGCTGAAAAATCACGCTGAATTATTTAAACTTTAGAGTAATTTTCAACATTGGAAAATCATAAAAAAAAAATAATCCGGCCCGAAGGACCGGCGAAAAAAATTTTCCGGCTCTTAAAATGGCCGAAAAAAATTCTTCGGCCGGCAAAAGTCTTCCTGCCCCCCCCCCCCCCCCCCCCATAAAAATAAAATGGTTGCTCCCTTAGATTTGAGGATCACTGACGAGGGTAAAAAGAAGGGAGGAGATCTCCAACAAGACCCCGTTGCAGCATCAACAGTAAAACACCAAAACACCCGATGCAAAAACACAAAAGACGAGTACAGCACGAGACGGAAAAGAGACACACGACATGTAAACATCAAACACAAAAGACTACACATAAACCGACGAGACCAATGGGTAACCGGTGCCGACTTAAAGTACCCGACTTAAAGTACCCGAAACGTGCATGTCTGGTCCATGTTGCCAATTTATCTGTTCTTAAATGATGCTATTCAATTTGAAGACGTTTACATTTATACCACTTGGTGAGTGTCACTGCTGGTGGACCAGGAGTCCCCGAGGGCACATGTAACCAAGTTCGACAATTTCGGTTGATCGTTTCTTCAACGCATTCTAAAATTTCTGTTATCAAATTTTCTTGAAATTTCGAAAACGTGGGTCCTGTAGCATCACATCCCACCCATCCTGTTTCGTCTTTCGGTACGCTTTTTCGACATAGTAACTTTCATACATTTTTGGCATATAACATTGTTTAGATTTGAGGATTACTGACGAGGGTTAAGTACCCGAAACGTGCATGTCTGGTCCATGTTGCCAATTTATCTGTTCTTAAATGATGCTATTCAATTTGAAGACGTTTAACTTCCATACTTTTTTGGCATATAACATTGTTTAGATTTGAGGATCACTGACGAGGGTTAAGTACCCGAAACGTGCATGTCTGGTCCATGTTGCCAATTTATCTGTTCTTACATGATGCTATTCAATTTGAGGATGTTTACATAAGAACACCTTATTGTCCGAGGTGTCCTCTATGTTGGAAGATACTCTACGTTAGAGCCATCCAAAACACCGTATTTAACAATTTATCGGATATGTCATTTTTTTACACGGCTTAAGTGTATGCATAAGTACAAACGGGTATTGCTAGCAAGCATGGGATGCTTACTCTCCCCGGGCGCCTGTTCTTATCTCCATTGGGGATTAACTTTTACTTCTTTGCAGAATGTTTAAGTTGGTTGTGATTTTCTGTTGTGCAAATTCTGCTTTTGTCGGGTTCGCACCTGTTACAATCGAAATTGTAATGAGTTTGACCTACCTTCTCGACTTTAAGGCTGATGAACTGATGGGTACTTCTTCGATATATACTTTATCGGTGTGTTTCTACTTTGTAATTAAAGCAGATTCCACGAGAAATTATGTTTGGCCGGCTTTGAAATAAATGGAATTGCATTTTTGAATTATAATTTACATCTATTTTTTTCATCGAATTTAATCAGGATTGCGCCACTTACAAAGATTTTTGGAAATTTCCTTAACGAGGGAACGCATCTCCTTTGTTTTAAATAATACGGAGAGGAAAATTGAAACAAAGGAGGGGATCTCCAACAACACCAGGTTGCAGCACCCACAGCTAAACCCAAAAACACCCAATGCAAAAACACAAAGCAGACAAGCACAGAAATAGACGCATAAGGGACAAGGAACGTCAACGCACAACAAGGAAACATCAAACACAAAGGACTACACAAACCAACGAGACCAATGGGCAACCGGTGCCGACTTAGGACGGCAATCTGCTACGGAAATAACAGAAGGTGTAGTTATCCTGGATTACATGGCACAACCCTCCCACTTTTCCGATTACCCAGATGTCTAGAAGAACGTACAATTGTGGAGTAAAACAACATCCTCACTGTCAGATGACCACACACAAACAAGACCGCAAAACACAGGGGCCCAAACAACACAGATGAATATGTAAATGGATATAAAAAGAGGGCGTACGTAATACAATCCGTGATCTGCCGCCGCCAGCTTATGTATGTTATCACCCGAGGAATCCGACTGACATTCAGAGAGGACAGGTGGTCGGGGCCCTGTCTTCTCTAAAGAGGTTTGGAAAGGGCCCGTCATGGAGTCCTGTCGTCACAGTCAGTCAGAGTGCAAGTTTTAAGAATGCGCTGGTACGAGACTGTAGATTGGTCAAGTACCAAGCCTAGTGTCCGTCTGGTGACATTAGGATCATATCCACGGTATAAAAGGCGTTTGATAATTCTGACGCATTTTCGATAGTGATGTTGTCTAATATCTTTGATCCTTCTTATCTTGTTAATTATGTCACCATAAAATGCAGGTTGTGAAATACCCAAAGTAATATACTCTGTTGCCTGTACTGGTCTGAATTTCAAAAGAAGTTGACAATAATTTTTGTAAAATTTCCAGAAAGTCTTTACTAGTTTTTGAAAGCGAAAACCTTGTCCTAAAAGTTTCTTGGTAATTTGTAAATTTCCACTATGAAAATCCAAAACATCAGTACATGCTCTAGCATACCAGATGAGCTGTGAAATATAGATACCATAGGACGGTAATCTAGGAACATCACCGTCAAGCCAGGGGAAATTTACTATATTAAATCCATTGAAATAACATTTAATCGCCACCTACAGTGCATTCCGCACTTTCACTGGACTCTTGAGATTATTGATTAGACGGTGTTGTCCTTCGTGTCTCTATGGAGCTGTGTTATGGTCTCCGTCTGTTTGTCCCATTTTTCTTTTTTTGTGAGAATGTTCTGTTATCTTTCGTCTTCTCCACGCTCTACACTACCATTCCACACCAAAAGCTAAAAAAAAAAAAAAAAAAAAAAAAAAAAAAAAAAAAACAGACTGGCAAATAAAATTCACAATAACTTTCTATAAGGTCGTTCGGTACAGGCGTCATATCAAAGTTACGTTTTCCGTAAAACGAGTACATTTCGGTATGATTTATACATATTGTAAAATCTTACTTTAAATGCAATATGTTGTGCTAATTAAACCCATTTATGAAGTTGGTTTTCCTTAGTAATAACGTCACAAAGTAGGTATAGCACGCTGCCTACATAGCATATATTTGCGCCGTTCGTATGCGCTAAACTGCACAATTACAACGTCAAATTAGACAAAATATACAATGGAGTTTGACAAAATGCCCTAAAATGGATTTCTGAGTGATAAATCATTTTAATCGTGAGTTTATAATAAAATTTTCTTGTAATGAGTAAAATAAATGGCGCAATTTATATTTTAATGGTTTTTTTTCGACTTTTGATTTTTTATTTTCATATACTTTTAACAAATATTCAAAATCTAGTCGAAAAATCTCCTTATAAAAATTAGCATCCTATGAACTAGATGTACTCTTCATGTTGATATAATAAAATCATCCAAAACATCCCCTAGTTTTTCCGCTATTCTCACTTCTATTTGCGTCGATTCTTCTATAAACGTTAACAAAATGGGACATTTATCTTGCCGTTGTAATAATAAAGATATACTATGCACTTGTACATTTGGCAAGATAATTTTCTTAAAATCATGTCATCCAAAGAAAATAATACATTGATTAGGTAAATATATAAATTCTGCGCATAAATCCACAAAATGTTGCCAATAACATGGATATTCTGCATGTTTAGGCATATTATTCTCCGTCATTTTGTCACATTTAGGTTAGAAAAAAATTACCTTTTTTATCCTTTATAGTTATTTTAAAAAAAAAACGAGTCGAGAAAGATTCATTATATTCAAGTACACTTTTCTTGAAATCGTTTTGAAAATACTGATATAAAAAAATTAATCAAAACATGGACCCAATTTTTTGTACAGGCGATAGAAATTTGGTTTTTGACACCTTTTTCGGTCATTTTGGCGAACGTCATGCAGCGACGTCGTACATACTGTAACGACGCCTGGACAGTTTTCACGCCGTCATCTTGGATTTCTTGATTTATTCAAATTACATTCCTTATGCAATTTTCATTTTGATGATTTCTAAATTTTGAAGCGATGTGCTTTTTAAGTGTGCTGGAATATGACCCATTAAAAGGTGAACATGAAAAATTTTATAAGTAGGGAAGTTTTCAAAAAATCTGAATAAAATGAGACGATGTATTGAAGTCGTCAGAGGTGCTGGCGATTGGGTGGGGGGTTCACTCCCACCCCTGCAACGGCCAGTTAAGCGAAGGGATCGTGCGCTTGCTTCTAACCTCTGCGGCCACGATTCTTAAAGGATAAAATGCGGTAATGGGAGTCGCCTTCCCGGTCTCAAAATGTTTTTATACGGGTACCTTGGATTCCCTCTTCTCTAAGGGACTTCCCAAGACAAAAAAAAAAAGCTTTTGAGCCAACGTCATACTTTATTATAAATGGTTGTGTAACTTTTTTTGTTATAATGTAACAAATAATCGAAGTTCATTTTTAATAATCCTTTTTTTTTTCCTGCGCTGCAGTTAATCTTTTCACGGGTATAATAAATTGGTTCGGAATATCAAAATATTCTTCCAAATATTATTTCCATATGACATTTTTTAAAGGTTTTTTTGTGTTTTTTTGTGTTTTATTTTTGTTCTCCTTATTTTGATGTGAAATTTTAGGGGAGGAAAGTGACATGTTTTATAGAAATATGTTATAAATACAATGTAACTGTACAAAAATTTCACTTTTCTGTCAGAGCGTCAATTATATTTTTTTACGTCACGGAAAAGTTCAATTAAAAAGTATCTCAAACTAGAAAGGTTTCTTGTTGCGGTTGCAACAAGAGTGTCTTCCTCCTATACAATTTTTGGTTTGGAAATATGAAGGACGTCACATTACATGTATTTATATATTTAAGTTTTCAAATAGCAGTAACATTAAATTTTCAAACCGATAATTGTTGGTGAGCAACCATTTGATTTTTTTGGGGGGGGGGGGGGGGGCAGGAATTCTATTGCCAGCCGGTAAAATTTTTTCAGCAATTTTCTGAGCAGGCCATTTTTTCAGCCATTACCAGAGTCGGAGAAAAATTTTCGCCGGATCTTCGGGCCGGATTTAAACAAATTGTCAAATGTTGTGAATGTCTGTGTAAGTTAAACTCCCCGCTGTTTCAGAGTATGAGTTAATAACCGTTCCTTCAGATGTCTCTTTGCAATTAGCGAATTTCAGACAGATTGTATGATGTTTAAATAGAACCTTTTCTAGATTTTTGTGCCTATGCGTATTAGGTCTCTGGTAGATATAGCTATGTGAACAGTTTGTATTTATATTAATTAATTTTTTTACTTTAAATTGTCTGGCACAAAGGGCCAGCAAAAATTTCCATATCATGCAATGTATCCTTACTTTTGCATGGTCCGGGAAAAATAAAATTGCCGGCCCTTTGGGCCGGAATATTTTTTTCAGCATTTTTCAGAGCCGGGATTTTTTTTTGCAAATTCTTCCTGCCACCTTCCCCCATAAAAAAGGCGAGCTCGTAGCTGTAGAACCAATTTTCTTGAGAAGAGAAATGGTAATAACAAGTTACGTTCAATATATATATAAATACCATGGGGTTCTCGCTGTGCAGGTTCAAATTTGGAACCCCCCCCCCTTCCCTTTTTTCAAAGTTTATTTTGAATTTCCATCATGGCGACATCGTTCAATATAAACAGAACTGTTTTCGAAAAACGAGGGGAGGGAAGAATGTTGGAGAAATTGTTCATCAATTTGTAAATAAACCAACCGAAAATTATGTTCGAACGTTTGCTAGAATTAGAAATTAAACTTGATGTTCAAAATATAGTTATTGAAGTTTAGAAACAGGTTTGTAGGTTAGAAATCGGAATCAAACTACCACTTTTTGTGTGTAAATTCTGGTTTGTAGCTGATCTCTTCTAAATAAATCAACTGTTTTAAAATCAAATTGTGTATATCGAAATGTATTTATGAAATGCATATTCATCATTGCCGTGAAATCGGAATTTGAAAATCTCAACACTGCTTTTCTCGAGTCGGACTCGGACTACCAATTTTAGTGTGCGCCCGATCTGTTGGCGTGAAGGTGTATCGAAATACCCAACTCAAAATTTCGATGCTCATATCTTTTCAACAGTAAGAGATAGGAAAAATCAGAAAGACTAAATAAGACAGATATATGGATAAAAAATAATAATATTGAAAATTTTAGGAAACTTCATAAGCTAAATTTTTATTTACTATTATAAGCAAAAAAGTGTCTTCCTCCTATGAACTTCTGAATTTGGAAATATGAAGGACGGTGAAGGACGTCATCGTAATAAATCGTTACAGAGTGCATCTAGCATTTCATATCTTGCATGGCTGTCGACTTTCAAAAAGAATGGAAATTGTAGATAGCAAAATACGAGATATTTAAGCTTACAAATAGCAAAACATGAAATTTTCGGTCCTTTTGAGTAATTCGACGCTCCCGTCAAATATTTGAATCTACTAAAAAACATGATAAAAAAAAATAACAGAGACCAAAAATAAAAAAGACCAATCTAGCTTTTACTCCAAACGTAACGTTGGAGAACTTTCATTGTCCTAGCTTACAGGGTTCTTGAGAAATCGCTGATCCAATTTTCCACGGTTACGAAAATAATAGGTCTTCCGACGGAAGACCTAACTAGTGCGTTATATGTATTGAATTTCACATGTAAACAAAAAGAAGATCGAGGGGTTTAAAATATGCAGGAACGGCGAAGACATCTGACATTTCCTAAAGACTAGTAGACAGCAAGATAATCAGACGGATTGGGACTGACGAGCTGACAACGTGCATCCAGAATTGCAGATTTATAGCTCTATTGATAAAGGATGTTCGAAAATTTGTGTACTTTTCTTTTCTTTTCTTTTAGTCCTTTCCTACATTTGTACAAACAAATAAATATTTTTCCTGTTTTTTATAGCATTCTGCGTGCATATATTTTTGCAAGCTATATACATGTACTTAATTACTATTGTTTGCCTAACAAAGGGACCCAAGTCAGAATCGAAGTCCATTTGTTGGGCTTCTCTAATGTGTTATTTTGAGATAGCGTAAACTCACTCCGCTTTTAAACAGAGATGCCGCCGTCTGTCCGAGCAGCTTTTTTATTTTCAATTTTTGTATTCTTTTAACCTGCAAGAAGTAGCCTGTCGTCTGTCATTATCTTGTAATTCCACCTTTTTTTCATTTTTTCGTAATGAGCCTTGAAACAAATGAGAATGACGTTGTCACAATGCATTCGTTTTCACAGCGAACGTAAAGCTGACGTTGCGAAAGGTTAGAGCTAATTTTTAAAACTCATTCGATTTCAGAAACAAATAAAGCTACTGTTGACATAGAAGCATTTTTAAATTAAGGAGAGCTCACTCTCTAACTCATACGCTCATATATTTTCCTCCGGATAACTTTTCTCGATAACATTTACCGTTAAATTGAGATGTATCATAAATTTTCGATATGATTTGCGCTTTTCTTGACACGAAACTACAGATAAAGTGTTGTAACTTGAAAATAATATCATTATAAACATAAAGAAATTTACACTTTCATTGTAACAGCAAAGTACTAGTGCTTATTGAACTTTTTGTGGGATGCCCAATGAAATGCATGTTAGTACCGCCGCTAAGTAGACAATTCCTGCATCGCGCAAAAATAAGCCGTTTAACGAATCTGACGTTTTTTAAAAATTATTTTGAACATAATCAAACGCAAATTTTGGTATAAAAATTCAGAAAAGATATTTCTGATTCCATAGATACTAATTTCATTTCAATCCGTTCAGAAATAAGAGAATTACGCGACGTTGAGTTTTGAAAACCTCCATGGGATATATATGCTGGCTAGAGTTACGTTCCAAAAATGGGAACAGGGGATACAACTACCTTGTTATAATTCTATAGGATACTTACGTCGCGAAGGAAACTCTGATGCAAACAAAAAGTATAACGAAGACGATATCACCCAGATGCTTGAATTTTTGATTAGCAACATTTTTGTGGTGTTTGGAGGAACCGTACTCATGCAAATAGTTGGAATCCCTATGGGTTCCAAATGCATCCCACTGCGGACTTATCTGTATATTCATACAAAGCTGACTTTATTCAGACCTTGCTCTCGACTTTGCTAGAGCATCTCGCATCTCAGTTCAATTTTACCTTCAGATACATAGACATGTTGTCCATCAAAAATCCGAATTTCATGGATAATCTACATAAACTAGAGATCAAGGAAACAACAGAGAGCGACAGATCGGCTTCTTACTTGGATATACTTCTATCTTTCGACGCAAATGGCTATTTGAATACGTCACTGTATGGCAAGCGTGGTGATTTCAGCTTCCACATAACTAACTTCCCTTTCATGAGAAGCAACATTAGTAGCTCTTCTCCTGCTGATGGTGTTTTTGTTTTTCAACTAATTCGATACGCCAGTGCATGTTCCAAATATGAAGCTTTCATCGTACGAACCAGATGGCTTGCAACTAAGCTACTTGTTCAGGGTACACAACGGCTGAAATTACCATTGAGGAAGTTCTTGGGGCGCTACGAGTATCTTATGAAAGTCCATCAGATCCCTTCTTTCCAGAATGATCAGTGACATTCTGGATTGCGATTGAATGGCTGTCATCATCAGCAAACAAGACATCTTTATCGTGATCTGATGTGCACATCAGTGTGTAAACCGAGACAATAATCGAATTTGACAAGTTTTCATGGAGCTGTTGCGACGGGTGTTACATGCAAATAGGAGACGCTGACTCTCCCCGGGCAACTGGTCTCACTTCGGAAAGTTGTTTATTCCGGGATTCGCATCTTTCTCAATGGAAATTCACTCCTAATATGGGGTATTTTTGTTCCATAAGAGGCATGGATATTTCCTCTATCTTTAATTGTTCAATATAGTTTTTTTTTCTTTGGTTGTAATTTGATCTTGTTTTTTTTTTTTTATACTGACTAGTCTGGTTCCCGGGGCCTCTTTGACAGTAAAAAAGGTCCCGGGAACCAGACTATAAACTGACTTACTCAGGATTTCAAATAGTTTACCCATCCATACCCTATGAAAATGTTACTAACTTGTATTCAACACGTATGTGAACGAAATGTTAAATCCCAACGATGAAGTTGGGTAAAATTACCATTTAAAGTTGATTTACATAAAATTTTGAGTAGGTTGAATGCGCATTTTGTAACTAATGATAACAATCAGCAGTAACTGTTAAAGTCCTAGCCATAATCAATTTCGGTACACAAAGTTGTGAGGACTCGTTAGAATACTAGGTAAGTTTTCTTCCTATTTTAACTTCGTATTTAAGTGGCCATAATGACACAGAATATATCCGAACAAATTTGACTTTTTTTTCTATCTTTATTCCTTAAGTTGATAAGGTTCGCACTGATATTGAATATAATATTTCTCTTGACTTTCTGCGTTTTCGGGCATTAAATAAAAACGAATTGAAATTTATTATAATTTCTAAAGAAAGAATATTCATAGAACAATTTTTCCCTTTTTTTTTTTTTTTTTGGCCTTTTCTATGAATATGACTAATTTAACTTTATTGAATGGAACTTTTTTTCTACAGATTCTCTTTCGTCACTGGAATAATGGCCGATCCGGTAAGTAAATATTCCACAGACAAATAGTGTAAATTTATAAATGTAAAAAAAGCTATCTGCACTAGATGACGAAATCCATTAAGAATGTTTCTTCATAAAAATGTAATTGAACATGTCAAAATAAAACATAAAAATAATTATGTCCTAATGTTTCTT
This sequence comes from Pinctada imbricata, assembly GCA_033119305.1. Lineage (NCBI taxonomy): Eukaryota > Metazoa > Mollusca > Bivalvia > Pterioida > Pteriidae > Pinctada > Pinctada imbricata. The sequence goes on along the minus strand of VSWD01000008.1, from coordinate 55,198,679 downwards.
ATTTCGTTAAATAGAATTAATGAAAAATGTGACTGTTTTTGTATTTGATTATGTTGAAATATTCATGTTTTGATTTCTATGTTTGTGGATCTACTAGTATTTGTAGTCATAAAAGTTTTGTGCACCTTTAGGAGTCCCTTAATCTTGAGTTAAAGATATCAAATACGAAACTCAAAAATGAAAAAATAGAAAATATAGGTAAAAATACTTTTTGGTCTTATTTTAGCGGTTAAATTCAATACAAACGTGTTTAAGTAAACATGTTATCGTTTACCATGGTAATAAGGGTCATTTGACATCTACAGGTCATTTAAATGCCATTCGAATATCATAATGATCGGTCCAAAATTACAATAACAATTAACTCTTTTCAAAAAATGTTCAGTGGATAGGAAAAATAATACACCTATAATACAAGTCATAAAATGTCTTGTTCAGAGCGAGGTCATAAAGCAGAAACGTTTTAAATGATCTATTCGGGAAGTGATTAAATTTGATCAATTTTAACTACAGATTTACCACATGGAACACAGCGCAGACCATCTTTTAAAGTAGTCTAATTAAAATTCAGTTCTCTTTAACATACTGCATGTGCAGATTCCACCAGAAATTAGTGCATTTGGCAGTCTTTGGAATCAATGGAATTGCATTTTTAAATTGTAACGTACATTTCTTGATTGTATTTATTCAGGGCTGCACAACTAACAATCATTTCTTGTTGTAGGTTGGCACGCCGTGGCCAACCCCCCCCCCCCCTCCCCCCATTTAAAGTTAGCTTGAACATTAATTTTTCAATATACATCATATGCAAGATAAGAAAAGGATATTAAGCATGGTTCGTACGACGCCCTTGAAGTTGATTTTTGGTCAAACTAAAACAGAAATATGAATGGCTTTTGGTTTTCGTTTTGGTCCTACTTACTTGCATACGATATGTACTATGATTCATGTGATATCTAAATATTTTTATCTTTGGAAATTAGCGCGGCGTATTTTAACCACGCCACATCAAAGGGGCTACAGTACACAAACAGAACAGAATAAATACCCCCCCTTCCACTTATTAGACACAAACAAACACCAGAATTTGTAAGCCTTCCGATTGTAATTTTTGGAATGTGATTTCAGCTTTAGTGTTTGACTTTCATCCACAGATTATAATTAAAAAAGAGAAGTGAATTTCAATTTCATTTATTTTTTGTTTGTCATCTTGGCTTTTATATACGAAAGCCGGATAGTGTCAAACAAAAAAATTAATTTATCTCGTTATAACGAGAAAAGATCTCGTTATTACGAGATAATTATCGCGTTATTACGAGAAAATATCTCGTTATAACGAGAAAAGATCTCGTTATTACGAGATAATTATCGCGTTATTACGAAAAAAGACCTCGTTATTACGAGATAATTATCTCGTAATTACGAGAAAAGATCTCGTTATAACGAGAAAATTATCTCGTTATTACGAGAAAAGATCTCGTTATTACGAGAAAAGATCTCGTTATTACGAGATAATTTTCTCGTTATAACGAGAAAAGATCTCGTTATTACGAGATAATTATCGCGTTATTACGACTTAGTTATTAGGTGAATATGTATGAATAAAGCATCATTTATTTATATGCATTTTTTTTAGAGTTTAAACATGTTTGAATTGAACCAGTTCATAAGAACTTGTTTCCGAATAGGATTCAGTAACAAGGAAATTATTCAATTGTTAGCACATTCTGAGAAAATAATAATAAGTATTTCGACACTGAAAAGAAGAATGAAATCTATGGGTTTGTTCATTTAAAGATATCTACAAATAGTACCATTTGAAGATATCTTTAATTCATTTAAAGATATCTTTAATTCATTAAAAGATATCTTCAAATCATTTAAAGATATCTTCAAATCATTGAATTAATGTTAAAACAGCGCTCTGGAACGCCGTTGTAACATATATTCAATTATTTGAAGATATCTTCAAATGAATTAAAGATATCTTAAAATGAATTAAAGATATCTTCAAATATTTAAATATATCTTTATTTCATTTGAAGATATTTTCAATTCATTTGAAGATATCTTCAATTCATTTGAAGATAAATTCAAATGATTTGAAGATATCTTCAAATAGTACCATTTGAAGATATCTTTAATTCATTTGAAAATATCTTCAAATCATTTGAAGATATCTTCAAATCATTTGAAGATATCTTCAAATCATTTGAAGATATCTTCAAATCATTTGAAGATATCTTTAATTCATTTGAAGATATCTTCAAATAATTGAAGATTTCTTCAAATAATTGAATATGTTAAAACGGCGCTCCATACATAACCTCCATCCCCCGAAAAATAATTAAAGTGATTACTTATTTAATTTTAACACACATAATTGCTTTCAAATCGCTAACAAGATGTGTTTGTGAAACACTGATGTCCCCGGCGGCAACGAAGTCCAAAATGGCTATTTTTAGACTAAAGGTCACAGTTAAGGTCACAAGGTCATCGACCTTGGTGTCATCTGAAAGGGTTTGTAGAGTAAGCATGCCAAATATGAAGTCTCTATCTTTTCTCGTAATAACGCGATAATTATCTCGTAATAACGAGATCTTTTCTCGTAATAACGCGATAAGTATCTCGTAATAACGAGATCTTTTCTCGTAATAACGAGAAAATTATCTCGTTATAACGAGATCTTTTCTCGTAATAACGAGATCTTTTCTCGTAATAACGAGATAAAATTTTTTGTTTGACACTATTCGGCTTTCGTATTTATAAGTGCAAAAACGACAGTATTTTCGGTCCCTGCCCTTTGTCAATTGCAAAAAACTATAATCTTGTTATTGCACTTGATAAATACCAGTTGCCCGAATGTTTGTGTGGAGTGTTTGTGTACTATATTTATATCATATATATAAGTTTTTCTCATGGAATCATTTCTGGACATTGTTGATAATTTTGTAAATTTGTGACAAAAATTCATCCACAGGATTCCTAATAATTAACTATCAACTACTGTCAATTGGCTTGAAATTGCAATTTTTTATAACGACAATGTTATGTTTTATTCCGTATCCTGCCTTTGTTTAAACTACAATTGCAATAAATTTATTGAAATTTTGGACGTTAAATCAAAATTAATTTGAAGACGTTGAACATTTGTACCACATGGTGAGTGTCACTGCTGGTGGACCAGGAGTCCCTGAGGGCACATGTAGCCAAGTTCGATCAATTTCGGTTGATCGTTTCTTCAACGCATTCTAAAATTTCTTTTATCAAAATTTCTTAAAATTTCTAAAACGTGGGTCATGTAGCATTATATCCGACCCTTCTTGCTTCGTCTTTCGGTACGCTTATTCGACATAGTAACTTTCATTTCATCCTTTGGCATATTACATTGTTTAGATTTGAGGATCACTTACGAGGGTTAAGTACCCGAAACGTGCATGTCTGGTCCATGCTGCCAATTTATCTGTTCTTATTCAATTTGAAGACGTTTAACATTCCAATAGCTTTACAAGAACTGGAATGACGCTTTCAATATTATGACGTCATCGAAAAATTCACAAAAACGTCGCACATTTCATACACGGTTGCGCAATAAATTTATTTCGCAATAACTTTATTGCGCAACAAATTTGTTTCGCAGCAAGCTTTTTTGCGTTCACACGAGACCGACACTATTGCGCAATATCATGAATAAAAATGTATTGTAACAACGGATATTTTGTTCGAATAATTTTCGTGAAGCCTAAATTTAAGACTATTTTGAGACTGAGGTAGCCTATATAACATTCATTTAATTGTCATTTCAGTCTAGAACATGACGTCATTCAATTGTGACGTCATTCACTACAAGGGATGCAGACTTATAGAAAAGCTTTCTTATATATAGACCCTTTCACATTATCTGCGGTACTGAATTTGAAGGCCAGTTCCGGGGGACAAACAATAGATTGCGCATGCACCAGTGACGTAATTCGATTGTTCCAAGATGTTTTCCGCGGAACAAACGAAACATGATTCCGCGCTAAACGTCCTAGAACAATCAAATGACGTCACTGGTGCATGAGCAATCTATTCGTTGTCCCCCGGAACTGGCATTCAAATTTAGTACCGCAGATAATGTGACAGGGTCTATACGAAAAATCGGAATCTCTCAATATAATCTTAAAAATAAAGACGTCGAGTAGTTATATGCTTCAGTATAACAATCCCTTTCTCTTGTCATGATGATGCGCATGCGTCCGATTTATTGCGCAACAGTTTCGCTTAGCGTTTACACGACAGAATTTGTTGCGCAATAAAGTTATTGCGAAACAAATTGAAAATATATTGCGCAATAAATTTTGTCGTGTGAACGCAAAACAAATTTATTGCGCAACAAATTTACGTTTATTGCGCAATAAACTCTCCGTGTAAACGAGGCATGATTCAGTTTGTAGAATCAAGGACGGACAAGAAATATATAATTTCAAAAATTTTGAGAAAAAAATAAATTTGCGTCCAAGTGTTCAGTACCCCCTTAAATTTCTTCGTATGGAGGTGCGAAATTTGATCCCAATCTTGTATTGTTTGTTGGTCGTTTTGTTGTTTTGTCCTGTTTGTTGGTCGTTTTGATGTTTTGTCCTGTTTGTTGATCGTTTTAATGTTTTGTCCTGTTTGTGAGTCGTTTTGATGTTTGGTCCTGTTTGTTGATCGTTTTGATGTTTTGTCCTGTTTGTAAATTGTTTTGATGTTTTTTTTTCTGTTTGTTGGTCGTTTTGATGCTTTGTCCTGTTTGTTGATCGTTTTGATGTTTTGTCCTGTTTGTGAGTCATTTTGATGTTTTGTCCTGTTTGTGAGTCGTTTTGATGTTTTGTCCTGTTTGTGAGTCGTTTTGATGTTTTGTCCTGTTTGTTGATCGTTTTGATGTTTTGTTCTGTTTGTTGTTTGTTTTGTTGTTTTGTCCTGTTTGTTGGTCGTTTTAATGTTTTGTCCTGTTTGTGAGTCGTTTTGATGTTTTGTCCTGTTTGTTAATTGTTTTGTTATTTTGTCCTGTTTGTTGATCGTTTTGATGTTTTGTTCTGTTTGTTGGTCTTTTTGATATTTTGTCCTGTTTGTTGATCATTTTAATGTTTTGTCCTGTTTGTGAGTCGTTTTGTTATTTTGTCCTGTTTGTTGTTTGTTTTGTTGTTTTGTCCTGTTTGTTGATCGTTTTGATGTTTTGTCCTGTTTGTTAATTGTTTTGATGTTTTGTCCTGTTTGTTGTTTGTTTTGTTGTTTTGTCCTGTTTGAAATTGTTTTGATGTTTTGTTCTGTTTGTTGTTTATTTTGTTGTTTTGTCCTGTTTGTTGATCGTTTTGATGTTTTGTCCTGTTTGTTAATTATTTTGATGTTTTTGTCCTGTTTGTTGGTCGTTTTGATGTTTTGTCCTGTTTGATGGTCATTTTGATGTTTTGTCCTGTTTGTTGGTCGTTTTAATGTTTTGTCCTGTTTGTGAGTCGTTTTGTTATTTTGTCCTGTTTGTTGGTCGTTTTGATGTTTTGTCCTGTTTGTTGATCGTTTTGATGTTTTGTCCTGTTTGTTGATCGTTTTTATGTTTTGTCCTGTTTGTTGGTCGTTTTTATGTTTTGTCCTGTTTGTTGGTCGTTTTTATGTTTTGTCCTGTTTGTTGGTCGTTTTTTGTTGTTTTGTCCTGTTTGTTGGTCGTTTTGATGTTTTGTCCTGTTTGTTGGTCGTTTTGATGTTTTGTCCTGTTTGCTGGTCGTTTTGATGTTTTGTCCTGTTTTTTGGTCTTTTTTTTGTTGTTTTGTCCTGTTTGCTGGTCGTTTTGATGTTTTGTCCTGTTTGTTGGTCTTTTTTTGTTGTTTTGTCCTGTTTGCTGGTCGTTTTTATGTTTTGTCCTGTTTGTTGGTCGTTTTGATGTTTTGTCCTGTTTGTTGGTCGTTTTGATGTTTTGTCCTGTTTGTTGGTCGTTTTGAAGTTCTGTTTGTGAGTCGTTTTGATGTTTAGTCCTGTTTGTACGTCGAATGATTCTGATTTTGGGTTTTATAGTTGACTTTCTCTCACTGATTTGTCACAGAACCAACCACCTCCCGGCTACGGTCAGCCCCCACCCCCAGCAGGTTATGTCCCACCGCAACCTGGCTATGGACAACCACCACCCCCCGGATACGGTTACGGATACGGTCCACCGCCACCAATGCAGCAACAACAACAACAACAACAACAAACCACCGTGGTGGTGGCGGCGCAACCACAAACAACCGTCGTACACCACAAAGAAAGGTAATGATATCTGTACCATTTGTTGATGTCACATTATCATTTACTTCATCACAGAACCAACCCCCACCTCCAGCCTACGCCCAGCCCCCACCCCCGGCAGGTTACGGTCAGCCCCCGCCTCCTGCAGGGTACGCACCACAACCTGGCTATGGTCCACCACCTCCACAAGGTTATGGATATGGTCCACCACAGCAACAACAACAACAGCAACAACAAACAACTGTTGTGGTGGCGGGGCAACCTCAGACAACCGTCATCCATCACAAAGAGAGGTATCACACAACTTAATGCTGTACCATTCATTTTTATATCATTGGGAATTTGCAGCATGATTTGATTACATTCACGGCAATATTTTTTTTCTCGGACAAGATATTCATAGTTTTTTTTTTAATTCATTGTTTATTTAATTTCATTTTAGAATTGTTTTATATTTGTTCCATTGACCTCGTTCATTATTTCTATGTTTAATTGCAGGTTTGCTGACAAGACATGTCTGAATCTTATCCTGGTCATTTTATTCTGGCCCTGGATCTTCATATGGATCGCCCTGGTAAGAAAAAAAACCATCTTTCACAAAAATCAAATAGTTAGAGATGATAGGCCCATGAATTTCGATGGGCTATTTGTTTCCGGGTTGCGCAAGCGCCATATTTATAAGTTCCTATTTTTCACAATTTGAAAGCATCGTGCTGGCTTGCGCTATCCTGATTCTTTGTCTGAGAGCTTCTTTGCCTATGAGCCTCTTGGATTGAGACATTTATCATACAAATCAAAAGTATGGGATTAATTTTTCAAGATATGAGAGTAGAGATGAAGCGAGATATATACAAAATCGTTAGGGAAAACGAATGGGGGAATTTTCTATTGGAGGGTGTGTGTTTGTTTGTTAGTTCCATTATGTTCCATTAAGATTACAGGACGTAATGAACTTTGACTTATAGTTAGAGGTTTCCGTTCCAAATACTAAATCAGTAATGTTTTAATCTTGTTTTATATTTACAGTGTATCTGTGAGACGTGATGCACCAATTACTCCTTCAATAACATCGGAATTCCGTCCAAAATATATACCTGTAAATAATAATTATATTCTTACTGAAATCTAAGATCTGACATCTGTGATATTTTTATTTTATTCATATATTGATTCTATGTGCCTTTGAAACAATTTAAGATGCAGTTGTATACTCTTGTATTGGGTACATTTTGCATTGGGTACATTTTGTACATAATTGTCATTAAAGAATGTGTCTTCATTATTTCATGTGCCATACGTATTTAATCTTTTATTTTCTTCCTTTTTTAGATTTTATTTTTGTTTATCATGTGTTTTGAATAACGAATTGTTAGAAAAAAGAAGATAAAAAAGTACAAAGATACTCTAACTAGAATCTACAAAATCACAACTAGATCTATATAGATGTTTATTATCACCAATCATTAATGATTCGTAAATGTTTTAAGAGAACTTGTCAGTTATGGAACTCGTCAAAACTTTGTGTGCATGTCCTTGCATGTTGTAACCCGAGTCGTTACTTCGAACTCAAAATATACTCTCCCACTTACATGGCTTTCTGATAAAAATCAACAATAAAACTTTACAAAAAATATCTGCTTCTTGTTTCTTTATAGATGTAATAAGTGACGGCTTTAGGTGCGATGACAAGCAAGCATTCAATTTAGATTAATTAAGAAATGACTGTCTTACTTTTGGTGTTCATGGTCACGAGAAACGATTCTCGGAAAAGCAAGTGGACTACCAGAATGATGCACCCATGGTCACCAAAAGTAAGACAGTCATTACTGATAGCTACGTCTTTCGGTACATTTTTGGACATAATAATTTTCACACTCACTGGCCACATTTCATCGTTTAGATTGAGGATCACTGACGAGGGCAAAGTACCCGAAACATAAATGTCTGGTCCATGCTGCAAATTGATATGTTCTTAAATGATGCTATTGAATTTGATGTACCACTTGGTGAGTGTCACTGCTGGTGGCCGAGGAGTCCCCGAGGGCACACGTAGCCAAGTTCGGTCAACTTCGTTTAATCGTCTGTCTCTTCAACGCATTCGAAAATTTCTAAAACGTGGATCCTGTAGGCTGTAGCATCATATCCCACCCATCCTGCTACCCCTTTCGGTATATTTTTGGATATAATATTTTTTCACACTCTTTGGTCACATAACAATGTTTAGATTGAGGATCAATTACCTGAGTTAAGTACCCGAAACGTGCATGTCTGATTCATGCTACAAATTTATCTGTTCTTAAATGATGCTATTAAATTTGAAGACGCTAACCTTCGGCAGGCCTCGTCGTGGATTGCAAATCTTTTACACTCGGATGAGATTCCCCTGTCTCAGTCACAACGTCGTGATAGATTCTATTAGTCTTTATAATGACCCGATGAAATTTGTAATATCGACCAAGGCCGAATTACCCGTGTTCATTTTTAATGTAAATTCTGAAATCGCACTAGCCAATTAGAATCGAATAAACGTTACATTCTGGCTATATCATATTGGAATGTAATTCTAGGTGCCTAAGGGGTGTTCAACATGGAAAATTTACTTAATTTTCATAAAAGGATACATGTATCTATCTAGCATCTGCACTTTAGCAGCAATATCTTCTTTTGAAACAATATAACTATCTGGAAAGTAAAGCTGGTTGATAGAGGAGGGATACCGAAGAAGAATCGGCGGAGTAAAAATGCAATTATTCTTCTACCCAAGTTTCCTACATGGCCACTGTTTTACTTCCGTGCACTTGTGTGTTTCAATTCTTTGACTTTGGAGAACCTATTGGTTCGTTTTTTGGGACAGAGGATTTTAAAACGACTCTGAATTTATAACAAATGATTTGCACGAGTAAATTCAGATTAAGTGATTGAGAAGAATACGTACATTCAGAAAAAAAAAACCTTGTTTTAGATTTTATAAAATTAATAAGTTATTCATATGTCACGAGATTTCTCAACAAGTGCAAAAAATGTAATAGACATAAGCGTACTCCGCGGTAGATTTTTTTTTCAAATTATTTAAATTGTATTGTTGGTTCATTACCAATTTTCGAATCGCTATGACAAGCAAGCTGGTACATCAAAACAGAGACATAAATATATGTATTTCAAAAGGCCCATACATTGAAGATAAAGGATCTACAAGTATTCATACTCATGCTATTAGACAATTATGGAAAAATGTCAACAAGACTGTACAGGAATTTTCCTTCGACATGCAAAATTTAAATCACGAGTGCACACCTTAAAAATATTTTCTGAATTACATTATGTTTTAAAAGACAAGACTTTTGTCTTGCTGGATTCGATCCTTGAATGGGGGGCAACACATTAGCCAAATATTTCTGTGAGCTATTGTAACTGCGCGTTGTCCGTCCAGCAATTCGTCGTAATATTTCATCTAGATTGTGCGGAGTGCTTGTAGGAGAAACCGAAACAGAGACCCAACCAAATAAACCTAAAGACAAAAAACCAATCAAAATAATGTTCAGATAAACAAATATTTAAAACAAATATAAATCAAAACGACTATCAAAAATGCATAACATCGTAGAAACAAGAAGGATAACACACAAAAAAGCAGGAAGACTAACTAAATGTGGCCTCCGTAGATGAAGGACCCAAACAAACTCCATAAACCAAACAAAGATTCAGACAAATAAACGATTTCATCTGATATATATATCTATAAAGAGTATGATTATTGATGACAGTGGACTTGTGACTACGACCTCACAAATAGAGCAACAAACACTATTGGAAATCAAGCAACCACACCTACAAAAAAATACCAAGAAAAACGAAGTGACTAACTCTGCTGCCAATAAAATAAAGCAAAGACATAATAGAAAAGAGAATAACAACAAACAAAAAGAGGAAAACAAATGTGCATCAAGTGTTGACTTTTGACGGCTATCCGCTATATTCTTAGATAGTGTGGTTATTTGAGATATCATGATAACAGACCTCCGACACATCCGGATTAAAAGACGTTTCGTGAGACGCATGCATGTTACATAATCATATAACCTACTCACTGTCATGGGACCAAAGCAACAAGTCACAGGGGTCCTATATATAAAAGTTCTGTAAATGGATATGAGTGTGGATCATACGACAAACAGTCCTTGTTGTTTCGACTGGTACAAATAGTCAGAATCTATTTCAGATTGGAGAAAGGATACGAGTTTTCTCTGATGAGAGTTGGACAATACCAATCAGGAATACCTTCTTTCCATTTGGTCACCGTAATTAAACAAATGAGATCAAGAAGATCCTGACGAAAATCTCAACAGCACTCACAATAGAGCACCAAATTGAGCATCGACGGACCCCTAGCAAGCTAGAGGTGGGACCAGGTGCCCGGGAGGAGTGAGCATCCCCTGTTTGGCTAGCTGCACCCGCCGTCGATGTTCATGGATGAAAATGAAAACAATAACTACAAAAATGAAACACATTTGATACTTACATTGTCCTAATATTTTAAAGGCGTTCGAAATAATTTCGGTAACTATCAGAGAGTTTGCACAAGTTTATGATGACGGAGCCCTTGACCGATTTTTTTCTTGAAGACTTTTTATGTACTTTTACAATGAAAGTCCGAAACATCAGCGCAAGCTCTACCCTATTTGACAAGTTGAGAAATATAATCTAGGAACATCGTCATCAGGAAGAGAAAATGTACTATATATGTTGAAGTAATTTACTTTGTCATTTACTTTTGCCTGAATTCCACCGTTTACAAACGCTCTGATAGTTATCGAAAATATTTTGAACTCCTTTGAAAACTTGAGACTTTCTAGGCATCAAGTATGTGTCATTTCACAGTTTTATTACGATGGCTTGGTAGACAAAAAGAAAAGTAAGTGAGGGGTCAATTTTCGATTTTGCCAACCTTGGTACACATTTCCCTCTATTCCTATTAATTTCAATGACACATGTTATTTAATAGTCCTGACTGATCAAGGCCTTTAAAGCAGTGATACTTAGTGTTATTTGCCATACAAAACAGCGTTTTATTGTGGGCTTTGGTAACATGTTCATAAAAGTTCAGGGCACCTTCAAATACGGATTTCAATCAGTTGTCAATATCAAAATATATATTCTATTATAAATTTTTTTAGTACTATATGCTTATTTCAACTAGTTATGTCTCATCAGTTATACTCGAAGCCGAAAAAAAGAGGAAATACATGTACAAATAGTCTGAAATTATGAAAATGAAAAAAAAAAAATCTAAACTTGACCTTAAAGTTGTGCAAAGGAGCCTGCTACGGACAGGGCTATGCCATCATGGACATATCTCTGAGTTTTTTTTTTTTGTTTTTTTTTAAATTGAATTTTGTGACGAAGAATTGACGGTGGTACCTATTTTTAGTACTCCGACGCGGACTCCGACTTCAAAATGTCCGACTTCAAACATGTTTTTGCATAATTCTTAGTTGCTTTATTTCATTGACCGTAATTACCTGGTTGATTTTATTGCCACATATATTATGAAGATTCTCATATATGACAACTGCTGATAAAATGTTTATTCTGTTATAAATTAGCCGACCGACTTCCCCCAGCACCCTAAAACTAGTACTTGACCGACGCCGACGCGGACTTCCAAGTAAGCTGTACATTATACGTTTTTATATATCTTTTTTTTTAAACCAATATCAGCTGATTCCGACATTAATACTAGTGATTAATCTTTCTTCAAATTCTTCCATATGTTTTGTTTTCTAACTACATGTAGTTAATATTCAATGTACAAGTTATATTTCATTATGAGTGACTCAGATTTTATTATTTTTAGACGGTTAAATTGGATGCTCATTAGGTTGATTCTACATATTCCATTTTCATGGACCATCGGGTGATTATAAAAAAAAAAAAACTTGGAAAAGGGAGGCGGATAACTTCCGACCCCCCTCTCTACACACACCTTGTGCCCGTGCTTATTTAACTGAGAACCCTGTATGGAAGTGCAAGCCCGATCTGGCGAGGTGGGAGGGGCAGCGGGTCCAAGGCAGAGCTCTGGTGGGAGGTTTTCTTAATAACTGTAATGTCAAAAGCCACAAATTTTCAATAAAATCAGACCACTGCATGGGTGGATCCAGAATTTTTTTTCAGGAGGGGGGGTCCTAAAGTCCGAATTTTTTGAAGAGCCAAAAAAAAAAAAAAAAAAAACGCAAGAAAATAAAGTTTTTTTTCAGTTCTGTTTCTAATTATTAATAAGACAGCTAGGTAACTGGAGAGCAAGAGCAATGGCGAACAAAAAGCTTGAATTTTCACATCATAGTACTTGATTATTGATTGTCAGTTCTAATATGTAAATACAGCTAATAGTGAGCCAGCGAAATTTTTCCCCGAGAATTGGAATAAAATTCACTATTCGTTTTTTTCCAGTTTCTTTCCGTTTCTTTCCGTTTTCTTAGTGCCCTTGTTTATTGACTTAGGTTTAATGTATATATGTGTTGTATATAATGTCTTTTTCTGACTTTAAATTTTGAGAAAATTTCATTCAAGTGCCGAAACACTGAAAGTAGGGGAAATCAGAATCATAAATATATGATAATGAAAGTCTAAATATTACCTCAGATATTTGCAAAAGGCATATCTACATCTATGCCTTCGGGGATGTATCCTTTAGTTTAGAATTTTGATGACGGAGAATTAACAAATATATTATTCAAGGCAATGTAGTTCGAAATAGAGAAAATCCACATGATGAATAAATGGACTGCAAAAGTCTAAATATTACCTCAATTTTAAGCAAAATGCATATCTATATGTATGCCTTCAGGGAGGTATCACTTTGTTTAGAAAAAAAAATATCAAATTTTGTTACGGAGAATTAACAAATATATTTCAAGTCAATTAAGTGTAAGACTCTGCAAATCCAGGGGAACGACATCCTTGAGTACTAAAGGTCCAACAGCAGAAATACCAAGCTAGTATTTGAAATCGCAATGTTTGAATATTTTCACTATTGCAATAAAAAAAATCGATACACTATATGCGCATTGCAGCAGTTGGAGACCGAAATAGAGAAAATCTTAATGATGAATAAATGACGAGCGAATTTCTAAACATCACCTCAATCTTTGCTAAAGAACTATCTTACTAGTACATGTATATGACAAATATGGATAATGACCATATCCCTGTATACAGCACAAAATCGATAATTCAGAAAATCAGAAACCGAAGGCATACAAAATCAGGATAAAACAGGAACCAAAGCAAACAAACAAAAACCTCCACCATATGAAAAGAAGCGAACTCCCGATATGGGAGTGAGACCAGGTGCCCAGGAAGAGTAAGCATCTTCTGCTTGCATGCAACATCCCGTCGCAACAGCTCCATGGAAACTTGTCAAATTCGGTGATTGCCTCGATGTACATATCAGGTAAGTATTTCTTGTTTGGTGATGATGACAGCCATTTAATCACAATCCAGAATGTCACTGATCATTCTGGAAAGGGGGATCTGATATGCTTTTATTATATCCCCGTAGCGACCGAAGAACTTCCTCAAAGATGATTTCAGTCGTTGTGCAATAGAACCCTGAACAAGTAGCTTACTTGCAAGTCGTCTGGCTCTAACGATGAAGTCTTCATATATAGAACATACCCTGGCGTACCGTATGAGCTGGGAAACAAAAACGGCATAAGCAGGAGAAGACGGAATGTTTTTACTTATGAAAGGGAAGCTGTCATATAGTGAGGTGATCATATGACCGTTTGCGTCGAAAGATAGAAGCATATCCCAGTACGAAGCAGATCTGTCGTTCATTGTTGTTTCCTTGATTTCTAGTTCATGAGGAAAGATTTTATGTAGATGATCCTTTAAGTTCAGATTATTGATGGACAACATTTCATCTATGTATCTGAAGGTAAAATTGAATTTTATCAAATTTTACGATAAAAATACGGCTGTTCAAACTCTTTACATTCGTGAAGAAAATTTCAAACCAATTTTAATGCACTAGACACGTGTTTCGGATAGTAAATCCTCATCAGTGGTTCTTAATTAAATGTCGTTTTGATTTTCAGAAAAAGCCAAATGTCTTTCAGTAGTATTAGCACTAACTGACAGGTAATAGCTGTTGTATATCGGATAAGTTGAGAGATGTAAGGTTGATTGGGATGTCACTACACTGCTATTTATATTTCTCCATATAGCCTGGACTGGTAAATCTGACTTTGATTGTAAACACAAAAAAACCCTTCTTCTCGTTGATCAAGAACCATAGAATTACTGGAAGTTTAAAAAATACTTTAAACTCGTTCCAAAATTTTGGACAATCATGTCATCTCAGCATGTATCGTATGAAATTTTATTGCCATTTTTATGTTGGTTTGATAAAAAAAAATTAAGAAGGATAAGTGATATTGAAATTAAATCAAATTGTGTAAAGATCGTCATAGATGATCCTAAAGTCACCAAAAAAAAAAAAAAAAAAAAAAAAAAAAAAAAACAGATATGCATCACTTGACCTTTCAACAAGTTTGTACCAACACTTTTTCCAACACTGCACACTTCCAACCGCGATAATAGCACTTCATGACAGGTACTGTCAGTCAACAGAGCGCATTCTGTTTTCGGAATGCCGACTTCTATTGGTTTGCTGTGTTATATTGAACCCATGTGTTTTGTTTGTCAAACTACAATTGTTTCAACCTCTGTATATCCAGACATGGGGGAGGAGTGTTGTCCGTAATCGCGATAACCATATCATGGCGGTCAAAAATCGTCACTTCAAGAATGTATTTTATATAGTTTTTATATTCGTGCATGAACATCGACGGCGGGTGCGGCTAGCCAACAGGGGATGCTTACTCCTCCCGGGCACATGGTCCCACCTCTAGCTTGCTAGGGGTCCGTCGATGCTCAATTTGGTGCTCTATTGTGAGTGCTGTTGAGATTTTCGTCTGGATCTTCTTTAACACATTTGTCTCCTTTTATGTGTGTTGTATTTGGTATTTGCTTTGTTTCTGTGTCCGTTTTGTGGGAATATTTTTGTTGAATCTAAATGTTTGTTGATGTGTCGGTAGTCTCACTATTCATTACTTCAGACTTCGACAAACCATGCACAAATCAAACTATAGTCCGCGCATCGCACTTCGGAAATCAGAAAATTGAAGTTTTGTCTCATTTGTGGAACCTTTTTCCATTAAAATCCATATTGGGGGAGAGATATGGAATTCTCGAAAATAAAGGTGCAAGTTGTATGTCCCTAGGACCAATAAGACACTCACTAAGAAAGATGATCAAAAATCATTGTAAGTTTTAAAAAAATATATATGTACACTATAATTCAAAAAAGTATTCAATTTTTGATCGATCCCAAAGCATGTTAAATATAATAATTACTATGGAAATCTAGCTTCTATTACAAATTGAAATACATTGAAGACTCACAACCACTGCACCGACAATGAGTAAGCAACACAAAACATTTTCACACCAAACATAAAGCAAAAGAAATTAGGGGATCTCCACTGACACTCGGTTGCAGCATCCACAGGAAAATACCAAAACACCCCATGCAAAACACAGCGCAGAAATGCAATGCAATTCCAACATATTGTTCTCAGGTAATTATAAAACAATAATTTAATATCACATAGGTAACTATCCTGCGTGGAACAGCGACTAAGCACTCCGATAGCCAAACCAAAGGTACCGAGTTCGATTCCAGGACGGAGTGCACCAATATTTTTTTACTGTATCTCAAATATATAAAATAACAGAGTGCGTACGAAATACAGTCCGTGCTCTGCCGTCCCACCTACGTTCAAAGAGGACTGGTGGTCGGGGCCCTATTTTCTCTTACGAGGTTTGGACGGGCCCGTCATGGATTCCTGTCGTCACAATTAGTCAGAGCAAAATGCAATTCTTAACAATACGGAAATGTTCCAACTCTAAACCTTCTTGAAGAAAAACTTATCTATTATGCACCAGACACGTGCTTCGAATATTAAATCCTCATCAGCGATGCTTCCAGCCAAGATGTCAACCTCCCCCAATTTCGATGAAGTGACCAGTTTCCGGAATAGCAAAATAATATATATGATGTCAAATTGATAAAGGGCCAAAACAAAACTTCTTTCAGGCTTCAGAGCTGGAAAGAAGTAACTAATGCACTTAACAAACATAAAGTCACGGGGAACGAGTTTAACTGCTCCACACTGCAAAAGGAAATAAGTATTTACATTAACAATATGGAAGTGTTCCAACTCAATATATACCTTCTTGAAGAAAATTTCAAACCAATCTAGTATATATGCGCCGGTACATATTAAGGCTGTAGACTGGTCAAGTACAATGCCAAGTGTCCGTCTTATCCACGGCATAAAAGGCGTTTGATGATTCTGACGCATTTTCAATGGTAATTCTATTTGGATCCTTCTATTTTTGTTTGTTATGCTACCAAAAAAGGCAGGATGTGAAATATCCAAAAAAATATACTCTGTTGCTTGTATGGGTCCGAATTTCAAAAGAGGCTTACAGTTTGTATTTGTGAAATTCCCTCCCCCCCCCCCCCCCCCAAAAAAAATACTAGTAAATGAAAGCGGGACCCTTGACCTATAAGTTTCTTGTTAATATGTAAATTTCAACTATGATAATCAAAATATTAGTACATGCTTTAGTGTACAGGATGAGTAGTGATATGTAAATATCGTATGGCGGTAGTCCAGGAACATCACCGTCAAGCCAGGGGAAATTTTCTATGCTGAATCCAAAATCACCTCCTATGTCATACACACTCGTATGAATCTTCATTTACAATTTATATATTAAGGTACAAAATCGGGTCTTCAATGACCTTTAGTCGGTTTAGGATGCACGTTGGACTCTGTCGATTACTGTGTTGTCATTCATATTTCCATCTGTCTTCTTTGATTATTTGTTGATCCATATAGTCTAGGTGTGTTGTTGTATGTCGTTGTTCCCTGTAGTTTCTTAAAATTGTTATGTCTGATGCCAATTATTTATTGACATCCTTTGGTTGTGTCCTGCTGTCTGAAGTTAGTACAATTGTTATACGTCTTTAAGGGGGCGTTACACTCCTGTAAGAGTTCTTCCCCTTTTGTACGAAACTAATGTTACCAGGGTATAAATTCCTGATATAGATAAAAGAGGAAATATGATGAGGAATAGTGATATAGAATAGTGATTTTTGAATTTTAAATTGCTGATGCAGATGTTTAGAAGGGAAAAAGCCGGATTTGTTTGTACGAAACCCGTTCTAGCATCTTTTTCTCAGTCACTTGACAATATCCGGTGCAAACAGAAAGTAGACCTGTACATGTGCTCCAAAGCAAAGTTTTAGGTAGGTGTCTTTTGGGATTCGCTAAATACTGAGAAAATGAATCTGGGAAGTACTGATGAATTTGGTATCATTTGAAAGAGGAGGAAATTTGCAAGTTATTTTGAAGTTGAAAAATTCTGAGAAAAATCTGTGCTTCCTTCGAGGGATTCACGATGTATGAAAATTATTATGTCCAAAAGTGTACCAAAAGACGTAGCAGAATTGGTGGGATATGATGCTACAGGACCCACGTTTGAGAAATTTCAAGAAATTTTGTAACAGAAAATTTCAAATGTGTTGAAGAGACAGACGATCAACCAAAGTTGATCGAACTTGGCTACATGTGCACGTGTCCTCGGGGACTCTTGGTCCACCAGCAGTGACACTCACCAAGTAGTTCAAATGTTATACGTCTTTAAATTCAATAGCATCATTTAAAACCTGATAAATTAACAGCATGGACCAGACATGCACGTTTCGGGTACTAAACCCTCGTCAGTGATCCTCAGTCTAAACAATGTAATATGGCCATAAAGTATGAAAATTATTATGTCCAAAAGTGTACCAAAAGACGTAGCAGAATGGTGGGATATGATGCTACAGGACCCACGTTTGAGAAATTTCAAGAAATTTTGTAACAGAAAATTTCAAATGCGTTGAAGAGACAGACGATCAACCAAAGTTGATCGAACTTGGCTACATGTGTCTTCGGGGACTCTTGGTCCACCAGCAGTGACACTCACCAAGTAGTTCAAATGTTATACGTCTTTAAATTCAATAGCATCATTTAAAACCTGATAAATTAACAGCATGGACCAGACAAGGTGTTTACTTGAGACTTTGGAAAGAAAGGATATTGTATTCAGGCCTGTCTACTGAATACTGAAATTGTTATGTCTGATGCCAATTATTTATTGACATCCTTTGGTTGTGTCCTGCTGTCTAAAGTTAGTACAAGGTGTTTACTGGAGACTTTGGAAAGAAAGATAACTCTTAATATTTTTTATGATTCAACTTGTACATTAAATCAGACCAACTGAAGAAATCGATGTATATTATCATACATTTGTTTTAATTTTATTATTTCTAAATCATGATATCACAGTTGAGTGTATAAGGACGGAATAAATACATTGCACATAACAGTATTGCCTAGTTTATCTACTGGATATTGTATTCAGGCCTGTCTACTGAATATTTCACTACATTGTTTTCTTGGCATATTATATCTGTCGTTTAAAACTACAGTGATCCTTTGCTAGATGTTATGGAAGAAAGGGTACATCCGAACATCCTCTTGTTCTGAGGAGTGAAAATAGTCGAATACTACAATAGATCCATAATAAAGTAGTAAGGTGTTCATTAAAAGCTGATGTTGCATATTTTGTTATCAATGAGACAGTATGTCTTATATGTCTTATCACGGAGACAGTGTCCTCCAGAAGACAGATGATTTTAATGGAAACGTAAATGCTGACTCCTGAATTCCTGGTCTTTGTTTCTTAGATCCTCTGCAAGGTCACCTCGTCCATTCCTCATTAAGGCATTCACCAAAACTGTCACCTGGATAAAGCAGAAAGATCAGTTAGATATCTATTTTACCTTATATGGGCTCTTAAATTTTTGGTAGGACTATAGTATTTTACTTAATTCAAATTTGATTTATCAATATTTTTTCATGAATCTATTTTTCAAAGAACAGTACTTTATCAATAGATTTCGGCATTTTCTTGAGCCACGTCATCAGCATCTCGTAACGCATGTCCTCGTCTGTGGCGTCTTTGATTTGACTGTTCCTGATAATGGCCTGTATCCGTGCCCGGCTCACATTTAGTGTTTGTGCCACTTTCCGCCATTCGTCACCCATTTCCATTGCCAGATAGCGCATCAAGTCATCATTGACTGGGTCTGTGGTGTTCTTTATGGTCACAGGCGCAAATACAGGGACAGGACTAGGCTCGATGTGATACTGTGGATAAGGATAAAAAAATCAAATACTCATAGAAAAGACGTGAAGTGTTGTCACCTCTTAAGATAATGAAAATGCTTCCATTTATACACATGAACAAAGTCTTTCACCATTCAAAGCTTCTTTTGCAAAATTGATATTGCTATTGATTCAAAAGTTTAAACATTTTTTCCATCAACATTATTGATAGGGTATCATGACTCTCGATATTTTTTTTTAAGTTTAATGTTTTCAAATTAAATCTTTGTAATCTTATAATTGCAAATATTGGTCTAGTCCATCTAATATACAAACATTCTCACCTTCGGAATGCTGACTGAGATTTCACACAATAGGTCTCGTTTTATTTGATTCATTGAGTTTATAGAATTTTCGTCCACAGAACTTTGACGATTGTTTACAACGATTCTCTTGTCTGTTTTAGGTAGATACCATCGGTAGATTTCAACCACACCACGGTAAACACCAAAGTTCTTTTGTAGATACTGGTCGACCTCTGAAAGCTTAAAGCCAACCTCTGACGACACATTAGAGTTATATACAAATTTCAGGCTTCTCCTACTGGGACACTTAACGTTTCCTTTGAATGTCACTTCCATTATATCACCTTCGTTGATCTTGATGATGGTGCTCGGGTCAGGACCATCGTCGTAACCTTGTTCCTCCAAGTCCTTCAGAGCCTTTGTTGTCTTACTTACAGGAACTACCTCCAACAAAGTCTCAAACGGATTATCAGATCTGATAAATAAATAATTTCAAAATCATATTTAAAAAAATCATTATGATTTTACAGTATTTCCGTCATTGATGATCGATATATTGAATTTTGAAGTAAAGTTATGTTTTTATTTCAAATATCAGACGTATCAACAAAGAGCATACCTTTGTTTCAAAATAACCTGGGCGAATCTCTGTGATAGGTAATCTGATATTGCTTCTGCCATCAATGGTAAAGTATCAGGGTCTGTGTTTAATCGAACACGAAGCACCACAAATCTAGCAGAAAAAAAAAATCAAATTATTAGTACAACTTCTTTTGAATCCACAGAGAACAATTACAACAATTTAAACCTTGTCATTGGGCATAAGTATGTTTTTGAATAAAAGTAATAAAATTCTGTGGTGAATAACTGACGATATAGTCAAGAAAAGATGCAATATTGTAATAAAATTAGGTTATATATACTTTTCTAAAGGTTTATAAAGGTCAAGTTGTAGCAGATCTAGTTTTGCTTGGTGGATTTCGATGTCTGACTGCACACACCACTTTTGTCCTGAATGTGATACCAGGAATAGATGGTCTGATTCGTCATCTGCAAAATAAAAGCATAATATAAAAGTTTTGTTCAGGTAACGTAAGATGGTATGATGTAAGTTTAAACAAAAATCATAACCCTCATACATTTTTTTAAAAGTTAAACCTTAATAAATTTTTTTACGAAAACAAGGGGGTTTTTTTTTTTGGAAAAACTACATGTCATAAATATTATATTATTTGAACACATCGTTTCCTTTTTCACATTTGAGACTGTAATGTTTTGTTTTGGTTTTTTTTTTTTTTTTTTTTTTTTTTTTATTTGGATAGGCTTTATATTCAACGAACGCAGGATTACCATTGAATTGCATGACGAATAAATATATCATCAATTTCTAAGTTTACCGAATCTACGTCATGCCATGCGAATGAATTGTTGTTTTTTCGATTATTACTTTACATACTAGTACTACTTATATACATCAATCTCAACATTATATGATTAAGAGAAATGACAATGGTTTCCAAATGAAATGAATATTTCAAAAAATTGTCACCTTCATTTTGCGCGTAATCTCCCAAGTACCATTTTGTTGGTTTATCTTCCGGTGCTAGTTCTGGCTCTGGTTCTTTATTTAGTTCCGCTAGTTGTTCCTGTAGGGTTTTCTTTGGTTTTGGTTGTTTACGTTTGTTTCTTTCCTTCTCTTTTTCCTCCTTTTCCTGCACGTCGATAGGTAAAGGGATGTTTCGTTGTGGGTTGTTCATCTTTTCCTCCTTTAACTTCCGCATATGCGCAATCTTTCTGGCTTTGGCTGGGTTTGGTGGACATGGGATTGTAATCTGTCATAGTTAGCAATTGTGTTTATTATTTTGTTGGGATCGTTTCAAGACGACTAACAAACTAACTATATTGTTTTCCTGTTTCGCGATTATAACTTTTTCATAGGAAAACCTCATGGTCAAAATGGCGCGTCACTTTTGAAGAGCATTAGCAGCATTTTTGTGTCGCCTGCGAAGCATAGCGACACTTAGGGATCACTTTGTCCTTTGTCCGTCTGTCTGTCTGTCCGTCTGTCTGTCACACTTTGATGTCACACCCTATAAAAGTGATTCCCGAGTGTCGCTTTGTTTCGCTGGCAACACATGCATTCCTTGGAATTATTTTTTTTTAAATATAGAATAATAACGGCAATTACCACTCACTCAAAATCGATGCTAATCAGAATGCTGAACA
This sequence comes from Pinctada imbricata, assembly GCA_033119305.1. Classification (NCBI taxonomy): domain Eukaryota; kingdom Metazoa; phylum Mollusca; class Bivalvia; order Pterioida; family Pteriidae; genus Pinctada; species Pinctada imbricata. The sequence goes on along the minus strand of VSWD01000008.1, from coordinate 55,176,622 downwards.
ACGTTTCAAATTATAATCAAGTATGTCTGAAGACTCTCTTAAAATACCTATTGGGTCAAAATAGATCACAACAAAATATTTTACGGGTAAATAAAAAAACATTTTGAATGCCGAATTTTAATTTATGTCACTTTAAGCATAAAACAATCTACCAAACAATCAAAATGATGCTCTTTGCATTTCAAAAATTTAATATTTTAAGATAATAATGCTTGAAACTGATCTGTGGAGGGAATCAAGACATTTCCAAATATCATATCATCGCAAGACAAGACTAGTTAAAACAGACCAAAAAGAAACTGCGCAACGTATGTATGAGCAAGGCGTTTATTGCTTATCTCTCACATGTTGAAAGAATCAAGCTTTTTGCGATACATAACGGCAATTAAATCTGGCGAATCTATACAGAAGGTTCTTTCCATCCTTTACTGAATATCAATTAGAGAAGAATATGATATTGTGTCAGATTCCCCGCAGAAGTATTCAATAGGACATCTTTGTTTTGTTTCTCATTGAACAACCTGCTGATATAGGAGACAAAGGTATTCTCCTACGGCATATACATTGTGAAGATGTTATGGTGTTTTATAATCAAGCAGACCTGAAAGCTTAACAAGAAATCAATTCTATAATGGAGCTCTTAAAATGATTCTCTACTTTTATGGAATATATCGCAATCCCTAAACAACGGAACATTCCTACTTCACTGCACTTCATAATATTTAATTTATTTCTTTCAATATTTATAAAGCTTTATTAAATAAAGTTTGAAAATGAAAGCCCACTAAAAGAGTACAAATATTTAGTTTAATAAAAGAACGTAATCAATATTCTAGTCATCAATTTTTCTGTGTATTTACGCGCTTATTCATTCGGTAGTATAAAACGAAAACTTGTCTGCTGATGTACATGATTCACATTTCATTTTGCTGTAAAGTTTGTTTCTCTAATAAACGTGAAGTCACGATACCTCTGATACAATCTTCGGTCATGTGTTATTTTTATAATATGTTACCTACCGTCCGAGCCTGACAGCGGTTTTTTCCCTTTATTTCTTTCTTTTCAACATGTCTTTTTTTTCCATTACATGTCATAAAATTGTTTGTCAGTGGTTATTTCATGTTTGGATGCAAGTTTACAAGAATATGAAAAGTATTTTTTTTTGTCATCGATACTTGTAAGCTCTCAGCCATATTTTATCATTTGTTCAATCATTTTTCAGCAATAGTAAATATAAATCGATATGGCATTGCTTAACTGTTATACTAGTATAGCTAATAGGGAAGTAAAACTCTGATTCTAAGTTTTTATTTAGATTCTTCATTCCAAAAGCAATCCATCAAAACTATGTAAGCCCTCATAAATATTCGTATTTTCTTGTGAAACAAACAAATCTTATGCACCGGCAGCAAACATAACATTCTCATGCGACCTCTAAATTCCGTGAAAATAATACGAAATTTTTTTCAAGGTCGTTAGTAAGGATTGAACATCCAATGAAATTCGACGTTATTGCGACGTTGCATTAGAAATATGCATTTATCATTGTTGTGTCGCTTACCGTAATAGGTCTAAGGAATTCCGTGCTTTCCCAGTCCATCTGTAGAATGGGACTAGAGGTCAGCAGATGTTTACATACGGGGTTTTTGGACTGTAGCTCACCAACGGATCCCGAATCAACAGGCTGAGCCTACAACACAGCAAATAAATAAGCAATGATATTGAATGAAAAATAAAAAGGTAAAAAAATAAAATAAGCAGAAATTGAATCGACAGAAAATCTGAGATGAAATGAAGCAACAAATATTCCTTTCATATCAAAATATGCATACTTGTTGATATAAAAAAAAACATGATTCATTATGAAATTTTGATAATACGTCTTTGTTTTCGTATTCCATACCTGTAACAGCATGTGCTCTTTCCCTCTAAATGTGTCACGCTGAAGCGTCACGGTTATTCTATGATCACATGATGACGTCAGTTTCGCTGATCGTCTGGTGAAGGTGATGTAATCTCTTTTTAACCGCGTCATAACAACAAGATCTGCAAACGACCTTATCTCTGCTTGCACAAACTTCAGATCCTAGAGAACAAAGGTATTTTTGATGTGGATAAACATTTTTTTAAATGAAAAGTAACAACTTATGTGTATTCCTTTCAGATTCACTTCAGCTTTTTAGTTAATCTGTTCTCATTGAACGAATTATTTCCATCTTCTCTGTTCATCGTATATGATATGCTTGTATCTTTTGACAAGATTCTGGACAAAACAACAACACTAAATCCGTAAAAGTTGTATTTGAAGAGAAAAAATAATTTTCTTAACGTTTCATAAAAAGCAGTAAGGATTTTGACGTTACTCTGGAAATGCGACCTAACACTCACCCCCCCCCCCCCCCCTCCCTTCCCCCGACATGCATGCACACCATCGAAAGAAAATTCCTCTCATTTAGCTATATTTCAATTATTATATTTCTGGTTTATACTTTGAATCTTATTTGGCAATCTTACTTTATGATTATCAAAGACGACTTCCTTTGACTCTGCCTCAACCCATTGACCATTTCTGTCCAGTTTGACAAAGGCTTCCCTTGATGTGGCCGCTGACCTGCTTATGGTGTACGGGATAGATACATACAAGGGCTCCTATCAAAAATGTCATAGATTATATTGACGAAAAAGGAATACCATACACAAAATGATAATAATTATGTAGAATCTATTTAAGTATATCGGCTTACAAAAATGACTATCCCATATCTGTACACTTATTGTTCTCTTTGAAAAGCAACTACGATGAAGCCGTCCATGCCTAGTTAGGTCTAGGAACCTAAGAAATGCGTTGGTTTCAACTTGTGTTTTCAGTGTTTATAATACCTTTCTCTTTCAGGTTTTGAATCCCCAGACCTTCAAATCTAAAGGTAAGTGTTTTAAAGCAACCATATACATTCTTCTGTAATCAAAACAAGAAGTTGAAAAAATAAGATATGCTACCAATATTTCATATTTGTTGAGTTTTGATGACACATTACATCTTCAAAAACAGAAAATGAATTGCAGTCAAATGCTCTTAATTTTGATATCATGACATCAAGTGACACACATATGGCCTCCGAAACACCTCTTTCAGACTATAACAACCAAGATAGTCATAAATTCAGCATCACTATTTTATCGTCCATGACTGCCATCCGAAATAATCGACAACCTCCGATCTAATTTCGTTCTGAGAGCGAATGGAACACAATATTAATGTTTCATGTCGTTACATGGAATTTATCATCACGTTATTAATATTTTCATGAAAATTTGGTTTGAATCTAGAGTCTCACAGCTCTGCAAGAAACGGAACACATTTTTATTTCTTTAAATGTCTTTGGAATTATGAAGGCGGTTGATGCTCGACTGTAGTATATGCTTACTTTCTTGGAGCATTTGATCTCTCATCACACGAAGATGTCAGTAAGATGTAATTTACTTCTATTTTGGTGTTTTTCATGTTTTATTTGCGCAGCTTGTTTTCACGGCATTTGGATTACGGGACTTTATTGTATATCTATACATGAAACTTTCACTCCGTCTGTAAACTCATGATGCATAAGCATAACACCACAAAAACAAAAACAAACAAAACGCAGATCAAATATAGCAATACAAAGCAAAACAATAAAACAAGTATGCATTGAAAACAGTCAGTTCAGGAAAAATTCTAATATTCTAAAGTTTTGAAATTCATCTTAAGAGCGTGTCCTTCATTTTGTCCCAGTTTATATTCAAAATCATTTTAACTCAAGTGCCCCATGTATGCCTGACTCCCTACAGATGACGTTTTCTATATAAGTTAAGTCATATAAAGTAGAGTTTATAAACTTTGCCTTCAAGAGCGATTATAATGCAATCCCTATGTGGAGAAATCAAACACTTTGTAGGGTTTATCTCCAAACATCCATGACATAGAACAAACAATATCCATTCCCTGACAAGGGTAGCTTAATGTATCCCTAAGTACCTGGTGTAGAACATGCCTGTACAAAACTACCACAATTATTATACGCAGGTAACATCAACCTTATAATGGGGGATTTATCTTTCAATTTACAGCCTCTACCACGCACCGATCCCCGCTTGATATAATCTTGATTGAATTCAAAATTGGCATTTTCACTCTCATTTTACGTTAATCAAAACGGTTATTTGAATTTCCTTTTTAATAGTGTTGTTGTAACTATATTCAGTTTAAGTTATTTTGGACATTAATATTGTAGAGTCATTAAAATGTTACGTCTGCATCATAAAGATAACGTTGAAGAAACAAGGAATAGGCTAAATTAAGTATCTGAATCATTTACGAATTATAAAGTTGATATTTATTTCAATTCCATTCGACTTTATTCGACTGGGTTTACCAAGTCAAAACCATCGTAGAGAAATACGATTTTAGTTAAAGAGTAAATGGATAAAAGAATTTGGAAATTAGGATATGTAAGAGGACCAAGTCATATTCCTCTTAGTTTCTGTAAAATAATTTAATTAGTAAATGGAATTTGACTTGAACTGAATCAGAATTATAATGTTTCTTTTTTCCACTTAGTAGAGATTACCTCTAATTTAACATCCTCGCTGGCAGGACTAATCCTCAGTATGTCGCTGACAAGTTCTTCTTGATGTCCGTACATCAAATTGACCTCCAACTGGTTCACTCTAATACATTTAATCTGCTGTGTGCTGAATTTTTTGGGATCTCCTCGTATGATACACGCAACACCATGATCAGACCCACCCTCAAAATGTATTCTACGATGGAAGGAAATAATCGAGAATTAATTTAACAATATAAAGTACCTGACGCATCTGACTGTAAATTTGACCCAGACTTACTCTTGTGCAGACCATCTTTCTCATATCAAAAATTGAAACAGGACTTACTCTTGTGCTGGCCACTTTTCCCAAGCTGGCGTACGATCTATTCCTGATGCTTCTTTACGTTTCCATTCAGCTTCTTTTGCTCTTTTTGCTTCTTCTTCTTGTCTTCTTTCCATTTCTTCTTTTTGTCGTAGTTCTTCCTTTCGTTTCGCCTCTTCTGCTCGCCTTTTCTTTTCCTGCTGTGCCCTCAGGGCGATTTCCTCCTCTATAAGTTTGGCCTCTTCCTTGGCTCTCTGGGCGGCCAGTTGAGCCCTGACAGCGGTTCCCTCGGTTTCCGCAGATAACCTGAGGGCCTCGGACAGATCAGAATTCGCCTTCGCAACTTCAGCATTCAACTTGGCCAACTTCTCTGTCAGTTCCTTCTCCTCGACACTCTGTACCTCGTCATCTTTTGTTTAAGGATGCAAAAAAGTTTGTAAATGAATTGACTGTAAAGGTTTTGTCGCTATCACAATAAAACGAAAATGTAACTCTTAACCTAAATCACCATGTATACACAAAGTAATAAAAGTTGAAAATTTAATGATTTGGTAATTTAAAGTCCGTATCAGTAAGAAAGGGATGCTTGATCTAGGTATGCTCTTTACTCGGCCAATATTAAAGTCAACAAGGTAGATTTGTATTATCGGTTAACGCCCAGTAAGCACCATTGGCAGGTTACCGGAGCGACTACAGGGAATTTTAGTCTAGTGTCAACTCGGAAATGTTGGGTTAAGTATACGTTACAAAGGTGAATAGCAGATTATGCATTATGACAAATATTGAGCTGATTTGTCCAAAAGATCACGTATCACTTTCTTTTATCATAACTTCACACTATTTTATCTTATTTCAATATAAATTTTCTGGCTTTATCAGAGGTAACTTTGGATTCACTGTTCAAGCACAATGATTGTAGATATCAAGCACTGAATCCTGTGAAAATTATATTTTCATGACTTTATTGGATAAGGGATTCAAATCATATTGACATCTGACCATACTAAGTCCGTTAAGACCTCATGGCATCGAAAACTTAAGGTGGGTTTTCGAGATACCTCTTACCCTTAAAATAATCGAAATTGATTTGAGATGTTACAGATATTCGATGGCCATGATTCTAATTCCGTATAGACTACTTCAAAGTTTCCCTCAGAAATAGAGCACCCAATCAGATTTGTTTATTTTCTAATTTTAGATATCCATAATGGTGGCATCTAAGAGCTGGTCATAACAGAAACTCTTCGATAAACACGAGAGGAGAATAAGGTATTCAACATTTTGATAAAGAAACCACCAACTTTGTTAAAAAGTGCGTCATTTCCACCTGACGCTGAAGTGTTTCTGCACAGAAATAGCTTACTCATTACGCATAGGGATTTCAATTTAAAATCATAGAAATAATTGAGATCTAAATTGAGATCTATAATTTTAAATAAGACTAAGTCAAACATATTGAAATTCCAACGTTCTGTCATCGTGAGAACCTTTTGAAAAGATTAAAACAAATTTACAGATTTAAGTTGCCCCATGATGCAATGAAATGCGTCCGTGAGCATGATATTGGTTCTGCTTTTGCTCCAAAACAGGTATGTTCTGACTATCGAGCAAAAACCGCAGGTATTCGTGTTACTAATCAGTACGGAGGCCCTACGGACCACGTATTGAAAACACACAAGTAACTTACGGACAACCAAAGTTTGCCTACATTTTTGCACGTAGACAGCACGAACTTGCACGTACGACGGGTTGTGACCACGGCTGATACAAGGTGTATGCCTTCTTTTGCCGTAACCTCCGTATTATACATTGCGAATGACATATCCTTCATCCAAATTTTCCCCGAGAAACAGTTTCTGATTCTATTTGTGAAAATAAATTGTAAACCTCAAATCATGCAATAAAGTTTTAATAAAACGTGGTATTTCCCAGTTGATTCCTTTTTAAGCTCGATGCTTTAAATCTTGAAATGGCTCTTCATTATATGACTAAAAGAGTATGCAAGTCTAACCTATTTCAGCCCATTTAAAATTTATATAGGTTTAATTTCACCGATAAATTTGGACATGGTAAACAACATGCCCGATAAATGGGTTCCTTAGGTTTGTTCGCTCCACATTTGATTTATGACAGAAAGGACAAGGAACGAAAAAATAGAAGTTTGATTAAATTCCGGCATGATCTAATCTTGCCCTAGTTCTCAATAAATAGATATCTCTTTACAGACTATCGATTCTATTCTATAATAAACATATTTTCTCAAACTCGTAAGTTTTTTTTTTTCAAAATGATATGTATGCTCAAGTATCAAGAATCAACACATTTTATTGATTTTCTGAGTTCAAGAGAGGTCTATTTCTGTGTTGTTTACAAGTTTTTCATTGTTGACATTAGCTGAACTCGGGTAAGACAAAATTGGGATATCGTCCTGAAGTGTGTTGACTACCCTAACTTTATGATCTCACTCAAACAGAAACCAGGATAGAGTATATAAACATTAGTCGCCATGTCACTACGCTGAATGTTCAGGAATTCCTTCATTAGACACGTACCACAAATAGCTATACCAACATTCATCAATATACCTTTAAGTGAAATGATTTTATAATTTATTTACGCCCTCTCTCAGAACCTAACCGATATTTAGACATTTAATTTTCCCGGCTCAATGTTGTGTTTGATGTCGAAATGGCACAAATTTATTTAATCCATCTGATTTCATGAAAGAGAAATATTGTAATTGTTAAAGTGCATTTACCTTCACCGCAGGAAGTTTTGTGTATAAAATATAAAGTTGTTCTATTGACCAACATTTTGTTATTTACTTTACGTAATTTCGGGTACCAACCAAATATTATAGTGTAAATAGTCACAGAAATAGATTCAGGTACCTGTTAAAATATGAATTTGTATACATTTATGTAATATTACGAAAATATTCGAAATTTTAGGTCACGTATTGAGGACCTTTTAGGGTCCAGACAGAACATTTTTCATTTGGCGGTAATTAGATTGACAAGCATAATGGCGAGCGCTAATCAAATATTTACTCATCTCAGGCCGAACTTGAAATACATTGATTTTAGTCTCTGTAAATAATGTTTCTATGAACTTAATAAAATATATGAGGGATGAAACCCATTAAGTTTATACATTTGTGATAGCTTGTCAGCAAACGATTGAATTTCGAATCTCCAAATATTTAACGTTCTGAATGAAATATGTCATTCTGTACAACTACAGGTCAGGACAATAATAACCACCCCATCCCCTCCAAAACGAAATAAAAGCGCACGTCGGTTTAACCTCTCTAAAGATTCTTGGTCTGATACCAATTTGAAGCACTGCTCTTGTCCCAAAATTGGTAATACGTTTCGATTTTGGACGAACAGTCATATCAATTATAAAGTATTGTGATATCGTAGGGGAAAAGGCGCAAACCTAGACATTTTCTATGTGACATACAATTGGCAGGTTTGTGTACGCCCTCGTCATCTCTGACTTCATCATGTTCCTCGCCAAAAGGAAGATATAATTCTAAGTACTGACATCAGATTTTCTCTGTTTCATTCAATGTTTTAATAGCATTTTATCTGTATAATCCATAGTTTTTCTTTCTTTTTCTTTTTTTTAATAATATCGATAAGTCAAAATCTTAATCGGGCTTACTGTTGTACAAGATTCTTTTTGAATTACAAGATGACAATGTGCGTTCCAAAAATTGTTCGATTTCAAAAGTCAAAATCTACCAACAAAAAGACGAGTAAACTCGCAGCTTTACATGTACTTCCAAGACTTATTCATTCAGATTTACTAGAATTAATCAGATTTATGAGATATTCACGGAATAATGGTCATCTCATTCTTAATATAGAAATTGTAGATTTATCTTTAATTTATGTGTAGCACATTTTTAAGGATGACGTTCGAACATCAAAGGTACCGTAATTCCTTAGCTTGTACATTTTCAAAAATCGGTTTGCCGAATCTACTGTATGGCACACAGATCAACACTTGGCAAGACTCTTCTTTTTCTTTAAAGAAGATGAAAGTATTATCTTCTCCAATTTAACAATCGTATTTACTGGAGAAATTACTGCAGTTGTGAAATGAGAAATGATTATGATGTCGACCATATTTGTATATTGGCTATTTCTGGTTACATTAATGTTTTGGGTTTTAAATACTTGCGCCTACATTATACAATCAGTGTTAAAATAGAGAGATATAATAAATAAATAGATAAACAAATAAAATAAAAGGTTCTTACCAGGTCTGATTTCAAATGCGTTCCTGGACACACTAAGTGGATGTTCTCTTTGACCATCTTCATCTTCTGCCTGAGTCCTTCTAGTTTCTCCTGTGATTCCTGGCTCTGCCTCTTGAACTCCTGGAATACTGTCTGAGATTTGCCCCACCACCGAGATCAGGTCATCCACTGGGTAGGCTTCGTCCACTGTCCGGTACTTGTCCGAGTCAAATATCTCAGTAAACTCAAGAATGTTGTCGTTAAAGGACCGTATGTTGAAGCCATTTTCATCTGTTGACTTCTTGGCCCACTTGTCCTCGGGAGAAGGTGTCCTCGGTTGCTGCTGTTGTTGATGGTTCTCCTCTGCTGGTACATCTTTGACTTCATCTTGATTCGGTTCAGGTATGTTGTCTTCTTTGGGTGGTTCAGATACCTGTGGGACCGGGACACTCTCCTCTGCCTCTTCTTCTATCTTTTTAGGTTCCTCCACCTTGACTTCATTGTCATGCTTTGATTGATCAGTTGGTGTAGCAGGTTTTGTTCTTCCCTTTCCCGAGGACACAGGGCGTCTTGTTTTGGTTGTTGTACCATGGTCATGCCCCGAGTGTCCAGAGTGACGCCCATGGGAACCACTATGCCCACCATGGGCGGTTCTGACGTCTTTCTCCTGGCATTTATCTCTGTAACAGAAATAATTCCATGTACCAATAAACATATAATCAGTAGTGTATAATTCTTGAATTAGTGATCGATAACGGAATAGACAGTTAGCATGAATGTATTTTTACAGATAACTTTTCTCATGAGTATGTTCCACTGTGATCACTGCAAAGTCGTCTTGTAGGGCATACGGTAATACTTCTTGATATATACCTAGATGCTGGGCTTAATGTCATTCACTCATGTAGGTCTTTGATGTTTGCTCTCCTCCGATAAGAGTTAGTCCGAGTACGACAAGTCCAATTTATGATATTTCATTTGGAGGAAGTTCTTCAATATTTATGTTCTCTTGATTTATATACTACATGGTACGTTATAACTCCTTATATATAGAGTTGTATATGTTTTGTAGAAGATGGTTTATTACATGTCCTATCTATCATCGTCAAGGTAAGATATAGATATATGACACAGTAATGTTCCCCACAGAGACAGGACTATATACCCTCATACCTAGGCTACGGGGAACATCGTAACCAGTATGAAATCTTTATTGTCCTATGTTTGAATCTTTCATTTTGACACATAAATACATATGACAATAAAATGTGCAATGAAAAAAGCGTTCGATATATTACATTTATTCGAGTACAAAGATACATTCCAGTAAGGGAGTGTTAACTTGGATACCAACGTCAGGTCAACCATGTATTTACAAAGAATCAAACATGATAACAAGTAAAAGAGGTTTTTAAAACATTTCTACAGAAGTATAGCTTGTTTATATGTTCTCTTATTCTCCACACTTCAACAGTTTTTTATTCAACTTTTAATCATTTTGGCTTTAAGTAGCACGGATGAGGATTCATTATCAACTCTGGTACAGTAAGAGAGGTGGACACCTCGCTGTTCTCTAATGATGCTTCTAAACTAATACGGAAGTGTTCCAACTCTATACCTTCTTGAAGATGGTGCAAAAATATATGATGTCACATTTATAAAAATATTATGTCACAGTAATAAAGGGCCAAAACAAAGCTTTGGAAAATAGCATTGGAGGGATGGTGCCAAGATGCTAACCTCCTTCTTTCAGGCGACAGAGCTGGAAAGAAGTTATTAGTACACTTAACAAACATCAAGTCACGGGGAACGATTTTAACTGCTCCACACTGCAATAAGAAATAAGTGTTTATATTAATAATACGGAAGTGTTCCAACTCTATACCTTCTTGAAGAAAAATTTCAAACCAATTTTCAATCACCAGACACATGCTTCGAGTATTGAATTCTCAAAAGTGATGCTTCCATACCAAAGTGCTTTTCATACGCAGTCCAAATTAATTTCACTTACGCCCTCTGGTGTTATCTTTAGAAGTTAAATTTCTGCATTTACTTGACAGAGAGTGCGCGGCTCCAAATTTCTGTAGGTTCTATTCAGTAGCATATACAAATAAAATCTATGTTCAAAATAGCATTGGAGGGATGGAGCCTTTAATTTCGATATTTTTCGATGAAATTGCAAGTTTCCGAAATAGCAAAAAAATATATAATATATGATGTCACATTGATAAAGGGCCATAACAAAGCTTCTTTCAGGCGACAGAGCTATAAAGAAGTGATTAATGCACTTAACAAACATCAAGTCAAAAAAAGTATTTATGGTATCATCAATATTAGAACCAAACATCATTTTACACACTCTGTCCTTTCTATTCATTTAATATACGGGTTTGTTTTTATTGTCTGGGAAATTATGTTGAAGATCAATATAACTACAGAAACCAAAGAGCAGAATGTTAAAACCTTGTTTACAAATCACTCTACAAATACCAAACAAAACACAGGCGATGTCTAGGTATAAATACATCATCAAACATTCATCCGACGGAAAGACAAAAGGCAAATACACAATGTACGTAAAGAAAAAGTCAGAGCGACCTCCTTTAATTCCATTGGTGATTTCAAAATGACGAGAAAAAGACGTGAAAGCAAAAACATCAACAAGAGATAGTACTTTTTTTTTTGTTTCCCTCGAACCACCTAAACGCGAAGATCTATGAAATTAATCATAAAGATGAAATATAACATGGACTCGAGCACAAAATTTACCATACAAATCTAATGAAGTCCTATAGCTGTACATGAATAATGCAAAGGCATGTTGGTTTGTCGCCGCTCTACCAAGATTAAGTAAAAGCAAAATTGACGACTGAATAAATGCACTTATGCATGGAAATTAAAATAACTCATTACCATTTGTATGGTTCTAAATCTATTGATCTCATGTGGTGTTAATACATGAAATCAATGAAGGTAGAAATTGAAATTCTTTACCGTCAAATTCGTTTATATGATGCAAAGATGAATTCTTTCTGTTCTACATGTAATGATTTAGTACTTCTCTTTTTGAGTGGTACTTTAAGCAATTTAATGTAACATCTATCAAGATGCCATTTTTCATATTATTCATAATTAAAAAAAAAACATTCCGATAATTAAGGATTACAAGTTAATGGCAATAAGTTTTCATCAATATTGAATAATATATAATTTTCCGGATGAGATCTACAGGATAATTAGACAAGTCGTCACCATGAAACAGGAGGGGATTCTGCTCATCTTATGTATAGAAATACATAAAGCTAATCATTATGACCACGCAAACAGAAGAGGAGACCAACAGAAAGTCCTAGAATTTACCGATACCTTAGAAGAAGTTATCAGTCAATTACGTAGTTAACTGGATTACGTGGAATCTACCCTCCAATTAATGAGTTCCATTACCTTCAGCCTAGACTACATACACATAGGAGCAAGATATGAACACGCGTAGAAAATGAAACATCATATTACAATATATAAGCAAAATAATAATGTCATTTTGGAAAATAAGAAGATGATGTTACAGTGGCCAAGTGCTGTTGAATACAGACGTATTTATCTAAAACTTCTACGCCAACAAACAGATGGAGACACAAGAAAAAACAACAACCGACTAACAAAAAAGACAGATTCATTATTGAGATAAACTAGCAGGAGGAAGACAAGGTATCCACTATCTTACAAGGACCTAAACACTATCTTCTAAAGAAGGAAGACATGGTATTCACTAGTTAGTTGAATCCAAACATCTACTACCTCAGCTATATTCAATCATTAAGTTTATCGTATTTTCCCTTTTTTATTTGGCACGAATAAAGTTTAGTGCCCTGAAATGTCCTATGTAAACATTGAGTCTTGGATAATCAAGGAGTTCTATCTGAACGACACATTTGTTATTGTTTGTTCTGCCATGTATCAATAACTACGTATACTTACGTATTCTGGTGACAGATCCGATGGGGAACAAGTCCGTAATCCTAACCGTAAATATTAATAGAAAATGTTTCTTTCTTTTCTTTTTTTTCAGAAACGTCGTGTCTTTTCTGCTGTCACTGCTTTGCGGCAGTTTTCAGGTTTTGGACTGTATTTTAAAAGTTGATTATAACAACAGATATTGATGTCTCTGTATCTTGTGAATAATTTATAGAATTTGTTTCATTTTCACTCCTCAAATACTTAATCAATATTTCAACTGCTCACAAAGAAATATCAACCATTCTCTTATTTTTTCTCTTAATTTTTTTAACACTTGCTCCTATCAAAGCAAGATATCATATGAAGACGTCTTAGCGGCAATTTCTTTCTAAAACGATGGATTTCGGGTGATAACAGCGCATTTCTGGAATCATCTTAAATCAAATTAGGAAAAATATTATGGCGAAATGCAAGTATCTCGTCCATAGTTCAGTTTTACTTACAGGCTCTACATATAGTGATTCAAAGAAAATAGTCCCCATTTTCTAGTAGAGGTAGTTGACTTACCTTGTTCATAAATAAAGGTCTCTGTAATAAATTCTCTTATCATCTAATTACCATCAATGAAAATGAAAGGCTGTATGATACAGATAAGCGTGTATGTACATGCACAACGGGGAAATGATGAAAATTGATGGGATTTAAAGGTGGAAAATCCGCATACATATTATTGTGAGGCTTGGTTTGTGCTTGGAGACCTAAACTAGATTCGTTGTCGGCTATGACAATAGTATCATCTCTATGAACGCCATTCTCCAGAGAGAGCCTTTATACGAAAGATAAAGGCAGTACGGCATACACTAGACTGAAGTATTCAAACTCTTATTGAAATAACCAAGGGAGTCCAAAATGAGGATCTCTTTTTTTTTCGAATAATATTTTCCAAATTTCTTAAGGTTGATTCTTCGATTGATATAAATAATCTTACCTTATATTTGATTGTGTTATGTGCTACAATTTACTTTCCTCTCTCCTCTTTTCCATTTAACAATGAATAAAGCGACTGAAATTAAATCTCTAGGCGCTATATAATAAAGAAAAGGCACCGTTTGTTTACGCCTTCATAAAAATAGACATCATCTATATCGGGCTGGGCTTTTAAATTCTCTGTACAACCAAATTTGACCCCGTCTTAACATTTAATGTGTAGTATTTAACCGTTTAACAATCATTAATACTTAACAATATGAAAGCTTTTATTTGGTATGTCTAATGCTATAAAGAGGTTATCACAAAGAGCGATTGATTAAGAAAAACGTCAAAGTAGATCTGGAATACCATTCTGACTGTTCCTCTTTGACTAACACCTGATATAGGTCCATATGACCTCATTAAGATTTTGAATTAAGATGACTGTTCAATACCATCACATTAGTAACGTCTACATATGGGCAATCCTACCCTGCTAATTTTGAATTATTTGATATCTTCGAAATGCAGTCCCCTTAGAGTTTTTCTCGCTCTCACTTTTATGTTGGACTATTCTTTAATTTGCATTCTGAAGATTTGCTGTATTGATTTTATTTTTGTATTAAGTGAATATTAATTCTGTTGTATATCGTTTATCAGTAAATGAAAGTCAAACACAAAACCCGAAATCAGATTCCAAAATTTACAATTAAAACGCGTACAAATTCTTGAAAAAAAACCAGAACTTTCTCACTAGGAAAGAAAAATCAGAAAAATAGAAAGAACCATAGCGCCGTAGAAGGACACCACGTTGTGATGAACAATCTCCAGTGTCCAGTGCAAGAACGGAATTTATTGTAGGTGGTGCTATTGAATAAAGCGCTGTGTTAATTAGTCAAGTTTAAATATACTCAAATGTCACATGTATCATGTTACATATATAATCTAAGAACGTAGAGATGAACAGGGGCGGATCCAGAACCCGAAATGCCGGGGGGGCACATACAATTTTTATGGAAATCACTTACGAGGCCCGAAGGGCCGAGTGGGGGAGGGTATGGGAGGGGGTTTCCCCCCTCCCATTGGTGGGGGTTCGGCCCGAGAAAATTTTGAAAAAATGAAGCAATTTGGTGGCATCTGAAGCGTATTTGAACTGAATTTAGAGGGGATTTGGCGCGCATGATTCAGTCAGTGTCAGTAACAATAAGTATTATTTACATAGAATATATTTGAAAATTTTCGAAATTTTCTTCTTGCACGGCATGCAGAAGTCAACATGTTCAGGATTTCCTAAAGAAACGGGCAGATCAGGAGAAGTTTTGAAAGGGCAGAGAGGTCAGTCCATGGGAGGGAGGGGTGTCCAGCCATAAATTCTCGTAAAACTAGGAAAAAGCAGCATTTTATGCAAATTCCAGGCAGGACTTGACCCCCCTAACCACTCAGGATCCGCGCTTGTTTGTTAATATTTGTATAAAGGTAAAGAAAATAAGTAATTACAGGGTTTTTTTCTAGCCCCTGATGTCAGGAGTCTAGGCCGATGAAATTGGGAATTTTGCAACATTTTAATCTAAATTTGGAAATAAATTTCAAAGAAAAAAAAAGATATATTCATGCAAATTATCCCTTATCATAACAATTGTCTATATTTTGAATCCCTCCTAGAGCATGTTTGTTCTACTTTCGTTTTCCTTTCAGTTAATGATACGTAAATTGGAAATGAATTTCTCGTTTTGGAGAGATGATTGAATTGGGAATTTTTAGGTCTAAAATTGGGGAAAAGTACATGTACCTCTTTTTCCCGAATTTCGGCCCCATACAGGCCCTAAAAAATTCCCTTGTAAATGATAAATATCCTTGACAAACTATAGAGATCACGGGTGCCCCATTCCCTGCATCGTCCAGATTGAAAGGTTAAATTATTTCTTGGCAGTTCTATCATGATTATATTTTTGATTTACCTAGGGGTTTAACCAAAAATGTGATCATGATAACTTCGATTCTAAAAATAAAGAAAAACATGCAATTTTATCTTTTCAAAATTCTTGGAGGTAGCCGGTTTAAATCTGGCTAAAACAATTTCAATTGTTCATTTTAAAAAGATTGATCACGACCTCAAATTTAGAGTTTAAAAAATGTAAGTTTTATAGGAGGTTGTATCGAAGATTTGGTCAAGAAATATGTGTGTTAAATATGCTTTGCATAGGATATAAAGTTCCCGATTCATCCCTCAGATAAAGAAAATTCGATATGAACATGATTCAATGTAGGTTGTTCCCGAAACGTGTGTACGTCCACATACAGACAATGGACATGACTATCTATATATCCCCGAGAATTTTTTGGAAAATTTACTCAAATCGGAGGTTTCTGGGGTGTTTTGGGACTATTTCTGACTAGTTTCATAGATTTATTACGGAACACTTCCAAAAGCATGTCAAAAGTGTCCCTTCTTTGCCCCCCGGCTGAATCCGCCACTGATGAAAAGGCAGTCTTAAGTTTTTTATTTAAAAATAAGGGTGTTGCACATTGAACCCGGAATCAAAACTGCAAAGATCAGTGTAAGTGGCACTACCTTAAATAAATTAAATGAAGAAATGAAATGCACTCTGTAATTCAAAAATGCAATTCCATTGATCCCAAAGCCTGCCAATCATAATAATTACTTACTATATAGAAGCACAATGAACACTGAAGACTACCACACTAACATGGAGTAAGATACATAGTAAATATTCTCACAACAGAGAAAACAGACTAACTTTATATAAAACGTTCCTAAAGAAGCAAAAGTGACTCCCAAATGGATGGAGATGAGATCAGGTGCCCGGGGAGAATGTATATCCATAAGGTACCGGTTATACTTTGTTCTTATCAATAAAGCACAGTGCCAGAATTTGTTTCTTGTTGCCTACTTGTTGATGTTTCTTACCTTCAAGAGAGCAATCTGTTGTTGTTGTTCAAATTTGTCTTCATAGCTCATCTTGGTGTTTTCACTATATCGTTGTTTGTTGGATGTCTTATCCTTTTCCTTATAAAGTGATATTTTTCATGGATGTAAGGAATATACAAATTCCGGAAATACTTGATTTCTTGCATTTATCATTTATAAAAAGGCAGTGTTCATTATATTTCTTTGATGCTTTTTCATTGTATCATTTGAAATATACATGTAATTCATATTGAAACTGCCAGTTATTTTAATGTGCTGACTTGGAAAGTTTATGTTGCTTCTTATGCTTCGAAATATCGCAGTTGTTGATATATATTATATAAATTGTTTCTTTCATTTCAGTTAAGTTTTAATCCTTTGTGCAAAATGTAGTATTTTGATGGTCCATATTTATCTATTCTTCATTTCACAACGATGGAATTAGGAGGTATTGTTTATTAATTACCATTGCATTTTAGTAAAGGTGTGTCTAGTACAACATAATTGGTGCTATAGAACATATATTTCAATATTGACAATTTGATAGTTATCTTCTATGGATGTTTGTTCCTTTTCTCAAATGTTCCGTTTTAATTCATTGTAATTGTTTTCGTAACTGTTTTGTTTTCATATTCCCGATGCTTTTGATATTCTTGGTTTTAATGTTTTGATAGTGATGTCATCTACTAAACAACTTGAAGGCATTTTTGCTTATACTTCAAAAGCTGTAGATCTCAGAAAGATATCTGTGTGTCTGTCACCCCATTAGCCATACCACATTATAACCATTATCTATATAAATATCGAAAAGTACCATTTAGTTATTCAGTCTCAAAGTTGAGAAGGCAAGGCAAAATCATTAGAATTTCTATTGAATCCCGGAATGAACAGTATTCCGAAATGAGACCAGATGTCCGGAGAGAGTCAGCGTCTCCTGTTTGCTTTCAATACCCGTCGCTACAGTTCTATGAGAACTAATCAAATTCGTCGATGTACATACTTGTTAGGTAACATAACAAATTACCTTCTGAAGACAGCTCCGACTAAACTTAGGTCATCCACATTCTATAAATGTCGGGATTCATGTTTTGTTTCGTATGCTTTGATTGCTTGTTGTTCCGTTTTGTATCTGTGCCTTGCTGTCCTTGGTTGTTTGTCTAATGTTAAATGTTTGCTTCTTAACTGCGGGATTGTTCCTCTGTGGTCTGTTCAGGGTGATCGTGGATGTTTTCGAAATGTAAGTATTTACTATGCAAATGCGAATTAGAAATGTGTTCTTGTACAAAATGGGGGCATCTCCAACAACACTCAGTTGCAATACCCACCGAAACACGCAAATGCAAAAACACAGAGAAGGCTAACACAACAAGAGACACCAAAGGGACAAGGCAGGCTAAACACCAAAGACGATATAAAAACAGGAAACACAAACACTATACGCATAAACCAACGGGACAAATGCGCAACTGGTGCCCACTTAGGATGCAGGATGTCACATTGTAGCAGATGATGAACGTGCGCACAATCCCCAACGGTTGCATGGTTACCTAGTGGTCTCGAAAATTCAATTCATTATTACTTTAAGATGACGATACGAACAAGATAGCAAAATGCAAGACCCAAGTTAAACGGATGAATATGTAATTGGCTATCAAAAGCATGAGGGCTTACATGTAATTGGCTATCAAAAGCATGAGGGCTTACAAAAAGTCCATGCTCAAACGCCTTTAGCGAGCTCATGCATGTGTCGAATCAACACTCAGAGAGTACCTGTCTTCTCTAACAAGTTTTGTATTGGGCCCGTCATGGAGTCTCGTCTACATGCAGTTATGTACAAGCGCGTATTCTTACGAGCCGTACACTACGTGATTGTGACGATGGAACTCCATGGCAGGCCACGTTCACAACTCGTCAGAGGAGAAAGGGCCATGATCACCTTTCCTCTCTGAAAGTTGATCGGCATCATCAGGTAATTGCATGCATGGGTTTTTCTTTTACCCTTACTACATTACAATATTGTTTTACTATTCAAAAATAAATGACATATTTTGGAAAAAGCTTGACGGAAGACATGAAACGGTTTTGTTAACCTCAGAAGCTTAGATTATCAATAGTAAAATATAAATATTCAAAGGTAATAATAAGTGCACCGTATGCGCATTTCAATGAAAGTCAGACACAAAACCCGAAATCAGAATCAGTGATGTTCAGGGCAGAAATAGTGGAAATCAAAAAGTGAATATACGAAGAGCGAAATTCAAAACATGTCAGAAAATTTGAATTTGCCGAAGAACCGACTAAGGAAAGTGCTTTGCATTGAGGGAGGCATCACTTAGTTTTAAGAATATTTTCAACAAATTTTGTGACAGAGAATTTAAAACATTTTTAAAGTTAGTACATACATGTAAACACTGTGAATATGGTGAACAACATCATCGGGAACAACAGTCCACCGGCGAGTTTCTACATAGAATACTCCCCCCAACCCCTATATTATCTACATTGAGATTAATATTGGGCATAATAAACCAAAACAAGAGATTGATCGTACAACGTTTCAATGTATGTAGAGCTTGCAAGATATCGCAGACGTTCCATATTTGTAAGTAAATTACACTGCGACTTCGCAAGAAAAAATCTTTGACATGCATCTTTCAATTTAATTCCTGTTGGTCATATAAATGTAAAATCGTGTATTATGTATTTGAAAACTTTAATCGTGTTGAATAGCAACTAATATATTTATACGAAATAGATGATATTTAAACCGGAAGTATACAGTGGCTGTGACTTTGCCCGTGCTTGCTACGTGTTTAAAGATCTGGTGGATGGCTTGAGGTATAGATATTTTTTTATTACGAATAGTTGAACAGCATCTGTAATAATCAGCACAGAAATACATCTTGTAAGAGAAATTAGCTTGCCATGTGTGCTCATCGTTTTTCCTATTGCTTTTTTTTTCTTATTGTACATTTATATCTGAGAAGGGAACAGGTTACGACATCGCGGTGCAATTTACGAAATATCGAATTCCTATGAAGATATGTAAAAGTTAAATAACACAAAGAGTCGAAAACAAATTTTCCATTTTGACACATCACCACCAACAAAGGCACAGTTGTTGCCCTGTATGAGATAAAATTTGCATGTCGCTGTTCAACATTTGAATTGAAACTCACCTATTTATGGATCTATACGTCAAAATTTAAATATAAATCTCCTTATAGGTAATCTGTGATAAACCTATATATATATATCTATATACAACTGAATTTCATAGAATGTAATCAGAAAGTACCTTCTCCATCGTTTGTCTTATAATTGATACGTTTTTATATGTCGACGGATCATCATTCCAACTGTCTTGTATAATAATAACTTAGAATTCATGCACATTAGGACAACCAATATGTCTAATAAGCAGTACCTAAAAAGGGTATATTCTTTTAATATTATCGGTAGAAAAGTACAATCTATTTAAAGTTATATATGCAAGCTAAGCGTGTCCAAATAATTCAGCCAGAAAGGGTACTTTCGAATGGCCTCGTATATAAGAAGTGTATAAGCTGATAAGTAAGAGTACCCATGTTTTGGCTTATTCGGGCTATGGACAGACCTTACTGCAATCTACCGGCAAACAATGTTTCTTGAATTAATTAAGACTTTCTGGAAATTTTACAAGATTACTGTCAGCTCTTTTGGAAATACGGATCAATACTTCAACATCGTAAACACTGAGAAATTTACTATCTTTGATTGTGACTGAATATAAGCAAATCAAGAGGACCAAAGGTAGACTGAATCGTCAATAGAAAATGCTTTAGAATCATCCATCGCCGTATATACCGTGAATCTGATCCTGCTGCTACCAGGAGGACACTCTGCATGGTACTTGATCCATCTATATCTTTTTTAACCGCATTTTTAAGAGTTCCTTCGTGTTCGTGTGGGACTTGTGTCGTTGCCTCCGTCTGTTTGCTCTATTTCATTTACGCGTAGGGAAGTTCTGTTTTATTTTGCTATATTGCCTAGCTGTGTCTTTTAGAAAATGGAGTATATTATATAATTTTATCATTTATTTGGTATGTCTAATGCTGTAAAGAGGTTATCATAAAGAGCGATTGATTAAGAAAAACGTCAAAGTAGACTTTGACTAACACCTGATATTGGTCCATATGACCTCATTAAGATTTTGAATTAAGATGACTGTTCAATCCCATCCCATTAGTAACGTCTACATATGGGCAATCCTTCCTTGCTAATTTTGAATTATTTGATCTCTTCGAAATGCAGTCCCCTTAGAGTTTTTCTCGCTCTCACTTTCATGTTTGATTTTTTATTTGAAGATTTGCTGTATTGATTATTTTTTATTTTATTAAGTGAATATCAGTTCTATTGTATATCGTTTATCAGAGATGAAAGTCAAACACAAAACCCGAAATCAGAATCCAAAATTTACAATCAAAGGCTTACAAATTCTTTATAAAAAAACCCAGAACTTTCTCACTAGGAAAGAAAAAAATCAGACAAATAGAAAGAACCATAGCACTTTAGAAGGACACCACGTTGTGATGAACAATCTCCAGAGTCCAGGGCAAGAACGGAATTTATTGTAGGTGGCGCTATTGATTAAAGCGCTGTGTTAATTAGTCAAGTTTAAACATACTCAAATGTCACATGTATCATGTTACATATATAATCTAAGAACGTAGAGATGAAAAGGCAGTCTTAAGTTTATTATTTAAAAATAAGGGTGTTGCACATTGACCCCGGAATCAAAACTGCAAAGATCAGTGTAAGTGGCACTACCTTAAATAAATTAAATGAAGAAATGAAATGCACTCTGTAATTCAAAAAATGTAATTCCATTGATCCCAAAACCTGCCAATCATAATAATTACTTACTATATAGAAGCACAATGAACACTGAAGACTACCATACTAACATGGAGTAAGATACATAGTAAATATTCTCACAACAGAGAAAACAGACTAACTTTATACAAAAACGTTCCTAAAGAAGCAAAAGTGACTCCCAAATGCATGGAGATGTGATCAGGTGCCCGGGGAGAATGTATATCCATAAGGTACCGGTTATACTTTGTTCTTATCAATAAAGCACAGTGCCAGAATTTGTTTCTTGTTGCCTACTTGTTGATGTTTCTTAACTTTCATGAGTGCAATCTGTTGTTGTTCAAATTTGTCTTCATAGTTCATCTTGGTGTTTTCACTATATCGTTGTTTGTTGGATGTCTTATCCTTTTCCTTATAAAGTGATATTTTTCATGGATGTAAGGAATATACAGATTCCGGAAATACTTGAGTTCTTGTATTTATCATCTATAAAAAGGTAGTGTTCATTATATTTCTTTGATGTTTTTTCATCGTATCATTTAAAATATACATGTAATTCATATTGAAATTGCCAGTTATTTTAACGTGCTGAATTGGAAAGTTTATGTTGCTTCTTATGCTTCGAAATATCGCAGTTGTTGATATATATTATATAAATTGTTTCTTTCATTTCAGTTAAGTTTTTAATCCTTTGTGAAAAATGTAGTATTTTGATGGTCCATATTTATCTATTCTTCATTTCACAACAATGGAATTAGGAGGTATTGTTTATTAATTACCATTGCATTTTAGTAAAGGTGTGTCTAGTACAACAAAATTGGTACTATAGAACATATATTTCAATATTGACAATTTGATAGTTATCTTCTATGAATGTTTGTTCCTTTTCTCAAATGTTCCGTTTTACTTCATTGTAATTGTTTTCGTAACTGTTTTGTTTTCATATTCCCGATGCTTTTAATGTTATTGGTTTTAATGTTTTGATAGTGATGTCACTAAACAACTTGAAGGCATTTTTGCTTATTCTTCAAAAGCTGTAGATCTCAGAAAGATATCTGTGTGTCTGTCACCCCATTAGCCATACCACAGTATAACCATTATCTATTTAAGAAATGACTGTAATAATTTTTCTGTCTATCGATGTATAGACAAAAACCGATGCACAAACTATATAATCCGCTGAAGCGGATTATATTTTGTTTGTGCAGCGGTTTTTGTCTATACATCGATAGACAGATAAATTATTACAGTCATTTCTTATAATTTAATTAAATCACTGTTTAACCATCTAGTTTATTTTGCAACTGATGTCATTTTAGCGTGGTTGATTTTCAAGTTCAAAACTGGCGATGTGATATTTGAACAGGCCTAACGTAGCGGCGCTCGCTGTTAGTGACGTCATAATAGGCGACATTGTCTATACAGCTATAGATGAAATTTCGCGCCGTACGTTTGTATAGGCGTTATACAGGCATTACGGGAATAGTAAAATTATATAAATATCGAAGAAGTACCAAAGTTGAGAAGGCAAGGCAAAATAATTAGAATTTCTATTGAATCCCGGAATAAACAGTATTCCGAAATGAGACCAGGTGTCCGGAGAGAGTCAGCGTCTCCTGTTTGCATTCAATACCCGTCGCTACAGCTCTATGAGAACTTGTCAAATTCGGTGATGTACATACTTGTTAGGTAACTTAACTAATTACCTTCTGAAGACAGCTCCGACTAAACTTAGGTCATCCACATTCTATAAATATCGGGATTCATGTTTTGTTTCGTATGCTTTGATTGCTTGTTGTTCCGTTTTGTATCTGTGCCTTGCTGTCCTTGGTTGTTTGTCTAATGTTAAATGTCTGCTTCGTAACTGCGGGATTGTTCCTCTGTGGTCTGTTCAGGGTGATCGTGGATGTTTTCGAAATATAAGTATATACTATGCAAGTGCGAATTAGAAATGTGTTCTTGTACAAAATGGGGGCATCTCCAACAACACTCAGTTGCAATACTCACCGAAACACGCAAATGCAAAAACACAGAGAAGGCTAACACAACAAGAGACACCAAAGGGACAAGGCAGGCTAAACACCAAAGACGACATCAAAACAGGAAACACAAACACGCATAAACCAACGGGAAAAATGGGCAACTGGTGCCCTCTTAGGATGCAGGATGTCACATTGTAGAAGATGATGAACGTGCGCACAATCCCCAACGGTTGCACGGTTACCTAGTGGTCTCGAAAATTCAATTCATTATTATTTTAAGATGACGATACGAACAAGATAGCAAAATGCAAGACCCAAGTAAAACGGATGAATATGTAATTGGCTATCAAAAGCATGAGGGCTTACAAAAAGCAGTCCATGCTCAAACGCCTTTAGCGAGCTCATGCATGCAATTACCAGATGTGTCGAACACTCAGAGAGTACTTGTCTTCTCTAACAAGTTTTGTATTTGGCCCGTCATGGAGTCTCGTCTACATGCAGTTATGTACAAGCTCGTATTCTTACGAGCCGTACACTACGTGATTGTGACAATGGAACTCCATGGCAGGCCACGTTCACAACTCGTCAGAGGAGAAAGGGCCATGATCACCTGTCCTCTCTGAAAGTTGATCGGCATCATCAGGTAATTGCATGCATGGGTTTTTCTTTTACCCTTACTACATTACAATATTGTTTTACTATTCAAAAATGAAATGACATATTTTGGAAAAGGCTTGACGGAAGACATGAAACGGTTTTGTTAACCTCAGAAGCTTAGATTATCAATAGTAAAATATATATATTCAAAGGTAATCATCATAGACCATTTGAAGCATCCAACCGAAGATTGTACTCTATGTCTTCCGAAATGGAAGTAACCGGATGTGACAGTTCTACCGAATTGAAGCGACGGGTGTTTCATGCAAGCAGGAGATGCTTACTCTTCCTGGGCACCTGGTCTCACTCTCATATCGGGAGTTCGCTTCTTTTCATATGGTGGAGGTTTTTGTTTGTTTGCTTTGGTTTCCTTTTTTATCCTGATTTTGTATGCCTTCGGTTTCTGATTTTCTGAATTATCGATTTTGTGCTGTAAACAGGGATATGGTCATTATCCATATTTGTCATAAGTGCACCGTATGGGCATTTCAACAAATAATGTCTCATCAGTGATGTTCAGGGCAGTAATAGTGGAAATCAAAAAGTGAATATACAAAGAGCGAAATTCAAAACATGTCAGAAAATTTGAATGTGCCGAAGAACCGACTAAGGAAAGTGCTTTGCATTGAGGGAGGCATCACTTAGTTTTATGAATATTTTCAACAAATTTTGAAACCGGCGAGTTTCTACATAGAATACTCCCTCCAACCCTTATATTATCTACATTGAATTTAATATTAGGCATAATAAACCAAAACAAGAGATTGATCGTACCACGTTTCAATGTATGTAGAGCTTGCAAGATATCGCAGACGTTCCATATTTGTAAGTAAATTACACTGCGACTTCGCAAGAAAAAATCTTTGACATGCATCTTTCAATTTAATTCCTGTTGGTCATATAAATGTAAAATCGTGTATTATGTATTTGAAAACTTCAATCGTATTGCATAGCAGCTAATATATTTATACGAAATAGATACTATTTAAACCGGAAGTATACAGTGGCTGTGATTTTGCCCGTGCTTGCTACGTGTGTAAAGATCTGGTAGATTGCTTGAGGTATAGATATTTTTTTTATTACGAATAGTTGAACAGCATCTGTAATAATCAGCACAGAAATAAATCTTGTAAGAGAAATTAGCTTGCCATGTGTGCTCATCGCTTTTCCTATTGCTTTTTTTTCTTATTGTACATTTATATCTGAGAAGGGAACAGGTTATGACATCATGGTGCAATTTACGAAATATCGAATTCCTATGAAGATATGTAAAAGTTAAATAACACAAAGAGTCGAAAACAAATTTTCCATTTTGACACATCACCACCAACAAAGGCACAGTTGTTGCCCTGTATGAGATAAAATTTGCATGTCGCTGTTCAACATTTGAATTGAAACTCACCTATTTATGGATCTATACGTCAAAATTTAAATATAAATCTCCTTATAGGTAATCTGTGATAAACCTATATATATATATCTATATACAACTGAATTTCACAGAATGTAATCAGAAAGTACCTTCTCCATCGTTTGTCTTATATCTGATACGTTTTTATATGTCGACGGATCATCATTCCAACTGTCTTGTATAATAATGACTTAGAATTCATGCACATTAGGACAACCAATATGTCTAATAAGCAGTACCTAAAAAGGGTATATTCTTTTAATATTATCGGTAGAAAAGTACAATCTATTTTAAGTTATATATGCAAGCTAAGCGTGTCCAAATAATTCAGCCAGAAAGGGTACTTTCTAATGGCCTCGTATATAAGTAGTGTATAAGCTTATAAGTAAGAGTACCCATGATTTGGCTTATTCGGGCTATGGACAGACCTTACTGCAAATCTACCGGGAAACAATGTTTCTTGAATTAATTAAGACTTTCTGGAAATTTTACAAGATTACTGTCAGCTCTTTTGAAAATTCGGATCAATACTTCAACATTGTATACACTGGGAAATTTACTATCTTTGATTGTGACTGAATATAAGCAAATCAAGAGGATCATTGGAAGACTGAATCGTCAATCGAAAATGCTTTAGAATCATCCATCGCCGTATATACCGTGAATCTGATCCTGCTGCTACCAGGAGGACACTCTGCATGGTACTTGATCCATCTATATCTTTTTTAACCGCATTTTTAAGAGTTCCTTCGTGTTCGTGTGGGGCTTGTGTCGTTGCCTCCGTCTGTTTGTTCGATTTCCTTTACGCGTAGGGAAGTTCTGTTTTATATTTTGTCCAAAATTCGTAATCCTTTCGATTGTGGTTTTTGGAATACGATTTCGACTTTTTTTTTTTTACTTTCATTCACTGATTTTTATTGATAATTTATTATTTAGGGAGCAACCAATTGATTTTTATGGGGGAGGGGGGAGGCAGGAAAACTTTGCAATTAAAAAATCTGGTTCATAAAATTGGGTCCCCCATCTCCTGACCTTTACACATGGCTAGTTAACTTTTTTGTATCATAAGCTAAGTACAAATAAGAATGGAACAAGAACGAAATTCAAAAGTCATTACCACCAAAGAACCTGTCTGGCAGTGCGTTGAGTATCATATAAGTGAAAATATGATAGGTTACATATGCCTTTACAGAAATTTAAAAAATAGTGATCTGCTAGCAAGATATGCCTTAATATACTCTTCCTTGGCACATGTTCTCGCTCTGTGTTTGATATTTAATATGGCCGAAAAATCACACTGAGTGATTTAAACTTTAAAGTTGTATACCCTGTATCTTTTAGAAAATGGAGTATATTATATAATTTTATCATTTTGGTTTACATACAAAACGTTCATTTGTCCCATGTATATAAACATTGCATTTTTTGTTCCTGTGTTAGCCATCAAATACACAATGTTTACAAACACCATATTTAAGTAACAATGGGAAGGTACTTAAAGTTAGCGCTGTTTTGGAGCAAGAACAATAAATAGCGGGATCAATTAAGTTGAATAACATATGTCTTTATTGTTTCAAATTTGTAATCATGGTAATCATGGTAAAGCGCATGCGTAACTTCGGGGTTTTCCATTTTCGTAGTAAATATTGTGAGCCAGAAATATTTACAATAAATTATCTTTATATTTCGACATCGTGGAGGGTTTTGGTGCTAAATTTTGTAATTAACGGAAAGTAAATAACTTTGGTAATGCTACAAAAATACAGTTTGTATTTTACAAGTTAAATTTTATCAATTTTGACGATTACAGGGTCTACAACTTTAAGAAAAATTTCCGGCACGAAGGCCCGGCGAAAAAAATGTCCGGCTCTTAAAAAGGCTGGCAAAAGTCTTTCCCCCCACCCACCCCGTAAAAATCAAATATTTGCTCCCTTAGATTAGCACTTGATATTTACCTATATTTATAGGTTCGTGTCATGTAATTATCCTACCTTTATATTTAGACAGACGAAATTCCATGAAAAAGAAAGTAACTTGGCATGATAATCTCTGGTGGGAAAGAAGCCAGAAGCATCATTGTCTTGTGTATAAAGGTAAGAAATTTTGTTCACAAAATATTTCATCTTATTTTCATCATAAAATCCTCTTTCACTACTTTTATATTCTTCTCTGGAGAAGGAAATCAGAAGTATTGAGAATAAGGTAAAGATCTCCGGCCATACCTCAATGACCACAGCGGAAAATGTAACAACGATGTACACAACAACAACAATAACAACAAACAACCTGACAGATTGTTACAATTGTTACTGTAACAATTTACGGTGATAAATGTGAATTGGGGATAAGACAATCATAAATTTCGGAGGTATGTTAGGACGACGATCTGATATAAATAACACGGAACTCTATACCTTCTTGAAGAAGATTTCAAACGAATTTTCATGCACCAGACACGTGTTTCAAATATTGAATTATCATCAGTGATGCTTCCAGCCAAAGGGCATTTCATTATAAGTCACCCAAATTCATTTCACTAGCGCCCTCTGGTTTTATTTTCAGAATTCAAAGTAAGTTTACTTTACAGAGAGTGCGCTGCTCCAAATTTCCTGCAGGGTCGATTCGGCGGAATGTCCAAATAAAATCTTAGAAATAGCATTGGAGGGATGGTGCTAAGATGTTAATCTCCTTGAATTTCGATGATATTTTTATGAAATGGCAAGTTTCCGAAACATGTATGGTGTCAAATTCATAAAGCGCCAAAACAAAGCTTCTTTCAGGTGACGGAGCTGGAAAGAAGAAATTAATCGCTTATCAAGTGACGGGGAACGATTTTAACTGCTTCACACTGCAACAAGAAACTAGTGTTTATAATACGGAAGCGTTCCATCTCTATACCTTCCTGAAGAAAATTCCAAACCAATTTTCATGCACCAGACACATGTTTCGAAATTAAATTCTCATCAGTGATGCTTCAAGCGAAAGTGATATAGGTGACATACAAAAGTGTCATCTGAGCATCCAAGGCCTTTGGAATACATCACTTGGTGGCAGAGCCCCTTTCAACCTTGCTCCGAGATGAACCAATCCTATATATATTCTTAATACTTTTTAAACTGCATAATTTCAAATTCTCGAATCAAAGGCGTAGAGCTCTAGTCGTCAGTTGGAATTTATACTTATTACGACAGAATAAGCTAAGAAAGAATTAAAAAGCTAATGAAACGACTTTAAGAATATATGAATGATTGAAATATATTCAAAATAAAAAGGCTGCACATAGTGGATAATTAATTAAAACTTTTCTGAAAGTAAGCATTGATTTGTTATCGATTCTAACAACAATGTAAACAACCTATCTATTTTAAGGCAGAAGGGTAAATCAGATTTCTTTTTTTAGATTAATGGAATCCCTAAACTTTATTTTAAGAATGGACGTTTTCCAGAAAGATAACATATAAAACCAGCTAGTTGTCATCACAGATCAAACTAATACGAAACATGACGTGTGTTACCTGTAATACGTACTTTAGGACCAGTCATGACGAGGGGGAATCAGATGATATCAGACAGTGCCCTCAGTGCGGAGGTAAGTTTTGAAGGAGGGATTATAGGAGAAAAACTACATTCTTTTCGGAGACTTTCAGAAAGAATTTCGATGGAACTTGGCACGAGTATTTAAAAGCAAATAATGAGCAGCAAAGAGTTAACAGACTGAATAGTTTTATCAATATTCAAATATATTTTCTATTGTCATTATTTAGTGGACCACATATGCGCATCTCGACACGTAATATCTCATCAGCGATGTTCGGATCAAAAATAGAGGAAATTCAAATTATTAATATATGAAATTTGCAACGTGAATCAAAATATAACGATCCAACATGTAATTTCAACAACTAGGTTGGTATTTCTCTCAGTGGACTTTTGTTTATTGTGCTTCTGCACTGACTTGAACTTACAATAAAACTATAGGGTTTTATCGCAGATGACATAGCCCTGTCTTTAGCTCGCTCTTTGACATACATTTTAGGTTATGTTTAGAATATTCACTATTTGGATTTCCAATCTATCGGCAGCGAAGATCGCTGATGAGGCATTATTTGTTGAAACGCACATATAGTGCATCAAAGAATTACGATACAACATAAATGTCAATATTCATAATGACCTATACCCAAATAGATGAATGTGAATGAAGAGTGAATTCTATACATCTCTCCTACTTCTTCTGCATTTTTATGAACAAAACTAGTATGTTTCATCTCATAAACTTATACTTGATAGATTTATTAATCTTGTTTTCGTAGAATGTTTTGATTTATATTCATTTCAAGAATGGCGGTGTGTGGTATGTTCCTTCATTAATCGACCAAAGCAGCGGGTATGTTACGTGTGTAAAGCAAAGAAAGGTGAATGTAGCAGTCCCCTGTCACAGGAATATACCGCTACAGAGCCAGGTCCTTCGCCATATCCTGACAAATCGGGTAAGCTTCTTACTAAGTTTGCTATGGTAACACATCTATACGTGTTCTTCAAGGGCATTCTCAATTTTGATTCGTATATTTGCAGCTGGCTTATTGTATTGTTTGCTCTTCGCTTTAGGATTATCAAATATGCGACTTTTGGAGTTGTTTTAATCAAACAAGATGTAAATCATGTGATAAAAATAATCTCACTCGATGTTTCTTCTATTTCATAATATACCTAAGAAAATCGTATGAGTAATGTCAAATATCTCCTCTCATAAAAACATCGGATGAAAAAGAACAAAAAGCATGTGAGGTCCTCTATATATCGCAATAATATTCTAATGCAAGAAATTTCATTTTATTTATATTAACCTCTAGAGGTATATGATCCAATGGATAATAGTCTTGGGAGCGGTGAATTACGGGTTGTGGTCATCGGAAATTCCAGACATGCCAAAAACTTAGCTGGTGATCTCATCCTTGAAGAACAGACATTTCCATCAAGGGAGCGGGACAACCGATGTCGTGTTGGCTTTTTATCATACAAAAGCCTCAGTCTGAGCGTGGTGAACACGCCTGCCTTGTTTGATTCAGAGCTGAAAGAACATAAAATCCAGAGAGAATTCAGACGGATGATATTGCTATCCTCTCCTGGACCTCATCTCTTTCTTCATGTCGTAGACGAGGATGACCCGGAGAATAATGAAGATACACTAGGTCAATTTATTGGCCTTTTTGGTGAAGATATGCTTAAATTCACAATGAAGCTCTGCATAAGTCGCGAAACTAAATCAGCAGAATCAATGGAGGGTACACTCACACTATCAGACTTAGGAAATTCCCACCAACAAATCCTTCTGGAATCCATTGAAAATTTCATTATGAAAAACGGAGGAGCTCACTTCGGACATGAACTGTTCGTGGAGATACATCAACTGGTTCAACACTGCGCTGATGGTAAATTGAAGAAAGATGAGGAACTTGTACAGAAAGTCAGGGATTTAGAGAAAGAAAAGGAGAAAATGAGGCTTCGTAGCACAAGAGACTCTCAGAAAATCCTGGACTTGGAGGCAGAAATCAGACGATGTAATGCCAAGCTTAAGATGCAGGAAGAACAGCGTCTTCAAGACTGCAGGAAACGACTTATTGATGATGAAACATTGGATAAAATATTTGCTGGACTGAAAGTCGTAGGCAGTCATCTTCTAACCGTAGCTCTATCATTCGCGTTTAAAAAGTTAGCCCTATAACAAAGTGTTAGTACATGACCTTTTTTCATTTTATACATACCTGTGATACTTTTGTTATTCATTTTTTAATGCAATGCGCGTATATGAGTGTGATTGAAAATATACAGTCTAGCTCTATTTATTTTCATTTAGAATTTTTGACACGCAATCCATGTGCACAAATGATTTTCATGACTATTATGCAATATTAGTCTTCTTTTAATTAAACGAACTTGCACGTTCAGTTTGTTTGTATCCATGAAAGATACTACATGAATGCTAACATCAGGTATATATAGTGGGTAATCAGAATCTCCTCCTCTTTAATATAGTGTTCATCTTGATTGAGATTGAAAAAAAATCCTATAGTATTTTGTTATTTTCCGATAGGAATTGTTTTCTAAGGAAAATTTCTGCAGGAATATAGATAAAATTCCAGCGGGAAGATCTTCTGCATATCAAACTTAGTGGGTCGTCCCCGCTTGATGTCAAGAGGAGCATATCTGTATTTTGTTTACGGATTGCTAATTATGAAAAAATGGGGAAAATAACTTCAACAAGACTTCGCAACTCTGACTTCACAGAAATATGCTCGAGACTACAGTAAACAATGGATATCATATGAAACAAACAAACAAACGGGGACAACGGAAAACATGAGAACATCCACATGAAATAAAGCAACAAGAATGTGTCTGATCCACCAAACTTAATATGACTGCTGCATAATCCCATCCCTCAGAGGTATAATTGCTGTTTAGTTATGCAACATTGCATTGACTGCAATTTCTCTCACACGCTCCACTTTGAGAGCAATTACATACGAAGTGAAAATCCACTATACAACTTCTTGAAAAAAAACTTTCATGTTTTATCATCCTGGGTACCCCAGGCTATTTGCGCTTTTGCTGAATATTCAGCAAAAGCGCAAAATAATAGCCTGGGGTACCGAGGATGATGTTTTATATGCATTCACCACTAGTAGACTAGGCTTCATTGAATAGGTGAAAAGTGGATCCTATAATTTTTTTCTGTTGACGCAGGTATCACCCGAAAATTGGACGGAAAACTGCATCAAAATTTTCGGATGATACCTTCATTAACAGAAAAATATTTCATTTGATTCTTACCATTTTATATCCTCTACTTATGGATACTCAATGCTCAATTTTGTGCTCTGTTGTGAATGTTGTTGAGATTATCGTCGGGATCTTGCCCTTTGCTGTGTGGAGCTCGTAAAAAAGTTCCCCGTAAGGGGGTTGACAGTAAGTGTTTTGAATATTTTTCCCTGACATGGTCGCCATAGCACTTTCAATATACACATAACCTCAGACAGTGCATGTATTTACATATTGTTTTCATTTTCATGCGTGAACATCGACGGTGGGTGCGGCTAGCCAACAGGTGATGCTTACTCCTCCCGAGCACCTGTTCCCACCTCTAGCTTTCTAGGGGTCCGTCGATGCTCAATTTTGTGCTCTATTGTGAGTGCTGCTAAGATTATCATCAGGATCTTCTTTAACTCGTTTGTGTCACACTTATACCCTTTGCTGTGTGGAGCTCGTAGAAAGTTTCCCGTTAAGGGGGTTGGCAGTAAGTGTTTTGGATATTTTTTCCTGACATGGTCGCCATAGCACTTTCTATATACACATAACCTCAGACAGTGCATGTATTTATATATTGTTTTCATTTTCGTGTGTGAACATCGACAGTGGGTACATGCGGCTAGCCAACAGCGGATGCTTACTCCTCTCGGGCACCTGGTCCCACCTCTAGTTTGCTAGGAGTCCGTCGATGCTCAATTTTGTGTTCTATTGTGAGCAGTGCTGTATATTGATATTGGAATATTGAAGAGTATCGATACTTTGAGATTTTCAATACGTATCGATACACAAATGCTGAGTATCGATATTCTCAATACATTTGATAAAAAAAGAAAATCTTAATTTTTAATACGTTTTAGCTCTTTTTTTATATTTCTTTTGAATCTTTTCTGATCACATCAACGTTTTGGTATACGAGTTCAAATATTAAAGCTTCTTTCTTAATCATATGCTTATAAATCGGGATGCCAATGTGACGTCAAGTTGAACGTAAGGGGAAAGATAATATTTACTAACGTAAGAATACTTTTGACGCTATTTGTTGCGATGTTCGTACAAAAAAAGATGTCTTATATTTAGCAAAATTGTAAATACAAAAAATGAGTATCTTAGTTTTGGTGTTCATGGGTGTATAATTCAAGGAATTTGCACGTGACTTGGTAGACAAAGAAACACTTTCCATAGCTGTCATTGTCATATTTGTATTCCTTTTTTTGTTTTTGAAATAATGGAAAAGATCGGTTTGTTGCTTATTTCTGTTCTGCTTTATAAAGTTTTCATTGATTAAAACATAAAAACTCCACTTATTGATTCATTATTATGATTTATTTGAGAACAAAAAATGCGTATTGTATTGAAAATATTGAGTATCGATGCAAAATGTATTGTATTGTACTGTATTGAAAATTTTACTTCAATATACAACACTAATTGTGAGTGCTGTTGAGATTATCGTCAGGATCTTCTTTAACTGATTATGGTAAACGGACTTTTTATTGAATCAAATTACAATTTATCACTGCATATTTGTAAGTTCGGGGGGGGGGGGGGGTTTCGCAGTGATACAACTGCCTCCCAAGACGAAACTTGAACTAGTTATGACAAAAATCTCTTAACAGGTACATAATATATCGTATGCTGGGTTTTTTTAAGATGGGAGATGTAATATTAGTCTGCATAATGTTCGTAAAACAATGACAATGACTATGACAATAGTTTATTCTCATACTAATGTAAAATATATACATTGTTGAGATATAATGCAACAAGACATATTGAGAAAACGGCTATCTTATCCACTTGAAACTTCATTAAAGAAATTTCCTTATTAATCCTTATTATTATTTTTCATTATTACTGTATTCTTCTTTTTTTATTGCAGTTTTAAAACTGTTTTCATATCAAATGAAATGTAATAGTGCATGATCATGTAGAAAATATGTAAAGAAAACAGTCAAAATGCAGATCATGTTTTATGGGAAAGAAAATGTTGAATATTTTGTTATCTTTCTAAATATATAATCGGGATCACACGTCGGGAATGACAACTCGGAAAAGCATACATCTGTTACCTAGTTGTACTTTCATTTTGCCTGCGAGTATGTTTACATACACAAAAAGGTTTCAAACATTTCGTGGAATGCTAAAGATGCTAGATTAAACGAGTACATGTACATAAGATCGAAGTTGAACAGGTAAGTGCATTATTATCATAATTATCTCTGGGATCATAAAATTGATGATGAAATGATGAGAATATAGTATATACACAGGGCTGAGGTATCAAACTCAATACAATATGAGACTTGTAAAGGAAAGGGTTTGTATTGAGGAGAGGGTTTGTGAACAAGCGATGATACCTCACCCCTGTGACTATATATGTGAAGACATTTTATGGTTGGATAAACGACGACTACGGCCGGATTAGTTCGTCAAACTCTCGCTTACCCGTTGCTAAATTTTCTATGGATTATCTATGGATTAATTTTATCAATAATCCATTTTATCCTAAAATTAATTATTTCTATTGATCAATAACCCATACTAAATATAGCAACCAGGAAGCGTGATAAATCCCTGTGGTGTCAATAGAAGTTATAGAACAGTTTTAAAGTAGAGTAAAAATAAAACAATATTAAGAAGAGTCAAATTTAGAGTTCAGAATACCAAGCTAGCATTTTAAGAGAAGGAAGTTAGAGATCCTCAATTAAATTTTGCCCACAGCAAAGAGTAAAAGTGCTGTCTTTTAGGGCTGGAGCAAAACACACACGAACTTGAATATGATAAATCCATGCAAAATAATTAAGTGTGGACTTGAATGAATCGTCCTTTTTAATCTTTTTATAAAATATTTTCAGATTTTCCGCCATTCTATCTTATGACATATGTGAAGTATTTCCCGAACAAGAGGGTGATATGATTACAGAGTCTTGAACATGTTGATTTGAATCAGCAAATAAAAGTATGGCTACAGGTACGTATTTTTTTCATAGATGATTTCAGTACATGCAAGCTCTTTTTTTTCCTGTATGTAATTGTTAAGTTTATTTATACAATTGAACTTAAGGGTATACTAACTGTAAACCTAGCACACATTAACATCTATATACGTATTTGAGAAACGCAATTTGAAGTTTTGTTTTATATTAGCAGGAAGAGAAAGCTTACCTACTTGCTCAGATTCTGAACTGCGTGTTTTAATCATGGGAAGTGACTCTCTCCTTCAAGCCTCAATAGCTGAATTTCTTTTACAACTTCAAAACTCATCGAACACTTCTCCAAGTGACAGGTGTCATGTGACACACAATGTTGTTGGTGACAAGGACATCGTTGTGATAAATGCTCCTGGCCTACTTGACGGTAATCTGAGTGAAGAAAAATTAAAACTAGAACTACAGCGTCTATACTTTCAGTCGTCCCCAGGTCCGCACGTCATGCTGTATGTAAGTAAGTGTTACGAACGTGATATAGACAAGGCTGTGTATGAAAGGATGGTCGCCATCTTTGGCAAGGAATTAGTGGATAGGTCTATTTTTGTATTTCAGGAATATGGTGATATGATGGATTTTTCTTTGTCAATGAGGAGACCGGCTAGGTTTAAAAGAAAAGTACCGGTATCTCAGAGAACTCGAAACGAACACTCTGAATTACTGAGTAAAATAGAGGAGGTTGTTCAAGAGTATAACGGTACGTACTTTGTAAATGAGATGCTGAGAGAGGCAGAAAAATGTCTCCAAGAGCACACGAAAATTCTGCTGTCGAAGACTCAAACTGGAAAAGAACTGGAAATGTTAAAACAACAGCTTCTGGATATGAAATCCAAGCAGGAAGAGGATAAGAAAAGGATAGAAGAGTTAGAAGGACGAATACATCAGGCAACTGAGGCGAGTAATAAAACAGAAGTGACTTTGAGGAAAGAGGAGCGAG
The DNA here is from genome assembly GCA_033119305.1 of Pinctada imbricata. Classification (NCBI taxonomy): domain Eukaryota; kingdom Metazoa; phylum Mollusca; class Bivalvia; order Pterioida; family Pteriidae; genus Pinctada; species Pinctada imbricata. Next base: position 55,139,975 of record VSWD01000008.1, on the reverse strand, counting down.
ATAAATTTATCAATGACGAAATGATGCAGAGAGTGTATAGAGGACTTATGTATGTTAGTGAAAAACTCATATTACAAGGAATTGTTGTGGTGGTTAGATCCTATCTAGGATTTTGAGATACATCACTTTTAGGCCATACCAAATTAATTTAATGTTCTTTGGATTTCCCGCACCATATTTTTCAAAATTCAAAAAATAATATTATAAAAATAAAATGCTCGCCCGCACCATGTAATTTCTGGCTCAGGAATTTTTTAGGGTCGGGTCTGATTTCTGCAAATCTTGCAGCTTCTAGAAGTCTCAGACTGTGCAAAATTCGAAGACAATGATACTTCTTGTGTTTAAAAAATGTTGTTGGGAGCAAATTTGTTGTCCCGTATACATAGCACTGAAAGTCAAGGAGGGGGAAATATTCGAAAATCTTTTCTGTACTGCTATGTGCGAGGCTTTCTAGTCACCAGAATCCTATGGGGATCCCTTTTTGAGTAATGAAAACATAAGCAATGTATTTCTGGAGTAACCCATATCAAAAATAGAATTATTTCATTCGCTCGCACCTTAAAAACTGCAAAACCTAAAAAAAATAAAATAATTATATTTTCGCCCGCTCGCACCCTTTTATTTACAAGAAAATCCAAAGAACATTTAATTAATTTGGTATGGCCTTATGTTGTTTAAATATTTGGGTTGAAGTCTTTCATTTGCAAAAGTATTATACCTCATCTTGATATGTGTATATATTGCATCATGGCATAGATTGTTATTATCTAACGTTATATGAAATTATGATATTATCCATCTCCATACTTTTATTAAATTTTCGGCATTATACACTTATACATGATTTGTATCTTATACATGATTTGTATCTTCATTTCATACACATGTAATCTATTCAAGATTTTCTCGAAAAAGAAACCGTTATACCTCTTCTTCATCAGGAAAACCCAGGCTTTGCACATGATTTTAATTTGGACGGGTCAATGGTCTTCTCGGTTCTACATTTCTTCTCGGTATGTACGTGTATATGTGTTTGTCATTTCATTCCAGCTATCTGACCGGAGATCGGAGACATTTTATTTTATCCTAACTTCTTGTCTGTCCGAAGTGTAAGGCTTAGCCTTGTTTCATTTTTCACATTATTGTGTGAACCCAGAGTATTTTGTGCCTCATATAACCTCATGGAATTTGTGAGTTAGGAGCTTCCCCGTGGGTTACATACAATGTTTTCACAAGCATTGTCTTTGTTGTGAAGCCCTTTCTTTGGTTTGGGTTTTTAGCCTTCACACAAATGGAGGTACTGCCCCGCAAACATTTCATATTTGAATGCAATTAACGTCTTTATAGAGCATGTGTACTGTAGCAGGTTACCAACCTTGATAAAAAGTTCTTTCTGATAAGATTTGCACTATCTCAAACCCTCTACCCTCAAAACTTTTTATCGCAAGACCCTTGGAAATAAAGACTGCAGCATCAATTTATGAACAGTACAAAGAATAGATATGTAGTAGTCATTGTACCAGACAGACAACAAACAACATCAAGCCCGCTTAGGTGAAAACAAACAAATGGGGAAGCAAAAAAGAAAAAAAATACGTTTAACAGTTTCAACAAATGAAATTACATAACAATGAATAAGACACCCATACACCATACTGTACATAGTTTTTCAGAGTATCATTTGTTTGAATTTATGACATTTAGTTTCATCACGATCAGTTCGAACTTCTAACAATTTTACATGACATAAAAATGACGCCATGCAGAGTGATTGTGCATGGGACAATTGTAACCAAGATTTGGTGTAGTTGTCCGATGAAGTCGTATATTTGGTGTAGTTGTCCGATGAAATCGTATATTTGTTGTAGTTGTCCGATGAAGTCGTATATTTGGTGTAGTTGTCCGATGAAGTCGTATATTTGGTGTAGTTGTCCGATTTACTCGTATATTTGTTGTAGTTGTCCGATGAAGTAGTATATTTGGTGTAGTTGTCCGATTAACTCGTATATTTGTTGTAGTTGTCCGATGAAGTCGTATATTTTGTGCAGTTGTCCGATTAACTCGTATATTTGTTGTAGTTGTCCGATGAAGTCGTATATTTGGTGTAGTTGTCCGATTAACTCGTATATTTGTTGTAGTTGTCCGATGAAGTCGTATATTTGTTGTAGTTGTCCGATGAAGTCGTATATTTGGTGTAGTTGTCCGATGAAGTCGTATATTTGGTGTAGTTGTCCGATGAAGTCGTATATTTGGTGTAGTTGTCCGATTAACTCGTATATTTGGTGTAGTTGTCCGATGAAGTCGTATATTTGTTGTAGCTGTTCGATTAACTCGTATATTTGGTGTAGTTGTCCGATGAAGTCGTATATTTGGAAACTGATGTTTTTAAAATGCTTATTTATTGTGAAGATAGTTCTATAGACAAGACTTCAGACAATATTTCAATCAAAATTCAGTGGTATTCCTATGTGAACGAGATTTGCGCATCTTGTTGAAAAGCTTGTCCATTTTACTGTATAACATTTAAGCAAAATTTTAAAATTGCGTTAAATTGATTTATTGTTCCGCTAGAAATGCCAGTACAGGAAAAATAAATGTATGAAGGAATTCCCTTTCTCGGACTCTTGGTTTTGTTTCTAAAAAGTATCTTGACAACAAATTCTTTAAAAACTGAAATATATTGAAAAGCATGCTTGTGATTTCATTCTTCAATATAATCATTAACTTTGTCTTAAATAATGAAAGAAGTATTATCAATATTCAAGCAGTATAGTTCTAAGAGGTAATATTTGTATTGTCATTCTAAACCGTATCACTTTCTGTTTCCTTCCAATTGTTTAAAGTCTATAAATCATATAACTTCCATCCGCTGAAGGTACAAAACATATTTTTTAAGATCATGCGATCACCAAGACGTCCGGTTCTCACGTACACCCTATCGTTTGCTTGAAGCTGAAAATAAAAAATATATATTATCAAAAGAGGATAATTATCATATACATATCCTAACTGAAAGACCAAAAAAAATATGATATTGAAAAGCAAGACATGATAATTAAAAATAATAAATCGCCTCCTTTATCGGGGATACAATCCTAAGGTCATCAAATGTTAAACGTCTTTATATTCAATAGCATCATTTAAGCACAGTTCAATTTGTAGCATGGACCAGACATGCGTGTTTCGGGTACATAACCCTCGTCAGTGATCCTCAATCTAAACAATGTAATATGGCCAAAGAGTATGAAAATTATTATATCCTAAATGTACCGAAAACGTAGCAGGGTCGGTGGGATATGATGCTACAGGACCCTCGTTTTAAAATTTTCAAGGTTTTTTGATAACAGAAATTTTCGAATGCGTTGAAGAGACAGACGATAAACTTGGCTACTTGTGCCCTCTGGAACGTTAGATCATGACCAGAGAGCATGGTGTTAATTCCTCCTACAGTCTTGTGAAGACGGACTATGTGATGGACACTGTCCAAGATTTATCATAATAGATATGGCACTGATCTATTGTCCTGTCCGTAATTTTGTCGGACTTCTCATATATACATCTTGAGATAGTGCCCGCCAGCAGAACACGAACTGTTTCTCGAATACCAAATTGTTTCTGTTATTTTAATAGTTTTTGTGTAACATATATTCTCTCAGGTATCCTCTTTGTAACGTTATTTCAAAGTGAGTTTTTTTTTTTCTTTCATACAAATATGCGTCATAGGAGACTGCTGTGAATCCGAATTTATGTGTAAGGGCTACGCTCACGAAATTTGGATAAACAGACATTTTTCACTGGCATTTTTATTGAGGAGAAATAGACTTACACTGAGAACCATTGTACCAGTGGCTGTACTTCTATCTCCGTTCTTATAACTATCAGCTACAATATTGGCTATCGCATCGTCATTACACATGAGTTGTGTCGTCTGCCACTGTCCCCATTTGGTGGCTATGGTCCATGTGAACACGTATATACCATTACTTGGAGCATTGAAATTTCCAGTTGAGGCATTGTAAGCCATTTGGTAGTTTGTCGTCACCTATAAATAGTTGAATCGATATACCACTATGGATCAAACGATAACTTATGAAACAAACTATATACTAGTATACTAAATTTCCAAAGCCCCCCCCCCCTCCCCGATTGGATATTACACTTTCTACTAAACTAATTTATGTGTTTGACTTGGTGGTTGTCTGTATGTGGGGTTATTGGTCAGTGCCATCGTATATTTGTTTCAGTATGGTTGTCCGTGTTGATGTCCTTTTTCGTAGTTGTCTGTATGGTTTTCTGTTTGCATGGTTGTCTATTTGTGAGATTATCGGTCAGTGTGTTAGTATGTGTGTTTGTCTGTGTGGTGTCTGCTTGTGCGGTTGTCTGTGAGGTAGTCTGGTTGTCTGTTTGTGAGATTATCGGTCAGTGTGTTAGTATGTGTGTCTGTCTGTGTGGTGTCTGTTTGTGCGGTTGTCTGTGAGGTAGTCTGGTTGTCTATTTGTGAGATTATCGGTCAGTGTGTTAGTATGTGTGTCTGTCTGTGTGGTGTCTGTTTGTGCTGTTGTCTGTGAGGTAGCCTGGTTGTCTATATGTGTGATTGTCATTCTGCGTGGCTATCTTGCATTTTTATGATTTCTTTTGTTCATTTTACTTCTATATGCTTGTTGTAAGTGTGTGTCTCGCTGGTGCCGAATATGCAGAGTAGTCTTATTGGCAGTGAATACTTCTCCTTCTCTGTACATCGCTTTTTTTAAATGATGAACATCGTTCACTCATCTGCACGCATGTCTTAAGGTCTGTTTGTCCTAAGTCTTTTAGTTATATTTGAATATTTGACCTCCAGATCTTGACCTTTTAAGTCTTTCACAAATAATAGATACAACTCTTTGAATGTGCTGGTTATACTTGTAGATCTATCTAGGGAATTTAGAGCCGCAGAAACGGCCAGCGACACTTGGTTGTTTGGCTGGTTGCTGGTTGGGATGTGTTGGCCGCAGTGCGGTCCATTTGATAAATCCGAGTCTACAGAATCTGTATCGCCTTTAAAACAGCGATTGTATTTTTTTTTTTCTTTAAATAAAGATATTTCGCCCTCCCGCTTCACCCCCCCCCCCCCTCGCAAATAATAAAAAAAAAAATCAAATTGGTGTGACCTAACAAAGTAAAATATGATTGCTGATCGTTTAGTTTAGTTTATAAGAGTCAGACATAGACAGTAATCCCCAGGAAGACTTGCCGATTTGTACCGGCCATATCCACAGGCGCCAGATTCCTAAAAAAAATTAAAACCACATCTTAAACTCCCGTTTCTCTTAAAGAGAAGAGAAAGGGCGTTTTAGATGGGTTATAATTTTCTCTCTAGGAATCTGGTGCCTTTGGCCATATCGTGAATCTCGGTCCCGGATTATCAAATGGACCGCACTGCAACCAACCAAATAACCAAGTGTCGTTGGCTGTTTCTGCGACCAGGGAATGTAGTACTCATTTACTATTAGGTTATACTATAACAAAAACCTAATACCACAATTTGTTTGATATATTCACATTACATACCTCATCAAATATAATCACTGAAAACGGTGGTAGAACTGCTTTCTCATTCCGGACTGCACTGAAAGCAGCTTTCCCTACATTCATATCCTGGCATAGGGAAACTACAAGACAAAAACGTTATATTAAGAACTTATTCAACAATTCAAACTTCGCTCAAAAGCATTTCACAAAATTGAAATAACCGACAATTCCGAAGAATTAATCTATATAACTCGTTTAAAATCAATGAAAATTCGAACATTTTTTCTTTTTCTTTTTCGGCTTACTTATTTAAGACCTTATACTTAGAGTTCGAGTTCTTTATACATTATGCAATTTTTTCACCATCTTTGAAATTTTAAATTACTTAAGATCAATGAATATTTTAGATTTTATTGAAATCATTCATTACTATTATGCATACAATTATACATAGCTGTATTTCAAGTACCTGTAACAAACATAAGTAGAAGACAGACGGATCCCTTCCCCATCATCCTTCCTGTGTTGTTCCAATGTCGATGTTGTCAGGTAAGGAATCGTCTTGGCTTTATATAAACAACACAATGTGAGGAAGATAGTTTTTGTCTAGTGATTTATTCGTCCAATCCCTCCATTATATCTTCTTAATGCACCATTATCATATTCCATTGCTATTACATCACAATCGTTATTTATAAGTTTTGCACATCCGGAGAGGATATATTTTTGTTTTGGAACAAGAAGACGATAATCTATAATTGCACGTCTTTGCATGAAACAAAAGTAGATGAACATATTACATTGAAACAGGTTTCATAAATGACTTTTTCGTATGCTCATGAATGAAAAATAAACAAAATGTACACAGAGTCAACGTATATATAAACGTTCTTTTATTCTAATACGAAATTTAGTTTAAACATATTTTATTTCATATAATAGAAATGCGATTGGGCACAAGTTTTCACAACATTACATAAGCCCTTTCCCTACAATAATTACAATATCATGAATAATATGAAAAGAATATCAAAAGTGACTTATTTATAGATACATAAATCTATTTCCAAAGGAAAGACTTGAAGGTATGTATGATGCGTATTCACATACATGTACTAAATAGGGTGCATCGCTGGGCAGGAACAACATTGCTGTCTTGTGTTTGTTACAACAATGGACAGGAACAACAGAGATAGGCCAAGACTGCTGTCTTGTGTTTGTTATAACAAAACAACAAACAGAGATATGCCAAGATTGTTGTCTTGTGTTTGTTACATTACTGGGCAGGAACAACAGAGATAGGCCAATATTGCTGTCTTGAGTTTGTTACATCACTGGGCAGGAACAACAGAGATATGCCAAGATTGTTGTCTTGTGTTTGTTACATCACTGGGCAGGAACAACAGAGATATGCCAATATTGCTGTCTTGTGTTTGTTACATCACTTGGCAGGAACAACAGAGATAGGTCAAGATTGCTGTCTTGTGTTTGTTACATTACTGGGCAGGAACAACAGAGATAGGCCAATATTGCTGTCTTGTTTTTGTTACATCACTGGGCAGGAACAACAGAGATATGTCAAGATTGCTGTCTTGTGTTTGTTACATCACTGGGCAGGAACAACAGAGATAGGCCAAGATTGCTGCCTCGTGTTTGTTACATCACTGGGCAGGAACAACAGAGATAGACCAAGATTGCTGTCTTGTGTTTGTTACATCACTGGGCAGGAACAACAGAGATAGGTCAAGATTGCTGCCTCGTGTTTGTTTCATCACTGGGCAGGAACAACAGAGATAGGTCAAGATTGCTGTCTTGTGTTTGTTACATCACTGGGCAGGAACAACAGAGATAGGTCAAGATTGCTGTCTTGTGTTTGTTATAACAAAACAACAAACAGAGATATGCCAAGATTGTTGTCTTGATTTTGTTACATCACTGGGCAGGCACAACAGAGATAGGTCAAGATTGCTGTCTTGTGTTTGTTACATCACTGGGCAGGAACAACAGAGATAGGTCAAGATTGCTGTCTTGTGTTTGTTACATCACTGGGCAGGAACAACAGAGATAGGTCACGATTGCTGCCTCGCGTTTGTTACATCACTGGGCAGGAACAACAGAGATAGGTCAAGATTGCTGTCTTGTGTTTGTTACATCACTGGGCAGGAACAACAGAGATAGGTCAAGATTGCTGCCTCGTGTTTGTTACATCACTGGGCAGGAACAACAGAGATAGGCCAAGATTGCTAGTCTTGTGTTCATTACATCACTGGGCAGGAAAAACAGAGAAGACCAAGATTGCTGTCTTGTGTTTGTTACATCACTTGGCAGGAACAACAGAGAAAGGCCAAGATTGCTGTCTTGTGTTTATTACATCACTGGGCAGGAAAAACAGAGATAGACCAAGATTGCTGTCTTGTGTTTGTTACATCACTGGGCAGGAACAACAGAGATAGGTCAAGATTGCTGTCTTGTGTTTGTTATACGATTCACCGCGGTGCACCGAGAATCGCGATTCTTAGCTCCGACTCGAATCGCGAGTCGTATTGGTCAGAAACGATTCGAGTCGAATAGTCTAAATAATGGAGAAAAAACGTTCTAATTTCAACTTTAAAGTATTCACTAATCGCAGAATTCCCAATAAAAATGATTTCAGGTGGTGATTTAGAATAAAAAGTGAACCTTTCAATTGCATTTACCTAGCAATTCGTAAGAAAATACTGGGTCAGAGGAAATTCGTACCAGCGACTTTTACCGCATTTCAACGAGTCCCCAAATTGAAAATTGCCTCTTTTAAAGTATTTTACCTATGCACTTCTTTGTGCAAACTGGCTAGATATCATACATCTTTTGTATACAGTATCGAATTTATATCCCCTGAAGGCCTTTCTGTAGGGGGAGGGGGGTGTTGGCTTGAATAATATTTCCACATGATACATTAACATATATCATACAGTGCTTTCACATAAACTGGATATTTTATCCCTTTTTTATTAAATTGAGATGAGATTTTCAATTAAATTTTTCAAATAAAAGGAAAAAATTAAATATCCATGGAAAATCATATTGCAAAAAACTCGAACCGAAAAAACCCGAATCGAGACATAAAAATCGAAATCGAACCGAATTGAAAAGTTCCCGACTCGTTGCAGCTCTAGTTATATCAAAACAACAAACAGAGATAGGCCAAGATTGCTGTCTTGTGTTTATTACATCACTGGGCAGGAACAAAGGAGATAAGCCAAGATTGCTGTCTTGTGTTTGTTATAACAAAACAACAACTTTGGCTTGCCTTGGTCCCATATGGACAGGACTGTTAATTTGTATGTATTTTAAAAATCCTTTCGTAGAGTTTGCCACAGAAAAAATGTTCAGGAAAAGATTTGTTCAGGGAAAAAATTGAAGTCTGACCAATGAACGGAATATATTAATCAAATCGCGAGAGGCGTGGTTCATTTCCTCTTGAAATCCTGAGTCCAACCGAGGAACCCGATGTGAGTAAGACTATCCCGATTTTTTTTCCTTCTGGAAGGCGACAAAACTAATGTAGCTTCTTCTGGAATTTAATGTTGTGAATGCCGTCAATTTCTGAAAAACAAAATCCTGAATGACTTCATATTACGAACCACTAGGATATGGATCCTATGTGGATTCTATATCCGAAATCTTTTACAAGCGCGGATCTAGAGGGGGGGTCGGGGGGGTCCGGACCCCCCCCCCCCCCTGGAATTTTCAAAACATACTTTTTTTATTATTAATATTTCAAAAGATTAAGTCCCAATTCCCCTTTTGTTGTCATAATTTTTGAAAATATATCATGAATTTATATCAGAAATCTTTCATTTTGATAATATTCTGCCGTTAGCATTTAAAATTTTTTCTCCGGCTCGCTGCCGCTCGCCAGAGTTTGTTACAAATATACATGTACATACATGTACGTTGTTTTTAAATGATGCTGCGCTTTCCTATAAACAAGGGCACTTAGAAGACGAAAAGAAACTAAAAAGTCACGAATAGTGGATTTTATTTCAATTCTCGGAAAAAAATTCGCTGGCTCGCTATCGCTCGCCATATGTTGTAATCACATAATAGAACTGATAATCAAGTGCTATGATGTGAAAATTCAAGATTTAAAGCTTTCTGCTCGCCGTTACTTTCCAGTCACCTGTTTTTTAAATAATAATAAGATACAGAACTAACATCATCAATCAATAACTATTTTCTTGCGTTTGCGTTCTTTTTTTTTTTATTTTTTTTTTTTTTTTTGCTCTTCAAAAAATTCGGACCTTAGGACCCCCCCTGAAAAAAATTCCTGGATCCGCCCATGTTTTAAATAGGATCATGGTCATTATCTTATTTATTTTTCTATATTTGTCGTACAGCAAAGTTCAAGGAAATCGTAAAAAGCTCAAAACACTTTTTTAAAAGATACGATAATGTCCTCTAAAAATCTACAAATTGGCCGTATCAATGGTGTCGTGTGTACTTTTGATTATTGGAAGTGTGGATAAGGAAGACCTCGATAACCTATTGGTCAGTCATTTAACGGATCCAGTGGCCTTAGTAGGACAGTTAGTACACATTCTACTGGTATCACTGAGGGCGAGTGTGAAGTACCCATTATCATAATCAAAAGAGATTACCCACTCACGACGCCTCGGTGTCGCCAAATTTTATCGCCACCAATCGCACCTGTTCCAGACTGCCGAAGACCCACAGTTATGCGCAAAACGGGTTTAATGTGCTTTCACCTCAGATTTTAGACTAATATCTCAAGAAATGAATCTTCCTTGCTCGCCATTGTTTACTGTTGCATGATGGTCTCGTATGACGTTGACTTTATTTGATGATGATGGTGGTGCTGGTGTTTTGTGGAAGATGGAGAGCAGCAGTGTTGTTTCTACTTCATTGCTTGCCGTCTGTGATCTCCCAAGGTGAGACGCTACCTATCTTGAAAAAAAAGACATTTGAATTTTTTTTTGTATGAAAACTTTAGTTGTCAGTTTACATGGAATAAAAAAAAATGTTTTCTGCCAGAAAAGATTTGCAATTAGAATCGAAGTTGTCCTTTTTTAACTTTTCAGTCCGCTGCCGACAAAGCCATTTGGGACTCTAAGATTCCTCTCGGTGTGTCTATCAGTCCTGTCATTTCTAAAATTCTTTTTGGTAAATCGAATTTTATGAATGAGGATGTATGCATGAGTAAATCGTTTGGCAAAATGCATTGAATCACAGGAAAATTCTGAGATAGAATAGTCGTAACATGTCGGTGCCAATCCATAATTGACCTGTAGAAATCCGTTGCAAACTTCGGACGTTATTCGTAGCAATTCATAACTATCCATACTTTATCCCTACCAGACTAGTAGGTTCACTGTCACAGTAACATTTTGCATCCCGAAGCCTCTGCACGATCCTTGAAATTGTAAAATAGAAGTATCTTAAGAAGGTATTGGCAAAACGCCCTGTATTATGTTTTATATATGTTAAATATCTGCATGTCCTCCTAATATACATGTGCAATACTCATATAATTATATCTTCCCTACCACAACCTTGTCTTGAAGCTATGCCATTGGGCCAAGTTGGAGATCTATTTCTAATCTAACTTTCTTTTATACTTGTAGCACAACTGAACGTGAACAACTTTTTCAACGATCTGGCTGGGAACTCCATGAATTCTATCAACCCGCTAGGGAAGCTGCCTAACGCCATGACCATGTCTAAACAGTGTAAATTCGGAGCGGACATGTCCGGTCCAATACAGTATATGCAGATGGATGCTATGTCGAGCAATCTTCTCAGCTCATATATAGGTACGTTCAGATAAGTCATCTTGTGCTAGCATGGACTTTGCTTATTTTTGTCATTTTTACTACTAAGCTCAAAATGAGAGTGGTAAACATTCTAGGACCAAAGTAGGACTTGTAGCACTTGAATTCGAGAATTAGAGCATAGATTAATGCATGGTTTATTTCTATTCAGGAGGAAACAGACAGTGTCCTTGTATGATGACTGTTGATACCTCTGGATGTCCCGTATGTAACTGTAAGGATAAAAGTGAGTAGAAATATATATAACTAGATGGCTACTGTTGCAAGCAACAGACGGATTCCTCCTTTATTAGACCTTCCTCGGAACTGAAGTGTTAAAATCCGAATAAAGAAGATGGAAAAAAAGAATAGTTGCTTTAGTACCTTATTCCCTTCAGCGAATGAGTCAAAAGAGCTTATGTCTAATTTGGGACTCTTATCTATTTATCAACAAAATAGAAGAACACAAAATAATAAATACCTTTCATGTTTATGAAAGCTTTAAACTCCATGCTCTATCAATATCAAAATCCTTTACAATTACTTTCTCAAAACAGAATTGCACAATGATTTTCCAATGAAATAATTTCTAATAATAGAAAATGACAACAACATGGAAGTACAGATATGTATAATGCTACTAAGAAAAAATATAGAAACAGAACAAGAATAAAAGAGTTATCTTTCTTATACTATGTTAAGTTCAAATAAGAACGACCACTTGTGTAAAGAATAAATAGTATAGGACAAAAAGTGTGAATTCAACAAGAGTTAATGCTTGTTATGACATTGAGAATAATTATTTGACCTTGAACAAATTTCTTGGATGAAAGATAAGTATTGTGATCATTCTCATCACGATTTATCTTAATCTGAGCAAAGCTTAATATCTAATCAACCAAAGTCTGTTGTGACCTTGAAATCGAACAAATGACCTTGAGTCAAGGTCAGGGTGAAAGGGTTTGATGCAAGGAATATTTTTGTGTACAGTTTGAACTCACAAGGTCAAACAGTCTTTGTTATATAGACTAAAGTTTGCTTTGACCTTGAGAATGTGAATTTGACATTGGGTCAAGGTCAAGGTGAAAAAGCTTGACTGAACTTTCATATGTGTGAAGTTTGAACACTGAAGGTCAAATAGTCTTTGTTCTATAGGCAAAAATTTATTGTGACCTTGAAAATCAAAATTTGACCTTGGGTCAAGGTCAAGGTGAAAGAGTTTGGCTAAACGATAATATGTATGAAGTTTGAACTCTGAAGGTCAAAAAGTCTTTGTTCTATAGGCAAAAGTATGTTGTGACCTTGAGAATCAAAATTTGACCTTTGTTGAAGGTCAAGGTGAAAGAGCTTGGCTTAACGATAGTATGTATGAAGTTTGACTTCGGAATGTCAAATAGTCTTTGTTCTATAGGCAAAAATTTGTTGTGACCTTGAGAATCAAAATTTGACCTTGAAAGTAGGTCAACATTAAATGACTACCTATAAGTAACCTACCATCCAAGTTTCAACTCAAAATCTCAAAAACTGTAGAAATTGGCACTGTGCCAATTTAAAGTCCCATTTTCAACTCGGAATAGCGCGAAAACCGTAAATATTTTATCGAGCATGTAAGCGTATAAAAGTTTGCAAATTTCCCAAAGAACAATATAAAACAAATTTCGTTCAAATCGTACGGTTACTTTAGGAGTTATAAGAGTTTAAAGATTTGACCTTTGATGACCTCTAGCGGGGGCATATGTGAACTTTTCGACAAGAAAAAAAATTTAAATGAAGATCTTTATTTGCTCTTTCACATGATATTTTCCATTTTATCATATGATGCGGTACTTTGTTGTAAAGTCTCTGGATTGGCTTGGGGGTAAGAATAATAATAATAATAATAATAATAATAATAATAAGAACTAGATGGCTACTGTTGCAAGCAACAGACGGATTCCTCCTTTATTAGACCTTCCTCGGAACTGAAGTGTTAAAATCCGAATAAAGAAGATGAAAAAAAGAATAGTTGCTTTAGTACATTATTCACTTTAGTCAGAAGAGATTATGTCTAACTTGGGACTCTTATCTATATATCGACAAAAAAAGATGAAAAAGACGATAAATACCTTTCAAGTTTAGGAAGGCTTTAAACTCCTTGATCTATTCTATCCATTTTGAATCCTCTTAAATTACTATCCCAAAAAGAATTGCACAATGAATTAGCAATGAGAAAATTTCTATAAATAGAGAATGACAGCAGCATGAATGTACAGACAAGTAATGCTACTAAGATAAAAAAAGGAAACAGAGAACAAGAATAAAAGAGTTATCTATCTTACTATGTAAAGTTCAAATAAGAAGTACTAGTTATGTGAAGAATAAATATTTAACAACAAAATCCTATCAATCCTACAAGAGTAAATGTTTGTTATGACCTTGAAAAAGTTTATTTGACCTTGAACCAAGGTCATGGATGAAATATAAGCATTTTAGTTTATTCTCATCAAGATTTCTTTTCATCTATTCAAAGCTCAATATTTTATCAACAAAAGTCTGTTGTGACCTTGAAATCGAACAAATGACCTTGGGTCAAGGTCAAGGTGAAAGGACTTGATGCAAGGAATATTTGCGTCGAGTTTGGACTCTCAAGGTCAAATGGTCTTTGTTCTATAGGAAAAATTTTGTTGTGACCTTGAGAATGAGAATTTGACCTTGGGTCAAGGTCAAGGTGAAAGGGCTTGGATCAATGATTGTATTTATGAAGTTTGAACTGTCAAGGTCAAATAGTCTTTGTTCTATAGGCAAAAGTTTGTTGTGACCTTGAGAATCAAAATTTGACCTTGAAACTAGGTCATCATCAATGACTACCTATAAGTAACCTACCATCCAAGTTTCAACTCAAAATCTCAAAAAATGTAGAAATTGGCACTGTGCCAATTTAAAGTTCCATTTTCAACTCAGAATAGCGCAAAAACCGTAAATATTTTATCGAGCATGTAAGCGTATAAAAGTTTGCAAATTTCCCAAAAAACAATATAAAACAAATTTCATTCAAATTGCACGGTTAGTTAAGGAGTTATAAGGTTTTAAAGATTTTACCTTTGATGACCTCTAGCGGGGGCATATGTGAACTTTTCGAAAAGAAAAAAAATTTAAATGAAGATCTTTATTTGCTCTTTCACATGATACTTTCCATTTTATCATATGATGCGGTACTTTGTTGTAACGTCTCTGGATTGACTTGGGGGTAAGAATAATAATAATAATGATAATAATAACTAGATGGCTACTGTTGCAAGCAACAGACGGATTCCTCCTTTCTTAGACCTTTCTCGGAACTGAAGTGTTAAAATCCGAATAAAGACGATGGAAAAAAGAAAAGTTGCTTAAGTACCTCATTCACTTTAGAAAATGGGTCAAAAGAGCTTATGTCTAATTTGGGACTCTTATTTATTTATCAACAAAATAGAAGAAAACAAAGTAAGTACCTTTCATCTTTACGAAAGCTTTAAACTCCATGCTCTATGGATATCAAATCCTTTACAATTACTTTCTCAAAACAGAATTGCACAATGATTTTGCAATGAGATAATTTCTATTAATAGAAAATGACAACAACATGAAAGTACAGGTATGTAATGCTACTAAGAAAAAAAAAAGAAACAGAGAGCAAGAATAGAAGAGTTATCTTTCTTATTCTATGTTAAGTTCAAATAAGGAGGACTACTTGTGTGAAGAATAAATAGTATAGGACAAAAAGTGTAAATTCTACAAGAGTAAATGATTGTTAAGACATTGAGAATGATTATTTGGCCTTTAAGCAATATCATGGATGAAAGCTAAGTATCGTGATTATTCTTATCACGATTGATCTTAATCTGAGCAAAGCTCAATATCTAATCAACCAAAGTCAATTGTGACCTTGAAATCAAACAAATGACCTTGGGTCAAGGTCATGATGAAAGAGTTTGATGCAAGGAATATTTGTGTAAAGTTTAAACTGTCAAGGTGAAACAGTCTTTGTTTTATAGACTAAAGTTTTTTGTGACCTTGACAATCAGAATTTGACCTTGGGTCAAGGTCAAGGTGAAAGAGCTGGGCCCAAGCATGATATGTATAAAGTATGAACTCTGAAGGTCAAATAGTCTTTGTTTTGTAGGGGAAAGTTGCTGTGACCTTGAGAATGAGAATTTGACCTTGGGTCAAGGTCAAAGTGAAAGAGCATGACTGAACAATTATTTGTATGAAGTTTAAACTCTGAAGGTCGTATAGTCTTTGTTCTATAGGGAAAATTTTGTTGTGACCTTGAGAATCAGAATTTGACCTTGGGTCAAGGTCAAGGTGAAAGAGCTTGGTTAAATAATATTATGTATGAAGTTTGAACTTTGAATGTCTAATAGTCTTTGTTCTATAGCCAAAGGTTTGTTGTGACCTTGAGAATCAAAATTTGACCTTGGGTGAAGGTCGAGGTGAAAGAGCTTGGTTTAATGATATTATGTATGAAGTTTGAACTCTGCAGGTCTAATAGTCTTTGTTCTATAGGCAAAAGTTTGTTGTGACCTTGAGAATCAAAATTTGACCTTGGGTCAAGGTCAGTGTGAAAGAACTTGGTTTAACGATATTATGTATGAAGTTAGAACTCTGAAGGTCAAATAGTCTTTGTTCTACAGGCAAAAGTTTGTTGTGACCTTGAGAATGAAAATTTGACCTTGAAAGTAGGTCAACATTAAATGACTACCTATAAGTATCCTAGTATCCAAGTTTCAACTCAAAATCTCAAAAACTGTAGAAATTGGCACTGTGCCAATTTAAAGTTCCATTTTCAACTCGGAATAGCGCGAAAACCGTAAATATTTTATCGAGCATGTAAGCGTATAAAAGTTTACAAATTTCCCAAAGAACATTTTAAAACAAATTTTGTTCAAATCGCACGGTTAGTTTAGGAGTTATAAGTGTTTAAAGATTTGACCTTTGGTGACCTCTAGCGGGGGCATACGTGAACTTTTCGACGACAAAATTTTTTTACCTCTAGATCTTTTTATGCTCTTTCACATGATACTTTTTGTTTTATTATAAGAAGTGGCACTTTTTTGTACAGTGACTGGAACGATCTGGGGGTAAGAATAATAATAATAAGAATAATAATAAGAATAAAGAAAAGACAATACAATAACAGAAAGGATTCCGACGGAAAAGTCGGAATCCTTAATAAGAAGAAAGAAAAGACAATACAATAACAGAAAGGATTCCGACGGAAGTCGGAATCCTTAATAATAATAATAATAATAATAAGAACTAGATGGCTACTGTTGCAAGCAACAGACGGATTCCTCCTTTATTAAACCTTCCTCGGAACTGAGGTGTTAAAATCCGAATAAAGAAGATGAAAAAAGAAAAGTTGCTTTAGTACTTTATTCACTTCAGCAAATGAGTCAAAAGAGCTTATGTCTAACTTGGGACTCTTATCTATTTATTGACAAAAAAAAGAAAAAGATGATAAATACCTTTCATGTTTTCGAAAGATTTAAACTCCATGCTCTATGGATATCAAATCCTTTACGATTACTTTCTCAAAACAGAATTGCACAATGATTTCGAATGAGATAATTTCTATAAATAGAAAATGACAACAACATGAAAGTACAGATATGTAATGCTACTTAGAAAAAAAAAAAAAGAAACAGAGAACAAGAATAAAAGAGTTATCTTTCTTATACTATGTTAAGTTCAAATAAGAAGGACTACTTGTGTGAAGAATAAATAGTATAGGACAAAAATTGTAAATTCTAGAAGAGTAAATAATTGTTAAGACCTTGACTAAAGTTTGTTGTAACCTTGAGAATCAGAATTTGACCTTGGGTCAAGGTCAAGGTGAAAGAGCTTGGTTTAATGATATTATGTATGACGTTTGAACTCTGCAGGTCTTATAGTCTTTGTTCTATAGGCAAAAGTTTGTTCTGACCTTGAGAATCAAAATTTGACCTTGGGTCAAGGTCAAGGTGAAAGAGCTTGGTTTAATTATATTATGTATGACGTTTGAACTCTGCAGGTTTATAGTCTTTGTTCTATAGGCAAAAGTTTCTTCTGACCTTGAGAATCAAAATTTGACCTTGGGTCAAGGTCAAGGTGAAAGAGCTTGGTTAAACGATATTATGTATGAAGTTTGAACTCTGAAGGTCAAATAGTCTTTGTTCTACAGGCAAAAGTTTGTTGTGACCTTGAGATTGAAAATTTGACCTTGAAAGTAGGTCAACATTAAATGACTACCTATAAGTAACTTAGTATCCAAGTTTCAACTCAAAATCTCAAAAACTGTAGAAATTGGCACTTTGCCAATTTAAAGTTCCATTTTCAACTCGGAATAACTCGAAAACCGTAAATATTTTATCGAGCATGTGAGCGTATAAAAGTTTACAAATTTCCTAAAGAAAAGTTCAAAACAAATTTCGTTCAAATCGCACGGTTAGTTTAGGAGTTATAAGTGTTTAAAGATTTGACCTTTGGTGACCTCTAGCGGGGGCATACGTGCACTTTTCGACGACAAAATTTTTTTACCTCTAGATCTTTATATGCTCTTTCACATGATACTATTTGTTTTATCATAAGAAGTGGCACTTTTTTGTACAGTGACTGGAACGATCTGGGGGTAAGAATAATAATAATAAGAATAATAATAAGAATAAAGAAAAGACAATACAATAACAGAAAGGATTCCGACGGAAAAGTCGGAATCCTTAATAATAAGAATAAAGAAAAGACAATACAATAACAGAAAGGATTCCGACGGAAATCGGAATCCTTAATAAATGGAAGGATGGAGGTTCCTGTGGACAAAGCAGACGGATTCCTCTCATTTTCATCTTGTTAAGAACAGAAATGAAAATTGAAAAAATGCGAAAATGACTGGCCGCAGCTGGACTCGAACCAGGTACCTTCACCAAGGTATCTTGTACATGTAATGTCAGGTCACATGGTTGAATTGACCAATGAAATTTGTAACACATCCTGGGTCATGCATATTAATTATGTGAGGGATTTTCCAGTGAATCATGACAATATAGCAAGTGTTTTCAAACTGGTACATGTATTCGATATTTCTTGATTCTGTTAGAAAACATTTTGAACTAATACATACTCGTATAAATTTTGAAATGAAAACAATGTTGAAGCACTGTACTTTATGTTTGCTTACGAATGAAAAAAATTGAGGGGAAAAAATGGCCGAGGCCGGTATCGAACCCCGGACCCTCCGATTCCAAGTCTGACGCTCTACCGCTGAGCTATTGCAGAACTGACAAAAATTTGCATCAAAAGTCTTTAGAAGGATGAAATCTTGCGACTATGATATGACTCAACATGTCGAGCATGTTCCGAATGATAAATCTTTATCGATCGATTCTATTTACAGGTTTGTATTCAGGAGTAAACAACACAGAATTTCATAAAATGTATTTTTTTTATTTGACTTTCATTGACCATGTATGTAGAGAATAAAATCATGAATCAATAAAATGTGTTTGCTTATTTTGCAAGGGCGGATCTAGACAGGGTAGGTGAAAACAGGTATGTACACGTATGTAACATGTAAGTCGGAGGGGGGGGGGGGGGGCAAAAACTTATCAACCTCCCCCTTTCGAAGGACAAGCCTATGTCATTGGATAAACAAACCGTCAAAGATCTTGTACAGTTATTTCAAAGATTGACGAATTCAAAAAGAAACAGACAAACAAACGAGAGAAAAAAATGCCCAAGGGGGCCACATTGCTCCGTCAAAGGTCTTGTACAGTTGTTTCAAATATTAAGGAATTTAATAAGAAAAGACAAATAAACAAACAAAACAAATAAAAAAAAAAAAGAGGCCGAAGGGAGCCATATTGCTCAGTCAAAAGTCTTGTACAGTTGTTTCAAAGATTGTCGAATCAAAAAAGAAAAAAAACAAACAAACAAACAAACAAGCAAAACAAATGAAAATAAAAAAAAACAAACAAACAAACAAGAGGCCCAAGGGGGCCACTTTGCTCCGTCAAAGGTCTTGTACAGTTGTTTCAAAAATTGACGAATTAAAAAAACAAGACAAACAAACAAACAAACAAAAAAAAAAAAAAAAAAAGAAGCCCAAGGGGGCCACATTGCTCCGTCAAAGGTCTTGTACAGTTGTTTCAAAGATTGACGAATGAAAAAAAAAGAGGCCTAAGGTGGCCATATATACACGTTGAAGTCAATGACAGTGAAATAAATATGCGCAATATGAAATGTGTTTTTCTTCTGAATAAAAAGCTATGAATAGGACTGACTTGTTGCATGAACGATCGATAATTCTTGTAATGCTGAATCAGCCATTTGTATTTCTCTGTCTGTATATCAAAAATAAAAACCACTAACATTCAGGAACTCCAATGGCTATGTGGATAGGGCGTTGGACTGCTGGCCCAAGGGTACCGGGTTCGATCCCCAGTCTAAACGCTTTTTTTCGCCGATCGTCTGAGTTTCTGTCTAGTACTCTCTCTATCTGTTCGTATGTCTGTTCGTTCTTCTATCGTTGTCAGTCTATCTAACACTGTCAGTCTGTCTGTCTGGTCCATGCTGCAAATTTACCAGTTAATTTAAATGATGCTATTCAATTTTAAGACATTTTTAAAACATTTAATTAGAAAATGACAACAGCATAAAAGTACAGACAAGTCATGGTACAAAGAGAAATAGAAATAAAAGATTTATCTTTCTTAGATCATGTAAAGTTCATATAAGAAGGACCTCGTTTGTGAAGTATAAGTAGTGTAGGACAAACACTGTGTATTTAACAAGTAAATGTTGTTATGACATTGAGAATGAAATTTTCACCTTGAACCAAGGTCAAGGAAAAAAGATGAGTATAGAATATCATTTTCTTCAAAATATATATGAAATTGAATAAAGCTCAATATTTTATCAACAAAAGACTGTTATGACCTTGAAATCGAACGAATGACCTTTGGTCAAGGTCAATGTGACAGGACTTACTGCAAGGAATATTTGTACCCAGTTTGCACTCTCAAGGTCAAACAGTCTTTGTTTTATAGGCAAAAATGTTGTTGTGACCTTGAAAATGAGAATTTGACCTTGGATCAAGGTCAAGGTGAAAGAGCTTGGCTTAACAATTATATGTATGAAGTTTGAACTCTGAAGGTCAAATAGTCTTTGTTCTATAAGCAAAAGTTTCATGTGACCTTGAGAATAAAAATTTGACCTTGAAAAGAAGGTCAACATTAAATGACTACCTATAAGTGACCTAACATCCAAGTTTCAATTCAAAGTCTCAAAAATTGTAGAAATTGGCACCTTGCCAATTTAAGGTTCCATTTTCAACTTGAAATAGCTTGAAAACTGTAAATATTTTATGGAGCATGTAAGCGTATAAAAGTTTGCAAATTTCTCAAAGAACAATATAAAACAAATTTTGTTCAAATCATACGGTTAGTAAAGGAGTTATAAGAGTTTAAAGATTTGACCGCTGATAACCTCTAGCGGGGGCATATGTGAACTTTTCGACAAGAAAAAAATATTAAATTAAGATCTTTATTTGCTCTTTCACATGATACTTTCCATTTTATCATATGATGCGGTACTTTGTTGTAACGTCACTGGATTGGCTTGGGGGTAAGAATAATAATAATAATAATAATAATAATAATAATAATAATAATAAGAATAATAAGAATAAAGAAAAGACAATACAATAACAGAAAGGATTCCGACGGAAATCGGAATCCTTAATAATAGATGGCTACTGTTGCAAGCAACAGACGGATTCCTCCTTTATTAGACCTTCCTCGGAACTGAAGTGTTGAAATCCGAATGAAGATGATGAAAAAAGAATAGTTGCTTTAGTACCTTATTCACTTCAGCAAATGAGTCAAAAGAGCTTAAGTCTAACTTGGGACTCTTATCTATTTATCGACAAAAAGAAGAAAAAGACCATAAATACCTTTCAAGTTTAGGAAGGCTTTAAACTCCTAGATCTATTATATCCATTTTGAATCCTTTTAAATTACTATCCCAAAAAGAATTGCACAATGAATTAGCAATGAGAAAATTTCTATGAATAGAGAATGACAACAGCATGAAAGTACGACAAGTAATGCTACTAAGATATAAAAGGAAACAGAGAACAATAATAAAAGAGTTATCTATCTTACTATGTAAAGTTCAAATAAGAAGTACTACTTCTGTGAAGAATAAATATCTAAGAACAAAATCCTATCAATCCTACAAGAGTAAATGTTTGTTATGACCTTGAAAAAGTTTATTTGACCTTGAACCAAGGTCATGGATGATAGATAGGCATTTTATTTAATTCTCATCAAGATTTCTTTTTATCTATTCAAAGCTCAATATTTTATCAACAAAAGTCTGTTGTGACCTTGAAATCGAACAAATGACCTTGGGTCAAGGTCAAGGTGAAAGGACTTGATGCAAGGAATATTTGCGTCAAGTTTTAACTCTCAATGTCAAATGGTCTTTGTTCTATAGAAAAAATTTTGTTGTGACCTTGAGAATGAGAATTTGACCTTGGGTCAAGGTCAAGGTGAAAGGGCTTGGATCAATGATTGTATTTGTGAAGTTTGAACTGTCAAGGTCAAATAGTCTTTGTTCTATAGGCAAAAGTTTATTGTGACCTTGAGAACCATAATTTGACCTTGAAACTAGGTCATCGTCAATATCTACCTATAAGTAACCTACCATCCAAGTTTCAACTCAAAATCTCAAAAACTGTAGAAATTGGCACTGTGCCAATTTAAAATTCCATTTTCAACTCAAAATAGCGCGAAAACCGTAAATATTTTATCGAGCATGTAAGCGTATAAAAGTTTGCAAATTTCCCAAAGAACAATATAAAACAAATTTCGTTAAAATCGCACGGTTAGTTTAGGAGTTATAAGGTTTTAAAGATTTGACCTTTGATGACCTCTAGCAGGGGCATATGTGAACTTTTCGACAAGAAAAAAAATTTAAATTTAGATCTTCATATGCTCTTTTACATGGTACTTTCCGTTTTTTCATATGATGCTGTACTTTTATGTAAAGTGACCGGAACGGTTTGTGGGTAAGAATAATAATAATAATAAGAATAATAAGAATAAAGAAAAGACAATACAATAACAGAAAGGATTCCGACGGAAGTCGGAATCCTTAATAATAAGAATAAAGAAAAGACAATACAATAACAGAAAGGATTCCGACGGAAGTCGGAATCCTTAATTAATTCCTTTTCCCTCCAAGAGAGGAAACACTTTGTGGCAAGATTAACTGGAAACAACATCAATGCAAGCATATTCAGGAAACTAAATTCTTGACTATTTTAAATAGCAAATGTAGTAAAACACCAAACACAAAAGTAGAGTTTCACAGCAATATATAAACATGTAGTAAACACAAAAGACAAGATCCACAACAACACAAGCACATTAAGGAAAATAAAGTTAGAACCAAAAAAAAACCCCAGATCCACAGCAGTTCAAGCACATGTATGAAAACACAAAAGACGTTATTCATAGCAATATAAACACTAAAAACACGAAATCCTTTATCTTAGCACTGAGAGGAATACACTGAACAGGATAGACTAGCTTTATACAAACACGAAAAGCACAAGGATGAATTCTACAAAAATACTAAAACACTCAGGAAGCCAAAGTAAATGATAATGTAATAGTCGCAGTTGTGAATATACTAATCAGAAAAGTGAGGTCTACATCAACACAAGAACATGCAGGAAAACAACGAACACAAAAGGCGATGGCGACAGAAATCCAACGTCAACGTACAACGTCAACTTACAACGTCAAACACAAAGTTAAAATAACTCTAATATATTCAAACCAATGTTATTCGCTATAAGATGAATGTTTTGAAGTAGAATGTGCTACATTTTCATCACGTCACAATCCGTCTGTTTTGAACCCAAGATGTTCCAATTGTTGGTGTTGTTTGCGGGCCAATTGTATTACTACGCCGCATTTAAGAAGAACAGCGTATCAATATCATTGTCTAGCAAATACGCTTTTTTCATTAATAATAATTAATTATAAATGGGGCGACTTCAGAAAACAAGAATTTAATGAAACTGACAATTTTTGTGCATATATATTTTTAAAAAATGTCATGCTTTGTGTAATTTTTAAAATTTATGTTTGGTTACGGGTATGCAACACAGAGCAATTAAGCGCATTTATCAAACGCGCATTACAGCTGTGTGTTAAATACCCGTAATAAAACACAAAGCACAGTACATAATTGAGACAAAAGAACATAACATGAAATGCATAAAAAAACGAAGAAAAAAATCAGACGATGACATCTTTATTAAACACTTTGTCATTCAATATCCAAAGATTGCGGATGGTAAGGAAGCCTGGATACTAAATAGATTCAGAATCCCTCACTCATAATAGATAATAGTATGCGAGTAGCCAAAAGATTCAGACCATCAAGGAATTTCATTTGGTTTTTGTAATCGAAACATCGGATGGTACTTTTTTTGGTTTTGTTTGAAAATGTTTGGGTTTTTTTTTTCTTTTCAGAAGCGACAACTAGTACCGTCAAGACGCCAGAACAACGCCATAAACTAAGAAGAAATACAACACGATTTCATCCATCACAAGCCTCAACTCCTAAATCGACGCACGTTAAAATACAAGTTCCTAACTCAACCTCAAACTCGGTAACACATTCACAAACAACTACCGTTTCGACACATTTCACGCAAAGCTCTGAGCTGACATCATCAAGGTTGGTGCGACAGAAACCTTCCGAGAAGCAAAACAATACCTATAGCAAAGCAGTGAGAGCGGAACATATTGATCCACAAGTACAGGAGTCGTACAGTTTTCCTTTGTTTATTTTGTTTTCTTGCACCACAGCTTTGACTTTGGTTTCAAGTTTTGTTTTATTATATTTATGGAGAAAGTCAAAGAAAACATTGAAACACGAGAAAAATGAACTGTATTTCGTGGAAAAATCAATCAGGAACAGTTCCATCGTTTCAAGTCTCTTAGAATCAGACAAATCACCACACAGAGAATCTGTTTATTCTCATGTTGAAAACGATCTTAGAAGTATCACAGGATTCGATTCAAATCATTCGAAAATTTCACCGGAACTACCTCCACGAACGCCTCCTGGTGATAACCTCTGTCTACAGTTGACCCCAACAGCGCCACCTTTAACTCCAGTTGCCGGTCAGACTTCTTTCAAGTTCCCGCCAGATGATATTCGTCATGATTATTTAGAGTTAATATGACAATAACAAAGACAACTGCATATGATACTTGTAATGTCATCCAGTACATTATTATCTGAACATACAACTCACAAATATTGACAGAGATAAAGAATGTGGCGAAAATAGGCGGATATAGATCCGGAATTTGATCTGTGGTTTTATGAATACTGACCATGTTGTTCAATACCATTAAAGATCAAACAGCATCTGTTAAAATTATCATGTTCCCAGGGTTTATGGAGAAAACAAATTGTACTTAGCATATTACGTCTTACGTTTGTTTTTATGATCTTTTTAAAAAAATCATATTATATTTCACTTTGATTTGTTGATAGATTTTTTCAAGTCTATAAAGATAAATTCCAATAAAAATATATTTATTAAATTTCAACACAAAATTAGTTGAACGCGCAAGGAATTCGTAGTTAAATCATCATTTTATTGTACATGATTCGCGAACGAGGCTAGTTAAAATGTGTCAATAATTTTGCCCTCATTTACAAAATAAATTGGCATTATTTGAATCAGCGTCAAAATTATCAAAATGACACAGTTTAACACTGACCATCTGTGAGAGGAGGCGTCCTGTCATACCAAGTTGAAAGTGTATCTTTTATGACATCTTTCCAGCCAACAGAGCATTACTTATACCTTTCGTGATGGAAATCTTTTTCTGCATTTGAATCTATTTATCCTTTATTTCGGTAAGGCGTCGCCTGTCTTATTGTAGATCCGCCTTAAATCTAAGTGATGTACCTATTCCTATAAATGCAAGTCGGGTTCCGGGTTTATCCCAAGTCAGTTCATGGAAACCATGGCATTGTTCTCTTTCATGTTTCTATAGCTGTTTATTAAGTCTCGCACGATTTTCAATTCAATCCTTTGTGTTGTAAAGCCTTAAAGAAAAAAAAAACAACAACAATAATTCATTCATCTCATTCTCCACTAAGGTAAGGGCTCACAACATCGTAAGGGAGCAACCATTTGATTTTTAGGGGGGGGGGGGAGGGGGCAGGAAGACTTTTGCCAGCCGTAAAATTTTTTTCGGCCATTTTCAGAGCCGGAAAATTTTTTTCGCCGGCCCTTCGGGCCGGATTATTTTTTTTTTTTTGTAATTTTTCAATGTTGATTACTCTAAAGTTTAAATAATTCAGCGTGATTTTTCGGCCATATTAAACATCAAACACAGAATGAGTTCATTTCTTGCCAGCAGATCACTTCATTTTAATTTCTTGAATGGCATATGATGCCTATTATTCACTCCACAAAGTTTGTTCCATTTTTTATACCAAGTTTATTATACACAAAGTGTTTACTGGGCAGTGGAAAGGTCGGAAGAGAGGGGGGAGGGGCAATGTCATGATCCGGAATATTTTTTCGCCGGCCCTTCGGGCCGGAAAATTTTTTTCCCTAAAATTTCGATCCGGAAAATTTTTTTTGCAAAGTCTTCCTGCCCCCCCCCCCATAAAAATCAAATGGTTGCTCCCTAAGGAGCGATTACTCTGTGTAGAGAATACATTTATTTCTCATTCATAATAAAAGTCTGTCATTGTTGCCCCGTTCGTCCTATCGATTCGTTGTTTTCTTATAAGAGTTTGTGTCTGCGTGGTTTAAAATGAAAACTATTACAGGAGCATTTTTGTACTATTTGGAGATACTGTTCATAGGAAAGTTGTTGGAATTCATATGGATACTAACTGTGCACCCCTTGTCGCAGCTTTGTTTTACCTACCAAAAATACTTTAAGCGAGAAAACAAATGAGAATGATCTTATAAATCAATTGTATGATAAAAAGAAGAAAGGGTGACATAAAACCACAAGTCCACATCCACAAGCTCTAGAGAAACAAAAAGAAACCCAGTTATCTATTCCGTTTCTGCGGTTTCAAGAAGATGAAGAAGTTAACTCAGATATTCTTAAATTTCTTAAGAAATATTCTTAAATATGTACTTTCTGAATTAAAGATAATGGTGGCAGGTGGAGAAATAGAAAATGATAAGATAGCTTTGTTTGGGAAGGTCTTTTGGGAATTCACGTGGCGTTTTCACTGCAAGATTAATTAATACCTTTTCGGAGGAAGATGAAATCTGTTTTAATCACGATAGCTTTGGCTTGCCACATTAGTCTTGTTAACAGGTAAGAAACAATTTTGATCGAATATTAAGATCAACTAGATAACGTGCCGATACTAACTTAATAAAAGACTAAAAGAATGAGATCTTGCGCTTTAAAAAGGATACTTCTAGGCTTCATTCTTCCCATTCTCCTACCGGTTTTATACGGTCGGGTGTTCAAAAGGAGTCGACCCGGAAAATTTATACATATTTTGGCCAAAGAGTATCGATGATTTTACAATTGTGTGCCATCGGGAGTCAGCATTCTAGATTTTTTTTTATTTTTTTTTTTTTTTCGTTCTTTATGAGCAGTTTTATTTTATGTCGGCTACAGAAGTATATAACGTGTCCTTAACTTGTTTTTATTACGCAAAATAAAGGGCTGAATTCCAAAAAAGAGTTAAAGAAAAGTATACCGGTAGTCACCATTTTGATTTTCATCACCATTATTTTTTCAGATGCACTTCACAAGAGACAATGTATGAAGAACCCGTCTATTTGTCCCCAATCCTGCATCATTACAATCGGAGGATGTACTACGTGCTCCATTACCTGTCGTCAAATTATCGGCAAGACCTTCATTAATCAACAGCCCGTGAACGGGGTACAAGGTGGGGCACAGATAATGTCAGGACCGGGGGGATTCCAAGTTGGGAGGGTCTCTTTCCTTTAATCCTTCCAGCCTCACGTTAGGTAATCTCGCCAACCAAGGAGGATCAGGGGTACAGGGATTCAACCCAAGTAACATCGGTCCACAGAACCCTACTTTCAACACCGGAAGTAATCCCGGAAGTCCAAGTGGATATTCTAATGTTGGGAACATGGGTCCTTTGTCAGGTGGCAGCTTCAATCCGGCTGTACCCGCGGGTGCTTTTAGCGGACAAGGCATCAATCTGTTCCCGGCAAATTTCGGCGGAAGTAACTTTCAACCAGGACAACAAATGGGTGGACAGTTGGTCACCCAACAACCTGTTATCACCTCAACCACTGGTACGCTTGTGCTTTTTTTTCAATTTTGTAATTTGATCTGTAGGACACATATGCTTTCATAACAGCGGAGACCAAATTATTCAATAAGATCGTGCTTTGATTTATAAAATGACTATAAAAGTGATAATCAGCCGTTTTGCAGATATAGTAATTTTGTCAAAAGTCGATTTTCTTAAATTTTAGCATCAACACCAATCGCAATACAAACAACTACAAAAGCATCACTGCCACCCACAACAGCAATTGTTGCATCAACCTCCGCAGCCCCGCCCACATCAAATCAACAACACACAACGTGCGCCCCTCTCCGCTGTGTGGCGCCATGTGATAAGGGTATAACCATCAATGCACAGGGATGCCCGATCTGTAGATGTAAATAGGATATGGTGTAAATTGTACCTGTTTGTTTGTCTGTCTAGTTGTCTGTCTAAATCTTTACTACATTAAAATAACAACATCTGATTAAATGATTTGCTGGTGTTTTCATAAAGTGGACATGTGAGTTATTTGAGAAAGTTCACCTATCTCTAGATTTGTCATACAAGAATGTGCAAATTTGTTTTAACATGAAAAAAAAAAATTCATAATAAGACTTACATGTCACATTGTACAAATACATGTACGAGTATATAAAACCAACATAAGGCCAAAATTATTACATTGTATATAATTTGGTTTACGTCTTATCAATAACGTTCTAGTCAAACCGACGAAATACAAATATCTATTTAAAACAACAGAAGACTAGATAATTCAGTCACAGATAGACTTTATAACTTAATATGAGACGTTGTGTGTTAAGATGAGAATAATCTGAAAACAGTGATTCTGAAACTTGTTTTCATATACTCTAATCTACAATATTATAGAATAAGTATCTTAATTTGTGGTGTTTTGTTATAGGTATGCAAGACACAGTTTATCGTTCATGTAATGCGCGTTTGCCCGTTTCATGCGATTTTGCAATTTTGGTTTTTGAAAGCGCGTTTTCCAGGTGACGTTAGAATTTAGGTCACCGTGGGTTCAGTTTGCAGGCTAGAACACATTATTACATTGGTTGTGCAAATGTAAGTGTGTATAAGCTTTCCCATTGGTTAAAATGCGGACAAATACATGTACAATGCGATAAATCATCGTATTGAACAGCTTTTGGTCATATTGAATCGTTTCCGGTTTGATTACAACAACAACTTGAAATTGAAATAGGCAACAAACATTGTACATGTAATATGGCTGAGCGTGGTATTTGCCAGTATTTTTTAAAATGAAAAACAATCTGAAAAAGTAGTTACTAAAGCAAGCTGTGCTAGAAAACCAAAACTTAAGATACCAGTCAGTTTCTTTTCAAATATTAATATAATAGTATATGATAACCCTAGGTTTACACTATGTTCCCGGCGACCACGACAGCCAAGGCGGCACAACACGTAGTACGCCGTAGGATTTTTCTCAGTTTTTATCTTGGTATTCAAGTTCTGTTCGATCTCGTTACGTTTTTTCACGGCCTATCAAGGTATCCGTGACGAACCGCGGCTTCTGAATCCCGGAGACCTGACGGCGCACTACGATTCAACCTATGGCTTATTATGGAAGTCCGTACGTTTCCTCACGACCTGCTACGTTCTGATGGGACCTGTCATGCTCTGTTACGATCCAATCAATTTGGCCAAGTTCTGTCAAGTCCCACTACGATTAACCGCGACCGCCGGGAAAGGGAGGTACAAAAAAAAAGTTCGGCTCGTTATACTTTTTGTGTGACCGTGCGCAACGTGCCAGGCCGCAGTCAAACTTGAAATATTTACACTGCAAGTTTATTTCCTATGCCGTGAAACGCCTATTCAATTGTTACGTTCATTTCACGATGAACACAGGTTGGTCCCAATCACAAAACGTGCGCGCAAGAATTTCAAACAGTGGTCGGGGACATACTGATGCTGAATTTGCGAGCGGGAGGAGGTTCCCAACATGTGTAGAAAAATCTACGGGAAATGAGACAATATGAAAGAGAAGAAATAGTCGGGAACAACCCTCAAATATGTATAACAACTCTATGAACGTGTATATTAAATTTTGTCATATCTAAGTCATTTTGAAATGGATTTATATTGATATTGGGGGGGGGTCGTATTTTTTCCCTAAAAAACAGGGAGGGGGCCTTATTTCATGTACTTGTACATATTAGACATCTTCTCGAGAACGACCGAAGGGATTTGAATGAAACGTAATAGGAATAAACTATTGATGTTGTTGTTTTTCGTCCGGATCCTTTAACAGATGGAATTATGCTCAAATTTTGTTTTATTTATTTATTTAATTTTTTTTTTTTTTTTTTTTTTTTTTTTTTTTTTTTTTTCTTTTTTTTTTTTCATTTTTATGAATCTCTTTTTTAAATCATAAATAGTTATGTATACTATGCTCATGAGCCCACGGATTGTGGCCTGGGTTCAAATTCCGGCAGCAGCCTGGTAAAGTACAACTAGTTACTATCATTATGCATTGTCGATATGTAAAAAAATAGTGTACATGGGAATCAGGTGAGCGTTGTGCTCCATGGGGCTCTTAATTGGAGTTTTTGGTCGACGTATCAAGAACGAGAACTCGTGCCTAACCTTTGATTGTGTGAAGGTCCATGCTCAGGCGCGTACTCAAATCAGTCTAGGCAGGGGGTCTAGGGGCCACCTTAAGGCCCCTAGTGGATCGAGGCCGAAGCCCTGAAACTCGTGAAATATGGCAATTTGAAACAACCAATTTCCCTGTAAAAAGGCTGATATTCAAGTATAAAGCAAACGTCGAAGTTTGATTCAATATGTATCTACTGGTACTTGTACATTTTTTAAATATTCATAACAAGGTGACGTTATTCTTCTATTTCCGTATCTATGCATATCTATTACGTAACATCTGCTTCATTCTCCTGAAAATAAGACATGAAATATGTATACATTTTCATGAGAATGAAGCCGATTTTACATATTAGAAAACGGGAACGGTTTTCTTAGATCCGTTTCATTGCTGTTCAAACAATCTCGTTTTTGCAAAGTTCTATTTTTCCTTCTTTCTTTCTACATTCAATTGATTATTTTCTTGACATTTTATCTTAATTAATTATTAAATTTTTGGCAAAATGATGTGTACGCAGTTGCGTACTTGCGTATGGACAGCTACGCGCCTGAATTGCTGAGCGGTTGCAAAAGAGAATCAATCTCTTATTGCGTTGAAAATATTTAATTCTGAACCCCCCTCCCTCCCCCCCCCCTTAAAAAAGAGAATTAAATATTTCAACGAGAAAAAATGTAACTAAATAGAAAAAAATTAAACCTGCTTTATCCTCCCATAGACGGCAATGATAAGATATTACTACATGTATTTCAGATGTCATCAGTTTTTGCAATCCATCATGCCATGGTTAAATTGTGGATTTTTGTGTTGAATACAACAATATGAAAATACAATAATTAACATGACCATAAATACGCAAGCTAAGAGTTTATGACGGACAGACCGACAGCACACAGTGAGAATGTACCTACGTCCATTTTCTATGATCCTGGGAATCAGGGGTTCAAACAAAATATCTGGTGCACAACAAGACAGTAAAACTTATACATAAAACTTACATATAAAAAGAAACCAGCCCTTTACAATTATTTAGGGATATCGCCCAAATAACCGTCAATGGCTGGTTTTGGCATCGGATGAAAGGTTCAGATGACTGGAGATTTCAAAAGAGGGTAAAAAGATGGACAGACAGACTTCTTGCTTACAAATACCGTAAAAAAAATAGCAAGAGTATTTTGCAACATAGTCTTACACAATGATGTGTCGGGCATCAAGACAAACACTGACGTTTACCTTTGTCTTGGGTTTTGTTTACTTGCGGTGAGAGGACAGTTGTAAGAATACGACATACATGTCACATTGTACAAACACGAGTATATAAAACCAATTTACATAAGGTACTTGATCTCTGGTCACTATAACTACGTAGTTTGGACCTGTTTTTGACCCTCTTATTGACATGAGCGGAAATGCTTGGTACTTTACATCATCACTCATTCCACTTATCGCCCGGATAAGGTACTAATGAAATAGTATATATATAGGGAATTATCCCACAGAACCTACAAAGGAGATAGTCCGTTACAGCTGAAACATGATTTACTATATTCTTTTCTTGGGTGTGATTGCGTCGGTTGACGCCCAGCGTCCACGTTGGGGACGTGTGACCAATCTATACCTGTTGTACAAAACTTCGACGTAAACAGGGTAAGTATCTACTAAGGAGTCTTTAGATGACAATGGTGTAAATCTATTCATGACTTCATGTTCTTTGTGTTTGAAATTAAATATATCTTAAAATATTCCTTTTAAACGCTTCCTGACTGTATTAGATAATGAATTGAGTATCTTATTCATTAACCTAACGTATATACCACCAAACCTTAGAATTTTGTTGATTAAGCACCAT
Organism: Pinctada imbricata; assembly: GCA_033119305.1. Classification (NCBI taxonomy): domain Eukaryota; kingdom Metazoa; phylum Mollusca; class Bivalvia; order Pterioida; family Pteriidae; genus Pinctada; species Pinctada imbricata. Next base: position 55,107,841 of record VSWD01000008.1, on the reverse strand, counting down.
TGCTTTAGTAACTTCAGATGAAGTATTTGATTATTTTTTCTATTTATTTATTTTTTTTTTTTTTTTTTTTTTTTTTTTTTTTTCGTGTTTTCAGTACCTAGGTGTTTGGTACGAATATGAGAGGTACTTCTTCATCCCTGAAACATTCTTGAAATGTACCCAAGCCAGCTACTCGTTGAACAATGATGGATCCATAAAGGTTGTCAACTCTGGACAGAATTTCATGTAAGTATTATTTTTAAATTTTACACATGCCACATACTATAGTTTCTATGCAATAAGGTAAAACATTCACATTAATTTGCATGAAACAAGAATAAGAAGAAACAACAGAAAAAACTCACATACACAAGACACCATCAAGTGACAACACAAAGGAGAGAGACCAATGGACACCATCAAGTGACAACACAAAGGAGAGAGACCAATGGACACCATCAAGTGACAACACAAAGGATAGAGACCAATGGACACCATCAAGTGACAATACGGAGGGAGACCAATGGATACCATCAAGTGACAATACGAGGGATAGAGACCAGTGGAAACCATCAAGTGACAGCACGAAGGAGAGAGACCAATAGACACCATATATTTCAAAGTGAAGAAAAGCGGAACTGAAATTGGACGCATGCGTAGGAGATTGAGCACAAAGGATAGAGACAAATGGATACCATCAAGTGACAACACGAAGGAGAGAGACCAATGGACATCATCAAGTGACAACACGGAGGGAGACCAATGGACACCATCAAGTGACAGCACGAAGGAGAGAGACCAATGGACACCATAGATTTCAAAGTGAAGAAAAGCGGAACTGAAATTGGACGCATGCGTAGGAGATTGAGCACAAAGGATAGAGACCAATGGACACCATCAAGTGACAACACAAAGGATAGAGACCAATGGACACCATCAAGTGACAATACGAGGGATAGAGACCAATGGACACCATCAAGTGACAGCACGAAGGAGAGAGACCAATAGACACCATATATTTCAAAGTGAAGAAAAGCGGAACTGAAATTGGACGCATGCGTAGGAGATTGAGCACAAAGGATAGAGACAAATGGATACCATCAAGTGACAACACGAAGGAGAGAGACCAATGGACATCATCAAGTGACAACACGGAGGGAGACCAATGGACACCATCAAGTGACAGCACGAAGGAGAGAGACCAATGGACACCATAGATTTCAAAGTGAAGAAAAGCGGAACTGAAATTGGACGCATGCGTAGGAGATTGAGCACAAAGGATAGAGACCAATGGATACCATCAAGTGACAACACGAAGGAGAGAGACCAATGGACACCATCAAGTGACAACACGGAGGGAGACCAATGGACACCATCAAGTGACAGCACGAAGGAGAGAGACCAATGGACACCATAGATTTCAAAGCGAAGAAAAGCGGAACTGAAATTGGACGCATGCGTAGGAGATTGAGCACAAAGGATAGAGACCAATGGATACCATCAAGTGACAACACGAAGGAGAGAGACCAATGGACACCATCAAGTGACAACACGGAGGGAGACCAATGGACACCATCAAGTGACAACACGAAGGAGAGAGACCAATGGACACCATCAAGTGACAACACGAAGGAGAGAGACCAATGGACACACGATGTCGACTTCAGATGACCTCCTGTCATTCTATAGATGATCTAACTGAATTTTCTTTATGTTGAGTCTCATTTGTTTACTTTTAAGGGATGTGTATAAATCAATACAAATCATTAAAATATATATAGAAAAAAATGAATTATAATTCTAAATAATTACACCTCAGGTTTTTAAACAAATTCAAAGATGATTTTATTTAAATAAATCTATACCACCATTGTGATGTTCTCATTCTTATACTGTATATTTTTATATTATTTAGTACTGGTGGTCATTCCCAAGCAGAGGGCAGGGCTGTCGCTGGTTCAGACCCAGCCAAATTGGAAGTCACGTTCTCTTCCTGTAAGATATGTTTTAACCAGATTTAAAAAAAAAATTAATTGCATTCAGAGTATTAACACTGGTACCGTAATACTGATTTACCCTGAATTATTTTATTTCTGGTCGTATTAGTAAATTCTGTACATTCAAATGCCGTAAGAATAAAGATTCTAACGTCAACTTACATCACGTTTAACTCTTACCAATGCTACTAGACTTCTAGTAGACTTTGTAACTGTAATTTTTTTTTTTTTTTTTTTTTTTTTTTTTTTTCGTCAATTCTTGGGGTCTCCGGTTCATACTAGTTTTAGGTTTTTTAATTATGCATGATCCAGAATTCTTCGCCGGACCTTCGGGCTGGAATATTTTTATTTTTATCAAAAATTGGAGCTAGGATTTCTTGGCAAGGCCCCCCCCCCCCCTTGAAAATCAATTCGTAAGTATAACTGATATTGTACAAAACTTGCAATTGCAATTAATATGATTTAATTTGTAGGTAAAAACCATAAGAATAATGTTATTACAATATTTTGACTAAAATATACATAGATCATTGTTACTGTACTTTTCAGCTTAGTCTGAAATATCACCAGACCCCAAACCAAGCCTTTGGTGGTTATCTGGACCGGTAGTGACTTGATTTAATCAGAACTACATTATATCTTGTATTCAAAACCTCAAATCTTGACAAACCTCCTAGGAGTCGTACGTTCACTCTTTGTATCTCTTGCAAATGTCAAAAGAAAATAATAAAATAATGACATTGATTTCAGCGTCTCCTCCCGGACCATACTGGGTACTTGACACAGACTACGATTCCTACGCTGTTGTATATTCCTGTACAGATATCATAAAAAGGTTTATTCCTCTAAAAGCAGGTAAGATTCTTCATTAATTATTATATACAGTGTCACAATTATAACATATTTGATAACATAATGATAACAGATTCTTCATTAATTATCATACAGTGTCATAATGGTAACATATTTGATAACATAATGATAACAGATTCTTCATTAATTATCATGCAGTGTCACAATGATAACAATATCATAATAAAGTGTTTTTGCTTTCTGTTCGTCTCTATTGAAACTTGCAATGTACATAACCTTATATTTATATTTGTCTGTCTGTTTTTGCCATAGTGATTTATTGCGCTTCTCTGTTGCTTGATGTACTATAACCCATAGTACATCAAGCATAAATCCCTTTGTTTTTGCATTTTTTTTTTTTTTTTTTTTTTTTGTCCACAGGTCTTAGCCATTGCAGATTGAACTTCTTTCGAAAAATTGACCTTCTTTCGAAAAAAAAAAAACCCACTTTACCCTTGATCATAGCTTAGGATGGTTAGTGACAGAGCTAAAGAATTACCTTGACCTTGGAAATTGGCCTCCGTTTTTAACAATGCTTATTACCGGAAAGCTTTCGGCCAATTTTGCCTTTATATACTTTACTGACCCACGTGCACTCTTTAATATTATAACCAAGAATATCATTTAGAACCATATTTGATCATGGTTTCAATACTACATGATACTAGTACTAGTAATTTGCATGTGCTAACACTTTGACAAGGGCTTTTTTTCGATACTTTGACCTGGGGGCCTTTATCTTTGATTAAATCTTCTCTTTTGGTGTTTAAGAAATTTTATTAATATGTTACATTAAAAGTGCTCATGACTAAATTTAATTTGTTACCATGAACTTTGAACTTGTGTCTTTGACTTTGATTTTTATGTATATAAGTAGGAAGGTACATTAGAAAAACGCATACGATACTTACTCTTTCATCATTTAAGATATTGGTTTGTAGCCCTCTTGTCTATTCATTGTGACAAGAACTTACATTTGTAACTTTGACCTTTGACCCAGCGACCTTTACCTCGAGGTATCTTTTATGAAAAGTTTCGGATTTTGGCATAGGCTTCTTTTTTTTTAATATCATATTTCAAAAGATAAAGAAATATCCCTTGCGATATGCTTGTATCTTTAACACACTCTTAAAATCACTTTAGAGATTACTTGGATACTGACGAGGTCACGTGATGGTATCACTGGAGACGTCAAAGAAGGAATTTATAATATGCTAAGAAGTAACAGCATCAGGCCCCAGGATCTCAAGTCGACGGATCAGACTGGATGTAACGTATAAATGGTGCAAGCCTCCATGGAAATATCCAAAGTGCCAAGATATGTTGTTTTTTCTATTGATTTTTTTTAATTCGTTGGATCTGACATGTAGAATATATAGAGTGTTATAGTTTTGTATATGAAGTTTCAATTAGTTCTTGATATTGTATGAAAGTATAACTGCGAGCCAGGCGGAGATCAACAATTGTATTCAAATACATTATGTTCATCTTTGTATTTTAATAAATATGTATTTACTGATTATTGATCATCATGACTTTTTATGCACCTGCAATCAGAGATTTAGGGGTACATAGTTTTTGGTCTGTCCATCTGTCTGTCTGTTTCTCTGTTTGTCCGCAAAAACTTTAACCTTTGCCATAACTTTTGAATGGTAAGTGATAGGGCTTTCATATTTCACATTTGTATTCCTTTTGACAAGACCTTCTCGTGGATACCAAAACTTTTGACCTTGTGACCTTGACCTTGGAGTTTGACCTACTTTTGAAAAACTTAAACCTTGGCCATAACCTTTGTGATAGGGATTTCATATGTGTATTCCTTGTGAAAAGATCTTTCCATGGATACAAACCCTTTTTTCTATATGTTCTATTAAAAACCCAGGTTTTTAATATAGACATGTAGAAGAAAGGGTTTATATTGAGGAAATGGTTTGTGACCAAGCGATGATACCGGCCTCACCCCTGTGATAGCTCTTCGAAACCCGATAACTACAAAAGTTGCTAGAGTTACCCTTCTTGTATTACTGTAGAACTTTTATTAAATTTTATAAATAGGAATATTTAGAATTCAAGTTCTTTTTTATCAAATCGGAAGAAATCCCTTCATTCATTGTCTACTATAACAAAAGATCACATGAAAGGGGGAGGGGTCCTGACCAATCGGGATTCAATTTCCATGTTTTCTGTGCTTGGTAAGTCGGCAAACTTCTACCAGCAATCGGTTACCTAAAAACCTATTACTTTCGGAAGGGAGCTCGACCGGGGAGTTTGGGTAAATTGGTTCTCTCGGATTAACGTGGTGTATATTGATCGTTACGATTTTACTCTCCTGTGTGTGTATTCGGCTTTGGTCACTGTGTCAGGTGTTTTTATGTTCTCCTCCTCATTTCAGAATTCGCGTTTGAGGACAAGAGGATATTTTAAATCAATCCTGGACATTATAAAGTTATCAGAAAGACAATTCTTTGGGATTTAACCTTTACTGGCACTCTAAAAGCTTCAAATCATTCTGTTTTTTTCCCAAGGAAGAGATTAATTGCACTATGTACGACACTCAGCTGCAATGTTTTCTCAAAGATTAGAAAACAATGTTTTTCAGAGGAAAAAAAACAGATGTCTAGTGACTTGGCCATATGACCTGGGGTCAAGGTGGTGTGAAACCTTTGAGTCATAATTAAGCAACATCTTATTAACAGCAATTCTCTGTAAGAACCAAAGAATTTCAAAACATGTTGGCACGGCATGTCATGGATTTTTGAGATTTTTGGTATGGAAGTTCAATATGAAGTACTAGTATGTAAATCAACCCCAGTTTTTTCAAAAAGGTTGTCGTTGCCATGGTAACCGTGTCTGAAGTTTCAAAAATCGGGAAAATCTATAGGACATGGCATATTTGTAGGCTTCGTTACCATGGAAACAGGTACATTTTAAATCTTAAATTGCTTTGATTATTTTCTTTTAATCCTTATTATTATGCATATTTGTAAAGTTTTTTACATTCATCTCGGATGCCTTATGTATACAAGATGAAAAATTGGGCCAAAACAGGGTATCAAAAGGCTTTGTTTTGGGCACTCAAAGACCCTTTTTTGCATGTTTTTACTGTTTTACAAGGTTGACAATTTCATAAAAGCACCAATTTTTGAAGTCCAAATTCTAGTTATCCAATTAGTATCATCTTTATACTCTACATGAATATAAAAAATTAATTGGGCTAATTTGTCCTTTTATATGCAAAGCAGCATCAAATTTTGTTGCTATGGCAACAATCGGCTGAAAGGTTTCAATACGATGAATTTAAACACAACCTCTATCAAACTATTTACGCATGATATTGGAACAGAAGTTCATGTATACATCTATCAGAGGCGTTTTGATATAAAAATGACCTTGAAAATATTTCAAGGTCACCCACTGAATTTTCAAAGTCATTAAACTTTAAGGGACCAGATTTGACGAAAAATCCTGATTTTTCATAAAATGAAGGTTTCAATATTTTAGAAACCTTGAAATATTGAACTTAACAGTTATTTGCCATAAAATGATAAATGTATCACTTATTTCTTAGAACTTTTGATTACGCTTCTTCACATCTTCGAATATCTAAATTCTTGGTGAGTATTTTGATAAAAAAGGGACGAAATCTGTATTTTTCTTGTTTTTTGATGGAAAAATATTTTCCTATTGAATTGCTACAATTCAATAAATTCTAAGATTTGTCTTTTTTATGTTCATGTGCTTTCATGATATATATGACCTATGAAAATATTCAAATAAATAAATCACTAAAATCGGTAACAAAACTATTAAAAAATCAATATTTTATGCAAAATTTGAGTCTCAAAGTATAAATGACCTTGAACATCAAGCCAATGACCTTGAACATTTTAATTGTTCTTATATAAAAGATTTAAGTCATATCTATACATGCATACATTTTGACAATCTTATGTTACTCTAAAGAGGAATAAAATCAATTTCAAAGATGATATGAAACAAGCAAAAAGGTCTAATGTTGCCATGGCAACGGTCTTTGACGACAGAATTTAGGTAAAACTCTTAAAAACCCACTCCGATTTTTCGTTCATTTTATTTGTCAATAAACATACATTTCCTTTGATGAAAATCACTAGTCTCCTATTGGTGCCTTTTGTGATATTTAAGATTGAAAATGGTAAAAAACACACTAAATTGGCCCTTATTTTCACCTCTATTTTTCGCTTCATTTTGACTTATTTTGGCTTAATGCAATAAGCTTCCTGTATTTAATATCACATATCTAAGTGTACTAAGTAAGAATGGAAGTAAGGAAGAATAGATTATATAAAGATGAACAAGCTGTTACAGTGGTATCCATGGCAACGAAGTCTCCAGAGCTGGCTTATTTCATGGTCCCAAATGTGCTATAAATAGAATGACGTCGTTACCATGGCAACCAGAGGTAACATTGGCTGAAAAGTGTTATTTTCATGGTCAGCACTAAATATATACCCATTATACCGAAAATCATCAAAATCCATGACATGCCGTGCCGAACGATTTTGGTCCTTACAGAGAATGGCTATTAAAACACATCCTCGGTACCCCAGGCTATTTGCGCTTTGGCTGAATATTCAGCCAAAGCGCAAATAGCCTGGGGTACCGAGGATGATTAAAACATAGTGTTATCAAAGATTACAAAGCTCGCCTCATGGTAGCCGCAGAAACGGCCAACGACACTTGGATATTTGGTTGGTAGGGATGTGTTGGCCGCAGGAATCTACATTGAACACTCATGCGTCAGGTCAAACACCTGACGCATGAGTGTAAACTTACAACATGGCGCTTGAATTCGAAGAGACGAAGCGGAACAAGTAGAATCCCGGCCGCATCATTGATATTAAAGCTTAACAAGGTAAAATATGATTGCCGATCGTTTAGTTTTATTTTATTCGAGTGAGACACAGTCAAATTTGCAGATTCGTGCCGGCCATATCCTAAATTTGGGTCCCGGATTTGTTCAATGTAGATTCCTGCGGCCAAAACACCCCTACCAACCAAATATCCAAGTGTCGTTGGCCGTTTCTGCGGCTAGCCTCATGGCATTATTTTATAATGGCAGCAAACAGAAAGTAGTCATAGATTACACAATTTTGAATATGAAAATCTGTCCTACTAAGGACCAAAAAAAGAATGCTGCCACACAAAAACAAAATAGAAAAGGGGAGTAGAGTATTTCAATTATTGAACCAAATTCTGCATGAAGGGTGTACTCTATTGATACCACAATATTGGCATTTAAAGGCAAAATCACTCAAGCGGAAAAAGTAGGTCAAGGTCATTTTATAAAAATTTGACCAAAGATACATCTAATATGCAAGTTTGGTACATGTAGTACTTATATATATATATATATACATTGCTCAATATTGGCCTTTAAAGGCAAAATCACTCAAGAGGAAAAAGTAGGTCAAGGTCATTTTATGAAAGTTTGATCAAAGATACGTCCAATATGCAAGTTTTGTACATGTAGCACTTATACTTTGCTCAATATTGGCCTTTAAAGGCAAAATCGCTTAAGCGGAAAAAGCAGGTCAAGGTCATTTTAAGAAAATTTGATCAAAGATACATCCGATATGCAAGTTTGGTACATGTAGCACTTATACTTTGCTCAATATTGGCCTTTAAAGGCAAAATCACTCAAGCTGAAAAAGAAGGTCAGATGCTGCATCCGATGCATGGGTTCACCTCAGCATCCCAAGATGAATCACTGGTACAAGTTTGGTTACTATAGCATCAGTACTTTGTCAGATACTGAGCTACCCCAAAATCTTTAACCAGACATTGACAAAGTCATTCCACCGGAAAATGTAGGTCAGATGCAGCATCCGATGCATGGGTTCACCTCAGCATCCAAAGATGAATCATTGGTACAAGTTTGATTACTCTAGCATCAGTACTTTGTCAGATACTGAGTTACCCCAAAAACTTTAACCGGACGCGGACACCGGGGTTATAGCATAAGCTCATCTCAACTTCGTCGAGGTGAGCTAAAAATGTACTAATGACCTTGGCCACATGACCTTGGGCCATGGTGAAGTGAAATCTTTGTGTCATGAGCTACATCATACTAAAATATGAAAGTGATCAGGTACTGTTCAAGAGATATAGCTCGGACACGATAACATGTACAATGTGACCTTGACATTAGTCACATGACTTTGCCATATGAAATAGTCGTTTACTAACCATTATCGTGGCACGTACCAACCTTGATGAAAATAAGTAGAGGGTGGAATGGCATGGACATTTTCAAAAATTTTCATAATTTGTACAAAACTGCAAACAATAGTCAACAAAGTATCAAGTTTTTATATTTATTTTTGTATTTCTGTTCGACAGGAGAAATTTCCCCCAGAATAAAGTGAATCTCTTTACAAAAACATACAATATTTGCACAATAAACCACAATATATATATATTCATATATAACATGTATGTTAATATAAGTAATGTCATGTACACACTAACGGAGGCAACTTGCATCAATGTTACAATACATCGTATACAATGTAATGATTCTTGTCATGATACGTTAAAGCTGTGAATTAAAACACTCTTACATGAAGTATAGAGCCTTTCCTAAACAATATGCTCTAAAAATGTTATGGAAAAGAGATTTTCTTAAAATAGGTATTCAAGAATAGATAGAGGCCTTAAAATCATATCAATACATTCCACAACATCCGTTCAACCCAGGCCTGCTCTTTCTTCTAGATGTATAAAGTTTTATATCTAATATTTCTTACTGTTCTTTCAGTAATCATATCCCGTTTTCAATAGTTCTTTTAAATAACTAGGTGCTATATTTTTTTTACATGAAAATATCTTTCAAGAACACTTCAAGATTTTGGACGCATTTGACCGAGAGAGATTAACCAACTTCAAAATCATATAATAAAAAGTCCATAGGGTACCAAATCTGATCTAATCGTCAACAGTACAAAATAACATTTAGAATAGAAATTCTTAGTTAAATATAACTGAAATAACTTATTTGGCCCGAACCCCCCCCCCCCCCCCCTCCGCTTTCGTCATGCCATTTTGGATAAATCATTTTAACAATACAACACAATTCATAATAAGACATTTTAAATAAGTTAATTTACTTATTACAACTTTGAGATTAATAAAAACATAGTGTAATCAAAGATTACGAAGCTCACCTCGCGGCAGCAAAGTTCAATTTAAACATTTTTCTAAGTACATGTATAATAAGAAAATCACTCGAGTCAAGTGAAAAAAAGTAGGTTAAGGTCATTTTAATGAAAGTTTGATCAAAGATACATCCAATATGCAAGTTTGGTACATGTAGCACTTATACTTTGCTCAATATTGGCCTTTAAAGGCAAAATCACTCAAGTGGAAAAAGTAGGTCAAGGTCATTTTATGAAAGTTTGATCAAAGATACATCCAATATGCAAGTTTGGTACATGTAGCACTTATACTTTGCTCAATATTGGCCTTATAAGGCAAAATCACTCAAGCGGAAAAAGTAGGTCAGATGCTGCATCCGATGCATGGGTTCACCTCAGCATCTCAAGATGAATCACTTGTGCAAGTTTGGTTACTGTAGCATCAGTATTTTGTCAGATACTGAACTACCCCAAAAACTTTAACCAGACATTGACAAAGTCATTCAAAAGTGTAAATGCACCAAAAATGCTTGCATTCATGTTAAAAATGTAAGTAAAATTAAAAAACTTCTTTTTGACTTCTTACTTCTCTATAAGTATGAATTTGACATCTTACGTCTTTACTCCATAAATATTGAGGTTTCATTTCAAGTATCTATGCACAGATTAGGTGCAGTCTTTGTCATGCTTTAGAGCTCAAAAAGAACAGTAGGAAAGAAATTAAACAATAGCGTTGAAAAATCTGATATTGTACCTCACTTCTTTGTAAACGTAAACTATAAAGCTTTGTAAAAATAAAGCAAGACAGGAAATGTATTTATCTCTAACTCTATGACTTTATAAGGTGTCATTTTTCAGAAAAAGTCTGGATCGCAGTGCAACCAAGATTAATAAGAATTAGAAAGACGAAAGCATTCAATCCATCATTTCTATGTATATCATGGTATATAATGTGTTTTGTTAATGTTTTATGTCCTCTTACATAAACACGTTCAGTGAATACAACACCTTCACAACCTTTTGGAAACCTCATAAAATGCTGGAGACGAATCTGAACATGTATTAGAGCTAATGGTGTGGTACAATCTTTAATATATGGCACTAAAATAAACGAACACTTTTGATTCGACTGACCCTAATAAAGAATCCATGAGAGTTATCCCTCTTTGCCCACCTATCAGTTATGAGGTAGAGTGCGGTGTATATAAAGCATGACTCCAGAGTAAAATTTCAATCACTTTCCTATAAAATTTTATCGATATAATTTAAAATTTTCTTTAACTGAAAATATACATCATTTCTCTCCATAAAGATAAGAAAATACAGATAAAAATTTGCAGAACAAATTATGTCATACCGGTCCATTGTATAAAACAAACAAAGACATGTAAAATGGACCCGTTTTGATTCAACTGGTATCTGTAATAAAATTTTATAATTTCAGAAAATTATATTTAACGTTCAACTAAAAATTATCTAAAATTTAAAAGAAGTTTCGCTAAAGCAATTATGTGTCACTGTCACAAGACATTCCTAATAATTAACTGTGGAGATATACTTGAACGGCGCTAACAATTTCTTAAATTTTCATAAAATAAATTGAAATTTAAAGTGACTTTTTCTCAACAGAAATTAACTATGCTAATGAATACATGTCCACATGAATTATCGTTAGCCTTTAATAACAGATAGAGATAACGACAGAATTTTATGCTATACATCTTTAAATTCCTACATGAATTTTACGAAACAAGTCTCAACAGAAAATAAAGAAACTAAACAACCATTGATAAAATGCCATAATATCACTATCTGTGTAAGAGTCTAGTAGACAATACTGTCAAGTTGATAAAACAATATCCCTGCTTACAAAAATGAAATGATAACAAGTGCAAAAATGGGGGAGCCACTAGCATCGGATAATCCGAATCATAATGGCGTCCATTTTCACTTGTTAGCTTTTAATATCACCTGTGGACGTTCAATAAAATTTCTATCCAACACGGACATGACGTCACAAATTGTCTGTGGTAAGATGGGCCCCACCCTTTGGCAAAGCTTACACGGATTGACGTTGGGTCGTAGGGACCGTCTAAAAATTGTCGTTCGTACACCTGCTTCATCACAAAAGCGTACTCGTAATCAAAAATTTTCATGGAGTAACCCGGAGACACCTTGATCACAACCGATGTCCGTGAGTTTGGAATATCCAACATTGGAGAGTTCACAAAAACCGGATATAGCGATCTATTGTACAACCACACCCCTCCTCTCTCCCTGCTCAGAATCACACCGAACCCGATCTTTTCACGCGTCCTCCGCACAGAATCAAGTTCTGATTTTTCCTGTAATAGTTCCAGCGACAATCCATCGCCGTGAGGTAGACTTTGGAAAATATTTACATGAGGATTGTGTACAGTGTACAAACGTCCCATACGCTGCCTTAATTCCCAGTATGCCACAGTACACCAGTGATGGTGGCCATTTTGAACGTCAGAGGTTTCTTCAGACAAATCTGAAATTACAAGAAATAAAACATGAATTATATAAAATACATGATTGCAAAATATAAGACCGAAATCAATTTAAATGTCTTGTATTCCCAGGGATAATTTTCGACCTTTGTTTCCTTTGATGAGGGAATTTTGCGTTTTTGACCGTTTTCTATGAGAGAATCTATGAGAGAATCTGTCAAATTCAAGAATTTCTGTAGAGAATTGTTAAAATTAAAAAAGATTCCCTCAATTTCGCAACCAAAAATGATCCCTGTATTTCATGAAGTGTCGAAGATGATAGAGGCAAGACTCATATTAATATATAAGTATTCAGAGCATTCTTGAATAGTTGTAACTATATCATTTTAAAATACCAAACTATTTTTTAATCATTTATTTTAATTCTAATCTAGTTTGCCTATATGAAGTGTGTCAGTTTACATGTGCTATCATTGTTATTCTTACAAATATGTATATTATTGCATGTAGTATATATACATTGACGTGATCAATGAATGAACTGCAATTGGATTTAATCATTAAAATTTTCTATTACAGAAATAGTTGACATGGGTGTCTAAGATTTGTCAATACATTCTTAAATTTGTATAGACTCTCTTAGTCATATTTTGGATTACTGATTCAGATATTATAAACGTCTAAGTACGAAAACGATTTGTTATACTATGACACACTTCAGATCCTTGTCTTATTATAGCGTGTAGTGTCCATCTCCATATAGAATCAAGCGATTCATCTCTTTATACAAGTAGTTTTAAGATGAAAATTCTTTTGGGCCTATTTGATAATTAAGATTTATGACGGCTGACGTTTGATAGCGCAGACAAACTTCCTCTCCCCTGTATCACGTCTACATTTTATTGCATGAAAATTACACGGGACATCTATGTATCAAAATACACAGGTAGGTAAATCCCTTGGCGAGCCTCTCAGACTTCTGGAGTCACTCCCCTAGTATATAGACACATTCCATACACGAGATAGATTTCATAGCATAATTTTGGCTCCAGTTGGACGAGTCCAATCCTGACATAAATTAAAGGGGTGGCAGGTTGTCATAGGTACAGTGCATGTTAACGTTGTAAAGTCGTGCATGAGGAGTTCCCTAGATCACTGAACACGAACAATTTCAACTTTTGTAGCTTTCACATGAACAGTGGCATAAGAACAGTGAGGAAAAACCTTGCAAATTAAATTGTAGATACTAGTACCAATCATTCGTTTTCAGTTTCTTTAATAATTCAAGAAAAGTTCCACAAACTTAAAAGAGAAGATCAGAGAAAAACTTCAAAGAATTGAAAGAAATAATTTTACGCTATAGACTTGGGTGGAAATAAAGCAAAATTCTCGACAATTGCTTCTTATTTCCAAGAATAACTCTGTCGTGTACATCATCGATCAAAGATGCAATTTATAACCATGCGAAGATTATTACCTCAAAGTTTTCTACATAACAGTAAAATAAGGGTCTTGGATTCCAGTTGAAATTCTTCGTACTTATAAAAGACATGTAAATTACGACACTAGACACCGATCTAAGGAAGCCACTTAGGCATGTGCAATGAGCAGAGAGTACATGCTCTCAAACATGAAAGAACTAGTAATCATTCTGGTGTCTACGGGACGGAAATGCGGCACTGCACAGCGCTGTGACGTGATCTACGTGATAGTGACTGCGTCCTAACAACGGAAGTTACGGAAGTCAGGGGGTGGACATCCAACACATCTATCCCCACATAGTCTACACGACAAAACTCAGATCTATCATGATCTGATATACAATAAGCCAGGTCTAGGGGTACTGTATGGTCCCGACAGAGACACGGAGACTAATACGGACACAGAATCCCTGGTCTATTCACTTCATTTGCATAGGAATGGTAAACAACATAATTAATCACGGAGTTTTGGCTGCGGACTAAATTCATCAGAAATCCTCTGGGCGACACAGAGTCACCATCTCAAAGACTTGACCATTAGCGTATATAGACGCTAGTCTTACATTAATTCATCCTTCAGACCAGTAGTCAATTCTCCCCCACTAACTCGTACTGATTACCCTCACATTAATATAGAGCTAACTACGTATAATGGAAATATTACACGCATTATTATCATCGATGAAGAATCAAATTATCGAGTACTTTTTATTCTATTCTACATTGTTATTTGAACACAGCCTTTTTAATAAAATACATTTGTACTGATCATTTCAGATTTTCTTCACTGATATAGAATAACATGCAGTTCACAGAAAAAATCTATAATTCATGCTCTCGTTCCTAGAAATATGTGAAAACCTACTCTCTATAAATAACATTATTATCAATATTTGAAAAGACGTATATAATACATAGGGAGGTGAGACTAAGTGTCTGTGAGTTTTAGGAATGAAATGCCCTATGATGCTCGATGGGAAAGATTAAGGCGCATATACTATAGACATATAGTCTGAATTCATCCGATAAACATAAGTACGATGCTAACTAAGTAAATATCCACGTCTCGCTTCTATAATTCAACAATGGGTGATTTGCCAGAGTAAAAAACGAGCAGAGTTTATCTGTCTTCATCGGGAATTGCTTTGCTACAATCGTCTGTTACTTCTACTTCACTAAGAGCTACAAGGAACCCTCGGTCTAGACCAATATTGTTTTCATGCACTCTGAAAAACTTTTCCCGCCAGTCTTCATACACTACAAGAATCATTCTGGCGACAAAGAATCATTTTCAAGGAAGACTTGGAGTTGAAATCATTTCTCTATGAGTATTGTGTCGACAGCCAAATGATGAGGTCATTAAGGAAAATTCCTGGATGCTATACACAGTCATAGGTCAACGGATTACTTCTTTATATTTCAATCTATTATCCAATAAGATTATGATCACTTTTATGAAACGAGGATGCTGATCAAATATATGGAACGAAGATCAAATGTATGGGCGAAGATCACACACATGGAAGTAAAATCACATATATTGGACGAAGATCACTTAAATAGACGAACATTACATGGGATGAAGATCACGTATACAGGATGGAGATCACACACAAGACGAAAATCACATACACATAAGACGAAGATCACACATTGTGACAAATGGACGAAGATCACACAAATGGACGAAGATCACACACAAGGCGAAAATATCACACACATAAAACGAAAATCACACAAATGTACGAAGATAAGAAATAAAAGAAGATTACATACAAAGCGAAAATCACATGCACAGGACGAAGATAACACATAAAGCGAAAATCATACACACAGGGCAAAGATCAACTCATAGGATGAAGAACATACATAAGGCGAAAATCACATATACAGGATGAATATCACACACATACACAGCGAAAATCACATACAGATAAAACGAAGATCCCACACAAAGGACGAAGATCACACAAATGGGACGAAGATCACACACATAGAACGAAGATCACACATACGGGACAAAGATCACACATATAGGACGAAGATCACATACATGGCGAAAATCACATACACGGGATGAAGATTACATTCACTGGACAGAGATCGCATATAATGGAATGACATAGATCACACTACAGGCGACTATGATCACATACATTTTACAAGGGAAGAAGGTCGCAAAGATTGGACGAAGAATTATATAAAGGATGAAATTACACACATGGGATGAAAGTACATATAAGGAGATCACTTACATGGGTCGACGAACACTAATATGTGAAAAAAATCATGGGCGTGGGACAAATATACATGGAACTAAAATAACGATCAAGGGAAGAAAATCACAATCATCTGACGAAATAACTAAAATCACGAATAAGGAACGACCATCACTAACATTGATCTACGATTTTCAATATTGCAAGGAGGTTCATTTCTTTTACGTGACAATTTAGCTAAGTACAGTATGTAGCAACTTGGGCTGAACAGAGATGATCATCAATGAACAAGTTCCAAAGGTGTGCCAGCTTTATAGGGCTTTGTATTCCTTCTCCCGAACTGCAAGGTAAACGGGGAGGAACCGAATGACTGAGCCTTTGTTCCTCTCCCCAATTATATCACCAGTTAAAACCCCAAAATAATGATTTCCTATACAAAACAGGCATAATACCGCCTTTGACGACCCATTCACAATAGCTATGTAAATTCCAGCTATCTGCGCAAGTTTAAAACTTGGGTTGTTACACGGCGGCCCAAAGTCGGTCTCCGCCAATCTAACCGATCACCAAGCGACTGATTACCGAGGACTTGTGGGTAGTAGGAAATCACGGTAACAAATCACTGGTACCATAATACCAGCCTCCTACACTAGTTATATACAAACATTCTTCTGTAAATAATATTATGGATTCATTGACACAGTCCCGTGGAACAGGAACGTCAATATATATTCACCATGTCTATATTCTTATTTATAATGCAGGGCCTCTTAAACGTCCCCTCGGTGTTAATTAGTATGTCATTTTACCAGACATCAAAGCATTACAGATATCATTTACGTTCGTATATAGCTGTAATATGATTTCCTGGATAATAAATAGTTTTTAGAATATGAAGAGATGATGGACACAACAGGTTTTTTTTCTTTTTTTTTTTAGGTCTTTCCATACGTCCGTTCAGCAAGGATAATTAATTTTACCTTACAAAAATTTTAATGATAGGTCCTTATACCAAACAAATAAACAGGAATCTCATGGTGAGCAAGTCAAAATACCAACATCAGCAGATGATTTTTTTTTTAACTTTTCCCCGACTTTAGCAATTCAGAAAGGAAACTGTTTCGTAATTACCCACTGACATTGGTTAAATCTGATGAACCTGACTGAATTGTAATAATTTCCATTTCATTTCCGACAAATGATAAACCCGTCAAAATGTAAATTCTTTGATATAATTTCACATTCTGATAGAAGGCAATAAATACCGATGCATGCCAGGTAGCGCTGTATCAACGACAGGCCGCAAATAGTCTATTTTGTCTTTATGTCCTAACAGGAAGTGACGTGCGGTCTCAGCTTACAGGATGAAGATGGATGTCCATACGCTGGAGTCGTTGCTCTGGGGTCTTGCAGGCGACGCCTTAAACATTACTGAGTACATAGACATTGTACAAAAAACTTGGTGCTCTATTGTGAATGCTGTTGAGATTGTCGTCAGGATTTTTTTTTCTCATTTGTACAAAATACATGAACATTTTACATCTTATGGATATATTATATAGACAACATAAATAGTTCGTAATTAATATCCCAATGAAACTGCCTGGTAGACAGAATATGAAATAAGAGAAAGCTTGACGAATGTCTTGGTTCTTTTCATTTTGATTAGCTTGACTCTTTTGTTTTCCTTGAATTGTGATGGGAAACGTGAAATGTTTCCCCCCTTTTCACACATTTATGTCATTGGGGGACAATGAATATCTAGTTTCTCTTTTTTTTTTTAAAGATCGGTGTCGCAATAAAATTGCAATAAAACCAAGACTCCAGTGCTAAATTTATGAAAAGTGCAATAAAACCGTAGTCATGAGCATTATTTATGAAAGCTGCGTGTTTACGAAGTCTTTTACGATATCCGTAAGTCAACACGCACTTCGATTTTGGGCTACGCGATAAGATTCAGAAAGGGAGACGTAAAGTAAGAGTGTCAGCAAAGTTACTTGACAAACAAACATGGACACAGTAGGCCGGTACTCCTCACGGAATCACTTTGTCCTGTCGTGTCCATTAATTAGTACTTCTAAATGCATTTTACTTTACTTTTTGCAGTTTGTTTTGTTGACTTTTTTGTTTGTTTGCATATTTTTATGGGTCTATTATGAGTTTTTTGTCTCGTTTGGGTAAGATGGAATAGGTGGAAAGGGGGGAATGTTCGATTTTCTTGGCATGATCACGGAAATGATTGAACTGCAAGTTGCAAAGACAGTACTGACAGACAGGTGGATGGACGGACGCGCGCACGGGTTTACTAGGGTATAAAAATTAAAGAACCAAGAGGCATTGATTACGATGTAGAATAGATGTAGCTTTGTACATGTAAGTCAGTAGATCACAAGTAGATGGTGCATTTCCCGTATTGGGTGGTAACAACTTCATATTACAGTAAGTACCATTATACAGACAGGAAATGCTACCAATTGTTAAAACCAGAGTCTGTGACAGATCAACAAGTGAAAACAGTAAACACCGATACCAAGACGTTATGACATTACAAAACATATATCTATGACATAATGTAACCAAACGACAAACACCTTCAAACATCCATTCCTCATTTCCGATATACACAAGCGATATTTGTCTTTATTCTTACATAAAAATATAAAGCACAAACATTCAATTCAATTCAATTCTATTTTCCATCTTTAATATAGGTATTAACCCCCCCCCTTCCTTGCCCCTATTCCGCACACCTTTAACCTTAATACTGTGGTGATTATGTCAAGTTTATCCCCTGTTAAAGTCAAGTTGATTGAAGTACAAACAAGATTTGCTTTCCGACTGCAAACAAAAGTGCATACTCCCCTGTGTGATTATACTGATCTAACTCAACAACCATTAATGTGTTCAAGTGTTATTTCTTGACGTGAGTTAAATTGCATTTCATTATTATTCTTCAATTCATTCAGATGTACTTGTGAGCTCATCGGGGCATGAAAAAGCTCTTATTTAAACCTTTAATAGGTTTGTTGTTAATCACAGTAATATATATTACCTCGGGAAGATCCCGTGTTTTACTATTGCATGAGACATTCCGTAACCTATACACCCAGTGGAATTCTCAAAATGAATGCCAAAGGTCTAACGATATTTATAGTCCAAATCGTGAATGAATCATGTAAACTAAGAATTGATATTTAGTAGCTAATCAGCACTGTCATCTTTTACAGGAGAGACATGGCTCGTGTATCGTGTATCTGTGAACACACGTACCTCAGTATTTTGACAGTCATTTCTCTAAATTAGAACAATTCATCAATGCACGTTAATGTATGCACAGAGCGCTTACATGTGCGGATCCAAAATCAATATGATGGCAGTGCGACCAAAGATTTGAAGAAAAATTGCATTCATGCCAGATTTTTTGTTAACTGCAACGGCAGTGTTCCTCAACAACCCTGCCTGCCTCCGTCCCTCCCTCCAGATCCGCTCATGAATCTCTGGACAAGAGTGACTGACCATTGGTTCTATCACTCCTCCACAGCAGAATCTGAAGTCAGAGATCATGAGATGCCTGTATCACCATCTATCATCTCAGCTAGTAAAACTTGAAACGACAATGGAAACGCTGTTTGTTCATTCCCTATACGATACATTCCTTGGTAGTCACTTGGACGCAGGTAAACCAATGTAAAATGCCTTTTAATTTGTAATCAAGGCTGCACTGTTAAACTCAAACCCTGGTGTAGCATTCAAACAACCATCTCCGGCCTGACAAACTGATTTATCATCCAAGTAAACTATGGTGATCAGGTCAGGCTTACATGGCAACGGAATATTGTAACCTACCCCTGTACATAACACGGGCGGTATACAACTTTTACTACTACCTAGTAAGTAAGGGTACCTAGTAAAAATCCCAAAAATGGTTTGGAAACAAGATGCGTTAGTGATGCACTAGGTGTTTGGAAACAAGATGCGTTAATGATGCACTATGTGTATATGCTAAGTCCAAGCAAGGTCAAGGTGAAATATCACAAGGTTACAAGGTAAGATCTTGAAACCAAAAGAAAGATATTGTCCCAGATATGATTGTGCCATATGAAACCCCCTATATCATTTACCATTCAGACGTTATTCACAAGGTTATTAAAGTTTCGGAGAGACAAACAAACAGACGAAAAAATGCACCCGATCTTTGAATATAGGGTCATAAAAATACAGACATATAAACTGCGAATTGGAAGAAACTTAGCAGATATACAATATCATACTGACAGTGTGCAATTTGACCTGTAGAATTTAAAATACAGAGAGAGGAAGAGACTAAATTGCCAACTTGTATGACGACCATCTTGCTCTTTTTTTTTAATACTTTATAAATAATAAATGCAAATATTCTGCTCATAACTTTACTTTTTTTTCTCTGGAAACGGAATTCTCGTTATACAAAGATTTACACGATACAATTATAGAGACCAAAGGGAAGAAGTAACCTGTAGGGTAGTTAAAGTAAAGTACATAGCATTTAGACGCCCATTCTATTCATAATGCATGAAATGAACATGAGAAAGAACAAAAAGCGCCTGCCTCACTGCAGCAAACAAATCCTAATAGATGAGGAATCTCTTTGGCGTCAACCCCCTATTAAATGTATGACTTCACAAAGAACGTTAGTAAATCATATATGCATGTCAAATTGATTATTATTCTTTTCAAACGTTCAAAAAGCACAGACCAACGACTTGACAAACTTAACAGCAGAAATTGGGCCGTCTTTTCTCTTGACTAATCTTCAAATCCGTAAATATGTCGTCAGACCGTCGGAGGTTTTTTTTCTACTCGCCATACTTACTTTAAGTGGTGATGCCAGCGGAGATAAACTTGACTTGAATGAAGATCAAGTCTAAGGGGAGCGTGTGAGGAAATATTAACTCGCCGACACAATCACATTAAAGAGCAGACGATCAGATAGAATAGGGATGTACGTGTGAAATTCTTCATCAAGGATTTGGACATTGCTATTCTACCCCACTTACAGAATTGTTATATCTACATCAGCACAAAAACTTGATATATTTTTATCTGTAGTTCAAAGGTCTAAAATAGTATCCAAAACGGTTACGTGTGAACCATGGTTTGTAGTTTGCTTCGATAATTCTCCTCAACACGTACGCGTACGTTTATTTGGGACTTATGAATTCCTGTCTAGCAAGAGATTCCAAACTATGTCCCTCATGTGATCTTTGTTTAACCCTAGTATATAAAGTATACAAATTTCTCCATTCATTTCCACTTTGTCATTACCTGTATGATGTCAACAGGTGAAAACTCCCCTACCTGTACCTCACCTCATAAAAGTTTGTATAAGAAAAAGAACGTACTTCAAACCAGCACGAAAATGCGAAGTAACACACAATACGTGGGGGGAAGGAATTGCCGTTTGGGGAACGAGATTTATTTCCGTGGACATAATTTTCATAATTTCAATGTTTATTTCTTTTCCACATGACATAACTTTCAACAAACCTCATGACGCATGTCCCTCCCGCTGCAAAGTATTATATTTCAATCCGATCGGCAAAAAAAAAAATATTTGATCTTTTATTTTCACTACTTTATATTTCATTTCGGCATTAGTTCGTGTCCGGATTGCACTAGCTTTTTATCAGTTCAAGACCGAAAGAACGGAAGTGACGTAATGTTTATCAAGATTTTGACTTATACTTACGCACTCTCGGACCGTTCCGAGCGCTAAACCGAAAAGCCCGATACTTGACTTATTATCAGGGCACCATAAACTTTAAGAATTGACTCGAGTCAAATTCTCAAATTATCAAATGAGTGAAAAATTGAAATATTGATTTCATCCATTTTATTCTACTCGGAAATAGAAATTATGTTTTTTTAATTCTTAGTCTATGGTAACCAGCCCTGGGGTCAAATAATCACTACACATTAGTGTTGTGCCGATTATCGCCGACGTCGGAGACATCACCGCCAGACCCTTCCGATTATGATAATCGATTATGATTTCGATAATCGATTATAATCGGGAAAATTAAAATATGATTAGATTGAAATGTTTGCATCATTAAACCGTATTTTTGCTACAGAAACAGTTCATATGACGGTAAGTCAGTACGCATACTCGTATGAAACATTTTGCCGAGTTTCCATAGAATTTTCTGTCATTAAAAGTAAGTTATGGACAAATCATGAAATATTTTACAGTGCATTCTAAGAATGCGATTATAATCGATAATCAATCGATGACTTATCCGATTTATCATTTTGATTACTCCAACCGATTCCCAAGACTACCTCACATTGCACAAGCGAATCTTGGTCTGACTGGACCGAAACAAATTCCTCTTTCCAAATCAAGTTTCAGCCTCGTCACGTCACTAAAATTCATTTTCAACAGCACTGAACATGTATATTGTATAAGACATTTTGTGATTTTCAAATCTGTATTCAAAGATTGATAAAGGGGTTTCTAATTAGGACAAATAGGTGTAAACCGAATAAAGACTGTGTAGAAGCGTCATCTAAAAACAGTTATTAGGCAAACAGTAATATGTGAAAAATCCCCGTAGGAAATGTACAGAGTTACACCTGACTGAGTACATACAACGCACGGCCTAAGTAAAGTAGGTCGAGAAGTTAATGCCGACAACCCTATTCATTATCTCCAAAACACACAAAAAACTATGCTATCTTAGGAAATGTTTCGTTTGTCATATCTAAACCCATCATACATCAAGATTTGGGAGACGATTTGCCTCAAATTTCATTTTTATGAATGGCTGTATTTGTGAGGGGTACACCAATTTGACCTTTAATCAAATCGCCATATCTTGTAAATACATACACTGGCCAAAAAACAAAGGTATGAATGAAAATTATAACTAATCTCGACAAAGAATTAAATTTCAAAGTTATAAAATATCATAACAATGATTTCCTGAGGATAATTTGCGAATGAGGCGTGGAACGGGTAAAGCAACGCTCCCACTCTTCTTTACTAACTTTGACCCTAGAGGGTTGAGCTTTAAAGATCGTGTGTGTGTGTGTGTGGAAGGGGGGTCATTGCATCCCTTCAATTAGCTAGTCAGTCTAATGTACTTATGTCAATGGGGATATTGCAATGAATATACCAGTATAAACTAAACAGACAGACGGACAAACCAAAACCTACATGCCCTGAATCTTTTATTGTGAGGGCGGGGGTATAAAAAGTATTGTATGTATTGGCTGGTGATTTTTACATTGATTCTGTTTGTAAGATGTACGTTGTACCTTTGTTATTAAGCATGTATTACTTTAGAGTCACCTTACCTGATAGATCCTGTCGAGGTGAAGGTGTGAATCCAGTTTCCGTGGAAACACACTCCATAACGTGATTCTGTGACCATACATCCTCTGTAAAAATAGTACAGTATTGACTATTAACGTTACCACGCAGTGTCTTGAATAAAAGTATCAAATATGACAGGAATCTCGATGCAATATGTAAATTCATTTTCCTGAAAAGCCACAAAGTGAACACAGAACATCAGTTTTATTGTACACTGATTCATAACATGAATATGAGTAATATGAGGACAACTTTAATGAAAATCATGAAGAAATCCTCCCCTTTTCATTCCATGATCGTAAATACATTCAGTATACTGTATATTGTATTGGAATAAAATGATAAATTTTAATGTATACATTCATTTCATTTACATGTGCATGTAGTTCGTTGTGTTGACGGGGTTTTTTTTTTTAGTTTAAACTGGTATTTACTTCGATTTTCAGTTTTTGTTATATAATATCTTTGTATGGGAAACTTACCTGATATCTTAGCATGGTCGTCCAGGTCTAATTGTTCAAAGTTTGGCACAGGGGGAAGATCTGAAAAATAAGTTATAAAATTGATAAATTATTACGTATAAAACGTTTTCAGAACCTCAAAATTGAGAATTTCTTCTATTTTGATGACGTTGTAAAATTTTCTACTCGAACTTTTCTTTTCTAGCTATGAGATCTATCAACTAGTCAAAAGACTCTCTTTCAAATAACGAAACATCAAATATATATATACGATTCAATAGTTTCTGGCAGTTAAAATTATATTCAGCCATGCTAGGATGCAGAGTGTCTGTGTTATCTTCATTATTTTAAGATTCAAAAGGTTTTCATTTCATGTGATCTATATCAGACAGGGGTCATGCGCCATAGTCCTATTGACTTGAAAAATGACCCATTACAGTTCAAGTCTCTGCACTTTCTAGAGGAATGACCATTCGAAATTGAAGAAATCATGGAAGATGCGGAGAGACTTGGCAATGTTTAAGCGTACGCTATTTCAGTTTAGGGGTTGGGGTGGGGGGTTCTTTTCGAGTTTTCGTTTTCTTCTGACAGTATTCAATGAGGTTACGGGTTCATAGCGCAAAATCAACGAACATTAGAGTATGTAAAACGTCAACGAACATTAGAGTATATAAAACGTCTACGAACATTAGAGTATATAAAACGTCTACGGACATTTAAGTATATAAAATGTCTTTTTCTTTAGCCGTATGCCGCAAAAATAATAAATAAACAACAAGACGCGACTCTGCTACTCTAAATGGATTAATACCCATTACATTCAATGAACTCAATGTCAATATTTGTGTATTTATTTAGCAAGGACATGAAATTTTGTCATTTGGAATTTAACCATTTAACCAGTTAAAACTCAAGTCAAACCACGGTAAGAAGGGCGCATTGAATCACGCTTTGAAATCAATTAGCATTCCATCTCGCTGCGGTGTGCTCAGGTAGAGAGAGGGTACTTTGTTATCTCTACTGGGCCTTAACTCAAATGGAGCAATCTAACATGGAAAGCAAAAAGGCTTACAAGTGTCGTCTACGAACAGAACAGAGTCCTTATGATTTTATTAAAACTTAGAAAAAAATATTTTGACTGATTTTGGATAATTTTCCATCAGGATTATGCCGGAAAATGAGA
The DNA here is from genome assembly GCA_033119305.1 of Pinctada imbricata. Lineage (NCBI taxonomy): Eukaryota > Metazoa > Mollusca > Bivalvia > Pterioida > Pteriidae > Pinctada > Pinctada imbricata. The sequence continues at coordinate 55,082,663 of VSWD01000008.1, read as the reverse complement.
ATTTGACATGATTTTCATAATCCTGCTGGAAAATTCTACTTCTCGACGACAAGTCAAAAGAAAGTAGAGGCGGATATCATTGTGGGTCGTTAGCGTCGTGCTCCTGCGATAGATTCGTCAAATCTTATCTTGTCGTCAATTGCAGCGTGTGTCTAAAAACATATGCGGATTTTGCTTTGCTTTATTATCCCAAAATCCATGCAATTAAATTTTTGGAATTGCAAGATAAGCGATTTCATTTCATTCTAAATAATTTTCATATTTCTACATGTTTCCTTGGATTGACAATATTTTACGTAAATACTTTTATTTTGATGTCAAGGTCTGTCTCTGAATTTTGTATTCACATCTGACCTAATTTTCTGGAAGATGCAAGCTATTTCATTAAATGCAAATGAGTGTTTTTATTCCAGCGTCCGGATAGGAGCTGAGCGTTTATCGTTAAAATCAATGCATATGGTATTGAGTAAAACTGCATTGGAGTGCATCTATTCTTGAACGAATGTTCTTGCGTGTATATTACAGACATCCATTAATATACTGCAAGGCCGCTAAAATTGTATATAAACATACAGCTGATCAATTCATAAAAAAAAACACAATATCCATCTGACATGTAAACAATAGCTGGTTAGGTTTTATACACTATTTTTGAACAATTTTGGGGAATGATTTAATCATAGAAAGCATTTACTGTTGTTAAGAGAAAATAAAAAAGTTATGTATCTTCTTCTTTTAGGGGAGAAAAGAGTGTAATTAACAGGAAAGCAAAGACACATGTATTATAAAAAGTCTTTTTTCTGTGTCACAGTGTGTTAAGAATTAAACCAAAATATCAGTCTTCATGACCAGTCTGTCTCCTTTTACTCCATAAGATGCAACATGTGAGATGTTCATGTAAGGAATAGAAAAGACAACATGTGATGCATTCATGTAAAGATGGACAAGGCAACATGTGAGATGTTCATGTAAGGAATAGAAAAGGCAACATGTGATACATTCATGTAAAGATGGACAAGGCAACATGTGAGATGTTCATGTAAGGAGTGACAAGGCAACATGTGAGATGTTCATGTAAGCATGAAGAGGCAACATGTGTGATGTTCATGTAAAGATGGACAAGGCAACATGTGAGATGTTCATGTAAGGAATAAAAAGGCAACATGTGAGATGTTTATGTAAGGAATAGAAAAGGCAACATGTGAGATGTTCATGTAAGGAATAGAAAAGGCAACATGTGATATGTTCATGTAACATCATACATGTGAGATGTTCAAGGCAACATGTGAGATGTTCATGTAAGGATTGAAAAGGCAATATGTGATATGTTCATGTAAGGATTGAAGAGGCAACATGTGAGATGTTCATGTAAGGATTGAAAAGGCAACATGTGAGATGTTCATGTAAGTAGTGACAAGGCAATATGTGAGATGTTCATGTAAGGAGTGACAAGGCAACATGTGAGATGTTCATGTAAGGATTGAAAAGGCAATATGTGATATGTTCATGTAAGGAGTGACAAGGCAACATGTGAGATGTCCATGTAAGCATTGAAGAGGCAACATGTCAGATATTCATAAAAGGATGGGCAAGGCAACATGTGAGATGTTCATTTGAGGATGGGTAAGAAAACATGTGAGATATTCATGTAAGCATTGACGAGACAACATGTCAAATATTCATATAAGGATGGACAAGGTAACATGTGAGATGTTCATGTAAGGAATAAAAAAGGCAACATGTGAGATGTTCATGTAAAGATGGACAAGGCAACATGTGAGATGTTCATGTAAGGATTGAAAAGGCAACAAGTGAGATGTTCATGCATGGAATGGACAAGGCAATATGTGAGATGTTCATGCAAGGATGGGCAAGAAAACATGTGAGGTGTTCAAATAAGGATGGGCAAGAAAACATGCGAGGTGTTCAAATAAGGATGGACGAGAAAACATGTGAGGTGTTCATATAAGGATGGACAAGAAAACAAGTGAGGTGTTCAAATAAGGATGGGCAAGAAAACATGTGAGGTGTTCAAATAAGGATGGACAAGGCAACATGTGAGATGTTCATGTAAGGATGGGCAAGAAAACATGTGAGGTGTTCAAATAAGGATGGGCAAGAAAACATGTGAGGTGTTCATATAATGATTGACAATAAAACATGTGAGATATTCAAATAAGGATGGGCAAGAAAACATGCAAGATGTTTATATACATGTAAGGATTGACAAGGGAGCATGTGAGATGTTTATATAAGGATGGACAAGAAAACATGCAAGATGTTTTTATACATCTAAGGATTGACAAGGGAGCATGTGAGATGTTTATATAAGGATGGACAAGAAAACATGCAAGATGTTATATACATGTAAGGATTGACAAGGGAGCATGAGATGTTTATATAAGGATTGACAAGAAAACATGCGAGATGTTTATATACATGTAAGGATTGACAAGGGAGCATGTGAGATGTTTATATAAGGATTGACAAGAAAACATGCGAGATGTTATATAAGGATTGACAAGAAAACATGCGAGATGTTAATGTAAACATTGACAAGGCAACTTGTGAGATGCTCATTTTAGGATGAACAAGGAAACGTGTGAGCTTTCATGTAAACATTGACAAGGCAACTTGTGAGATGCTCATTTTAGGATGAACAAGGAAACATGTGAGCTTTCATGTAAGCATTGGCAAGGCAACTTGTGAGATGCTCATTTTAGGATGAACAAGGCAACATGTGAGCTTTCATGTAAGCATTGACAAGGAAACTTGTGAGATGCTCATTTTTGAACAAAGAAACATGTGAGCTTTCATGTAAGCATTGACAAGGCAACTTGCGAGATATTCATGTAAGCATTGACAAGGCAACATGTGAGATGTTCATATGAGGATTGGACAAGGCAACATGTGAGATGTTCATATGAGGTTTGGACAAGGCAACATGTGAGATTTTACAGACACATTTAATTAAGATAACTATTTTTCCCTTTTAATGCTGACTTTGGTATAGTATGCTCTGAATCCTGTGATTTCTTTATGCACTAGTGATGAATTAGTTTATCACATGGTAGACCTAATCGTTCACAGCAGTATTGCATGTATGTATTAAAAGTATTTCAATCTGCAGAGTTTAAGCAGGTCTATCACTTCTATGACCTACTTATCACTTCTATGACCTACTTGCATCTGGCAGAATTAGGATTGAAGAGATTGATTCAGTACATATCTAAGTAGATTTCCCACTGTAAGTCCAAGATCAAACATAATCTACCTATTTTAGAAATATAAGGAATCATTGTAAAGATATTTTCCCGTGCTACGTGTACCTCAGATATTACTTTCCATGTCAGTGTCATGTATTGGAAAACTTTCCATGTACATACTACATGTACATGTTTGTATTTATAATAGATACCATATAACTGATTTATATGACTAAAGACCTATCTAGATAGTTTGAAGTATTCAATACCAACATTTCAAAGGTTCAGCAACAATTCAGTGCATTACACTACATAACTGCATTGTCTTCTATTTGTCAGAGGTACAATATTTAACAGTTTTCCTGTATTTTATCCAGAGGTTTATATTGTAGGTAGATCTGCCTAAAGTTACAACATGCATGTTTTAGTGTGGGACGTTTTACTTATACTATTATGTGATAATTGTGATCACATGTAACCAGTAATTATATGATTTCCCTTTATGAAATAAAGTTATGAATTAGTAAAGTTACAAAAAGAAAGAGTTAGAACTTACAATTAAAAGGTTTACAGAAATTATGTAGAATAGATACATACTATATAGCATTGTTCTGCTTTGTGTAGAAAAAAGATTTTATTAATATTTTGTTATATTGCGAAGTTTTACCTACACTTTGTTCTACCCGCATTCCTTTTACCAAATTATATTATGAGTTTACCTATATTTTGTTCTATACTCCAGTGATATGGGTTACAGCAAGTATACGCTGAATCATTAACAGTTTGACAGCTGGGTAGTTGCCTCAAGGGTGAGGTGGGGGTTAGGTCCTGCCAGCGCCAAATCTGACAACAAACATAATGAGGCGGTACACTTCTCTTCCCTAACTTCATCTCGCCACTCGGTAATAGTACACAAGGAGTATCCTCTCCGCCTTTTGTTTCTACACTTTGCACTAAAATTTCTAAGTTTTTCTCCTTCAAACGTTTCAGCATAGAATGTATAATTGATTTTAGCTCTAATTCCTCGTCGCTTTCATTTTTACCCGCGGTTTCATTATGTATAATCCTATTTTTCCACAGACGTTTCACGAGGGTAGATCTTTTAGACCGAAACATAAAAGTTTCCGTGGAAAACTGAATTCTGGCATCGAGATAATGGTTCAAGTCCCTCTCAAAACATTGAATATGTGAATCTATAACTAATAACGGCGACTAAAAACAAAGTTCTTTTTTGTCATTCACATGTAACTATTTTTGCCACACTTTTACAAATAACTATTACAATGTTAATAATTAATACATTTGGCGGCACTATAAAGACTGGCGACAATCTTCTACATCACATAACACTGATGCCGTGATCATCTAATGGATAAATACACAACTTGATATTTTATTAATAAGCACACTTTGTCCAGGTAAAAATAAGTATTCCTGCGTGAATTTTGTAAACAACCAGAGCGTCATCAGTAACGCAACTTTACTCCGGTGCAGACACTTTCTACATTTTTTCTCGAGCACAAAATCTCAGCTAGGATGATAAAAGCAACGCGAGGATAAAACACACCGGAGAAGAGAGATTTATCGTGATCAACTTCAAAACAGTGCCGACATAACTCGTGTCTTTGACCTGGACGAGTCTATTCTCCTCCAAGGGGTGAAACTCGGATTTACCTGTCGAGTGTAAACAACTCCATTTCCCACTGTTTACATATATTGAATGAGAATAACAGGCACCGTATATAAAGCATATATTTTCCTGTTCAATTTCTCAGATTTAAGGTACAAAATCGTTCAATAAAGTAGAACTATGGCGAGTTCAGGTGAAGAATTCAGCTTCACATTGAGTACCTGCAAATTGCTTGCCTGCCGAGTTATATAGATAACGGTCCGTTTGATTGGTTAATCAAACACCACGTGAATTGTCTAGACTTTTTGGCGCGGCAGAACGTCTCTGAACGATAATACACAAAAATGCTATCAACGCAACAGATCTATACTTATTATCATTAATAAAAAGTGGTTGGTTGGATTGTAATTTGTTTACTGTGTACACGGTGTGGGATGGGATTAAATCTACACATTCATACAAGTTTACATCATGTACTGTATCGTTGTCAAATGGCAGACAATCGTCTTCGTCGTCAAAAACGATGTTATTTGTTTGTTTATTTTTTTTTCTAATTACTGAATAATGAATTCAAAGTTGAAAAAAATTAAAATCCCTGAATAAATAGTAAAATATAAGCTACTGTACATATTGCAAATCCATTTGTAAAATTATTTTTCTAATATTTGAACATGTATATTCATACATTGTACTAATATCCTTTTTGTAAAAGTAAATGACCTATTTGTAGTAAATTACCGTAATTAATCCGAAAAAAATATTTGTTTCATCTGATTTCTTTTTTATATTTCCCTTTGATAGACTCAGAACTCATTTCTCCATTTTCTAATCGTAATTCACTCCATCAAATGGATCGGACAGTTTACACTTTTCAAAAAAAAAAAAACACCGCATCATGAGGAATACAAGATTTACTTTATATAACTCTGTCGGATTGATATAACTTTGAATGTTACCGATTTTCTTATGATTTTTTTCCCAAAGAGTTGTCAAATTCTGACATGTACAAATTAAATATTTATCAAAGTTAAACAACATCTGAGAAAAAATTGAAGTTATTCCATATCTACAAATTTCTACAATGCCAGACACCCAGGATCAAAATCAGGAGAATCGTAGAAAAAAAAACGAGGAAATAAAAGGTAAATTATAATATTTGTGTCAGGAAGCTAAAGATAAAATATAACTCATTTGTTATACACATTCATGATCCCTGCAGGACTTCTCTCAAATATTAATGAGAACATAATAAGATTTTAACACCTATTGTGACATAATAGCTATCAATCTGTATGTTTGGTTATCTGCTTTTCACGTTTCGTGTCGCGAATTTCAAACTTGGGCCCCGAGGGGCTTGTCTCCCGTTGGGTCATTTGTCGCGCCCTATAGTTTCTTTTATGAATTCCTATTCCATCAAACTAAATACCACCTTCTTTCACGATTATATATAATTTCTCTGAATACCCGGTGTATGCAAATAAATCGGACATCTGCCGGACTCTAGTATCGAATGAACGCTCAAATATGAATGAGTCTCCTCTTCAAGTGCGCACGCGACTCGTCTAACAGTCTCCGTCGCGACCATAAACAAAGACACCACGGTGTCGTTGTAGTCTGGCTATTCTATTACCATTTATTTCCGAGTAAAGATCAATAAGCATTTCAAAGCAGAGTATGGGTTCTGGCGACAAACTAATAAATTCAATCAGGTTTTATTGTTTAACTCGTTACAAAGTCGCTGAAAATCATGTAGGATTTATATTTGTCGACAGGTTTCCTTCTCTTTCCAAAACTGCCAATAAAAAAATAGACGAAGAGAATTTTGATTTTTTTTTTTTCAGTTATTTTCATTTGACCTCTTTATTCAGTCCTAAATTGTTCAGTAATAAGTGCATATGGAAAAAATAAAATAAATAAATAAAACAGATAAAATAAAATAAAAGAGCTTCAAGTTTTTTTTTCTTCTTTATTCAACCAGTAATGAAGATTAACGTTTGTGTAAAAGGTTAGTAAAAGAAATTTGCTATAGATCTGATTGTTCCTCCTTCTTTACTTATTCTTTGTTTTTGAAGTCTTTTAATGTTTTCAAGCACGGAACTATAGAGGGCGGAGATGGTAGGAACCCCCTTGGAATTTGCCAAAAACTGCCGATTTATATATTTTTTTCAATACCATGTACTTCCAGTTTAAAGAAAATGAAGAAAAGCATTAAATCAAAGAAATGGAAAAAATCTTTCGAGAAAAGAAGAACCCCCACGACATTTTTTTTTAATTGGATCCGCTCATTGTTTTGTTTGTTTTTGCTTTTCGGACGATTTTTTTTAATTAAAATTTTCTTTTTTGAAATCGTGATCGTATCTCTTCTCTTTTGGTAATGTTAAGAAAGAGAACTCGTACAATATCCTCCAAGAAATCTCGGGCATCTCCGGGCCTATGACGGAAATGAGTTAAAGAAGATCCTGACGATAATCTCAACAGCACTCACAATAGAGCACCACATTGAGCATCGACGGACCCCTAGCAAGCTAGAGGGGGGACCAGGTGCCCGGGAGGAGTAAGCATCCCCTGTTGGCTAGCCGCACCCGCCGTCGATAATGTAAACATATGAAAAAACATGAACTGCACTGTTTTAGGCCATTTCTATATAGAAAGTGCTATGGCGACCATGTCAGGTAAAATATTCAAAACACTTACTGTCAAACCCCTCGCGGGGAACTTTTGTACGAGCTCCACACGGCAAAGGGCAAAAGTGTGACAGAAATGGAAAGGCACGAGCGATCGTCTTATATGAGTTATGTTATGGCAAATTTTTTTAGAAAATATTCATGTACATTATTCGCTGAAATTATACAAATGACTCGATTCAATGAAATTAAAGTTACAACTTTCATACTTTTTACTATTTATTTATTGGATCCGCTCATTGTTTTGTTTGTTTTTGCTTTTCGAATGATTTTTTTTTTCAATAAAAATTTTCTTTCTTGAAATCATGGTCGTATCTCTTCTCTCCCTTTCCTTTGATTTTGGCGATGTTAAGAAAGACAACTCGTACAATATCCTCCAAGAAATCTCGGGCATCTCCGGGCCTGTGACGGAAAGGCACGAGCGATCGTCTTATGTTATGGCAAATTTTATTAGAAAAAAATCATGTACACTATTTGCTGAAATTATACAAATGACTCGATTCAATGAAATTTAGTTACATCCTTTTTTCCATTTATTTATGAATCGCACTTTTCCGGGTCTTTTCTTCGAAAAATCCGAGAAAGCCCGACAATATGCGAGGCAATTTCCGGAGAAAATACAATCATGTCATTGCTTACGTGGAATGTTTTTGGTTTTACTCCCATCTTCTCTATGCAATCCATATTTTCATATTGAATTGGATAAATGAAACTGTCAAATAAAAAGTAAATAAAATAAAACTATTTTTACTTATGTATAATATGTTTTAAATTTATCGCATAATTGTTATCAATGGGGATGTAGCTCAGTGGTAGAGCGCTCGCTTTGCATGTGAGAGGCCCCGGGTTCGATCCCCGGCATCTCCAGAATTTTTTCCCCCTTTTTTTTTTTAGGCATTTTTACCTGGGCGTAAGGTGTGTTTGATGATAAAAAAAAAAAAAAAAAAAAGAAGAAAAGAGCAAAACTCATTTTGCAGCCGATTTTAGAATGGATTAAAACTACATTTATATGATTCCATCAGTTCAACCATGCAATGAACTGAGTCTAAATAGAGGACGCAAAGCTTTGCAAATGACTCTTTGACAGTACCCTGTACCCTTTATGGTGTCCATGGAAGAAATAACATTTGGCAACGGCAAAGAAGCTTTAAGGACAGTCACAGGACTCAGATTATTTTAACCTCATACACTGAAGAGTTCATTGTACTACGGAGTTTTGGGTTAGACTTTATACGTCAGAAATTAATTGATACTCCGTTATGAACTTTCAGTGGCGGATTTAGAGGGGGGGCCCAGGGGGCCCGGCCCCCCCCCCCCCCTTTTTCACCCAAGGTTATTGATTCAGAATGCTCTTTTTATGCTTAATCTCTTTACTTTTGGGGAAATTTTCGGCTCGCTTCGCTCGCCACACTTAATTTTTCATTAGCTGTCTATTTTTTCGTCTTCACTTTGTCTTGAACTTTCTATGTCATCGTGTTTGAACGGATTCATATGTCATAAACATATACAAAATTCAAAATTAAATTAACACTTGAATAATTACCAAATGCTTCATTTTCATGGGCCGATCTAACCAGTTTAGACAGGTGGATAGTGGGGTTGCAATGCCCTAATCTTCCCAACCTTCCCCAATTGGTCAAACAAAAATAGAGGATGGAAAATGAGAGAGATATTGTAATCTTATGACAAAATGTAACCATCTATTCAAAAAATTTCCCGGCTCGCTCCGCTCGCCAATTTAGAATAATATATATACATGTATGTATATATACATGTATGGATGACTGAACCAAAACAAAAAAAAAGAAAACTTCAAATCTTAAAATTTTCCTGCTCGCTACGCTCGCCGGTATACCTATAAACTTAAGTAAACGTATAAAGAAACTCTATCTTCTAAATGCAACATGCAGTTGGAATGACCCCCCCCCCCCAACTTATTAATTAAAATCACCAGTCTTGAGCTTCAGGTTTCGGAGGTCTTTTTGGAGGTCTTTTTTTTTTTTTTTTTTTTTTTTCGTCTTCGACCTTCTTCTTTTTTTTTTTTTTTTGCTTGTCAGTTTTTCTTTGAACAATTTTCTTCGAGCTGAAACTTTGGGCCCCCCCTTTTCTGAAATCCTAGATCCGCCACTGACTTTTGCCTATATACAGTAATGACTGAATTCTGAGATTCCGTCAGAGTAGGAAGTACAAAAATGTCAGAATCTGTATTGGAAGCAATATAAAAAGTTCAGGAGAAACTCAATGTTTTTATGATTATAAAATATGCTACTAAAATTTAAGAGAAAATACCAAAAGCATCCGAATTTATATAATCAACCTTTTGAAATATCAAAGCAGTGTTCCTTCACTCACTCCTATCACACAAAATCTGTATTTGGCTCTATTTATCTACATACTGACATCTTTGTGAGTGAAGTTTTTAGTTTAAATTAAACTAAAAAATTCACTCACAAAGATGTCAGTATGTAAATAAATAGAGCCGAATACAGATTTTGTGTGATAACACGACAGTATGTGCACATGTGTCATGATATTACATGTACCATATGGGTAACTATATTATAAGTTTCTCTACATTCAAACACTTTACTGACACCTGACTTATTTCTGAATAGATACGACATATGTATGTAGGTAAAAAAGTCTTAACAAAATTACCATTACTTTGCAAAGAAAAAAAAAAACATTCGTATTTACATACGAATAACAATCTAATTCTTCCCCCCTGCACTCAGGCTCGGTCTACCCGTATGGTGGGCAAGTACGAAAGCCTATTGAGCTCAAATGGTAGCTGAGAAAATTATTTTTTCGCTTTATAACGCGAAAGTTTCGCGTTATAACGCGATAGTTTCGCGATATAACGCGTAAGTTTCGCGTAATAACGCGTAAGTTTCGCGTTATAACGCGTAAGTTTCGCGTTTTAACGCGTTAAGTTCGCGGTATAACTCGTAAGTTTCGCGTTATAACGCGATAGTTTCGCGATATAGCGCGTAAGTTTCGCGTAATAACGCGTAAGTTTCGCGTTATAACGCGAAACCAATAAGCAGGCTATGTAAGATGAATATATGTATGAAATATCAATGGCCTTCCATTGATAGTATAATAGTTATCTGCGTTCAATTTTCTCGACTTTAAATGAAATATAGGCCAAAAGTTGATGTCAGACTGAGTGCAATTTACAATTTAAAAGTATGGTCAACATGGTGAATGTATTTTGGAGTTACCTGCTAACTCGAGTATAAAGTATGATTCAGATTATCCACACCAGAATTGCAGTAAGCATCCTCGGATACATCACCCATACAAGTTTGGTTGATCTAAGACTCATGAAAAGCTGGATCTGTCTTGTTTTACTTAAGATGGTCAATCAAGTGTAAAGTATAGGTCATATTCAGCTTCCCTACCATGCATTGCAGGAAGGATCCTCAGATTCATCATTCACACAAATTTGGATGATCCAGGACTTATAATAGACTGGAAATTGATTTGTCCAATTTTACTTAAACTGGCATGCAATATAGGTCAAATGCAGCATACGTACCGTACATTACAGTATGCATCCTTACTAGAGTAGATGCATAACCAACACAAGTTTGGTTGATTTAGGGCTTTTAAAAGATATGCTGATAAAGGACCTGTCCTATTTCACTTAACCTGGTTGCTCAAGCGTGAAATATAGGTCCCGTTTTCTTGAGTGCGGACACCAATGCCGTATAACCCCCCCCCCCCCCCCCCCTTCTTCTACGTCAAGGTGAATCTTGCTTGGACCATGTAACTCAATATAAGCTTTCGTACCAATGATGCTCGATTCGTCCCAAAATCTTGTCGCAATTAAAAATCTTAGTATTTAAATACACAAAGGAAGGGGATGCCCAAAAGTGTTTACTGGGAGACAGCTATGATTGACGTATTACATTTCATACTGATATGTCTGGTAGGGCGTTCGTTCATGACTTTTATATATATTATATCAGATTCAGATACATATGTATCACATGAAAGGTAGTTGGAAATCAACACATTTAAGGCATTTTTAAGCATTATCGAGAAAACTAAATGGTCTTAAAAATACTAATGTTTCTTCTACTATCGGTTTATGTTTAAAAATACTTTAATCATCAATCATGTTAGATAAGTTCTTGATTGATACTTTGGTTTTATGTTCATTCTGCATAAAAATAATAAATTGAACCCTAAATTTGAGCAATAATTTGATGGATATTACCTAAACTCTAGCTTGAATATTTCTATTTATTTGACATAAACATTCCTTTCTACTTGTCAGAGAGGATATTCAGCATCAAACGACAGAAAAAGCTATGATTTCAAATGTCAAAAGAAGACAAAAAAAAAATAACGGTTAGGAAATACATGACAATGTAAAAATTCATGAAAAAGTCAGGAAATACATGAAACGCCTGACCAACTTGAGGAATTCCATGTAATGACTGACCGATACAGGCATTACACGAAATCCCGTGATATGATGTGTATATCTTAAAGTGAATAAGTATAGTAAGGGATCCCGAAATTAAGGGATTTCGTGTAATGCCTATATCGATCATTCATAACATGTAGTTATTGGAAATGGCAAGGTATTTCAAGTAAATCTTGACATTTTCTTGAAAATTTACTCTTGTTTTCTGATTGAAATTTCGTCGTATGTATATACATGTACATGTATTTCATAATAATCTTATATATTGTTATTGCTATGAAACTACTCTGGGCTGGGGGTATCCTGAAGCTCCTACTGGGGCTCCGATTTGAAATCTTTTACATACTGCATACATACAAATTTTCGCGTTATAACGCGAAATTTTCGCGTTATAACGCGAAAGTTTCGCGTAATAACGCGAAGTTTTCGCGTTATAACGCGAAAGTTTCGCGTAATAACGCGTAAGTTTCGCGTAATAACGAGAGCTCTGCCTCTGTGCTATTGGATCGACTTGCCAATTGAGCGATTATAACAAAGCCAGAACATCAAGACATTTTAAGTTACGAAAGTCGGAAATCTTCAGCGTGTGATATCTCGTTAATGCGTAGTGAGCACCACGGCAACGCAACAGAAAGCATAAGAAGAATATCCGACACCAACGCAGTACTTACGCTGTAGAAACGCATTGAACACTACGCATACGGCCCGAATGCCATACGTGTTTGTAGAACGCATAGTTACGTAGCTCATACCACAGGGGCTACAGTACACAAAGAGTACAGAATAAATGTCCCTGCCTCCCCTCCATTTATAATATATAAACAAACTATAAATGGAGGGGAGGGGGGCATTTATTCTGTACTCTTCGTGTACTGTAGTCCCTGTGCTCATACGTGATAGAAACGCCTTGTGCCTCAGACATGAATCTTATATTTTTTTATGTTGATACAAGTATTACCAGAAAAAAAAATGGCAGACAGACGGACTGAATGACTGACATGCAGACAGACCGAGAGGAAACTATAAGTCTTTTTTTCCGGCGAGGGAAAGGGTACGAATAACAACTGGTACCACAACATTGAAGAATTAGGTTCGGATACACCACAAAATCACAGAGATCAGCATTTTTAAGAAAAAGAGGCTCAGGGACCACATGAGAACACTGGAGGGATTTGAATGTGATTTATATAACTCTAGTCATAAGCTAAGCCTTATACAATGATCAAGAAAATCATAAAACGATAGGGCTAAGGCCATACAAAATTAATGTTTTGTTTGACGGGCACTTTTGAGAAAAAAAAAGTGAGGGAGGCAGGTTTGTTTGTTTTTTTTTTTTTTTACAAACGTGAAATTTGATCTTTTAACCAAATTTCTAATTCAAGTGTTTTGATGCTGAAAATACATTAAAACTTAGGTATAGTATGAAGTGGTGATGTTTAGTGCATTGATTAACAAGATAACCCAACGTCTTCCTGTAATATAGTAAATGCATTTCCAAATCTGAGGTTTGCTAGATATTCTGTGATTTGGTCACACTTCTTATATTATCATATGACGATGTCCTATGACAGACCAGTATGAAGATATAGACTTAATACATGTATGTTGTACATCTAAATTATGCATAAAAAAGAACACCAAGCTCTAACTGTTGCCCTGTGTAAGGTTAAAACTTCAAATGACGTTAACATTTTGTGAACTACTTCTTTTATGTGCAACTAAGTGAGTGAAAATCGTAATTGTTGCTCAGTGCTTAGACCGAAAATTTTACCCTTGGCGTCGGCAAAAGAGTAGGAAAAATACAAAGAAACATGTCCAGGGATAGGGAAGGCCCATTCTGATAGAAAATGGCCCATAAAATCGGCAACTCGTTGCGCCCTGGTGCCATTATTCTACGGCGTCCATTTTTGGTTTTTAAATCTAAAAGTTCTGTTCTCGTATTTACGTTGTAACGTAGATCTACACCAGGAGCAGTAATACAGAGATCGCAGCTTTTTGTACATGGCCAGTCTTTCAGAAGCACAAAATTCTTCTGTCCACTAACAATTGAAAGATTCTTTGCTATTGATTTTTCTCCGACATTCTTTTTTATCCCCGTTCTGCGCCTGAGATTTAAATCTCCAACGTCCACTTACGTATCTTATCTACGTACTTGTGTATGCGTTCGTCCGTAAAATTATCAAGCGGTCAGTCAATGGGTACAAATTTAAGTAAAAAAATGTACTGTAAATTACTCATTAGAAACGGTAAAATTTAGAATATCGCGACAAAAAAATGTGCTAACGTCTAATGTATTATACATACATGCATATGCAAAGCTTTTCGAAAATTGATCATTTTTGGAATGGCCCTTTCGTGAGGAAAGATGGCCCATTGTTTTTGAGAATGACCCATTGAAGTCCAAGTGGAAGGTGCCATAGTCCCATTGAGCAAGTTTGCCTTCCCGATCACTGCATGTCTGACAATTTAGTTTGAATTTTAACAACGATTACACAAGGGTACCCAGATCGATACGTCATCCCTTTTCACTGTCGGTCTGGAAATTTGAATTTCTATCCCACGGAAATTTTGAATTTTCTGCGATGTGCTAAGGGTTTAATTGGCCAGTTTATTCGTAACGAAATTAGGATCGCGTAGTATTTCTGCCCCTCCACTCGATCCCGTCACCGGCGTTCCCGGCTGATCAATCTGACGTAAACTGTGAGTTCTAAACAAAAACGTTTTCAAATTTCTAATAAATTGAATAATTTAACTAATAAAGAAGTATATAATGCTCTTGCATATTATCACAATAGAGTACAGTATCATTTTACGTTACGTTACCTTGTCCATGATATGGAATATACGCGTGGTCGCGATTACCGTACAACCAACAATTGAATACGGTAGCTTGGGTAAATAATACTATTTTATATAAACAAGTATTGAGTTACAGCTTTACAATTTATATATTTAGTGAAGTAAAGAATATGTAAACAAACAATTTGTATTAGCACGGCGATGTTCAATTGACTACTTTAAAATTATGGTAAAACACGCGATAAAAATCGGAAAGGCGGCGGGTTTTTAGGCAATGCGGCGGTGCCCGTCAAACGAAACTTTAATTTTTTTGGCCTAATGAGAGAAATATTATATTACATATCATTTGAAATTGTGCATTTTAAACGAGGGCTTTTAAGAAAAACCAAAAGATCCTAGTACATATTGAAAATTTCACATCTCCCTCATTTCCTAAATTGTACAGTAAACGAATTTAAACGTGGCCAAAATAATGAAATATGGCCAAAATCTGTGAAATAATGTCCAAAATATACCGAAAGACGTAGCTAGATGGCTGGGATATGATGTTACAGGACCCTGGTTTTAGAAATTTTAGAAAATTTTGGAAGCAGAAATAAAGAAACGATCAACCGAAATTGATCGAACTTGGCTGCATGTGCCCTCGGGGACTCCCGGTCCACCAGCTGTTGAGATTATCGTCAGGATCTTCTTTAACTCATTTGTGTCACACTAATACTTTTTGCCGTGTGGAGCTCGTAAAAAAGTTCCCCGCGAGGGGTTTGACAGTAAGTGTTTTGAATATTGTTCCCTGACATTGTCGCCATATTACTTTCTATATAGACGTGGCCTCAGACAGTGAAATTAATTTATATATTCTTTTCATTTTCGTGCATGAACATCGACGGCGGGTGCGGCTAACCGACAGGGGATGTTTACTCTTCCCAGGCACCTGGTCCCACCTCTATCTTGCTAGGGGTCCGTCGATGATCAATTTGGTGCTCTATTGTGAGTGCTGTTGAGATAATCGTCAGGATCTTCTTTAACTCATTTGTGACACACTTATGCCCTTTGCCGTGTGGAGCTCGTAAAAAGTTCCCCGCAAGGGGTTTGACAGTAAGTGTTTTGAATATTGTTCCCTGACATTGTCGCCATAGCACTTTCTATGTAGACGTGGCCTCAGACAGTGCATGTATTTTATATATTCTTTTCAATTTCGTACATGAACATCGACGGCGGGTACGGCTAGCCAACAGGGGATGCTTACTCCTCCCGGGCACATGATCCCACCTCTAGCTGGCTAAGGGTCCGTCGATGATCAATTTGGTGCTCTATTGTGAGTGCTGTGGAGATTATCGTCAGGATCTTCTTTAACTCATTTGTGTCACACTTTTGCCCTTTGCCGTGTGGAGCTCGTAAAAATGTTCCCTACAAGGGGTTTGACAGTAAGTGTTTTGAATATTGTTCCCAGACATTGTCGCCATATTACTTTCTATATAGACGTGGCCTCAGACAGTACATGTATTTTATATATTCCTTTCATTTTCGTGCATGAACATCGACGGCGGGTGCGGCTAGCCGACAGGGGACGCTTATTCCTCCCGGGCACCTGGTCCCACCTCTATCTTGCTAGGGGTCCGACGATGATCAATTTGGTGCTCTTTTGTGAGTGCAAACATTTGTACAACTTGACACTCACCAAGTGGTACAAATGTTAAGCGTCTTCAAATTCATAAGCATCATTTAAAAGCAGATAAATTAACAGCATGGTCTAGAATGCACGTTTCAGGTATTTAACCTTCGTCTGTGATCCTCAATCCAAAACAATGAAATATGACCAAAATCTGTGAAAATCATGTCCAAAATATACTGAAAGACGTTGCTAGATGTTTGGGATATGATACTACAGGGCCCAGGTTTTAGAAATTTAAGAAAATTTTAGGAGCAGAAATTTTCGAATGTGTTTGAAGAAACGACCAACCGAAATTGATCGCAAATCGCTACACCTACCCTCGGGGACTCCTGGTACAACAGCAGTGACACTCACCAAGTGGTACAAATGTTAACATCTTCAAATTCACTAGCATCATTTAAAAGCAGATATATTAACAACATGGACCAGACATGCACGTTTCGGGTATTTAACCCTCGTCAGTGATCCTCATTCCAAAACAATGAAATATGGCCATAATCTGTGAAATGACGTCCAAAATATACCGAAAGACGTAGCTAGATGGCTGGGATATGATGCTACAGGACCCAGGTTTTAGAAATTTGAGAAACTATTGGAAACAGAAATTTTTCGAATGTGTTTGAAGAAACGATCCAACCAAAATTGATCGAATTTGACTACATGTGCCCTCGGGGACTCCTGGTCCCTCAGCAATGACAATCACGAAAAGATACAAATGTTAGACGTATTCAAATTCATCAGCATCACTTAAAAGCAGATAGATTAGCAGCATGGTCCAGACATGCACGTTTCGGGTATTTAACCCTCGTCAGCGATCCTCAATCCAAAACAATGAAATACGGCCAAAATCTGTTGATTCATGTCCAAAATATACCGAAAGACGCAGCTAGATGATTGGGATATGATGCTACAGGACCCAAGTTTTGGAAATTTGAGAAAATTTTAGAAGCAGATGGTTGGGATATGATGCTACAGGACCCAGGTTTTGGAAATTTGAGAAAATTTTAGAAGCAGATGGTTGGGATATGATGCTACAGGATCCATGTTTTGGAAATTTGAGAAAATTTTAGAAGCAGAAATTTTCGAATGTGTTTGAAGAAACGATCAACCGAAATTGATCGAACTTGGCTACATGTGCCCTCGGGGACTCCTGGTCCTCCAGCAGTGACACGCACGTATAGGTACAAATATTAACCGTCTTCAAATTAATAAGCAGCATTTAAAAGCACATCAAATAAAAGCATGGATCAGACATGCACGTTTCGGGTAATTAACCCTCGTCAGTGATCCTCAACCCAAAACAATGAAATATGGCCAAAATCTGTGGATTCATGTCCAAAATATACCGAAAGACGTAGCTAGATGGCTGGGATAGGATGCTACAGGACCCAGGTTTTAGAAATTTGAGAAAATAATGGAAACAGAAATTTTCGAATGTGTTTGAGGAAACTGATCAACCGAAATTGATTGAACCTGGCTACATGTGCCCTTGGGGACTCCTGGTGCACCAGCGCTGACACTCACCAAGTGGTACAAATGTTAAACGTCTTCAAATTCATTAGCATCATTTAAAAGCAGATAAATTAACAGCATTGACCAGACATGTACGTTTCGTGTATTTAACCCTCGTCAGTGATCCTCAATTCAAAACAATGAAATATGGCCAAAATGTGTGAAAATCATGTCCAAAATCTACCGAAAGACGTAGCTAGATGGCTACAGGACCCAGATTTTAGAAATTTGAGAAAATTTTGGAAGCAGAAATTTTGAACATAGATTTTATTTGGATATGCTACTGAATCGACCCCACAGGAAATCTGGAGCCGCGCACGCTTTGTTAAGTAAATGCACAAATTAAAATTAAAAAAAATAAAACCAGATGGTGGTACTGAAATGAATTTTGGCGGTTCCTGAAAATCACTTTTGCTGGAAGCAGCACTGATGAGGATTTAATATCCGAAACACGTGTCTGGTGCATTATAAACTGGTTTGAAATTTTCTTCAAGAAGGTATAGAGTTGGACCACTTCCGTATTATTAGTTATGTGGAAGGTGAAATTATCAAGCATTTCATACAGTGTTCAAATGGCCGTTTGCGTCGAAAAATAGAAAGATATCCAAGTATGAAGCGGATATGTTGCTTTCGGTTGTTTCCTTGATCTCTAGGTCATGAGGATAGATGTAATGCAGGTGATCCTTAAAGTTCGGATTATTCATGGACAACACGTTATCTGTGTATCTGTAGGTAAAACTGTACTGCGATGTGAGGTGCTTTCGCCCAGTGGAGAGCAAGGTCTGGGAGAAGTTGGGCGCAATTGGTTCCCATGGATATACCGACTATTTGCTGGAATATTGTTCCTCCAAACACCACAAACATGCTGTCAATCAAACTTTTTCTCTGAATCAGAGTGTGTCTTTACGAAGTAATTATCCTCTCACCTTATGACAAGGTATGTGTATCTCCTGTTTTCATTGTTTGAAAGAAAGGCGTTGCGAAATATATTGGACACTCTGCTATTTAGCTTTTGTTGCTAGAAAGGTAGTGTAGAGCGTGGAGAAGTCCAAAGACTATATGCTTGTAATATGATTGAGGGGATTGGATACATCATATTTTTCTGGAAAATACAATCTTACTAGTCACAGAACATTATAAGAGCAATGGAATCACTTGTATTTTAAATGAATAAGGTTATTACATTCTCACTTGCACCACAACACCATGCTTACCGCGTGGAATCAAAACGTGTGATGTTGTGATTCCTTACAGAGTTCTTTGATTGTTTTTTTTTTTTTTTTCATTTTCTAAATTAAACATTACAAAACTGATTAGCCGTTCCAGTAGGGCTATGCACAATAAATCAATCCATATCGTCTAGATAACTGTCGACGACAGAAGCGTTCTTGACTCATCATTCCTTTTGATTAACTCTTGAAGCGTTTGCACAGACTATAGACTTTTCATATATATAAACGATATGGATGTTAAACGTCTTCAAATTCAATATCATCATTTACGAACAGATAAATTTGCAGCATGGACCAGACATGCACGTTTCGGCTACTAAGCCCTCGTCAGCGATCCTCAATCTAAACAATGTAATATGGTGAAAGAGTGCGAAAATTATTATGTCCAAAATATACCGAAAGACTTAGCAGGATGGGTGTGATATAATGCTACAGGACCAACGTTTTAGAACTTTCAAGAAAGGGCTAAGGCCACGAAGCCCCTAAAATGGGCCTGCGATTTTCCTTAAAATTAATCTTGATGAGAAATACTTGATGTATCAAGTAAGATATAATGAATATTTCGCGCTTTTAATGAAAGGAATATATTACCCACCATGGCACTATAGGAAGTCTTGTGACGTCATCAAGTGACGTCATTTGACGTTACTGACAAAACATGGTAAAAATGCTCGGAAATGTGTCTTCAGTGAAGAAATTCGATGTGGCCACATGCGTCGAGAAACATAAAACTTTTATGAAAAGAAGATATAGTGATAATCTTTCATTTGTAATATTTAATGCTTCACGGTGCATGTGGCCACTGTTAATTAAAAAAAACATTTAGGGGATAAACGTACGTGTTTCGTGGTTGCGACAGGTATATGTTGGATATACTGTTGGAAACGCAGTTATACTAGACCATGAGCTACTTGGCCAATACCTGCACCCCCGGGGAATTTATGGGACCCTGATTTTTTTGTTCAAGGGATGTCCCCTGAATATGAAATGGGCCATGCCCCACTTAAACTAGGAGGTTTTTACTAGTTTTGGGTGAAAAACATGTATTTTCAATAAAAAATCACTGAAAAATGAAAAAAATTATAAATTTTATACAACAAGATATTTCAAAAATTAAACCATGTGCATGTATACTTGTTTTGATCTTCTTTCAGATGAAATTAATTTTAAGCCTCAATTTCTACTTTTCGTATGATTTTTTGGGGTAAAAGTCGACATTTTGCAAAATTTCACAGAAATTTTAGGTAAATTTAACTTTTTACATCTTTTCAGTTCTACACTATTGCATTTGATCATTCATTGATGGTGTAGAAAATAACTTTACAGTCTCCTATCTCAAATGGTATATATTTTGTATTGTTTATTTCTTGCAAAAGCCTCGAAATTGTCGATTGTATACGAAAACCTATGTTTTCATTTAGAAATACCTGATTTCTGTATATAAATTTAAATAACCCTATCTGTTATGAAATCAATAATTGAAAGCTATTTTCTAGTTTAATTTCATACTATTTGAGTTTAAATATGTTTTATTGACATTTTGTCATAATTTTGGTATTTAAGGGAAAAAACATATTTTTCATTTTTTGAAATTATGAAAATAAGAAATTTTAAAATTATTCACAGAAATAAGTGATTTTTGCACACAAATTAAGTTTTTTGCCTAAAAATAGCATAGACTTTGAATTTCAGATATCAAATGCAATTCATTCCCTTTCATAATAAGAAATACCATCCTACCATAGCCAGGTTGTGTGAATTTGGGCAGATTAAAAGGATTTATAAGTATTTTCTCAAAATAAGTGGATTTTGCACAAAACATATATTTTTGCCTCAAAATGCAGAATTTAATTAACTATGTATTTCATAAAACTTTAATTTGACCAAGAGTTCCGGGGCACATGTAGCCCAGTTCGATCAATTTCGGTTGGTTGTTTCTTCAAACGCATTTGAAAATTTCTGTTTACAAAATTCTCTCAAATTTCTAAAACCTGGGTCATGTAGCATCATATCCCAGTCATTTTGCTACGTCTTTCGGTATATTTAGGACATAATTTTGACAGATTTTGGTCATATTTCATTGTTTAGATTGAGGATCACTGACGGGGGTTTATTATGCGAAACGTGCATGTCTGGTTCATGCTGTAAATTTATCTGCTCTTAAATGATGCTAATGAATTTAAAGACGTTAAACAATTGTATCACTTGGTGAGTGTCACTGCTGGTGGACCAAGAGTCCCCGAGGGCACATGTAGCCAAGTTCGATCAATTTCGATTGGTCGTTTCTTCAAACGCATTTGACAATTTCTGATTACAAAATTCTCTCAAATTTCTAAAACCTGGGTCCTGTAGCATCATATCCCAGCAGTTTTGCTACGTCTTTCGGTATATTTAGGACATAATTTTGACAGATTTTGGTCATATTTCATTGTTTAGATTGAGGATCACTGACGGGGGTTTATTATGCGAAACGTGCATGTCTGGTCCATGCTGTAAATTTATCTGCTCTAAAATGATGCTATTGAATTTGAAGACGTTAAACATCTTCTCGACTTTGAGACTGAATAACTGTTAGGTTCTTCTTTAATATTCATTGAATAAATTCAGCTTTGTATGAGTATAAAAATATGTCAGCATAGGATAGATGCTTACTGGATAGATGCTTACGGAATATATGCTCTGCTCGTCAAAAATTAGAGAAAATTGGTCATGTATATCAGAATGCTAATGGGAAGATGGCGATTGACCGTGTGGACAAAACATAACGGAGGAGACTGATAACGTTACATTGATGTGTCTTGTCTTACTGTGACATCATCTAAGTCGTTGCAAGGGGACTGTTAATTTCAGGCAATTCTACCGAATTGAAGGGACGGGTGTTGCATGCAAGCAAGAGATGCTGACTCTTCCTGGGTACCTGGTCTCACTCCAATATTGGGAGCTTGCTTCTTTTCATGAGGTGGAAGTTTTTGTTTGTTTGTTTGGTTGGTTGGTTGGTTCCTGTTTTACCCTGATTTTGTATGCCTCTGGTTTATGATTTTCTGAATTCTCGATTAATTTGTACTGTGTATTGGAATATGGTCATTATCCATATTTGTAATTCAGATGCATCTGCGAACGTATTCATGATTAATTCGTAACAGAATCAGTCTCCTTAAATGACCATGGTAAAATACATCTAAATGAAAAGATTCATAATTATGTTCTATTCAGACTTTGGTGAATACCATTTTTTTTGTCACAAACCACAGAAGATTAGTTACGTGAAAGGGACTGAGGTGAATATTCTCCTTCTCGTCACATTGTAAAGATGAACGGTAATATTTTCACATTCTGCTAGCGGGACCATTGTGAATGTATTATCGCTCTCGTGGATTAGAGGGGACTTGTAACTGTCATTTCATCCAAAAAAAAAAACCACGTCTAAATTAAAGGAGGTTAACATCTGAGCGTCATCCCTCCAATGCTATTTTGGTCATCGATTTTATTTACTATGCTACTGAATCGACCCCACGGGATAGGAGCTGTTAAGATAAGGGCCGTATTCAGCCCTGAATATCGTGCTGTATTTCTTCCGCATGACGATTCACATGTAAAGAAAATTAATCATAATTGAAATATGATGTATTTGAAGAATTTTTATATTTTTTACATTTTGATGAAGTACTCTTAAGATTCTAAAATTAAGGTCGAAGGAAGTAGGGTAATTCGGATTGGAAAACTGATAAAACCGAAAAAAAAGTATAAATTTAATAATATTTTACCTAAAATGTATAAATATTTACAAAAAGACATAAAATATGTCTACATTATATATCAGAAATAGATTTCGAACGTTGTATCTACTTAAATTGGCAAATAATGAAATCTAGAACTCAAATCACGGTCTCATTTTGTATTCAATGTCTACAATGTAAGCCTTTTATGCGAAATACACACTGACGAAGAAATAAAAATCGATCTTGTCTATTCCGTTCCCAATTCGTATATATTTCATTCGATCATATTTAGAATACATTTTTTTTGACTGGATGAAAGGGGAAAAATAGTCTTTGTCATATTTTTTGGTCTGAAAATCGATCTTTAAAAAATGCACCCCTTCTTTTTTCGGTTTTTCGTCACTGGGGTAGTGTTCCCCCCGGAGATACAGAACCCCACTTTTCCAGAAAATTTGTATCATGGATATACACCTCCAGTGTTAGTTGCGTTCTGTATATCCGGGGGAACAATGTTCAATAAAACTTTTCCCGTTTTCTAATGATTTCTATGGGAAAAAAGTTTTAACCCACATATTGGCAAAATTATGCAAAACAGGTCAAAAATTACTTCAGGTTCTGATGGGATGCCGTATAGGTATAAATTTTGCGAAGAATTTTTCTTGAAATTTCCATTTTCAGGATTCCACTATTCAATGACAAATATGGATAATGACCATATCCCTGTTTACAGCACAAAATCGATAATTCAGAAAAATCAGAAACCGAGGCATACGAAATCAGGATAAAACAGGAACAAAAGCAAACAAACAAAAACCTCCACCATATGAAAAGAAGCGAACTCCCGATATGAGAGTGAGACCAGGTGCCCAGGAAGAGTAAGCATCTCCTGCTTGCATGCAACACCCGCCGCTTCAATTCGGTAGAACTGTCACATTTGGTAACTTCCATTTCGGAAGACATAGAGTACAATCTTGGGTTGGATGGTTCAAATGGTCTACGACAGAATATCACCCATCATTCTGGAGAATGGGACATCATAGTGTATGACGAGTTCCCCATATCGACCGTAGAACTTCCTCAGTGACGATGTTAGTCGGTCACAAGCATATCCCTGACTGAGAAGCTTATCTGAAAGACGCCTAGCTCTCAGAACAAAATCCGTATATTTGGTACTTGCTCTGGCATGGCGTATCAACTGAGATATGAACACGCCATAAGCAGGCGATGAAGGAATGTTGCTACTCAGAAAAGGAAAGTTTGTAATGCTGAAATTGAAGTCGTCACGTTTGTCATAGAGTGAGGTGTTCATGTGACCATCAGTGTCGTAGGACAACATTATGTCCAAATAGGATGCTGAATTATTTGTCTCTGTAGTTTCTTTGACTTCAAGCTCTGAAGGATAGATACTGCTCAGGAAATCCGCGAATTTTGGATTATTGATGGACAACACATCGTCTATGTATCTGTAAGTGAAGTTGAAGTCAGAAGCTAAGTATCTTTTCCCTTCAGAGACAAGAGATTGAATGAATTCAGCTTCGTACGAGTAAAGAAAAATGTCGGCAAGGAGTAGGGCACAATTGGTCCCCATTGGAATTCCGACAATTTGCTGGAAGACCTTTCCTCCAAACACCACAAAAATGTTGTCGATCAAAAAGTTTAACATCTGAATAATATCTGTTTCAGTGTACTTATTTTCAGAATCGGACTTTTCTTTTACAAAGTAGGTTTTGTCATAGTTCACAACAATAAATTTGTATTTGCGATTACCGTTCTTACTTGTAAACGCATTACTTATAATTTTTGCGAGTCTTTCTTTCAATTTAAAATGTGGAATTGTAGTGTAAAGTGTCGAAAAATCAAAGGCTTTGATCGAATGAACTTTACTAAAATGAGTGGATTTCAGATGTTCTAAAAGTTCCTTCGAATTCTTTAAAATCCACATCTGGTTGATACCACTGCGAGAATATACTGTCGAACAATATTTTTGAAGCCCAGATTTGATTTCAGATAAAACTTTGGTGAGTAAGATCGATACAGATTTGGTAGAACATTTTGAGGAACCAGCGATGAAACGTTGTTTGTACGGATTCTTATGCATTTTAGGTATGCAGTATAAGTATGGTAAATCTAAATCTAAATTGTTAGTTTGGAAGCCAAAGGAAGCAAGAGCTGATTTGTGGTTATCTATTATTTCAGAGGCAGAAAGGTTTGTAGGGGTGTAAGTGGGATTTCCAGGTGTCGAATTTAAATCCAACTCTTTAACTAGACTGTCGAAATTGTACTTTTTGCAAGTAAATGTGTAATTATTTGAGGCTTTGTCCGCTGGTGTGATGACATAATGTTCTTGGAGGTAGGTAAGCTCTGTGATAACATCAGGGTCTTTAGATATAGACTCGAATCTGGTGTTCACAGTTGATTTTAATCGGTTTATTCTAGATAAAAGTAACCCTCTGATGGATTTTATCCATTCGGAAAGAGTGTCGAGCTGTACATCCTCTTTCTTTGCCCAGCGTCTTGCATATTCCTCACAAGAGTCCATGATAATTTTCAAATTTTGGTTCCATGTAAAGGACATACTTTCTCTGTATTTGGGACCCTTTTTTAACAATTCTCTCAACTTGTCGTTCTTGACTATACTAAGGTCACCAGTAATAACGTGTCCACAAGGAGAGTAGTTGAAATCCGATGAAGAACATTCGCAAGGAAGTGGATGTAGTGAGGGATTACTTAAATCAATACACTGTAGGAATCGTTTGTAATTGTAAATTTTAGATGCAACTGTTGGTGTGTAGCTATAGGAAATACAAGGAGTTTCTTTTCTTTTGAAATATGGTGGGATTTTTTCTGTGACAGTTTTGTGATTCAAAATTTGACCAAGATTCAATTTATCAATACCTTTGTTTGCAAATCTTACTTTAATGAAAGGGCGGTTTGTTTTCTCCTCTGATTTATCTGATCTAACTGCTTGAAATAAACGAAAAGTAGAAATGTCCAAGATGACTCCTTGTAGTCTGTATTCTGGGGAACGTGAATCGGTATATGTGAGGTCCTTCGTATATTCGTAGATTTCGTGTAACTTCCGTAAAGGAACAGAGTATAATTTGGTA
Source organism: Pinctada imbricata (assembly GCA_033119305.1). Lineage (NCBI taxonomy): Eukaryota > Metazoa > Mollusca > Bivalvia > Pterioida > Pteriidae > Pinctada > Pinctada imbricata. The sequence goes on along the minus strand of VSWD01000008.1, from coordinate 55,056,664 downwards.
CGTATATAATGCAGTCCTAGAGGCTCATTCAAAAATGGAACCGAGTCATCGAAGGAGAAATTATGTATCTCAGGCCTATTATATTTTCGAATGCCATTACTTCGAGGTCTTCTTTGTGGTCTGTTGAATAAGCTAGTCACATTTACCGATTGACAACCGTGACTTGTTAAGTTTTCTATAGTGCTGATGTTATCGTCGCACCCATAGGGCGCTGCAGTGTTAAGATTTTTTATCCAGAACTCTTCTCTGTTGCGACGGAAAGGTGTGCTCAAATTGGGATTGTTTGTGGGGTGATATATTTTCTCCAGGATTCTGACTCTCATAGATAAAACAGAATGATCCGCCTGGTCAAAATGGCGATAAAGGAGTTGAGTTCCTTTATTATTTATTTTTGACCGGTGTCCTGACATTCTTTTTCGGAGCTGACCTTTGGTTTCACCCACATAAATCAATCCACAAAGTGAGCACTCTGTTCCGTACACAACATTAGATGTCATGCAGTTAAGGCTTTCAAAACTATGCGTGTTAAATGTTTGTTTTGTGAGATTACTTGAGAATGAAGTGTCTGTTATTAGGATGTTACAAGTTTTGCAGTTCTTTATGCCGCACTTAGAAATTGAGCAATCGCTTGGTGAAAATTGGTGCTCTTTTAGTATATCGACCACTTCAATCTTACAGGGTTTGATTTTAATATACCCATCTGCATGTTTATACCAAAACTCATGGTTGTTACTTACTACAAATGTCTCATCTCTTATGTCGTGTAAACTAATTCTGGGGACACCTAAGTTACCTGTTGCGTATGTGTCCGTAGACGCAACAGGTTGGGGCCTTTTTATAGTGGGCGACGCCCCAGCTACTTTGTAGGTCTCTTGAGTTCTATCCATTTAAGCAAAGGACTGCCCGACAAGTGCCCTCGGGGACAATTTGTCCACCAGCAGTGACACATGAACAGTGGTAAAAATGACAAATATGGATAATGACCATATCCCTGTTTACAGCACAAAATCGATAATTCAGAAAATCAGAAACCGAGGCATACGAAATCAGGATAAAACAGGAACAAAAGCAAACAAACAAAAACCTCCACCATATGAAAAGAAGCGAACTCCCGATATGAGAGTGAGACCAGGTGCCCAGGAAGAGTAAGCATCTCCTGCTTGCATGCAACACCCGCCGCTACAATTCGGTAGAACTGTCACATTTGGTAACTTCCATTTCGGAAGACATAGAGTACAATCTTGGGTTGGATGGTTCAAATGGTCTACGACAGAATATCACCCATCATTCTGGAGAGTGGGACATCATAGTGTATGACGAGTTCCCCATATCGACCGTAGAACTTCCTCAGTGACGATGTTAGTCGGTCACAAGCATATCCCTGACTGAGAAGCTTATCTGAAAGACGCCTAGCTCTCAGAACAAAATCCGTATATTTGGTACTTGCTCTGGCATAGCGTATCAACTGAGATATGAACACGCCATAAGCAGGCGATGAAGGAATGTTGCTACTCAGAAAAGGAAAGTTTGTAATGCTGAAATTGAAGTCGTCACGTTTGTCATAGAGTGAGGTGTTCATGTGACCATCAGTGTCGTAGGACAACATTATGTCCAAATAGGATGCTGAATTATTTGTCTCTGTAGTTTCTTTGACTTCAAGCTCTGAAGGATAGATACTGCTCAGGAAATCCGCGAATTTTGGATTATTGATGGACAACACATCGTCTATGTATCTGTAAGTGAAGTTGAAGTCAGAAGCTAAGTATCTTTTCCCTTCAGAGACAAGAGATTGAATGAATTCAGCTTCGTACGAGTAAAGAAAAATGTCGGCAAGGAGTTGGGCACAATTGGTCCCCATTGGAATTCCGACAATTTGCTGGAAGACCTTTCCTCCAAACACCACAAAAATGTTGTCGATCAAAAAGTGTAACATCTGAATAATATCTGTTTCAGTGTACTGATTTTACGTCTTATCTTAACAGCTCCTTTGAAGCCGCGCAATCTCTACAAAGTAATTGCACAAATTTTAATTCAAAAATATAACACCGTCAATGACACTAACCAAATGGTCCAAATGTTTAACGTCTTTAAATTCAATTGCATTATCTAAGAATATGTAAATATACAGCATGAGCCAGACATGCACGTTTCGGGTACTTAACCCTCGTCAGTGATTCTCAATCTAAGCATTGTAATATGATCAAAGAGTATGAAAGGTATTATGTCCAAAAATGTACCACCGACAGACATAACAGGATGGGTGGGATATGATGCTACAGGACCGACGTTTTAGAAAATACAAGAAATTTTGTTAACAAATTTTCGAATGCGTTGAGGAAATGTGAAATGAAATCTAGAAATTTTCAAGCAAATACGATTTCTTCATACAGCTTTTCAAATATGTGCACTACGCTTCCTCACGACAAAATTAATGCTCAATTGTCCAAACTCATTAAATGGTGCTTTAATCGAGAGGGGAAAACTTTATTTGTACATCTGAATCAAAGGGTTTCTTTTCCGCTACAGAATACAAATCATGCACATGTAGTGACCTGTGTATTGCCTTGTCCTTCCTCTTGCACAACATGTATGTAAGATTTGGTGAGAATCTCTACAAGCAGGTTGTAGGGAACCCTATAGGTACCAATTGTGCGCCTCTTGTTACAAATTTATTTTTAAACACGTATGAAAAAGAATTCATCCAAAATCTTCAAAAGTTAAGAAAACATGATGATGTGAAATGTTTTATTGGTACTTCTAGGTACCTGGATGACATTATTACTATCGACAATCCTGTTTTTGAAAAGTGTAAAAATGTTTTTTATCCACAAGAATTGATTCTAAACAAGGCAAACGTTACGAACACAGAAACACCGTTTTGGACCTAAATATCAAAATTGTTAATGGAGAGATTCATACAAGTGTGTGACAAAAGAGATGATTTTGGATTTAACATAGTAAATTTTCCCTGGCTTGACGGTGATGTTCCTATATTACTGTCATACGGTATCTATTTTTCACAGCTAATCCGGTATGCTAGAGGATGTACTGATATTTTGGATTTTCAAAGTAGAAATGAGTTAAAGAAGATCCTGACGATAATCTCAACAGCACTCACAATAGAGCACCAAATTGAGCATCGACGGACCCCTAGCAAGCTATAGGTGGTGCCCGGGATGCGTTAGCATCCCCTGTTGGCTAGCCGCACCCGTCGTCGATGTTCACGCACGAAAATGAAAAGAATATATAAAATACATGCACTGTCTGAGGCCATGTCTATACAGAAAGTGCTATGGCGACAATGTTAAATGTCTTCAAATTCAATAGCATCATTTAATACCTGATAAATTTACAGCATGGACCAGACATGCACGTTTCGGTTACTAAACCCTCGTCAGTGATCCTAAGTCTAAACAATGTAATTTGGCCAAAACGTATGAAAATGTCAGGGAAAATTATTCAAAACACTTACTGTCAAACGCCTCGCGGGGAACTTTTTTACGAGCTCCACACGGCAAGGGCATAAGTGTGACACAAATGAGTTTTAAAGAAGATCCTGACGATAACCTCAACAGCACTCACAATAGAGCACCAAATTGAGCATCGACGGACCCCTAGCAAGCTAGAGGTGGGACCAGGTGTCCCGGATGAGTAAACATACCCTGTTGGCTAGCCGCACCCGCCGTCGAATTTACAAATTTCGAAGACACTTTTAGGTCAAGGTTTTCGCTTTTACAAACTAATAAAGACTTTCTGGAAATATTACAAAAATTATTGTCAACTTCTTTTGAAATTCGGACACATACAAACAACAAAGTATGTTACTTTGGGTATTTCACAACCTGCATTTTATGGTGACATGATTAACAAAATAAGAAGGATCAAAGGCAGACAGCATAGCCATCGAAAATGCGTCAGAATCATCAAACGCCTTTTATACCGTGGATATAATCCTAATGTCACCAGACGGACACTAGGCTAGGTACTTGACCAATCTACGGTCTTATACCAGCGCATTCTTAAGACTTGCACTCTGACTGACTGTGACGACGGGACTCCATGACGGTCCTTGTCCAAACCACTTTAGACGAGACAGGCACCGATCATCTGTACTTCTCTGAATGTCAGTGGGACTCCTCATGTGATAATACACATGAGCTCGCTACAGCCGGCAGAGCACGGTCTGTATTACATACGCCATCTTTTTATATCCATTTACGTATTCATCTGTGTCGATTGGGCCCCTGCGTTTTGCAGTCTTGTTTGTGTGTGATCATCTAACAGTGAGGAGGTTGTTTTACACCACAATTGTACACTCTTCGATACTTTGGGTAGTCGGAAAGAGGGAGGGTTGTGCGCACGTAATCCAGGATAATCACACAGTATGCTACTGACGTGGCAGATGGTTGTTCTAAGTCGGTACCGATTGCCCATTGGTTTCGTTGGTTTATGTGTAGAGATTTATGTTTGATATTTCTATGTGATTTGGCGTTCATTGTCCATTTTGCGTCTCTTTCTGTGCGGGTCTGCTCCGTGTTTTTGCAGTGGTTGTTTTAAGGTTTTGCTGTTCGTGCTGCAACCTAGTGTTGTTGGAGATCCCCTCCTTTCTTTTCTGGTCCACCAGCAGTGACACTAACCAAGTGGTACAAATGTTAAACGTCTTCAAATTCAATAACATCATTAAAGAACAGATAAATATACAACATGGACCAGACATGCATGTTTCGGGTACTTAGCCCTCGTCAGTGATCCTCAATCTAAACAATGTAATATGACCAAAGAGTGTGAAAGGTATTATGTCCAAAAGTGTACCGAAAGACGTAGCATGATGTGTGGGAAATGATGCTACTGGATCTATGTTCTAGAAATTCCAAGAAATTTTGATAACTGAAGTTTTCGAATGCCTTGAAGAATCGATCAATCGAAGTCGACCGAACTTGGTGACATGTGCCCTCGGGGACTCCTGGTCCACCAACAGTGACACTCACCAAGTGGTAAAAATGTTAAATGTCTTCAAATTCAATATCATCATAAAAGAACAGATAAATGTATAGCATGGAGCAGACATGGATGTTTCGGGTACTTAGCCTTCGTCAGTGACCCTCACGCTAAACAATGTAATATGACAAAGGAGTAAGAAAGGTATTATGTCGAAAAACGTACCGAAAGACGTAGCAGGATGGGCGGGATATGGTGCAACCGGACCCACGTTTGAGAAATTCCAAGAAATTTTGAAAGCAGAAAATTTCGAATGCGATGAAATAACTATCAATCGAAATTTATCGAACATGCATATGTGTGCTATCGGGGACTTCTGGTACACCAGCAGTGACACTCACCAAGTGGTACAAATGTTAAACCTTTTCAAATTCAATAGCATCATTAAAGAACAGATAAATATACAACATGGACCAGACATGCATGTTTCGGATACTTAACCCTCGTCAGTGATCCTCAATATAAACAATGTTGTGAAAGGTATTATGTCCAAAAATGTACCGAAAGACGTAGCAGGATGGATAGGGTATGGTGCAACTGGACCCACGTTTTAGAAAGTCCAAGAAATTTTGTTAACTGAAGTTGATCGAACTAGGTGACATGTGCCCTCGATGACTAACAGTGACACTCACGAAGTGGTTGAAATATTAAATGTCTTCAAATTCAAAAGTATCATTAAAGAACAGATGAATATACAGCATGGACCAGGCATGCACGTTTCGGGTACTTAACCCTCGTCAGTGATCCTCAATCTTAACAATGTTATATGACCAAGGAGTAAGAAAGGTATTATGTCGAAAAAGGTACCGAAAGACGTAGCAGGATGGGCGGGATATGATGAATATACAGCATGGACCAGACATGCACGTTTTGGGTACTTAACCCTCGTCAGTGAACCTCAATCTAAATAATGTAATATGACCAAGGAGTAAGAAAGGTATTATGTCCAAAAGTGTACCGAAAAACGTACCGAAAGACGTGGCAAAAGAATAGCATCATTAAGAACAGATAAATATACAGCATGGACCAGAAATGCACGTTTCGGGTACTTAACCCTCGTCATTGATTGTCGATCTAAACAATGTAATATGACCAAAGAGTGTGAATGGTATTATGTCCAAAAATGTACCAAAAGACGTTGCAGGGTGGGTGGGATATGATGCTACTGGACCCACGTTTTAGAAATTACAAGAAATTTTGATAACAGAAATTTTCGAATGCGTTGAAGAAACGATCAATCGAAGTTGATCGAACTAGGTGACATGTGCCCTCGATATCTAACAGTGACACTCACGAAGTAGTTGAAATATTAAATGTCTTCAAATTCAAAAGTATCATTAAAGAACAGATGAATATACAGCATGGACCAGGCATGCACGTTTCGGGTACTTAACCCTCGTCAGTGATCCTCAATCTTAACAATGTTATATGACCAAGGAGTAAGAAAGGTATTATGTCCAAAAATGTACCGAAATACGTAGCAGGATGGATAGGGTATGGTGCAACTGGACCCACGTTTTAGAAAGTCCAAGAAATTTTGATAACTGAAATTTTCGAATGCGTTGAAGAAACGATCAATCGAAGTTGATCGAACTAGGTGACATGTGCCCTCGATATCTAACAGTGACACTCACGAAGTAGTTGAAATATTAAATGTCTTCAAATTCAAAAGTATCATTAAAGAACAGATGAATATACAGCATGGACCAGGCATGCACGTTTCGGGTACTTAACCCTCGTCAGTGATCCTCAATCTTAACAATGTTATATGACCAAGGAGTAAGAAAGGTATTATGTCCAAAAATGTACCGAAAGACGTAGCAGGATGGATAGGGTATGGTGCAACTGGACCCACGTTTTAGAAAGTCCAAGAAATTTTGATAACTGAAATTTTCGAATGCGTTGAAGAAACGATCAATCGAAGTTGATCGAACTAGGTGACATGTGCCCTCGATGACTAACAGTGACACTCACGAAGTAGTTGAAATATTAAATGTCTTCAAATTCAAAAGTATCATTAAAGAACAGATGAATATACAGCATGGACCAGGCATGCACGTTTCGGGTACTTAACCCTCGTCAGTGATCCTCAATCTTAACAATGTTATATGACCAAGGAGTAAGAAAGGTATTATGTCGAAAAAGGTACCGAAAGACGTAGCAGGATGGGCGGGATATGATGAATATACAGCATGGACCAGACATGCACGTTTTGGGTACTTAACCCTCGTCAGTGAACCTCAATCTAAATAATGTAATATGACCAAGGAGTAAGAAAGGTATTATGTCCAAAAGTGTACCGAAAAACGTACCGAAAGACGTGGCAAAAGAATAGCATCATTAAGAACAGATAAATATACAGCATGGACCAGAAATGCACGTTTCGGGTACTTAACCCTCGTCATTGATTGTCGATCTAAACAATGTAATATGACCAAAGAGTGTGAATGGTATTATGTCCAAAAATGTACCAAAAGACGTTGCAGGGTGGGTGGGATATGATGCTACTGGACCCACGTTTTAGAAATTACAAGAAATTTTGATAACAGAAATTTTCGAATGCGTTGAAGAAACTGTCTTTTTCTGACTTTAAATTTTGATAAAATTTCAAGTGAGAACATGATCTCATTGAAATTTTCTCAAAATTTAAAGTCAGAAAAAGACAAAACGATCAATCGAAGTTGATCGAACTTGGCGACATGTGCCCTCGGGACTCCTTGTCCACCAGCAGTTACACTCACCAAGTGGTACAAATGTTAAACGTCTTCAAATTTAATAGCATCATTTAAGAACAGATAGATATAAAGCTCTTAACCGGCCCTTGTTCTGCCATTCCTTATCTACGTCCTTCTGGGACTGTATGGCAAAACCATCTAGCGGTAATTTGTGTTTTTCTTGAGGCTTAGAAGACACAAGCCTTTCTGACACATACGATACAAATTGCTCATCATCCTTCTCACTTTCCAAGGAAATATTGAGCTCCTTTGCCATTTTACCGACAAAATTCTGCCATTCTAATGACGTGACACCTTCTTCTGCGGACAAATTGGACACAGTACCTTGGTCTCGAACCGACCTTGTGTCAATTTGAGACTGGGTCTCGGACTCAAAGTCATTATTATTTGAGTCTACAACATCCAATATATCTGCATTGGATTCTTCATCCGATATTGAATGTGATGAACGTTCAAAGCGACTGAACCTTCTCCTAGCACTCGAATTATCTGTATTCTTAGAAGATTCAGATATGACAGTGTTAGATAAACCTGTACTTTCTGCACTAGGAGCCTCTAATGTTTGGCTTTTAGTCTGGTTCATTTCCTGGATTATTTTATCTAAGTGCATTTAAGAATTGTTCACTCATAATGGTAGGGTTCATGAAATTATATTCCATCATCTGACCCTGCTTTGGTATATTTCCCATAAAGAAAGCTTGCTGTGAGTTACTATTATTTCCCATAAAGGAAACTTGTGAAGGATTATTTCCCACAAAGGAAACTTTTGGGGCACTATACTGGTCGAGGACAAGTGGCCGCCCAGGACCAGTTACCGCCTACTGCATTTTAGAGGGACTTAGGGTTGAAATAATGACATGAAATTTTGTCAGAAGGCTTTTAGACATATATTTTCCTGATTATGAAAAAAATAATCTCATCTGGTCGCTAGATTTGTTAAAATAACAAGAAGAGGATTATTGACATGAATTCTGGGGTTGGGGAGAGGGTAGGTGTATTCTATCTATCAATGTGGACGTTTGCCTTGGGATTTTTTCATAAAAAAGGCACCATACTATCAAGTAAAGATTACTTTTATTACTGTGAAAGCACTGGAACAAAATAGTTCAGTTTACAGAAATAGGAGCCAAATAGGCGGTAACTGGTCCTGCAGTCTTGCTAAAAGTGTCCAATTTCAGTTACACTTTAAGACATTATATAAACAAAACAATCATTTTTTTCAGAGAAAATCGTATATAATCCAGTGTGATAAGGGTACACCATTGTCCATCCAAAGTTTCAATCAAATATTTCATGAATTACAAATTTTATTAGCAAAAAACCCTGAAAAATAGGCGGCCACTTGTCCTCCACCAGTAGTACTGTTTCCCAAAAAGGAAACTTGTTGAGGATTACTGCTTCCCATAAAGAAAACTTGTTGAGGGTTACTGCTTCCCATAAAGGAAACTTGTGGAGTTGAAGTACATGTATTATTTCCCATAGAGGAAACTTGAGTATTTCTAGATTCCCATAGAGGAACTTTGGCTTTGCGACGATTCGGTACTACATGCATTTCAAGTGGAGGAAATTCGGTTTTTTCGTTGTTAAAAGGCACCAAACCCTCACAGACATTACCCCCCTTAAATAGCGAAAATGGCCTAGTTTTCAGCGATAGTGAAAAATGTGACCTTTTAAACGAATATTTCTGCAAAATATCTAGTCTTGAAAATGATGATAAAACCCCACCTTCTTTTGATGAACGAACGGAAATACATGTTCCAAATATAACAGTAACTGAACAAGAAATAAAAGATATAATTGATATTTTAGACATGAATAAAGCATCAGGACCTGATGAATTCAGCCACAGGCTTATCAAAAATATAAGAGACGAAATTGTTACTCCTCTTGTTATAATATTTAATAAATCTGTTCAAACTGGAAAATTTCCCATTCAGTGGAAACACGCGAACGTTATACCTGTTCATAAAAAAGGATCTAAATCCGACACAACTAACTATCGCCCTATTTCTCTACTCAGCTGCATAGGCAAAAATTTTGAAAGAGTTATGTTTAAACACTTTTATAATCACTTAAACTCCAACAAGCTTCTCCATAATATGCAATCCGGTTTCCTCCCAGGCCACTCCACCACCTTTCAGCTTATTGACATCTATCACCATATATGTCTTGCTCTAGATCATAAGGAATATTTAGGTTTCACTTTTTGCGACATAAGTAAGGCCTTTGACCGTGTCTGGATCAAAGGCCTAATTCACAAACTGAACGCATATGGGTTTAAGGGTGAAATATTAAAGTGGATTTCCAGCTATTTAACTAACAGATCACAACAAGTAATATTGAATCAATGTTCCTCTACAATAGGCAGACCAACAGCCGGTGTACCACAAGGATCGGTCCTTGGGCCATTGTTCTTTCTTGTTTTTATAAATGATCTCCCTGATGCTATTGAAGGTCTCTCTCGTCTGTACGCTGATGATACTTCTGTTTCCCATTCTTCCTCTTCTTTATCTGAAATAGAAAGAAATACTAATTTAGATATGACAAATATAACAAAATGGTCAAAAGACTGGCTAGTTGAGTTCAATCCGGCTAAAACTAAAGTACTTGTATTTGGAGCAGATGATAATGAGCTTGAAAATCTAACTTTTATTTTCGACAATATTCCTATCAACCCGGTCCATTCGCACAAACATTTAGGTATTACCTTTGACAATAACGGTAAATGGACAAGTCATATAGACGATATTGTAACTAAAGTTTCTAAACTCATAGCAGTATTTCGTAAAATTAAGTACAAACTCAATAGGAATACACTTAGTAAAATGTATCTTACTTTTATTCGTCCACATCTTGAATATGCTTGCGAGGTGTGGGATAACATAACAATTAATGATTCAAATAGATTAGAAAAACTTCAAAATGAGGCGGCAAGAATCGTAACTGGCCTCCCTAAATACTGCTCCTTAAATTCTCTTTACTCTGAACTCAGTTGGGAAACACTCAAAAAAAGGCGCGAAAAACAAAAATTAGGTATTATGTACAAAATTAAAATGGCTTAGTCCCCGATTATTTATCAGACATACTACCTCCTGAAGTTCATGAAAATACACCATATAATCTACGAAACAGTAATAATATTCAACAATTAAATACTAGACTCAACCTTTACAAAAATTCCTTCTTTCCGGCAACAATAAAACTATGGAATGATCTTCCTCTGGATACTAGAAATTCAACATCAATAAACACATTCAAAAGAAAACTCAACACTAATATATACTTACCTCCTAAGCACTATAGTTAAGGTAACCGTTTGACAAATATCCATCACACAAGGCTTCGACACGGTTGTAGCTCGCTAAATGCTCATCTATTTAAATATAATATTTCAACCAGTGATCGATGCAACTGTGGAGAAACAGAGACATCTAAACACTTCTTTCTTGACTGCAAACTTTACGACAATATCCGACTTCCTCTTATAAGTGCGATCACTCAAAACGAAGGTACTGTAAACATGTCTACTATACTTTGTGGAGACGAAACTCTCTCCTTATCCTGTAATACACGTATAGTAAATGCTGTTCAGACATTCATTAAACAGAGTAAACGTTTCTCTTAATTCATCAACTTACCTGCACTGCACTGCACCTCCTCTTTCCCTGTATCTTCCTCTTCTCTATCTTCTTCACCTCGTGCACGTCACACAACACGCACATATTGTTTTATTACATGACAATAAGTACCACTGTAAATCTTTAAATTGATACTTTTTTGTATACACTTGTATGGAGACGGCTTTCTAAGTTGTGAAAACTTGTGCCCGATCCAATTGTTTACTAAGACAATAAAATATGTTTCATTCATTCATTCAGGAAATTCGGTCCGAATCAGCGGTTCGATTGTCCCGTCACCGTAGCCGCTTTGTTACTTCTAGCTATGGCTTGGTCGACCATCTTTCGATAAGAAGTCCATCTATATTTCGACCAATTCCCGCAAACGTCACTAGAAAATTGTTCCGTGCCGGAAACAGTCTTCGTGCCGGAAACAGTCTTCGTGCTCGTCGAGAACGTTCATTTCCTTTGAGCATTTTGAACACGTTTTAAAATTGTCTGCCATGATACACTAGATATCCCGCAAGCAAATATATCCACACGAGCTAGTAATATTAATCTAAAATATGACCGTATGTTTCTCAAAAGAAAACATAGGGTAATCAAAGATTACATAGCTCGCCGTAGCAGGTTTTTGTCAAAAATCAAATAACTTCAAAAATACAACAAAAAAAAGTATTGTCATAAGGATTCTATTCATCTAATGTTAGTCTTATCTCTTAGAGACCTTAAGATATTGCCAAAGTATATGTAATTAAAAGGTAGGTAAATGGTTTAGGTCAAGCCAGGTCTTAAATGAAAGGTCCCATCACAAGGAATCTACATATGAAATATCAAAGCCATACCCCTTATAGTTAAAGAGATATAGCCCAGGTTATACTTTTTGAAAAGTAGGTCAAAGTCTTAGGCCAAGGTCACTAGGTCAAAGTCCATGGTATCAATTGAAAGGTCTTGTCACAAGGTATCTACATGTGAAATATCAAAGCCCTACCCCTTATAGTTCAAGAAATATAGCCAAGGTTACAGTTTTTGAAAAGTAGGTCAACGTCCAAAGTCAAGGTCACTAGGTCAAAGGTCATGGTCTCAAATGAAAGGCCTTGTCACAAGGTATCTACATGTGAAATATCAAAGCCCTACCCCTTATAGTTGAAGAGATATAGCCCATGTTAAAGTTTTGTCTACGGACGACGACAACAACAACGACGCCGAGGATATGGCATTAGCTCTCCGGACTTTTTCGTCCCGGCGAGCTAAATATCCGCCAAACAATGGCGGTGTCCGAATATAAACTGATCTGTCTTAGAGAGTGTACTAAGGGAAGGTAACTCGTACGAAGGTTATCTCGTACGAAGATATTTTTATGACATATGACTGTAGGAGTCCGGGTATAGATGATGGTGAGTATAAATTTTGATATACACAGGTCTCTTGAAAAAAAAAAAACAAAAAAAAAAAAACCCGCCCAAATCTGGGTTTAAGCCGTCACAGAAAGATATACCCTTAATGTAACAGTCAGACTTGTGAAACTACAAGCCATGAAAGGAAGTTACCTTGACCTTTAACCTATCGACCCAAACAGCAAATAGCTTTCCCTCTAAAATGTTATCCATATCTTATATTTAGACCAAAATGATGAATGCCTTTTAGTAATAACTGTATCCGTTCATCAGTCAAGAAACCTTTGAACAATGGTCATATCATCCTCGGTACCCCAGGCTATTTGCGCTTTGGCTGAAGCCAAAGCGCAAATAGCCTGGGGTACCGAGGATGTGGTCATATATTCCTCAACAGAGCTATCATGTTTTGGCATTTGTGTTCCTTATGACAAGATCTATGTGTCTGTACCAAAAATTTTCATGTTATCTTGAACCTATATGTTTCGAAAAACTAAACATTGGCTTTAACTTTTCATCGGAAGTAACAGAATGTTTCCATAATATAAGCCCTATAAAAAAGATCGGTCAAAATCGGCAATGCTCGCCCCCTTTTGCAATGGGCGCTGGATACTGTAACATAATCGATACAATAGGGTTTTTGTAATTTCAGTAAGACCGTGGACGGGCAAAAAAAAATTGATTCATATGTTACTACAGTAACCAAACTTTCACAAGCGATTCATCTTGGATGCTGATGTAAATCCATGCATTGGATGCTGATCTACATAGTAACCAAACTTGCAGAAGTGATTAATCTTGGGATGCGGAGATGGACCCATGTATGGGATGCAGCATCTGACCTACTTTTTTCGCTTGAGTGATTTCAAATATTGAGCAGAGTACGAGTGCTACATGTAACAAACTTGCATATTGGATTATCTTTTATGAAACTTTCATAAAATGACCTTGACCCACTTTAAACAGCGATTTTGCTTTTGAAAGCCAATATTGAGCAAAGTGGGAGTGTCACATGTAGAAAAGATGTATCTTTAAGCTTTCATGAAATGGATTGAAATTTTGCTGCTAGGAGGTGAGCTTTGTAATCTGTGAATACTTCTGTTTTATATAAATGTTCATAGCAACACTCGAAAACAATCTTGGCCTGTCTTACGACCGATCTTTGAAATACATGATCCTTGTTGGTACCAAAATCATTCATCACGATCCAACTCTCACATTGGTCACTTTACCTTCTTTATGGGGCTAAGCTCTTACACGTGTTCCTTATGTCAAGACCTTTTGTTTTACTATAAAATTATTGACCATGCAGGTTACATTGACCTACACATTAACATTGCCCACAAGTACTGTTATGAAGATGATGGGCTATCATATTCACCAAAATGTTCTGACCATGACTATAAAGGTGCCAGTCTGATCCTTCTTTACTGTAAAATCTATCTTCCCAAACAATGACCTTGACCTTTGACTTCTATCTTCCCTCCTCATAAGTAACCATATTTCCATTTTGTTTGTATATGGTACTTTGAGCTTTTATCTGGAAACCGAAAGTACGACGGAATGGAGGACAAACCAAACCCATAATGTTGGCATCAAACGGCGAGGATAAAGATTAAGAGACGACCTCACTCAAGCTGCGGCGTCATTTCTTGCAATATAGTTTTTAAACTTCTAAGTCAATGTATGATGAACATACATGTACATGGGAATCAAGTCGACTCAACTCGCCTTTGATAACAATATTAAAGCAGAATTTGCATTGTCAAAGTGTCCAATATCCAGAAATTTACTTGCAAATTGCATGAAATACGATGATAATTGGACGAATTGACGCTGTGCAAAATAATTCCTATTTGTTCTAGGAATATCTGTGGTTGTCTTCACTCGTCGCTTATTTGTCCGAACTGTTGCTACTTCATGTGCAGCGCAACCTTCTAGTTACATATTTTGTTTGCTGGAAAACAAAATAATCTGATTTTAAAATTTTCTATATATTTAAATTTACGACTTAAGAATGACAACATAACTAAAATTTTGGTTGCTTCAACTTTATTTGATAAAACAAGCTTTATTATTTGATGAGCCCAAGAAGGTCCTGTTTACATCTTAATGCGGAAAACTCCATCAAGTTGTCTGACCGTGAACAAGGCAGGCCGGGACGAGTGCAATTTGAGTATATGCACAGATTACACAAGTCTGACCCGCTCTGTCCACGCTGACTTGGTACACGCTTTATCCACGCTGTATTGGCAATCTAGTACTCTGTGTGACTGTGTGTGTAGTGTGTACTCCGCTAAATTATATGTCCACGCTTAATGCAGCATCCACACCGTGTTGGTTTTCGTAATGCCCAGGACTGGCCTGATATTCTGTAATCTTGAATCCTTAAAATAGTGCTTGAAAACATCAGTGTAAAACTTTCTATAAGATGACAAATCGTAAAAGATACTGTTGGTATTAAGATAACATATTCTGCTGCAATTCGTTCACAAGGCAGGCCGGGACGAGTGCAATTGGTGTTCATCATACCCAAATATTACACAGGTCCGGACCTTCTCGTGATACAAGGCTCTCGTTGTGACCATTGGTTTTCAATAGTAGAGATCTAGAAAAGAAACCACGAGCACATCTCCGTTGAAAGTGATGGTCCCTTGCAGGCCGGGACAGGTGCAATTCAAGTTGTAATAAAGTGAAAGATTGCACCAGTACAGACCTGCTTGAAGCCACCAATGAAAACTATCCGTGGATATGTCTATCCTAGTAAGAAAGAACAGCACCTCAATTCAACTTGATACACATCGACAGCATGGGATTTCCATGTCACACTTGCTAAAGCAAAATAATGTGAATACATCACTCTCGTGTCTCAAATAGAGCCAAAATAGCAACCACCAAAGGCTCCAAGAAAAGGATCTAGAAGAGACTCTAGACTTCTTAAAACTTAGAAAGACTGCTTCACACAGGCAAGATAAAAACAGACTGGAAACTCAAACCTCCTAAAACATGCAAAATGTAAGTATATCTGAGAAGAACATTCAACCAAACTTAACAGTCACACTAATCAATAGTTCCTGATCAAAACTTTGCTCAAAACAATACTTTCTCAAAAATCTCAAGAAAAAACGAAAAGAAGACCACACCTAAACAATATGAAAGTCCAAAAGAATCAGAAACACGCCAATATAAATTTCATCCTCGTATGTTATATCCTTCACAATTATGACATTCCTGCTCCAAATGCCCTTTCAATGATATGGTCATCCCGGTCTGCGCGACCCAATCCTCTAGCCAGATTATCCACCCTGCAATCTGTAAGTAGAAAGTTAGATTAGGGATTAACCTGGGATTAAAAGATTAGTAAAGTGGTCAATGTTTGAGGAATCAGACACAGTCTAACACCCGATTAACAAAGGTCAGAACGTGAAACAATGGCGGTGATTATACTCGGAATTAGCAAGAAAATTTCCCATCTATACTGTAGAGTTCCTCATAAAGTGATTTAACATGACGTCATCGGTTTAGTATTTGGTCAGACTGTAATCAGAAGCTGATTATTCTTGTCAACCTTTACGCACAGTTGATAATCACTTTAGAAAGCTGCACTAGTATGAACCATCATCATACTAGTAGATTCCAAAATCTGAATACCCCCCCCCCCCCCACATGTTGGACAATTTTTAAAAGATATAACTACTGTATACCAAATTACACTATGTGAAAATGGCAGTAAAATAGACTACTGTAATTTTTCTCCTTATTTTCAGATTGTCAAACCAAAGCCCCTCCATTTCTATTTCCTTGTAACAGGAATGTGACCTTGTCTCGTTTCTATACATCGGCCCACAAGTTTAATATCATATATCTGAATTCTTTTTAAAACATTTCTTCGTGTACATCAGACTCTAATTACACATGAGACACAGAAGGCAAGGACGAATATTACGTTCCTGGGTAATACAGACACGTTATACCCCTGACCCTGAATAAGACACTGCTGGGGCCCTTTTATTATGTGTAGAGCTTTTTGGAACCCCCTTCTTCAATACAGACAAGTACAATATAACTACCATTTTGACAGGGATCTCTTACTATTTACATAATCGATAAATCTATCCTCATTCAAACCTTTAAATGGGATCCAACATGCTTTAGGTCGCGCTTTAAAACATAAAATCTCCAATATCTTATGACAAAAGTTTAATGATCCTAGATCTTATTTCGATGGTAATTCGTCCTAAATTTCCGCGCAATCAATTCTGGAAAAAGGCAAAAATTGGCGGTGAACTTCAGTAAAGGTAGAAATTAACAATCGGGGTCTTGTGGCATGGACCAGAGGTGAATGGGTATCAATTTTGACAGATTTCTGCGATTCAAACTATGCAAAAATATTCGTATCCAATTTTCATCTACATAACGGTGCATACAGGTGCTGAAAACCAACAATATTAAATACCTGAAAGAACAAACGCAGTATACATGTATATTCTATAATTAACACATTCTTAAACGTAAGGACATAAAAATGTTTGTCAGTCTGACCCTACGTTTAACAAAGAAATTCCCTAAAACTCGGCGTTTCTTTGTTACGAGTTTCGAAAAGATCGACCTTTATTTTGGAAACAAGGATCTCTACAATATACATTTATCGAACGAAAACAGATCCTACAAAATGACTTATAATTTTCCCTGAATGTTTTTATAAGAGGAAACTTGATTATAACATGCTGTGTCTCACCTGTGATTTTTTCACCTATTCACTCCACGTGGTTTTTGTCCGCCATATTGATATGCTCTGATCCCCATAGACACGGACTGGAGGCAAACTGAATCATAACAAAACAGTGTTTAAAATACAGTGTCAATCATGTCAGTGCTATAATGTCCTATTCTCGGCTACTATTAAAACTTCCTTTTTTACGAAAACTTAGTTCCTTTTTTTATTTCTGATTCTAAAACGAATTCTGACCAGTTTTCGATGCTTTCACACTCGAAAATTTTATAAAGTTACTAGATGAATTTTAATTCATGATATCAGCTAGCTCAATTTCAAATTATTGCCCATCCTTAATAGGCTATATTTCGAAGAGGGTGGATTATTGATTTTCGCACAATACAGTATTCTGTTTGTAACAGTTACCTTGAAATCTATCAGCGTTACACCCTACTACCCCATATTACCCAATATAATGCTGACTTTGTGGACTGTAGTAAATCATACACACTTAATACTTGTCTGGGCCGTTATTAAGTCTAGCCTGATTTTTTATATAAAATGGAATGCAGGAGTATAGAAATTCACCACTACCTGTTCTTAAAACCTACCTTCTATATTTATATCTTTCCTAAAGCAATTACAGCTGCACATAAAGTATTAAGCAGTTTGTCCTACATTCCTAAAAATTCAGGCACAGAGTAGGTCAAGAACACAGGTAGAATACACCGTGATGTAGTTTGTTTAACATGTGCTCTTCTCTACATAGCACGTATAAATCTTCCCTCTTTCTCTTCCAGGTGTAATAAATTTGTTAAAACCACAGTAATATTAAAGTTTTCCAACTCGTGGTTCTACGGATCTTAATTCCTCAGAAATGTTGGGAGAATAACACAGTCCTAATGGCATTCTTTTGAAGTTGTGTTCAGCTTCTTGTAAACAATTTAAGCGCAGATTATTCTTCGATTTAAATATCAAGGTACAGAAGAGTTCCGAAAAGACATGAGAGAGAATACATAGAATCTTTAATGATGTGAACCCATGCATTGCAAGTTGTTTAACAAGTTCATTCACACATCCCTCAGTGACAGGGCTTGTCATTCGCGGTACTACGCAGCGTGTTCTGCTACGATCTTCCCTTCCCTTCAGAGGACAGTATTTTTGGTGAATGAACTACTTATTTTTATAAAAAGATTATTTGGGAAGAAACCATGGCAATATTCCGTGTAACTGACCGAGAAATAAGTGTCTCTATCCATACAGACCACGGACTGTCTTTGTTGTGTAGTTTTGTAATAAGGTCACTGGTAGTCAAATATAATCCTAGGTAAAACCCAACAAAAAGAGGTCCCTACGGGGATTACATCACTTCCTTTACAATACTACCAAAACGAGTGAGCTATAGGACTACATTATAGCGCAAAGAAATTATTCGAAACCCATTAAATACTTGTTTAATTCCAGCACAATTCAATGTAAACTACAAATTTTCATGTTGTGTGAACGAGTCTGTGACAGAAACACCGTTCTATCTGTACCACAAGAATTAAAGTGCATAATTTTCTTTTTTTCTTAGTGATAATTCAAACATTAAACATCTTAAGTATTACGAAAGCTACATTTCCTACCTGAAAACTATATATTATGTAGATATCCAAACACTGACAAAACCTGTTTAATATTTACCCTCCCCTGTGTCGACCCTCATAATACCTTCATGGATCGATAAGGGTGCATTATTATACTCTGACGACCAAACTATTATTTGTCCATTCAAGAGTTCAAGTCAAAGACAATATTGGTCTGCGTGAGTTTCGAATAGCGCGCACACAAACTCCATTTTTCTATACAGGTGTGAGAGATAATCTACATACATAATTGTTGGGCACACTGTAATGTGAATTTGTTATTCTAATGTTCTCCTTATTTCTTATTCGTCTAAAGAAACTTATGAATTAAAGTTAGAAATAGCGCGGAGATCATAAAATGTACACCATTTTAGTACAGTCCATGCTATTATATGTAAAGAACAACAAAACCAATCAACTTTTAAACGTGACAAAATAAGCTTTCCGAAATTAAAGAAAAGACCAACGAATCGAGAAGTCCTAAATCTTCTATACATTGTTTGTCAGACTACATGTACAGAGAGAGAGAGAGAGAGGAACATCACAGACTGACGGACAAACGGTCGGATGAATGATGGAAGTAACAGAGAACGGATGAATGATGGAAGCAACAGAGAACGGATGAATGATGAAAGAAATAGCGAACGGATGAATGATGGAGGCAACAGACAACGGATGAATGATGGATGTAACAGAGAACGGGTGAATGATGGAAGCAATAGAGAACGGGTGAATGATGGAAGTAACAGAGAACGGATGAATGATGGAAGTAACAGAGAACGGGTGAATGATGGAAGTAACAGAGAACGGGTGAATGATGGAAGTAATAGAGAACGGGTGAATGATGGAAGTAACAGAGAACGGATGAATGATGGAAGTAACAGAGAACGGGTGAATGATGGAAGTAACAGAGAACGGGTGAATGATGGAAGCAATAGAGAACGGGTGAATGAAGGAAGTAACAGAGAACGGGTGAATGAAGGAAGTAACAGAGAACGGATGAATGATGGAAGTAACAGAGAACGGGAGAATGATGGAAGTAACAGAGAACGGTAGAAGTAACAGAGAACGGATGAATGATGGAAGAAACAGAGAATAGGTGAATGATGGAAGTAACAGAGAACGGATGAATGATGGAAGTAACAGAATGGATGAATGGTGGAAGTAACAGAGAAACTGAACAAGATAGTGAAGATACTATGACAAATACCAGAGTCAAAAGTTACAATAATATTGAACCTAAAAATTCTAACTGATAAACATCCCATGCATGATAAATTGCATTTTGCAGGTAAAAGAAGTTGTTGAAATGAAATTTCCAAGTAGATAGAAGGCAATAAAACAAGTTTACGAGAATACTTTGGCAAAAAAAAAAAACAATATTAAAAAGAACCGAGCGTGTTGTTGATCCCATGTCTTCAATGAGAGTGATATACAACTTTAAAATCACAAATACCTTTTACTAACAGAATTAAAATGTTAAGGAGACAAAACAGAAGATGCATTATGATAACTCTTTTTTTTTTTTTAAAGTAGAACGATCAAAAATAATTTGGCATGCAAGATTGAAGAACAACATTGATTTTGTATCCCTGAACTTTTATCCATAACATTTATTTGTATCCTTGACCTTTCACCCAGGACATTAATTTGCACCCTTGACCTTTCATCCACGACATTAAGACATTAAATTGCATATAACTTTGAGCCATGAAATCGAAAAGCAATGCGTAATTCTTTCATCGGGGTTAATGGCAAAGTTTGGGGATCAAACAAATTTATCTAGTATTTCTCATACTAGTATCCCAAAAAGTTTTTAACCTTTGTTTGTAATGACCTTGAACTTTGACCCCTGAATGTGGAAATCAACAGGAGATGTCCTTTCACCATCAAGAACTTGCATAGTTTCCAACGTAATATGTAAGGGAGGTTCTTTCGGCCATCAGCAATATTCAACAAAGTTATGCAAGGTACAAGTCTAAGCAGGACAACATTAGTCCTACCACGTCCTTATATTCAACAGTTATTAACGACTGATCACAAAGTGTTCAAGCATCTAATTGTGGCTGCCTCTAATATATCCTATACTTTTCTCCTAGATCATTGGGGCCTGTATAGCCGAGCATTGACGTGATTGTCAGGGTATAAAGCGGGACATGATAGTGATCTAGTTCCCATACCGAGTGCCATCATAGCTAGATCAAACCCCAGTCAGCATGGTCAGAACACTGGCTCTATACTATCTGATCTCAGTATGCTCCGACGTGCTTACTCAATCTCTTTATAACGCAGACAGACAATCAGATTGGTGATTTAATTAACCAGAAATGAATTTAAACAATTGTTTCTTTCGATATCAAATCCCTACGCCGCTTTATTTACTATGCTTAGCGTATAATACCGTATATAAGGCGTTGATTACTAGATAAGTTCAAGTATATGGAACTTCTAAACGTAAATACTCAGTCGGGCGAGGAAGTAGAGTAATCGTGTAATTCCATAAAAAAGATACTATGATATAAGATTATTATTTAATTGATATTTCTGTAGACTAAAAACAATGGAGAACAATGGTGGTAGCGGCGGGATAGGGAAAAATTGTCCTCCCTTCGGCAGTTTATGGACAGACGTAAATATTGAATTAATCCCACTACAAGCCAGAGTATTGTGGTCATTTACAGTGTCGCTATGAATATCTTACGCTTCTCCACGCACTCAAATATGCTACAGTATAAACTAATACCTTGAAATGTTGAACTTTTTATCGCCGCACAGCATATAAAACGGATTTTGTTTAATTCTTGCAAATTCATGCCGCGGAGTAATATCATTATCCCGGTAACTTAGAATGCAAAAATCTACGTAACCGAGCTATAAAGCTTAACAAAAGAGATCAACATAGCTTAAATATTCGATTCTTACCAATATTTATACGTTTTAGCCTAACAATGCGGATTAGTTAAAGCAGGGGTTAATGGGGTCGTTAATCTGGTATCCACCGCACGGTAGAGCAGCGAGTAATCACCAGAAATCTTACACGTCTCACCATATACCACCTTAATCCCATATAAACTACCATAGCCGGGTATGGTCTTATGTGGAGCCCTTATCCTCCCTGTTTGAGTAATTCTATCAATACTCATAAACTATTATTTGAATTCCATCTGTAAAAATCTTTTTCAAGAGACTACTATGTAGCCCCCCTCCTTTCATTTCAAAGAAACACTGATTTATTATTTTGCTTTCACTCTATTAGAAACAAGGCTATTACTTTAAAATACCTACTTTTTTTTTTAAAATAATCAGACATGAGATTTAACGTCCATACCTTTTTCATCCCCGTCTAGAAGTTCTATCCTTCACCAAGGAACGAACAACATTAATGCGAGCTCTCCAAAGTTAAAAGGAACTGAGATATAGTGCGGGAACGCTTGCCTAAATCTTCTCACTAGTTCGTACATGAAATGATGCAAAATTCTCAAGAGTTCAATATTTGTTTAAACTCGTCAATGCTACCATTTATATATATATTTAAAGCTAAAACTCGCGTAAAGAGGAAGAGTTAAATATAACAGTGGTCCCATGCTTATACTAGTGGTAACCACCAAAAGGCGGTATGATTTAACCTTTTAAGCCCCTTTATGACTCCAAAATATTATGTCAGATCATGATACTTCTGGGCAAAGAGTATCTTTTAAACGTAAAAATATGCCCCCCCCCCCTCTCCTCCCGATGACAACTCTATAGTTTCCTTTTGAGGCCCCACATATAGGCTGATCGATGTCATTTTGTGGATTTCCCTTGTGTTTGTGAAAGACCATGCCTCAACACCCCCCCCCCCCCCCCTCTCAAGAAATAAAGTCAAGTGAAATATGAAATCCCTTTCATTTATCATTCAAAGTTATTAAAAGTAATCTACGCTTCGAGCATGTCAAAGTTCAACAAAGAACGTTGTACAACCTTGACGTAAGACCCCCGTTTTGTTATTTTGAGCGCGCTTTCTGTCCACGTTTGAGTATGATGTAACTTGGATCTAAATCCTAAAATCCATAATCGATTGAAATGATCTTTTTGTACTTTAAATTCACTTTTTCATAATTCAATAAAGGAATTCTACCAGCTTAATCAATATGATCTAGATTAGGGTTTGAATCTTATCAATCTAAGATTTTGAAGTAGAGTAAACATATTTATCAGACAAAGAGTTTATGGAATGGAATAAATGTCGGCGATTTACGTTAAATGCATTTCAATTACGTTATGAAACCATCCCCTTTCGTCGTCATTATATCATCTTGTGTGTATTTACCCGTTCATGCCTCTATATGGTCATAAAAAAGTTCGTTGGAATGAATAAGTCTGCATAAATAATTGAATATCATTACCTATGGATAGCGTACATTAAAATACTACACAAAACATCCAATAGATGAATATATGCTATTTCTAATCGTATTTACTCTATTTGCATTAATGCTGAATAGAAATGTTGAGGGTGCAATTAAGCATAATTTCTTATTTCAAATTCCATTTACAAGGCGAGTTTTCAAAGTGATTTTTTTCTTTCGTGAGATATCTTAAGTTAATTCGAATGTTTTGTATCGGGACAATTGCTTAACTTTTCGTCGTTTATAAATTAATGCAAACATTTAAATGAAATTACGGAGGTCCCGACCCTGAGAGTGCGTGATCAAACTACTAGCTTTTTAATATTTTCACAGACGTACGTAGACCTTTCATTTCATCTCATATTTCTCACTGTACGTTCGATCTCATCTTGACTCGATATTCTATATTTAGAATCATATCAATTATCAATTCGAGTTTGAAGGATGTCATATGTTAATTTCCTTAAATATAAAATTCTTTCATTTCCACAAGAGTGCAAGGTATAAACTAGCATGATGTCGTAAATGCTGCCTAAGTATAATATACTAAGTTCACTTCAATTTGCTCTTAACTTTGAACAGTACTTCGCATTCTTTAAATCAAAGATTACATAGCTCGCCGTAGCTGGTTTTTGTCAAAAATCAAATAACTTCCAAAATACAAAAAAATATTGTCATGAGGAATTCTATGCATCTAATGTTAGTCTCATCCCTTAGAGAGCTAAAGATATAGCCAAAGTATGAGTAATTAAATAGTAGGTTAATGGTTAAAGTCAAAGTCTAAGGTCAAGGTCACTAGGTAAAAGGTCATGGCCTCAAATGAAAGGTCTCATCACAAGGTATCTACTTGTGAAATACGAAAGCCCTACCCCTTATAGTTCAAGAGATATAGCCAGGCTAAAGTTTTTGAAAAGTTGGTCAAAGTCCAAGGTCAAGAGGTCAAAAGTCATGGTCTCAAATGAAAGGTACGGTATCTACACGTGAAATACGAAAGCCCTACCCTTAATGGTTGAAAAGATATAGCCCAGGTTAAAGTTGTGTCTACGGACGACGCCAACGACAATGACGACGACGCCGAGGGTATGACATTAGCCCTTCGGACTTTCGTCCCGGCGAGCTAAAAATGACATCAATGCTGACCGTCCAATACGCGTAACTATCGTAATGTGGAACCATGACGAATAGACAGACGGACGTCGAACAAACTGAAGCGATTCCTAGCTATAAAATGCATATCGCTTAACTTTGAATGCTACAGAAATTTGGGAGTAATGCAGCAAGTAACGAAGATCCTTTCTGAAGGTCATCTAGATTTCGCGTGCAGAACACGCACCCAAAAAGGTAAACAAGTTCATGCAAGAGCAATATAACTTTGCCTTTCAAGCAAGATTTCCCATACAAGTTGATATGAAAACTCCCTTTAAAACTTTTTATAGTCTTCTCAAAAATCTACATGGCCCACTATGAGACAATATTGAACCATATGAATACAGATTGGTACAATAACACCCTAGTTTGCACTTGAATATTAAAAGATACAAATACGTGATATAGATCCGACACAGTTAGCAGGTGAAAATAAATATCTTAAAAGGATTGGAAACTATAAAATTGAATAATTCTTTTGAAATTCTACATACAAACTCCTTGACTTGTGTATATTCCCATTGATCATAAAATCAAATTCTTTACGTGTTTATGACGCTTGGCTCAAATTGCATCAACATTGTGTTTTCCAGACAACAATGTTCAGAGAGTACTAGCCTCTGTCAGCTCTCGACTTGTCTCGCAATGAACGGGAAGACAAAACCAATTAGATACATTGCAATGAATCGAAAATATTCAGTGGTTCGTCGTTCGTTTTGAATTTTAAAATAAACCTTTGGGGGTTTCTACTTGCTCTAACCCTGCACCAGTTACCTTGTACACAAATCTCGTGATGGTATCAAATTAAGATATCTTTTATGACATGCAGAATACGGAGCAAATAAAATGGAATAAGAGTTACACGTAAAACAAACGTGCATTCTTTACAGTTCCGGATAAAACCTCCTCCTTAGTTGGAAGTTATTTGTTCTGGGTCTTAAACTGGACTTGAAATCAATATATTGGGTAGCACGATGCTTGTCCCTAAGACATGTAAATCCAACGAAAGAGGGCTCTGTCATGCTTCCTCGTCTATCAATAAACAGGGCGTTCTCGGACCTACTTGCAATCGATCCAGTGACAACGTGCCCTATACTCAAATATCTTATCAAATAATATCTGAAAACACTATTATAAGTCTTGTGTATGCATGAAACATGAAGAAAGACAGATATACAGACAGACTTACATCAAAAAAAAATTTCAGTTCTCTTGTAATTTTGAAGCACGTGCAACGTCAATTTCAAAATACTTGGATAATAGAAAGTTAAAGAGTTTTGTAAACAAATCCTAGGCTTTGTTTACAATGAGTTACTGAAGAGCCAATTTCGGACAAGATGGTCATCGCCTTAAAGTGGTCAGTTTTTGTAAATATCCTTGAACCTAAGCAAACGTTCAAAACACTGTTAAGAGAGAAGTACAAACACAAAGCGACACGACAAGTTAACACATGCTGATATAGGTTGCATGCAGGGCCATTACGGTAGAATTAATTTCTAGATACATGCACTTCAAAAAGGCATACAACCTTTTTTAATGTCAACTTTCGAGTGCAATCCATATAAATTAAAATGATACCAAAGTCTTAAAAATAAAGCCTCACAACTCAATTTGAAAACCCAGTAATTCAAACGAGCACTTCAAACGATGTGAAAATCGGGACACAACAAATCATATCGGCATCTTAAAACAGAAAGATAAATCATAAAGCTGCACAATGCTATGTATTGACAAGAAATAGCTGCAATCACAAGCCTTCGTGGCGACGAAAAACATGAAAATTCACACGACACTATTCATGCCATAGTAAGACGACCATCTAACTTTGACATCATCGAAGATAGAAACTAAGTTGTCCGCATCACTTAAGTCCTACATTGTGATATGACATCATTTTATCAATTCACCTTAGCAAGAAACTGTTTCGTGGCATCATCTAACCCAGAAACCTAGTAAGTCAGAAAATGTATCGTGAATTGTAGAATCACCTAAGTCAGAAAATGTGTCGTGAGTCGTGACATCACCTGGGTCAGAAAATGTGTCATGGCATCATCATGGTCAGACACTGTGTCATGAAATTCCAGAATTTAGAAACTATAGTCATGACATCACCGAAGTCAGAAACTGTGTTATGACATCATCGATGTCAGAAACTGTGCCATGAAATCCCAGATGTCAGAAACTGTGTCATGACATCATCGATGTCAGAAACTGTGTCATGAAATCCCAGAAGTCAAAAACTATGTCATGACATCACCGAAGTCAGAAACTGTGTCATGACATCATCGATGTCAGAAACTGTGCCATGAAATCCCAGATGTCAGAAAATGGGTTATGACATCACCGAAACTGTTCAACAGAATGAATGTGAGTCAGCAATTTTGTCCGGATCCTTCTATAACCATGTCTGAACACTGAAATCTGACATTACAGTCCCCACCTAGATAGAAGGCAGTAAAATGTTGTAGTGGGTACACCATAAAGGCCGGGACGAGTGCAATACATATCATTATATACTGTTTTGCACCCATCTTGACCCTAACGGTAAACCCGTGTATTTGTATGTACCAAAACAAAATTCTCGCGCATTTCATGAATCAAACAAAAAATTAAGCATCGAACGCAGTTGTACAGGTATAACGGTATGACACAGCCATTGAAGCAACTCCAAAAGAATGAGATCACGGATGAAATGACCTATATTATCAACATTCTCTAATCATAGACTAGAGGTTCTGACCAATGTGACCAAATACCATTCATGGTGACAAATAGGAGTTAGATGTATAGTATAAAACCCATGGGAAGCCTCGCTGTCTAGATACAGTGAAGAGCATAAAAGTGAAGTCTCAATCCATATTTTCCCCTGGTTACCAAATAACACCGGAATCTCCCTAGGTACTCAAAGATAGATATGACCTCAGCTCAAAATCTCATCAATACTTCTCTCTACACACTTTTTGTCAGTGTTAAATCAGGACATTCAAACTTTTCAAATGATATAACATCAATAGATTATAGGAAAATTACAAATTAAATGTAGTATGTTACTGTGTAAGAGATAAGGGATCATATGCCGAACGTAAATCTCAGGTCAAACATTGATATTGTGAGAAAGTAAAGCTCAAATCTTACTACACTTCTCGGAATGAAGGTGTCACTATTTGTAGCATAGGTTTAAAGCTCACTAATCCGAGTTTTAATCAAGCGCGGAAAGACAATCCGGACACTGCGTTCTCTATCTTGCTTTTTTTTTATTTCAAACAGTTCAATATTTCAATTTTATATGAAGAAAATGCCTTGAATAAAGAGGTCTGAAAAAAAAAAACCGATTACCGTTCAAAATACGACTACCTTCATTCATTAATCAACTGATTCTCCCATTGAAATTCTAAACCCACCAAGTCTACAGCCCAACTATTCTCTTTCAATTTTCTTTGAAACCTTCACAATTCAAGTGTTTATTTATATGAAACGTTCAATATATAAAATCCAATAACTTTATCATATAAAGAAATGTCTCAATTCAGTGACTAAAGAACTTTCCCCCGAGGGTGGACTTGAAATGGTAAATATACATGATGTCAATTTTAATACATCAAGAGAATCTCCAACTGCCGTAATGACCTGTATGGATTTCATGCCAACCCGATCCACGCCTTCAACCAACTCAGTATTGAATGAATTTTACGGGAACAAAGAACGCGCTGTTTGGCGCTGAAAACATTTAAATTTTATTAAACAATGCCTAAAAGGGTGATGAAAAGTGAATGGCTCATAATCCTGTTGAAGAAAGTTTCACAAGTTGAGATGCATGCTCATTTTCATAAGATCCCAGAACAATCCACTATACGATATCCTTAATGCAAACTGTCATGGTTCGACTTTTTATTTTTAAAAAGATTTCATTTCATATAAGAAATTCCATTTTAAAAGAGACTTACTTCCTTCCTTTAAGGCGTTAACGTCCAATTTCAGTCCGTTACTGCTAAGACTTGACATACTGACGTTAGATGGACCTCTTGTTGAAAACTTTTTTTTTCTTATTCGTTTACACCACTATACATCTACCATACTCCTGCAAGAAGAAGTTTCAAAATCGTAAAATCTCCTTGATACGACCAATCACTTTGTAAACATTCACTTGTCTTTTTATTTATTTCTTTATACAGGAATGCATTCTTTAAACTTCATTAGGAGAAAGTGTCTTTTTGCTTTTCATCTACTTTAAATTTCATGGTTACACAGTTAAATGTACTCTTTTTGCCCATAAAGTAAACGTCCGAACAAAAGAAGAAGTGCAAATATTTGATTGCTAAAATCTGGATAAAATGAGCATATAAATTGGGTCATGCAAACAATGCTGTAACAGGTTTTAGGCTGGGTACTTTTTGAGAAGGTGCCACACTACATAAAACTTGGCTTGATAGTTCAATTGTATCACGACAAGTCATTTACTTCGCGTCACTTGTTTATGAAGACCAGCGCCAAAATCGTTATAATATAGCACTGTTTCTGATGACACAATATACTGTTTTTGAAATAGTGAGCATGCCGAAAACTTCCAAATCAAATGACAAACACAATCGACGCTATGATTGCAGTCTGTTTTTATCATCACTTCAAAAGAGCACATACGTCGAAAAAAGGTCCAAGACATAAAAGGATTTACAAAATTGAAAAGCAATACTAAAAGCCTCTCAGCATTTTACTTTTCATGGATATATTTTACTCTCAACAGAGATTGGTTATATATACATAAGAATATGAAGGCTAAAGTCTTTAATAACGCTGAGTTATAGATAATCTTATACCGTTATTACTAGAACTTCATACTATGCTATCGTGTTTCAGTACGTACCTATTTCACTCAAAGAGTTTTACTTTTTTTATCCTTGGTTACAAATTTCCTTTCTTCTGATTCGGTTAAGTTTGTGATATATCCTTCGCACACATATAAGTCTGAGAAGAACTAAGTCAATATTGAAATTGTGTACACCAACCACTTTAAAACTTTAAACTACTACAAATGGAATTTACTTGTATTTATTCTGGGTGAACGAGGCACCGAAGGGTACAAAATCGGTTGGATATGAAATACTCGCGAACTTATTGCCGGGTTACGGGACTATTCTCATATTTTGGAAAAGAAATGTTAAAATCAAAACAAGACCAAACAACCTTGTGAAAAATGTACAGCCTTGCTTTATTGGAAAGTTGTAGTTACAAACGGAAAGAAGGAGCAAAAATGCACCTTTTTGTTCGTCGTATTTTCCTCTAAACAGCTCAATACGATATCGATTATCAGAAGTCTTTTTTAAACTTTTTTTTACCAGGAAGACAGAAGTGCGATTATTATCTACCAAATTTCTTTAATAAGGACAGCGTCAAGTCATCAGAAAGCGTGGACTGGCAAAGCTCGCTACAGAATAAAGGATTTGTTTTAAATCGTCTTTTGGAGTTATTACTGTAACATTTGATCTACAATATGAAAAGATCCAAGAAATCATCTTGCTTTGAAAGTAAATGCATGTTTCAAAATATTGTATTAAACATATACTTCTACTTCGTAATGATCGAAGAACAATGCTTTAAATCATAATGTTAGCAGTAATTCAAAGTACATGGCAGTCTTTAAGTGCAAAACAAGTTTACTTTTCTTGGGGAAAGGGGGGGGGGGGGGCAAAAGAATGAAAGTTTTAGATATAATAGTCATCAGACACAAGCGCAAGCAACACGAAATTTCATTTGGACCTAAAATATCAGTTACCTACTTTTAATCATTTCATTAATAATATTGCTACTTTTCGAAACAGATGGTCTTTTATTGGGGGGGGGGGGGGGGGGGGGGGCAGGGTTAAGGAATCTTGTGTTTATATGCAGCATTTTAGAACGAGTCGAAAATGCACAAGTCTTTTGGGTACGTCTATCTCTCTCTGATTAGGTTTGTCGAGCAATTTTCATATTTTTGGTTGAAATATATATTTTTGCAAGTTTTGATCAAGCTTAACTCCATTACATGAACATCATTTCACTATGCGTCCATAGATGCATCATCATATCCATCTAAACAACAAAGTTTGGTTGATGTTTTACTTTAAGTGAGGCATGCCAGTCATTTTGAAAATGTTGCCAGTCCAATAAAAGAACTTCAAACTTTTTGCCAGTCAGAATGTAAGTTTGCCTGTCAAATCCTTCGGAATGGCACCTTACAGCATCACTGCTTGGAATAGAAGAAAACATGCATTCTGTACAGGCTGAAGAAGGACTCAAATTCAGTTTGGAACGAAGATGTCCCATCTACGAAACCTATTCACTCAAGCGTGAAATGCGGGTCCGAATGTAGCATTCACCGCAGTAAGCATCTTCAGATGCAAAGCTCATGCAAGTTTGTATTGTAAGCTAGGAATGGAGGTGAACAGCGCACACAGATCGTCAGTCATGATCCTTGATCTGTTAACGAAAGTCGAAAACCTTTGCCATCGTCAACGTGCAGGCAAGGGTACCGATATCAAAGCTGCGGAATCGTGCGGATCCCTCAACCAAAGCCTAGGTACGTACGAAAACTTTTCAAATGACAGGGCGGCACTTCAGCAAATATGGAGGATAAGAAATCAATGAAGCTTAAAAGAATGGGTGGCATATACAGGAAAGTTAGTCTAAATTGTAGGGAAATTTTGAGAACAAGATGATTTTTATTCTCAAGACATGCAATATATGGGAGTAAATAGTGAACCGAACCGATTTCTTTTATTTTCTTTCAATAACGCACCTTTTATAATACTTCACATCGCGGCACCGATATATCATTATTAAAATAGATTTGATTTACGCTTTGAGGCATATTAGATGGTCCACACTATAGATATGCAACATTTAACTTTAGGTATATATGTAGTGAGCGGAGGGGATTTTTTTGCATGTCATATCATATCTTCATACCTACTTCTGCTCAGAGATCCGGAGATTCTCAATGGAGAATCAATACAAAAGGACATTTATCTTTAGAAGAAAATCTTCACAGGACCTGCGTTGATAGCGCTGGATCTCGCATTTATAAGAAATCCATAAGCATGATAGCGTCATATGCTTATAAAACCAAACGGATTTAAATTCTATCTGTTTGCTGATGCATCCCTGATTTACCATGATTTACATATTTGTCAAAAGATTCTTGATCAGGATTCGGCCCTTTTTTTAAAAGGCCATAATTTGGCTAAACAGACAAACACGATAAAGCACCATGAATTCTGCCTATACCGTGCAAACGGACAAAGAAGTAAATATTTCCAATATCTGGACTGCATGGTTGATGAAGAATAAAGGTTAGATAAGCCCGAGTGGTATATGAAGGGACATGAGCGAGGGAAGGGCAGGGGGACCTGTTGAGCGGTACGGGATTTGTACGTACATGCACTCCTATCTGAACCATCATAGAACTAAGCTATAAACCTAGATAAAACCCCACAATTCTAGTTACACTGGTAACAGGTGCGTTACCCAGTTTGGGTATCGCCTTTGATAGGCAAGTTGGACTGCAAATCAGCAAGAAAAAGAAGGAAGGAGATTATAGATAGAAAGTAAACAACTGCAGGGGAAAGCGAAACGATAGGCATCCAACTCTCAAACCCCCAAATCTAGACGGCGTACGTAAGCAATTCCATAGTATATTGTATACGAACAATAGCTAGCCTGATAAATAGGGGAATTAAGTTGAAACAAGAGAAAACTTGTATGAACCCTAATCACATATAATCTGCTACACAAACTTCTCTCTTTCTGCAAGTTGGTGAAGTATATACATTTAAATGTTTAACTATGTCCACAATGTTTAACATGCAAAGTGATTAAGTTCGAGCTTGATATAGCCATCCCCGCTTGTAACCTAGATTTGACATTTTTAAATCAATAATTTAATTGATTAGAAAGAAATGTTATTGTCGTTTGATTGATAGAGAGTACAAATACCTAGCTCACTAACTAGCGGTCGCTTTGATAATCGAGTGCTCCATGACCAGGTGAATATGTCCTTGAAGAGTCTACGACTTACAAGTTATATAATTAACTTATCTGAAAAAAAAAATAATAGTACTATGCGATACCAAGATACCTTTTGTATTTATCAAGTATCAATATTTTTACTTTTAAAATACCGGTTTATTAAGGTTAAACATCATGATAAATAATCCAAGAACTACATTGATTCAAAATTTGAGGTAAAGGTTTTTGTTTTAATTCTATTTATTGTTGACTTACCATTCAATTCATGCCCAATATTGAAGTTTCGAGCATCAGGGGCATGGACAAAAGTATTGTACAAATAGAGACGTATTTTCACTTCATAATCACTTTAGGCATACAAGGGCAATACTAATGCCTCATTTTAGTTTTCCTTTGAAGATCATCAAAAGAGTTGATCAAACCTAAAGGTCAAGGTCATCAGGTAAAAAATTTTGATTGTTTTAAATAGAAAGATTTTTCACACAGACTACACATGGGAAATGAGGGTCCTTAGATAGAATGAGTAAGCATCTTCAATCATCAACTCAAATCTAGGTCAGATGCATCATCCGAAGTAGTGGCATCATTTTTGGTATGTCAAGATAAACATATATAATACATTAACTTTCATTGAAATAGCTAGCATACTTCTGACCTTAGCTTAACTTTAATCTTCCCTATTCATCCAAAGAAGCAGTAAATCATATAATATCAAAAGGCCAGATGCAGCATCAGCTCAGCTAGATGAACATGCACAATGTAGGCAAGATGCAGCAACTTCATACAATAGTATTTAGGTGTTTAAGCCTAAAGTCAAGTGACCTTGACCTTTGAAAATTAGAATAAATAGGGGTTCATTCTCTCTCTCTGGGGAACATTTGTGGAAAGGGTTGGAACTTTCGAAGTATTAAGCCGATTAGGAAAGTCAGACTGAAAGAAGCGAAGGTAAATACACAGCAAATAGTTCTACCTATCTATATGTATGTAGTGGGTATTTTGGAGACACAATGTGATCAGCATATTAAATCTACAACTAAATTCAGTATTTTCTATTGACGCTTTCAATAACCTTGCATACCAGTGTTATACACAATAGTTATGGCTTAATCTTGCTATTGATGTATTGCAATGAGAAAGTATACAATTGCAGTATCTTCATTGTGATGTACATGTATTGTTACACCCCTGGGTGAATCTTTTAAGGTTGTCACAGATAAAATTTCAAGTACTGAAATAAATTCTTATGCACAATTTACAAGGCTGAAGTTCTTTGTATCAAAAATGCTTCCACACTGACAGGATGTCCTTAGTAACTTTTAATCGTCTCCACCATATTTGTTTACCTATAAGCAACATTTTACGATCCATTTGATTGGTTAATGAAACACAGTTCAACAAATGACAGACACATTTTAAGTGTGACAGTTGTCCTAAAGTGACTAATTATACCCCCCTTTTTTTCTAAACAGGTCCATTTATGACACGATTTTTAATTGTTCACATTGAATACTCTCATACAAGTTCAGCATTCAAATGAAAATGAATATTATCATAAGGTCAGAGTTCAAATTCAAGGTCACAAAGTCAAATGTCTTGGTATCAAAATATAGTACATGCTATGGTGAATGTGTGTATGAAATCCCTATCACATATACTTCCAGAGAAATCTGCTTTCAGAACTATTTGCTTTAAGTTCTAAGTTCAAGGTCATTAGGTCAAATATCTTGGTACCTAAATGCAGTACTCCTTATGGTGTGGTGAATGTATGTATGAAATATGAAAGCCCAATCACTCATACTTGAAGAGATGTTCACTTTGAAAAATTCTTAACAAAAGTATTACATTAAGGTCAAAGTTCAAGGTCAAGTGTCTTGATATAAAAATGTAGTACTTGTTATGGTAAATGTGTGTATGAAATATGAAAGCCCTAGTACAGTGGACTCCACTTATTTGACTATCGCATAATCGGGTCATTCGTTTTATTGACTTGACTATCTCTGCACCAAACCATTTCCTATCTATTCTATGTTAAAATTTGCCGTAATCGACTGGACTAAAACCAGTATCCCGTTTATTTGACTCGAAAAATTTCTTAAACTTCAAAATTTCCAAGATAGATTTCACAAATTTGCCGTTTCTGACCATACGAAGTCAGGTAAAGTTGTTTCCCCGGCGTTAATTACCCGTAATTGGCTTCCGTACAACTTAATTGCCGCTGGCGGTGTGCGATCTCAATTAGCAGTACGTGTCAATTAGACAATTTACCTGGACTAATTGATCAAACAGCTGAGTGTATCAAGGAAGGACGAAGAGAAAAGAATATTTGCGTATGTCACACCAACATTGGACATGTTAGCTCTGTCGGCAAATTAGAAGCGTGTTAATTTCGACGAAATTCGTGCAAGTTATCAAAGAGCAAGTGAATGTCATTGCGATGAAAATTACAGAAAAATCAAAATCAAGATATCCGTCATGCATGTGACATTGTTTCAGGCCTTTGTGAAAAAAATCGAAGTTACAAAAGTCGAAACGAAGCATTAACAGGTCACTACGCGGCTCCAGATCGTACTTTTTTTTTTTTACATATGAGGACTTGAGAACGAAAGACGCGATTTAACGTGCAGCGTGTCAACTGAATGACCTTGCCACACGCCCCACCCTCCAGGGCGGGGAAAAGGACTTGATGTGCCGGAACCACGCGTTAGTTGTACATGCCTTGAAATTCAGAAAAGTTCTGAAACGAGGTTGCGCAGTCTTAAACCCACTGACCCGATGTCCGAGGCTAGTAGACACTTTGCCGGGCCAGTAGAATTTCACTAATAAACTAAAGAATTATCAGGTAAAAATTGTCTTCGGGCCAGTGGTGGAAATTTTTTTTCGTAAAGACTGGATGCGGTGAATTATAACTGTGGAATAATAGCTGGTCCAAGGGGAATGACGGTCTTATTTTCAATTTGAGACGTAAAATAGGGAAACAGAGAAAGGGCCATCCCCTCTTTTTATACGGGAGAATTTTCTCTACTCGATGTTCAACAAAGAAACAGAAATATTCCGCGCTCTCTCTCTCTCTCTCAAAAAAAAAAATAAATAAAAAAATTCAGAGTTCCGTGAGTTGATGTAACTTTCATGTTGTCAAAATGACGTCCGTTGATGTCCTTTACTTTGGTTCTGCTACTTGTATACACCTGTACAGAAAATCAATAACTCTTCACAAAGGTTTAAATTGTCAAAATGACGTCCGTTGATGTCCTTTACTTTAGTGCATGGTTCGCACCTTCAAACAATAGATAATTGCTGGTCAGAAATGACTTGGTGCGTACCAAGTAAGATCTCAACGCTTCAATGATTCAATACGATATTTTGGAAGAAAAGGGAGCTCTTATTTTCTTTCAAAGGGAGAGGGAAGGTAGAACTTGAAATAATAATAATAATAAAAAAAAACTCCACTGCACCAGGTGACCTCGATGGTTAATTAAAATTTCTGATCCAAACACCTGTAAAGATTAATGATAAAGCAACCATCATATGATTGAATTAAGATAAAAAAGAAACCCATCGAGTCCCCGCCTCCCCAAACAATACAGAAATGGTTGCTCCCTAAAAATTATTGAGTATACGTTTTATATAATCTAGACAGTGGTGGATTTAGGGAGTGCGTCCGCCCCCCCCCCCCCGGCACTGACCCAAGATTGTCCAGAAACAGGTATATTTTCGCCCATTTTCAGTGTAAATCGGCAAAATTCGGTCTTTGAACCCCCCCCCCCCCCCAAGGGGTCGCTTGATCCGCCACTGCTAGAGATCATAAAAAGTTGTAAATTCTGAAAATGTTTAAAATGATAAATTAACGTGAGCGAAAAAAAAAATGTAAATAAATATATATTAATAAAAGTCTAATTTTCGGTTCATTCTTCCAAATACCGTATACATATCTATCGTCAACACAGTTACGGTGTTCCGTTAAGGACATCGCTTCTTCGGGCTTGAAATGGATACATGAAGAATTGTTTTCTTTGCGGCACAATTTGTTTACGCGAGGAAGCGATGTCCCCAACAGAACACCGTAACGCAGTAGCATATCTGCTACTTTGTACATCCCTTTGGCTTATTCCAGAAAAAAGAAAAGAACAGCATTCCTTTCGTTTTTAAGAGTGTTAGAAATTATCTAAATGAGAAGGGACTACTTTTTTGTTAAAGCTAGTTTACGAACGAAAAAAAGAAAAAACATAACGTCGAAAATTCTGTTATTTCGAGTTTATTTAAAGATCTGTTAAATCAAGGGCGGATCCAGAGAAAAAGTCAGGGGGAGGAGGTTCAGCATAGGGTTTAAAAAAAATCGTAAAATCGGGATAAAATTAGCATTTTTGTAAATTTTCCAGAGTTGGTCCTAAACTGTCTAACATCCCCTCTTGTACATTCTTGATAATATAATGCGATAAGAATTTAATTCAGCTTCTTTATAATTTCAGAGTTTCCTAGAATATCAACACATGCATCACGAATAAGTACAGTAACTGTCCTTTCGAAATTTTGGAACCTGTTAGGATAATCACATTATGAGTCCTTCAACAATTTTTGAAAACTCCTTTTCCAAGTTTTAAGTCCATTTTTTAACTTGTGATAGACAAAGAATTCCGATTAACTGATTAATGGTCAATGATAATTTAAATATCAACTCATTTTCTATAGAGAAATATTGCCAGAGGCATACAATTTTGACAGATCTAGGGGTTATATAAAAAAACTCTTATATCTGCCCGATCGAACCATGCACTAAGTCGGTTGGTACACTCTTTTCTCGTCCCCTCGACATGCTCCCTCGCTTCGCTCGGGACCATATCTCGGGGTACTTGAAAATCGTGTACCAACCTTTACTTAGTTCACCTGGACAGAAAATCAATAACGTTAAACTGACCAGGGATTTAAATCCCATTGTTCGGAGAATAATAGACGTGACGGCCAGTACCTGCCTCAGGTTATACACGCTTATAGAGTACATAAAGGGCGGTGTATGAATTACAAACGTCTTTCCTACAATTTTATCATTATTATTTCAATGTAGCAGACTTTTACTTCATTTTTTCGTTTTTTTTTATGAAATTTTTTATGATCAAATGCGGCATCGAGACGTATACATGTTTTAAAACACGTGAAAAGAAAGATAACTCTTACTGAAATTCAGCCCATGAAATTCCCTATCTAACCGTGTACATCGATTTTGTACGTGAATTTGACGACCCGAGTAGTCACGGAAATTGCCGAGTTGCTTATTCGAATATTCGGCTAATCGACTGGAATTGACTTGACAAATGGTCAACCCAAATAAGCGGATTCCACTGTATCACTTATACTTGGAGAGATATTCGCTTTCAGATAGGCTACCGGTATATTGCGATATGAGGCTTCGCAATACTTACCACAGTATTAACTATTTGTTTTCAAAAACCAGTTTTTGACAATATTTTTTTATCTTCATATGTTCATGTTGTTTCCGCTGATGTCCCAGCAGAATTATCACATTAATACTTGGATGAATTTTAATTTCTTTCAACTGGATATTATTCATGCATGTATGATTGACTTCGAATGTTATAGAAGGACTGAGTCTGTCAAATTTGTCTGCACATGTACATCATTATTCCATTTTCAGATTTCTAAATAAAATATTGAAAGCAAAATTGAAGTAGGAAAATGAAAAGCATAAGGAATCTTGATGCTAGAAAATATTGCAATATATTGCAATATTTTTCCAAATATCGCGGTTCAAATTCTCACGGTTCAATTCCGTTCGGAATTTCCAGATTTCGATTAGGTTTTTTACCCTTTTTTTTATCCCTTGATTTTCTCTGAAATAACGAACGTTTTGTTTGGTCAACTCTGAGGTCACAACCAATCGTAGGCCGCCTTCTTCAGTAGACTTCTTAGATCTTAGTAATGGCGACGCAGACACCAAAACAGAGGTGCCAGGTGATCATTTTGATTGTTTGAAAGTCGAAGGGTGGTCTATTACCGTTTGCAGGATTTGCAACACTGAATTTTAGTATTCGACTTGTTCTACTTCGGCAATGTCGGCACAAATTAACTGAAAACGTGCATGGCATCGTCCTGAAGAGAAGCAGGCCGAATATGACCTGATCTACTTACATTCAGAAACTTTGCAAAATTAAACAAGTCAGCCAACAGGCGACTCAGATTACAGAACAGGTACAGGATTGAAAATTTGGTTATACATGTACATGTATTATATGAATCGTGAAATCTTACCAGTACATGTATATCACTAAACAGTTTTAAACTTGCATCGTATTTTCAGTGTATCTGTGTATTTGTGAAATTTATAGAGTAATTCATGTAATTTGAAAGCAATTCCAGTGCCCTCTATTTGATCACGGAAAATCTAATTGAGTTAGAATATGATTTTGTATCATTTTGATATCAAGATTACTTTGTCACATTAACACAATACTGGAAAACTAACAAATTGGTAATAATTAAAAAAGAATTTTTTATTAAATGATACCTTGAAGATGTACTCTGCTTTAAACCGAATCGAAAACCGAAGAACCAAGGTTCATAATTCAAACCGAACCGAAAAATTTCTGAACCATTACAGCCCTAGCTTGGATTATTATGGGAATGTCTATGGGAAGACGATCCTAAACACGGAGGTTCATGCAGTCGAAAAAGGACAATTTGAATCAATTGAAGCAGTGAAATGTACAGTTCATTTCACACAAAAGCTTCATCATGGTATAGCAATATATATCTAGCCTAGCAAATTCATTTATGAACCTTCAGGCCTTGATTAATGAGTCCTAAAATTTTACACATGTGCTACATTATCATTATTATGCAGTATCAGTTTATTACAATTCGCTAAAACACCGCTAAAGACAGTATGGCCGGATTGCAAAGTAAGTTTTTGTCACTAACTGGGTCAAGGTCAATAGGTCAAATAATACAGCATAAATTGAAAGGTTTTGTCAGAGGCAACCTACATGTATAAAATTAAGTTTCTACTGCATACAGTTCTATAGATTTTGCTTAAAACAGGAACTTTAACCAAAATCCTTAACTAGGTCAAAGTCCAAGGTCAAGGTCACTAGGTCAAATGTTACAGCATAAATTGAAAGGTCTTGTCATGGGCGAGCTTCATTAATAATATAAAGTTCCTACTGCAAACAGTACCATAGATTTTGCTTAAACCAGGAACTTTAACCAAAATCTTTGAGTAGGTCAAAGTCGAAGGTCAAGGTCACTAGGTCAAATGTTACGGCATAAATTGAAAGGTCTTGTCATGGGCAAGCTTCAGTTGCTACTGCATATAGTTCCTTAGATTTTGCCTCAACCAGAAACTTAAACCAAAATGTTGATGGCAGACGGATGGACAGACGGACGGACGGACTTCGTCAATCTATAGACTGGAATTGCTTTGCAATCCGGCCAAAAATGCTTTACATGTCTTGCAACGTGCAATAAAATGAACTTTATTGACCTGATTTTATGGGGGGGGGGGGTAAATTTTATTCATAATGACACAAGCAAAAAAATCGTGATTTTGTTTCGCGCGCTATGACCCTCTTTTTCATTTCCCAAAGAGGGTCATTGACCCTCTTTTGTCTGAAAAAAGTTGACAGGTATGGTCAGTAGGTCAGGATTTTTTTTTTTCATCTTAAGGCATCCTCTTGTAAAGAAAAATAAACATAATAAAACAACGTTAAAGACGGTATGGCCAGATTGCAAAGTAAGTTTTTGACACTAACTGGGTCAAGGTCAATAGGTCAAATAATACGGAATAAATTGAAAGGTTTTGTCAGAGGCAACCTACATGTATAATATAAAGTTTCTACTCTATACAGTTCCATAGATTTTGCTTCAATCAGAAACTTCAACAAAAACCTTTAACTAGATCAAAGTCCAAGGTCAAGGTCAATAGGTCAAATGTTACGGCATTAGTTCAGGGATCACCCTAGGCCGCGATTTTGCGATATTCTCGCATTTTTTACTCAAATATCGCATTTTTACAGCATTGTCGCGCTAAAAGATCGCATACCTCCCTTAAATAAATCGCACTTAAGTTAATGTAATGCGACAGAATATAGGAGATTCGTCTTAAATCTTCAAATTTTCAGCTGATTATTCGAATTCCGCGTGCAGCATTACGTATGTATTTATGAACTCGGCGGGTATTGTGAACTTACACCTTGTATATACATGTACCAAATCTATTCCCTGAAATTCCTGTGTGTCGTATTAACGTTTGCACGCGGGTATTCTTTTTTTTAATCCGTCGATGTTAGGATTTAGCTTTACGTTTCTCTAGCGGTTGTCAGCGGTACATGCTCTTTTGTCATTGTAATATCAATAGAGTATGAAATATTACAATGCAGTCTTGATATTGTTTGTATAGACAAAGACCGGAAAAGAAAAGTATTATTATACAAACACTTTTCATCAAAAGTTTACGAGTTGTATTGCGCATGGGAGAAGACCGGCTTTTTAGTCCCCTACCGGCAACGCCGAAGGGGACTCTTAGTTTCCTCTCGGTCTGTCTGTCCGTCTGTCTGTCTGTCCGTCCGTCTGTCCGTCCGTCCGTCTGTCCCTCCGTCTGTCCGTATATCAATTTTCCGGACTTTTTTCTGCAACGGATGGAGATATTCAGATGAAATTTGATACATAGCTTGGTCTTGGATAGTTACAGAGCAAGTTCGACTTTCGTCACGCTTGACCCATTTTTTGACGAGTTATGCCCCTTGATGACTTGGAAAATCCAGTTTTTGTCAGTTTTCCGGACTTTTTTCTGCAACGGATGGAGATATTCAGATGAAATTTGATATACAGCTTGGTCTTGGATAGTTACAGAGCAAGTTTGACTTTCATCACGCTTGACCCATTTTTCGAGGAGTTATGCCCCTTGATGACTTGGAAAATTCAGTTTTTGTCAGTTTTTCGGACTTTTTTCTGCAACGGATGGAGATATTCAGATGAAATTTGATACACAACTTGGTCTTGGATAGTTACAGAGCAAGTTTGACTTTCATCACGCTTGACCCATTTTTCGAGGAGTTATGCCCCTTGATGACTTGGAAAATTAAGTTTTTGTCAGTTTTCCGGACTTTTTTCTGCAACAGATGGAGATATTCAGATGAAATTTGATACACAGTTTGGTCTTGGATAGTTACAGAGCAAGTTTGACTTTCGTCACGCTTGACCTATTTTTCAAGGAGTTATTCCCCTCTATAACTTGGAAAATTAAATTTTTGTCAGTTTTCTGCACTTTTTTTCTGCAACGGATGAAGATATTCAGATGAAATTTGATACACAGCTTGGTCTTGGATAGTTACAGAGCAAGTTCGACTTATGTCACGCTTGACCTTTTTTTCGAGGAGTTATGGCCCTTTATGACTTGGAAAATTCAGTTTTTGTCAGTTTTCCAGACTTCTTTCTGCAACAAATAGAGATATTCAGGTGAAATTTGATACTCAGCTTAGTCTTGGATAGTTACAGAGCAAGTTCAACTTTCGTCACGCTTGACCTCTTTTTCGAATCGATAAAGCAGATAAAACCTCAGAACTGAGCTGCACAGACAGTAAGTTTAATTTAAACTCATATATGTTTAATTGAAGAGTAATTCATAGGCAGAGTTGCAGGACATAAATATATGCCGCCGGTAGGGGACTATATCGCTCAGCGATCATAACATTTTTACACATGTATTTGTCGTCGATACGTGGCCTGGCAGTACTAAGCAATAACTAAATTAATAAAGTATCTTCAAAGACTTATAAACAGTTCACAAGTCCTTGGAATCGTCAACATGAGCAATAGCTATACAATTCTTCAATATATTTACAATGCGTAAATAAAGTCTTGACGTAAATTTAAACATTCTACAGATTAGACGTTACCGTAAAATGACTTGTCACGGCGCGCTGAAATACTTTAAGTTTACCATTAAAACTTAAAAGACGTTCACAAGACACTCTGTAATTTCCTTTAGATGGGTAGATACTTCATCTTTTACCAGCGAGTGTAATTGAGGTTCAGCGGATATTTTTTTCTGAAGTTGTGAAAAAACGTGTCGTCAGCAACTTATAGGGATGTTCGCCGTGACGTCACGGGTCTTGGAAAACGAGGCTGGTTGGCAAAAACGGTTGGCAGCTGAAGGTAAATAACGTGATACCCGGGGATAAATCGACAATTGATGCTCTAATATGCGCTACTTTCCTATTATTATTTTATTGATAAGTCCTGCTGTGACACTGACCATTCTAATCACTACAATAAAGAAATCCCGCCGAGTTTATTAGTAAATCGGACTGCCGTTAGATTGGGGGGATATATAAGAGAACCACTTTTTGCCAACCAATTTTCATGCACATGCGCAGTGTGAAGTC
Organism: Pinctada imbricata; assembly: GCA_033119305.1. Classification (NCBI taxonomy): domain Eukaryota; kingdom Metazoa; phylum Mollusca; class Bivalvia; order Pterioida; family Pteriidae; genus Pinctada; species Pinctada imbricata. Next base: position 55,013,649 of record VSWD01000008.1, on the reverse strand, counting down.
ACTTTTTCGTCACTCGAACATCCCTATAGCGTGCGACGGTGTCTGAGAGACAAAGAATTCTAAATTTCATTTGACCTCATAATGTCATTCAAACAAGGGAAAAAGAAAAAGTCCAGAGCGATTCTCACATTCAAATAATGTGTTGCCAGATGTTCATGGAAATAAAGAGAAACAGAAGTTTGATTTTTTCACTATTTTTTCGATCAAATACATTCAAAATCTCATTTAAATTGATAAAATCTCATTGTTTTTTAGCAAATGAGATTTTTATCTCATTACTCTGCAGGGCTAGGGTGATCCCTGTTAGTTGAAAGGTTTTGTCATCGGCAACCTACATGTATAATATAAAGTTTCTACTGCATACAATTCCATAGATTTTGCTTAAACCAGGAACTTTAACCAAAATCTTTAACAAGGTCAAAGTCCAAGGTCAAGGTCACTAGGTCAAATGTTACGGCATTAATTGAAAGGTCTTGTCATAGGCAACCTACATGTATAACTATAATATAAAGTTTCTACTAAATATAATTCCATAGATTTTGCTTCAACCAGGAACTTTAACCAAAATCTTTTACTAGGTCAAAGTCCAAGGTCAAGGTCATTAGGTCAAATGTTACGGCAAGATTTTCCTCAGAATTTCTCCAATAACTCAAACAAGTTATAACAGTGTTTTTGATGTAAACATGTTTATATTTAAAGCATTGTGATTTATTGTTAATATTCACATTCAGAAGATGCATCTAGGTCTTTACTATGTTTCTGACCTAATTTTCTTGGGAGTTAGCTTGTCTGTTGCTGGTAAATAAGATTTAATGACATAAATATTCCCCAGAGAACCCTAATTTTGAGAGCTTTGCGCCAGACCAACAAAGCATGCACCAGACCCACAAAGCATGTGCTGGATAGTGAGTTATAAAAGGAGGTTGTCCGATTGAATATCTATCAAGTTACAAATGCTCAGTTCATAAGAAAAATGCTCTGAGGAGATATTAATTCAAAATTTGCTGTTATAAATGGTTTAAGTTATAAATACTAAAAACCAGTTACTTGGGCTTATAACTTTTTTAAGTTGGACCCCTGACTGGTAAATAAATCAATTCATTTGACGATTGCGATGTGTCAATTGTCGCATACATATTTTAAGGTTGAGATAGAAAGGGGGAATGTGCAATCCTTCGGAGGTTTGCTGAAATAAACGGTTTTCAATACAAGATCTGTCCTGACCCTAACCCAGCCCCCAACTGTCCAAATAACCATCAAAGGCTGGTTTGGGTCAGGTATTTTGGACTGAAAAAAAGGTTGAAAATGTGAACAGTTTACAGACGGAAGAATGACGGACAAAGTGCTAGGACTTGGCTCCGATGAGTCAAAAAGAAATGAGTTGCTGTTGGAAATTGGGCCAAAACTAGCCGTGAAAACGGCCGACACTTGGCTATTTGGTTGGTAGGAGTGTGTTGGCCGCGGGCAGTTACGTTTGATAAATTAGAAATCGAAATTTAGGATATGGCGGTCAGGAATCAGCAAGTTTTCCAGGGGATTACTGACTATGTCCGACTCAAATAAAGCAAAACTAAACGATCAGCAATCATATTCTACCTTGTTAAGCTTTACTATCAATGATACGGCTGAAACTCCACTTGCCTACACTTCGTCTCTTCGATTTCAAACGCCATGTTGCAAGTTTACACTCATGTTAGGGATTTCAGTCACGTGATCTTTCAAGCTGACAAATCGATCTATCGGTTACCACACTAAACTTACCTTACGATTTCTACAATGATTTTTGATAGAAATATATGATTCTATATTTAAACTTTAAAGTGATGTTTATTCTTTATATATATATTGTATTTTTTATGAAAATATGAACAGAAGCGGTGAAATTATCGATTTTTTGGACGACAACGCACAAATTTGTACATATCTATGGCACGAGGAACGGCTAATGGGGAATTTGAGGGTCGTTCTGTTTGGCGGCTATTTCAGCTTATTTATAAATATTTATTACATAAAACTCATGTATGGTTAGATAGATTGGACTCTCCGATTGATAACCGAAGTTGCGCAAAAGTTGAACTCCAAATATAATGAAAGTTGTGACATATTTCAGTTTTCAGGGGAATATGTATTACTTTTGATGTCATCCTTTCTATTTTGCGCACTTAAATATTAAAAGTTAACATTTCCTATTATTTTGATATCAAGAACACCAAATTTCATTATGGTTTACATAGCTGCATTCCGATTTTCCCGCCTCGACGAAAAATTATTTCTTTTTTGCCATGGCAACCATAATGAAGTGCTTTAAAAGCAATGATCACACATTTTAGGTATTTCTTAAAATATCATTTCGATTATCTTTCAAGTCAAACACGTGAAAATTAAGTTTATAAATCTTAAGACTTTCAAAATTTGTGTATTTAAATCGATGTTGGTCATTTTGTTTTAAAATGGTTCCCATGGCAACACAACTAAATTATCATTGTAGTATAAAACGAATAGCTGAAGTCTTTAAAAACAAAACGATGTACAAATCATTCAAATAGCAGTAAGATTATTCAAGTTACAGCTATTTCAGTACGCTGACTGACCACTTCAAGTTAAATTTGAATGGTGCCACATCATGAGAAGTTTTATATTGAATACAATAGGAAAGTGTGTCACAAAATTGACACCAATCGTCAAGCTTTCAACTTCATTATCTCTGTACTCTATCAACCGATTTTAATAAATTTTTCTGTGAAATGTTTCTATTACACAGAGCAATGTAATAATCTAATAATACATGGATCTTAATAATTAATGAATTTTAAGGTAAAATCTCTACTCATGTGTCAGGTCAAACGCGTGACACCTCTATCCAATGCATGGATGTCATTGTGGAAACAACCTCGCAATGTTACATGTCTGACCTCACACACGAGTGCTTGCGGCCAACACACCCCCTACCAACCTAAAAGGCAAGTGTCGTTGGCCGTTTCCGCAGCTATGCCGAAACAAACAGAAAATAAGCCTTACATGCATAAATGATGGTACGACTGTAGCAGCGATGTAGTACAGTCATTCCAGAAAAATTGCGACACTTAGTGATTTTACCTGTCGCTAGGTCCTAATTTGTGATGTTCATAACCTACTGCTGCAACTGGGTGCTCGTTTGAGAAGAACAACCTTTTTCTCTCACATACACATCAAATACTGACCGAGCATTACATATTTACGGAGTAGGCTATCCTAAAGTAGCTGAAATTAACCAAGAAATCGATGTCGCTGAGCTCTTTCACTATTTTTCTTAAGATTCTAAGAATAGTGAGGGTACTTAAAAACAAAATCTGATATCACGTTTTATAGCAATTAATATCTATTTTATCACATAAGTATGAATTTTTTAAAAAAAATAACAAAATGCAAGGTCATGGTTCAAAATCTCGCTGTCGCTGAAATATCCCTAACCTCCATAACAAGGTAGTCATTGTCTATCAAAATTTTATTTCCATTATTTTGGAATACTTAAGAGGCCTTACCAACAAGTGATTATGATATCAGTTTGATTTTTTAACAAAAAAATCCTTTTCAACTTACCAATTATGAGTTTTCAGAAAAGGAAGTTCTTCTATTGGAGTGTCACATATAAGAACCTAACCTACATAACGGACTTTTCTTTGCAAATAGCCACATAAACTTTTTTAAAGATCATATTGCTCAACACACGTAATAATATCAATCAGCTGGTGTATGCATATAAATTTGTGTAGTGCTCCTCTTTCCAAAATATCTTATTAACTATGAAAACATAACCTCCATAACTATACAACCTACGTAACGGTAATAATTCTTACGCTTTATTATAGATCTGGCGATCAAATTTTCATCCGGGTTTTAAGCAGCGTGTAACTAGTAGACGTATTTAAGCTCCTCTGAATATATAAATCGAAGATATAGGGGGATGTACGACTAAAGATGCGTTAATGTGTAACGTCCGTAACGATCACATTCAAGTTCCTCAGTTTGCCTTTTTTATTTCTTTTGATGTGTTTTTCGGAAGAGGGCCGATCAAGCGTTGAATAATGTTGAGGAAAAAATGTTACTTGTATTTCTATCTCTTCGATATCTAATTTTTTAATGAATTGAGCAGTATAGCCTCCGTAACACTGTTTTGAAAATACCAATTATCATTTTCTGGATGTCCAACTAATTGAGAGGACATACGCAATACAAGTTCCGTATTATTTAACTATAGTAATTGAATTTCTCATTACGATATATCTCTTTCAATCAACATATATACTTTTTATTGTATGATATTATCATAGAGACGTGAGAAGAGGATTTCCTAGGACAGCTAAGCTCAAATATAGGAAAAATAACATAAAATAATTCCAAAAACTTTATAAACTGTGTTGATGCAGCAATGTCAGATAAGAAAACGTTTATCTGTAGAAGAAAATGATTATTTAGATAAATTAGAAAGGTGTTAAAACATATATTGTACTTTGCAATAACCTACGTAACATAAGACTAACGGTTTATAAGATCAATGAAGGCCCCTTTACTATGATCAAACTTACGGGAAAATTTTGGATATTCATAGTGAAAACGCAGAACTGTGAATCTGCATAACTGAATAAGTGAATTAGCTCCTGCTTGTCATGAAAAAAGTCTTTAGAAGAAATACGATTTGAATAAACAATGAAAATCCGCTATCAATACATGTTCTTTTAACAGAGCATTGAATTATTTCTTGCAATTCCTAAAAAGTACTGTGCGTTTTGTTCGGTTATAGGTTAATGTTCAGAGGCATACAGGTTTCAAACTTCTGTAAAATATAACTTCAAAGTAGACATGAGTTTAACTGTCAATCACCTCCGTAACACTGAATCTGACCCCACTTCCTTCAGAAGCCCATAACTCGAATAAGAAAAATATTTTGTGTGTAAAAATAGAAATTCATATTAATTGATAGTTATATAATAGGGATGTTCGCCGTGACGTCACGGGTCTCGCGAAAACGAGGCTGGTTGGCAAAAACGGTTGGCAGTGAAGGGAAATATACGGGATACCTGGGGATAAATCGACACTTGATGCTCTAATATACGCTACTTTCCTATTATTAATTTATTGATAAGTCCTGCTGTGATACTGACCATTCTAATCACAACAATAAAGAAATCCCGCTGAGTTTGTTTGTATATCAGACTGCCGTTCGATTCGATTCGGGGGGGGGGGGGGGGGGGGGGGGGGGGCAAGAATCAATAAACTGCCGATTTTTTCTTCAAATTTTGCTTTTCAGAGAAGCCGGTGTAATTCATAGTGTCCTATTTTTACGCTCCTGTATTAGGTGTGACATACCCGACTAATTACCATCCCGTTCAAATGCTCCGCCTTAATTAATTAAATCACAACTAATATGTATGTTTGAGGGATAGGTGTGTACTTGTCAAAACAACTGGTACCAAAATTAATGTCGAACTGTTTGAAAACGCAAAACGGAGAAACATTGATTTAACTTACAGACAACATTAATGAAATAAAGAGTACTAATTTTCTTAGCTGTTTTTTTGGGAGGGGGGGGGGTTGCTTTTGTTTTTTTTTTCTCATGACTGTCTCCAATTTATAGATAAAGCCGGTCATAGTAATAACAATGAAAACACGCACAAATTATCTTTTTCTCTTTTATTATTCCTTCAGTAATTTTCTTACTTTTGATATGGATATTTTTTTTTTTAATTGACATGCCTTATCTAACTTTTTGCTTGCTAGAGAAGGGGGGGGGGGGGCTCAGGATTATAATTTTAGAGTGCCTAAAGAAGCATTTATTTCTCAACTTCCATGTAAGTTTGGGCAGCCTCACCCCTTAAGATTGAAAATCGTTGGGATAAAAAGAGACATTAATGAATTTAAAATGAAAGATAAGATTAAAATACACAATGAAAATAAATGATAAATGTTAATATGGATTAAAGAGAGGGATCTCGGACCATATAAAATCCTAGTGTTCTATTTCCATCTTTTGCACCTCGACTGTTAAAACATCCAGTATTTTAAAAAGAATTTCAAGATTAGACAAGACAAGATCAACCCACAGAGAGACTAAATGCTATTTATACATACCGGTGATTAACAGAGAAAAATTGAATTAAAAAAAATATCACAAGCAATTAAAACGATTGATTATATTATAACAACTTTGAAGTAATCTTAACTTAATTATATCTGTCGATAAAACGTACCGATAAAGTTTATTAACGTAAATAGCAGTGGACATTGCTATACATATTATATAAGAGAACCACTTTTTGCCAACCAATTTTCATGCGCATGCGCAGTGTGACGTCACTTTTTCGTCACTCGAACATCCCTATACAGTCCAGTATATATTATGCCTCACGTTTATTGTTTATTTTTGCCCAATTTCAAAATTCAAGTGTCGCACTTTTTCTGGAATCACTGAGTAGTGTAGGGTAATGGAAGGTAACTTTTAGTGTCAGGAGTTTGTTGTTCTTACACCTGTTATTTGCCATTGTTCAACACTACTGTAACTCAATGTTGTTCGACCGCAGTGACTCTGACGTTTTTCTCATGTAAAATTTTGATGTTGGGATGATCTTTATCAGGGAAAAACTTCATAAAAAAGATTTATATATGTGGTAATGATAAATAGTAATACTGAATTAAAGATAACCTTTTTGTGGAACTTTTAGTACTTTTTCCCGCGAACTTCTTGGGCAACGGCATGGCGGCCTTGACATGTGCACTTATCTCCCACAATGCATCTCGTTTGTTGTTGCCGACATACTTCAACCCGCCAAAATTTAAAGCTGTTTTTTTATTCAACTTCTCTTCGATGGTTCAGACTGAGAAAATAAAATAGATGTATCTGCTAACAGCTTGAAGTTACACAAAATCACTTGTGATATCAAAAATTACACTTTTTGATATCACAAATTCTATTTTTTGATATCACAAATTCGATTTTGATATCACAAATTCAACTTTTCCGACCGTCATATTTTGTGATATCAAAAATTCGAATTTGTGATATCACAAATTCCATTAAATTTGTGATATCACAAATTCCATTAAATTTGTGATATCACAAATTCGAATTTGTGATATCAATAAATCGATTTTGTGGTATCACATCAGAATTTTTTATATTAAAAAATCTCGATTTTTTGATATAACAAAATATAACGGAATTTGTTAAATTAAAAAAATCGAATTTGTGATAGCACAAAGCACAATTCGAATTTGTGATATCAAAAAGCAGGGAATAAATAGTAAAACGGAGCCTCATACTCTGTTTGGATCAAGAGGTCAAGACGTCAAGTCAGAGGACAAAAAAAAAAAAGATTTACATATTGATAATGATTTTCGAATCAAAGGATACATATGTATTGTACGTATAATCAGGAAGCCTGCCAGAAATGTTCCCAGTTAGATATCGCGATGTATCATTTTATGTTCAATGTCTAAAAGACTTTGATGATTGAAAATGGTTTAGAACTCTGTCATCATGGAACTTTTATAGCTAGGAAGAGAATGTAGGGCTGTGCAACGATACACTATCCTGGATATGTTTCCAATTAGTCAAAAGTGTTTCCCTTTGGTTTTGGGATCAAAAGTCAAATTTCAAGGTCATACTACTTTGTTGATTGAAAATGATTTATCCAGTCATCATGACACTTGCCAGATATGTTCGCCGTGAGCCATTAACTCATGGGGAACATGAACCATTCGTCATTATATGGTTTATGGGGAGACAGGAAGATATCCATTAATTATACAAGCAAAAATAAAAAGTCTATGCTTTTGGTCAAAACTGGTGGGTGGTGGACACTCTAAGTTATCTAGTATTTTATATAATATCATGTTTAATTCTCAACAAAATGAAAATGTCCGATTTAAATGGATGAACTTCATTAAGAACATATTTGATGAAAGTGGATTTAGCTATCTATGGACTACGCAAATCTCACCGGGTAGTCAAGGTATAAAAAATATCATAAAGCAGAGACTCATTGATCAATTTTATCAAAACATGGTATCAGAAATTGAACAGTCATCAAGGGGTAAATTTTATTTGTCTTTCAAACTAGATTTCAATTTAGAGAAATATCAAATTGTACTGAAGAAACAAGATCGTAGCATATTTTGCAAATTCAGATGTTCTAATATAAGGCTACCCATTGAGATTGGTAGATGGGTAAATGTCCCCTACGAAAATAGGTATTGCCCATTGTGTGAATCTCATGAAAAAGGAAACGAGTTTCATTATTTATTTGTCTGCAATAATGAAGTAATTAAGAGCCTAAGGGAAAAATATATTCCTAGATATTATTCAAATAACCCAACTGAATCTAAACTTAGAGGACTTTTATCTATATGCAATAAGAGAATTATTGAAAATGTATGTGCTTTTTTGAGGAAGATAGATAAGTTGTTTCGGGAGTTATATGTATAGTATTAAGTTTATATATAGATGTCTTTGTGATGTTTTTTTTCTATTCTATATATTATGTTGTAATATTTACTTTTTGTTTGCCTTAACGTTTGCTGCAATTGTATTATTTATTGCTCTTGTAGCACCTTTGTGTGCCTGAGTTAGTAAATAAACATTGTCATTGTCTTGTCAAAGTGTGAACGAACTTTTCTTCCGCATAATATTTCTTCCTCCTGGAAGATTTATTATTATAATAAAAATTCCCAGGATTTTTTGCTATAGAATATTTTTTCCTTGTCCATAATACTTTTTCCACAATCCTTTCGTTACATGAAAAAGAGTAAAACATCAACAATTTTCATAATAATGTTTCCGTCTATATAGACGGAAACGTATTATGAAAATTGTTGATGTTTTACTCTTTTTTCACTTATCGAAAGGAATGATTTTCTTTAAAACAGAAGAAATATTATGTGTTAGCATCATGTATGATATTTTTTCCATCTATGCTTCAAACACATAAATAGCGCTGATTTAGGGATATATTCTCATGATTCAAACATTTCAATGATAACAGTAATGTACAGTAATATCATTAGCTTACAGGAATAAATATTTCTGTGGAATGGTTCATATGTTATTGAACATATTGATACATTTACCTTTTCAATTTTATTAAAATATTATTTATACTTTTTATTTTTTTTTACAAGTACATCATGCACTCAGCTATTGGAAGAAATCTGTATCATCCAAATAATGTACGTAGGGATGTAGTAATACACTGTACAGTACATGATTTTTGAAAATTGTTTCTTATTCTTTATACATGTACTATTTTTAAATAAGTACATTATAATATTTTTTTTCAAGTGACAATTATTATGCACATATATGAAATCCTTATTGGAATTTTTGTTCTACAAAATTTTTCCATGGTACTAATATCAGAACTTTTACTATGAACATCAAAAAAATTCAGATGGAATGTTTGTTATGTAATATATTTTCCATGGCATGAGAACTTTTATTATGATCATGGAAGATTCATTACATAATAAAATTTCCTTTTGGAATTTTTGATACATAATAAAAATTCTTAGGAAAAAAATATTATATGATAAAAGTTCCTAGGAATAAATATTATGCTGGAAGAAATATTTCATCACAAAAGATGTGCTTTTGATTTTAAAAGAGGTCAAAGTTTTTGATTATGGTTTTCCGGATCACAGGGAGTGTGTATTGTACTCAATTTTGTGCTCTATTGTGAGTGCTGTTGAGATTATCGTCAGGATCTTCTTAAACTCATTATCACCAGGAAACGTGATCGATGTTTCCAATCATCATGGATTCGGGGGTTAATGTCAGAAAAATGGTTTCCGGATCATAACAAAGAGGATATTACATTAGAAATGTTCCCAACGAATCAGCTATCGATATGACAGTTCTGTACTGAATTTGGAGTAAAAAAAGTCTAAGGTTATGTCTTATGTTGAGTTTGATCTGAAATTCATATTTCAAGTCGATCTATTTCTCCAAACAGTGACCTTGAAATTTGATCCCAAGATCCGTAGGATTCCCAATCTTTTCAAAAGTAGCCATACATCCACTTTTGGTTCCAACAGGTTAGAGTAATTGAGTTGTCATCTGAATACCGTTATTGTTAGTGTATTTCTCCTTACTTTGAACAACCGATCCCTATAACATTAGGCTTCTTCTCCTCATTATAAGTAAGCACAACTCAAAATTTGGTTTGGATAGGTGAAAGGGTTCTTGTGTTATCATCTAAAAACCATTATTTTTTCAAAAGTGTAGTTTTCCTTACAGTGACCTCAAACCCAGAGCTCATGAAAAGAATCGGATGTATCTGATTTGCCGATAAAAATTATTTGGTCCGATAAAACTCTATTATTTGGACAGATAAAAATTCCCAAATGTCCGACATTTCATTGGAAGATTTCAAGAGCTCTGCTAACTCAATAGGCTTTTCTAGTATAGCTAAGTAAACACATGTCCAAACCTGATGTAGATAGGTGAAATTATTCTTTAGTTATCACCTGGAAACCATGATTATAAATGTATTTTTCCCAACAGTGACCTTGACCTTTAACCTATTGACTCAAAAATCAAAAGGCCCTTTCAACTCTTAAAAAGTAAGCATCTTGGTTTGGATAAGTGAAAAGGTTCTTGAGTTCTCATCTGTAAACTGAAAGTGTGACGAAATGATGGAAGGACGGACATGCCCTTCTCCATTATAAGGCAGGGGCATGAAAATGGTTTCCATATCATAATGGATCAAGTGTACTACACATGAAACTATGAAACTTGCAAGAAACATTCTAAATTCGTCAAGGTTGAGGTCTCCTGGTTTTGGGTTAAAAGATTATTAAAATGGAAGATACAGAGCTTGTACGGCAACAATCATCATAAAGCTTGCTAGAAATGTTCCCTAAGAGCTAAGGATATTTGGGTCAAAAAGTCAAGGACAAAACACTTTGATGATTGAAAATGATTATAACGGAGTGTGTATCGCACCAATCATAAAACTTGCCAGATGAGTTCTCCACGAGTCAAGGATGTTCCCCTTTGAAATTGGGGACAAAATGTCAAGGTCTTTGGGTCAAAAGTCAAGGTTATAGAACTTTGATGTTTGAAAATGGTTTTATGTATCATACTCTGGAATTTCATGCAAATGTTCTGCAGGCTAAATAGTGCAGTAAGACAATATTTACTCTCAGATGCAATATTTGCAACTGAGCTCACTGCATCTGTGATGTACTTTAAGTTTGTTCTTATTGAATTTGTGTGTTTATACAAGATAACAACCAAATTCCATGCAAATGTTCTGAAGGTTAAATAGTGCAGTAAGGCAATATTTACTTTCAGATGCAATATTTGCAACTGGGCTCACTGTATCCAAATGCTGATCAAGTTCTGTTGAAAAATACATGTACTGCTTATGATCACATTCTGATAAAACTAGAACAGTTTAAGTGATGCGTTTTGCATAATTGAACCTGACTATGTGACATTGACATTACATGTGACCTTGATCCCAATTTGATGTCTCATCATGCTTGACCATCACTTTTAGTCTGATTAAAGTATAACGTATGGCTATACATGTAAAAATGTGAGGCCATACAGAGACCAGACAGAGTGTTACAGGCTACATTAAAATAGTGCACTCTATGGATGTATACAAAAATTAAGACCAACTCCTATATCTCTGAGATTGACCTTTGGTCTTGAATCTTCTTGTAGGTAGTAAGTTCACAATGTTTGATGAAGTTACAATGGAAAATATGCCATCCAAAGCATAAACAAGAAACCACGTCACTCAGACTGACATACCCACCAAATAGGCCACTTGCCAAAATTCAGAATGGCTGTCAAAATGACCGAGTTAGGCAATTTAAGCATACTTTTTCATTGTTACGTCACTATGGAATTGCGTCTTTGAAAAGTGATGTCATAATGAAAATCAAGTTAACAACGCCAAAAGATGTTGACTCGGACATTTTGTGCTTTCTAACAAAATCGGAAAATGGTTTATTTTGCAAGGTAATAATTGCATAATCACTACTAGAACAAAATACTAGTAAATTGTACCAATAAGCACTTTTATTTTAAAAACAAAGAATCATAGATCTCTCATATAATGCTTTACGATGACAAATGTTTCCCCAAAGTCTGACAAGCCACAGATGATGCAAAATAACCAGTAGCAAACCGACAATGAAACATGATATGTAAGATCTTAAAGTATAAAGCAGATCCTAAAAACATAGTGTAATCAAAGATTACGAAGCTCACCTCGCGGCAGCAAAATTCAGTTTAAACATATCTCTAGGTACATGTATATTGGCTTTAAAAGAAAAATCGCTCAAGTGGAAAAAGTAGGTCAAGGTCATTTTATGAAAGTTTGATCAAAGATACATCCAATATGCAAGTTTGGTACATGTAGCACTTACACTTTGCTCAATATTGGCCTTTAAAGGCAAAATCACTTTCGCAGAAAAAGTAGGTCAAAGTCATTTTATGTAAGTTTGATCAAAGATACATCCAATATGCAAGTTTGGTTTATGTAGCACTTATACTTTGCTCAATATTGGCCTTTAAAGGTAAAATCATTCAACCGGAAAATGTAGGTCAGATGCTGCATCCAATGCATGGCTTCACCCCAGCATCCCAAGATGAATCACTGGTGCAAGTTTGGTTACTGTAGCATCAGTACTTTGTCAGATACTGAGCTACCCCAAAAACTTTAACCAGACATTGACAAAGTCATTCAACCGGAAAATGTAGGTCAGATGCAGCATCCAATGCATGGGTTCACCTCAGCATCCAAAGATGAATCACTTGTGCAAGTTTGGTTACTGTAGCATCAGTACTTTGTCAGATACTGAGCTACCCCAAAAACTTTAACCAGACATTGACAAAGTCATTCAACCGGAAAATGTAGGTCAGATGCAGCATCCGATGCATGGGTTCACCTCAGCATCCAAAGATGAATCACTTGTGCAAGTTTGGTTACTGTAGCATCAGTACTTTGTCAGATACTGAGTTACCCCAAAAACTTTAACCGGACGCAGACACTGAGGTTATAGCATAAGCTCATCTCAACTTCGTCGAGGTGAGCTAAAAATAAGTATTTTAACATAATTAACTATCCTGTTGCAATTCTATCATAACTAAATTTAACTTTTTGTGAACATCACAATTGAAAAATCAACTTCCTGCTAAATAATAACTTCGAAATGCCTTACCAAACACAGCTTTTGACATTTATTGGAGGGGGGGGGGGGATTTCAGGTATTTCGGACTACTAAATAATTAATATAAAATTTGACATAAAAATTAAATTCAAATTTAATTTGCTTGTAAAAATATTGAGGAATGATCATAAACAAGACTCTATTTTACTACAGTAACTCAAAACTCAAACTGTTTGAGAACGTGATATTAGGATACAACTACATTGTACATACATATTGGTATATTACAGTTTCACTTATCTTATTAAAATGTAACAGAAATTGTAAAAATTCTAACAGAACCTGTACACTAGAAATAAAGTCAAAATTCAGCACCTGTGCATTTAATCTGCTAATCTAATTGTCTAAGCAAAAATATGTGTACCAAACATAAAGAGCATACAATATAAGGACACTATGAACAGAGGATCCTTCCTGAAAGCCACTTCTCAACAAACATTCACAATATACAACATAAATCATAAGAATTGCTCTACCTTTGCCACAATATTTTTGTGTTAAAGTAGGAAAAGAAAACACTTTATAGTTTAATTTCATATCAAGGTAAATATAAGACCAAGCGATTTAATTCATATTTCCAAACTTCAAATAAGACAGTAATTTAGTCTCATATCTCCATTAGGAAAAAAAAAGTATTTCTATACATGTATATCAGACTTCTATATATCAAAATGGGGCTGGGTGATTTAGTCTCATATCTCAATCTCAGGAGGGCAAAATTCAGGCTGGGTTATTCATATTCCATTTGTGTAATCTGAATTTTTTAGTTTAATTTAAATGAGCAGAGAAACTTTATTTATGGAAAGCAATACAAGTTACTTAGTGGTATGTATGATGATTCTGTTTGTATCTTACATAGAAGAATTCGAGGACATATAGCAATAAGCTGTGACCTTGACCATCAGAAGGATTTTTCTTTTTTTATTGAAGAGATTCCTTGAGGGAATGCAGAAGTTTAAAATTCCTAGAGATTGATATTTAGAATGTATCCAGCCCAAATCCTAAATATTTCTGCAACTTGCTGTGACCTTGGCCTGGAAATCAAAACTTTCGACTTTAGCCTTTGATTTCTGACCTTTATTTAGGGGCTGATCATGAACATCCTAAGGTCAAAGAATCAGTCTTCATCATGCCTATACACATAGACTACAGACTGGCTTATATAAGGGTAAAGTCCTAACTGCTCGATACCCTAAACCTTTTGTATCAATTTGTATCATGAATACAAGAAATCAGAAAATGTGACATTCTAAACAGCCAGACTGATATTCAATCAAAAAGCTTACAGGTCTTAATTCAATTTTTCTAACACAAGATCTTTCAGCACAGATTGAAAAAAGCTGGGTAGTTGCTGGTTGCAAACTTAAGCTACAATCTCTGCTCTTTGAGCAATAACACACACCTGAGAGAACTATGAACGAATCACAAAAATTGTCACATTGGCAAGTTTATACAATCATACCCTGATACCCTGGGTGACTTTATTCCAGTTTTCTCATGAACAACTGCTAAAGTATTGCCTCATATTTTCATTTTGTGAATTGTATTCCAGGTTGACACAGAATCACTGCTATGGAAAACACAGTCATTCAATGCTAGCTGCCATTATATCAACCATAGAATCTAAATAAAATCGTGTCACATCATTAGGTAGCTGCTTCCATCCTCTCATGGTGTACTCCAGCAACTCTAGAAGAATGCATCTTTTTCCAGCTGTTAATCTACGACGTAAAGTACAAGAATGAGAAACCAGAAGAAAGACAGGAGAAAGTACATGGATATCCAATATTCAATAAATGTTTTTGTGATCCAAATAAAACAGTATATTTCCTAACATCTACTATGCCATATGGCATTCATTCCTGTAAAATCACTACACGTAAAAACCACTAAAACACTGTCTTGTAAATACGATACACGAACAATTCCTATCAATTATGAGTTTAATAATTACTTCTGTAATTTGTAATTTCATTGGTTTTCTACGTTTAAGAAGCAAGCATATCTTTAGCATGTAAATTGTACAAATTGTTATAGAAATGACGCAGAATAAGAAAAAGAATTAACGGAAGACTATTCACTATTCACATGATACATTTCAACTTTCACCTTCATTATTAGTCAAAATCTATTATTCGTTTAAATGCTAAGATAAAACAAATTGCTGCTAGTGTTAGTACTTACCCATCCATGATTACCTTTGTCCTCATTAATTCTAAGAGAGTGGTCATTTTAGCAGGGTCTTGAATTTCTAAATCCTTTCCAACAGACTGAACCTACATAAAAGTAACATGTAACATTTATCAAATTTGATGTTATTTATATGAAATAATTGCAATCTTCTATTATTCATCTTTCTTAAATATATTTGTATATTACTGACCTGAGCTGACAAGCATTCAAATTCATCTTGAGTGGACGGTTCCTGGTTTAGCATCATCTCCAGACAGTCAAAGATTGGTCCTACTAAAGGTTTAAAAGGCTCACCAGTCGCTAGTCTCATATTATTATAAATCTGGCATAAAAACGTGAAGAACCCCAAATAACGCTTATTATTTCTCTTCCTGAGAGATTCTTTGTCTGAAAATAAAACAAAAATAAGAAATATCAAAGTACATGAATAGACATGAAAATGTTTGAAAAAATGTGATGGATAAAGTAGACTGTTCAAGAACAAGTATGTTGATTGTTGCATTGTTTGACCCTATACATATGTGACCTTGACAATGACCCTGACCCTCAGAGTTGAGTCTCATCATGCATGGCAATCCCTGCAAGTTTAGTGGAAATAAAATAAAAAGAGACTTAGTTATACCAAATTATGTAAAGTTTGATTACATGTACCAGACAGGCAAACTCTGTATGAAGTAATCCTAATAACAGCAGATTGAAATATTTCTTCCTGGCACAGGGAAGGTTTGATAGTCTGGTAAACAAGAGGCCCAAGGGGGCCACATCGCTCACCTGAGTTGCAGACAAAGGGTTAAAAGTCACAAAAATACTTCTACAGATTTCTACAAAGCCCTTGACAGCCATATTTGTTTACCTATCAACAAGAAAAACACAAACTTGGCAGAGGACCTTGAGTACTTGATTGCTGCAAGGTTTCCTGAAATTCTGTGCAATGGTTGCAGAGGAAATGTCGAAAATGTATCAGCCAATCAGAGCCCTCGGCAGCCATTTTTGTTGACCGATCAGCACGAAAAACACAAACTTGGTAGAGGACCTTGAGTACTTCCTTCCTCTAAAGTTTCATGAAATTCTGTGCAGCGGTTGCAGAGGAGATGTCGAAAATGTATCAGCCAATCAGAGCCCTCGGCGGCCATATTTGTTGACCGATCGGCACGAAAAACACAAACTTGGTAGAGGACCTTGAGTACTTCCTTCCTCTAAAGTTTCATGAAATTCTGTGCAGCAGTTGCAGAGGAGATGTCAAAAATGTGTCAGCCAATCAGAGCCCTCGGTGGCCATATTTGTTGACCGATCGGCACGAAAAACACAAACTTGGTAGAGGACCTTGAGTACTTCCTTCCCGTAAAGTTTCATGAAAATCTGTGCAGCGGTTGCAGAGGAGATGTCGAAAATGTGTCAGCCAATCAGAGCCCTCGGTGGCCATATTTGTTGACCGATCAGCACGAAAAACACAAACTTGGTAGAGGACCTTGAGTACTTCCTTCCTGTAAAGTTTCATGAAATTCTGTTCAGCGGTTGCGGAGGAGATGTCAAAAATGTATCAGCCAATCAGAGATCTCGGCGGCCATATTTGTTGACCAATCGGCACGAAAAACACAAACTTGGTAGAGGACCTTAAGTACTTCCTTCCTGTAAAGTTTCATGAAATTCTGTGCAGCGGTTGCAGAGGAGATGTCGAAAATGTATCAGCCAATCAGAGCCATCGGCAGCCATATTTGTTGACCGATCGGCACGAAAAACACACACTTGGTAGAGGACCTTGAGTACTTCCTTCCTCTAAAGTTTCATGAAATTCTGTGCAGCGGTTGCAGAGGAGATGTCGAAAATGTATCAGCCAATCAGAGCCCTCGGCGGCCATATTTGTTGACCAATCGGCACGAAAAACACAAACTTGGTAGAGGACCTTGAGTACTTCCTTCCTCTAAAGTTTCATGAAATTCTGTGCAGCGGTTGAAGAGGAGATGTCGAAAATGTATCAGCCAATCAGAGCCCTCGGCAGCCATTTTTGTTGACCGATCAGCACGAAAAACACAAACTTGGTAGAGGACCTTGAGTACTTCCTTCCTCTAAAGTTTCATGAAATTCTGTGCAGCAGTTGCAGAGGAGATGTCGAAAATGTGTCAGCCAATCATGAAAATGTTAAAAGTTTACGCCAGACGGACGACGACGACGACGGACGGCGCGCTATGACAATAGCTCACTTGAGCTTCGCTCAGGTGAGCTAATAAAAACACAAACACTCAAATACACTAATTTTTGGCCCCTTGACCTTTATCAAGTATAAAATGTGTATATGACAGTTAAGGCATGGTCCATCTGATATTCTGGGGGGGGGGGGGGACTTGGGTTTTTTTGTCTGAGCAAAATTATTTTTTTCGCCCCGGACCAGAGCAAAATTATTTTTTTCTTGCAAAGTTGGAGCAAGAAAATTTTTTTCTAACAAGTGATGTGCAATATATTTTAAAAGAATGTTTGTGTTTTATCAATAGAAATTCTTGATTTTTATTCAAAACTCTAAAATATTACTTTATTTTTATGAAAAATTTAATTCACTTCTGAACAGAGAGATAGAAGTATTTTACAATATAATCCTCAGTAAACAAAATCTGTATCTTGTAAGAGGGTCTGAGGGGAGGGTTTTTCTGGACAAATTTTCGAATTTAGAATTGTAAACTGGGGAAAAACTGAAGTTCTCCTTCAAAGCTTGTATATAAAATTAGACTGTATGGTGATACATGTTTCTATTAATACATGTACTAGAAGTAATGCATTATATTGATAACGTATTTAAGCCACTAAGGAAGCCCTTTTTCCATTAACATGCATTCTTTTGATATTTTTAAATATGAACTTTGCCATTAAAAATTAATGTTTTGATAGAAAAATTTATATAAATTGAAAACTGCGGCAAGGGAATTAAGCAAGCCACACAATTTTCAGGAATTTTTAGCGAAATTATACGGTTATTCTTCAAATTCAAACTACTTGTGAGAGCAAGATCATCAAAATTCAGAGCAAAAAACCCAAGACCCCCCACCCAAATATCAAATGGACCGTGCCTAAATAGAAAATAATTGTCCTTTTTACACTTGATACAGGCCAAGAGGCCAAAAAATTTGTGTCTTTGAGTGTTTGTGTTTTTATTTAATCCCAATTGGTCACCCTTGCATTGCATATGTTTCAAGTGTCATATAAAATGTGTAATCTTCACACCATACCAGTAAGCCTAACTTATACTTTTACAATGTGATACACAAAACATAGAATATTATACAAAATATACCTTTAAAATCTTCTTGAACAAGTTTTAAAACAGTGTTTCTAAATTTAGATCCCTGTACTTCAACATTTGCTAATCGATCACATATACACGCTGCAGTCTTTCCAAAATCACAGTCTGTAAGACTACGATTATAAATGACTTGTGTAATCTTTTTAAGGTCATCCTCTGTTTTGAGCGATTCCTTGGTTAGCGTATCGATCCTGTCTAAATGTTCCTCCTCTATGTCTAACGACAGTTGTTGGATATAATCCTCTAACTCTTTGACTTCTGTTGCTGATATGACAGGAGACTCTTGTGACTTCTGCAAGGAAACAATACTATGTTGCACAATGTATTTCATTTATACATGTACATGTCTTTTAAAGGCTGACAGGGGACTATATAAGGCACGGTCCATTTGATATTCTGGGGGGGGGGCTTGGGTTTTTTTCGAAAAAAATAATTTTGCTCTAAATTTTGACGAAAAAAATAAATTTGCTTATGGTGTGACAGAAAAAAATAATCTTGCTCCTCTTACAAGTAATCTGAATTTGAAGAATAACCATAAAATTCGCTTCAAATTCCTGAAAATTTTTCGGCTCGCTTCCCTCGCCGCGGTTTTTACTTTTTTATAAAAAAATTTTGGATCGCTTCGCTTGCCATAGTTTTCTTCTGTATTCATGGTAATGGCAAGTTCATATTTGAAAATATCAAAAGAATGCATGTGAGTGAAACAATTAAAATTCTTAAATACATTATCAATATAATTTATTACTATTTATAGATACATGTATCACCATAGTGTCTAATTTCATATACAAGCTTGAAAGGAGAAAGAGCTGTTAAGATAAGGCGTAAAATCTGCCCTGAAAAGTCGAAATTTCAAAATGCAAAATTTAAGAATTTTTTTTCGGTAGAAATGTCAAGTAACTTGGTCCACATATGTATCTGCTATCAGATGGGATAATTTATTCAAAATAAGACCGATGTTTGGGTAAAAATAAGCGTTTTTTACACAGAAATCAATGGAAAACGGAAAAGTTTTATACAACATCGTTCCCCCCTTGCTTTACAATGCCACTTTCACCAAAGGTGTATATCTATAAAACCCATTTTCTGACCAAGTGGGGTTCTGAAGCGAGGGGGGGGGGGGAACAATGTCCCACAGGCGAAAAACGAAAAAAGGGGAGATGGATGACTATTTTTAAATGTGTCTCTAGAGCGATAAAATAGGTTATCATTGAATTATTTTTCATTTTATATCATGGAACAATTAGAGCTGCAACGATTCACCGCGGTGCACCGAGAATCGCGATTCTTAGCTCCGACTCGAATCGCGAGTCGGAGTGGTCAGAAACGATTCGAGTCGAATAGTCTAAATATTGCAGAAAAACGTTCTAACTTCAACAAAAGTATTCACTTATCGCAGGATTTCCAATAAGAATGATTTTAGGTGGTGATTTAGAATAAAAAGCGAACCTTTCAAGTGCATTTACCTAGCAATTCGTAAGAAAATAAAGGGTCAGAGGAAATTCGAACCGGCGACTTTTACCGCATTTCAACGAGCGCGTGAGTGCTATTCCAAATTGAAAATTGCCTCTTTTAAAGTATTTTACCTATGTACTTCTTTGTGTTAACTGGTTAGTTATCATATATCTTCTGTTCACAGTATCGAAATTATATCCCCAGAAGGCCGTTCTGTGGAGAGTTGGGGGGGGGGGGGGGGGGGGGGGGGAATTGTGTGGCTTGAATAATATTTCCACATGATACATAAACTTATATATCATACAGTGCTTTCACATGAACTGGGTATTTTATGCATTTTTTTTTAGATTGAGATGAGATTTTCAATTAAATTTTTCAAATAAAAGGAAAAAAATTAAATATCCATGGAAAATTATATTTTATTGCGCAAAAAACTCGAACCGAAAAAAACCGAATCGAGACATAAAAATCGAAATCGAACCGAATCGAGAAGTTCCCGACTCGTTGCAGCTCTAGGAACAATATATTCAGAGTGTGTTCTGATCAAATATTTAACCGTTTAGAAGGAAATGAATGAGAAAGTTGTCTATTTCTACACCGCGTGTACTTCGCGCCAGAAACCTACATAAATGGCCGAGAAGAACGAAATAAAACCATTTTTCAGTTTCCGGATTGCAAAGTTTGCCAATTATATTGATATAATAACCTCAAAGTTAATTTCTCTTATTAAATTTAGACTTGAAAAGGTAACAGAAGTATAATAAACATAAAAAATGTGTAAAATAATGCATTTTTGTGCATTTTCGTTTGATATTCGACGTTTTCTGTCGTCTGTACCCCTACCTCTTCATCTCGTAATCATAACATCTTTCACCAAATTTATTTACATAAAATACATACTAGGAATCTTATAATACTTTATATTTTTATCCTGACTAATTTTTATCTAATGTGGAAGGACAACGCACGAGAAATAATCAAGTGCTTTCAGGGCTAAATCCGGCCCTTATCTTAACAGCTCCTTTAAAGAAGTTTTTCACTAGTTTTCATTTCTACATGTGAAAACTTGCATCAAGCCCTCTTACATGTTACATGTTACATGACCTTATATACATTTTGTTTACTAAAAATTATATATCACATATTGTAAAAATCTTTCATCTCTCTCAGTTTAGAAGTGAATAAAAGTTTAACATAAAAGTAATGTTTGGAGTAATTTAAGTAAAAATAAAGAATTTCAATTGAAGAAACACAAACATTCTTAATATATACATCAATTATTATAAAAAAAAAAAATTCCTTGCTCCAACTTGCAAGAAAAAAATAATTTTGCCCCGGTCCAGGGCGAAAAAAATAATCTTGCTCCGACAAAAACCCCAAGCCCCCCCCCCCCCCCCCCCCCCAGAATATCAAATGGACCGTGCCTAAGGGGACAGGTGAATTTACTGTCATTTCCTCACTGACCGCTATAGGGTTAACATCTCTTATTGGTATCTGATTGGTTCCCTTTAATCCTTTTACCCCTGTCATTTTTTGATTGACAGCTTAAAACAGTTAAGACTCAGGTATCTCATTAGCATAATAAAGGATAACCTGTCGGTTTCTCTTTGATGTAACACGCCGCTCACAGACGGCGTTGTCTTCAAAGACGGTATGCCACGCCTATCAAGTTTATGTCACTCAGGTATACCTATTAACGACCGGGTGGTTCCCAATGTCGGCCTTTAAAGACTCTTCGTTCTGATGAATCTTTTATCATTGATAAGACTACATGTAGATTCCCTTTCTCATATTTCAAGCAGTAAAGTATTATCCTACTGGAATATTAATGAAAACAAAATATGTTTGGGTAACACTTTGCCCCTAGCAGCTACCTTTTGTACGTTAAAACTAAGACTAAGTATGGTCAAGGTTAAAACTTAATGTTACCGAAAGAAAGGTCTTACGTATAACCAGAGATATACCTGTGAAATATGAAAGCCAGTTACCATTCAAAAGTGACACAAAATGTTCAAGTTTCAAACAGACAAACAAACAAATAAACAGACAGACTGAGAGAAACAAACAGAACAAAAGCCATCTTCATTTATCCAAAATATAAATGTTATATAACTCCTGAAGAAAAATAACACTATGATAAGTCTGGTACAGGGTCAGGAATTTCCTTTCTTTCACTTTAAGATTTGTACAAAATTTCATAGTTTCAATGACAAAATATCACTGCATTTCATTTAAGAAGAAGCATAAGTTAGCCATAATGATCACCTGAGTATTCTGCAAATGACAAATTATTTCCAAAAAGTGCCTGCAGCCTCTCCCCCTCAAATTGTCGTCCCCTTATTTATTGATGATTTGTTGCCATTGCAGAAATAAAATTGTTCAAATCTTTTTCTCTTTCATTGTTTAAAATAAAACACCGCTAAAGACGGTATGGCATAGTAAGTTTTTGTCACAAACTGGGTCAATGTCAGTAGGTCAAATAATACAGCATAAATTGAAAGGTTTTGTCAGAGGCAACCTACATGTATAATATAAAGTTTCTACCTCATACAGTTCCATAGATTTTGCTTAAACCAGGAACTTTAACCAAAATCCTTAACTAGGTCAAAGTCCAAGGTCAAGGTCACTAGGTCAAATGTTACGGCATAAATTGAAAGGTCTTGTCATGGGCGAGCTTCATTAATAATATAAAGTTTCTACTGCATACAGTACCATAGATTTTGATTAAACCAGGAACTTTAACCAAAATCCTTAACTAGGTCAAAGTCCAAGGTCAAGGTCACTAGGTCAAATGTTACGGCATAAATTGAAAGGTCTTGTCATGGGCGAGCTTCATTAATAATTTAAAGTTTCTACTGCATACAGTACCATAGATTTTGATTAAACCAGGAACTTTAACCAAAATCCTTAACTAGGTCAAAGTCCAAGGTCAAGGTCACTAGGTCAAATGTTACGGCATAAATTGAAAGGTCTTGTCATGGGCAAGCTTCATGTATAATATAAAGTTTCTACTGCATATAGTTACTTAGATTTTGCCTCAACCAGAAACTTTAACCAAAATCTTTAACTAGGTCAAAGTCCAAGGTCAAGGTCACTAGGTCAAATGTTATGGCATAAATTGAAAGGTCTTGTCATGGGCAAGCTTCATGTATAATATAAAGTTTTTACTGCATATAGTTACTTAGATTTTGCCTCAACCAGAAACTTTAACCAAATCTTTAACTAGGTCAAAGTCCAAGGTCAAGGTCACTAGGTCAAATGTTATGCATAAATTGAAAGGTCTTGTCATGGGCAAGCTTCATGTATAATATAAAGTTTCTACTGCATATAGTTACTTAGATTTTGCCTCAACCAGAAACCTTAACCAAAATGTTGACGGCAGACGAACGGACAGACGGACGGACGGACGGACATCGTCAATCTATAGAACGGAATTGCTTTGCAATCCGGCCAAAAAAATTCTTAAAAGATTTGAGTCATTTGGGATGTTGTGCCCCTCCACTTTTTCAGGCAGAGCTACGCCTTTTTACTGAATCAAGTCTCAGCAGCAATTCTTCCTCTGCCGAGTTGCATGAAAACAGTACGTCTCATGGAGGCCCAAGATATTTGAATCAAATTGTGTTGAGTTACTATAGGATCACTCTATGGGTATGGGCAAAAGATGTTGAAGTTGCGGCTACCTATTGACTAAACTACTGTTCGCGCGGCTCACTTCGGACACTGGATAAATGCGAATTTGACTATTTCATCGTGCAAACCTTTAGATAAAATTGAAACCATTCAGTAGATCTCGCTTTAAGTCGTAAATTTTGGTATAAGTTATATGAGAATCAGAGCACGCATTCAAAATTAATAGACAAAACACATTTTAGATGGGCTATTTCCCATGCTTATTTTTCCCGTGACGTCGTGACGCTCTCCATAGGCTCAATGTTAAACTCGGAGACGTCAGGCTGAAATTTAACATTGAAAACGTCCCATCTAAAATTAATATTAATGTCTGTATAATTTGATTGCATAAACCCTCTATCATGTTACATATACCAAAATTTACGACTAACCGAGATCTTTTTAGTGATATATATTTTATCTTAATTTTTGCATGACAAAGTAATCAAAATCGCGTTTATCCACTTTCCGAAGTGAGCCGCGCGGACAGTAATGTAGAAATCCATTTGGCATAATGTTTTTCCATGAAAAAAATTGCATGGATACCAAATTTCGAGTTATTTACTAATAATTGAATCTGCAGTTCCTTATTCTTTTAAAATTTGCCTACTTATATAATAGGCTGTTTCAGACAATAAAGGAAACTATGGCCTTATCATGGAAGACTGTGTGAGGAAATTCGGTCGGAATACAACTACAATCAAAATTATATTTACGCGTGCTTCTACATCTCCTTGAGCTCCAGGTTTCGCAGGTTCGCTTGACTTAGCGACTAGAAGTCCTCTACCCCTTCCCCGTCCGCGTCCAGATCCAGCGCTCATCGTTCCTTTCCGAGGGGGCGATTAAAAATCATTTTGACGTCAGATTTGGCTTGATCGTTTTTACACTTTGGAAACACATGGTCATTGTTTCTTGTTAAGGGGAGGTTGGTTTTAAATACAAGTTTTAGAAGACATATTAAAGAAAATATTTGGCTTGTGCAATCCCGTTTTTGGCATTCAAGCTGATTTTTATACGGCCCCTGTTTACAACGTGGAAATGAGTCCACTTCCGGAAGATATTCATTTTGGATTCTAATTCATTATCTTATAATATATCATGGACTGAGCTAAAGCAATCAGGCGAAAATCAAATTTTGAAAGGTACTACAACTTGCCAATATAGATCAAATGTTAATTTATTTGACATGTTTTTCGAATTTCCTCTAACAACAAAATGCAAGGTTTTAATCAGTTTAAACAAGGACTTATAAACAGAAGGATTCGCAACTCTCTACACCGCCTTTAGAATAGTAACGAAACTCGCGTGTAACGAGATCTGAGCGAGATCAAAACATTGCCCAGTCCTATCCGAGAAGGGTGATAAAATAACATGATTTTCTCAAGCATCACACCATAAATCTATAAAATATTGATACATACATGTAGAAGAAACCTTACTGTTTCAATAAATACCAATTTTATAAAAATATATTGATATATTGTTATGATATCTAGCTTCAAAGCGGAGCCTTGACATTCGCCGTTATGACCCAGATATCGTCAAAGAGAGTTAAATAGGCATATGCTCTGTCCCATTTTCTCAGTCATTACTAGACTAACACATAAAATATTGGTGGCAAATCGAAAATGAAAACCAATTGCGTGCATTAGAACCAATTTTGATTAATTTACTCGACGATTTCATCGTATACCGGAGGTTCGAAAATAGAGGTTTTCACTCTTTGGTATGCCCGGACATTTTCTGAAAAAGATAAACAGCCCAACGCTCTGACCCATTTTCTCAAAGTAGACAAGATTTACATATGAAATATTGTTATCAAAATAAAGAATAAATTCTAAAGTGTGCATTAGGACCAATTTTGTTTAATTAATTCGACAATTTTATTGTTTTACGGGGCTTCGAAAATGGATGTTTTCACTCGTCCGTACGCTCGGCCATTTTTTGAAAGAGGTAGACAGCCCAACGCTCTGACCCATTTTCTCAAACTAGACAAGATTTACATATGAAATATTGTTATCAAAATAAAGAATAAAACCTAAACTGTGCATTAGGACCAATTTTGTTTAATTAATTCGACAATTTTATTGTTTTACGGGGCTTCGAAAATGGATGTTTTCACTCGTCGGTACGCGCGGCCATTTTTTGAAAGAGGTAGACAGCCCAACGCTCTGACCCATTTTCTCAAAGTAGACAAGATTTACATATGAAATATTGTTATCAAAATAAAGAATAAAACCTAAAGTGTGCATTAGGACCAATTTTGTTTAATTAATTCGACAATTTTATTGTTTTACGGGGCTTCGAAAATGGATGTTTTCACTCGTCCGTAAGCGCGGCCATTTTCTGAAAGAGGTAGACAGCCCAACGCTCTGACCCATTTTCTCAAAGTAGACAAGATTTACATATGAAATATTGTTATCAAAATAAAGAATAAAACCTAAAGTGTGCATTAGGACCAATTTTGTTTAATTAATTCGACAATTTTATTGTTTTACGGGGCTTCGAAAATGGGTGTTTTCACTCGTCCGTACGCGCGGCCATTTTCCCAAAAGACGTAGGCAGGTCAACGCTCTGACCCATTTTCTCAAACAAGACACCATAAACACAAGGAATATTGTTATCAAAATAATTAATAAATCCTAATGCGTGCATTAGTACCATTTTCATTTCATGAAATCTAATATTAATAAGAATACAAGACTTCGAAAATGGGGATGTTTACGATCACTTGTTTGCCACGGCCTGTAACAAAGAAGGCAAACAAGCCATCTAAAAACACTTTTTCTGTTTTATTTTATAAAGTATCGATGAAAAGTTGTTTTTAAAATAAAGTTGTACTTTTTTGTATCTGCTAGAATTATTTTTCATGTAGAGATGTCGATAATTGACTATAATATAACTGCCTGCCCTCAGATATAAGGGATCTCGATGAAGTTCGCCCTCGCCATTACGACTAGACTACGACGTGACCTACATAAATAGGCCCGATTTGATTTACCATTTTCTCAACTATTTCAAGACGTAATATCAAAATATTGGTACCAAAATGACCAGGATAATCTATTCTACTTATTAAAGTCGATTTTATGTTGTCATAATTAACATATTTAGGGCATTCATGGTTTTGAATATCACAACCCTAACATCTCGTTGCCTAATTTGCATATCAAAAGGGCACGCGAGATGTTAACGGGAAAAGACGAGATTCCAATCCTTCTGTTTATAAGTCCTTGGTTTAAAGCATTTATAGTGGATCAATCTCCATCTTTCTTTATAAAATACGTTTTGTATTATCTTTATGAAAGTGTATAGGTTGTAAGAAGTGAATAATAAATATAGGTTAAAGGGGAATTTAGCTATGCCTCTTTTATTTGTGTCATTTTTGATTACCAAATACAGTATGACACAACATTGACAGAATGTAATGGGCAAGAAAAAAAAAATGGCTGAACCTGAGAGCTTCTGCTTTTTTGGCAAATGCTCTTACCTTCTGAGCAATCCAGGGCAACCATCAACCCAAAGTCTGCCACAATGATCAATTTGAGATTCAAATTTTGAGGAATCGTGGCAGTTTCACCTTTTTTGTTCTCTTTGCACTCTAGATCTTCCTGACCAAGCTAAACAAAAGCTTAAAGATGGCAATTAAGTCAACAAATTACACAGGCTTCAAAAAACCCAAGTTTACCCGCATGACACCAAATGGGTTAATTACGCTGCATCTTTGATATTGACAAGTTATAATTACCAATTACTATTTCTGCTTTAGTGATTTTGCCTTTAAAAGCAGGGCTCGCGCTGGGCTTCGCAAATGTCGCATTTTTCGACAAAAATTTGAAATTTGCGACAGAAAATCACGATTTGCGACTAAGGGAACTTTCTAAAAATGAGTTTTCATGTACCGACAAACACGCGAATTCGGCATTGACAGATCGATTCTAAGTAATCCAAAGTGCAGTTGAAGTGTTCAGGTGTAACGCAGGTAAGCGTGTGACGGTAAAAGGTGTGAAATACACTGGTAATTAGGTAGCCCCAGCAGCACGAGAGCCTCTGCTAATTAGATAATTGGATTATGAAGATAAGCTGTCCAACATATTCCTAATTTTGAAAAGGTATTTTAACTTTGTTACGGCGGACGGCAAGCTGTATATCTTTCGATATCACTGAAAAGTTTAGATCATCACAAGTATGTCATAATTATTTTATTTTTCAATTCTTTGTTTCTCCCCCAAAAGAAGTACCACTGTATTTTATAATTTAGATTTTAAAATTGGGAAACGTAACTTCGATAAGAAATGTCCGATTCCGTATCGGAAAACAAAGTAGCAAAATTGACGCCGTTCGTTTTTAAAAAGTCTGCAAGTTCTGACGATAAAACTATCAAAAATAAGCCTTCAATAGCACCTAAATCGAGGTTTTGTGATCTTTGTATTCAGGATAAAAGCATACGAGCTCGACGTGTGGACCCACAATAGCACCCCCTCTGCTTTCTTTTAATTTTGCGTCATAGGCGCCGATCTCCTGTGAAACAAAGCGTCGGCGACGAAGAATTGAACAAGAACAAATTACTTATTTTATTTTATTTCTAGGCCATTAGCTTCTGTATCTATATGAGAAATATTCATCTAGATAAGTTACATGTATGTTGCGATCTTTTATTTGTGTCTGTGTGTGTGTGTGTGGGGAGGGGGGGTTCCGCTACACCAACCTTATTTAATCAGGACAGCATTTTTCCCCCAACAAGCAAAGATTGTTTAAGGGGACTGTTTTCAAGCTACATCAAATGTACATCGAATAAATGTTCAAGAGCATATCTAGAGGGTGTTAGGAGCCACCCTTGAAATTTCCTAAAATGCTATTTTTTTCCCTCCTCCCCCCCCCCTCTTTTTTTTTGTCTAATTTTTTTTTTCACAATCATATTCTTGGACCCCCTCCCCATCCCAGGAAAAATTCAAGGTCTGTCCATCTTTCTTTGGTTACAATAGCCAATTCCAGACTGTCCTTGCTATCAAGGAGTTCAAGTCATGGGGAGGGGGTTCAGTACTTTAGTTGGTCTAAAAGCAAAGCTGCAGTTCTTTCAGCCTACACCATGTTTGCAGCTACCAACTGCCTTGTCAATACAGTAATCCCTAAACTGCAAATTGATGATGATAAGCATAGAAGGCCCTCCAATGGATAATTTTTGTGTCGCCTGCGAAGCATAGCGACACTTAGGGATCACTTTGTCCGTTGTCCGTCCGTCCGTCCGTCCGTCCGTCCGTCCGTCTGTCTGTCTGTCTGTCTGTCTGTCACACTTTGGGTGTCACAGCCCATAACTTTTGATTGGTAAGTGATAGGGCTTTGATATTTCACATGTGTATTCCTTGTGACAAGACCTTCTTACACATACCATAATTTTTGACCTAGTGACCTTGACCTAGAAATTTGACCTACTTTTCAAAAAAATTAAGAATGGATATATCTTTTGATTGGTAAGTGTTAGGACTTTGATATTTCACATGTGCAATCCTTGTGGCAAGACCTTTCTACACATACCATAATTTTTGACCTTGTGACCTTGACCTAGATATTTGACCTACTTTTGAAAAAAGATAAGATTCGCTATATCTTTTGATTGGTAAGTGATAGGGCTTTGATATTTCACATGTGTATTCCTTGTGACAAGACCTTCCTACACATACCATGGTTTTTAACCTATTTACCTTGACCTACATATTTGACCTACTTTTCACAAAAAAATAAGGATGGATATATCTTATGATTGGTAAGTGATAGGGCTTTGGTATTTCACATGTGTATTCCTTGTGACAAGACCTTCTTACACATACCATGATTTTTGACCTAGTGACCTTGACCTAGAAATTTGACCTACTTTTCAAAAAAATTAAGAATGATTATATCTTTTGATTGGTAAGTGTTAGGACTTTGATATTTCACATGTGCAATCCTTGTGGCAAGATCTTTCTACACATACCATAATTTTTGACCTTGTGACCTTGACCTAGATATTTGACCTACTTTTGAAAAAAAGATAAGATTCGCTATATCTTTTGATTGGTAAGTGATAGGGCTTTGATATTTCACATGTGTGTTCCTTGTGACAAGACCTTCCTACACATACCATGGTTTTTGACCTATTGACCTTGACCTACATATTTGACCTACTTTTCACAAAAAATTAAGAATGGATATATCTTATGATTGGTAAGTGATAGGGCTTTGGTATTTCACATGAGTATTCCTTGTGACAAGACCTTTCTACACAGACCATAATATTTGACCTTTTGAACTTGACCTAGATATTTGATCTACTTTTCAAGAAAAGTAATATTGGCTATATCTTTTGATTGGTAGGTGATAGGGCTTTGATATTTCACATGTATTTTCCTTTTAACAATGCCATTCTACACATACCATAATTTTTTACCTTTTGACCTTGACCTAGATATTTGACCTACTTTTCTAAGGTTGTATATATCTTTTAATTGGTACAGTAGGTGATAGGTCTTTAATATTTCTTATGATGAGACCTTTTTGCTACCAATTTTTACGTATTGACCTTGACCTAGATGATTGACACTCTTTTCTGAAAATTTGAGAATCACCACATCTTTTAATTTGTAATTAAGTGGTCTGATATTTCAAATGAATTTCATTTGAAAATACTTTTCTACTGATACCAATAATTTTGATCCACTTTCTAGAATAATAATCAAACCGCTTCGCAGGCGACACAAGCATTCCTTGGATTGCTATTTTTACTTAGATGGGAGGGCTTCTATGAAGAATTCTGTAACTTTTTGAGTTGGTCTAATTGATCTCATCACTTACTCAGTACTGTCATTGAATTCAAACTTACTGAATGTTTTGCATTTACTATGTTATCATAGATGTAATGTTGATAGTAATAATATTTGTCTCTGACTTTGTTGACTCTAGTACAATATGACTTTGTATGTTCTTGAAAATAAAATACATAGATCAACACATACACTATCTCTATTGAGAAAAATTAAAGTTTTTTCAGCAACTTCATCGTCGCGCAATATTGTGCTACAGCACAATTTTGTGTCATCGCGCAAACTTGCGACACAAAATTTTGAGCCAGTGTGAGCCCTGAAAAGCCAATATTGATCAAGAATAAGTGCTTTTAAACAAGTATGGAATTTGCATTTTGGCAGTGATAAGGAAGGACTAGGGCCATGCGCCATTGTGATAGTCCCATTTGATTAACCTGATTAAAAGCTGGCCCATGGAATTAAATCTAGTATATGTACTTTCTTTAAAAAAATAACCCATTGAAATAGTAGAAAATAATTAGAAAATGGCCCATTCGCAAAGTTGCCTTCCCTAAAACTGCATTGTATGTTTCTTTGATCAAACCTTTTTGAATAGATTACATTTTGTACATCATGTACATGTATATAATTTGTCAGTAATCTAGTCAGACAACGAGACAGTCTGTTTGAGTTTTGCTGCAATGAGGTGAGCTTTGTAATCTGTTATTACCTACAAGGTACATCACTACATGTGGTATGTTTTGTATATTTTAGAAGTCAGTATGGGAGCTAATAGCAGTAGTATCAGTGAGCTCACGAATAACGAGTACCTGAGACGTCTGTCGGCGGCAGAACCTATTAATCCTATAGATCCATTCTGGAATCAGCTCCTCTCCTACTCATTCCTCATACCTATAAACAGGTAGGCTCATTGTTTTGGATGACTCTTTATTATGTTGAATTTACATGTACATTACAAATTAAAGTCAAGGTCACTGTACTCTCTTCACCTAACTTTCATATTAATTGTCACTTTTCTTCATTTGAAGTTACAAGTTAGTTTTCACACATCAGTCACGTTTAAATAATTAGATATATAAATGAAAACACATGTACACTGAGGTGCTGAACCAGAATTTGCAAGGGTTTTTGAAATTGTTACAGAACATTTTGAAAAAAAAACCTGCCACTACTTATCATTTATCTTAAATGTACATTAAGGATATACATACATGATACATGTACATTTATGGTACTATATTTTGGTGTTGTTTTTTCAGTACTGATGCTAAGCTGCTTGAGGAATCAACGTCTTCCATCTGTAAGAATCTAGCCATACATAACACTAAGAGCGGGAACTTTGGTGCCCTCATCAGAAACTTCCTTGTACGAGCTACAGAACTGAAAGCATCAGCTCAGTGTGAAGAGTAAGTCAATATTTGAGTATAGGATATAGTGTTAGCCGATTCTTGCCAATGTTGGCGACATTGTCACTAGACCCTTCCGATTACGATAATCGATTATGATTTTGATATTCGATTATAATCGGGAAATTTAAAACATCATAAGAATGAAATATTTGCATTGTTAAATCATATTTTTGCTAGAGAAACAGTTCATACATCGTACTAATGATTTAAGTCAACTGATATATCTTTGACATAGGTCAGTATGCATACTCGTATGAAACATTTTGCCGAGTTTCCATAAAATTTGCTGTCAATAAAAAGTAAGTTATGGTACAAATCATGAAATATTTTAGTTTTGTAGTGTATTTTAAGAATCCAATTATAATCAGTAATCAATCGAAAGGCTTTTTCTGAGTAATCGATTTTGATTACTCCATCCGATTCCCAATGCTAATAGGATAACATATGGTTCTAGATTCTTACATCTACAAGGCCAAGTTTATTACTCAGATTCAAGCAAAAACTATAATCTTCAAGCATCTTAAGACTGAGGTATCACAAAATCAGGCCAATCTTGCTTTCTTAAGTTACAAAGATTTAGAATACATACAATGTATAAGTTTGGTAATTCTTAGATATGAACATTTTTATTTTCAGTAACATCTTTACATGGCAGACATACAATGCCCTCTTCATCATCCGTAGCTTATGTAAGTACTTTGTGGAACATCTGAGTGAGGAACTTATACTACAGCAGTTTGATGCCAAACCTGCAGATATGGGAGGTAGGAGAAATATTACATTAAAGAGCTCTGTAAAGCTTGTATTATATTGTATTTATGCATCACATGATAAATCCTTGGAATTTCATTGGTTAAGCACTCGGGGACTATGCGAGAACAGTGCCAGGCACTGTAATTGCTTTTTGCTTAATAGAGTTACATTGCTGGAGAGTAACACACTGTAGGTGCCACCACTTCCTTCTAAATACATGTAGCATAATGTTAAATACTGACATTTTCTGATAAAATAGTTCTGGAGATCATTTCATGCACTAAACCTTTTAATGCCCATTTGTCTACCCCAGATACTCGGTTACCATTCCTTCTAAAAGCAACACCATGAGAGCATAGTAGATACATGTACATGTAGATAAATACAATTGTTGCAGAAAATTTTATAATTGCATTAATTCATGGAATCAATTATCTTTCACATATTTATCAGTGATAGGGGAACCTCGCCTGAGTGTCAAAGATTTGTAGTCTTTAACAAAGCTTGTTAATTACTCACCGCAAATTTTGATTTGAAAGGCATTGGTATGTGTGATAGAGACTACAGAATAGATAATATTATCTGTGGTTTATGTATTGACAAACCAGTTCTGTCATACAGGTTACACAGACCCTGAGGAGATGGGGCCTCTGGCAGAGGAGCTGATGAATTCGTTGGTAGAACTCCTCGTGGATGTCCCTAGTACTGTAAGCTTCTCATTGAATGGATTTACAACAAAGGAACATTTTTAGATTTGTTTGATATCTGCATTTTTGTAATTTGTCCCAACTCTAAAATCCTTAATCTTCATAGAAAGAATCGGTTCAACACACTAAAAATACCCGGTAATTTTCCCAATACTAAGTGAAGATATTTAAATAATATATTTTGAATATTTATGTAAATGTATTAATGATAATACAGGGGTCTAGAATTTTTTGGAAAATCTACTGTACTTGCCACGGGCAGCTCATGACATGGAATTTACTTGCCTAACCTAAAAAAATCACTCACCCATGAACTTAAAATGATTAAGGATATGTCTTATAGTTATACTGCAACTTATTTTAAAGGCCATGTTGAAATTTTGCATGTTGAGTAAATCAAGTGCTTAATTCTTCAGCATAAATTAAAACCCTGTCTTAAAATTAGGAGATAAGAAAAGACATCTGAATGAAGAGGAAAAAAACTTTCAACCAGTCTACTTGCCCACAGGAAAGTAAACATCTGCTTTGCACTTTCCCGAACTTACTTTTCACTTGCCCTGGGCAATGGGAAATGGAATTCTAGACCCCTGTAATAGCTGGATATGAGTCATAGCTTATATTGCAAGAAATAGTAAATTGTATCTACATATATAATAAACACCAAGTATGGCATCCCATCGGTTCTGTAGCACTAACAATCTATAGAAGATGATAATTATCAGCGTCCATACAAATTTCAACGGTTAATCTTAAATATGAATCAAGCAACTTTCTCTCCACCAAGTTACTACATTTTAAACCGTGCCCCTATATTTAAGATGATCATGTACATGTATTTACGCATGCATTATATTTGTTACAGGAGTTTTACCTATGCTTTACACCTGGAGGCTCTAAACACACTGTTAGTGTTACTGTCAATACAAATGTTCCAGCCCCAGCCAGCCAGTAAATTCACTGTGTATCATTGTATGATGGAAGGTAGATGGTAAGTATAAGTTAACACTGTTAGTGTTACTGTCAATATAAATGTTCCAGTCCCCAGCCAGCCAGTAAATTCACTGTGTATCATTGTATGATGGAGGGTAGATGGTAAGTATAAGTTAACACTGTTAGTGTTACTGTCAATATAAATGTTCCAGCCCCAGCCAGCCAGTAAATTCACTGTGTATCATTGTATGATGGAGGGTAGATGGTAAGTTTGTGTTAACACTGTTAGTGTTACTGTCAATATAAATGTTCCAGCCCCAGCAAGCCAGTAAATTCACTGTGTACCATTGTAAAATGGAGGGTAGATGGTAAGTTTGTCTTAACACTGTTAGTGTTACTGTCAATATAAATGTTCCAGCCCCAGCCTGCCAGTAAATTCACTGTGTACCATTGTATGATGGAAGGAAGATGGTAAGTTTGTGTTAACACTGTTAGTGTTACTGTCAACATAAATGTTCCAGCCCCAGCCAGCCAGTAAATTCACTGTGTATCATTGTATGATGGAGGGTAGATGGTAAGTTTATGTAAACACTGTTAGTGTTACTGTCAATATAAATGTTCCAGCCCCAGCCAGCCAGTAAATTCACTGTGTATCATTGTATGATGGAGGGTAGATGGTAAGTTTGTCTTAACACTGTTAGTGTTACTGTCAACATAAATGTTCCAGCCCCAGCCAGCCAGTAAATTCACTGTGTATCATTGTATGATGGAGGGTAGATGGTAAGTTTATGTAAACACTGTTAGTGTTACTGTCAATATAAATGTTCCAGCCCCAGCCAGCCAGTAAAGGAGCTGTTAAGATAAGGGCTTGATTTAGCCCTGAAATCACTCGATTATTTCTCGTGCGCTGTCCTTCTATTTCAGGTAAAAAGTGGTCGGGATTAAAATATAAAGTATATGAATATTCTTAGTAGGAATTTTATTTAAATAGATTTGGTGAAAGATGTTATAATTACGGGTTAAAGAGGTAGGGGTACCGATGAGAGAAAACGTCAAATAACGAGCGAAAATTCACAAAAAATGCATAAGTATACACAAATTTGATGATTATTATACTTCTCTACCTTTTAATGTCAAACTTGGATAAGAAAAATTAAAATTGATGTTATTATATCAATATAATCGGCAAAAATCGCAATCCGGAAACTGAAAAACGGTTATATTTCGTATTTATCAGCCACTTATGTAGCTTTCAGGCGCGAAATACGCACAGTGTAGAAATACACAACTTTCTCGTTCATTTCCTTCCTAACGGTTCATCATTTGATCGGAATACGCTCTGAATGGATTGTTACATGATATTAAAAGAAAAAATGGCAATTTTAATTTATTTTACCACTCTAAATACTGATTTTAAAATAGTCATTCATCCCCCCTTTTTTTCGTTTTTCGCCTGTGGGACATTGTTCCCCCCCTCGGTTCAGCACCCCACTTGGCCAGAAAAATTGTATCATTGATAAACACCTTTGGTAAAAGTGGCATTCTGAACCGAGGGGGGGAACAATGTTGTAGAAAAACTTTTCCGTTTTCCATTGATTTCTATAGGAAAAACGCTTATTTTGACCCAAAAATCGGTCTTATTTTGTATAATTTATCCAACCTGACAGAAGATTCATATCTGGACCAAGTAACTTCTTATTTTTACCGAGAATTTTGCTCAATTTTTGCATTTTGAAATTTCGACTTTTTAGGGCAGATTTTACGCCTTATCTTAACAGCTCCTTCACTGTGTATCATTGTATGATGGAGGGTAGATGGTAAGTTTGTCTTAACACTGTTAGTGTTACTGTCAACATAAATGTTCCAGCCCCAGCCAGCCAGTAAATTCACTGTGTATCATTGTATGATGGAGGGTAGATGGTAAGTTTGTCTTAACACTGTTAGTGTTACTGTCAATATAAATGTTCCAGCCCCAGCCAGCCAGTTAATTCACTGTGTATCATTGTATGATGGAGGGTAGATGGTAAGTTTGTCTTAACACTGTTAGTGTTACTGTCAATATAAATGTTCCAGCCCCTGCAAGCCAGTAAATTCACTGTGTACCATTGTATGATGGAAGGAAGATGGTAAGTTTGTCTTAACACTGTTAGTGTTACTGTCAACATAAATGTTCCAGCCCCAGCCAGCCAGTAAATTCACTGTGTATCATTGTATGATGGAGGGTAGATGGTAAGTTTGTCTTAACACTGTTAGTGTTACTGTCAATATAAATGTTCCAGCCCCAGCCAGCCAGTAAATTCACTGTGCATCATTGTATGATGGAAGGTAGATGGTAAGTTTATGTAACTCAATCTTTTTTATGCTAAAGTGCTCATTCCTGAGATCATAGACAGTTGTACACCAAGTCTTAATATTTTAATCGCGACATTTCCCCCTAGTGAAAATAACCATGTTTACAGATATGCTTACTTATCATGAGAAGAAAACTTCTATGGATTATGTTATTATTTAATTGATTTTTTGAGAGAAGCAAAAGTTTCAAAACACAAGATTTTGTATTTCTGAAGGATAGTACATTTAGATGAAATATGAGAAATATTTGAATGTAATGTAAGAGATATGAATTGTTTTCAGCTCTATCCATGCCTGTGTACTTGTGAAAACACTACTTCGAAATTTTTCCAATCAAGAGAAATGTCCTCCAGAGTTATACAAGAGCAGTAGTGATGTAAACAGTATGGTGGCAAATGTGGCAGGTAGATGTACTTTATGAATATTCAGTACTACATGTATATCATTTTTGTGTCGCCTGTGAAGTATAGCGATACTTAGGGATCACATTGTCCATTGTCAGTCTGTCTGTCACACTTGGATGTCACACCCTATAAAAGTGACTCCTGAGTACATGAGTGTCGCTATGTTTCGCAGGCAACACATGCATTCCTTGGAATGATTTTTGAAATAAGTTTGTTCAGTGTTGGTTGATGTGACAGATAGGTGAGCTTCAGCAAGTGCTATAACATACATATAGTTTAACTTCCCATATCTTCATAGGGATGTTGTTTTCCCCAAAGTCTTTTGACTATTGTAGTAGATTTGTTTCTTATTTATTTTGAAATAGAATACACCCAGAAATAAAGAAATTCTTAAATCTCTACATCTTTTATTTGTTAGCTTTGAAGGGTATAAAACTGTAGATATACTTACATCTACACATACTTTATTTCTGTTTTATAACTGTAATATGAAAGTTTGTCATATTACAAACTTTAGCCTCCTCTGTCATTTGTAGCAAGCCTTTGGTCGGTGATGACTCTTGGAATGGGCACTAAAACTGAGAAGAAAGAAGAGGAGTACCAAGAGACTCTCTTAGCCAATCAGAGCTTGTTATTTCTGTTGGTGTTAGCCAATCATTGCACAAGTGAACATGGACTAAATAATCCATACAGACAAGCTCTTGTCTCATTCACAAACTCACAAGGTAGTCATTGATTATCTATTAATCCTAAGAAGTCAGATATAGAAATTTGCTTTGAAGAAAATTTATTATAGATTTTAAAGTAAAGGTTTTGCATCTTTTAAGAACAGTGTTGTCCACATACTTTATAGGCAACCCTCGTAAAATGTATAATTATGAATCTTGTGTATTACAGACCAGTCAGCCAATGCCCCCACCAAAGTTGCCGCTACGTTCAAACTTAATTTTACAGAGTTGTATAATGCACTATGCTCTTCACTGAGGGACGATCAAACAACTTTACTCCTCTACTTACTGATACACAGAAATGCAAACATGAAAGCTTTTATATTCTCCAGAACAAATATTGATAGCCTGGTATGATTCGGTTACATATTCATTTTGATGATGAACATATAATTAATGAAAAATGAGGAGATCAGACTTATGGGATCAAAATAAGCCCTTAATCATTATTGTCCTTTCTGTATTTGTACATATACATTTGTTTTTCTTGTCTTTCACATAATTTTTGAAAATAGGAGTTGCAATAAACCACTAAGATATTCTAGTAGTATTAATATTCAGTATTTTATGAAGTTAACCATGTCAGTCTGTTATGTATTTTAAAATCTGTTGCAACCTTGAACTTAGTAGTTTGAGTAATAGATATAAAATATAAAATGGCCAGCCAATGTTTGCTATGAACAGACAAAAACATAGTATTACATGTATGTAGAGAGAGGAGCATCTCCTTAATTCCTGAACTATTTCAAAATAGATATAAGAGATTAACTTACTGTCGTACTGCCATATTATAGGTGATGCCCTTGTTAAAGATCCTTTATAATGCCCAGGACAGGAATTCTCATCATATCTACATGGCCCTTATCATACTACTGATACTCAGTGAGGATGATGTCTTTAACAAAGCTGTACATGAAATCGTAAGTACTACTGATACTCTGAGAGAATGATGTCTTTAACAAAGCTGTACGTGAAATCGTAAGTGCTACTGATACTCAGTGAAGATGAGCTGTACATGAAATTGTAAGTACTACTGATACTAAGTGAGGATGATGTCTTTAACAAAGCTGTACATGAAATCGTAAGTACTACCGATACTCAATGAGGATGATGTCTTTAACAAAGCTGTACATGAAATCGTAAGTACTACCGATACTCAATGAGGATGATGTCTTTAACAAAGCTGTACATGAAATCGTAAGTACTACCGATACTCAATGAGGATGATGTCTTTAACAAAGCTGTACATGAAATCGTTAGTACTACTGATACTCCATTAGGATGATGTCTTTAACAAAGCTGTACATGAAATTGTTAGTACTTCTGATACTCAGTGAGGATGATGTCTTTAACAAAGCTGTACATGAAATCGTTAGTACTACTGATACTCAGTGAGGATGATGTCTTTAACAAAGCTGTACATGAAATCGTAAGTACTACTGATACTCAGTGAGGATGATGTCTTTAACAAAGCTGTACATGAAATCGTAAGTACTACTGATACTCAGTGAGGATGATGTATTATTACCCATTGTGAATTTTCTGCCTTGCTGAAGTTACTCCTATAAATCTGTAATTGTATCTGACCAAAATAGCACACTTTAAGTTGTATATTATATTTTCAGACACTGAAGAACATTCCATGGTTTAAGGAGAGAACAATCTTGGAGATTTCGTTGGGAGGGTTGTTGATTCTGGTTGTGATACGTACTATACAGTATAACATGACAAGGATGAGGGTTAGTATGGTGGATAAATCGAAGTAGCCTGTAGTATATACATGTGTTCTGTATAAATAGCCTAAGCTTCATCACAGTTTACCTAGTAATGCTAATAGATAGCGTACAAAATTAGTCTGTTAACATTCAACAAAAGTTATGCCTCCACTGTATACCATAAACATGGTTATTTTCACCGGGGGAAAATTTCGCAATTATAATGTCCAGACGTCTCTACCTTTGTAAGAGTAAAGCAGGGTTATTTTCACTTTGGGAAAATTTTTTGCTAAATTCTTTGATTCATGAAATATGCGAAAATTTCTATGTTTACAGTATATGTCTGACTGTCCATCAGTCTTATTTATTATTATTTTCAGGATAAATATCTACACACAAATTGTTTGGCAGCCCTGGCCAATATGTCGGCACAGTTCACAAACCTACATCCCTATGTGGCACAAAGACTAGTCAGGTAAACCATAAAAACATACATGTATCTCAAAACATAGATTTTGTCTTAATGTTTGTAGGCTATGCATGTACATGTAAGTCACAGGAGTATGATCGTGAGTTTTATTCAGCATTTGTCCCAACTCTTACATGTACTTCATAAAATATTCACTAGATGACCATTACATCTAACCTTGATCTATGTACTTCAAGGTACAACATCATCTGACTTGATGTATGATGTTTCACAAAGTTTACTACCTAATTGCTTCTTGTAAAACATTCACAGATATTTATTACTAGTAGATATCCAATATTAAACACCCATTAGGCAACTAGAATTATATTCCAATAATTCTGGTTGCCTATTTTGACATTTCATTCAAGTTTTGAACATAAGGAGAATTTATCAACTTTTGATGCTGTTACACAAAATTGAAGCGATGGTCATGCAAATAAAGTCTTCTAATATTATATTTTGGTGTTCATGGGCGTATCATTCTGGTGGGCCATGTGCAAATTTTCTGAGAATCACTTCATGATTTACAGAATTTGCATGTGACCAGCCAGAATTTATAAACCCTTGAACACCAAAAAGTAAGACAGTTATCTCTTAAATCAAAAGATAGTAAATGATTTTGTCAAGTAAATAGTTAGACATGTAAATTCACTGTTTTAATAGTTCACTATGTTTTCCAGTTTGTTTTCTCAGCTGTGTAAGAAGCACAGCCGTATAGTAGAGGAGATAAGGGAGGCGGCTATGTCATCTCCTACAGGTGACCCCAGTACACCCGGCACAGAGAGTGGGGAGGAGGGAGAGCAGGATCACGTAAGTATAGATACCCAGCATGCATTGCATCAAGGTCATATCTGAAAGTATGCCTTGCACCAAGGTCATATCTGAAAGTAGGAATAGCTCACTTGCCTCTCATCAAGGTCATATCTGAGAGTATAGATACCCAGCATGCCTTGAACTAAGGTCATATCTGAGAGTATAGATACCCAGCATGCCTTGATCTAAGGTTATATCTGAAAGTATAAATAGTATTCAGCATGCCTTTCACCAAGGTCATATCTGAAAGTATATCTACCCAGTATGCATTGCACCTAGATCATATTTAAAAGGTCCAGGTCCCATCAATGAGAAAATTCAGATGTCTTCTGGGTAACAGCCTTGAACCCTGTATGCATTTGATTTTAGAACATTTCAAAGAATTTTTGTATAGGACAAAAAAAATGAAGATTCTTTAATATGGAGGTGAAGTGTTACATTAGAATAAATTGTTAAACAATTATCTTCCTACATATGTATATACAAAGTATGTATTGCTCTCATGACATCATTGCCTTGATATGATCAGACCGTTTTGTCTTTCCTCTTCAGATGCAGGATTTAGCAGTGTTGGAGGAAGTCATACGTATGGTACTAGAGATAATAAACTCCTGTCTGGCTAGCTCCCTCCATCATAACCCTAACCTGGTCTATACACTACTATACAGGAAGGAACTCTTTGATCAGTTCAGAACTCATCCCACATTCCAGGATATCATACAAAACATTGACTTGGTAATTATATAATTTATGCCAAACATTCTTATGAAAGATTATATTAATGAACAAACATACATGTACATGTACTAAGGATTATTTGTTTTGACATAAATCTATAACAGAGTATCCTGTACTGTACATGTATTTATTGGTGCAACCAAATGTTAGTGGAAACAGGGCAAAAATGGGCATTATATTGACATTTTTGCGAAAAAATGAATTGGCACACTCGACTCATTTTCATTTTGATTCTGTGAGAGTTAAACAATTTAGCTTTATCTTGAATTAGCGTAGTCTTAGCAGCCCTTACTCCACTAAAATGTGAATCTCGCTTAGTACACATACAGTATGTATTTTTCATGTGGAATATTTATGTGAATATAGAAATGAGTGTACCTTGTTTTCAGGTATTAGCACACTTTTCTTCACGACTTGAACAAAGTAAACACCACAATCTCTCTCCGAGTGAAGTATTAGATATTATCACAGATGGAGCAAAGCAGTTCAGACGAGACAAACTCAAGGTATCATTACATAGTCTCGATATTGAAAATAAAAATATTTTATTTCAAATTATCAGTTACATCTCTAAATGTAAAGTGGTTAAGGAATTCTTGTTTTGATTGCTGTGAGATTGACTCTTACCCGGGTCATTTGATTGTAACCTTGACCTAGAATACAATTGATCTTATTAATGTTTATATATGTGTAAGTCACAGATGGATAGACAACACAAAATAGAGATAAGGTAAAGGTTGTATGAAAATTTGTCAAAGAAAATTGTGGAAAAAAAGGAAAATTATTCATATTGATGTGTAGATTATTTAACGTAAAAGGTAATATGTTTTGGTTTGTAATGTGTTGTAATACATGTATGTTTTATGTTTGGTTTATGATTTCACATAAGTAAACATACATGTACTTCAATATTTTAAAAATGCCTATGCAAATACATGTACATGTACATTTTTGTAATACAAAATATCTAGGAATGAGACCCAGTAGTCTTAATAGAATTTTATACAGAACATTTTACCATTTGATTCATTGAACTAAAAGTTGTTAAGGGTATTCTACAGACATTTTCACTTTGATATTTGCTTTCATTTTAGAAATTTCCGGACCTGAAGTTTAAGTATGTGGAGGAGGAATCTCCGGAGGAGTTTTTTATCCCGTACATCTGGTCTCTGGTATACCACTCTTCTAACATGTACTTTAACGCTGCACGGATACTACTATTCTCACTTTCAAATACATGAGGGACGGAGGATGCTCGATAACTCCTTGGTTATGTTATATAAGATTCATCATCACAATGAACTTGTGAGATGCCCATCAGTAATATGTGAATAGCAGCTGTATACAGATTGTGAGGAGGGAGTTATGTGTTGACCTTGTAAAAGATCTGATCTATAACTTCTTACGCTAGAACGCCCTCTCTGTCATGTTACTCCATTTTGACTGTGTTATCCGTAATTTTTAATCATCCCATGGATACATTTATATGCCATACTAAACCAAAATTATTTCATTATCATTCATAAGTACATGTACACCCAACAGCCAATCCATTGTACGAATGGACTATTCATGTACCGTACTTGTCATACATATCACTACACAAAGTGTTAAAAAGCACTTTAATAAGCATATTTTATTGCTAATTTTAAAGAATATTCAATTTTCATGCCTCCATAACACTATCGTAACATATATAAATACTGTTTTGGGATAGTTTTGCTAATTATATTATGTGTTTGAAATGTTTTTCATTCGATGATTCATAAGGTTTATAAACGTTTTCCATTATGGTTTGAACTGCTTTATATACCGGTACATGTATGTAGAATGAACACATTTTTATCTCCCCTTCATTCCCAGCTTACTGTGAGCCCTACATCAACCAAACTTGTGTGGGTGATGCATCTGAAAGTGTTTTATGCAATGAATGGTTATGATGCTTAATCTGACCCACAATTAAGGTTGAGTGTGACTTGTCTTAGAAAACTGGGACTCTTCCGTTCTTTGCTTACTATTGGCCGTACTCAAGTTCGCTTTTGTTGGTGATACATCCTAAGAATTTCATATTGCTTGTAATACGAACAGAATGCATGTATAATTTTTTCTGTGTTGAAGAAAATTGTGTCTATTGCCATGTCATTTTCTTCACTTGGCATATATGAAATGATTGTTTACCAGTAGATCTTTCTTTAGGATTACCCATTTAGCACATTATGAGTAAAATGAAGGGGTCATTATAGGGCAATAATGTTAGATTTATAATGATGTTGTTTGATTGATGTGATTGGAGGATTTGTTGTAGTTATTTATAGTGCTGCTTCCTTCAGGAGTCAAATTAAAATTTTATGGGTCTTACTTTAAGAGGTTTTTCTTATTCCAACAGTATAGAAAAGGAAAAATGATGCTAAGAATGTTATTAAAGAAACATGTATATCTTATTTACATGAGCAATTGTTAAAACATGTGTGTTAATTTTCTGATATTGAATGAAACCAGTTTGTACATGAACGTCTGT
The DNA here is from genome assembly GCA_033119305.1 of Pinctada imbricata. Classification (NCBI taxonomy): domain Eukaryota; kingdom Metazoa; phylum Mollusca; class Bivalvia; order Pterioida; family Pteriidae; genus Pinctada; species Pinctada imbricata. The sequence goes on along the minus strand of VSWD01000008.1, from coordinate 54,969,483 downwards.
GATACAACATGTGAATTTTTCATGTAGCATTTATGTATAGACAGCTTTTAGTTTTCCTGCCATATTATTTGTTACATCGTGTAAATATTACGATAAACTATAGATTATTTATGTACAGTGTATAATATATAGATTATGTTGTGGATAAATTATTAAACTGCATATTTATGTAAAAGAACAATTGCGTTGTCTAATGGAAAGAATTTGATGTGATGCCATATGGAAATTTTCATGCTTGCTACTGCATGTTAGCAGGATTCAGATTTTAATTGTAACATCAAAATCAAATGTTTGCCACATTCTGAAATGAATGGATGAAATGACTTCATTTTTCTGGGTTGTTGAAGGGTCAGCTGACTTGCACTAAATACTGATGATTTCCCTTGGAACGTACTTTAATTTAGGGAGTAGGAATACAAGTACATCACCACACACAATAATAATCGAATAATCAAAGGACTGAAAGTCCTGCGAGTTGGCAAAAAGTAACATTGAGACGAACATACAGAAGACAAGTATAAAACTGGCACAAATCAAACTCCAAATCTATGCCTCAAATGCTTGAAAGAGTGATTCTCACAATTCAAGAGTTGTCTCAAATCTAAAAAAAAAAAAAGTCTGGAAATATATAAATATATAAAATGATAGAACTTCTTAACCAAATAACTGATTTTGAGGTCAAGAGTTCAAGGTCAATATGATCATGTCAAATTTGTTGCAATTGTTATGGGTGTATGTATGAAGTATAATGTCCCATCACTTTTACTTTAGGAGATATTTGCTTTTGAAACTTCTTGACCAACTTAAAACCAACATCTTAGGTTTATTAAGTATATATCAAACTGAAAAACCTTTTTTCCTAGTCGGTAAATAGCTCATCAGAGCTAATGTTGATTGTTATAAATTATGTCTGACTTTAAATAAATATTATCGATTGATTGATTTATTTATTTACTTGTCTTTAGTCTTCTACACATCCACAATTTTTTTAAAAATCTAAGGTCTTTTTTATCCTAAATACAATACGTTTACCTATCTATCTAAAAATGGGGTGCTCCTTATACACAGGAGGGAAGTACAAAGAAAAAAGATGCGCCATATTTTAATTTATCACGCCTCAGACAAAAATGTTGGAATCTGATTGGTCAGATCATGGTCACATGACGCCGTGAAAAAAGTCGTACCAGGCTTGTAAATCCGTATCGGGCGAGTAGTTTATTATGACGTCAACGTGACGTCGTATTATGCCGACGTAGCAAAACAAGATGGCGGCGACCAAGAGATTTGGGCAGACTTCATCAACAGAAATTGACGAAAATAAGACTTTAAGTTAATTCGTAGGTAGATTCCTTATAAACCATTTTAAAAAATAACAATAACAATTGTTTTCAATGATTGATACGCTTAAAGGGAAAACATTTGAGTGAATTGTATGATACAGAGACCCCCACACATACAGTTACAAGTCTTCGACGTGATAAATTCGTTACATGGTTAGTTAGTGACCTGATACGGAAAAATACATGGTGTGAAAAGAAAACCCTTATCGGGCTCGGCTTTCGCCTCGCCCGATAAGGGTTTTCTTTTCACACCATGTATTTTTCCGTATCAGGTCACTAACTAACCGTGTAACTAATAGTACTGACATCAACATGTGATCACTATTCCTGTAGCATCGTTCCTTGTAGCATTTTTTTTGCATTCTCATAATGCATTTAACCCATTATTTACAACTTGAACTTAAACGTCTGTCGTCTAATATGTTCTTTTGTCAAATCGTAGTGGTCCTATTTCTTACTGCGCCAGTAACATTGTGCGTTGTTTGGTCCGTGCAGGGTTATCAAGTGCAAAGTTGAAAGCCATAGCAATGAGAGTTGGCTTTGCCAACTCAAAAACAAGTGTAGTCAAGGTTTATGAAGCTAGTAGCTTTACACTTATCAATCTATAATCTACAGACAGCATATATTATGAAAAGGCAGTTTGTATATCCTTTCAGCTGTTAATTTCTCTCTCCTTTGACATAACTAAGTGTGACATAGGATGTATGTATGATCTTTATTGTGGAGCATACATGTATCAAACAACAGGATAGCTGGCCTGAGTAGCAACACCACACTGGTTACGCTTGTTACGACTCATCATTATATAACCTTCCATACCCCACTTCTCTCCCCAGCTGGAAACAAGATCAGTGCATAATAAGCATTTACATTGAAAAAAGCTTGCAATAGGAAAAGTAAAACTTGCAATGGATAGGAGAAAATACGTACTACAGTAGTACTTGTATAATTTTAATACATCGTATGATTCTATTCAATGTGTTTTAATACTATAATGAGAGCAAAAGGACATAATAAAAATGGTGATCTGATCTAAAGAAGATATGCAATTCTATGGCTATTATTGCTGTGTGATATTATACAAATATGGACTTGCTCGAGGTCATTATGTCATTATAATGACCGAGGCCAAGTCCTTATTTGTTATATTATATAAGGAATAGTTAGACAGTGACTATATATGATTAAAATAATGATTCAAAACAATTTATACACCTAATCTTTACTCAAGAATTCAACAATTAATTGCACTTTTTTGTGAAAAGTATATCTAAATTTTTAATATTTAACAAAATAACTAAAAAAATTTTTTTTTGAAAATACTGAAATCTTCCGTCAGCGGTCATTATCATAAAATAATGACTCGCATGTCAGCCAATCAGAATCGACGTTACATCCTAGTTATATAATATTACATAATATTTACAAAATATATGTACCTGTTTTTGAATTCAATATTACATAACTATTATACATAGATTAATTAACTAGTACCTGTTTTTAACAAGCCAGTAATCCTCATGTCTGAAGAGGTGTTTCTGTGTACCATAACCCACAGCTAGTACACCATGATCTAGTCTGGTAGAACTGCAGGCTGGTTCATTGTAGATACCTGAGTACCAGGAAATATGGTTACTGTACATCACAGTATGATTACTTATGTTACGAAAGACATCTGAAAGATTTTTTAAGCTTGTTTAAACTTTTCAAATACAAAAATAATATTTTACTTGGGAATGAACAAATCATTTCCATGATACCTGACTTGTATAATTGGAAAGATGAATGTCCGGCATCAATAGCCACAGATATAGGTCCCACTGTGGCCACAGCTTCCTGTAGGGCTTTCTCGTCGTCACGTTTAACGTCCACCCAGCTCTTTAATGTGGCCCCTACAGCAGATCGCGTAAACCGGCAGGTCGTCCCTGTCTATAAAGAAAACAATTATAACTAGTATTGTTTATAGGAAACAGATTCTGAAGATGTATAGTATAGTGTATTTGTACGTATGTGTATTTAAGTATTTAAAAGATTGTCTCAAATGTACATTTATGTATTTTATGATACGAAAAGAAATGTCATATAGTGTTTTTAGCTCACCTGAGCAAAGCTCAAGTGAGCTATTGTCATAGCATGCCATCCGGCGTCCGGCGTCCGTCCGTCGTAAACTTTTCACATTTTCGACTTCTTCTCCAGAACAGCTGAAGGGATTTTGATGAAACTTGGTGGGTATGAAGTACTAATGGTCCCCTACAAGTGTTGTTGTTTTTCGTCCAGATCCGTCAATAGGTGGCGCCACCACAGCCAAAAGTAGGTCACGGGGGGTACCCTCCTTTGACAAACTTCTTCTTCAGAACCGAAGCATGTATCGACAAACCGAAAGCATCAGGATGATCTAGAGAGATGTCTTAAGAAGTGTTGTTATTTTTGGTTCCACTTCAAAGTCAAATTTTTGACGCGTTTTTGACGTCTTTTTGGACTTAGTCAGAAATGCACATTTTTGCACTATTTCTTTAAATAACTCAATAAGCGTATGATTTTACACACTCATTTACTGCATATTTATCATATTTAACTTACTTAATGCTTTGATATGTATTTTATGCTTAAATTTTATTTTTTTGATTTTTTATGATTTTTTTTCTTATGTAAAAAGGAAGGGGGGGGTGTTGATTTTCATGCATTTTCTGCTTCTTTTCTATAACCACTCTTCAGATTGTCATGACAATTTGTAGGTATGAGGTACTCATGCATGGTACCCTACAAGTGAAAGAATTTTGTCAAGATATCAACTTTTGCATTTTTAGCTCACCTCGACGAAGTTGAGTGAGCTTATGCTATAACCCCACGCGTCCGCGTCCGCGTCTGTGTCCGTGTCCGTGTCCGCGTCCGGTTAAGAAGTTTGGGGTAGCTCAGTATCTGACAAAGTACTAATGCTACAGTAACCTAGCTGAAACTTGCACAAGTGATTCATCTTTGGATGCTGAGGTGAACCCATGCATCAGATGCAGCATCTGACCTACATTTTCCGCTTGAGTGACTTGGTTAAGAAGTTTGGGGTAGCTCAGTATCTGACAAAGAACTAATGCTACAGTAACCAAACTGGCACAAGTGATTCATCTTTGGATGCTGAGGTGAACCCATGCATCGTATGCAGCATCTGACCTACATTTTCCGCTTGAGTGACTTGGTTAAGAAGTTTGGGGTAGCTCAGTATCTGACAAAGTACTAATGCTACAGTAACCAAACTGGCACAAGTGATTCATCTTTGGATGCTGAGGTGAACCCATGCATCGTATGCAGCATCTGACCTACATTTTCCGCTTGAGTGACTTGGTTAAGAAGTTTGGGGTAGCTCAGTATCTGACAAAGTACTGATGCTACAGTAACCAAACTTGCACAAGTGATTCATCTTTGGATGCCGAGATGGACCTATGCATCGGATGCAGCATCTGACCTACTTTTTCCACTTGAGTGATTTCGCTTTTAAAAGCCAATATTGAGCAAAGTATAAGTGCTACCTGTACCAAACTTGCATATTGGATGTATCTTTGATCAAACTTTCATAAAATGACCTTGACCTACTTTTTCCGCTTGAGTGATCTTGCCTTTAAAAGCCAATATTGAGCAAAGTATAAGTGCTAGATATTTCAAACTTGCATATTAGATGTATCTTTGATCAAACTTTCATAAAATGACCTCGACCTACTTTTTCCGCTTGAGTGATTTTGCCTTTAAAAGCCAATATTGAGCAAAGTATAAGTGATACATGTACCAAACTTGCATATTGGATGTATCTTTGATCAATCTTTCATAAAATGACCTTGACCTACTTTTTCCGCTTGAGTGATTTTGCTCTATAAAGCCAATATTGAGCAAAGTATAACTGCTACATGTACCAAACTTGCATATTGGATGTATCTTTGATCAATCTTTCATAAAATAACCTTGACCTACTTTTTCCGCTTGAGTGATTTTGCTCTATAAAGCCAAAATTGAGCAAAGTATAACTTCTACATGTACCAAACTTGCATATTGGATGTATCTTTGATCAAACTTTCATAAAATGACCTTGACCTACTTTTTCTGCTTGAGTGGTTTTGCCTTTAAAAGCCAATATACATTTACTAAGAAATATGTTTGAATTGAATTTTGCTGTCACGAGGTGAGCTTCGTAATCTGTGATTACCTATGTTTAAGAAATATTTTTTAAGATTGTACATAGGTATAATGTATGTTTTCCATGCCCAATGGACCCATGGGGAGTGGCTTCAAACCCCGGCGGGACCCCAACAATTTTTAGCTCACCTGAGCATTGCTTTGATATGTATTTTATACTAAAATTTTATTTTTTTGATTTTTTATGATTTTTTTTTTCTTATGTGAAAAGGAAAGGGGGGGGGGGTTGATTTTCATACATATTCAACTTCTTCTCCAGAACTGCTGAACAGATTTTTATCAGTATTTTTTTCAATCATGAATAGATATGTTTACTGTGCACATTGACCCAAGGCTTGTGGGTTCAAGTTCTGGTACTTCTTTTATCTATATCAGGAATTTTAAACCCTGGTAACTTTAGTTTCGTATAAGAGGCAGCAGAAATCATGTATGCAAGAGTTGTCTTTCTTTAATATAGATATATGTATTCTTGGATTATCGATTCATTTGAATGTTATATATTTTAAATTATTAAATGAGTATGCAAAAGGAAATTAAATACTTCAAAAAAGATGAATAAGTATTTTCAAATTTATCTTGTAAAGACTTAGATATATAACTTTGAAAAAATATTGAGAGCAGCTCAAAATATTAATGTAAAAACAGAACTTCACATTTACTTAACGTAGTGAAAGGAGGGGGGAGAAGGCTGTAATTTACTAGCAGGATTTTGCTTTAGCTTCTTTATAACTGTCTGTCTCGGGTTACTTAGATTACTCAAGAAGAATGGGGGAGATGATTTTCATACATATTCAACTTCTTCCCCAGAACCGCTGAACAGATTTTCATTAAACTTGGTAGGAATGAAGTAATCATGGTCCCCTACAAGTATTGTTGTTTTTTGTCCGGATCTGTCAACAGGTGGCGCCACAACGGGCAAAAATAGGTCATGGGAAGTACCCTCATTTGACAAACTTCTTCTTCAGAACGGAAGCACGTATCGACATACCGAAAGCATCAGGATTATCTAGAGAGATGTCTTAAGAAGTGTTGTTAATTTTTGTTCCACTCTGAAGTCTGGTTATTTTCCTCTTACAAACTTCTTTTTGTTTGATATGCTTAGTTTACGTAGTTTTCAGGTGAGCGTTGTGGCCCCTGGGCCTCTTGTTAAAATTATGTATGAACGACCAACACTTTCAGTGCTGTTATAGATCCATAAAAAATGACAGGAATAGTGAGAGACCCCACCTCAAATGTCATACCTTGGCAGTGTAGGGATAAGAAGCCTCGGTGTCAATTCCATTGTTCTTTTTTATGTAAGCAAATCCACTGTCCATTAAGCCTCCCTTACATCCTTTGTTACCTACAGAAAAGTATCTCTATCTTCTATTATTAGTACAAATGTACATTTTCTACATCGTAAGAATCAAATTTTGGAGTTGCAGACCAAAACATTCAGTTTAAATTATATACAGATTTTATCCCATGCATCTTGCAATAATTTTCACTTTTCTTTGTACATGTAGAAGTATCGAACTTCAATAGAGAAGAAGTATAACCTTCAGCAGCGGAACAGTCGACGAGATTCTGCTCGGACAAGGACACTAGGTTTCCTGTGGCCTTGAAATGTTGACCTTCCAGTGACCCCGTGGTGGAGAAGGCCCAGCATGACCCACATTGACCCTGAAATTATAATCTGGAAAAATGAATCTTATAGCTCTTTAATAGGCTGTCGTTAGAACCAAGTGGTCCAATCTGAAACTGAAAATCATATATAGAAATAAAAGCTTTTGTTGCATAATATATGCAATCATTGAAGAAGTTTATAAGATATCGACCCACTTTAACAACTTGAATGATCTTTGATTAAAATGTTTGCACCAAAACTCCTCAATGGTTGCCAAAAGTCGCACTTTTTCGCAGTGGCTCATACATGTAGTTGCACGTATTCCTCATGAATGTCTTCCTTTTCCTTCCGGTATAACTCTCTGAAGTACCAAACCAACACCATTCAGGAAAATTGCAGTCATACAAACTTGAAATAATGAAGTTCACCTGATTTTTAATACCGGTGACGTATCCTTGCGTTCTCCAGTCCACTGTTTCTGGTAAAGCGTTCCCTGTGGCAGTGAATACGTTCTCGCTGGTGGTATTACGCATTACGTATCCATTCATCATCTGTCTAAACTCTTCGTTAGACTGAAATTTCATTTTTCAAAATTCATTTTATACAAAATTCATGGCGTATTATTCAAATTATAGAAATTACATGTTTATTTGATACTAGTAGTTAGGAGATGAATTACTGCCAGTGTCTTAAGGTCATGAATGTAGATTCAAAATTTTTTAATCATCCGCAAAAGGTAAATTTCAAATACATTTTAATTTAGTGAAACTTGAAGAAAGTAGATAATCTAGAATTGATACCAGATCTCCAAAGTCATTCATCCCCAGACGATATGTATGGAGGCCTAGATCTGCCTCCAGGTTGTGTTTCTCTATCAGTCTGATGTGACCTTCCCATATTGAACGTCTGGAATAAAATGTGTAGTCTGGTACGTAAACTTTTTGGGGGCAAGATCCATGGAAAGGTATCAAGACTAGGAATACACATGAGTCTAATGAAAGCCCTCTCACCCATCAAAAGGTATGACCAATTTCGAAAGTCTTTTGAAAAGTAGGTCAAATTCCCTGATCAAGGTCAAATTTTTATTTTGGAATCCACTGTAGAGAATCTTTTAAAGAATGAATGCATTATGAGGCAAATACTTACTTACAAATCGAAAGTATTTATGCCAACGCTGAACTTAAGAGGCAGACATAAGAAACTAAATGCCCTTGAATATTTGATTTAAAAAACAGAACAAAACATTTATAAAACAGATCAAATTTTAAAATAGGCTCATACATCTTACCTGATACTTTCTTCACTTGGCATGTAATTTCTGTTGAACTCCACCTTAAACTTTTCCCATTCATTGTTCAAATTGACATCAAAAGCTGATATGGAGATATACAGAACTACAAAGATTGTCAACCGCAGCATCGTTGAACAACTAGGCTACAACAAATTAAACAAATAGGTTGCATCAAAGGAACAACCAGGCTACAACAAAGGAACAACTAGGCTATAACAAAGGAACAATTAGGCTATAGCAAAAACAACAAGGCTTAATCACAGGAACAAATTGACCACTATACAAAAGGAAAAACTCGGCTACACCAAAGGAACAAATTAGTTTCAGTTAAAGCAACTACATGTACTATGCTACAACAAAGGAACGACTTGGCTACAACAACGGAACGACTAGACTACAACAAAGGAACAATTAGGCTAAATCAATGGAACAAATTGACTACAACAAAGAAACAACTAGGCTATAACAAAGAAAAGACTAGGCTATACAACAAAGGAACAACTTGACTACAACAAAGGAACTACTAGGCTACAACAAAGGGATAACTTGGCTACAACAAGAGAATAACTAGGGTATAACAAAGAAAAGACTAGGCTATACAACAAAGGAACAACTTGACTACAACAAAGGAACTACTAGGCTACAACAAAGGGATAACTTGGCTACAACAAAAGAATAACTAGGGTATAACAAAGAAAAGACTAGGCTATACAACAAAGGAACAACTTGACTACAACAAAGGAACTACTAGGCTACAACAAAGGGATAACTTGGCTACAACAAAAGAATAACTAGGGTATAACAAAGAAAAGACTAGACTATACAACAAAGGAACAACTTGACTACAACAAAGGAACTACTAGGCTACAACAAAGAGATAACTTGGCTACAACAAAAGAATAACTAGGGTATAACAAAGAAAAGACTAGGCTATACAACAAAGGAACAACTTGACTACAACAAAGGAACTACTAGGCTACAACAAAGGGATAACTTGGCTACAACAAAAGAACAACTAGGGTATAACAAAGATAAGACTACGCTATACAACAAAGGAACAACTTGACTACAACAAAGGAACTACTCGCTAGACAAAGGAACGAAAGAACGACTAGGCTACAACAAATACACGACTAATGCATTACAAAGGAACACGGAACAACTAGGCTACATCGAAGGAACAACTAGGTTTTAACAAAGGAACTAATTTTACTATTTCTCTTGATATGTATTTGAGATCTCAGTGAAACAAAAAAAGTAAAAGCCTTAAACATACTAGTACGAGTCGTATTAGTAAATTGAGAATCAATATTAAAATATCTTATCAATTAACCTCACTCTGTATATTATTACTATGGCATAAAGTACAGAAAACACAAACCCTGGCGTGAACGTCTTAACCTTCTTTCTGGTTATGAAATCGATTGCAAGCAGCAAGGTTCTTATCTCTAAAATCACAAGACCGATACAATGGGGTCATACTTATGTAGGATGTCCCAAATTCTAGAACGTCTTAAAGTTCAAAATGTGTTTCTCTTAAAATACTTCATTTTAATCCCTTTCGTGTCTATAGAAGTTAGAAATATGTCATAATCTTCTGAGAGTCGCTATGCCTTGGCCATGCAACCCTATGCTATGTAATTTTCCGAGAAATAGACCCGATTTTCAATATTTGGTGATAGGACTTCAAATCTCTGTATTCGCGAATGTTCTTGTGAGTTAATGATTCTGTCTGTCTGTCTTTACCGCAGTCTATATCCTGAATGTATATTAATACAATAATGCTTATGTAATGCTTAGTCGAAGGCTTCAAATAGATGGACTAAAGGTATCAACGAATCGCACCACATTTTGACTTATTTAGGATATGGTGGTGTCTCTATGACCAAGATGGAGCTTTATTGATTTCCGCATTCTCATGGTGCGGGTCAACCAAGTGTAGTATAATACATATCTTATATGATATAAAGAAATACTTCATAGTATACGCTAGTTCTCAGAAGTCCATCCCAGGGTTTATCTCAGGTAGGATAACACGGACTCAAATGTTGTTTCCAACATTGCTTATAGGGATTATACCAAAACAGTACACACTGGCAGACTACTTCGCTATTAGATTTTCTATAAAGAGCAAGGTCAAGACCACAAAGGACATACTTATAATACGTTTTATTAGGATACAATGTGTGAAGGGTAATTTATGGTTGAGGTTTTTCAAAAAGATGTAGTGATTTAAAATGACCCAAATCACTAGGTTCATGGTCATGACAAGAATTCAAGATATATTAAATACCGTAGATGCAAGAATTCTTGAATTACCATGGAAACATCTATTTGAAGCATATATTAGCCCGACAATGACCTTTCGCCAAGTGACCCAAGTTTCAATAGACAAATATCAAAGTATGATACCTATGAATGTTTTCAAATGACCATCTGGAAATTCAAAGCTATGTTTCTGCCAATATGTGGTTCAGGCAAAAAAAAAAAAAAGAGATGGCGGCTCTAAAAATTAAGCATGTGATTTAAAATTTTACTGGCTAATTAAATTTTAAGCGTTACCAGTAACAGCAACACGCATACAGAGGTTGTGACATTATATCCCCATACACTTGTTGTGGCAAGCAAAAAAAGACATTAGTAATGCAAAGATAACATCTCTTGCAGTAGACTTGAATTCTGCTTGCTGCAATTTTGTGTGGCTTTCATTGTTTTCTTCAGAATTCAAATGACTTTTTTCAATCGAATTGTATTTGTACTAAGACGTTCTAATTTCAGTTTTGTTTACATTCTCTTAAAACTGGGAATGCATACAATTTCATGGTGATAGATGGAATACCCATTCTGTTGGGTATTCTTTTATGATCTGGCTCATTTGGGAGAAAGATCATGACCTTTCATTACTACATCTCCAAAGGTACATGTATTCAACTTATGCTCCTGAAACCCATAGTGGAGGCTTTACTGCATAGCTGCCAACCCTTGGATATGATTAAGTAGAACAGCGGGGTCATGACAGTGAACCCCCCCCTCCCTCTTCTGCAGAATTTTTTTTTTCAATCTTTCAAAATAAAATAACCTCACAATTATCAACTTAATCCACAAATTAATGCATGTTTTCACCACTTTATCTTACTTCGGTAAATCTTTCTAATGTAATCCCTTTCGCAATTCAAACATGGGCCATTTTATTATGCTGTCGTTGACTGATACTCCTAGAATCAGTCAACGGCAGTGTAATAAAATGGCCCATGCCCAAATCGCACAAGGGATTATCAGAACAGAACAGAACAGAACTTTATTTACAACTCGAGATCATATAATGAAAATTTACTCAATAGAATTCTTAGCAATTTACATAAATTCAATTTCTGTTATTCAGAAACCACAGGTCTATATTATAGGGTGAAAATCTTAAGTTATATTAGAATATCGTTCTTCCTTGGTCAGATCACAATTTGTGCAATAATTGTTGAAAGCGGAACGAACAAGTATTAATCCAGAATGAGGAATTGGCCTGTAAAAATCGGAAAAATTCCGTAAAAATTGGAAAAATTCTGTTAAAATCAGAACAGTTTGCAGGTATGTTACTGCCTATCAGATGGCAAACTGTCATCAAAGCAGGAAATGAGTTTTTTAGATCGTCTATAAATTATAAAACTACGTGCACACTTGAAAATCATAAATTTAAAAAAAATCCTATTTTCATGAATAATTTAATGATCTCATGAACAACAGGTGTGACATGTAGAATGGTTACAAGCACTTGATCTATTGTCTATGTATTGTGAATTAAAAAGTCATTTTCTTCTGTATGATAGCACTGATAAAGACAATATGAGATTGTACATAGAATGAAGTCTGATGATAGCACTGCTAATGAAAATCAAGATCTTCTCTCTGATGTCATTCATATCCCCTGGAAGTAAAGAAAATTTTGTTATGTTAATTAATAATGTAATAAATAATCTGGGTACAAATGATGATAATTATGCTTTATATATATATGACTTAATGCAAGAGGAATCCATTAAAATCATACTTATACATATTCAAATGCTGTTTAAAAGTATTACTTTGTCTACCTAAGAGAACACAAGTACTTTTTATACTTAATCATCATGATCATACGATGGATATGTGATGGTATAGGTACAAGTCTGTCCCCATATTCTACATTGTATAAAGAAGGTTGCAGACTTAAATATACTGGTAAGCCCTACAAACCACCACGATAAGAAAAAGACAGTTGGTTTTCAGAGTCAGAGGTTAAAGGGCTTTAGTACTAATAGTCAAACCATGTTGAAGACCAGAATTTTTGCCATAGGATCTTCATTGATACTACTGAGGATCACTATGGTAGGACAATGTCATTAGTTGTCAAGGCTCTACAATACTCAAACTTGACGTACATTTTGTCATTTATGGTACGATTGTCTTAGTTTGTATTAATGACTTACTTAATTAGATGTGCTATTTCCCAGTTAGTATCTGACACTATAGGTGATTTCAGCATGGCACCATCCTTTGTTACTGTAATAGTCTCATACTGTAAATATAAAATAAGTTCTTATTTTTCAAGTTATAAAGTAAACAATACCAGCAAATTAGAATGTACAATCATTATGTATGTACTGTATATTAGGATGGTATCTTCCTTAAAATTATAATGACATAGCACATTTCTTTGAAAACAATACCAGTATTTTTACCGTTATTTCTATAAATATTTTGACAGTGTACTTAAAGTGAAATCACAATTTGTTTGAATAAATGATTTTAATGTGTAAATTTTAGGAGATTTATTAATAATCATTGCATCTAATCATGCGGTAGATATATAGTACACGTAGATCTACATGTACATGTATATAACATCATATTTAGCTTAATCACTGCAAAGGTCCATACTGTGAAGTTCAAACAACACAAATCCAGGTAAGAGTTTAAAATATTCTCTACCTGTACTTGTACATTACCTTGTTAAGAGACCTAGCATCCCTGTAATAGAGAATTTTCATACATCTGTCTATATGCTTTTCTGCCTCTGATAAACTCATGTTTGGATTGGCCTCATATACATCTCTAAGGAGTGGCTGAAAATACATTAAATGGTTACTACAAAGTTTGAAAAAATGATAAGGGGATGTACAAAGCTATTTCTTGATGCCCTAGTCATTACATCATGCTTGGGGTTGAAACTATTTCTGGGGATTGGATGGAAAAATCTAAATTGAAAAATAGACAATTTCTGAGATGTTTCATTTGATAGCTAGACAACAGACATCACATTCTTTAGCAATGTTTTATATTGCAACATCACACATGAAGCAATGGAAACATAATGTAAAAACTTTGATGAATTATGACGCCACCATTCAAAAGTTTGCTAAGGCTAGTCTCATGTGTAAAATCAAGGTTTTTAATGATTGATTCTGAGAGCTTGAAAATGGACTATTGAATAAGCCTTTCAATAAGCAACTTGCCGAAATTCATAATGACTGACAAAATGACGAAAAATGTCCAAGGTAGGCAATTTTTGCACACTTTTTCATTGTTAGGTCACAATGGAATTGTGTCTTTCAACAGTGACCTCATAATGAAAAACAATGCCAAAAGATGTTGACTCGGACATTTTGCGCTTTTTAACAAGATCGGAAAATGGATATTGAATATCGATTATAATCGATTTCTTGTTTCATATTGTAAAACCGTAAAATACTTCATGATTTGTCTTTAAATTACAAAACACTTTACATTGACTGCAAACTTTATTGCAACTCAGCAAAATGTTTCATTCGAGTATGCATACAGATGCATGCAAGTCAGTGATATTAGCCAACTGAAGTTATTATTATGACTTATGATCTGTTTCTCTGGCAAAAATACAGTTCTTTCTGATGCAAATATATCATTCTTAAAATGTTTTATATTTCAAGATCATAATCAATTATCAAACTCTTGATTATCATACGTAATTGGAAGGATGTCAGTGATAATCAGCACAACACTGGTTAAAACTAACATTTATATCAGTACTTACCAGAGCTATGTAACTGCCAAATCCACATGCCACAGTAGGTGCTTCAAATGCTATCCCTATTTTATCTATGTAGCTGAGGTAACTGGAAATATTAATTCAAATGGGGTTACCTTTGTGACAAATCTTACAAAAATGTAAAAATGTAATTTACTCTCAGAATTAAGCAAGTACATTTGATGTTTAATCTCTGTAACTGATATCAAGAACAGTTTGAACTCACGGTTCTCCGTCTTGTAGACCTCCCACTAGATATGTGTTCCACAGCGGATTGAAGTTAGATCTCCTGTTGTACATAACCCTGGTCATCCAGGAGGACAGACTCTTTGGTGTGTAACTAAATCCATCATTCAAGCACTCCTCTTCAATGCTGCAAAAATTATCATGAACACTTCACATGAGTACATTTATTTTGCAAATAAATACATGTAATATAAAGGAATTCTGCAATTAGGCAAATCACTTACATAGTACTGAAGTAGAATTTATACATATTTTCATTTTGTACTAAATTATAACTTATGTTTCCAATTGTCATAGGAAAATGCACTTAAAAGACAAAATATTATAGGCACAAATCTTTCAGGCAGAAATACAAATAATAGATCTCTAAAGATTCTTAAACTTTACACATGTTACATTTTTTTAAAATTTAGACTTTTACAGTACTGGTATATCTTTAAACTTGAACACACTTGGTCTATTGGTTAACATGATAATTATAACTGATGAATCAATACATACACTCTTTGTTCTATAATGGACTGTAAGAACTGGAAGTCAGCATAATCACCACCCATTCCTATGACAGTATTATCATTCACCTTCATCAACCTGGATAAGTTACGGTATCGCGCCAGAGAACCATACGAACCCAGCATGTCTGCAGCAATGATGATACCTCCATCAAACTTCAAACCAAGTACTGATGTCCCAGTCACTGTTGGTTGTCTGAAATATATTGGTCAATACGTCTGCATTTTGTACAATTATTACAGGTTTATCCAATGGACAGACAGATGGACACAAAGGGAAAATTATTACCCCGTACATTTCTTCCTATTGGGGGAGACATGACATCATGGCAAGTTCATTTAATATGAACTCGTAAGGTATTTCCAAAACTCTCTCAAGGTTAATTACATCTAATTACAATGTAAACTTGCCGCAGCATCAACCTGAGTGAGTAATCAGATGTCCCCATTGGCAATAGACTGAAACAGGCCATCTTGATTTTTTTTATCTTTTCTTTTTTTCTTGTGTTGTCTTGTATAAATGTATACAGATATGAGGACAGATCTCAAACTCTCGTAACTAAAGCTGTAAGAGTTCCCTGTTTATTCTAGCATGAAGTTGATGACATTCTCATCATCGACATTCTGCGTAGACTCGATGACAATGTTCAACATTGGCAACCTCATGCTAAAATGCTGAAGGGGCCACAACACTCACCTGATACTTATGTACACTCTAAGCTGACTAAAATATTCCCACATTTCGGTAGAATAGCGGGAATTATTTTTCTATGTGCTACAATATGAAATCTCGTCACGTGATCAGAGATTAATCTACAATTTGATCTTAATGGGTCCTCTGGACGCAATGAAACTTGGCCAATAGGTCCCCAGCCAAAACAATAGGTCCCAGCAGAAATAAATGCGTCCCAATTTCTACAAACCTTCTTTTTTTCGCGGCATTTTAAGTTCGCGAATACAAGTGAGCTGACCTGCTCGCAATGTTTTATGTCCTTGAGATCATTATATGTTCCACAAAAAACCGTCTAAATCTGAAACTTCAATCTAATTTTGCCGAATTAAGTATATTGATTGTTTATTTAGTTATTGATGATTCGTACATGTGTTTATAAAGTAAAACGTTATCCAAACAAACCAATTCTATACGGTTTCTAAAGACGGTACAATGATGGTGTGAATTTAACAATTTCAATATATTGATGCATAATGTCATGTAAAGTTTACAGTGGATGAATTTTTCATAAATATATGATATCATATATCTGTATCCGAATGATATAAATAAGTTAGACATCGCGTCGGACTGCATTTAACTTTTAATTTGAAAAAAAAAATGATGCTCCGCAATGATTTCTCAATACCACAGATCTGTTAGGTTTAAAAGAGCTGTCAAAATATAAACAAGAGACATTAACATGTTATACAGCTAAATGAATACTAGTGATGAACCAATTGTCGCCGACAGTCGATTGTCACACTAAAACTCTTTCGATTCTGATTATCGATTTCATTTTCTTACAATCGATTGTCGCTGAAAGAAAGGTATTTTGTGTAAAGATATTTATTTTCCTCTTTTCACAAGTCACATAAACCGTTACTTGTTGTCTTGCATGTAAACAGGCAGACACTTTGAAATTGAATGCGTTATATTTTGTTTTCAGCAAAGATTTCTGAATTTTATGCAGAAAAATACAATTTTTTTATCTTATATGTTCCATTTTTCATGGACTTTTGTTTTCCGATTTAAATAGATAATCGATCAGTTTACTCTTTCAGATTATTTTCCGATAATCGATTCTTAAAAGTCTTCCGATGTACAACACTAATGAATACTGTAAATGCGCTTTCTCGACTTTAATGAATGTTTAATAAATGTAAACATGAACTAAAACGGACGCATTATACGAAAGTGAACAATGCGCACTGTGGGACGCAGCGATCGGAAATCAATGGGTCCTGGGCGATTTTTATGCGTCAGAGACGCAGGATGCAGAGGTAGATTAATCCCTGCGTGATTGTACTCACATGACGCATGAATAGCTATGTGCTCAAGTTTTAATTTTTTGTTAAATATGGCCCGGCCCGTTTCTATCAATAAAATCAGCAATTTAATCAGTTGGATATTCAGAATCGCGTGGAATGCATGCACAGAAATGCATATGTATTGTTTGGTTTGCTTTATATCTTTATTCAGGAATCGAATAATAATGATGTCATAGACAATACAGTACTGCACATACATGTAAGTTACAATATATAACATCCCCCTTTTTCTCAAAAAGTAGAAGAAAAAAAAAAGTGCAGTTTTTAAAATTACAGTGTTTATCCTATGACGTACAGTTTTTTCCAAAAATTTATTTTGCATTGGATAATTTTTTTGTAATAAACACATAATTAATGATTAACCTTGAATTATTTGATTCAACAAATGAAATGAAATGCATGAATTGACTCAAACTTTAAGTTGATATATCAAAATCCTTGAATTTCGAAGGAAGTTAAATGTTTCTTGACCTTGAGGATCTTGGTTTACAGTCAGTAATATGAGATTCCTTGGTAACATGTTTCGGATTGGTTTTCGGATCGGAGCTTTCAGAAGCTACAATGTCAGGTATTGGTTTAGCTTTAGCTTCAAGTTCAACAGAGTCCTTGGGCGGTAAGGAAACATAAAGGTCAGAGTTCAGATCGAAATCATCTTGCGGGACATCATTAGTGGCGGATTGTTCCTTGGTTTCGCGAGTGTCCTTGCGATTGCGACGGTAGTATTTCCCATCGACATCTATGAGATAGGAACGTGTTCCAATGACATCGGCGCATGTTCCAAAGTTACAATATATAACATGTATTGAATTCAACCAGCAAAAATCAATAAAACATCATACAAGTCAAATCAATAAAACATCAAGACAGAGGCAATTCGGTATTTCGGATGGATACTTGATAATAAGCGCAAAACTTACAAAGTTCTCTTTGCGGCACCTATCTGAGATGTATTCTGTGTTGTTTGTTTTCCAGGAAACTGATAAATAGCGCCTGGTTGTGGACCATTTCGCCAAAAAGCACTTGCAAATTCTGTTTCCATGATTTTTGCTTTGGTCATCCAATGGTAGCTCGATCCCGATTCTACTTCGGGCTCGAGAGCCAGCGCACCTGCTGTGGAGGTGTGACAGTGGACCAAAAAATTGTTCCTAAGAAGAAATTTCCTCATCGTCATGTAAATTTTAAAGAAGTTTTCTTCACTGGTAATGCTAAGATTTAATTGAGTCTCAAAATAAGTCTCTTTTATTTTGTCACATTGTCTGCTCGTTCAAATTCATGTTCAAGTTGTTCATACAATTTACTTGTTCCACTTGGGCCTCTTGTTTGAAAGGATAATTTCAAGGCTATGTCAAATGAGAAATTAAGTTGCGCATAAATACTTCTTCTTCTTCCTTGGTATGACCCTCCACTTATCGGAGCACTCCCCAGAGGGGATCACATATAAACATGACATTATATATCAAGACAATATTTCAAATTCCTCTCATTACTCCTCAACACTCACATTAACTCACCACTCGTTCACCATGCTCTGTACAAGGTACCTTCCACTATGTATGCAAGTGTATGCGGGCAAGGTGTGATTTATGTACTACAGTGGGTGGTCTGTATTTCCAACGGCCTTTAACGTGCCATTACACGAGGCAATCACCTCAGCCGCAGCTGCCGAGGGGCCACGAGACCGTTTTAGTTCCCTCCGAGTTGGAGAACAGGTGGGGGCGAGATGATGAATCACCTCTGAGAACGTCTACCCTCAACGGGATTCGAACCTGGGATCTTCAGATTGAAAATCCGGCGCTCAACTGACTGAGCTATGCGCCCCACAATATATAAAACTTTTAGCACACTAACATTTATAATTTCCATTATTTCTGACCTGCCTACTTTTACTATTTTGGCGTAATTTTTACGAATTTTGACCTACAACATAGGCGGAAAGATTGTCCAAGAATGCGTTACTAAAAAAAATCAAGTCTATTATAACACTGGTTTTACACTCTTGTGTAAAAAATTCTTGGAAAAATAAAAATGCACAAGGTATAATTACTATTATTACTTTAATGGATGGACAAAAGGTTAAGCTAGATACTGACCAAGTTTGGTTGAGTCCTGGGCCTTGGAATAAGGGAGAAACTCCATAATGAAAACGGAATCTAGCGATTTATTTTTACTCGACATTTGCTGCTCCACTCTCTATGACTGGAGATATAAATGGCTGCTTTCATTGAGAAAGTGATGACAGGTGAACATTTTGATTACAGGTAATAGGGAGTACCATCTACTGAATTAGAGTTAAAAAACAATCGTGTTTTGATGATATAAGAATCTAATATGCAATGCAGTTGACGTTAGCATTCTAGGCGAAGCCATTCTATTTTATCTTCAGCGTTAGAGAGTGGACCAGCTAATGTCGAGTAAAAATAAATTGTGGAATTCCGTTTTAATTTTGAAGTTTCTCCCTTATTCTGTGGTCTAGGTCAACGAAACTTGGTCAGTATCTAGTTTAACCTTTTGTCTGTCGATTAAAGTGATAATAGTAGTCACACCTTGAGAATCTTTATTTTTCCAAGATTTTTTTCGACAAGAGCGTAAAACCAGTGTTATTAGCCTTGATTTTTTAGAGGCCGTACGAATAATTGCCAGGCAATCTTTTGGCCTGTGACCTACAATTACACTTTTGCTGCTCTATTTTACGCCTAAATCATTATTCCAAGCAGAAGGACTTTCTATAAATATTTTAAGAAACAAATAGACTTGCCTAGTTTATGTGTAAATGATGAAGAATTGTAATAATTTTGAAGTGTGGCAAAGACGATGCTTTTTTTCTCAAAAGGAGCTGATAAGGTAATTAAGGGTCGTTTGTAACCCTGAGTCTGGTGCCGTACGTATTTCTTCTGCATGACTTTACATATGCAGAAAAAATATCATCTTAATTGAAATATTATGTACTTGATGTAACTTGAAGACTTTTTGTATGTTTTACTTTTCAATGAAATACTCCCAAGACTCTAAAATGAAGATCCAAAGAGGTAGTGGGTACTTGGGTGATAAAACTGATAATATCGACCAGAAACGTAATAATTCTATAATATTTTGCCTAAAATGGATAAATATTAACTAAAAGATAGGGCTGTTAGGTTCAGGAAAATGAACTGCGGTTCTCGGTTTTTTCGGTTCGGTTTGAGTTCGTGTTGTTTAATTCCATGAAAGAGTGGTAAGAATAACAAATCAATGAATAATTATTTTTCATTTTCCTTCTTTGAAAGCATTTTTCTTCGAGATTTTATCAACATTCAACACGATAACCAAACTAGAACACTTTAAACTTAAAGACTTCTTAAGACTCCACCTGTCAAACAAACAGGTGCACGTTTACAATCAAGAAGTGAAACAATCCATTTCATTAGGTGAAATACGATGAAGTACCCAATCACAGTCTGTGTATCAAACAAAATTGATAAACTACTGATTACGAGATATAACCAAAAAAACCCAAAAAGAACCGAACCGAAATCCGTAAAGTACAATCTGAATCGAACCGACCAAGCTTGAACCGCGGTTAACCGAATTTTTGGTTAACCGTGACAGCCCTACTAAAAGATAACAAATATATCTACACTGTATATCAGAAAAAAATTCCAAAGTTCTATCTCCTTTAATCAGTAAATAATGAAATCCGGAATTCAAAATACGGTCTTATTTTGTATGTAATGGCTATTATAGATTCTGAAGCTTTTTAGCGCAAATTACACATTAGCGGAGAAATCCACATTGCTCCTGCTATTTCATTCCTTAGATTCTTGTACATTTCATTTGATCATATTTAGAACACATTTCTTTATGGATTAAGAAGGAAAAATAGTCAAATTTTCCATATGGTCTTAAAGATTGATCCTTTAACAAATGCAACCCCCCCCCCCTTCCTATTTTGGTTTTTCATCTCTTGGGTTAAGTGTTCCCCTGGGAGATACAGATCCCCACTTTTCCAGAAAATTTGTGTAATGGATATATAACTGGTATCTATACGTAAAAATCCTTGTATACATATAACATGTATACATGTAACATGTTTTATAGGCAAAAATTGAATGTAGAGATATTGTTTGTAATTATTATTATTACAAAGAGTTATGTCAGTGTTCTAGGATTTTATCCAAAAACCACTTACCAACGGGTAAGTGCCCACCAAAAATGTGCTTACCCAGCAAGGAAACTCGCTTATCTGAACAAAAATGTCAGAATAAAGAGGGGTTGTTAATTCTCTATTGCACATCCTAGCCATTACCATGAAAATTAATATGTCCAGAAATAATGTCACACTGAAAATACAGGATGACTGCCAATTAGAATATGATGTTGTACTTTTGGGCAACTTAATTTATTTCTGTTTGCTACATATACATGGAGAGTGTAATTGGGATTGTGCTTCAAAATTCACTTACCAATGGGTATAAGTAGCATTCTGTTTCCAGTTAGTTAATGCTCTTTCAAATGATGTTAATTTAGAGATAATCCGATATACGTTGCATTGCAGGAAAATAATCAAGAAAATGTATGAAGGATTTTCAGGAAACACTCTACTCTGGATATCTAACTGCACACATTAATGCTGCAAACAACCATTTCTGTGCTATCTATTGTAAACAAAGAAAGATATCAGAGAAAGGGCTTTTTAGGAAGTTGCTGTGTACTTTACTCACTAGATATCAAACTCCCATGCTGTGATGTATTTTAAAAGAAAAGCTTTAAGGATTTTATTGAAGAGAAAATTTTCACAAAATTGTATTGTCCCTGCATAGGCACTTCCAGATGCATTTGATTAACTTTGCCTGTCGTCATTGGTCCCATTAATGATCACTGCCTGTCATCATTGGTCCCATTAATGATCACTACCTGTCATCATTGGTCCCATTAATGATCACTGCCTGTAATCATTGGTCCCATTAATGATCACTACCTGTCATCATTGGTCCCATTAATGATCACTGCTTGTCATCATTGGTCCCATTAATGATCACTACCTGTCATCATTGGTCCCATTAATGCTCACTGCCTGTCATCATTGGTCCCATTAATGATCACTACTTGTCATCATTGGTCCCATTAATGATCACTGCCTGTCATCATTGGTCCCATTAATGATCACTGCCTGTCATCATTGGTCCCATTAATGATCACTGCCTGTAATCATTGGTCCCATTAATGATCACTGCCTGTCATCATTGGTCCCATTAATGATCACTGCCTGTAATCATTGGTCCCATTAATGATCACTGCCTGTCATCATTGGTCCCATTAATGATCACTGCCTGTAATCATTGGTCCCATTAATGATCACTACCTGTCATCATTGGTCCCATTAATGATCACTGCCTGTCATCATTGGTCCCATTAATGATCACTACCTGTCATCATTGGTCCCATTAATGATCACTACCTGTCATCATTGGTCCCATTAATGATCTCTGCCTGTCATCATTGGTCCCATTTATGATCACTGCCTGTCATCATTGGTCCCATTAATGATCACTGCCTGTTATCATTGGTCCCATTAATGATCACTACCTGTCATCATTGGTCCCATTAATGATCACTACCTGTCATCATTGGTCCCATTAATGATCACTACCTGTCATCATTGGTCCCATTAATGATCACTGCCTGTCATCATTGGTCCCATTAATGATCACTGCCTGTCATCATTGGTCCCATTAATAATCACTGTCTGTCATCATTGGTCCCATTAATGATCACTACCTGTCATCATTGGTCCCATTAATGATCACTGCCTGTAATCATTGGTCCCATTAATGATCACTACCTGTCATCATTGGTCCCATTAATGATCACTGTCTGTCATCATTGGTCCCATTAATGATAACTACCTGTCATCATTGGTCCCATTAATGATCACTGCCTGTCATCATTGGTCCCATTAATGATCACTACCTGTCATCATTGGTCCCATTAATGCTCACTGCCTGTCATCATTGGTCCCATTAATGATCACTGCCTGTAATCATTGGTCCCATTAATGATCACTGTCTGTCATCATTGGTCCCATTAATGATCACTGCCTGTAATCATTGGTCCCATTAATGCTCACTGCCTGTAATCATTGGTCCCATTAATGATCACTACCTGTCATCATTGGTCCCATTAATGATCACTACCTGTCATCATTGGTCCCATTAATGATCACTACCTGTCATCATTGGTCCCATTAATGATCACTGCCTGTAATCATTGGTCCCATTAATGATCACTACCTGTCATCATTGGTCCCATTAATGATCACTGTCTGTCATCATTGGTCCCATTAATGATCACTGCCTGTAATCATTGGTCCTGTTAATGCTCACTGCCTGTAATCATTGGTCCCATTAATGATCACTACCTGTCATCATTGGTCCCATTAATGATCACTACCTGTCATCATTGGTCCCATTAATGCTCACTGCCTGTCATCATTGGTCCCATTAATGATCACTACTTGTCATCATTGGTCCCATTAATGATCACTACCTGTCATCATTGGTCCCATTAATGATCACTGCCTGTCATCATTGGTCCCATTAATGATCACTACCTGTCATCATTGGTCCCACAAATGATCACTACCTGTCATCATTGGTCCCATTAATGATCACTACCTGTCATCATTGGTCCCATTAATGCTCACTGCCTGTCATCATTGATCCCATTAATGATCTCTGCCTGTAATCATTGATCCCATTAATGATCTCTGCCTGTAATCATTGGTCCCATTAATGATCTCTGCCAGTAATCATTGGTCCCATTAATGATCACTACCTGTTATCATTGGTCCCATTAATGATCACTGCCTGTCATCATTGGTCCCATTAATGATCACTGCCTGTCATCATTGGTCCCATTAATGCTCACTGCCTGTCATCATTGATCCCATTAATGATCTCTGCCTGTAATCATTGATCCCATTAATGATCTCTGCCTGTAATCATTGGTCCCATTAATGATATATGCCAGTAATCATTGGTGCCATAAATGATCACTGCCTGTTATCATTGGTCCCATTAATGATCACTGCCTGTCATCATTGGTCCCATTAATGATCACTGCCTGTCATCATTGGTCCCATTAATGATCACTACTTGTCATCATTGGTCCCATTAATGATCACTACCTGTCATCATTGGTCCCATTAATGATCACTGCCTGTCATCATTGGTCCCATTAATGATCACTGCCTGTAATCATTGGTCCCATTAATGCTCACTGCCTGTAATCATTGGTCCCATTAATGATCACTGCCTGTAATCATTGGTCCCATTAATGCTCACTGCCTGTCATCATTGGTCCCATTAATGATCACTGCCTGTCATCATTGGTCCCATTAATGATCACTACCTGTAATCATTGGTCCCATTAATGATCACTGCCTGTAATCATTGGTCCCATTAATGCTCACTGCCTGTCATCATTGGTCCCATTAATGATCACTGCCTGTCATCATTGGTCCCATTAATGATCACTACTTGTCATCATTGGTCCCATTAATGATCACTGCCTGTAATCATTGGTCCCATTAATGATCACTACCTGTCATCATTGGTCCCATTAATGATCACTACCTGTCATCATTGGTCCCATTAATGATCTCTGCCTGTCATCATTGGTCCAATTAATGATCACTACCTGTCATCATTGGTCCAATTAATGATCACTACCTGTCATCATTGGTCCCATTAATGATCACTGCCTGTTATCATTGATCCCATTAATGCTCACTGCCTGTCATCATTGGTCCCATTAATGATCACTGCCTGTCATCATTGGTCCCATTAATGATCACTACTTGTCATCATTGGTCCCATTAATGATCACTGCCTGTAATCATTGGTCCCATTAATGATCACTACCTGTCATCATTGGTCCCATTAATGATCACTACCTGTCATCATTGGTCCCATTAATGATCTCTGCCTGTCATCATTGGTCCAATTAATGATCACTACCTGTCATCATTGGTCCCATTAATGATCACTGCCTGTAATCATTGGTCCCATTAATGATCACTGCCTGTCATCATTGGTCCCATTAATGATCACTACCTGTCATCATTGGTCCCATTAATGATCTCTGCCTGTAATCATTGGTCCCATTAATGATCACTACCTGTCATCATTGGTCCCATTAATGATCACTGCCTGTCATCATTGGTCCCATTAATGATCACTGCCTGTCATCATTGGTCCCATTAATGATCACTGCCTGTCATCATTGGTCCCATTAATGATCACTACCTGTCATCATTGGTCCCATTAATGATCTCTGCCTGTCATCATTGGTCCAATTAATGATCACTACCTGTCATCATTGGTCCCATTAATGATCACTGCCTGTAATCATTGGTCCCATTAATGATCACTACCTGTCATCATTGGTCCCATTAATGATCTCTGCCTGTCATCATTGGTCCCATTAATGATCACTACCTGTCATCATTGGTCCCATTAATGATCACTACCTGTCATCATTGGTCCAATTAATGATCACTACCTGTCATCATTGGTCCCATAAATGATCACTACCTGTCATCATTGGTCCCATTAATGATCACTGCCTGTCATCATTGGTCCCATTAATGATCACTACCTGTAATCATTGGTCCCATTAATGATCTCTGCCTGTAATCATTGGTCCCATTAATGATCACTACCTGTCATCATTGGTCCCATTAATGATCACTGCCTGTCATCATTGGTCCCATTAATGATCACTACCTGTCATCATTGGTCCCATTAATGATCACTACTTGTCATCATTGGTCCCATTAATGATCACTACCTGTAATCATTGGTCCCATTAATGATCTCTGCCTGTAATCATTGGTCCCATTAATGATCACTACCTGTCATCATTGGTCCCATTAATGATCACTGCCTGTCATCATTGGTCCCATTAATGATCACTACCTGTCATCATTGGTCCCATTAATGATCACTACCTGTCATCATTGGTCCAATTAATGATCACTACCTGTCATCATTGGTCCCATTAATGATCACTGCCTGTCATCATTGGTCCCATTAATGATCACTACCTGTCATCATTGGTCCCATTAATGATCACTGCCTGTCATCATTGGTCCCATTAATGATCACTGCCTGTCATCATTGGTCCCATTAATGATCTCTGCCTGTCATCATTGGTCCCATTAATGATCACTACCTGTCATCATTGGTCCCATTAATGATCACTACCTGTCATCATTGGTCCCATTAATGATCACTGTCTGTCATCATTGGTCCCATTAATGATCACTGCCTGTTATCATTGGTCCCATTAATGATCACTGCCTGTCATCATTGGTCCCATTAATGATCACTACCTGTCATCATTGGTCCCATTAATGATCACTGCCTGTCATCATTGGTCCCATTAATGATCACTACTTGTCATCATTGGTCCCATTAATGATCACTACCTGTAATCATTGGTCCCATTAATGATCTCTGCCTGTAATCATTGGTCCCATTAATGATCACTACCTGTCATCATTGGTCCCATTAATGATCACTACCTGTCATCATTGGTCCAATTAATGATCACTACCTGTCATCATTGGTCCCATTAATGATCACTGCCTGTCATCATTGGTCCCATTAATGATCACTACCTGTCATCATTGGTCCCATTAATGATCACTGCCTGTCATCATTGGTCCCATTAATGATCACTGCCTGTCATCATTGGTCCCATTAATGATCTCTGCCTGTCATCATTGGTCCCATTAATGATCACTACTTGTCATCATTGGTCCCATTAATGATCACTGCCTGTCATCATTGGTCCCATTAATGATCTCTGCCTGTCATCATTGGTCCCATTAATGATCACTGCCTGTAATCATTGGTCCCATTAATGATCACTGCCTGTAATCATTGGTCCCATTAATGATCACTGCTTGTCATCATTGGTCCCATTAATGATCACTGCCTGTCATCATTGGTCCCATTAATGATCACTGCCTGTAATCATTGGTCCCATTAATGATCTCTGCCTGTCATCATTGGTCCCATTAATGATCACTACCTGTCATCATTGGTCCCATTAATGATCACTGCCTGTCATCATTGATCCCATTAATGATCTCTGCCAGTAATCATTGGTGCCATAAATGATATATGCCAGTAATCATTGGTCCCATTAATGATCACTACCTGTCATCATTGGTCCCATTAATGATCTCTGCCTGTAATCATTGGTCCCATTAATGATCACTACCTGTCATCATTGGTCCCATTAATGATCACTGCCAGTAATCATTGGTCCCATTAATGATCACTACCTGTCATCATTGGTCCCATTAATGATCACTACCTGTCATCATTGGTCCCATTAATGATCACTACCTGTCATCATTGGTCCCATTAATGATCACTGCCTGTTATCATTGGTGCCATTAATGATCTCTGCCTGTCATCATTGGTCCCATTTATGATCACTGCCTGTCATCATTGGTCCCATTAATGATCACTGCCTGTCATCATTGGTCCCATTTATGGTCACTCTTGTAGTTTTCAGAGAATAATTGACAAATTTCTCCACAAAATTTGAATAAAGAGGGGAGGACACCTTAGGTCTAGGTAAAAAAAGTATTATGCACAAGGAAAAAAGCATTCAGTGATGAAAAATCCAAGGAATTTTCATTATGATAATAAATCTTCCATAAGGAAGAAATATTATGCAGAAAGAAAAGTTCATTCACATGATGTGTTGGATAAAGGGTATTGTCCAGGATAGGGCAGACGGTAAGAGAGTCTGCCAAGAAAGGAGAAAATCCTTTTATGTTTGATTCCTGGTCCATGTACATGTTTTCCCTCACCTATTACACTAGCATGTTATGCATTGTATCCTCATAACATGTTTAATAATGTGATATACATGTATTTATAATCTATTCAAAGTCAATACAATGAGCACAGACAACCAATCAGAACATCAGCAGGATGGAAAGAAAGATGAAGGAATAACACCTGTTGAAAGGAAAGATGAAGAAACACCAGAGACTATTACTGAGGTACCTAACAGTGCCAAGAGTGAGAAAGACTTAGAGGGCACTGAAAACACTGATATAGTGGAAGCAGAAAATGAAGGTACGTTCATGTTGGCAGACTTATGTATATCATGACCTCATAGTTAATGACCAATCAGGGCATTGTTTGACTGGGCATTGATTTTGACATCATACTGTAAAAGTCTGACTGCAGATGCGGTATGGGACATTTTTAAATCTCTCAATTTAATATTGTTATGTGCTTTACAGGTAATTTTAAAAGATGGTTAGAGTCATCTACCATCTATTCTGCTGTAGAGATTGACATAAACAGTATTGATCTATAGTGAATTCATTTTATCAAAACATCGATACATGAACATTTTTATATTTTGGGGATTTCATTGAACAATAACTGAGTGTTCGTAATGATGATGTATTAATTAGCTTATGTACATTGCAGAATTACCTGAAATTGATCCAGCAATTTTAGAGAGATTATCGTTTGGGCTGTTAGAAAAGTGCCTGCCCAGTTTACAGAAGGCCAAAAGTGTCCTAGATGATGTACTGTAAGTAACGTCCATGTTATTTGATTTTTTTCTTTCTCGCATATAGTAAGTGATGTTGACTTTCAAACAGTTACATGTATGTCTTCACTTGAAGTTCATCAAGTTTTACTACTGTTAGAATAGGAGAGGATATGGTGCACTAAAATTGGCAAAGGATTTTTCAAACAGAAAAGTTTGGATGATTGGGGGGGGGGGGGTCTCTCTCTCCCTCCCACCCCCTTCCTCCCCTCTCAACCCCTTACCTCCTTGAATTCCTACCTTCATCTCATCTGAAATCCTTTCCTTCATCTCACCTTGAATCCCTACCTTCATCTAATCTGAAATCCTTTTCTTTATATCACCTTGAATCCCTTCTTTCACTTGAAATCCTTTCCTTGATTTCAACTTGAATCCCTTCTTTTATCTTCCTTGAAATCCTTTCCTTGGTCTCACCTTGAATCCCTACCTTCATCTCACCTGAAATCCTTACCTTGATCTCGTCATGAATCCCATTCTTGCCCCACCTTGAATTTTTTCCTTCATCTAACCTGAAATCCTTTCCTTGATCTCACCTTGAATCACTAACTTTATCTCTTCTGAAATCCTCACTTGAATCTTATCTATGATTTCAGCTTGATTCCTTTCTTCCATATCACCTGAAATCCCTTCTTTCATCTCACCTTAAATCCCTTCTTTCCTCTCAATTGATATTCTCTCCTTGATCTCACCTTGAAGGGACCCTTTGTCTCAATGTTTTTCCTTCATATCACCATATCACCTTGAATCCCTTCTTTCACTTGAAATCCTTTCCTTGATCTCACCTTGAATCCCTTCTTTTATCTCTCTTGAAATCTTTTCCTTGATCTCACCTTGAATTCCTACTTTCATCTCACCTGAAATCCTTACCTTGATCTCAACTTGAATCCCTTCCTTCATCTAACCTGAAATCCTTTCCTTGATCTTACCTTGAATTTCTACCCTTATCTCATTTGAAATCCTTATCTTGATCTTGTCTTGAATCCCTTTCTTTGATCCATTTCTTGTCCCACCTTGAATCCCTTCCTTCATCTAACCTGAAATCCTTTCCTTGATCTCACCTTGAATCCCTACCTTCATCTCATTTGAAATCCTTACCTTCATCTCGTCTTGAATCCCTTTCTTGAACCCCTTTTCTCAACTCCAACCTGAAACTCTTCTTTCATCTCACTTGAAATCCTTCCCTTGATCTCGCCTCAAATCCCTTCCTTCACCTCACCTTAAAATCTTTCCTTGCTCTCACTTTGAATTCTTTTCTTCATCTATTTTAAATCCTATCCTTGCTACTAATGTGAATCCTTTCTATCATCTCACCTGAAATCCTTTCCTTGATCCCTTATTGAATCCTTTCCTTCATCTTACCTTAAATTCTTACCTTGATCTCACCTTGAATTCCTACTTCCATCTCATCTGAAATCCTTTCCTTTATTCCTTCTTGAATACTTTCCTTAGCTTGATCTTACCTTGAATTCCTTCTTCCATCTCACCTGTAATCCTTTCTTTGATCTCACCTTGAATTCCATCTTCCGTCTCACTTGAAATCCATAACTTGATCTTACCTTGAATGCCTTCTTCCATCTCACCTGTAATCCTTTCTTTGATCTCACCTTGAATTCCTTCTTCCGTCTCACTTGAAATACATAACTTGACCCCCTTCTTGAATCCCTTTCTTTATCTTGTCTGAAATCCCCACCTCGATCTCACCTTAAATCCTCTCCTTAATCTCACCTTGAATTCCTTCTTCCATCTCACCTGAAATCCTTTGTTTGATCTCACCTTGAATTCCTTCTTCCGTCTCACTTGAAATCCATATCTTGATCCCTTCTTGAATCTCATCCCTTTATCTCGTCCTGAAATCCTTACCTTGATCTCACCTGGAATCCTTTCCTTGATCTCACCTTGAATTCCTTCTTCCATCTCACTAGAAATCCTTTCCTCGATTCCTTCTTGAATCCTTTCCTTCATTTCACTTAAATCCTTACCTTGATCTTTTCTTGAATTCCTTCTTCCATCTCACCTGAAATCCTTTCTTTTATCTCACCTCTATCTCACTTCTTTCTTCCATCTAACTTGAAATACATAACTTGATCCCTTTTTGAATCCCATCTTTTATCTCGTCTGAAATCGTTACCTTGATCTCATCTAAAATCCTTTCCTTGATCTCACCTTGAATCCCTACCTTCATCTTACCTGGTATCCTTGTCCTTTATGTCTTACCTGGTATCCTTGAAATTGATCTCATCTAGTGTCATATAAGTAAGTTTTAAGCAGATTTTTTATCTTTGTTTTCAGACAAAATCAGGGTATATTGATTGACTCTGTACAACAAGAGAACTCTAAGTTTGATGAGTGCAAGGCAATGAATGAGCTAAATGAAACGGTAAGGTATTACTATATGATTGTTTGAAATAATTACATGTAGTTATATAAAGAAAAATGGAAAAATTATATACACAGAAGGATTCTTAAACAGGAAAAGAAAGCACTTTACTTATATGTACCAAATTTCTGTACTACATGTATTTAAATTGACAAAGTCTCTATTTTTGTCCTTATTAGACAGATGTGACTGGTCCAGGAATTGAACTAAAGACCTGCTATCTTTGCAGATGCTCTTACTGACTGTGCAGTCAGGCATCACACCCAAACCGTTTCACATATCTCTATCTAATTTTCTTCAATAAACCTTTACATTCTGTTGTTCCCTTAGCTTTGAGTTTCAAGATTTTCAATCACTATTAGTATACTGACTCCCAAACGAAACATTACATATAAATGAATTGAAATCAATTTACCATGTACAAACCCACATGCATAATTTTTTGGATGAATTAAATTCAGATCCTGCACAGTTCATTTCATGAAACAAAAGTTAATTTTATCACAGAAACATTACGCAATACCTTTATTAAAAGCAAGGATAGCATAAAGAAAATCACAAATCTATCCATTTTGGGTAAATTCGACCCATATGCAGATACATGGAGTCTTGAATCCGTTTTCTGCAGGTCTCCTACTGGTATCGCTTACATTGACTCTATTGTTGGTGCATTTACGCTACTGTTGAGTGAGCCGTAGAGAGATTACTTCGATGTGACGTCTCATAAGGCTGTGGAGCTTACACAGGGTCTTGCAGGCCAATGATTGATCCAATCATCCTGTAACGGCTAGCTAAACGTGAAATAATGTTTTTCGTTTCACGGAATTACGTGGAAACATCAGAATGACGTAGACCTGCTTCTAACATTCCAACTGCTTGACGTTGCTATGCTTTGATTAATTTTGACACCTTGTGGAGAGAGACATTTTGCAAAATTTAATGATTTTTTGTTTTGTGAGATCATTGTCTATCGAACACGTTGTTTAATTACCTGGATTAAACCAAGATATCTTGGTACTGCATTGCTTGTGCAAATTATGACAATGTAAATATTGACGTTCTGGATAAGTGGACAGTGCAAAAAGTTGTGTATATTGAAGTAATTAGACTTACAAAACAATTTTATCATAAAATTCTACATATTTCAAATATTGATTGAAAATTGTTTGGAATACAACAATGTATCGTTTCTTTTGGGAGACAGTATATTATATGAATTATGGCAAAGCCAAAGTGAGGACGCAGGGTGACATTGAAAAAAAAGATATTACTATTTCAATAAAGCCTGTGTTTGTGAAACACAAATGCCCCCGGTGACATCTTTGTCAGTATAAACTTCATTTTCTGTTAAGTGTGTGAAAGGTCAAGGTCAACAATTTTGGTATCAATGGAAAGGCCTTGTGACAAGGAATACACATGTGAAATATGAAAGCCCTATCACTTACCATTCGAAAGTTATGTCCGATGTTAAAGTTTTTGAAAGTAGGTCAAAGGTAAAGTTATAGGTCATGAGGTAAAAATGTTGGTATCAATGGAAAGGTCTTGTCACAAGGAACACACAGGTGAAATATGAAGCCATGTCTATGACAGGAAGTGATCCGAATTTGTACAGAGCTCACACTGGAAAGCACTATTTTCCTATTTAATTACACGTATTATTTTCAAGAGGACGTATTCAAGAGGACTACATCCTCTATAAAAAAGAAAAGATTGCCTTCCTGTAGTAAAATCTTAAGTGAAAAACACTTTAAAAGAAAACACCCACACATTAATCCAAACCTATATACATTTATGTAACAACTTATTTAGAGTTTTTACCGTTATAAACCAATTATGTACAGTGAATGCTTTTCAGATGATCCAAGCAAAGAAGTATCATAGTAAGCTGGTGACTCTGAAGAAAGAAATGAACAACCTGACAGATAAATCATTTAAACTCAAGGTAATGCTAGCATATCACAATTACAAAATTTGTGTGAAAACACTATTCTAGGTTATGAGGTAAATAATATGTCAATATTACAATGAACCATGTGAAAACAACAGTAGATCAACTATTTTTAGTATTAATAAACAAACTTTCCTCAAATGTTGATCATTGATAGAGGTTAAAGTCATTTACAAAATGTATATGAAAAATTTTCTGTTTCAAATTTATGTTCTGCTTTGCTGTATCCTTATTTCATTTTCTCTAAAACTTATTACATATTTCTATATACTTTACAGTGTTTGTCTGTATTAAACAAAAGACTGATTAGACTCCTATGTCACAGTCATACAATGTCAAACTAAAACTTTGTCTTTTATCATCTATCTTTTTAGAGGCCAGACTTTCTCAAATATGGCTTTACATGTATTGTTTCCTTAAGCATGTTGAGATTGAGCACAAAATGAGGATCAAAGTCACCTTTGAGGTCAAGGTCATTCATTTAAGTTTCAATATGTTACGGGCAGAATTCCTATTTGAAAACATTTGAGTTTTGGATAGACATGTCTGTCAGAACTGTTGTTGTCCCACGCTTTCGCGAAAGCGCAGGGATATTCAAACCGGTTCGTCTGTCCGTCAGTCACAAAAACTTTAACCTTGTGCATAACTTTTGAATGGTAAGTGATAGGGCTTTGATATTTCACATGTGAATTCCTTGTGACAAGACCTTTCCATGGATACCTAGAGATTTTTTTACCTTTTGACCTTGGACTTTGACCTACTTATTAAAAACTTTAACCTTGACCATAACTCTTGAATGGAAAGTGATAGGGCTTTCATATTACACATGTGTATTCCTTGTGCAAAGACCTTTCCATGGATACCAAAAGTCTTGACCTTGTGACCTTAACCTTGGACTTTGACCTACTTATCAAAAACTTTAACCTTGACCATAACTGTTGAATGGAATTGGTAGGACTTTCATGTTACACATGTGTATTCCTTGTGACAAGACCTTTCCATGGATACCAAAATTTTTGACCTTGTGACCTTGACCTTTTAGTTTGACCTACTTTTCAAAAAACTTTAACCTTGACCATAATTTTTTAACTGAAAGTGATAGGGCTTTCACATCTCACATTTGTATTCCTTGTGACAAGACCATTCTGTTGGTAACAACATTCTGACCTTGTGACCTCGTCCTTGGAGGTTGACCTACATTGAAAAACTTTAACCTCGACCATAAGTTTTGGATGGTAATTTAAATGATAGCACTTTAATTTATTTTTATTTTACATGTGCATACCTTTTCATAAGCCCTGTTCCTTGGTAACAAAACAAAACAAAAGTTTGGACCCTTTGACCTTTTCTTGGAGTTTAATCTTTCATATTTAGAATTTTGATAATATATGAGATATATTATGAAAACTTAAGAATAGGGGGGTCTGTAAGCATTTCTTTAAAGACAAACACCCAAAAGCGGGGGTCCACAATTCCTTGAATTTGATTTTTCAGATTAAGACCTTGTATGATCTTGACCTCTTTTTATTGACCTTGTTACTTAACTTACTTTAGGATGATAATCTTTCATTCAGACATCTTGTTCTTATTCACAGAAGCGGGCTTTGAAGTTACAACAACAGAAACAGAAAGAAGAGTTACAGCGTGTCCATCAACAAGACAGGGACCAGGAGAGGGAGAGAGCCCTGGAGGCGCGCGTAGCTAAACCACAGACTTCACAACCAACTTGAACCTGTATTAACAGTCAAATATTCCATTGTTTATTTGTTAAGCTTCAGCTGTTATTTATATTTTTATGTGAGACTTATTCCAGTTTGGTGCAATATCTTATATATTACATGTACACTAAAATTGTTAATATTAGAGAGGTTTAGTTAAAAGTTTTAGCGCAACTTGAATGTATGACATCATCACTTCCTGTGATCTTTGATCAAATGATGCCACGGCGTGATGTATAGCTGCACGTTATGGACATGTAAATAGCGCTCTACAAGTAACGACAGAATTGACCCTTCCGATTGCGGGAAAATCATGCAAAATTTTGTGACGTAACAATGCTTTTACCTCGGACAAACAAGCTTCGAACCTCGGTCAAACATCGAAATTGCATTGTGACGTCATGGAATTTCTCAATTTTTTCCCGCGTTCGGAAGGGTCAATTGGTAAGGTCTTTGAAAATTTCCACACTTCTCCTCATTGATCAAATTTTCAGTTTTCCCGATTGTAAAGCAGGTTTAGGATTCTAACTTTCCTTACATCAAGGTTGTACAAATTTCGAAATACATTTCTAGATTATAGAATTATAGATTAAATTGATTAAAAGGAAGCAAGTTACACATTCACCTTACTACATAGCGTTACCTAGATGTACTCCGATTCGTACGTATAACTAAACAATGTCTTTGGATTATGACATCAAGCGATGACGTGTACATGTAAGTCATATGTACACTTGTAACTAAACCTCTCTATTGTCTACTATGTCATGAATTAGTACGCAAAGATGAAAAATTGGATTTACAAATGATGTACTGAAAGGATGGAATACCTTTTGAGACATTGGATGTGACCATTGAGGAATTTGAATAATAAGTTTTGGAAATCAAATTCCATTTGACTTTTGATTGCCATATTATGTTAAAAATAAATCAGAAAATAACAAATATTACAGATACGTAATACAAGTAATTCAAACTTTAGTGTTTTTTGAAAGAGAATATACTGCTAAAAAAAGTATAGAATCACACTACCATTTCTCGTATGCAGGTACTCTGTTATCATACAAATTTTGCGAAGTATAAG
Source organism: Pinctada imbricata (assembly GCA_033119305.1). NCBI lineage: Eukaryota > Metazoa > Mollusca > Bivalvia > Pterioida > Pteriidae > Pinctada > Pinctada imbricata. The sequence continues at coordinate 54,933,477 of VSWD01000008.1, read as the reverse complement.
AAAAAAATAAACATTTCACTTTTCACAGTACAAAGTCAAGACATAACTGAACACAAATATGGGATGAATTTGAATGTAATTGTCCTTCCAGGAAACTGCTAGAATTTTGATAAATGTGGCAGTTTTTAAATTTTAAGTAATTTTTACTTTGAGTCAAGCTCTCCATTTTAATGCAAGTCTTTTTGCCCTGTAATTTTGAGCCATAAGGTGTCTCCTCCGTGATGATGGTGTTTCAGTGCCATTTTGGTCAGTAGTCAACAAGAAATGGTTCAAATGGGGAAATTTTGGATTTATCACATTTTTGCAAATCCTCGGTAGTTTCCTGAAGGGTACATTTTTTTAAAAGAAATAAGACAGACAGATTCTGATATAGAGATATCTTTTACCTACCCGGTCAGATTATTAGAATTCTAAATCAATCGATTATCTAAAAGTTGTATTCTACTCAAAATGGTGGAATTTGACTTGAAGGTATATAGAGAAATACCATGTGAATCTAAACTTTTTTTTTGAGCAGTATATTATATGAAATCAATGTGAACACAGACACATACATTTATGGTATATCAATATTGATATGCTGTAAAAGTGTTTAATTAAAGATCAATTTATGATAACAAATTTCACTGGACTATTGATATATGTACTAGTAATGGTTGGCTGTAAAGTTATCTTAGAATGTTCTACAATCTAAATGTTGTGTATTAATTAATACTTAATTACTCTTGCCTTAGTGTGGGTGTTTGTGTGTGCCATTCTCGTGAACAGCAGTGACGTTAAAGCATAGAAACATCCAATGTTTCCCATGGGGATAGGATGAACTCTATTGAATTTCAAATGTAAAGGTCAAGGTCACTAGGGACTTACAGTTGAAAATGAAGGGAAAAGTAATTGTCATAGAACCATCAAATATTCCACAATTGTTCCCCATGAGAGATATGAAGCGTAAAGGTCACAATGGGCACAAAATTATAAGCCTTGTAACCAGAATAGAACAAGCCAATCAATGTTTCCTGCAGGGAGAGAATAAAACCTATCAATTGTCAGGTCAAGGTCACTGTGGACCTTGGCTTAAAGGCATTGTTAACAGCATAGAAAACAAGACAGCCATCACAGGATCATGAAGCCTACAAACAGGGATATGGTGAATCCAAATGAATTTCAAGGTCAACGATCAAGGTCACTGTATTTGGCTTTGGAAACCTTGTTGTCAAGCCCTCTACAAATGATCCCAATTGGGACATGATGAATGCAATTGAATTTAAAGGTCAAAGATTAAGGCCACTATGGAATCAACTTAGAATATCTTGTTGATATACCCTCTGCAAATGTTATCAATAGGGATATGATGAATTCAATTAAATTTCGAGGTCAAAGATCAAGGTCACTTTGGAATCGACTTTGAAAACCTTGTCGACAAACCGTCTTCAAATAGGGACATGATGAATCCAATTGAATCTCGAGGTCAAGGTCACTTTGTTGACAAAGCAGAATTCCAAGCAATCATCATAGTATCGTGAGACCTTCCTAAAATGTTCCACATAGGGAGACATTCTCAATGTCAAGGATCAAAAGTCAATGTTATTTGACCTTGTGAACCTAATAGAAGACATTCAGTTGCAAGGGGATGCGATGCTTGCATTGTGCCGTTATTTACTAGTACTCCTATATAGTGTGTTGATGGTTTCACATCACTTTGACCCATGGTTATGACTTTGTAAATATATACAGTGTACTGGACGAGGGATATGAAAGATTTTTCACTTCATCGAAAAATCTTATAAGTCTGAACTGCAGTTATATCAGATCCAAAATAAAAAAAGAAATGGAACACCTTTTGAAATACTTCTTTCGTACTGTGTGTGTGATCAGAAATCCCTTACAATTAAAGTTAACTAATATATAATTGTCTGCTCTATGTCCGCCAAGCTCTTTCCTGATTCCACAATGGGTCATGTATATTGCATGAATTTGGGTGCTCTCTATCTCCTTATCAGACCTGTAGTCGCAATTCGGTACATCAGAAAAGGAAATGTGCTAGTTCACACCACGAGCGTTGCAGATAATAATGATTTATGCTGCCATTTACTGAGTAGCTCTTCGCCAAGAAGGATGCATTTGTATATACTGGTCTGTCTGTCCGTTGTGCAGTACGTCACGGCAGATACGGGTAATTGATATACTTTGCAATAGCTTTATTATAACATCTTGACAAACATTTTAACATAAAAAATGGTTAAGGGGTAAAATGAGTTTGTTATTGATTGAACTGGATTCACGACATGTTTCACATAACATTTTGTTTTTACATGAACATTTCCCTTCATTTCAGTATGCCACAGTCATTACAGTGGACGGTGCGTCTCTCTGTTCACGGGGTGTAACTCTGGAGAGAGGTACAGCTATAATTACTGTGGATTCCTGGAGGAATGTTGCGTGGCACCCTCGTCAAGCTCCTCAGGAGGGTCATCCTCGGGGTCGGGAGGGTCATCCTCAGGGTCTGGAAACACGGGGTCATCACACACACCTAACGTAGGTATGTATACATTTCATCGTTTTACCAAATATGCAATACAAAATAATGTCACAGGTTCGCAAACGATAAGAAATGAATTCATTTAAAGTTTTAAATGCACAAGATCATAGAATATGATTTCTGTTGTGTATATGGTGCATCAATATGCGTTTATGGTACTTACTATATAGAAATTCAAGTTTTGAATCCCTTCTTTGAAAATTATATATAATATGGTATCAAATTGTCATCCTTCGATAAACGCTCTTGAATAAATGTCTATGATCTGTTCTGGGGGAAGGTATAGGGCAATATGATATCCTTATACATATATGTATTATGCTTGATCACGGTCACAAAACAGATAGATATATTTCCTCGTTTTCTTAGCAAAATGTGGTGTATCTTCTGTTGGACAAACTCACAATAAGATTGTTGGGGGATCAACAGCACTGTCTCACGAATTCCCGTGGCAGGTAAGCATACATTAAAGGACTTTTATGCCTTTGGTTCCTTTGACTACAAGAGATAATTTCCTATATAGAAGTTACTTAGTGTGTATTTTTTTGCACATCGGGAGCTAAAGTAAATACATTAACGTCCTGGTAACGTTGTACATTGCTCACTGACATATTCAGATGACGAGACTCCATATAAAAATACATTGAGAAAGACTTGATGTCAAATTCTTTATTATAAACTGTACAATATTCGCCACCGTAACAATAGTCAAAATTGTTATAAATCGTCTTGGAATAGCATCCTCGTTTTTTGCAGGTTCTCCAAGAATATCCATCTGGATTTCTGTACGAATTCCCTCATATTCCTTATATATATAACTCATATGCTTCAGTTCGCCCTTTTTCTGGTAGTCAGATTATCATGAAATTTCATTCATTTTATGAATATAGTAGAATTCTTTGTCCATTATCACTGAAGGTGTCCTTGATGTACGGCGGGTCACATGTGTGTGGTGGTACCATTATTGATGCCCAATGGGTGGCAACTGCTGCACATTGCTTTGAAGAGTAAGTATGAGAACTTGCAATTATAGGATTCTTAGAAAGCTTAGCGGGCGTCATTCGACGTCTGTCTGTCCAACTGTACGTCTGTCTGGTAGTCAAATTTACACATAATCTGCTAAAAACTTGATACTTTCACCGAACTTGAAGGGGTGATGAAATTAGTTACTCGTCACCCAAGCGGAAAAAGCAGGTTCATCTTACCTTGCCTTTACAAAACTTGCATACTGGATTGTGTATCTATTGTAAAAGTTTCCTTCATCAGCCTTACCTTTTTAGCTCACAAGAGCGCGCCGTCCGGCGTCCGTCCATCGTAAACTTAAATTAACTTTTAACACTTTCGACATCTCTGTAACCGCTGCGAAGAATTTTAAGAAACATCATAGGAAGCAAGTACTCAAGGTCCTCCTTGTCTCCCTGTGGTTGGATTTCAATAACATTTAATTTAGAACCTAAGGGTGTGTCATGACCTTGAACTAAGCTCAAAGGCCAAGGTCACAATAGACACCATTAGTGAAACCTTGTCCAGAGCATACTCTCTCCCCCCCTCCCCTGTAGATGGATTTCAATAATATTTCACAGAAATGTTCCTTGGGACCTAAGGGTGTGTCATGACCTTGAATCAAGATCAAGGTCACAATAGACACACATTGTCCAGAGCATAACTCCTCTCCATGTGGATGGATTTCAATAATATTTCACAGAAATGTTCCTTAAGACCTTAGAATGTGTCGTGACCTTGAAACAAGGATCAAAGGTGAAGGTCACAATAGGAATCATAAGTAAAACCTTGTCCAGAGCATAACTCCTCCCCCTGTGGATTTCAATGATATTTCACAGAAATGCTCCTTAAAAGACCTAAGGGTGTGTCATGAACCAAGGTCATAAGTTAAATGTCAAGTTCACAATAGACACCATTAGTAAACATTGTCCGGAATGTAGTTACTTCCCCTTTTGATGGATTTCAATAATATTTTACAGAAACGTTTCTTAGGACCTAAGGATGTGAAATGACGTTGCACCATGGTGATAGATGTAAGGTCAAGGTCTCATTAGGCACCATTGGTAAAACCTTGTCCAGATCATAACTCCTCCCCCCCCCCCCCCCCCCCCCCATGTGGATGGGTTTCAAGAATATTTCACAGAAATGTTCCTTAGGGTGTTTCTTGACCGTGAACCAGGCCAAAGGTCAAGGTCACAATAGACACCATTAGTGAAACATTGTCTGGGACATAACTCCTCCCCCTATTGATGGATTTCAATAAAATTTCACAGAAACGTTTCTTACGACCTAAGTGTATGTCATGACCTTGAACATAGGTCAAAGATCAAAGGTCAAGGTCAAAATAAATATTATGTTCAAAACCTTGTTAGGGTCATAGCTCCTCCCCCTGTTTATGGATTTTAAAAATATTTCACATAAATGTTCATTAGGATCTTAGGGTATGTCATGACCTTGAACCAAGGTCTAAGGCCAATGTCACAATAGACGCTTGACCTTCAGCCAAAAAACTTTTCAAAGAATATTGCTGCGGGGGGGGGTGTATTTTCGTCCCGTAGTTTTCATTCATACTGAGCGAAGTATTAGTATTTTCTCTACCAAACGTGCATAATTGATGCATGCATCGTTGTATATTCATTGTTCAAATTTAGTAAATTCACAATATATATACTCTACTGCCCATAAGTATAAGTGATGGAATGAATTTTGCTTCCATGATAAGATAACCAATCTGAGTTCAAGTACTCTTCATCCAACTATTTATATTGAACCGTTGCGAAGTTCAGTAACAATCCTATAAAAATTGGAATGAAGGAATGACATGATAGCATACCATGTTGTTGCGAGGCCAGTTCTGTATTCTATGATTACGTATGTTTGGCCTTTTGTATGCTGAAGTGTCTGTTTCTTTCTTTAAAACAGCTACAGGAACCAACGATATTGGACTGTGGGTGTTGGTATGCATGATCGTCTTCACACCTACAGGTCTCAGGTTCACAGTGTCCGAAACATCATCACTAATAGTCAATACAACTCACGTTCTAACTATGACGACATCGCCCTTATTAAGTTAGACAAACCATTGGACCTGTCTGGTTCCACCATCAGAGCTGCATGTTTGCCCGACCCCACAGACAACTTTGAGGATATGACATGTACTGTGACCGGATGGGGAGCGACATACTTTGGTCAGTGTTTAACTTTGAGATCATTCTTTTATATTTCTGTCGCTATTATTAGTCCCCTACCGGCAACGCCGAAGGGGACTCTGAGTTTCCTCTCGGTCTGTCCGTCCGTCTGTCCGATTATCATTTTTCCGGACTTTTTTTCTGCAACGGATGGAGATATTCAAATGAAATTTGATACACAGCTTGGTCTTGGATAGTTACAGAGCAAGTTCGACTTTCGTCACGCTTGACCTATTTTACGAGGAGTTATGCCCCTTGATGACTTGGAAAATTCAGTTTTTTGTCAGTTTTCCGCACTTTTTTCTGCAACGGATGGAGATATTCAAATGAAATTTGATACACAGCTTGGTCTTGGATAGTTACAGAGCAAGTTCGACTTTCGTCACGCTTGATCTATTTTTTAAGGAGTTATGCCCCTTGATGACTTGAAAAATTCAGTTTTTGCCAGTTTTCCGGACTTTTTTTCTGCAACATATAGAGATATTTAGGTGAAACTTTATACACAGCTTGGTCTTGAATAGTTACAGAGCAAGTTTGACTTTCGTCACGCTTGACCTATTTTTCGAAGAGTTATGCACCTTGATGACTTGCACAATTCAGTATTTGTCAGTTTTGCAGACTTTTTTCTGCAACAAATAGAGATATTCAGGTAAAAGTTTATACTCAGCTTAGTCTTGGATAGTTACAGAACAAGTTCAACTTTCGTCACGCTTGACCTCTTTTTAGAATCGATAAAGCAGATAAAACCTCAAAACTGAGCTGCACAGACGGTAAGTTTAATTAAAACTCATGTTTAATTGAAGAGTAATTCGTAGGCAGAGTTGCAGGACATAACTATATGCCGCCGGTAGGGGACTTATATCGCTCGGCGATCATATCAATTTTTATAAAACTATATTCTTGTAAGCTGTCAGACTCCCTACGGCTGGGAGGTCGCTAATACCAGGCTTCCACAGTCGCGAATACATGAAAAGAACGAGCTACCAGTGGAGGTGAATGAGCTACCCGTAGAAGCGAATGAGCTACCCGTAGAAGTGAATGAGCTACCCGTAGAAGTGAATGAGCTACCAGTAGAGGTGAATGAGTTACCCGTAGGGGTGAATGAGTTCCCCGGAGAGGTGAATAAGTTACCAGTAGAGGTGAATGAGTTACCACTAGAGGTGAATGAGCTACCCGTAGAGGTGAGTGAGTTACCCGTAGGGGTGAATGAGTTACCACTAGAAGTGAATGAGCTACCCGTAGAGGTGAATGAGCTACCCGTAGAGGTGAATGACTTACCACTAGAAGTGAATGAGCTACCCGTAGAGGTGAATGAGCTCCCCATAGAGGTGAATAAGGTACCAGTAGAGGTGAATGAGCATTTGTATTATATTTTTGTTACTCTTCTTTGAGAAGACTTTAATACGAATGCAACAAGAATCGACACGATGACGGTAGTGACAAGGAAGAATGATTTACTCTCCAGAGGAACGTGATAAAAAAGCGACATGATGTTGTCAAGACAACAAAGAGAAACACGGGGCTTAAGGGAGTCAGGACTCTTCCGAAAAAAGAAGAGACCACAGCCTCCCCAAAACATGCATGGTGGGTTATGGCCAGGGTTTAATGCTCCACAAAAAAAATCGTAGCTCATTCTCCCCCGCATTTGCAACAGTGGAAGCCGGGCTGAATTAAGTAAAGTACCTATATACTTATGCATTTCTGTTTCATCTAGAGAAGATTCAAATTCGTTTTGTATCACTTGTATTACTATTATTCACATTTAAAATGTTAATTTCTACTAAACTAGACAAGAACGGACGTGCACCAGGACAACAATATTTACACAAGGTTGACGTACCTACAATGTCCAATGCCCAGTGCAGTTATTTTCTGGGCAGGAACAATGTACACAGTAATAACATATGTGCTGGAGAAAGAGCTGGTGGACATGATGCATGTCAGGTGAGCTAAGCAAAGCCTCTATTATCGCAGTCATTACTAAGCAAGTTACGAGAGCTGGTAATTTGTTTTACGTCCTCGTCATTTTCGGAAAGGTACTCTCCCGTCAGGCAAGAAAATGCACACTCATGAATTGTCAATTTCACAGGGGATTGAAGTTATGAAGGTGTATCTGACCTTACCCTCGAGAAAACCCCTTGTCCCAATAAAAAAAATTGGGACAAGTACGTAAAGAAGGCAAGAATAGACTGGGGTTTTCTCGAGGGTAAGGTCATTTTTGTGTCGCCTGCGAAGCATAGCGACACTTAGGGATCACTTTGTCCGTCTGTCCGTCCGTCCGTCTGTCAGTCTGTCTGTCTGTCACACTTTGGGTGTCACAGCCCATAACTTTTGATTGGTAAGTGATAGGGCTTTGATATTTCACATGTGTATTCCTTGTGACAAGACCTTCTTACACATACCATAATTTTTGACCTAGTGACCTTGACCTACAAATTTGACCTACTTTTCAAAAAAATTAAGAATGGTTATATCTTTTGATTGGTACGTGTTAGGACTTTGATATTTCACATGTGCAATCCTTGTGGCAAGACCTTTCTACACGTACCATAATTTTTGACCTTGTGACCTTGACCTAGATACTTGACCTAATTTTGAAAAAAAGATAAGATTCGCTATATCTTTTGATTGGTAAGTGATAGGGCTTTGATATTTCACATGTGTATTCCTTGTGACAAGACTTTCCTACACATACCATGGTTTTTGACCTATTGACCTTGACCTACATATTTGACCTACTTTTCAAAAAATTTGAGAATGGATATATCTTTTGATTGGTAAGTGATAGGGCTTTGGTATTTCACATGAGTATTCCTTGTGGCAGGACCTTTCTACACAGACCATAATATTTGACCTTTTGACCTTGACCTAGATATTTGATCTACTTTTCAAGAAAAGTAATATTGGCTATATCTTTTGATTGGTAGGTGATAGGGTTTTGATATTTCACATGTATTTCCTTTTAACAATGCCATTCTGCACATACCATAATTTTTTACCTTTTGATCTTGACCTAGATATTTGACCTACTTTTCTAAGGTTGTATATATCTTTTAATTGGTAGGTAATAGGTCTTTAATATTTCTTATGATGAGACCTTTTTGTTACCAATTTTTACGTAGTGACCTTGACCTAGATGATTGACACTCTTTTCTGAAAATTTGAGAATGACCATATCTTTTAATTTGTAATTAAAAGGTCTGATATTTCAAATGAATTTCATTTGAAAAGACTTTTCTACTGATACAAGAATTTTGATCCACTTTCTAGAATAATAATCAAACCGCTTCGCAGGCGACACAAGCATTCCTTGGATTGCTATTTTTTACTTATATGGGGCCTTTAGGGATACACCTTCATAACTTCAAGCCTCTGTAGTCAATTTAGAAACTAAATACCCTCCATGATACGTAAAATGAAAGTATAACTGTGATCCAATCCGTACCTTTAAAAAAGAACCTTAGTTATATTATGAATATAAGACAGTCAAAGAACGTCCCATATCTCAAAGAGTGAATGAAAAACTCACTGGTATAGAAAAAAAGAGAATATAACTTGTTCATAATTACAGGGAGACAGTGGTGGACCTTTAGTGTGTAAGAAAAACGGAGTGTGGAAACTGGCCGGCATCGTAAGCTGGGGATATGGGTGTGGTCAACGTAACGCCCCTGGAGTATATACTCGTGTATCATCCTTCCTCGGCTGGATACAACAACAAAAAGCTGCTCATCCTTGAATTCATATATTTTAATATCACATCTTCATGTCTTGATCATGATGATATTTTCTCTAGCCAGGTTTTTATTAAAATTATTTTGATAATATCTTCTCGTTATTTGAGAAATGTTTTCACGACGAAGTGACTCTAATCAGATATTCTCTGAAAGTCTTTGTGAAGATGGCATACGTTGTTTACAACGTACAGCAATCATGGAAATAAATCTGAAAACCAAACAACAGTATAGATATTCTGTTGTTCAAGTGTCTTTTACAAGAATAGAAGTCTGATCATTCTGTCATACTGTATGATATGACTTGTCTGTTGTGTCGGTCGTTTAATCTTCTTGGAGATGTCAGCCAGTCAGAGAACCGTTTCTCAGACTGATTCGCTGAGGAAAAAAATGAAGTTTCCACATTCAGAGCTAGCGCTCCTTATAGCGTAGTCAAATATCAAATTCGCATTCGTGGACCATTGGAAGAGAATAACTTTCCCTTGTAAAATCAAAGGCTGTGCAATTTGAGCCTTCCCTAGCAGTTTTTGTCGATTGATGATTCAAGTTGAGGATGGATTCGGAGCTAATATTTTAGTAGGGGTATAGACGTATTCAGAACTATAATATTATTAGTGATAAAGTACGTTGTTCCGTTGGGGACGTCGCTTTGACGCGAAGAAGCGAAGTTACGATGCGAAGAAGCGAAGTTACAATGCGAAAAAGCAAAGTTGCGATGCGAAAAAGCAAAGTTGCAATGCGAAGAAGCGAAGTTACGAAGTAATGTTCTTCGCATCGTAACTTTGCTTCTTTGCATCGTATCTTCGCTTCTTCACATCGTAACTTCGCTTCTTCTTAACTTCGATTCTTCGCTTCCTCTTAACTTCGCTTCTTCGCCTTCCAGTTTTACAGTAGCACAAAGTGAAGTGAAACATGGTAAGTGTCAGGGTTATTGAAATATATAGGACACAAGAGGAGGCGTCTTTTTCTAACGTGAAAAATTACTAAGTATTAAATGATACAATTACAAGATTCAGTAGTAAATACCGAGAATTTATCGTGTTCATCAATTGTGTGCATACCAAAACGGAACGCGAAGGAGCGAAGTTGATAAGAAGCCAGTCAAGCGAAGTTGAGAAGAAGCGAAGTTGTGGAGAAGCGAAGTCACGTTGCGAAGAATCGAAGTTACCATGCGAAGAAGCGACTTCGCTCCGCATCGTAACTTCGCTTCTTCGCATGTCAATTTCAAGCGTGAAGAAGCGATGTCCCTAACCGTAAGACGTTTACGTAGTTGTGCATGGAACTATTGGTTACTATTGGAACTTCAAACAAGGACACTTGTTTTCATATAAATTCATATATAGTGACACGTAGAAAGTCGTCATTACTGCACATTTTAATTTTAATTTGAATGTGTCATAGGACAATAGTATTTGTCATTGTGTTTTGAAGAGAAAACCACAAAATTTCAATATTTCGCCCGTCTCGCATGTTGTTCCACACAGAAATAACCGAATAGGAACAACGTGATATTATAGCTAGAATACTTAAAGGCATGTTTTATTGTGCACATCGATGTAAAAAATAATTTTACATAGTAGTATGGAATCCGAAAACCCTTGTGGTATGTGAAACTGACCTTTTACGAGTCCATGAAATGGACGGAGATCAAGTGTCAAGAACCTTATCATAGACCTAATTTCAGTATGGTCTCTTCACGTCATGAACCGGACGATAGTATCGGGGATATGTAGAGAAGAAATGTGTTTGTTCTCACCAGAAATAACAGGAATATCGCCACTCACTGGTCAGATACACAGGAACAAAGATGTTTTTTATACTCATATGTTTGATATTATGTCAATACGCACAAGCCAGCACAGGTAATATAATGATCATTTCAGTAGTAAATTGTGCATACATTTATAGGATTTCAATTAGTAGCATGAAAGTTTGCAATCAAAACATTTCGAATATTTCGAGAAACAAAAAAGAATAGGAACTTCGCACAGTCTTCACAAGACTTAGTATTTTCTTCAAATAGTTTTCAAAAGAATCGAAAAAAGGCTTCTAATTTGAAAGTTAATTGTTTGACCATCTCTTTAAATCTTCACAGCATTGCGATATGGAAAAGGGGTCCAAGAAATAGAAATTATTGTGATGACGGTGGATTATAAAGTGTTGTATATTAATTTACTGTGAAAACAGGTTCAAAGAAAGGGGTAGGGGCAAAATCTGCCGTTTTTGACCCCATTTTTTGCTATTTTCAAAAATTGCTTTCATGCTATTTTTTATCTTTCAAATAAGAATAGATATATTGTTGTTTATTGAAACTGAATAGAAAATAGATATAATCAACTAATATGAGTGCTATTTCCCGCCAAAATTGCCCACTACTATAGAAATTAGTAGTAAAATGATAACCAGATTTTAACATAATAGTTTATAGTATATATAGAGCAAGCGCATGTAACAAACTTATACTTTCCATGTACATTCAGAATATAAAAAGGAATGACCCATATAAGTATGAACCTGTTACACGCCCTTGCTCTAGGGCTTACAACTGTAGGTATGTGTGTCCCTTGCCAAAAATCAGAATTTCTAATGTGAAGACATAGTACTAAACATTCAATCATTTTGCCCTGAAAGGCACAGTTTTCAAAAAATCACACAAAATTTGTCTTTTTTTTTTTGTTTAGAAGAAGCATACTGAATAAGAAAATATAACTTTTTTTAAAAACTCTGATTGGGACCAAAAATGGTCACTTTTGCCCCTACCCCTTTAACCCAAGAAAAAGGGCATTATCGAGGTTATGTTGATTTCGATATGATTTCAAACATGAACAAAATTGTAAATTTTAAAATATTCCTAAATTTAAGATGGATCAAAGGTTAAGGTCATTGTACGGAATGTTAAAATAGGGGTTTCCAGATGATAACTCAACACCCTTCACACCCATAAAAACAAAGGTGTTTATGGATACTCATCTGAAGGAAAACACCTAATGGTTTGGGGGGACCAAAAAGGTCAAGGTCACTGATAGGAAAAAATACTCCAAACAGACAATTTTAACAACTCTTACATGTACCTTTCCTAACCAAATTTGGATGCATGATTACTTTTCAGAGGCGAAAGACACATCCTGTAGATTTTTGGTTGGAAAGTAAAATGTCAAGGCCAATGTAAGGAAAGAACAACTTTAAATATCGGTTTCCTAGATAAATTACTCGAGAACTCCAGTTTTAATTATCAAAACCTTTGAATTTATGGATACCTATCAGAAGAGGAACTTCAATACATTTATTTAGAAGCAATGGGTCAAAGTTCAAGGACACACATTTCACTGATTGTTGTTGCAATCACTAAGATCATTCTTTACGTTCTGCGAATAAGCACTTTTAATGTGACTTCATTGTCATGCTTTATCCCATCATCAAGGCAATGTGAATCATGTTAGGATCAATAGGTCAAAGGTCAAGGTCACACCTTTTATTGATTGCTGTTGCAAGAAATGAGACACCTGTTCTGCAAACATTCTTTAGTTTCTGCAACTAGATTTAAGACTTTTTAAAATTTTTCAATACTTAGACATTCTTTAGTTTCTGGAACTATGCATTTTAAATGCGACTTCGTTTTCATGATTAATCACCATTACCAAGGAAACGTGAATAATCAGAACAAGAACGACAACAAATAAAGAAAATACATTCTAAACAAAAGTAACACCCCCCCCCCCTAAAAAAGATAAGCAAACACACAAAATAAAAGCAGAATATCTTTGCTTTCAATATACGTCGTCTCTGAACTGAATGAACTCGCCCCAGAAAAAGGCCCCATAGAGATAAGACCATTTGTATCATGTTCTAGAAACCTCCTAAATCGAAGGCACCGATTTGGTTTTAGTAGAAATAAAAGTAGAATAAAACAAATTTCATGGAACGTCCTGGACAAAGTATTCAATTAACTCAGTTTAATCAGCGACGTCAAGACATTATAAAAAGTGTTACTTTGTCCGTCATTTTCCCCTTGCGTCACACTCAATTCAATAACTCAATTCCAAACCAAATTTGCATATAAGGTTACTTATCAGGAGGTGAATTCGGAAAGTTACTTATCAGTAGGCGAAGAAGTCTACTAATTTAGGGGTCAATAAGTCAAAGGTCAAAGTCACTGTTATAAAAATATTCTATTGATTTGGCAACTCTTCAACGCTTTGCTTAATTATATCCGTAGGAGGAAATGCTCAACTTGATGTAACATTGGTTTCAAGATGCTAACTGGATAACCCTGTAACCTATCCAAACAAAATGTGTATATATAATATGGCTGCTCCTCATTACTGTCAATGGATTTGAAATTGCAATGCAGGAGGAATTTAAATCCAATTAATAAAAGGTCAAAAGTCAAGGTAGCTGTTAAGAAAAGGGGTTTCAAAATAATATTTCAAAGACCCTTTTATCGTTTTAACTAAATTTCGATAAATGGACACATCCTTTTATTGTTTTTAATCAGCAAGAGTAAAACTGCTGTATACAGCGAGGGCATATGTTTTAGAAACAATTCCTTATTTATTTCATTCTTGAATTTTTATCAGTATGTGAGAGCACATACCACGGCCGCTGTGTGTCATTGTTCACGGGTTGTCATACCGGAGACAAATACAGCTATAATTATTGTGGTTTCCTTGAGGAGTGTTGTGTAACTCCCTCAAATACAGGTAGCTCCTCTGGTAGTTCCTCGGGTGGCTCCTCCGGTGGCTCATCCGGCGGCTCCTCTGGTAGCTCAGGGTCAGGAAGTACTTCAACACACAATGTAGGTGAGTTAACTAGGTACCAAGATTACAATCAATCAGAATCTATTAATTAAATAAATGAATTGGCAAATACATTGTCATTTAGTTGTACATTAATTTGCTCCATTGCAAATTTGTATGTGGTCACGGAAAAAATAAATTAAAGGATAAAGGCAATCCAAATCGAGCTTGATCTTTACTAAATATCCACCACTTTGAGTCTGAGCGATTAATTAAAACCATGTATTGTATATAATTGTAAGCTAAATGCGGAACGTCATCGGTGGGACAGACCCACACCAAGATTGTGGGAGGAAGCACTGCGCAGGCGCACGAGTTCCCATGGCAGGTAACAAGCTTGGAAAAATCTATATGTAAGAATAAGTATATCAACTCCATTAATTGACACGAACTGGATAAAATTCACATGCCCTTTGATGTTTCTTAATTATGTTCAAAATCAAATCAATTTATCTTCCAGGTATCGCTGATGTACGGTGGCCACCATGTTTGCGGTGGTACTTTAATAGATTCACAATGGGTGGCCAGCGCTGCTCATTGCTTTGAACAGTAAGTATTGAAAACTTACTAACTACAAATATGAAATATATACAAACTTACAATGAGTTTTATCTCTTCAATTTTATAATATGAGGAGCTTGAATTATCGGATCCCTTCTGATATTCATTCAAAGGTTGATTTGCATCTGCGAGCAGATCGCAATGTTGTCGGAGCACTTTACCATGGCAAGATTACATTCTTAGTTCTTACAAAATTCATCGTCTGCAAAGACGTATAATATAATACAATAATTTGATTTAATTTTGAGTTCTTTCTACTTTCAAACCATATATGTGATGTACATTAAAAGGTATACATTTCTTTCCTCAGTCATAAGAACCCACGTTACTGGACAGTGGGGGTAGGGATGCACGACCGCTCCCGTATCTACACTTCACAAGTCCATCATGTAAAGAACCTGATCGTCCACAGCCGGTACAGCTCTAGAAACAACCTGGACGACATCGCCCTGCTGAAGCTGGACAAGCCCGTAGATCTGTCGGGCTCATCAATCCGGGCCGCATGTTTGCCCGACCCCTCTGACGACTTTGAGCACATGACGTGTACAGTGACCGGATGGGGAGCTACTTATTTCGGTTTGTTCTTGTTACTTTTCAGTATATCAAGGAATTTAATCATAAGAAAAATGATATCACTGTTTTAACATACTATGTTAGGGTAGATATATAGTTAGGACAATAACAAACTAGTAGTCCTTACCAGACAGGTTTTGCAAAATATCTTCTAAATACTGAGTATCGTTGACAGCGCACTCTGATCGGAATCATAGGTATAAGTCTCCTTGATTCCCCAAATCAAAAATCACAAATAATATATGTTATATTTTATTTCATATAGATAAGAATGGAGCCCCAGGACAGAGATACCTACATAAGGTGGACGTACCGACAATGACTAACGCCAACTGTAAATATTACCTTGGTAACAGCATCCATACCAGTAATTTATGCGCAGGTCTCAGACAGGGCGGCAAAGACGCTTGTCAGGTATTTAGGTTTAAATGATGTCCTTCTGTAATTAAAAACATGTCTGAATCTACAAATTCATTTATATCTATAGAACTTTTGAACGGTGATAACTAGAAATTTCATATTCTAACTCGTGTATTTTTTTCTGTATCGAAATTTGACCTTGTGATCTTGACCTTAATCTATCATTATATATATGTCTTCCAAAAGAAAAAAAAGTTGAATATGAAAGTTTGTTTTAGAATAACTCCAAGATGGTCTGTAATGACATTCATTTCTTTCATTATAGGGAGACAGTGGCGGACCTTTAGTGTGCAAGAAAAACGGAGTGTGGAAACTGGCCGGTATCGTCAGCTGGGGATATGGGTGTGGTCAACGTAACGCCCCTGGGGTATATACTCGTGTATCATCTTTCCTGACCTGGATACAACAACAAAAAGCTGCTCATCCTTGAGTTGTATTTTGTATATTGTTCAATAAAGGAGATAAAAAGAAACATTTTGTTATTCTTTAAAATTCTAAGAGACGTTTCGAAACTAGTATTTGAGTACTCTAACCTGGAGTCACCATTGAGAAAAAAGGGGGGAGGGGACAGCACGTAAAACTACAACCTCAGCGAACAGACCGAGACAATGAGAAAAGTCATACCAAAAACCATATAAAAAGAGGGGGGGGGGGGGGGGCACGTAAAACTGCAACTTCAGCAAACTGACCGAGGCAATGAGAAAAATCATACCAAATACCGTATAAAAGAGGGTGAAGACAACACGTAAAACTGCAACCTCAGCAAACAGACCGAGACAACGAGAAAAGTCATACCAAAAACCATAAAAGGGGGGGGGGGGCAGCACGTAAAACTGCAACCTCAGCATAAAGACCGAGGCAACGAGAAAAATCATACCAAAAACCATAAAGGGGGGGGGGGGGAGGGGACAGAACGTAAAACTGCAACCTCAGCAAACAAACCGAGACAATGAGAAAAGTCATACCAAAAACCATAAAAAGGGGTGAACAGCACGTAAAACTGCAATCTCAGCAATAAGACCGAGGCAACGAGAAAAATCATACCAAAAACCATAAGGGGGGGGGGGGACAGAACGTAAAACTGCAACCTCAGCAAACAAACCGAGACAACGAGAAAATTCATACCGAAAACCATGAAGAAGACAAATACATTTGAAACGCGAAAGACAATTAAGAAATAACAACTAGCTAGCCGTGGTTTATTGTCCAGTAATTCCACGAGTCGTATGAACCAATCAAATTATCACCGAGCCGCGGATATTTCTATTCTAATATAGCACGTGAATGGGCGGAGCTTAGCGCACTGGAAGTTTGTTGGAGATTTTACACCAGGCGAGTTCTATGGGTCATATAGGGAGAAAATTTCAAGTCACATTAGAATACACAATAACTTACGTTGTACGGATTCGTAACGATGAGAACGAAATTCATTTTGGATGGTGCCACCGAGATTGACACACAAATAACCAAAATGAAGGTTCAGATATACAAAAGCTTTCCGATTGTCCAACAATGCACTGACAACAAAGATTGCATTGCAACATATCAAAATAAGCTACAAACAAGACAATTAGACACAAATGGATATTAAAAAGATTTGGTCTAACGACAAACTATCCGTGCTCTGCAACCTGTTAAGGTATCACTTTGGCTTTCATTTTTTCTTGTATTGACTGTTACGTCATGCAAGGTTACAACTTTTGGGTGAATGCCCATAGCATCACCCAGACACAATACCCACGAAGAGTCAAGGTATCCTCCGAGGTCATGTCCATTCATTTAAGTAAACGGTTAGGAAATAGGGAATAAAAGGAAGACTCCAATTAGTCCATGTGTTATGGAATTCTCTGCCGCTATATAAGTCACTTAGATCCATCGCTGACCTTCTTGTTTGACAGATCGGGTCGAAAAACAGTTCCAGCCGCGTTTTGAATGGCAACCATATACAGAGTCAGAGCAAAGAATATGCACTATAGAAAAGTGGAAGAATTGGGATAGCTTTGGGTTTCCTTTTTGGTCCTACCTACTTGGATACTATACCTGCATTAGATATGTAACATGATTCATGTGATACATGAAAACATTTTGTACGGCGCGTTTTAACAGAACCACCTACATTGTATTCTACAATGCATTCCGCATTTGCACTGGGGATTGTTCATTAAATAAGTTGTCCTTCGTGTTTCTTTGTCTCCGTATGTTTGTCCGATTTTTCTCTTCGCGTTAGAAAAGAAAGGAAGTGATCTCCAACAAGACCCGGTTACAGCACCGACACCAAAACATCCCAAGCGAAAAAAAAGAGAGGGCATACAATGCAAGAGACACAAAAGGGACAAGGAACAGCAAACACGACATCAATACACCAAACACAAAAGACCACACATAAACCAATGTGACCAATGGGCAATCGGTGCTGACTTAGGACGGCCATCTGTTACGTTAGTAGCAAATGGTGTAGTCATCCGGATTACGTGCGCAAAACCCTCTCACTTTTCCTGTCACACAAAGGCCTCGAAGAACGCACAATTGTAGTGTAAAATAACCACCTCACTGTAAGATGACCATACAAAAAAGACAGCAAACACAAGGGCCCATTAGCAACACAGAGGAATATTTCAATAGATAGAAAAAAGGGGGGGGGGCGTAAGAAATACAGTCCTTGCTCTGCCTGCTGTAGTGAGCTCATGCATGCTATCACCCGAGGAGTCCGACCGAAGTTCCGTTTTGTAAATATTCCGAAACTCGTAAGCCTTTGGATTGTGGTATTTGGAATCTGGTTTCTGCTTTTGTGTTTGATTTTCATTCACTGATTCATGATGATTATTTTAATATCAGTACTAGGTTTGCTCTTACTATATTTGCATTTTTACGCTTCCTCGTACCAGACTGTCGCCATTGGATATAGAAGGCTGTCGTATTTCCCATTTCCTTACAGCCACAGTACAGATTCATGAAACCTTATATGGAACAAATTCTCTACCAATTTATTTCTTGGACATGAAACAAGAATGTAGTAAATAGATCATAGATCTGAAAGGCTTCAGACACCGTGACTCTCTCCATCTCCTGCTCAGAATTTGTTTTTACTTTAATACATTGAAGCAAGAAGTCGAGACTGTGTGCCCCATGTTTTTTTTTTTAACCTTCAAGAGACATCAAATGAGATTGCTGTTATATTTTCGACTTCTCATCCGCAAACATTGCAGGGGATTTCACCAATCCTCACAGGAAGCAAGTACACAAGATGATTTTCAAGGGACCCTTTTAATTTTTACGATACATTAAAGGAAGCAAATACTCGAGGTCTTGTGTCCCAACCCTTCCGCTTCACGGAAATTCAAGTTACCCATACTGGGAGCAGATGTTCAATGTAATCCACCAAGAGTGTTTTTCGATTTCATCCACCAAGCATGAGTACCACCACTGAATCTGAATCTTTAAATGATGGTTCTGCTTCTTTGCAATGTTAAACGTCTTCAGATTCAATAGCATCATTTTAGAACAGATAAATTTGCAGCATGGACCAGACATGTACGTTTCGGGTACTAAACCCTCGTCAGTGATCCTCAGTCTAAACAATGTAATATGCCAAAAAGTGTGAAATTTATTATGTGCAAAAATGTACTAAAAGACGTATCAGGATGGGTGGGATATGATGCTTTGTACAGGACCTACGTTTTAGAAATTTCAAGGAATTTTGTACCAAAGAATTTCAAATACTGCACAAGATAACATGATATAAAGGCTATACCAAGTATCACTTGGCGGCATGGGTCGCAAAGTATCATTTATGTTTGTTTCATAAACTTAACAACACAGTTCTAATCAAGTCTAAAGATCTTGAGCAAAATAGCTGTTTCAGAACTCTAACTGTTCGTCATTTACCATGGAAGTCATCTATCGACCAAGAGGATCCGCGGTGATTGAAATGAATATAATTAACCATTTCATCCATTCTTAGCCGTCTTGACCATTAATTGAATTTGTATACAGCATTCATAATCGCCCACTCCAGTCTCGTTTCTAATAGATTTTACAGAAAGATGAGAGAGCATTGTTGACTGAACAGAAAAGACTGCCAAGATGATATTCTGTGTACAAAGTTGTTCAGTTGTTTATGATATCCTTAAATCAACCTCATTCCGTTTCTATTGACTACCGAGGATCAGATAACAATGTTCTTTCCGCGCATTTTGTATTTCTAAATAATTCCATAATCAACCACATTTCATGTCAAAATGATAAGGAAAACTTTTCTTATAAGACAACAATGGACAACACGCGCATGACTGCAAACCTACAAACAAATAATCACTGAATAGATATATCAACAATCAAAGCATAGTCACAATGGAGGGATACCAATGTGCATAGCAGACGGTGTAGTTGTCCAGACGACGTGTGTAAAATCCACCACCATCTACATACGGTAATGACATTTTGTGCATTATTCATATGGCAATTCCCAAAACGTATCATTTTATAATCAATTCTCTTGCCTGGAGATTTTGAAATAAATCATAATTGTTGAATTCAAAATCGTGACCAGCGGTTACTTAAGAAACATGTTCATACAGTCTGATGTGGTTATTGGAAGAACGTCACAAGGTAAACCTGACGCAAGAACATAACATTTCAACACGCTGAGGTTTTATGGGAGTTTCTAATCTCAAAGTATTACATGTAGAAACTTCCTGTGTTTGACCTTAGTCCTTATCAGTTTCATTCATGAAATGGACTCTCCTTTGAGGAATTCAAGAAATGGGATCATTCAGAACTCCGCTACTACTGGTTCTTCTCCTGGCATGTGGTGAAGCTCAAGATCGTAAGACGTTATACCTTTATCATTTTTAATGTTTTGGAATGTTCTAAAGAATAAACATTTGTGAGCTCGCATATAGCTTGTACATTGAGCAAGGAAAATGATAAAATATAAGAAATTCTAAACTTATGCATTTGTGAACGTTCAGTAATGGGAAGGATCTCCAGCATGACCACCCTGCACTCACCCAGCGAAACAAATTCACAAGAAAGTGACACATAAATGACATCAGACAAAACTACAAATAGCAAAAATATACAACAACATTAACTTGCACATCATACAAAACAATCGAAATAGACGTACAGAAACATCAAACATTAATGACGACACATAAAGGAAGGAGACCTATGATCACCCGGCGCCGACCTTGGACGGCCATCTGCTATTAGCAAATGATATTGTTATCCGGATTACTTGCACACAACCCTCCCACTTACCTGGATACAGATATGTCTCCAAAGGCGCACGATTGCTGTATAAACATAAAACTTTTCTCTGTAAGGTGACATCACAAACAAGACAGTTAAACGCAGCGGCCTCTTGTAACACAA
Organism: Pinctada imbricata; assembly: GCA_033119305.1. Taxonomy (NCBI): domain Eukaryota; kingdom Metazoa; phylum Mollusca; class Bivalvia; order Pterioida; family Pteriidae; genus Pinctada; species Pinctada imbricata. The sequence continues at coordinate 54,912,293 of VSWD01000008.1, read as the reverse complement.
ATTCTATGTAAATGAATCTAAAAAATTCTATGGCATAGTGTAACCATATGGCATCTCCCCACACTAATTATGCAAATTAGTTAATTTGATCTTTAATTGATCTTTATGTATTTTGTTTATGGGATATTTCCAATGTCTAGGAGAAGATAACTCTAATTTCAAACGTTAACTTTACGATCACGTGCTAAACTGATGCCATAGAAATGATTATCATTCCCGCCAGTGTGCAACCCTACGTCTGTCAATACGAGCTGTCCATAGGTCAATTGACAGCAACGGAAGCTATAGTAGTTCGCCTGTCACAGGTCTGGGTGCAATAGACGAAATGGCGAGGATTTGTTCTAAGTTTAGGCAACTTTGTTTATACGTCTGAATTCCAATCTAGTCATGAATTTCGATGGCGATTTCAAAATGATTGTGAAATATCCCATGCTCCCAATATATACTGTGCGCATGATTTTGTAGAATCAGATTCATTCTCATACTGCTTTAATCAACGTGATACTTTCGTACGTTAATAAACCGTAAAACTATATCAGGACTTTTTATTCAGAGTTACAAAATGACTAAGTAAAATACACAACGCGAAGTACAGGATTTGTAGGCCGAGAGGCTTACAATAGGTATAACAGTATGTGCTCTACTGGCTGAAGCGAGCTCAAGATCAAACACCAGAGAAGTCTGACCAACTTTCAGATAGGGCATAAAATCAGGACCCAGTCTTCTCTGAAGAGATTTAAACAAGGTCCATCATGGCTTTCCCGTCGTTACGGTTGGCCATTGTGCAACGTTGGGAAAGACACTGGAACAAAACTGTAGATTGGTCAAGTGTCATGCCCAGTGTTCTTTTGAGAACCTGGCGACACATTATTCCTTTTTTGACCAGTTGACACCCGACTATTCCCCCTTTCTACTCAATATTCACGTATTATATATATTATAATATTCATATAGTTTGTCATGAACGTTATGGAGGCACATGTGTTAACATGTACTACAACTCCTGCCTCTCGGGACATTACTATTCAACCAATGGCTGTGCATTCCAGGAAATGTGCTGTATCCCTCCAAAGCACACCATTTACCCACCTCTAAAACAAGGTAATATGCAAAATTCATTGAATATTGGTTATTTAAATCGTCATTTCTTTAGCACGTTGTTGTTTTTATACTAAAGAACAAATCGAATAAAATGTCAGAGGTAATAAGAACCCCAAAATTTATCGAGAAATAAGCAGTTCGGCAACATTGTGTTAGCGTTTCATAATTATTTGAGTATACTATTTTGAAGGTCAGTGTGGTGTGAGCACACCAGTACCCGAGAGACAAACTAAGATAGTTGGTGGGAAGATCGCAGCTCCCGGGGAGTTCCCATGGCAGGTGACTAAGTAGATAAATAGTGTTTGTATGCAAGACTGTAAACCAAATTATAAAGAGGAACATGACGAATAAGAAATTAAATCCTTATATACACGTATTTATATTCAAAAATGAAAATGAAATGGAAGAAGACATATATATCGGTATACGATTTGTACGTTATTCTGTTGCAGGTTTCAATGAGATCCAATGGTCATCATGTATGTGGTGGTATCATGGTAGGGGACCAATGGGTCATGACTGCCGCACATTGCTTCAAAACGTGAGAATTTCCCATATGCTTGTTTGAAAAGCTTACTCAAACTAAGTTTTACGATTGAAAACAATTTAAAGTTCTACAGAGTTTTAACATATGTTGAAAGTTTATCAAAATCTCCAAATCATCCAATGTGCTTGTAGCAATAAGAATCCCTATGCCTGGACAGTGGTCCTTGGAGAGCATGATAGAGCTGTCTTAGAGGGATACGAGATCCTTGAGAAAGTGGAAACCCTTTTCATTCACTCCCACTTTGACCCTGCACAGTTCCTCAACGACATTGCCCTGATAAAGCTTGGTAATCCTGTGACGGTAGACACAGCCTACGTCCGTCCTGTATGTATACCCAATAAGAACGAGAGCTTCGATGGAATGATTTGTACCATCACCGGATGGGGTGCCTCGCATAGTGGTAAAATACTCTCAATTATCTATTATCAAAATTTAAGTCTACTAGTATTCGCAAGATCCGATATGAAATATCAGTGGTTGATAGAGTGGTTCTTGCAATGAGACAATTTTTTTCAATGGACCGAGACCTGGAGTATGCGTATATACTTTTTGTGTTTTTCTTCGAATTTAGCGAGTCTAAATGAGAAATTCAAATTTGATGGTGCACTGAACATTAACAATTGGGTAAACGTTTGAATGTATTGTACTTGGACACACATTCCTTTTCAGGTGGGGTTGGAACACACAATCTATACAAAGCTGATGTACCATTGTTATCAAACGAAGTCTGCTCGTATCTGATGGACAGGACCATACCCAACACCGAGTTGTGTGCAGGAAGAAAACGCGGTGGTGTCGATTCTTGTCAGGTAGGAGTAATGTTTGACTCATGGAAGAAAATAAGAAAAAGACCCTACGCATTTTAAACTGTAAGCGCCATCGTCTTATAAAATGACCGAAGAAGTAATCAATTTATGTTTGACCTTATATCGGAAACCTTTGCCTTTGAAATGACTTATTAGAAATTGCTTCCAATTTTGTGTAGTTGTGTGTCGTTTTCTCCTGTTGTTTGTTGAAGTTATTTGATGTCCATTGTTGCCAGTCAATGTGTCTGTTTGCTATGTCCATTGTTTCGAGTCTATGTGTCTGTTTGCTATGTCCATTGTTGCCAGTCTATGTGTCTGTTTGCTATGTCCATTGTTGCCAGTCTATGTGTCTGTTTGCTATGTCCATTGTTGCCAGTCTATGTGTCTGTTTGCTATGTCCATTGTTTCCAGTCTATGTGTCTGTTTGCTATGTCCACTGTTTCCAGTCTATGTGTCTGTTTGCTATGTCCATTGTTGCCAGTCTATGTGTCTGTTTGCTATGTCCATTATTTCCAGTCTGTGTCTGTTTGCTATGTCCATTGTTGCCAGTCTATGTGTCTGTTTGCTATGTCCATTGTTGCCAGTCTATGTGTCTGTTTGCTATCCATTGTTTCCAGTCTATGTGTCTGTTTGCTGTGTCCATTGTTGCCATTCTATGTGTCTGTTTGCTATGTCCATTGTTGCCAGTCTATATGTCTGTTTGCTATGTCCATTGTTGCCAGTCTATGTGTCTGTTTGCTATGTCCATTGTTGCCAGTCTATGTGTCTGTTTGCTATGTCCATTATTTCCAGTCTGTGTCTGTTTGCTATGTCCATTGTTGCCAGTCTATGTGTCTGTTTGCTATGCCCATTGTTGCCAGTCTATATGTCTGTTTGCTATGTCCATTGTTGCCAGTCTATGTGTCTGTTTGCTATGTCCATTGTTGCCAGTCTATATGTCTGTTTGCTATGTCCATTGTTGCCAGTCTATGTGTCTGTTTGCTATGACCAGTGCAATGTGGTCTAGCCGGAGATCATTACAATTTTCCTCTCCTTAACGCGAAAACATTCTCTTTTCTATGAAGTCGCCAACACAACGTTCTCGCTCCAAAGCTGGGTTTGCTAATTATTTATCGCAATATAAGTATTGGCAGGGGCAGGTGTCTTGAAACACCTAACTTAGCCAGTATATGTCTTTACTGCAACATTAGGCCTTGTCCAGTCGATTACATATTAGTTTGTCTTAGAGTACACATCCCCTTTCAGAAAAGGGAATGATTCCAAATCGACCCCGTCTACGGCACGGCAAGATATGTTCACAACCATTTTAATATATGAACATGCAAATATATACGGGGACGAAATAGAAAACAAACAACAAGTAACCATGATTTTTCAATAAGGAACCTGAACAAATATACATTTATCAAACAAGCTTTCAATCGCCGAGCAAAAAGGGTTTTTATGGGCGTAAATCTAGTCTTGCACCTCTTCTTTGAACGATTCAATCAAAGCTGAACTAAAACTAAATACGGTAAAACGTACGACCCAAGATGCATTCCAAAAGTGAAAATATAAAATTCAATCCGTCCAAGGGACATAACTGTGGTAAATCCTTTAATTGGAACAAATCTTGAATTTGATCTGTATCAATAATATGGAAGTGTTCCAACACTTTACCTTCTAAAGGAGAATTTTAAACCAATTTTAATGCACCAGACACGTGTTTCGGATTGAAAAATTATCATCAGTGCTGCTTCCCGCCAAATTGGTTTTCAGACTCAGCCAAGATGTGTTTACTTTGAACAATGCTTCAATGAAAACTAACAAAAATGTAATTGAAATATCGTTTGAAAAATAAGAGAATTTTATATGGTTTATTTGTAAGCAAACATGTACTGAATATGTACTACAATATAAACGTAGACCATATCACATCATCTCAGTACTGCTTCATAGAATTCATCGATATAAACAACAATTTAAATAGTTAAGCATCTGTACACAACATGGTAAGAACAAGGTACAAAATTAATTATATTATATCTGAAAGTCTCAAATATTCAACATATTCTCTTTACAAAACTTCAATATTAACCAAATACGTTCGGATCAAAACACACTATCGATAAAAAATTATAAATTGAAATGTTCATATTCAGGGCGATTCGGGTGGTCCAATGGTCTGCAAGAAGAATGGTGTGTGGAACATCGTGGGAATAGTCTCCTGGGGGTATTCATGTGCACAGGCGTACACTCCTGGTGTCTACACACGTGTACAGTCGTACCTTGACTGGGTCCATTCAGTGATGTCATATTACGGAAGTCATCCATCTCAGAAGCGGGGACTCCACTATGTGTAGCATATGTATACCATATGTGTGTTACAAAAATAAATACTAATACATATTACAACAGGATCATATATTAGCATTTATAATCTTCATGTAATTTCATCGCGAACACAACTTTGGTTTACTTCGAAACGAAAATGAAACCATAATGATGGTATACATGTGTTTTGAACGTTGTAGTACTCGAGAAAATATCATGAAAACTCAAAAGGCAAAGACGTTCAAGCCCCTTAATGTCCTTCTGTATATTTCCCTTCATCGTAGAAATCACAGAAGGACAGCATTATGCTTTCCTTTGTAACTTTAATTCATGAAACAAAGTTAATATGTCACTCTACATAAGTAAGGGCTATCTTGGATTTCTTTTCCTGCCCATCGCAGACAAATGACGTAATATCCGGGATGGGAAACCTCGAAAACAACTTCATAGAGATTGTCACCAGTGTAAACTACGCTGGATTCTAACACAGTATGTGGACGTGGTCCATGTATGGTTACTGATAGAGAACTGTTTCTGCTAGACTCTACCCATACCTGCAACATAACATTATACAAATTCTTAACGAAACATATAAAGCTTAAGAAATAAATGCCTTGGTATGAAGTGCTAGATATTCTAAACAACAGACAGTTAACGAAAATAAGCACTTGACAACATTTTTAATTAAAAAAGTTTTGCTACCTCTCTCGAATAATTCATTATATCTGAAATGTCGTTTGTTTTCAGACAATGTACATTAAGTCATTCAAAAGAAAATTGAAATTATTACCTGGAAGTTATTTTTCACTCCAACTTGTCCTTGTGTTAGACCCAAACCCTCAGCTTTACATTCACCATCATCGTCATCGCTGTCATCATCTTTGTCAATGATCAATTTTCTATCTGAGAGGTCGTCATCCTTTTCCATATCGGAGAAAATTGACGAATCGCTCAGAGTGCCAAGTTTGCTACCTTGGGACAGTGGAGAGGAAACACGGCTGTCTGGGCTTTTCACACTTAAATTCTTCTCTAGAGAACTCTTTTGTTCGCTCGATGAACTCGAGGAGACGTCTAAGTAAGAGCTGCCAGAGCCTGATTTTGATGAGCCAACAGAGATGGGCAAGAACATGTTTTCAATAGAAGAAACATAGTGCCCAGGCTTGATCTCATCAAAACGAGTCACACTTGATGCATTTGTGAACGAGAAGAGGACAGGCTTGATGATTCTGGAAATTTCAGATGAGAACGTAGTTTGAGAGTTCATCCCACAGGAATGATTACTCTCCGAGTTGAAACGGGGCGAATTCAAAGGCGATGAAAATTCCGAGCCGATCCCTCCGTCTAAACCTCGGAAAGGCGAAACGACCAAATTTCGAAAGTTCGCTAAATTATCCAACAACGTGTTACGAGAGTTTGTTGAAAGACCATATAGATCACCTGGTTCATCGGTGCTTGATTTACTCTCATTGATAGACTCGTCCTTAGAACAAGCTGTACACCAAATTCCTATTTTCGATGTATGTGGCACTTTGGGTGTTTCTGGTATGTCGCTAGGTGATGTCGGCACTTCAGTAGATATGTTTTCTTTCTCTTTATTAATGGTTGGACTAAGATATTTTGAAATTGAGAACTTTGCCTTTGATGCATTTGTTACTTCAGTGTCAGATAAGCTGGTAAAATCCCCATTATGGTCCTTCTTGTGTGATGCCTTTCTTCTGGATTTTCTTGAAGAAACTCCGTGTTCGAAATTTGATCTCTCTACGGAAGATTCGAAAGAATGTTCATCGGATCCTTTATCGCTACACGGCGAATTTCTGTTACTGTTGCTCATCACTAATTTTGGATCCAAGAAGATGTTTCCCCTGTATGGTTTTCGAAACAATTTCTGGTGCCTGTTTAAACTTCTATGCTCATCATCGGCGAAATAAGGACTCGTTTGAATTGACTTCATACTTGTTTCATCTGCGATGCCACTATCAATCGTGTCTATCGTTGACTGTCGCATCGGAAAATCCACACTGTCAGTATGATTTTCCTGTCCATCCAAACCATAATCCGAAAAGGCACCAAGGTTCGTGCGATCACCTTGAATGAAACGTCTTCTGTATTCAAATAAATGTTCGTGGCTTGTGTCAGAGGAGAGGGATCTTGGTCGAAAGCATCGCGTCAGGGAGTCAGTCCTACTGTCACTTTTTAACGGCATCTTAATACAGTTCTTTCTCCGTCTTATGTTAAAATTGCATAAGAAAGAAAGGTATTTAGTCTCCTGTAATATTTCGTTTGCAAGTACTTGGGTTGCACGATCCGTCCTTCCCACTAACGTCATCCCTCTTCCTTTCACAAGCAAATCTGTGTTTTCTGAGGAATCAGTCGATATTGACTGAATTCCCTTTTGGTCTGGACAAACTGTATCATATACCGATGACTTGCTGTTTAAACTTCTGACGCTCATTTGTCTTTGTAAACCCACTTTTCGCAGAGGATTTTCAACTCCATCGAAAGAGGGGGAATAGTATTCTATTGTCTTTGTGCAAAATTTACTTTCGTCGAAATGAACTTTATTTGCCTTACTAGTTTGCCCCTGTTTTGCTGTCTGGTCGTTCTCAGAAACAGAGAGATCCTTGGGATGTTCTCTGTAGTCCCCTTGTCGTATGACATTTGATTTTACGCCTAATATTTCATCATCCACAAAGCCCGTCGCACTAATGGTGTCTTCGCTGTGGACGCCAGTTGTCAAGGTTTGATCTTCTATCCATTTCAGCATAGATTCCCTTCGTCGACACCTCCTGGTACCACCTGTCGAGTATCCAGGAAGTCCGTGTAGATTATTTATACGGCCTTCTGGGTCGAAAGAAGATTTTTCATCCTTATTGAACTCAAGAGGCTCAACTGGATGGATTTGCTTCTCCACGGAATCCCCGGTCATATATGGACTTTCCGTCGTTTCAGTTCTATTTGATTCTGGATATATCAAATATGTGTCGGGTTTGGGTTTCGGTGAAGTCATGCCATTGTGCCTTCTTGCAGAATTGACTTCGTTCTGAATATATTCAATTGGTGTGTTCGTAAGACGCTTTTGAAGAAGATGAAGTATTTTCTATCTTTTGCCCGAACCCATCACGACTTTTCCGGCGCACCGAATCGACAATTCTCGGGTTCTTTCGAATCATCTTCTTCAACCTAAGCATGTTTTGCTGTTCAGAATCAACTATACTGTCCAGAGTTGGTAAAGAGTGTACACCACAAAGAGGAGTTTTCTGTTTTAACTCTAGTGAGGAGTTTGAGGTAGTACTACTCGTTGATGAAACGCTACTCAACGGATTATATAAAACACGATCGTCTTTCTCACACCAAGACCTATTCAGTTTCCTTAATTCTATAGAACTGGAATTAGCAGTTTCGATTTTACTGGAATAGAAGGAGGCCGTCTCATTCATGTCAAGCTTTTGGCCTCTTTGCCGTGCGTGTTTCAGATCTCTAGCTTTGTGTTTGAGTAGAGCATTATCAATTGGTCTTGTTAATGCACTATCTGATGCTGACCTTTGAATGGTTACATTAATTACCTTTTCTGAATCATTGTTCCAATCATGGTTATATGGTTGACTTTCTGATGAGTCGTCTGTCGTGCTTTGATTTAGCTTCTCTGGTCTTTTTTCCTCACTGATTTTTCTAAATGTACCAACCCGTGACACTATACTCTGCAAATGACTATGCTTTTGACCCTCATGACCTTCAGATTCATTCTCAGTAAGCACACCATTGGAACTAGATGATGTTTGGGAAGCTTGACGCAAATTATCATCGTCCAAAATATCATTATCAGTTGTAGATTTCCGTTTTACTGCAGAAAGTCGCCCATGAGGTACAAAGGAGCTTGAGGGGGGAGAAGTTGATCTTGATCGTCTTCGATTTTCATCTTCAGTAGAAGAATCCGTCATACTGCTCTGTCTGGATAAGGTCGGGGAAGGGGATTCGTAAATGACTATCTCCTCGCCATTTCTACTCACCACCTTTCTTTTTACTCTCCTTTTTGTGACCGTGAATTCTTTTCTGAACTTTGTGGTCAGTCTATGTGATCGGTTTTGTTTGTCACTATTTGTTTGTATGTTATGGTCTCCGCTTGGACTATCAACCTCTATCATATCCAGAGACCCTCCTTTCTCCTCTATTGACGACAATGAAAACGCACTGAATTTAGTAATTTATCGGTCGGTTCTTTCACGCTTCTTTTGGTTGCATCAAGAGGCTGATACACCTTTACCTTGAATGGAGACCCATTTATATGACCATTCTGCCATCGAATTGAGACTGTGTGGATTCCAGCGGACCCTGGTGTATACCCCATTAAGAACGTGTTCTCTCCATTACAAAGACAGTGAAACGGAATGGCATCATAAACAGCCGTCTCGTCAAAATGTTTTATATTCTTCCACCGTACGTAGCTGTTGCCAAATCCATCTTCTATGAAATTCCATTACTCTCTCGTCTATGGAGGGATTTGGGTTACGGTCCTTAATCAATGCAGTAGAGCTGTTATCTTGATGTAAGTCAGACGATTGACGAAGGCTGATTATTGTCTCATTATAGATCTCATTCTTGGGTCCCTAAACAAAAAATTTGGTAACATCTTATTTTAAAGAAAGCGATTCATTTGTCAAATTTCGATATATAAACATTCTTCATAATTCTATGTCCAATTAATTTTATTTAGCGAGTTGCAATATTTGGAATATGAAGTCGCGTACAATTCTAATGCTAGATTGTTATTTAGACTTTATCTAGACCTTACCTTAATATCTATGTTTAGATGGAACATGCCAACTACATCTGTCACAAGCAGAGTGAATCTCATTTTCTTGCCTATAATACCAGCTTCCAAACCACTACCCTTTGCAACGCATGACGTCATCTTCTTGGCACAGGTCATTTCGTTTTTCATTTCATTCGTAAAGGCTTTGTTTTCTGCTGCCCATTTGATCATAGATACATATTTCAGTATCTTTAGTTCTGTAGTCTTGTCAGCAATAGCCATCTCCTCGGGGAGGATCATGTCCTGAAAGGGACAAAATTTGAATTTTTCTTACCACTTCTAATGTTGCATAAAGATTTAGTAAAAGTCGTTGAACTTATTTCTATCTCCTCACTACTTCGTAGTGGAACTTACTGATGATGCCTAAATGAGCGGAATTTCTTCAAACGCATTCCAAAATCTGTTCATAAAATTTTCTTGAAGTTTCTGAAAAGTGGGTCCTGTACCATCATATCTCATCCATCCTTCTACGTCCTTCGGTATTTTTTGGAATAACTTTTACAGTCTTTGGTCATATTTCATTGTTTAGATTGAGGATCACTGACGAGGGTTAAGAATCCGAAACGTGCATGTCTAGTCCATGCTGCAAATTTATCTGTTCTTAAATGATGCTATAAATCTGAAGACGTAACATTTAAATTATTTATATGTTCAAAACATTGAAATCACTCGGTTTTGGCCATGCAAGCTTATTCGTCAAAATTTACACATGGTCCTGGCTAAAATATAAAGTTATTATTAGCATTAATAGGTCGATAATATCTATTTGAATTAACTGAAGTCGATTCCAAATAATATAAGATTAATTCAAACAATCACCTGGGGTAACCCTCGTTTCCAAATAATATAAGATTAATTCAAACAATCACCTGGGGTAACCCAAGGGACTGGGTAGCCAATCGTATACCGAGGCGACAATTATTGACTCTGTTATGGTGTTTTAGATGACCACTCCCTGGACACACCCCTGGTTGTAGGGCCTCTAGCAGTGAACAAAGAACGATGCCATCGTGCCAAGACGAAGTGAAATTCGTAATGCTGTGATTTGGTAGATTCCGTTGTACCCATTGCAGAATGTTTCTATACCTCCTGTTGTCTGTAATAAATAAAAGTAAGTCGAATCGTAGTTTCCTCGATGTTTGTCCATCCGCCCGTCAGTCTATTGCACGTTATATACCGAATGAGTTGTTTTTCATAAACATGAATATCTGTAGTGTCTATAAAGCAAGGTTTGCAATACATTGTGACCAACAGGTGGTAAAATTGCCTCTTTTAAAAGTATGCAACATTTCGCATATGCATATAAGTGTAATATAAATATGTTGAAATATGCTTATATGTCTGTATATTATCTATCTTTATTAGATAATTGATTTAAACGTACTCTGTTTACGTAAAATACAACGCCCATATGACCAGCGTAATCGGCAACTTACGCCGAGTTGCCAAAATATATAGGCAGCTCACGTCACCTGGCCCTGGAAAACGGCAGCTCACGCTGAGTTGCCCCAGCGTATCTATAAATAGCGACGCGCAGGTGGCCCAGTAGAGCGCAGGTCGCTCGTGGACACTCATCTTCGCGAGCTAATGGCATAGATCCGCCGTGCTCCTCAAATACTCAAACTGGCGGATCTATGCCATCAGCTCGCGAAGATAGTGGACACAATGTTTGAATATATTGTAAATATGTTTTATCGTAGAACAGACTAGTAAATAAACAGAAACGTTTCTATGACATTATTCTACTTTACACACGGATTTGGATATACGCTACCAAGGATCACCGTAATGAGGATTTTGGATTCAAACATAAACATACATTTTGTAATGTGTACGCTACAAAGGAAAGAACTTGTACTTTACGCTACCAAGAATTTTGTTATTTATAACACAATTATTACTGAGTGACCGCAGTGGCCTACAACAGGTCAATGCTTTATCTTTGTAAAAGGCATTTCGCAAAACAAGTTGGTAAATGACTTGCAATAGACCAGCGGACAGACAAACTGTGATGAAAACATTATGCCTTCCGACTAATGCATATAGTAAATTAGATTAGGTTTAGATATGAAAAACTAATGGATTATGATGAGAATGTTAATAATTACAAACCGCTAATAACCAGGTTGACAAGTCTCTCTGACCATCGTGGATAAACTGGTACAACACCGTGGGCGTCTGTATAGTAGATACGCTTCTGCTTATCACGGATTAACTTCACAGGATTTAGGTGGCGTACAGCCATCATGTAACGGACAAGAAGTGTGGCAACATTACTGATGACCACCCAAGCCAACGACAGCAGGGATTCTGAGAGAATGATAAAAAAACGAGTACATTTAATATCGTATGAAAGTGGATTTAGCAACATTTGAAATGATAGTTCTCCCATTCGCACGTTTCTGATACTGTCACTATAAAATTCGTTATATAAAAATGCATTATGTATGTTATCTACGTGCGCATGCATCACGTAATGAAATGTGACAACACAAAGAATAGAATTATCACATATATCAGTTTTATATCCTTATAGCATACGAAATCCTGTATCAACAAATCAATGGTAATATCAGGTATTGCAGGCATCATGACTTGTATAATACCTAACTCACGATCTTACCATTTCGCCGCAGTGCCAGCGATCGTCTCCGATGTTTCATCACTGTCTCTGCTGTTACAAGATTTCATGGGAAACTCGAGATGTTTAATTCTACTTTATCTTATTAAATCTTCTCCGATTCCGTCATGCTGTTATTTTTCTCTGGGCATTTTCATAAGAACTCGGTCTTCTCATATATCACTATAAATCTGTGAAAACGAGAAGGTATGCTTTATACAACTAGCATTTGAAGAATTGACGAGCTCGAAACCTGTCATACATGAAGTTTGAAAAAAAATCAACATCACTGAACATGCTGAAGAAATGCCACTTTCTAAAAATATAATGAAGTTCACTCGAGCCAAATGCTCAAATGAGATTCAGGTGAGCTATTGCCATAATCTGTCTTCTATCCGTCAGTCAGTCCGACAGCTGCAACGAATTTCGCGATACTTTTCAGGAAGGTACTCTACTATATCTCCATTTTGCGAGTCGATTTTACCGCTACACAAAATTTCAAAAAGCCTTTCAAGAAGCAAGTATACCAGGTTCTTTTTCAAGTATGTGGGGTTTTTCACAACCGCTCCGACAATATCGGCTGAAGCTCGAACGAGTTGATGGGAAAATATTCTTAAACTGTCGGCATTTATCTAGGAAAGTCAAGTTATGCGGAGTTTATTGAGGTACTTTCTATGCAATTTTGGGTTAAAACAGCCAAAGTTAACCATGAAAGCAATGGAAACTGGAAAAGTTACAAGGCTTTGATAAAGAAGGTGAGGAGCGATGTCAACCACTGAACCAGGCAATTGAAATATCCAAAAATGGGTGAGGGAGGGGGGTTACGTCTCACTTTACATACTAAAATAATGTTGCCATTTCTTTATATTTGATGGATGTTTATAAATCTTAAGATTGATTTATAAATACTTAATAATATAAGATTCTTAGCTCAAAAAATGGGATGTAATGTTGCATGTCCTTTAATGAGGGTCATTTCTCCAAGGCCTGTATCTCGGTTGACGTTATACCGGTCCTTTTGCATGAATATCAACTGTTGCCTAGAATGTGTCATTCATTTTCCTGGACCAAGGTCATACAAGTATAGACCATTCCTTTGTAACATGTACGAGCCATAACTTAGTCCCCTCCGCATGTATTTCAAAAATATCTAAAGATATTTAATTAACCAAGGTCATTGGTCAAGGGTACGGTGCTTTTTATTTAATTCGCAAAACAACAAACTTGTAACTATGATTCATACGAATGATAGTAAAGGAGATTAACAATTCATTCAGGATCCAAAAGACAAGAAATTGCTTAACATTTTATAAATTTATCTTCATATAAGAAAACTTCCAACAGAAGTACCCCCCTTCCTTTCCACTCGTAAACTCGAAGCGACATACATCTAAATTATACAGCATGTTCAGTGAACCCAATTACTGAGTTACTAGAATTTCAAAACTTGTCTCCACGTCAGTCACTGAAAGGAAGAGGGGGGAGGGGGCATTCAGTCTTCCTCCTTAGGGTCTTCAACACATACAACATTCCCTGCTCGTGTCACTCTTTTCTCTTCAATATTAAACATCTTAATTAACATCGTTATGAAATTTACACAAAAACATTATTGATATTCAAAGACCATCAGGAAAATATATTTTACATATATACTGTAAGATGTGACATACCTTGACGATGGTTTGCTGTGTATACGCCCTGATCTGCTTTGCTCAGCGTGACAGCTAGGTCTTTAATATCAGGTAATGATATCGATCTATACCGGTGATGCTGATTTGTTCTATAGTTGATGATACCTGTACAGGTGTACAAAGGAATGATTCTACCACCTCATACGCTCACCTGTCAATAACTATGACAACTTCTCCTCAAACTTGTTGATAATAATTATGCAGGTAAATTGTAACACCAGAATCAGGTAACACCAGAATCTGACCACCAGACAAAGGTTCTTTTTCATAATGTTTATTTCATAAACCCATTATGTTGTGCTTAATTTCCAAAAGGGTTCGTTTTCAACATGATCTCGTACTATACTCAGTATATTACACAAATGTCTGTTGTCTGAATCGTTTCAGAGTGGCTCCTATATGCTGGCCAAGGTAACCGAAATCGAGAATATCAGACTTTCATAATCATATATATAATAATACATAATCAAAATACAGCGTTCAGAGAATTCAAGTTTACATTGCGACGAAGATAGACTTTATAAATTGTGCCGCAGTTTACTTCAAATTCTGTTGTTCCTACTGGTGTCAGGATAACTCGATCTTTTAATCAGACACATAAATATTTTGACACCAGAGACTGCAAGCTCAATTTAAACAATACATTTCTTGTAGTCCTGAATGAATTGCTCAAAATCACACATAGTACTTATAATAATATGATCATGTTACACTGATTTGTTTACGTCTACTCAGGTCTACCACGAAGGAGATGATTACTCCTCCAGGCACCTGTTCTCACTCCGTTACATTGTTACAGTTGAGCTATATCCTAAATAATTCAAACAACGTTAAGTGTTTATGCATTATCTCTTTAATCATGCTAATTTTTCTACAATTGTTTCAGAATATCGTAATGTATTTTATTGTCAAATCATTGCAGAATGTCATACAATGTATTCTATTGTCAATGATTCGTGTGAATTTACTCGACGGATTCTTTTAACAAGAGGCCCACGATCGCTCACTTGATAACTATGTTAACTAAGCATGTCAAAAAAGAAGTGTGTAAAAGAAAAATACTTGACTTCAGAGTGGAACCAAAAATAACAACACTTCTTACGACATCCCTAGATCATTTTGATGCTTTCAGTTTGTCGATACGTGCTTCGGTTCTGAAGAAGAAGTGTAACCCCATGGGACCTACTTTTGTCTGTAGTGGCGCCACCTGTTGACCCATCCGGACGAAAAACAACAAATCTAGAAGAGACCATGAGTACCTTATACGTACCAAGTTTCATGAAAATCTGAACAGTGGTCATGGAAAAGAAGCTGAAAATGTATGAAAATCACCCCCTTCCTTTTTACATAACGAAAAATTCATTTAAAAAATTTAAAAAAAAATAAATGTTAGCATAAAATACTAATCATAGCATTTAGTTACTTAAATACATGTATGACAAATATGCAGTGAATGAGTCTAACATACATTTAATGAGTTACATTTTTGTATTCAAAGAAATAGTGCATAGATATGCATCTCTGACGAAGTCCAAAAAGACGTCAAAAATGACGTCGGAGTGGAACCAAAATTAACAACACTTCTTTTAAAAGGTAGAGTATCCCTAAAGGTCAGAATCGCTGGTAATTTTTTGCCTAGATAACCTATTTTTTCTCTTCAGAATATTGTTCAGATTATCAATCTAATACGGTTTTGGGAAAAGAAACTTTTAGTCTCTAAAAAGGGATTTTTCTTACTTTCCCATAGGGTCCAATGTTAAAGGTCAAACGGCTAAGTTCTCGTTATAATCATGAAACCATGAATTATATTTTGTTTGTATATCATATTTAACATAAGCTTTGAATATATGGAAATGAAAATATTGCAAAAGTTGTTATTTAGGAAATATGAGCATCAGAGACCTGAGGGATGCTCTACCTTAAGACATCTCTCTAGATCATCCTGAAGCTTTCGGTTTGTTGATACGTGCTTCGGTTCCGAAGAAGTTTGTCAATAGAGGGTACCCCCGTGACCTACTTTTGCCTGTGGTGGCGCCACCTGTTGTTGGATCCAGATTAAAAACAAAAACACTTGTAGGGGACCATTAGTATTTCATACCTACCAAGTTTCATGAAAATCTGAAGAGTGGTTATGGAAAAGAAGCAGATATTGGACGGCACGCTATGACAATAGCTCACTTGAGCTTTGCTCAGGTGAGCTAAAAAAGGTAAAATAAAATAAATCTTAATGTAGGTTCATTCGAAAACTTTGATCATGTATTGGGAATCACTGGTAATATATCTGTGATGACAAGATTTAAATCAGAACATGTTCATCTATCACTGATTGCGCCTGTTTTATAGTAGAAGGTTCCGTGTCAACTGCCTAGCTTTGTTTGATTCCTTATCTTGGACAGGGATTTCAGTAGATTATAGTAGCAGAACTTTATATCAAACTTCATGTCGTACCAGTAATTCACTGTAAAATAGTAACATTTGATAAAGTTATATCTAGATAGTTAAGATAACAACATTTTGATAGGTATTGTTCTAACTGAAAGCTATGTCGCAACCGGATTTGTACGTCAATATCTGTATGGATTTTATCGGATTCTTTATCGTTCTACACCTCAATATTATAAGGTTATTAATACGAGATTGTATATTCTCAATTATGAAAATGAGACAGACAGACGGAGAGAATCGAAAGCCAGAAAAAAGAAAGAAGAAACTTCCGAGTGACCTAGACTATGTTCGTAGTTTATTACAATTTCGGGTTTTATTACAAATCCGGTTGGGACATGTAACCTAATATGTAATAACCTAATATGTAATAAATCTTGTTTATCACAAATCCGGTCGTTATTACAAATCCGGTTGCGACAAAGCTACACTTGCTATAATTTATTTCAGTGAATAAATGATGTAAGCGTGCAACGGTGCATTTTCAACAAGAGGCCCAAGGGGGCCACATCGCTCACCTGAGTTGCAAACAAAAGAATGGTAGTGGACAATTTGATGGAGGCCCTTGATTACTTGCTTCCTTTCAGGTTTCATGAAATTATGAGCATCAGTTTTGGAGATGTCAAACATGTGTCGGCCAATCAGAGCCATCAGCGGCCATATTTGTTGACCGATCGGCACGAACAACACAAACTTGGTAGAGGATCATGAGTACTAGCTTCCTGTAAGGTTTCGTGAAGTTCTGTGAAGCGGTTGCAGAGAGGAGATGTCGAAAACGTTACAAGTTTACAACGGACGGACGACGGATGGCGCCCTATGACAATAGCTCACCGTTCAGGTGAGCTAAAAATAGGTCCAAGGGGCCACATCGCTCATCTGAGTTGCGGACGAAGGGCTGAAAGTCGCCAAGTTGGTAGAGTACCTGGAGTACTTGCTTTCTGTAAGGTTTCGTGAAACTATGAGCAGCGGTATCCAAGCAGAAGTTTAAAAAACACTGTTAAAGAACAGGTATGTCGCCTGTCTCATGTTTGACACTAAATATCAATCTCCAAACAGAATTATCTCTTCTTCCTCTCACTACCATAAATATAAATGTTCGATGGAAGAGATTGACTAAATGAAAGTGACCTTGACCTACATTTGGAGCCGAGTCTCAAGGATTTATGAAATTCTGTACAGGGATTGCAGAGGAGATGTCGGAAAATGCGACAGCCAATCAGAGCAATTGTGGTCATATTTGTTCACTGATCGGCCCGAAAAACAAAAACTTGGTAGAGGACCTTTCAAGAGTGCTTGCTTTCTGTAAAGTTTCATTAAATTCTGTGCAGCAGTTGCAGAGGAGATGTCGAGAATCCGTCAGCCAATCAAAACCCTTATCAGCCATATTTGTTGACCGATCGGCACGAAAAACACAAACTTGGTAGAAAACCTTTTAAAAGTATTTCCTTTCTGTAAAGTTTCATTTTGAGATTCTTTGCAGCGATTGCAGAGGAGTCGTCAAAAATGCGTCAGCCAATCAGAGCCCTTTGCGGCCATATTTGTTGACCCATCGGCACGAAAAGCACAAACTTTATAGAGGACCTTGAGTACTTGCTTCCTGTGAAGTTTGTTAAATTCTGTGCAGCGGCTGCAGAGGAGACGTTGAAAATGCGTCAACAAATCAGAGCACTTAGTGGCCATATTTGTTGACCAATCAGAACGAAAAACACAAACTTGGTAGAGGACCTTGTGCTTTCTGTAAAGTTTCGTTAAATTCTGTGCAGTGGTTGCAGAGGAGATGTCGAAAATGTAAAAAGTTTACAGAAGAATAAGAGGAAGTGATGATACAAATAAAAACACAAACACTTTGAGTGTTTTTGTTTTATTTTAAAATGTTAAACGTCTTCAAATTCAATAGTATCATTCAAGCACAGATAAATTTGCGGCATGGACCGGACATGCACGTTTCGGGTAATTAACCCTAGCCAGTGATATTCAATCTAAACAATGTAAATATGGCCAAAAGGTGTAAAAATTATTATGTCCAAAAATGTTCCGAAAGACGTAGCTTGATGGGTGCGATATGATAAAAAGTTAAACTTTACGACGGACAGACGCCGGACGGACGACGGACCGCGCGTTATGAGCTTAAGCATATTGCGATTTTTTAACAGCGTTCTAAGGTATTGCGATATATTGGAAAATAAAGCTTATTATATGGAAAAATGAAAAGAAAAGATGTACAGAACGTAAAGCAAACATACAAAGAAAACAGTGACAGAAACTAAGATAACAAACATACAAAGAAAACAGTGACAGAAACATTTATGATATACTAGTAATAGAAGGAGGACTGAAGTCCCTTAAAACATTAATTTTTCACTTGCTACAGATGAAGCATAAAGGAGGAGGCAGACAGGGTGAAGGTGAAAGGAGAGCATGGGGTGAGAGGGGGAGAAAAGGGCGGAAGAGGGCTACCCACTGTCCAACCCCCTCCGCATCATTTCATAGTTACTTATACGATACTGTTCAGGATTAATTTACCTGCTATACATCCATGAGATTGCCGTACATGATGGAACCACAGGGAGGGTAGGTATAGGATTTCACCTTCCTTTACTGTCACCTCTATGGGACGTGCTTTGGCATAATCAGGGTACCTTACTAGGTCTGGATTTAGAGGATCGATTGATATCCATGGTACCTAAAATCCAAACATAATTGTACAGAATAGCACACACACACACACCCTCCCTCACACACCCTCACACACACACACACCCTCACAAATAACGTGTGAGACGGGCGAGATATTGAAGCTACATGAGGGTCATATGAGGGTACTGTCCGCGCGACTCCGAAAACTTGATAAACGCAATCTTGTTAAGTTCGTCATGCAAAAATTGAAATAAAATCCATATCATTGAATAGATCTCGCTTAGTCGTAAAGTTTGGTATATGTTACATGGTCGAAGGGTTATGCAATCATATTAAACAGACAAAATGTTTTTAGATGAGTTAAAGAAGATCCTGAAGATAATCTCAACAGCACTCACAATAGAGCACCAATTGAACATCGACGGACCAGTAGCAAGCTAGAGATGGGAGCAGGTGCCCGGGAGGAATAAGCATGTCCTGTTTGGCTAGCCGCACCCGCCGTCGATGTTCACGCACGAAAGTGAAAACAATATCTAAATAAAACACCGCTAATGACGGTATGTCCGGATTGCAAAGTAAGTTTTTGTCACCAACTGGGTCAAGGTCACTAGGTCAAATATTACAGCATACATTGAGAGGTCTTGTCAGAGGCAACCTTCATGTATAATATAAAGTTTCTACTGCATACAGTTCCTTAGATTTTGCTTAAACCAGAAACTTCAACCAAAATCTTAAACTAGGTCAAAGTCCCAGGTCAAGGTCACTAGGTCAAATGTTATGGCATAAATTGAAAGGTCTCGTCATGGGCAACCTAAATGTATAATATAAGTTTTCTACTGCATACAGTTCCATAGATTTTGCTTCAACCTGAAACTTTAACCAAAATCTTTAACTAGGTCAAAGTCCAAGGTCAAGGTCACAAGGTCAAATGTTACGGCATAAATTAAAAGGTCTTGTGATTGGCAAGCTTCATGCATAATATAAAGTTTCTACTGCATATAGTTCCTTAGATTTTGCCTCAACCAGGAAGTTTAACCAAAATCTTTAACTAGGTCAAAGTCCAAGGTCAAGGTCACTAGGTCAAATGTTACGGCATAAATTGAAAGGTCTTGTGATGGGCAAGCTTCATGCATAATATAAAGTTTCTACTGCACATAGTTCCTTAGATTTTGCCTCAACCAGGAAGTTTAACCAAAATCTTTAACTAGGTCAAAGTCCAAGGTCAAGGTCACTAGGTCAAATGTTACGGCATAAATTGAAAGGTCTTGTGATGGGCAAGCATCATGTATAATATAAAGTTTCTACTGCATATATTTCCTTAGAGTTTGCCTCAACCAGAAACTTTAACCAAAATGTTGACGGCAGACGGACAGACAGACGGACGGACGGACATCGTCAATCTATAGACTGGAATTGCTTTGCAATCCGGCCAAATACATGCACTGTCTGAGGTTATGTCTATATAGAAAGTGCTGTGGCGATCATGTCGGGGGAAAATATTCAAAACACTTGCACTTAGATGGGGCGTTTTCAATGTTGAATTTCAGCGTGACGTCGCCGAGTTTAACATTGAGCCTATGGAGAGCGTCACGACGTCATGGGGAAAAAGCATGGGAAATGACACATCTAAAAATTGTTTTGTCTATAAAGTTTTATTGCGTGCATTGACTGTCATATACATGCATTATACCAAAATTTACGACTAAGCGAGATCTATTGGATGGTATCAGTTTCATTTAAATTTTAGCATGATAAAGTAGTCAAAATCGCGTTTATCCAGTTTCCGAAGTGAGCCATGCTGACAGTCCATTCTATGTATACAACTAGCGGAAAATTGAATTTACCTTTTCTGAGTTTTCGGTGACGACAATATCAAATTTACCATCATCGGTTTCCTTGAAGACGGCAGGCTGATAATCATCTGTTGAAAATAATCAATAATGGATATACATTAAATTTCATTGTGAAATGAAATAAAGAGTGCAAATCAACCATTTTAACTATCAGTGGCGTAGCTTTGCCAAAATTAAATTGATGTTTTTCAATATATGCAAGGGTCTGGTCGAGTATCTGAAGGTTCAGGTCAGTACACTGAATGGGGTAATGCAGGATTTTGACCATTGACGAAATGGAGGGTCCACGTAAAATATCCATTCTAGAGAAATGTGTCAAATTTAGAGAAAGGTATTCGTCGAAATTTAGAAATTTAAGGGAAAATATATGCATGATTTAGCGTACGTGGTACATGGTAGCTACGCCACTGACTGTTAAGGTATTCTCAGACAGTAGTTTAAAAAAAAACTTTTGGTACGAAGAATGTCATATCGACAGAAATATACATGTGAAAAAAATTGAATGACGTAAATGCCATATACAGTACTCGGTGATCGGCAGTGACGTTCAAAGTTCATGTTGCCAATAACGCAAGCAAACTCAGATTACGAGGGAAGTTAATTTTGACATGCATACAAGGTATTAACAATACATACCATAAGGAATATATGGAATATCTGTAGGTGGGATCAGTATAAAGGTCTTCCAACCTCGTACCACGCAGTACAAGTTCTCATAGTGATCTCTGTGCACTATAATGGAGAAAAACTATACATCACAGAGCTGAAATTTCATAACTTGATTTCTGTAACTCTTGGGTCCGTGACGGTCTTTCTGCATGGATATACCTAAACACACACCAAGTAATGTATACATATAGTGGCATCCCCAGACAACATAGTTTCGTATGTAGTGGGGAGCACAATCCCCTCCCAGGCCGTAATCTGGCTGTACCACACATTATATGGCATTTTCGAGAGTGTGACACGGTTTACTCTACATAGAAAAAATCCCTTTCAAATAGAGTTCTATGGGAAGAGGTTATCCCCATTGGGCCTCCATAGCTCCGTGAAAAAAGTTGATTTGAAAAATATGCTAATCATCATGACAGAGATAAAAAAAAGTTATCTTACTTTTGACCAAAAAAAAATTGGGGGTTAACGTTGCTTTTCTACCGTTAAATTTTGATTGAAAAAAGGGGGGATGAAGAGAACAGTTAAAACTAAAAAAAAATACCCCCATTTGGCACCCCTAAATATTTCTATCTAAAATAAATTTCATGAAAATGATGTACATGCAATGAAAGTCTACAAGCAGTACTTTTCTTTCATATCTGTATTAATGAATATTATCCAACCACAGAAGCGATATCCTTTGATGTCCTCAGAAGGGAAGCGACTCGATCGAAATAATTACTACCTGTATACCTTAAATTGATCTGCAACATTTACAAAAAAAAAACCTACTTGATGTTACTGCGCGTCCATCTCCCATCCAAAAGTTGACAGCGTCTGGTGATTCACCTAGTATGCATAAAATAACAGAATTATAGGTAAAAAAAACGTATACTCATGTGTTTATCTAAACAATAGAATTTAATTTGGTACAAATCTTGAAAACCGAATTCGAAGTCTATTTTTCCTGAAAGTGTCGACCGTTTAAAAAATAAATGGTTGTATCACCCTCTACTGGTAAATGATAAATTCAAAGTTGGCTTGGATCATAGAGTCTTGCAATCTCAGTGAAAAAAAAAACTCTTTTTGAAATGTGTTTTTTTTTTTGGTTTTTTTTTTTTGGTATTATTATTATTATTTGTGACCTTGACATATTGATTGACCTGTGCCTTTCCCTTAATAAATAACAATGTATATATCTTTAAGTTGATCAATGAAACTGTTTATCTGGAAACCATAAAGAGTGTTTTTCGATCCTGATCTTTGACATTAATATTTTAGACCCGAAACTTAATTAATAGGAGTCGTATGTATCCAAATTTTGTGCGGAGAGGTGAAAGGTTAGGCATCCGGTTACTGAGTGTATAACGGAATGATGGACAATCTGTGAAAGAAAACTAGACATGAGTAGATTCAATTCATCAGTTTTTCAACTTTTCAATAAGATTTTCACACTTTCTTGAACCACTTAAAAATGGAATTTACTATTTCTTATACCTTAAAAAATTGAATACACGAAAACATCTTTCTGGAATGGACCAAGAATTAACGAACTGAAGAATGAATGAATGAATGAATGAATGAACTGATGTCAAATGAATTATTATTTTTTAGACTAATCCTACCAAAGGCTTCTGTGCCCCAAGGAATTTCTCTTTCAACATCATTTATAATATGTGCAAATTCCTCCGTTAGATTTGAATTCTGTTTTTGAATATAAAATATTCCGTTGTGCTTTTCTGGTTCCTCGAGAATGTCCAGGAATTCGGAGAAGGTCATCCTTCGCTCCTCCGGCATGACAAACTTGTCTTCCGCTACGGCGTCGGCCAGACCGTTAGGTGTGACAGCCACCGTCACCTCGACGTCTCCAACGCCAACTTTCCTAGATCATAAATTTTATCAACTTAAAGAGACGAATTATACCCCCACGGGGCGTTTTTTCATTTATGACATAACACGTAAAGCTCTGAACATCTATAAGTGACATATTACAGCCATATCCCTTATAGTCAAAAAGTAGGTCAAAGGTCAATGTCACTAGGTCAAAAGTCATGGTATCAAATGAAAGCTCTGGTCATGAGGAATATGTATGTGTGAAATATCAAAACCCTACCCCTTATAGTTTAAAAGAAAGTCAAATGTCAAGGTCATGGTAAAAAGGTCAAATATCTTCGAGTAAAACTTGTTATGATGAATGTGTGTTTGAAATATTGAAGCCTTATCACCCATACATAAAGAGATATTCAGTTTTATAACATCTTGACCAAAATATTACAATTAGGTCAAAGTTTAAAGTCAAGGTCACTAGGTCAAATGTCTTGGTATCAGAAATGTAGCACCTGCACAATGTATAGATAAAATATGAAAGCCCTATCTTCTTTGCTTGGAGAAATAATTATTCGCTTTAAGAACTTCTTAACCAAAATATTACTACAAGGTCAAAGCTCAGAATCAAGGTCATTAGGTCAAATGTCTTGGTATCAAAATGCTGTACTTGTTTATGGTGAATGTGTGTGTGAAATATTGAAGTCCTATCACTTATATGAGAAAAAAATATATGCTTTAAGAACTTCTTAACCAAAATATAACTATAAGGTCAAAGTTCAAGGTTAAGGTCACTAGATCAAATGTCTTGGTATCAAAATGAAGCACCTGTTGTGGTTAATGTATGGATAAAATATGAAAGCTCTATCTTCTACGCTTGGAGAAATAATTATTCGCTTTAAGAACATCTTAACCAAAATATAACTATAAGGTCAAAGTTCAAGGTTAAGGTCACTAGGCCAAATGTTTTGGTATCAAAATGTAGTACTTATTATGGTGAATGTATGTATGAAATATGAAAGCCCTATTCACTTATATGAGAAAAAAAAATATGCTTTAAGAACTTCTTAACCAAAATATAACTATAAGGTCAAAGTTCAAGGTCACTAGGTCAAATGTCTTGGTATCAAATGCAATATTCATTATGGTGAATGTATATATGAAATATCAACGAAACATCTTAGTCGGCTGGACAGTGAGAAACTTTTAAGCCCACTGGCATTCTAAGTATCTAAACGTTGTGATCGCGTATTTCTTTATTGCAATGGATCCAAAGATCCAGAAATGTCATATGGGATTTTGAAGGCATAGGGTTCACTGTATCCGTCAAAGAAACTACAGAGACAAATTATTCAGCATTATCCCATTTGAACATAATGCTGTCCTATGACACTGATGGTCACATGAATACCTCACTCTATGACAAACGTGACGACTTCAGTTTCAGCATCACAAACTTCCCTTTTCTGAGTAGCAACATCCCTTCATCGCCTGCTTATGGCGTGTCCATATCCCAATTGATACGTTATGCCAGAGCACGTAGCAAATATACAGATTTTGTTCTGAGAGCTACGCGTCTTTCAGATAAGCTTCTCAGTGTGATCGACTAACATCGTCTTTGAGGAAGTTCTACTATCGATACGGAGAACTCGTCATACACTATGATCTCCCATTGTCCAGAATGGTGAATGATATTCTCTCTTTAGACCATTTGAACCATCCAACCACAGACTATACTTATATCTTCCAAATGGAAATAACTGGATGTGATATTTCTGCCGAATTGAAGCGACGGGTGGAGATGCTGACAACAAAGATTACAAAGTTTACCTCATGGCAGCATTTTATCATGGCAGCAAACAGGAAGTAGTAAAAGATTACACAGTTTGAATTTTGAAAATCTGTCCTGGTAAGTAAGAACTAACAAATATGCTGCCACTCAAAACCGAATTGGAAAAGGGAAGCAGAGTATTTCATTTACTGACCTAAATTCTGCATGAATGGGTGTATTCTTTTGATGCCCAAAATCTCCCTAACAATTGCACTCAAGCGGGAAATATAGACCATGACCTAAATTTGAAGGCAGATTTGTGATCTTCTCATAAAATCGCATCATCTCTGCAAGTTTGGCCTTCCTATAATAAAGAAATAAAACTTCTAACATTGATACCCAAATCTTCCTAACATGTGCACACAAGCGGAAAATACTAGGTCATGACCTACATTTGAACGTAGATTTGTAATATTCTCATAAAGACACATCATCTGAGCAAGTTTGGCCTTCCTAGCAATAAAACTTTTTAACATTGATATCCAAATCTTCCTAATATATGCACTCAAGAATGTAGATTTGTGATCTACTCATAAAGACACATCATCTGTGCAAGATTGAGTAAATTTGGGCGGGAGGAGGGAGAGAGGGAGGAGGGAGGGAAGGGGGAAAATGGGAGGGAGGGGAAAGGAAGCGGGAGAAGAAAGAGAAGGGGTGGGAGGTGGAAGTAAGGGGTTGGGAGGGGGGAGAGAGGTACCCCATGTCCGCCCCCATGATACCAAAATCTTCCTAACATGTGCACTCAAGCGGAACATATAGGTCATGACCTACATTTAATTGAACATTGATTAGTGATATACTCATAAAGACGCGCCATCTAAGCAAGTTTGGCCTTCCTAGCACTTATAATAGAGAAATAAAACATCTTAACATTGACACCCAAATCTTCCTAACATGTGCACTCAAGCAGAAAATGTAGTTCATGACCTTCATAATTATGAACGTAGATTTGTGATCTACTCATAAAGACGCATCATCTGTCGAAGTTTGGGCTTCCTAACACTTATAATAAAGAAATAAAACTTCTTTTAAAACATACTAGTGCGGACGCCGACGACAGGGTGATAGCATAAGCTCCCTCCCACTTCGTGAGGGTAGCTAAAAAAGAATCTCAAATGAATTTTCATTTCATACGATGTATTATGAAACGACTCCAGTTGTGCATTTTATATCCCCTCCCCAAGGCTCAGGGATATAAAACACACAACACGTTTAATAATACATCGTATGAAATGAAAATTCATTTGAGATCCTATATATTGGGGGTGTGGACAGGGGGTACCTCTCCCCCCCCTCCCCCTCCTTTTCACCCTTCCCTTGCCTCCCCTTCCCGGCCCCTCTTCCCCCCCCCCCCCCCACTCTCCCTGCTCCCATCCCCTTCCTCCCTCTGCCTTTCACCCTGTCCACCCCTCATATATATTATTCGTGACAAAAGTGCATGTTTCGGGTTCCGTTTACTTCGTACGTGGTGAAGTACGTGGTAAACGGAATCCGAAAGAGATGATTTGAAATTAGATTGGACAAAATCTAAAAAAAAAAAAAAAGGTGTATGTGTGCGTGCGGGTGTGGTTGTAAGTTAATCCATTCGTAACAAAAGTTTCATAAGTGTTAGAAATATTACCTGAAATACTGAGCGTCCCATTTTTGTAAAGCTTTCCAGTGTTTTAGGGAATTTCTTATGATCACCGGTTTGTTCGAAGACACAAACTCTCGGTAAAATGTTAGAGGTGAAGGCCGAGAGGAGAGAACAGGCACTGTCTTGTCCAAGTATAAGTCTGTAATAATGATAAATTTTTATCAAAGTTTTAAAACAAACAGAAAATTTTATGGCAAGTAGATTGAGTACAAGAAGAAACACTTTCAGTAAAGTTTACTTTTCTTCTAATATTTGATGTTTTATATGTAAAATATCCGAATAATTATTATTTTTATGACAAGTTTAATGGATACAGAGAAGTAAAAAAAATCCTTTCTAAAGTTCTACACAATAAGTATTGTAACAATTTACACGATAACCTGTTGAAAATACGAAAATAATTATAACATGCCTGGTTCCGCGCCTGAGGAGTAAAGGAGATAACTCCTCTTTGTATTTTTATAAATTTACATACATCGTAAAATGTACATGATTTACCTCTAGCTTCAGTAGAAAGTTCAAATAGAGCTTCCTCTATAGTTTGTCGACTATTGTCCTCCTCTGTCATCAGTCTAGAACCTATCAATCTCTGGATCTACATTTGAACTTGAAGCTTGCCGATGAATAAAGCGACGGATGTACTGTACGAATCACAAACTTATAAAGCGCCATAACCCGTACTTTGCGGAAGACAACCCCCCCCCCTCCCCGGTTAGACAAGAATTTTATACTTATTTTCACTGTCACCTTAACTTTTCCGGTGGCGGATTCAGGGAGTGCAGAGGAGCCCCCCCCCCCCCGGCACTGACTGAAAATTTCCCCAAACAGGTAGTATTTAGGTCCATTTCCAGTAAAAATCGTTAAAATTCGCCCCTTGACCCCCCCCCCCCCCCGGCCGGCAAAGGAGTCGCTGGATCTGCCACAGTTTTCCCGTATAATTCAAATAAATACTCATGAGTTGTAAAGTTGGTTCAGATAATATGACAGAACGGAAGATAAACATTTCGATTCGTATGACAATATTTACATGTCAAAGCACTATGCCTCGTGGAAATCCAGGAAATGTCTGAATGCATTAATTTCCAAAAATACAGAGAACAACCTTCAAACTACAGCAATATGTTTGAGGAAGACAACTCTGAAAATAACATGTAAGCTCAGCATTTCACACAGATTGTTGTGTTCACATTGTATTGCTTTATAATATTGTTTTGATGATGCGATTTATTCCAAAATTTTCAGAAACAACGAATTTTTAAAACTAGAATCCTTCCAAATAAATCAATCTACTTTTACATCAGATCAGCATGTCTTTTGGACCTATCTGTTGGTAGATGGACAAACAAGATCTTCGTGTTTCAAAAGCAAATGTGATTTTGAAAGAACCTTCAAAGGTTCCTTGATTGACTGATGTTTGAATTGATCTTGACCTTCATGAATACATACAATTAATATAGGACCATATAGGGTACATATTAGTTACAATAACATTCTTACTTTAACACAAGTCACCAGCCCATATTTCATTTACTCAGATATATATTGATCTATAGAAACTTTCAGAAAGAAAAAATAGCAATCCAAGGAATGCTTGTGTCGCCTGCAAAGCGGTTTGATTATTATTCTAGAAAGAGGATCAAAATTCTTGGTATCAGTAGAAAAGTCTTGTCAAATGAAATTCATTTGAAATATCAGACCTCTTAATTACAAATTAAAAGAAAAGAGTGTCATCATCTAGGTCAAGGTCACTATGTAAAAATTGGTAACAAAAAGGTCTCATCATAAGAAATATTAAAGACCTATCACCTACAAATTAAAAGATATATACAACCTTAGAAAAGAAGGTCAAATAGCTAGGTCAAGGTCAAAAGGTAAAAAATTATAGTATGTGTAGAATGGCATTGTTACAAGGAAAATACATGTGAAATACCAAAGCCCTATTACCTACCAATCAAAAGATATAGCCAATATTACTTTTCTTGAAAAGTAGATCAAATATCTAGATCAAGGTCAAAAGGTCAAATATTATGGTCTGTGTAGAAAGGTTTTGTCACAAGGAATACACATGTGAAATACCAAAGCCCTATCACTTACCAATCAAAAGATATATCCATTCTTAATTTTTTTGAAAAGTAGGTCAAATATGTAGGTCGAGGTCAATAGGTAAAAAAAATTATGGTATGTGTAGGAAAGTCTTGTCACAAGGAATACACATGTGAAATATCAAAGCCCTATCACTTACCAATCAAAAGATATAGTGAATCTTATCTTTTTTTCAAAAGTAGGTCAAATATCGAGGTCAAGGTCACAAGGTCAAAAATTATGGTCTGTGTAGAAAGGTCTTGCCACAAGGATTGCACATGTGAAATATCAAAGTCCTAACACTTACCAATCAAAAGATAAATCCATTTTTAATTTTTTTGAAAAGTAGGTCAAATATGTAGGTCAAGGTCACTAGGTCAAAAATTATGGTATGTGTAGGAAGGTCTTGTCACAAGGAATACACATGTGAAATATCAAAGCCCTATCACTTTCCAATGAAAAGTTATGGGCTGTGACACCCAAAGTGTGACAGACAGACAGACGGACTGACGGACAGACGGACAAAGTGATCCCTAAGTGTCGCTATGCTTCGCAGGCGACACAAAAACAAAGTGTAATCAAAGATTACAAAGCTCACCTCATGGCAGCATTTTATAATGACAGCAGACAAAGATTTATTAATTTGAGAATATGTCTTATTGAGGACCAACAAAAACGCTAACAACTTAACAAAACAGAGAAGGGAAGTAGATTATTAATACCTAAATCTTCCTAATGTGTGCACTTGAACGAAAATATAGGTCATGATCTATATTTACATTTGAACGTAGATTAATTGATACATTTGAATGTAGATTTGTGATCATCTCATTAAGACACATCATCTGTGCAAGTTTGGTCTTCCTAGCACTTAAAATAATGAAATAAAACTTCCTAACATTGATACCCAAATCTTCCTAACATGTGCACTAAGTGGAAAATATAGGTCATGACCTACATTTAAACATAGATTTGTGATCTACTCATAAAGGTGCATCATCTGTGCAAGTTTGGCCATCCTAGCACTTAAAATAAAGAAATAAAACTTCTTAACATACTAGTGTAGACGCTGACACCAATAACAGGGTGATACAAAAAATGTAGCATAAGCTCCCTCTCACTTCATGAGGTGAGCCAAAAAATTTTTCATTTCAAATTCAAACAATATCTCTGAAGCAAACAGTACTACATGCATTTACTAGTATATTAAATAGTACCTTTGTCAAAATATGTATGTATCATTTATATATCATATATTTTAATCATATAAATATGGTGCAGGCTACTGGAGGTCCTGTACAAACAAAATTCAGGGTATTTAACTCACACTGAGCTTGTAGTATACTGGAGGTCCTGTACAAACAAAATTCAGGGTAAAAACTCACACTGAGCTTGTAGCATAGAATAATACAATAACAACCACTTTATTGCTGAAATTTTCTTTAATATATAATTTATCTAGGAGAAAGAAAATGTCTATATCAAACAACACAATAAACAAAATCTTTTCTCTTTTTCACTTCTCGTACAATGATTTTTTTTTTCATTGGTCTTCAACGTCCTCATTCAGTAAGAAAACATATCTTTGAATACAGGCAGTGTGCATAGATCATCGAAGCTGTTATTTTTTTTTTCAAATCTAATTCTTCATAGAAGTAAAGTAACATTTTATTAATGCAAAATGACATTAAATCTGAAAGAATGACACTGAAATGCTTACCCAAAAGGTATTAGTCATATAAATAAGAATTATGGTGCAGAACTTGTATTTTTATTTATCAGGCTTTAATATTCCTTGCTTTTTGACATTTTTATCAATCATCATTCAACTCTGCACCAAACATTTGTAGCCCAAACTTTGTCAAACATTGGCTAATATCATATAACTTTTTCATTGTCAAAACAAAGCAGAAGTTGTTCATTATACATGTAAAACCTTAATCATATAAACTGTGTAATGAATAAACCATATCAGTACAATTTCATACAATAATGATTGTTTAAAAATATTTAAAACTAGATAATGCTTATGTAACAAGAATATTGTCTGTCTTTATAGACCGTACACAAGTGACCCTCTCGTGATATTTTACTCTTTGTGCGATTTAAATTTTCTACAAGTTTACAGTAACTGTATAATGTATAATAAAAACCTATTTTGTCATTTTTAAAACAATACAAAGTCTTCTACCTGCAACAAAATAATAGAGGGGCACACAACTCAGCCAAAAGTAGGTCAACCATTATTTTGATTATGTTATATGTTGTACAATAAGGATCTTTTGTATTTTAATTAATCATAATGGTAGATTTTTTTTATATTCCTGGTTAGGCACTATATAAGACTCCCAGGGCTTGAAGATCAAAGGGAAAAAAACTTATGTGTTACTTGTGAATACTGTGCATGTCATATGACAAACTATGCTTCAAAAGTTCCCCCCTTTGTTTGTCAAGTCCCTAGAGTCTTATACCTGTGATTTGGGCATTATTACATTTCAGAAAATTCAGAAATTGTAAAGTTCATAGTAGGCATGAAAAAGCACCCTATCATGCAACAGATACCTTAAATTTAGCTAAATCTATACAGAACAAAGTAAAAGGAAATTTTGAAATCTAAAACATGGCAGACGGTCAGAGTGGAAACTGCCAGTCTCCTCTTGTTTGCTGTAACGGGACAAATATTTGTAGAGAGTTATGGGATAAGCAATATATCAGCCACGAGACAAAGTAATTCCTATATGCTGCTTTACTTTGCCGTTATATTAAACGGCACTATATTTAATATAATGAATAACTAATCATTTCAAATTACAAGTGTATTCCAACTATAAACTTCTCAGAAGCTACACACAGATAGCAATCTTAATTATATAAACATTAGAAGCAGCAAAACAAGATACATTAAAGTACAGTAACTGTGATACTGATTATGCTTACAACAAGCTTATTAAAGCAACAAAAATTACGTTTAAATGTAACACTAACAGACAAGTTATATATGAATATATTATTCATAAAGATCATTTCTGTACAGCATAGGGTGATTCTTTAACTTTACAAACAGGAACAATTACATAATCCTGAAACAAGTGTGTTTATAAATCATGTGTATCTTACAATGAATGGATGAACATAAACATTAGATGGACATATACTGTACATGAATATACCTGTAGAACGTCTATAACAGTTGGAAATTCTACTGTTTGTAGGTTTCAAGACAAAAATTGCTAAAAAAATAACTGAAAAATTTAATGTATCACTGTTTAGCAATGACATTTTAAGTCAAAGAAAGCAAAGGCAATACAAAATGTGAGATACATGTACAAAAACTAAAAATCAGATCACATATAGCACTATAAAAATTTATTTTTATGCTCAAGTTGATACAAAGGCTTTCTGTAAAAACTCACAGAAATCTTTCACATAACTAAAAAATCATCATAAAAATGCTTAGTAAAACAATAGGTATCAAGATTTTAATACATGGAATTGTATGTCACATTAGAAACTGCTTTTTAGCAACAGCTATTCATACAATATAGCATGTCCTTGACAATTAATCTATTGGTCTATCTTTCCCGCCTAATAATACCTTAATTGTTGTGTTTGTGCATATCTATATAAGTGGACATCTTCATTTATGAATCATTATACTCCTAATATGTAATTCTTGTGGTAAGAACTTTCATTCATGCAAAAAGTTTAACTTCATGACCTTGAAATTTGATTAACTTCATGGCCTTGAAGTTTGACCTATGTTTTAAAATTTTTAAAATGGATGAAATTTTTATGTTTAAGTGCTTTTTCATTTCATAAATTTATTCCATGTTGCAAGATCTTTTGATTTAACCTTGCAACCTTGACTTTGGCATCTGCCCTAATTTGTATTTCAAATGTTTGTAAACTGGGAACCTTTTTGTTGGTACTAGTACTTTTAAATATTTCAATATGTGACATCAACTTTGAAGCTTGAAAATACTGATATCCTATTCTTTTAAAAACAACCATTCCTGGGAAAAGTATTTTACCATAATAATATGTAAAATATAACAAATAGAATGCTAAACATCAAACTTATACTGCATATGTGAATATGTGCATACATTCTTAACATATAAATTGACAAAATAACATAAGACTCACCATAAAATTCAATAAATATGTAATGTAATAAATGTAATAAAAGGAGTAACATACACCAGAATGATCTCCATATGAACTACTAAAACGTGGGTTGTTTACATATTGCCGGCACTTATGTCCTAATCATAAGCTCCTTAGAATTGTGCACATGAATGTAGGGGTAAACCATATTATAATTGATAGTAAGTAAAAACAAAAATCAAAAAATCTACATCATGAAATCATTTCCTTGATTCATATTCATGCTATTAATAAGATGTAAGTATCCAAACTGGCTGGCAGCAGTTTCTATTTGACTGGCTGTGGGGTATCCCTCATACGGCATCCTCCACGGTGGGGGTACGGGTGTGCCTGCTGGGTTACCTGTGGTGTTGATGGGGTGGGAGGTACTCTGGGTACTCATGTTACTACCATCATTACTGAGGGCGGCAGAGGAAGGGGGTGGAGGCATCCTACAGGTGATAGGGGCCATGGTTGGGGGCATAGACAAGGGAAGAGAACTGGATGAGGTGGTAGCTGTACTGGTGACAAGGCTCCCATCTCTAAAGTCCTTCTGAAAAGTAAAACAAAGTCAAAAAAATACTTAATGTTTCGAACAGTGAAAAAATTTCCCCATTCCTTCATTGAACATTAATCATACAGAATTTTGCACTCTGTATTCATTTGCATGACACAGTGTCATAAACTTTTTGTAATTTCACTTTAAATTCCAAACAGATTATGACCATACATGTAGCAGTTAAAGTGGGTAAGTTGGACATCATTTACAGCTACACACAAAGTCCAAGGTCAAGAGGTCAAGGGTCATGGTCTCAAATGAAAGGTCTCGTCACAAGGTATCTACATGTGAAATATCAAAGCCCTACCACTTATAGTTCAAGAGATATAGCCCAGGTTAAAGTTTTGTCTACGGACGACGACAACGACGCCGAGGGTATGGCATTAGCTGTCCGGACTTTTCGTCACGGCGAGCTAAAAATATACCCACTTTTATATATATTAAACTCTTTTAACAATGTGAAAAGAATCTGTATTAATATATCATACCTTGTTAAGAACGATTTGAGCGGCAACTTCAGCAGATGTTGGTACTTCATTGAAGACACCATGACTCTCCATGTGTTTCTCCAGCATCTTCTTCCTACCGAATCCTTTACCACACTGGTCACATGTAAACGACTTGATCCCGCTATGTGTCTGCATGTGTTGTCGTAGGTTATCTTTACGGCTAAAGCTTTTGCCACATACACTACACATGTGAGGTTTCTCTCCACTGTGCATCAACATGTGATTTCTGAGATAGTTCCTAGCTCGGAATCCTTTACCTGCAAACAAATAAATAGCCTTTTCATCTGAATTGTGATCTATATGTACTTTCAATACTAATCACAATAATTTGAAATTGATAAAACTTCTACATTTTAAAAAAGGAATAATATACACTACATACTACACCTTTAAAAGTCGAGGCATCAATATCCACCTAAGCATAATAAAGGGTCTCTATAACAACATTTTTCTAATAAATAAAAAAAATCAAAGGACTAAAGTCGAGCCTAAGAAGAAAAATTAGCAGACTTCTTGGAAAGCTGGTGTGCTAACTACTTGGGTTTGATTTTCAAATTCTATTTACTTTCAATTGTGATTTGATATTTACCTTCAAAATGCCCTATATTCATAATTGTGGGGAAGAACGGAAACAATTCGGAGTTTTTACTATTAAAAGAAGTGTCCCTAATCTTTTGATATAATTGAAAAATTGAGTTTAAAATCACTCTTCATAACATTAAGTAGCTTTTATAACTTACCACAAATTTCACAGACAGCAGGTTTCTCTCCTGTGTGACAGCGAATGTGCATCATTAAAGCATGCTTAGTGTAGAAGGATTTTCCGCACATTTCACAGACATTGGTTCTTATCCCAGAGTGCCGGACCATGTGATTGGCCAAAGTCCTCTTATGGTTAAAGACCTTGTCACACAGTGTGCACGGGTATATGTTATCAGAATGAAACTGGCTATGTGCATTCAGATCCTCTTGAAATACGAATGTCTTTTTACACACTGTACATTCAAATGGCCTGTCTGTGGAGTGTCTTTTGACGTGTTTATCGAGAGTCCACTTGTGTGTAAAGCTCTTGCCACATTGTTCACACTTGTAAGGTCTCAGCACCTGGTTGACGTGTTTCCTGGTATGTGTGGTCAGCGAGTACTTGTCAGCAAACGACTGGTCACACCACTCACATTGATGAATCTTCTCTCCCATGTGAATTTTCTTATGTAGACGCAATTCGTCAAATGTCTTAAACGCCTCATCACATTTATTACACTGGTATCCGTTTTCCTCTGGATGTACTTGACGTATATGTTTCAACATGGCCTTTCTGTTGCTAAGTACCTTGCCACAGACCTTACAAGTGGCCGGCCGTGGTTTCTTCTTCAGAGGATTTTTCTTTTTGGGCTGGTTATGAGTTTTATGATCGACCATTTCTTCCTCCATCATATCATCATCATCATCATCTCTGTCTGATTCCTTCTTCTCACCATCTTCAGCACCACCTTCTTCACTTTCTTTCTTGATTTTTTCTCCTGCATCCTTCGCACTTTCTCCCTCTGTTACTCCTTCAGCATGGGCTTTCTTATGCTCCATCAGATCCGCAAAGAATTTGAAGCGTTTCGGACACTCGTTACATTTGAAGGCTTTGTACTTTGGGTGCACCCTTTTGTAGTGCTTGAGAAGAGCTTTACGTGTGCTCAGTACCTTATTACAGCAGTTACATTTGGCAGCAAGGCTGAGTTTATGTTTTTTCAAATGTAGAGTCCATTCCGTGCTAGTAGAAAATTCTTCATTACAATCAGAGCACTTGTAAGATTTTGCTGCATGACTTTGTTCATGACCTGCCAAGTGAAATTTTGTGCCAAAAGTTTCGTCACATTGACTGCATTTGTATGGTTTCTCTATCTTCTTTGAATCATCCTGGAAAATGATAACATGGCAATTTTTTTTAATCATTTCTTTTCACAATGATAAACATTATCATGAGTTTTGAAAAAGGATGCATCTCATAAAGCTTTCAATGTATAAAATAAATTATTAAAATATTACAACAATGATAACTTTATGAGTAATTACTTCAGTGCAAAAAAAAAGATGAAAAGGGCAGAAATTATTATGTATACATGCCATTCTACCACAACTTATTTCTTTTAGTTGACAATTTCTTTATTATAACAAGGGGGGATAACAAAGAGTGGAGGGGGAACTTTCCTTTCTATACAAAGGTACCAGTGCATGTACATATTTCATGTTTGTTTTGCATTTTATGACAAATCATTATTCATATCTCACCTCAGGCATATCATCATTCCCATCTTCATCTTGGCTAAGG
Organism: Pinctada imbricata; assembly: GCA_033119305.1. Lineage (NCBI taxonomy): Eukaryota > Metazoa > Mollusca > Bivalvia > Pterioida > Pteriidae > Pinctada > Pinctada imbricata. The sequence goes on along the minus strand of VSWD01000008.1, from coordinate 54,875,912 downwards.
TACATCTCACCATTTACATAATCAACACTCCTCCCCTCTGAAAAAATACCAATAAATAAACATCAAGTGCATTTATAGAAATGAATATTAATGTGATTCAATGGCATACCAGAAATGACATAGAAATGCATGATGATATTGTCATAAACAATGTAAATCTACAATTTGAGTTCAAAGTTCTATACATGCACATGTCTTTGTGTAGCGTATAAACAATTCCAAGGTATTACTTTATGAAACAAGTATCTTACCTTCTTCATTTTTTCTTTTTGCATTATCGTCCCTTGTCAAGTCATCCAGATTTAGTCCATGGATGGGTCCTGGGTCCTCACCGACCACACCCTTTGCCAGTACCCTCAGGGCTCGCTGTAGACTTTCCTCAGACTGGTGTAGATGGACAGAGATCCTAAGCAGGATGGCCTGATTGTTGGGGATCTGATAAGCTGAGAGCTGACCCAACAGATTCATGAGATTCTTCAGCTTCTGAGCCACCACTGACAGATCTATCTCCATCCTGGCTGCATCCATAGTAACAGGATGGCAGGTCCTGCAAGGTAAAATCAATTGTGTCATTCATGTTAAAAGTTTGGTGTACAATGAAGCATGAATAGTTAAATTAATAAATACAATTTTGACTGTCAAATGAATATTGAGCAGATTCTCAAACAGGTGAATTCCAGAAAAAGTTTTAACAGCAACATACATGTACAGGTTTTTTTTTTTTATTTTGGGGAAGGTGCCTGTGCCTGTCCCATTTGGTAAAGTTTGCGACATTTTGCTAAAATTGGGAAAATTTTTGTACAAATTCTCACCAAAGTATAACCTTAAAGTATCATTTATGAACACTGATAATCCATTGATTTGCTTGAACTGAACATGGGATGAATAAAAAACTTTAAAAAATGCACTTAGAAATAGGACATTTTGTGCTGACTTCCAGGTTTTTGGTCTTATTTTCTCAGGTGATTTTTTCATAATTCCTCTTTGGGAATTTCAGGGTGATTTTTTGGGAAAAATAGAGGAAATTTGGCATTGGGAAGGGGCCGAAATTTGGCCCTAAAACAAGGGAAAAAAAAACCCTGATGTATATTGTACATTAGAAAGAATTCAGACCGTAATTGTTGTTTTATACTGATGGGTTGTATTCCAAGTTCTGAAACCATTAAATATTTACAATATCAACAAGGAATTATTAAGACTTCAAGAGAACAACCAGTTAGATTTAAAGGAAAACTGTCGTTAACTAGAGACTCATAAAGGAAATCATCATGTACTTGTATAAAGTGTATTGTATTGTATTGTATTGTATGTGCAAGGGTCTAGAATTCCCATTTCCCGTCGCCTGGGGCAAGTGAAAAGTTAGGTCAGGAAAGTACATAGCAGGTGTTCACTTGCCCGTGGGCAAGTAGACTTGTTGAACATTTTTTCCTCTTCATTCAGATTTCTTTTTTATCTTATTCTGCAGAAAGGGTTATAATTTTAATATTCTGAAGAATCAAGCACTCGATTTACTAAACATGCCACATTTCAACAAGATTCAGTATCAGACCCATCTTTGAGAGCCAAAGTGAGACCCAGCTCAATTTTTCATGTACATGTAGCAGTGATGCTGGAAAGTGCCAGTCCAAAGGATTTTTCATTCGGACTGAAAAAAGTTTTAAGTTTTGCTACAAAGTTCTTATTAAATTCGTACTGGCAACATTTTCAAAATGACTGACATGCCTTAAAAGTTTTCAAAATCTCTGATGTAGTACATGAACCACAACAGATTTCTACCCAGAAACACATTTCTCACTCACATACCAGGACATGTCTGCCTTGAGACTGAAGAAAAAATGTAGACATGAAGTTTGAGATTTCCTCGTCTCACATTCAATGTGACACATATTATGACGTCATAGAAAAGTAAATGAATGTTACATCACATCATGCATCATTGCTACTGTCCGCGCGGCTCACTTCAGAAACTGGATAAACACGATTTTGACTATTTCATCATGCAGAACTTTGAATAAAATTGATACCATTCGGTAGATCTTGCTTAGTCGTAAATTTTGGTACAAGTTACCGGTATATGATAGTCAGTGCACGCAATCAAAATTAATAGACAAAACAAAATTTAGATGGGCCATTTCCCATGCTAATTTTTCCTGTGACGTCCCGACGCTTACCGAAGGCTAAATGTTAAACTCGGCGACGTCACACTGAAATTTAACATTGAAAATGCCCCATCTAAAATTAATATTGTCTGTATAATTTGATTGCATAAACCCTTGACCATGTAACATATACCAAAATTTACGACTAAGGTCATACCAAATTAATCTAATGTTCTTTGGATTTTCCACACCATATTTTTCAAAATTCAAAAAATAATATTATAAAAATAAAATGCTCACCCGCACCATTTCTGGCCCAAGAATTTTTTAGAGTTGGTTCTGATTTCTGCAAATCTTAAAGCTTCTAGAAGTCTCAGATTGTGCAAAATTCGAAGAAAATGAGACTTTTGGTGTCAGTTCTAGTTACAAAAAGCTCATTTCAGTGATAATAATGAAATAAAATGAGCCGAGTGAAAAAAATCAATCAATTAATCAAACGTTGGGACCAAGACAAGGGCATTTCATCCTTGTGCAATAGATTTGCTACATCCACAACTCAACAAGCCTTGTCCTGGATTGCAAATCTTTTACTCTCGAACAAGATTCCCCCGTCTCCCTCACAACATTGCGATAGATTCTTTAAGTAACGGTTTGAATAAATACATGAAAACAGTTATCTCAATTATACACATGCAGAGTATCATTATAGCGAGCGGAGCTCGCTGCAAAGGCCCGAAGGGCCTTTGCGAGCGAAGCTCGCCCTTATGGTAACGCGTATACACATATCTTATTGAGAAAATATACTGAATCAAAGAATGAGAATGTACTACTATGCTTTCAAAAATTTTCGTCCCCTCGCAGACAGAGTTGCTGCGGAGATGCTGGATATTGCCATTAAAATTTTTTTTTCGACTCCAAGTAGACGTATATGTTATACTCAATTTTTGTTTATAAGTTAAATTTATTGAAAATATCTTTCGTAAATCAGGTAACGATAAAGCATCAACAAGGCGGCGTAACCACGGGAAATCCGACATTTCCGGTTTTAAACGAGACGTTTCGCTCTGATTGCTTTTGTCGTCTCGGGTGGTTTCGTACTGTCAGAAGTCGGAATATGTTTGTTTTTTCTTTTGTTTTTAAGTAATTTATTTTCAGCTAGCCTAAACATTATTCTTACAAAATAAAAATGAATTATAAAGAACCATATTTTCAAAGAACCATATTTTAAGGCCCCCTTAAAATGTTCATCTGCTGGTCTAGATCAATTATACAAATGCTTCCGTGTTTCGACTCGCCTTATACATGTACTACCTTTTTTGGCAATCATCAAACAGAAAGTTTTGTAAGATAAGATAAACCATCATAGTCAAAATAAAAAAGAAAGATTTTTTTTTTTTTTTTATATAATCATATCTATTTTCTCTCCGCTCGCACAAAAAGGCTTTGCCTTGATTCATATTAATCACAAAAATGTTATTTATTTTTGATTTACTCTCCAAATGGATTTTACCGCGTTTACTCTGACCAAGAAAATTAATTGGCATAGAAGATAAAGATGGTTGTTCATGAAATAAAATCACAATCAGCAATACAAACTGAATTAATGGGAATGCGTACTTTGGATGCTTCTATAGGTAATGCTGCTCTTTCAGATCTACTTTTTATTGGGGTCAACGAATACAATGGTAGGCGAATTTCGGAACAAGATGCGTGAATGTAAAAGTGAAATCCATAACGGTACAATTCAATGCAGTTGCATATCCAGGGTATTCTTGTTAACAATGAGTCGTGAGTAGATTTATATAGATCTACAGTGCTCTCTGGTATTATAAATCAAATGATTAGGAATTGATGCGAAATTCATAAGAACCGTAAGTAAGAGGCGGGGATGATCGATTCAGCTTCCTTCATGCTTCAGTTCCGTACCCGGGTGCCGGGCATGGGAGAGGAGAAAAAAGGGGGGGGGCATTGATTTGGAATACTCTGTGAAAAACTTTGGTAGTTATTTTAAGTACATCATTGCATATTTAGTTTTACTTTGTCATGTTTAGAGTAAATGATAAAAGTCTCAGTTGTAACTATTTATTTGACAGTTATTTTTCATGATTTTGATTGGGAATTTGGAGAAAAATATCTATGATTTGCCATTTGGAATAAGGCCGGATTTCGCTTTAACTAGACTTTGACCAGGTCACAGCAAAGACCATGGTTACTTTGTAAAATATTACGACATACATCATATAACATGTAATTGAAAAGTACCTGTATTTTACTTCATGTAAAACTTTTAACCAGATTAAAGTCGGATAAATCTTTATCTGAAACTATTCGCATTCTTAATTAATTACTTTGCCTAGGTATCAGGATTAAACTAAATGAAACTAAAACAAAAGCTATCTGGATAGGTAGTAAGAAATTTAGCAGTGAAAACTTTCATCATCGATACAAACTAAGATTTTAAGATACTTGGTGTAAAATTTTCATTTATAGACTTAGAAAGTATGGTAGGTAAGAATTACAATGATAAAATTTAAGAAATAGAGAAAGACTTAGAAATATGGTCAAAACGTAACCTTTCATGGACAAAAATACATGTATTATATAACAATAAGGTACTTGTGTGTCATGATTTTTATAAGTTTGTACATGTATATCTACATGCAAAATGTTAAATAAAGAATTAAAAAAAAAAACACCAAAAGATCATGATCACTGGGTCAAATCTTACAGCAAAATGTTATGGGCTATATCATTCTAAAGTCCAGCGGCGGATCCGCCTTTTGAGTTAAATTGGCGAGGGGTCTGGTGACCTCCTAGGTTCCCAGCGGTCCAGGGGGGAACCCTGGAGAGACCATGCAGGGGGAGCCCCCCCCCCCCCAAGCTCTTGTATTTCAGCCTTTTAGGACCTATTTTCGTGACTGTATGATTAAGAATTTTGACAATTATATGTTAAATAACAGGTAGATAACATTTAGAAATTTTTACTCTTATTTAGATGGAAAATGGTCGTTTTATATATATATACCTACGATTTGCAAATTTTAGGGCCCTTGCGCCCCCTTGAATCCGCCACTCATTGTATAGTCCGAGAGAATATCCATGTGAGAGGGGATGGACAGAGTGAAAGGGAGGGGGAGGAAGGGGTGGGAGGGGGGCTTATAGTACCCCCATGTAAATATCAAAGAACTAACCCTTTATGTTCAGGGCCCGGCACCATAAACTAAGAATTTACTTATGTCTAAATTTCAATTTTCTTTTGTCTCGTGATATAAGTGATGACTTGAAATTATCCACAGAATTTGTCTATTTTCAGAGTAGAATAGAATGGTATTTCAAATTTTCACTGATTTGCTATATCTATCGCATTTTCAGGATTTGACTTGAGTCAATTTTTAGTTTTAATATGGTGCCGGGCCCAGAAGCTGTGTCTAATTTCATTTTAAAGTACATGTTATTGAAAGTCTAAGACCAGGGATAATAGGTCAAAAGTCATGGTACGTACGTATCAATGATCTACATTAAAGTCATATTCTCTGCATACCAGGAGATATGACAGATATTAAAGTTTTTGTAGGTAAGAGTCCAAGGTCGAGGTCACTAGGTCAAAACCCTCATCAAGATAAAATAAATTAAAGGCCTACGAGGGCTGATTGATATGTTGTGAGCAGAAGGAATTCTGCTGATAGATTATCTTAAAAAGGGACAAACAATCAACATACTATGCCTCACTTCTGACGCAGTTACGGGAAAATATTAAACTTTAGCGCCCGGGAAAGCTCACTAGCTAATCATTAATGGTGTGTTGTTCCATCAGGACATTGCTCCTGTTCACAAGTCTGTCACTGCCATGGCTGCCATTCATGATTTGGCTTTAATCTGATTGAGCATCCGCCGTATTCATCTTGCTCCACCAGACTTTCATCTACATGTATTCCCAAAACTGAAAGCAGCCATTTCTGGCACCCACTTTCAGTCCGATGATGACGTCATACTTGCAGTGGATGGCTTTCTAAGTGGTATTGAAGCTGAAGGGGTTTTGATCACTGAGCGATATAAGTTCCCTACCGGCATAAATTTATGTCCTGCAACTCTGCCTAGAACTCTTTAATTAAACATGAGTTCAAACTTACTGTCCGTTCAGCTGACTTCAGAAATGAGAAAACTGAGGTTTTTTCTCCTTTATCGACTTTTTTCCCGATATAGAGGATATATCTCGATCTCCGTGCGACCAATAGTACACCGGCAGTCGAAAAAAACAAAACAAAACATTTTCCCGTAGAAGGGGAGTTTTCTATTTTAATTTTAGCGTGATATAGTTGACGTTCTCCATAAGTCAAACTTGCTCTGTATAAACTACCCGGCCAACCTATCTATCAAACTCTATGTGTGCAGAAAGAAGTCGAGAAAACTGATTTTTTTAATCAAGGGGCATAACTCCTCGAAAAGGGTCGTGCGTGTCCCAAAAGTCAAACTTACTCTGTATCTATCCAAGACCAAGTTTTTTTTTTTTTGGAATTTCACTGGAATATCTCTATTTCTTGCAGAAAAAAAGTCAGTCAAACTGAAAAAAACTGAATTTTGCAAGTCATCAAGAGGCATAACCCCTAAACAAAAATAGGTCAAGCGTGACCAAAGTCAAACTTGTGCTGTCACTATCCAAGACTAAGCTGTGTATCAAATTTCACCTGAATATATCTATTTATGACAGAAAAAAAGTCCGCAAAACTGACAAAAACTGAATTTTGCAGGTCTTCAAGGGACAAAACTCCTCGAAAAATTGGTCAAGCACAACGAAAGTTAAAATTGCTCTGTCACTATCCAAGACTAAGCTGTGTATCAAATTTCACCTGAATATATCTATATTTGTTACAGAAAGAAGTCCTCAAAACTGACAAAAACTGAAATTTGAAAGTCAACAAGGGGCATAACTCCTCAAACAATAAGTCAAGCGCGACGAAAGTAAAACTTGCTCTGTAACTATTCAAAACCAAGCTCTGTATCAAATTTCACCTGAATATCTCTATCCATCGCAGAAAAAAAGTCCGGAAAACTGACAAAGTCTGGAAAACTGAAATTTTCAAGTAATCGAGGGCAGTAACTCCTAAAACAATAATTCAAGCGTGACAAAAGTTAAACTTGCTCTGTAACTATTTTAAAATAACCAAGCTATGTATCCTTACCGCCCAAGTCCTTTCAGCTGAATATCTCTTTCCATCGCCGAAAAAAAGGTCCGGAAAACTGAAATATGGACAGACTGACTGACTGACTGATCGAGAGGAAACTAAGAGTCCCTGTCGGCGTTGCCGTTAGGGGACTAAAATAATGCAAAATGTCTGATAAAATTCAAATCCATCAATACGAGGCTCACAACATATCAATCAGCCCTTGTATAGAAGAAATGGCACAGATTAAAGATGTTATTTTAGACCGGACGCCGACGTTGATATTTTACACTTTATGTAAGATATGCATATATCCATTAATAAGTGAACATTTTACAAAACAAATGCCCCTTTTTCAACGCAAAAATCTTAACTTCCAACGATATCTGTTGACATGGCAACTGAAAAGAAAGAATTCTGCTATCAATTCAAGTAAATTTTTTGGCTAAATCTTTGTTTTATTATTTTTTGCAATTTTCCCCCAAAAAGGTCAATTTTTCACCTGAAGAAATTCTAAAACTATCCTTAAAAATTCTCCATTTTTGTATAAAGATAAATGATGCAAGTAATCTATTGAAAATTGTCATGCATTTAAAAGATCAGAAAAGAAAATAATGGGATGAGCTTTTCATGAAATTTTAATGTTTTACTACTGGATACTTATCTATGGTGGGTAGTGCAATATTCACAAAAAAATATAGATTGCATTAGAAAGGGAATAACTAAATACTGACGTTATGTTTGCGGACGGTAAATGAAAACTCTGTTCGTCCGCGAACATATCATTCCGTAAATATTAAATTTGTTTACCGCGGCATCATCCAGCCCCGCGATCATTAGGCATACTTTATTTAGCTGAGCAGAGTGTGGAGTGGAGTGACACATTTCCAGTCAGTTGACCCCCATAATCAGGATAGTGAGGTGAATGATTCTTAGAATCGGGACATCGGCAGATTTATCTGTCAGACTAATTTATCACACTCTCTAATTAAGGACCTTTGATCTCTGTGTTCAACACATTATGGGAATAGTAATTCCCACAGGCAGATTATTCTTTGAATTATAATCTTACATCTTTTGAAACAGTATTTGCTTTTATCAACGTCTTAGATTATAATTCAACATTGTATATATAATTATACAGTATTTTTAGTGACTCGCCATTTGCTGAACTTAAACAGAAAGCGTTCGACTTCAGCAGTTATTGATAGGTATCGGGCAGTTGAAGTACATGTATATCACAATTATTTCTAAATACCGGCTGAGAAAAAAAAATCGCAAAACAAAAGAAGCCTATAAGTCTCAGATATAGATGATTTAACAAACCTCCTCAAACGTGTAGTTGTCAATCTATGATCTGAGAAACACTTTAAATTACAACTGTGTATTTCTTTCCACGACTACATGTATTATATATATGAAAAAGGAGCAAATTATGACTGTATAATTATAGATATGATGATATATAATGTTGAATTTCATAATGTAAGAGGTTGATAAAAACAAAAGCCTGTTTCAATAGATGTAAGACTATAATTCAAAGAATAATCTGCCTGTGGGAATTAGTATTCCCATAATGTGTTGAACACAGAGATCAAAGGTCCTTAATTAGAGAGTGTGATAAATTAGTCTGACAGATAAATCTGCCGATGTCCCGATTCTAAGAATCATTCACCTCACTATCCTGATTATGGGGGTCAACTGACTGGAAATGTGTCACTCCACTCCACCCTCCACTCAACCCTCCACTCCACACTCCGCTCAGCTAAACAAAGTATGCCCGATCATTATGATATACAGATATACCCCCGGCGTTCGCGTCCGTTTATTTAAGAGTATTTGACATTTTATGTAAATATTACGTTGAGGCAATTTTAACTTGCTTGAAGTAATTTAAGTTTTTTAGCCTTCCCTTTCTCTAAAATGAGGGGTGGAAAGGGTGGGGGGGGAGGTGGGAGAAAGGGGGCATGAGGAGAGAGAGGTGGCGGGAGGATGGAGGGAAGGATGAATGTGAGGGGTGGGAAGGGGTTAAGGGAGGGGGAGGATGATGGGCAGAGGGGGAGGGATACCCTCCCCCCGTAAATCTGTCTTTAGATATCGAAAAATCATTCAGGTTTTGATCATTAATTGATTGTACGGAGCATTAGCAATTCTATTTTGAACATTTATTACCCCTTAATCACATAACGAGCCTTTTATAAAGAGGCGAAATCTCACAAAAAAGGAAGACGTATGAATTCAACCACCCGGCCGCTTTCTTAAATTAAACTAGTTCAGATATTCAGGACGTCGGAATCACGAAATTACTTCAAATTCTTTTCAAGAGATATTCTTTCACTGATTCTACAAAGGAAATAGATGCATTTGACAATTATATTACCTAACAGGTAGTTAGTATTTGACTCTTATGTAGATAGAAAATGAGATTTGAAAATTTTAGGAGGAGGGGCGGAGGCTTGAATCCTCCATTGACAGAGAATTCCACAACCTGCCCTCTATGTCACAGAATCGTCAATCGCCGAATGTTAGTTGTTACCAGGACAATCTTCATGGTTCTCGACAAATTTACAGCCCTGTATCTGAGCATTCCTTTAAAAGAATTGCACTCTGGCTGTGACTGCAGGATTCCATGACGCGCCCTGCCCAAACCTCGTTAGAGAACTGATCGTCGACATCCAAGACAGGATTCCAACCCATGGGCGGATCCAGGAATTTTTTTCAGGGGGGGTCCTAAAGTCCGAATTTTTTGAAGAGCAAAAAAAAAAAAAAAAAAAAAAAAAAAAAAAAAAAAAAAAAAAAGAGAGAAGGCAAACGCAAGAAAATAGTTATTGATTGATGATGTTAGTTCTGTATCTTATTATTATTAAAACAGGTGACTGGAAAGTAACGGCGAGCAGAAAGCTTTAAATCTTGAATTTTCACATCATAGTACTTGATTATCAGTTCTATTATGTGATTACAACAAATGGCGAGCGATAGCGAACCAGCGAATTTTTTTCCGAGAATTGAAATAAAATCCACTATTCGTGACTTTTTCAGTTTCTTTTCGTCTTCTTAGTGCCCTTGTTTATAGAAAAGCGCAGCATCATTTGAAAAACAACGTACATGTATGTACATTTGTAACAAACTCTGGCGAGCGGTAGCGAGCAAGAGAAAAAATTGTAAATGTATTATAAAAATAAAAGATTTCTAATACAAATTCATGATATATTTTTCAAAAATTATGACAACAAAAGGAGAATTGGGACTTAATCTTTTGAAATATGTATATTAATAATAAAAAAAGGTATGTTTTGAAAATTCCAGGGGGGGTCCGGACCCCGACCCGCCCTCTGGATCCGCGCTTGCAACCACACGTCCCCTCTTAGTTGGTCGTATACGGCTCCGGATGATTGAATATTCCTCGAGACTACTGGGTAACCGGACACGAAGGAGGGTTGTGCGAACTAATCCGGATAAATACACCATGGCAGATGACCGACGGTCCCTGCAACGATTACTCGATCTCAGTGGTATGTAAGCCTATACATAGCTTTTGGTGTATTAAGTTCCTAGTCCCTTTGTGACTTTTTGTGCTTGATTTCATAGATTTTATGTATTTATAACAGCTAGCACTATCTAATAAGTCGCGAACACCCGCGATCCCCCTCCCGCCGCAACCCACACTTTGAATGGCGCCTACGCATCTTGAATCCGCTGCTGATAATTTTCGATTTGTTTATTCAAAAGCTGATGAAAGTCATTTCATTGTTTTAAAAATGCAGTATGGTGAAGTAATCAATTTCCATTCATTGATAATCATTCCATTCATAAAATCTGGACTGTTCCATTTTTAATTTGGCTTATATTGATAAACTTCCTTGAGCTGTTCAAACACCCCTCAACTTCCTATCATGTGGAAACAATGATCAAATGTTTTGGTAATGAATTCCATTAAGATTTTTATTAAAATATCGTTTCAAGACGTTTATTATCACATTTCTATCTTTTTCAAAAGAACATGTGCACCCCTCATAATCGGCCTGATCCATTTTTGGCAGTGACGTCACACGCACGAGCTCAACTAGAAGTTGTCCGGTGTTCAGAGTGTGTGACAAGTATTCATTTGACCATTCCACAGGTGAGAATTTAGTTTTCTTTACACGTCACAGGTATAAAATAGAAACAATCAGTGGAACAGTTGTCAGGGGGAGTTGAGACTTCAATATACAAAGTCGTGTCTTGCTGACGAGTTTGAGGTTCTCTTAAAAGATTTATGAATTATTTTCATCAGGACCGAACGTATGATAAAATGTCCGCGGCGGTAAGTATTTCCTTTCAAAGTCATTATAAGTATTCTAAACGAATTTGCTAGAAAAAAGGTAAAAGAAAGAAAAAAGTGAAAGAAAATAAATAAAAGAAAGAGCTCGGAAAGGTAAAATACAGATTTATGGTATGCACACCTGTATTTTACCTTTATGTACAAAGGAATGAAAATTAAAAAAAAAAGTTCAAACGGCGTAAAGAAGAAGAAAAAAAAATCTATTCGAAAATATAAAGATGTCTTTCATTAAGCCTTGTTGAAAAGGCATAGGAGAAAGCAAAAGCATGCATGTCTGATCAGATAATTATCAGGTCCGGGATTACTCCAGAAATGGCTATAATAGCTAAATATGGCTATAATAGCTATAAATGGCTATATTGGAGAAATGATTTTAAGTACTAAAAAAGTAAATTTTGGAATTTTGAGCTAATACTCAAAATCGCAAATGTTTATGACCATCTGAACAATGTTTACTAAAGAAGTTGACATGTAAAATGTACCATCTTTGATATTGAATGAGTCAAATTTTGATAACTTATCCTGGTCAAAACTTGAAAATTGTAAGTTTTGCATACCAACTTCTTTTGTAAACTTTGATCAGATGGTCATAAAGATTTGCGATTTTGAGTTTGAATGGAAAATTCAAAAATTTTATTTTTTAGTACTTAAAATTATTTCTCCAATATAGCCATTTATAGCTATTATAGCCATATTTAGCTATTATAGCCATTTCTGGAGTAATCCCGTACCTGATTATCTGATTATCAACTTGAACGACAGGAATAATATATGTAAAGAACCCAAATTTGGTAATGACATGGGCTAGACTTTTGGCCCAATCCCATATTTCTCTTTTTTACCCTGTGTTGAAATCCCCCCCTCTGAAAAAAAATGTAGACTCCTTGGAAGTAACAAAATCAATGTATCAGGTCATTTAGGAGGGGCTGGACAGGGTGAAAGGGAGGAGGGAGGGAAGGGGGTGGGGGAGGGAGAAGGGGGGATAAGGGAAGGGTAAAGGGGTGGGAGGGGGAGAAAGGTACCCCCTGTCTTCCCCCATTGATTATATCATAAGTTTTCAGGAAAGCACAGGAATTTCTCAGGCTGAAAAAAAAATTTTTGTTTTGAAAAATAGATGATTATTTTGTCATTTGGTAATCCGTATGGGTACCATTCCCAAATTATATGGTCTAGACATGGCTTCTGTGTCCCATATTGTAAAGTTCTACACTCATGGTCATCCCTTCTGTGGAACACGAGAAAGGAAGATGGAAACAGGAAGACATTTCCCAGAACAAGGAGATGCAAAGGGGTAAGGCATTGTGGCAGTAGTTTGACTTGTGTCAGAATACATACCAGTGAAATTAATTTAAATCAATACTTATCAACTTTACCAATTAGCTTGCCTGGTCTTGTGTGAAAAGAGCTTATGCTATACCATCCACACTGAGTTTGCTGTTTTCTTTGAGAGAACTTAAAAATGGGCTATATCTTTCCAATTGTTTGGAATGCAACATTTCATAACAAGATTCCTCAGTTCTATTCATTTGAGATCAAGATTTCTGACCTTGAACTTTGAACAACTGTTAAAATCTTTAACCCTGGTTGTATCTTTTGAAATTTATAGGAAAAGGGGTTTGATATTTCATGTGGGACCTTGACTTTTTACCTCATTTGACCTACTTTTTATATAAACTTGAACCTTGGCTATATCTTGAGAACATTGATGGACAGAGCTCAGCTTAGATATTTCACTTCTAGATATATCTCATAACCAGACCTTTTTCATTTAGTCCATGAATTTTTATATTTGTAACTAATAACCTTGAAACCTAGGAGTTTGACCTTAGTATCTGCTATTTTTGTGTTGCCTGCGAAGCATAGCGACACTTAGGGATCACTTTGTCCGTTGTCTGTCTGTCCGTCTGTCTGTCACACTTGGATGTCACACCCTATAAAAGTGATTCCTGAGTGTCGCTATGTTTCGCAGGCGACATGCATTCCTTGGAATGATTTTACATACTATCAATAACCTACACTGCTATAAACTATGTTGTCTTCTGACAAGTCTCTAAGATTTATGCATCTAGTCTACTAAACAAGAGGGCATATAGCACAATGACTTGTCAGTCTGTCCGTCTGTCTCTCATTCTGTCCACTTTCAGTAAAAGGGATGTAACTGATAGGGCCTTCATATTTTTTATGGTTTTGCCTCTCATGACGTGACAAGACCTTCAAGTTTCCATAGATACCAATATTGTTTACCCTCTGTTAAGATAGAGTATCCCTCAGGTCAGAATTTTGAAAATGTTATGCCTGGATACCCTATTTTTTCTCTTCAGAATATTGTTCAGAGTATCAAACTAACATAGTTTTGGGAAAAGAAAATTTTATAGTTACATTTTATCACCTCTAAAATTGGTATTTTCTTACTTTTCCCATAGGGTCCAATGTTAAAGTTCAGACTCCTTACTTTCTCATAATAATCATGAAACCACAATTTTTTTTTGGTTTGTATATCAGGTCTAGCACAAATTTCGAATATATAAAAAAGAAAATATTGTAAATGTTGAAATTTTGGAAATATTAACATCTGAGACCTGAGGGATGCTCTTCCTTAATTAAACCTTCAAGGCTTGACCTTGGATTTCTACCTATATAAAATGAAATAAACTATTGGTGTATTTTCAGAATGGCAAGTGATTACTTGTGTGAATGCCAGTGGTGGCAAGATACCAAAATGTTTTTCCTTGTGACCTTGACCTTTGAGTTTGACCTACTTCTTAAAACTTTTTTAATATTGGGCATAACTAGTAATGCGTAATGGGGTTAGGGCTTCGCATTTCACATGTGTATTCCTAGAGGCAGGACCATCCTTTTTATACCAAAAAATTTGACCATGTGACTTTGACTTTGGAGGCTGAACTTTTGGTGAAATTTAGTTGTATCACTTTATCACTTTTATGTCATTTGCAGGTGCTTCATAAAGTGGCCTACAAGTTCCAGTGATCAAAATACAGTAGCTTGATCTATTGCGATGCAAGCAAAATTATGACAGTCGCCATCATCAACTTATAAAAAGTGTTCCTCGAAATATTTGGCCTGATTGGAGGCAAAATCTGGTCTATGAATGGCAAAGTCTGTCCATCAGTCTGTCAGTCAGACAGTCACTCTGTCTGCATCTACATTTTGATATCTCTTGATTCTCTTTTAAGTCTGTTGCAAGTGTTGGGAGGAAACTGTTTGGAGTATCAACTTGTTACTTTACCTGGTGACTGACCATGATGAGATGAATCTAACATAAGGCCATACCAAATTAATTAAATGTTCTTTGGATTACCCGCACCATATTTTTCAAAATTTAAAAATATAATATAATAATAAAATGCTTGCCTGCACCACTTACTTTCTGGCCCATGCTTCTAGTCACTAGATTCCTATGGGCATACTTTATTTAGCTGAGCAGAGTGTAGGGTGGAGGGTTTATTCCTATGGGGATTCCTTTTTGAGTATGGAAAACATCAGAAATGTATTACTTGGGTAACCCAAATCAAAAATGAAATTATTTTTCTCCCTCGCACCTGAAAAACTGTAATACTTAAAAAAATAAAATAATTAAATTTTCGCTCACTCACACTCCTTTTTTTCACAAGAAAATGCAAAGAACATTTCATTTATTTGGCATGGCCTAACAATAAAATTTTGACCTTGACTTTTGGCATTGAGATATAAAATACAAAGTATCCGAAATAATAAGTTGGGAGACTACTATTACAAGTCTTGTCTTGTAGTTGCTTACATGACTATGCACCTTGATCAAACGATCCAGTGACCTTGACCTTGAAGATTGACATGTAAAATCTTTAAACTTAGTAAAATCTTTTGAACCACAAGAAATGAGCATTTATATTTCCTTGTGTTAAGACCTTTCATTTTAGGTCTTGACTTTTGACCTAGTGACCTTTGACCTTGAAGTTTGACTTACTTTTCTAAATCATTAACCTTGACCATTACTTTAATCGTAATGGATACAACACTTTTGCCGTTTTTCAGTACTGTAGGATCTTGAAATTTGACAATGATCTTTTGATAACTACTAGCGAAATCACACAGACGTCACATGGATTTAAATAATATTTCACTGAAATGACTTATTGAGAGAGCTCTAATGCAACGAAGAGAGCATATTCGCTTCAAAATGGTTGCACAATCTTTAACTTAGGAATAAAATGAAGAAAAAAAATTCAGTAGATTTCTTGGCTCGATACTTCCAAATAATATGTATTTGTTCCATATATTTACAAAGGGAATTCATTACATTCGCAAATAAATCAATGCAGTAACTTCGGACTTGCCGTACATTGTTTTCAGAGCGATTTATATCGAACGAGTCAGTTTTATCACACTTCTGGTGCACTTTCATCATTTTTGCGTTAAAGACACACCTTGGGAATTCCTCTGACCCAAATACTTGTACGACAAAGGAGCGTATATATCATTTCCCGTCCTCCTCAACAGCAAAACTTCTAACAAAATGTTGGAGCAACAACACTTTGATTAATTTCTACTCATCCAGCAAGGTTTGTACACGCGATTAGAAATCGTTTTAGATTACAAGGTCATTGCTGGGAAAATTACATACAGGGGTCAAGTAATGAAACAAATCTGTATACTTGTCTCGTGTTATCATGGACAAGAGATTACGTGGAGCAGCGCTGACCACTTGTTTCCTTGCATACTGTGAAATCTAACGACTTGAACCACACGTTCTAATTGCCCAGGGAGATGGCATCTATCAGTAGATACAGTGAAACGCTGGCAGAAGGGAACAATTTATGTCCTGTTTATGGTTTGATCTTTGATACCTTGGCGGGAGGTCAAGCCAGTGCTTAGATATGGGATGTCATACAATTTTTATGCACACTATTGATCCCATAAATTCTCATGGTCAGTCTGGAACTCCCAAGAATTGTTTTTGACCAGCACATAAGAAAAGCAGCAAAGATATGTCCTATTTTACAATAAGTTATCTATTCAACAGGCGGCTCTAGACTTTTTCCGGGGTGGTGATGAAAAATTTATTCATACTGTTTCAACATGTATATAATAAAAAACAAAATAAAAAGAACATTTCTTGCAGCCCCTTCCTGTTACATATATCATCGATGTGATCGTGGCTAGCGCCGTGACTAGTTGAAATTGAATTATTAACGTAAGTTTAGGTAAGTGAGAAAAAAGAAGGAACGCCGATATTCAAAATTGAGTCAATTATATCTTTACTGATTTGCTTTCCCGTGTTTGTGACGAACTTTTTGATCGTTTTGGCTGTCATGGCTGTTTCCGAGTATGGTCTCTTGGAATTAAACACGACCTCCGCTTTGGATGCAAAGCCGGCAGCCGTTTTTAGCTCACCTCGACGAAGTTGAGTGAGCTTATGCTATAACCCCATGCGTCCGCGTCCGCGTCCGTGTCCGCGTCCGTGTCCGCGTCCGCGTCCGGTTAAGAAGTTAAGGGTAGCTCAGTATCTGACAAAGCACTAATGCTACAGTAACCAAACTTGCACAAGTGATTCATCTTTGGATGCTGAGGTGAACCCATGCATCGGATGCAGCATCTGACCTACATTTTTCGCTTGAGTGACTTGGTTAAGAAGTTTGGGGTAGCTCAGTATCTGACAAAGTACTAATGCTACAGTAACCAAACTGGCACAAGTGATTCATCTTTGGATGCTGAGGTGAACCCATGCATCGTATGCAGCATCTGACCCACATTTTCCGCTTGAGTGACTTGGTTAAGAAGTTTGGGGTAGCTCAGTATCTGACAAAGTACTGATGCTACAGTAACCAAACTTGCACAAGTGATTCATCTTTGGATGCTGAGGTGAACCCATGCATCAGATGCAGCATCTGACCTACATTTTCCGCTTGAGAGACTTGGTTAAGAAGCTTGGGGTAGCTCAATATCTGACAAAGTACTAATGCTACAGTAACCAAACTTGCACAAGTGATTCATCTTTGGATGCTGAGGTGAACCCATGCATTGGATGCAGCATCTGACCTACATTTTCCGCTTGAGTGATTTGGATAAGAAGTATGGGGTAGCTCAGTATCTGACAAAGTACTAATGCTACAGTAACCAAACTGGCACAAGTGATTCATCTTTGGATGCCGAGATGGACCCATGCATTGGATGCAGCATCTGACCTACTTTTTCCACTTGAGTGATTTCGCTTTTAAAAGCCAATATTGAGCAAAGTATAAGTGCTAGATGTTCCAAACTTGCATATTGGATATATCTTTGATCAATCTTTCATAAAATGACCTTGACCTACTTTTTCCGCTTGAGTGATTTTGCCTTTAAAAGCCAATATTGAGCAAAGTATAAGTGCTAGATGTTCCAAACTTGCATATTAGATGTATCTTTGATCAAACTTTCATAAAATGACCTCGACCTACTTTTTCCGCTTGAGTGATTTTGCCTTTAAAAGCCAATATTGAGCAAAGTCTAAGTGATACATGTACCAAACTTGCATATTGGATATATCTTTGATCAATCTTTCATAAAATGACCTTGACCTACCTTTTCCGCTTGAGTGATTTTGCTCTATAAAGCCAATATTGAGCAAAGTATAACTGCTAGATGTTCCAAACTTGCATATTAGATGTATCTTTGATCAAACTTTCATAATATGACCTCGACCTACTTTTTCTGCTTGAGTGGTTTTGCCTTTAAAAGCCAATATACATGTACTAAGAAATATGTTTGAATTGAATTTTGCTGTCATGAGGTGAGCTTCGTAATCTGTGATTACCTATGTTTTCAACATGCGACATGAATTTTTAACCACCTCCCCCCTCCTAAATATCCTAGATAGTCAACAATCGGTTTCCGAAATACAATTAAGATACGTCAGGTGATATTGTAATGGAAGTTATAGTTTTATACAGAGAGTTCCATGCACATCGGAAGATGATTAGGAATCGATGATCGGAAAATGATAGGAAAGAATCAACCGATCGATAATCGATTTAAAGGTACACATAGTTTACCGTAAAAAGCTTTTAAGTACTAACATTTGAACATCTATATATTACTTACATAAAATATCTCTCACATTTTTGTTTTAAAGACGCTTTTACTCTGTGGTACACACGATTTCGGTAAACTTCGGAAATTGTTATTTGCATATACAGTATGTAGAAATATGTAACATTTACCAAGGTCAAAGTGAACACGCTACCACGATCAGCCAATCGCTTGAATGAACTTCACATCGTGGGATTACTACGAAACATGTAGTAAACCAAGTATACAGTCTTTTTGAAATTCTCTCTAAAAAAACTAACTCACTAATATTTCATTAATTGCAAATACAACGTTGATATCATGTATAGATATCATGTTCCATATAAATCACCGTTTTGAACGTGGATAATCGAACACTTTCAAATGACTAACAACGTGTAATAGTGTATGACGGCTTGAATGGGAGGCAGGTGTAGTCTGCTATACACATGTGCGTTTGTTTACCAAATCCTGAATGAAAATTAACCTTTATTTAGTTATGATTTTTTGTTCGTTTTTTAATATTTGATTTAGACTGTAAATATATATATTATATATACACATATCAAAATTACTGTGGATATATATACACGTTTAACTTATATATATACTTCTCATAGATAGAAATAAACGAGAACTATACATGTACATGTACACTGTAGATCCCTTTCGCTAATTTTCCCTCAGACTTGTCAGAGTTATAATTTCACCGTCGTCCTCTAAGCTAGGTCTCTATAACTTTCCAATACCAAGCCGATACTATTGTTCACAGTGATTTTTTTTGGCCGGATTTACCGCCGAATATCGGTGGCTTCCCCTCGTAAAAATTAGCTTTATTTTCCCCAAAATCGGCCCATATTTTCCCAATACACGGATCAAAATTGTTTTCAAGATTGAATTGAATTTGACACGAAACGTGCATAAAAGTAATCCCCGGCAAGGTTCTCATTAAGAGCCGGCGACCGGCGATTTCCCGCCTCCTACTTAGGGTAAAATCGCCGCTTACTTTCCGTAAAATAATACAATTTATTGGCTAACAATAAATTCATTTATCAAAGCAAGCAAATGAACATTTACTTGTATCGACCTGTCTTAAATTCGAATATTTCGAAACACCATGCTTAGGTTTCAGATGCAAAATTTTCAATGACATTTTTCATCTGCGTTCATCGCCCTTTACATTGATTATGAATTAATATTTCGTTTCAAGTTTTGAAAGTTGGATACTTGCTGAGTTTTTTGTATTATTCTATGCACTGCATGTCGTTTCTTTCACCCAAATTTTAGTTGAAATCGAAATTTTCCTCGTTGTAGATTTCTTGGGTTGTCGTCTGCATAGAAATTTCTATAATGTTGACATTTGAGAATGTATATGATACAATAAGTATCTTTAGTTTTAATGTTTAGACGTTTGAAATAATTATAATAAAAAAAAAAAAAATTCCACACAAACAAAAAATCTCAATAAACAAAAAATCTCGATAAACAATAAATCTCAACAAACCATAAAAATATTTTGTTTTTAGAGAAAGAATAGAAATGTAGCACAGAATGCAGACTACGTTTCAGTATCATGCTTAAAATTTTTAATGATATTGTCTGTAAAATTGAGTGTTTCAATTCGTTGTAACTCGTCTTGCAAAGCTTTCAGTCTCGTTTCGAGGAGTAAGTATATGTTCCGCTCTTCTTCGAAAGTAAGTAATGTTGTGTTGTATCATGTTGTTTGTTTTATTCAAATTTCACAGATTGAGTGATTTGCAGTCGTTTTGTTCCTCGAGACGAAAGTTCTTGGAACTCATATTTTGTTGATGTCATCATATTCTAGAATGTTTGGTTAAATGGAATATTTTAGTTGATACTGGTAAAATACAGGCTTCTGCAAAACCCTAGCAGGGGTGAAGATTCTAAACTAATTTGAACAGCAAGTGTTTTTTTTTCAATGTCTCCAGAGTAATTTTACATGTAACAAGGAATATCAAAATAATTCATTACTGTGTGTATGTAAATTTCTATATCTCGTTAATGATAGAAAATACAATATCAAATATAATACGTTCTATAGCTAGTAAATTATGTTTCATTATCATGTCAATCATATTTTTTCCTTTTTGTGTGTACACCTTGTGAAGTTTTCAGAAACTGGAGGCGTAGCTAGGTTATGCTTTCATAAAGTAAGTATTTTATTATGTTGTAGATATTCAGTTTGTAAAAATGTATGAGGAACTCATTTTACACCTTGTTATATTAGATGTACAAGTTTGTAAAAATTTATGAGGAACTCATTATACACCTTGTTATATATTAGATGTACAGAAGAAACTTTTGCAATATGATCTTTATCAGTGAATAAAACTAATATTAGTAAGATTAACCTAATGCAAAAAAAAAATAATAATAATAATAATAAAATGAATAAAAAATCTAATACACAAATGTAACAAAAATAAGAAAATAAATAAACACTAGATAAGAATGAACTATGTATAAAATCAAATATATCTTTACAAATTTCATCGTCGGAAACCCACGGCATCTTCTCCGTTATACTCCGTAAGATAATCGTATGGCAATAGACTGGGTTTCCGCCGATGTACTAATTTGTGATTAAAAATAAATAAATGAATAAAAAGATAAAGACAATGAAATAGAAATTAAAAAAAAAAAAAAAAAATAATAATAATAAAAAATAAATAAAAGGATATGTTCATTTTCAAATATCTATTCTATGCACAAGACAAGAAAAAGACCCGGAGCTCCTGTTAAGACCCCGGATGCTAGACGGTTATCTACCAGATCCTCCTTTTCATTGATATTCGATTACTTGTATGTAGCGAAATTTAAGTAAATAGATGCATAATTGAATAAATAGAGAAAAGGCACAACAAAGTAAAAAAAAAAAAAAAAAAGGAAGAAGAAGAAGAAGAATAACTTAAGAAAACGGAAAACCCAAAACAAATTTCGGTAAGGCAGTTTCAAATTTAATTAAAAAAAATCAATTTCAATAGAGGATCGATGGATCCAAATTTCATCACTACATTTTCTGGTTTGAGAATTTCTACTTATGGTTCATTATTAGAAAATAATGAATAAATAGATAAATATCAATAATTGATAAAATCAAATAGGCGACTGGCTCTTGTTTACGAATTATCAGCTCCGAAAGTTTGAGTGTAACTGAGTTTTAACCTTCCATACTTCAGAACTTCACACGAATGTTCCTTGTATCAAGCTCGTGGACTTTGACCAAGAGTCATTGGTATCATCTCAAGGTCACAATTCATCATATTCAGATAGAACTTGCTGGTATTAATATCAGATGCTCAGATTTTATTTGTGTCCTTGTTAGAGGTCAAATTCTTATTCTCAAGGTAGCTTCAAAGGTTAGTTTATGGAATAAACTTCAATTGACCTATAGTTTTCAGACTTCATACAAATTTTACTTATATACTAATCCCTTTCACTTTAACCTTGAATTACGGTCATGTGTGATTTCAAGGTCACATCAGAGTTTTATGGTCATTCCCGAGGTCATTGTAAACGTTGCAGAAATTTAGCGGCTTTGGCAGCTTCTTGATCTGAGTAACACACTAACGAGAGCTATATTCTAATTTCCTATTCGGAATTTGGCGAATTGAATAAAAGAGTATTCTGGCTGCTGATTACAGCATTCTGGTTGATATAACCTTTCTCTTACGTTTTCTTCTCACATTGCTAAATTATTTAGAATTACATGTATATCCATACACCCATTATAAAATGAGGAAATGATAATAAAATGAATTTAATAAATCATCTAATTTTGATTTACGCTGAGGTATCAAATCGAAAATATAAAATTCAAGGCTAACCTTGATATACCAAATATCAGGTGAAAATAATGTTCAGTTTATGCTAAGACCTTTCTCATTGATAGTGGGGAAAATTTCAAGGTCAATGCACACGAGGCAGCTAAGACTCCTTCAACACTACGAACATTACTGTTTTAAAGAAATGCATTATCTCAATAAATAAATGATAATAATAACAATCATAATAATTAAAATGAAATGATTAGATAAAAAAAAAAAAAAAAAAAAAAAAAAAAGATGTATGGTTCCTTTGGACCATATCAGACAATAGATAATATCATAGATTGCAGTTGTACATAATATGTATACAAAGAAATTAAGGGTTTTATTCTGAAACAATTCATTTTATTTCGAGAAACTTCCATGACTTCACGTATATAATCGTGACGAAATGAGTACGTTTAAACTAATTTAACATTAATGATAAGGAAAAAATGAGTTCAACTCTTTATAAAGTAAAAGGACATTTAGATATGGAATTTCGTAGGACGGTTTAAAGATCGTTGCAATTTCAATTCGAGGCGTATCCATTCCTTTACAAACGATGATTTAGTTATATGATTTAACTGACTGTTAGAAAAATGGTCATTTTGTAAATCATTGATTACGAGAATTGTTAACCTTTAATTTTTCTCTGGCCAATAATACATCGAAATTCGACTCATGTTGTCAAATGACCTGTATGACACATGACCATCGCTGATTTGCATTCCATGACAGTGCATCGATTCACAGCACTAATAGAAAATATTGCTATTCTAGTAAGTGTCTTCACCAAATGCATTAAAAATATCTAAATTTATTAATTTATAAATTAATTTCTGCCTTTCTTATGATAAACGGTAACGGGGCGGCTACCTAAATTTTTCTGTATTATCAGATTAAAGCTATGGGTAATCGAAATCTCCATGTTTTACCAGTTACATTTTTTTATATACGTTGATGTAATTGACCTCAGTAATGACAGTATGTCGTACGTATAGTGATACGTCATCTCCTTTGAAACGACTTGCGTTGTTTGTTGATCCTTTCTTGAAATTTAATGTTTACAAGACTTCCAAATACGTCGAGATATTGCACTGATTATTCTGGCGTCAAGTATTACGAAGGTTAGTCAATCCAGTCGCAATTTATACACATTTGTACCTTTGCCCTTTCCCGACAAAGACCGATGTTCATCCTCGGGAAGCTTCGGGGGTTAAGGAACCTCATATGAACTTTGAATCTATGTTTTCCTCTCTTATCAATGACTATACAGCAGGGGTTGAATTATAGTGATGAGCAATCGGACTTTTACATCGATTATCGGAACACTGTATATCGGAAACTAATTATCGATTGATTATCGACACTATAGACGTTTTAAAAGATATATTCAGAACCAGTGAAATGCCTATCAGGCTTTGGCCTTTTTAACATCCACAAGTAGTAGTACTGCAAATGCATAGAAATACAATTTTAAAATAAGACCTTAAAATGTTTCTTCTTGGTCATTGTTTTCAATCCCCACTCTAGACATTATTTCAGTAATCTGCTATAGAAATTCCGAGACTATTCGATACCTCAAACAATTATACTGCTACGAAATTTGAAAGAGCAGCAGGGCTAATATAACATTAGATATCCCAACTTGAAAACTTATTCATCCAAGCTTTTGCGCATGTTGAAACGTACTTATCCCATTGGGACAATGGAATTTTAAAGTTAATATGTGCAAATATGAATTTATACCTGAGTGGAGATGTGCAGATATGAATTTATACCTGAGTTGAGATGTGTAAATGTGAATTTATACCTGAGTCTAGATGTGTAAATATGAATTTATACCTGAGTTGAGATGTGTAAATATGAATTTACATTGGAGTGAGATGTGCAAATTTATATGAATTTAGACCATGCATTTTTGTACCAGCTTGGTACACAGAGCTTATAAAAATGATAGCGATAGAATAATGTAGAATTCTTTTGCTTTTAGATGAAAATGGTTTTGAAAAGCTATGCTTGCTTTTATATTCTACATACTACCATTTTGATAGCTTCAATACATAAATGTCTATAAGACTCGTAACGCTATTCTTGTCATGCTAAGATATGCTTTTATAGCTGTTTTATTTATCGATTGCTGCTAGCGATCATGCTTCATGATGTTTTGAATCATGCTGCTATATTTTGAATGAAATGCTGCTTATTATGTCGGGAGGCCGGGGTCTGTTTTCATTTAAAGTCTCTCGGGTAGTCTACACAAATAGCTTAAAATAGCTTTGAATAGCTGTTTTAATTATGAATTATTTTGATGGCTATTAGCGATCATGCTTTCATGCTGCTATTTCATATACTGTACATATATAATAAATCTGATGATACAGACTATTTGTAGTGGGGAGATTTTCTTAACTCTTTTCGGTTCGATTACACAAAATTCCGCTGTATGGCGGATGAGGCATATCTGTTTGGTATATGCCTCATATGGCATTAATTTTGTGAAATCGTGTTTAATTTCCCATTAAAGCTAGGTATAGACATCTCTCTGGCTTGGGGTATCTGTTTCCCAGGACCCCTTGCTTTGAGGATGTCGATGGACATCTGATTACCCAGGGTCCATTCTCATTGCTCATCTCTTTGACATTTTCACTTGAGCTTGCAAGTCGTCAGAGATTTAAAATTTAACATAAAGCCATGACAAGAATATGCCAAATAATAATAAAATTTGAACTTAAACATTTGCGTTGTCTTTGATAATACAATTTATTGGCTAACAATAAATTCATTTATCAAAGCAAGCAAATGAACATTTACTTGTATCGACCTGTCTTAAATTCGAATATGGGTACAATACGGAAGCAATACGAGTTATCGTTCTTTTCGAAACACCATGCTTAGGTTTCAGATGCAAAATTTTCAATGACACCCATCCCACCCTCCCAGAAATGTTGTTACAGAATTTAATCTTAATGATTCCTTATTGTCAATAAATGCTTATCTATCTATATATAACTGATTTAAAAAAAATTAAATCATAAATAAATTAAATCATAAATAAATGAAATCAATGAATAAATGAAAAAATAATATAATGATAATAATAATTGAAAAATGATAATATTGAATAGATAAAGTGATTTATTAATAACATATGTATAAATATTTGACTTGTGTCATTTTAAGTCATACTCTATTATTGAGAAATCAAGATTTTCAAGTGTATTCGTCATATTGTGTGTGCACTATTTTGTCAGGAAGTTCCTGATTCTGCTCTTAGTTTTTATATCTTGCAGATATTATCTTCATCACCAGGATCTCAGGTCTCGTCGTGGCTTTCTTGGATTGGACTCTCGTGTTGAATTGACTGTGTGACATTAATTTTGTGAAATCGTGTTTAATTTCCCATTAAAGCTAGGTATAGACATCTCTCTGGCTTGGGGTATCTGTTTCCCAGGACCCCTTGCTTTGAGGATGTCGATGGACATCTGATTACCCAGGGTCCATTCTCATTGCTCATCTCTTTGACATTTTCACTTGAGCTTGCAAGTCGTCAGAGATTTAAAATTTAACATAAAGCCATGACAAGAATATGCCAAATAATAATAAAATTTGAACTTAAACATTTGCGTTGTCTTTGATAATGTTGTATCTCAGTTTCTTTAAGTATGAAAACTGAACGTGTACTAAAGGAAATTACGTTGTCCTTTAAAAAGCTGTCACTATACAAGGTACGCGATAAATATTTCCGTAACTACAGTGAGTAGATTGATTTCAACACGGCGTGACGGATCATTTTACGGCAACGTATATTAAAGTAGTACTTTAGGACGATCAGATCTCGACTTTTCACGCCTGTGAATAAGATTTTTAATTAATATGAAAATTGTATCGTTTATTGACCACTCGGCTCCACGTGTCACGGACAATCAAATGCCGGTCATGATAGTGATACTCAAGTTCGTATACTTTTCTAACTCAGTCTATTTACTGTATGTAAACAATGTACTAGAAATTATTCGAACAACATCAAGAATTCATTGTTATTGAGTCTATTGAAACATCCACAAGATGTGAGCCGAGAGTAACTGTTGAGTGCGCGATCCCGCTCGCAGAATTCAAAACGTCCGACACACATTCGTTAAATATCTTGCATCCGTAGACCGAAACATCTGTACTATATGCTTACGTACAACTCATTGCTCTCAAAATTTTCGAAAGAAAAATGTTTTTTGTTTTAAAAATCGAATTGTTCACACTGAGGAGAGCGCCATAGAAATACATCAAAGTATGCATATTATAACTGATAGTTCAAAGCTTCAGTAGGCGAAAAGGGGTGTACCTTTGTTTTTGCAAACTCTTTCACTTTCCTGGTAGTAATACAGATGAACAGGATGAATTGCTGTTTTGAACCAATAATTTGAGCGTTTCTTCAAAGAAACGTTGTTTCTAGATTTTCCCAATTTGTTCCAAAATATCGCATATTTTCCCAAATGAAAAGGTACAGGTGGCTTTTAAAAAAGGTAAAAAAATCACTGGTTCATTACATTTCTCTTTTCAGATTTTGATAACACCGATTGTCGATTCATTTTCGTCCCGGCCATGTGTTATCCGTCAGCCATGTTGTTCTGTTTTGATACAGTACTGGCCTTATGCAAATAAGTGCTTACACATGTTCGCAATCGGTCTTCTACGGAGAAAAGTAGGTCATATTAGGGTACCCATTTTATAAGCGATAATTGATCATAGCTCGGTAGTGAGGGCATATGTGACTATTGTAACCAGCCAGTTTCTAATTTCTAAGCATGATAGACTCGTTTGCGTTAAAATTTTGACAAAAATAGTTGATTCATGGTTTGATCTCGATGAGACCTTATGTATTGCCAGCTACCCTGCGATACGATACGGTATCTCAATAAGGGGGTTGCGATACGATAGTATCACGATACTGAATCGTGCACCTTTTTCTGAATCTGAAGCGATTTCTTCGTACGTCTTGTTGACAGTCTTCTAATTTGTTACTATTCCTACATGTATGTGTGGAGAAGGGGGGGAGGAGGCGAAAGGAGGAGGGGAGGGGCAATAGTGGAGAAAGTATTATGGACAAGGAAAAATATTCCATAATAAAAAATCCTGGGAATTTTCATTATAATAATAAATCTTCTGGGAGGAAGGAATATTATGCGGAAGAAAAGTTCGTTCACATCTTGCCGTCTGTCTGTCCGTCCATGCATCAACATTTTGGTTGAAGTGTTGCGTTTGAGTCCGTTGAGAGAAAACTGTTTGGAGGAGCAACTTGAAACTTGACATGGTGATAGACCATGATGAGACGAATCAAACACAGCAACAAAAAAATTTGACCTTGGAGTTTGACCTAATTTGAAAGACTTTAACCTTGGTCATAGCTTTTGAATGGTAAGTGATAGGGCTTTCATATTTCACTTGTGTATTTCTTGTGTCAAGACTTTTCCATGGATGCCAAAATTTTCTATCTTGTGACCTTGACCTTGGAGTTTGACCTACTTTTGAAAAACTTTAACCTTGGCCATAACTTTTGAATGGTAAATGATAGGGCTTTTATATTTCACATATGTATTCTGTCAAAAGGCCTCACCATGGTTTTGACCTTGTGACCTTTGAGATTGACTTACTTTTAAAGATAATAAATATGGGCTATATCTCATGAACTAGAGAGGCTATGGCTTTGAAATTTCACATGCAGAATCTTTATGACCAGACCTTTCATTTGATATCATGAGTTTTGAACTAGTGACCTTGACATTGACCTTTAACCTACTTTTGAACTATAAGAGGTAGGGTTTTGATATTTCACATAGAGATTCCTCATGCCCAGAACTTTCATTTGGTATCATGACTTTTGACCTAGTGATATTGACCTTTGACCTGCTTATGAATTATAAGAGGTAGGGTTTTGATATTTCACATATAGATTCCTCATGACCAGAACTTTATTTTGATATGATAACTTTTGACCTAGTGACCTTGACATTGACCTTTGACCTACTTTTAAACTATTAGAGGTAGGATTTTGATATTTCACATCTAGATTCCTCATGACCAGACCTTATTTCATCTGATATGACTTTTGATCAGATGAGCTTGAAATTGAACTTTGACCTACTTTAAGAGTTAGGGTTTTGATAATTCACATATAGATTCCTTATGACGAGATCTTTCATTTGATATCATGACTTTTGACCTAGTGACCTTGTCATTGACCTTTGACCTACTTTTAAATTATAAGAGGTAGGATTTTGATATTTCAGTTGTAGAATCCTCATGACCAGACCTTTCATTTGATATCATGACTTTTGATCAAATGACCTTGACATTGTCCTTTGACCTACTTTTGAACTATAAGGGGTAGGGCTTTCATACATGTATTTCACATTTAGATTCCTTATGACCATAGTTTTTTTTTCATTGCGCAATAATATTAATGACCTTTGACCTTTCTGTCTGCGCAAAAATGTATATGTATGTCATCTAATACAAACACTTCGCAATCTGGCCTTACCGCCTTTAGCGGTTTATGGTTTATTCTTTTATTATAAGTTCTTTTATAAGACAGGAGAAAAGGAGGCAGGTGCCTCTCTCACTTGAAAATATTATCATTTATTGATTTAATGCAAATGACACAGTCGACAGCCTCATGCATATTTAAAATAATATGTAACGTACAGACCAGTTGTGTGCATGTTAATGGGTCATTCGTTTGCTCATGATTGATATTAGTTTCTGTGTCTGTATGTCTCGTAAACTTTAGTTATACAATGCTTTATATTTCCTTCTTTTCTGTATAGTTACAGACTATATGTACACTAACGAATATTGGAATACCAATTTTCCATTCGAATACTTGCTAAAAACTATTCATTCGTGAATATTCGACTATTTGTTTCATTGTACTAAGTAATACTAGTACATTTTCATTCAAAAGCATTTTACCTTGATTATAGAACTTGTATGAGAGTATTCAGTGTGAACAATTGAATGTTACGTCATAAATGAATCCATTTAGAAAAAAAAGTCCTGCAGGGGAAGGGGGCATATAATTTGTCATTTTAGGGCAGTTCGAAGTTGATTTTGGAATGCAGAAGTCGAGGTCATCAGGTATTGTTGATTGAAAATAAATTTCAGACAATATCAAAGTGACACAGACTATACTAGAGTAAAATTCATTTAAGTTTGTTATGTGAAGGGGACTCATAATTCTTTCTTGAAACAATATAGAAAGAAATTGCTATTATTCATCCTCAGCAACTTCTGTGATGCACCTTAATAATAAAGCAGCTTGCAATCTAGATTTGATTTATAATAGTAAGTTTAGTCTAAAAATTATAGTAAGTTTAGTCTAAAAATGATCTCTTTACAGGGTTCAGACATCCCTTCTATCAATGTAACAGACTTTGAGACTGAACCAGCAGGACTTAAATATGCCAGTAGTAATATAGACTTGTGGAAGAACATTAATGCCATGCTGTACAATACATTGGACTTTTCAACACTTGGTGGTGTGGGTATCATCCCATCTGACCAAGCCAAACGTGAGCTCTTTTTCAATTTATCAAAGTGTATAATACACGTATTCAAGAAGAAAACGTTTGATTATGTGTATTTTGGAAAGCATACTTTATTATCTTCTTGCAAGTCTTATTCCCTCACAACAGAATCTCCTAGGCCACACCAAGTTTTTTCTGCATTAAGCTGCTTGTAAAGCGTCAGCAGATGGTTAGGTTTTCAGGGTATTGCTTGCAAAGAAACAAACAGTCTGTTTCCATATTTTTGGCCGGATTGCAAAGCAATTCCGGCCTATGGATTGACGATGTCCGTCTGTCCGTCTGTCTGTCTGTCCGTCTGTCCGTCTGCCGTCAACATTTTGGTTAAAGTTTCTGGTTGAGGCAAAATCTAAGGAACTATATGCAGTAGAAACTTTATATTATACATGAAGGTTGCCCATGACAAGACCTTTCGATTTATACCGTAACATTTGACCTAGTGACCTTGACCTTGGACTTTGACCTAGTTAAAGATTTTGGTTAAAGTTCCTGGTTTAAGCAAAATCTATGGAACTGTATGCAGTAAAAACTTTATATTATACATGTAGGTTGCCCATGACCAGACCTTTCAATTTATGCTGTAACATTGGACCTAGTGACCTTGACCTTGGACTTTGACCTAGTTAAAGATTTTGGTTAAAGTTTCTGGTTTAAGCAAAATCTAAAGAACTGTCTGCAGTAGAAACTTTATATTATACATGTAGGTTGGCCATGATGAGACCTTTCAATTTATGCCGTAACATTGGACCTAGTGACCTTGACCTTGGACTTTGACCTAGTTAAAGATTTTGGTTAAAGTTTCTGGTTGAGGCAAAATCTAAGTAACTATATGCAGTAGAAACTTTATATTATACATGAAGCCTGCCCATGACAAGACCTTTCAATTTATGCCGTAACATTTGACCTAGTGACCTTGACCTTAGACTTTGACCTAGTTAAGGATTTTGGTTAAAGTTCCTGGTTTAAGCAAAGTCTATGGAACTGTATGCAGTAGAAACTTTATTTTATACATGTAGGTTGCCTCTGACAAAACCTTTCAATTTACGCTGTATTATTTGACCTATTGACCTTGACCCAGTTAGTGACAAAAACTTACTTTGCAATCCGGCCATACCGTCTTTAGCGGTGTTTTATTAGTCCCCTACCGGCAACGCCGAAGGGGACTCTTAGTTTTTCATCACTTTTCGCTTTCTCAAAGCGGAAGTGTAGTCTTAACAGTTTACAGTGGTATTTGGTTAGCAAACCTGAAAAGGATAGTTTTACATGCCCCCAGAATCAAGGATTCAGGGGCACATAGTTCTTGGCCTGTCTGTCTGTGACTTTGTCCAAAAAACTTAAACATTGGGCATAACTTTTGAATGGAAAGTGATAGAGTTTTCATATTTAAGATGTGTATTCCTTGTGACAAGACCTTTACATTGATATCAAAATTTGTTGACCTTGTGACCTTGACCTTTGACCTACTTTTCAAAAAATTTAAAATTGGTCATAACTTTTGAATTGTTAGGGATAGGGCTTTCATATTTCACATGTGTATTCCTTGAGGCAAGACCTTTCCATTGATACCCAAAGTTTTTGACCTCTTGACTTTGACTTTTGACCTACTTTTCAAACACTTTAACATCAGGCAAACTTTTTGAATGGTAAGTGATAGGGCTTTCATATTTCACATGTGTATTCCTTGTGACAAGACATTTCCATTGATACCAAAATTTTTGACCTGGTGACCTTGACTTTGACCTACTTTACAAAAACTTTAACATTCGACATAACTTTTGAATGGTAAGTGATAGTGCTCTGATAATTCATGTGTGTATTCCTTGTCACACAATTTTTCCATTCATACCAACTTTCTTTAACCCAGTGACCCTGACCTTGACCTTTCACATGCTTAACAGAAAGGTGTTTATACTAACAAAGATGCCACCAGGGGCATTTGAGTTTCACAAGCAGTGGACATTGTGCTTGCTGTATAATGTGCCATGGTAGATTGGATGTTATGAACATCAATTTATTTTATTGTAGTTGCCTCCTAATTATGAGATCCTGCTCTCTTGGATATTTCTTCCGTTTTCTTTAGATAGTTATGTCTCTGTTGTTTGTTTCTAACGGATAAATGGGTAGGTTTCCAATGCTTGACCTGATGCTTAACAAAGAAAAAACAGGTATGGCCTTACTGAAGGGATACAGTATCTCTGCCATGGGTACTTGGGTCATAGATTGCAATTACAGGCAGCGAATCAGAAATGTTGCCACCTCCTTGAAACCCTTTGGGTGTGTGTGTCAAGACTCTTGTGAACAGCACAGATGACAAATCAATTTCTATAGAAACATCAAACAATGAGATTTTCAAGGCCAAGGTCACTGTGGACTTTGGCCTAAAATTATTGTTAACAGCATAGAATACAAAGCAGTCATCATAGAAACATCAAACCTTCCTGAAACATTTTCCATGGGGAGATGATTAAACCTATTAGGGTCAAAGGTCAAGGTCACTATAGGAGTAGGTTTAAATGTTTTTGTGAGCGTGAGAGACAAAGCAATCATTATAGAAACATCAAACTTTCCACAAATGTTTCGCCTGTGGAGAGGATGAACCCTTTTGAATTTCAAGGTCAATGTCACTGCTGACTTATGCTTCAAATCCTTATAAACAGTGTTGAAGACAAAGCATGCAATCGTCATAGAAACATCAAATCGTCTGCAAATGTTCTCTGATGGAAGAGGATAAAAACTTTTTAGGTCAAAGGACAAGGACAATATGGACTTGATTTTAAAATCATTTTGCTGATGCATGCAGCATAGAACAAGCAGTTGCAAAGGGGTGCTACACTTGCATTTGATAATTGTATTGCTTGAACCAAATGGGATAGGGCTTGAAGCTTAACATAGTGAATTAACCTTTCAGTTGATGATATATACTAGTATATAAGATCCCTATTCATTCTCAAGGTCACTGACTGGAATTGATAAACATTCTTGTATACTACACATTGCTGAAAATATGGTGCAAACAATTAATTTCTGTCTGTATTATTTCAGAGCCTATCCACCAGCAGATGCCCATACAAACCCATCAGGATCACATGACAGCGTATGATCAGCTTTATGGCTCCGCCTACTCTTCTACGGCAGCTTATCCAGGTCAGCTCACTCATTCTCTATGAACTGAATAGTAATCATGCATATAAAGTTGAAAAATGTCCATGGAACTGTATTGTCATACAAGGTCAATCTGAAAATCATTATGTAATATTTTAGGTTTTCAACTATTCTCTGTCCCTGGTGCAACACAGCATCATCAAACTCACTCCGCAGCAGCTGCCCATCAACTTTCACAGCAACATTTGTCTCAGCCACATAGCTATCAGCAACAAATACAGCAGCAGCAGGTTAGGCAGCAACAGCAGCAGCAACAACAAAGTTATGGCTACTCTCAGCAATATAGACAGCATGACTTGTACTCCACTCCTCCCCAAAAACAATCCAGGGCTATTAAAGGCAGTCCATCAGATTCATCTGCCAGGTCATTATAACACTTTTCCAAAGTTTCAGGTCAAATATGGCATACATATTAAATGGCCTTCAAGTACAATCAATATCATTAGCTCACCGGGACGAAAAAGTCCGGAGAGCTAATGCCATACCCTCGGCATCGTTGTCGTTGTCCGTAGACAAAACTTTAACCTTGGCTATATCTCTTGAACTATAAGGGGTAGGGCTTTGATATTTCACATGTAGATACCTTGTGACGAGACCTTTCATTTGAGACCATGACCTTTGACCTAGTGACCTTGACCTTGGACTTTGACCTACTTTTCAAAATTTTTAACCTGGTTTCTGACAAAAACCTGTATAGGCGAGCTATGTAATCTTTGATTACCCTATGTTTAACCTACAGCTTCAACTTCATCAGAAAATACCCACATACATAATTTATGCAGCATAATATAAAACAAACACTAATGAATTATCAGTAACCTATCATTGCTTTTTCAAGTTAAGTAAAAATAATGTTGGGTTTATGGTCTTATCTATATGTTTCCATGGCAACAACACAGGTACCCTTTCAAAGTAGTGTTTTTGGCATTTTTGGCCGGATTGCAAAGCAATTCCGGTCTATAGATTGACGATGTCCGTCTGTCCGTCTGTCCGTCTGCCGTCAACATTTTGGTTAAAGTTTCTGGTTGAGGCAAAATCTAAGGAACTATATGCAGTAGAAACTTTATATTATACATGAAGCTTGCCCAGGACGAGACCTTTCAATTTATGTCGTAACATTTGACCTAGTGACCTTGACCTTGGACTTTGACCTAGTTAAAGATTTTGGTTAAAGTTTCTGGTTGAGGCAAAATCTACGTAACTATATGCAGTAGAAACTTTATATTATACATGAAGCTTGCCCATGGCAAGACCTTTCAATTTATGCTGTAACATTTGACCTAGTGACCTTGACCTTGGACTTTGACCTAGTTAAAGATTTTGGTTAAAGTTTCTGGTTGAGGCAAAATCTAAGTAACTATATGCAGTAGAAACTTTATATTATACATGAAGCTTGCCCATGACAAGACCTTTCAATTTATGCCGTAACATTTTACCTAGTGACCTTGACCTTGGACTTTGACCTAGTTAAAGATTTTGGTTAAAGTTTCTGGTTGAGGCAAAATCTAAGTAACTATATGCAGTAGAAACTTTATATTATACATGAAGCTTGCCCATGACAAGACCTTTCAATTTATGCTGTAACATTTGACCTAGTGACCTTGACCTTGGACTTTGACCTAGTTAAAGATTTTGGTTAAAGTTTCTGGTTGAGGCAAAATCTAAGTAACTATATGCAGTAGAAACTTTATATTATACATGAAGCTTGCCCATGACAAGACCTTCCAATTTATGCCATAACATTTGACCTAGTGACCTTGACCTTGGACTTTGACCTAGTTAAAGATTTTGGTTAAAGTTCCCGGTTTAAGCAAAATCTATGGAACTGTATGCAGTAGAAACTTTATATTATACATGAAGCTTGCCCATGACAAGACCTTTCAATTTATGCCGTAACATTTGACCTAGTGATCTTGACCTTGGACTTTGACCTAGTTAAGGATTTTGGTTAAAGTTCCTAATTTAAGCAAAATCTATGGAACTGTATGCAGTAGAAACTTTATTTTATACATGTAGGTTGCCTCTGACAAAACCTTTCAATTTATGCTGTATTATTTGACCTATTGACCTTGACCCAGTTAGTGACAAAAACTTACTTTGCAATCCGGCCATACCGTCTTTAGCGGTGTTTTATTTCAAGATTTAATGATAAATTACTTACATTTTTCAGTTGTTTATGCAAATAATACATAAGAAATAACCATGGAACAGAGTTTGTGTACGTTGCTAAGGCAACATGAACTAAAATCGCAAAAATGAAAGCAATTTTAGACAATATTTAGAGACCTTTTTTCCCTAGATCATTCAAAGTAATGATAATTAATGAATGTATTCAAGTAGATCTTTCAAAACATGAAAGAATTTTTCTTTTAAATATGCAGGAAATAGCCCGTTGCTATGGGAACGATTGTGTAAAATTGTTCATAAGCCCCATTTGAGTCCTTGGATACAGGCATCCAAAGTAAAGTAATGTGAAAATTTTTAAATCTAAAATAAAGTTTAGGCTTTCCTTTATAATATATGTAAAAACAGTTGTGTAAGCCTGTTTCAGTTTTTTGGGGAAAAGGCTTCGAAAAACAGCAAAAAATGCATATATTTTCATTTTATGGCCAAATTACCATAGCAACCATTAATTATTTGAAAGTTTTTTCATGTATTTTGAAAGAGGCTCACTCGATCTTTATTTATAATAAATCTGAACTTTCTGGGATTAATAATGACTGTTTTATAAAAATAGTAAATAATGGTTGCCATGGTAACATATGTTCCCCATAGCTTTTTCACGGATTTTGAAATAGCTCTTGGTGTTGGATACATTCCAACATTTCTCATCTGTTCATCATGATGCAGAAATTTAAAAAATAACTCTGAAGAAAATACAAACAGCATTTTGAAATCAGTATATTAAAATTAGCTAATTATGTTGTCATGGTAACCAGCCTCTTTGACAATATCAGACACTACGATTGAGCTTATCTCAAATTTTAGGTCTTAATCTTTAGGATGCTTAGAAATTCTTCCAGAAATGTCGTATATAAACCAAATTATAGAGCTACAAAGTAGCTCAATTTTGCCAATTTCTCAACTTTAAAGGCCGTTGCCATGGTAACCAGATGACCTAGAAATAAACTTTTGTTCTAATTTACCTTTTTCATTGGTCCCTACTTATGTGTGAAATTTCATGAAAATCGGAGACCATGCGTGCCGAAATTGTTTTTAGAATTGCTATTAAAGTGCCTGGTACTAACAACTATTGATTCATAAATAATTTACCATGACCAAAGGGCATTCAATCCAT
The DNA here is from genome assembly GCA_033119305.1 of Pinctada imbricata. Classification (NCBI taxonomy): domain Eukaryota; kingdom Metazoa; phylum Mollusca; class Bivalvia; order Pterioida; family Pteriidae; genus Pinctada; species Pinctada imbricata. The sequence goes on along the minus strand of VSWD01000008.1, from coordinate 54,839,419 downwards.
AAAAAAAAGGAGATCTCCTTCTTTGACTCTAATGCATAAGAGGGAGAGATTGCATAAAAGCCTTTTCACATCATTTTCAGAAAAAAAACTTATAACGCAATTTTCGAAGTATATAATAATTTTCACTTTTTCCATGAATTTTTAACTTTCCAGCTTGAAGAATTATCTATCTCTTTTTATCTTTAAATTGTCTGTTTTAGAAAAGCTGTAAATCTGTTATGTATCTTATTACAGTGACTATGGTACCATGTCACCACAAAGTCCTAGCCACGAGAATAACCTGTCTCCTGTAGAAAAGCTGATATACTCTAGTCTAGTGTCAGGGAATCGTCAGACTCGTAGCTCCTCACCGTGTGATTCAGATACCAGTGGAATAAGTAGTGAGGGATCTGACACCGCTCTCTTAGACATGATGGTAATTATAGTCAAATATTGTATTCTATATCCTTTCATAGGAAGGCAAGATTTAGGAGTAGGCATTGTATTTAGAAATGTCTACATAACAGAAGAAAATCTAATGGTCAGTGTAACAATAGTTTTGATAAACATATTATCTACAGAATGTAATAGGATGTTCACTACTCTTCGAATGCTTTCAATGTTGCAATATAATAGAGATACGAACCAATGTTCACCTCTTGTTGTTTGTTTCACATATTTCATCATTGATCTATCCTTGAATATCTGTTTCAGCATGTTATAATGCTCTTCATTTTATCAGAATTCCCTCAGTATCGGTAATAGAAAGTCTCAGACCTCGGCACAGTCACAGTTCTCAGCACAGAGTCAGGATGTAGCCTCGCAGATATACGCGGCACAACAACAGCAGTATAGTAAGGATCAGACCAGTGCTTTATCCACGGCCTTGGGTCAGGTCATACCCCAGACGAGAACTAACTATGTCATTAATCCCTTCCTTATGGCCAACACTGACCCGTATGCTATAGACAGGGCCGCCAAGCTACACAGAAATGCTGCAGGTAATTTATGTTTATATCAGTTTAAATTTTAAGAAGGTGCTTACTTTTGAATAGCTATTTTGTATCCCCCTTCAAAATGCTTTAAATGTTGTGTTATGTGAAAGGGAACGTTGTGGCCTGGAAAGATAAACTATATTTTGTCATGTTTCACATATTCCTCTTTAATAAGGTCATTGTAGTGGTAATGAAGATTTTGACCTTGTGATGTTGACCTTGACTTTGAATATTGACTTAATTTTGGCAAAGGGCTTTTATTCTATTGGCATATTATTATTATATAGCATTTCTACCGTGTGTTAGTGTGTATTGTGTGTGTGTGTTCTGATTCTTGTGAACAGAATAGAAGACAAAGTTATCATCATAGAAACACCAAACCTTCCGCAAATGTTCCCCATAAGGAGAGGGTGAATTGTACTGATTTTCAAGGTCAAAGGTCAAGGTCATGGTGGACTAAGCCTTAAAATCCTTGTGAACAGCAAAGAACACAGCAATCATCATAGGATCTCCAATCCTTGCTTAAATGTTTCCCCCTAGAGAGAGGATGAATCCGATTGATTTTCAAGGTCATGATCGACTTGGCTTAAAATCCTTGTGAACAGCATAGAGAACATAACACTCACCATAGAATCTCTAAACCTTGCATAAATGTTCCCCTGGACAGAGGATGGGCTCTATTGATTTTCAATGTCAAGGGTCAAAGGTCAAGATCCCTATGGACTTGGGTCCATCAGTACCACATCAACCAAACTTAAATGGATGATGCATCTGAGGATGCTCACTACAATGCATGGTACGGAGGCTGCATCTGACCCATATTTCACGCTTGAGTGAGCAGGTTGGGTAAAATGGGATAGGTCCATTCCCACCATACTATGAGTCCTACATCAACCAAACTTAAATGGATGATGCATATTAGGATGCTTACTACAATGTATGGTACGGAGGCGTCATGTGACCAACGTTTCACTTTTTGAGTGATCAGGTTAGGTAAAATGGGACAGGTCCATTCCTGCCACACTATAAGTCCTACATTAACGAAACTTTCATAGATGATGCATCTGAGGATGCTTACTGCATTGCATAATATGGAGGCTGCATCTGACCCATATTTCATCATGCTTGAACGACAAGATTAAGTAAAATGGGACAGGTCCATTCCCACCTTACTATAAGTTCAAGGCGATCAAAGTTGTATGGATGATGCATCTGAGGATGCTTGCTACAATGCATGGTACAGATGCTGCATCTGGGCCATTTTTCATGCTTTAGTGACCAGGTTAAGTAAAATGGAACAGGTCAATTCCTGCCTTACTGTAAGTCCTACATCAATAAAACTTGTGTGGATGATGCATCTAAGAATGCATAATGCAGTGCATGGTACAGATGCTGCATCTGACCCACATTTTACTCTTGAGCAATCAGGTTAAATTAATTGGGCCAGGTCCATTTTCAACCTTAAGTCCTTGATCAATAAAAAAAACTTGTGGGTGATGCATCAGAGGATGCTTACTGCAATGCATTGTATAGGTGCTGTGTCTGACCTATATTTCATGCATGATTGACTAGGTGAGATAAAATTAGAATCTTTGTGACAAAACCTTTCTAGTGGTGCCTTTTATTTTTGACAAGTTTTATAACATGTTTTTCAATGTAAAAGCTGCTGATAGGGCATTTAAATACATGTATGTTTCATAAACACATTTTTTCCAGCTATGTGTGAAGCAAGCTGTACTTGGAGTGGTCAGCTTCCACCAAAAAATTACAAGAATCCTACTTACTCATGTAAGGTGTTCTTAGGAGGTGTTCCCTGGGATATCACAGAAGGTATGTTCCTACAATAACAAGAATTCTACCCTCTTTATGTAAATTGTTGTTCCTTCATATACCACAGAAGGTATGCTCTTCAATTACAAGAATCCTACTTACTCATGTACAAGGTGTTCTTACAAGGTGTTCCTTGGGATATCGCAGAAGGTATGTTCCTACAATAACATCCTACCTACTCCGGTAAAGTGTTAGGGAGGTGTTCCTTGGGATATTACAGAAGGTATGTTCCTACAATAACAAAAATCCTACCTACTCCCGTAAAGTGTTAGGGAGGTGTTCCTTGGGATATTACAGAAGGTATGTTCCTACAATAACAAGAATCCTACCTACTCCGGTAAAGTGTTAGGGAGGTGTTCCTTGGGATATTACAGAAGGTATGTTCCTACAATAACATCCTACCTACTGTGGTAAAGTGTTAGGGAGGTGTTCCTTGGGACATTACAGAAGGTATGTTCCTACAATAACAAGATACCTACCTACTCCAGTAAAGTGTTAGGGAGGTGTTCCTTGGGACATTACAGAAGGTATGTTCCTACAATAACAAGATACCTTCCTACTCCGGTAAAGTGTTAGGGAGGTGTTCCTTGGGATATTACAGAAGGTATGTTCCTACAATAACATCCTACCTACTCCGGTAAAGTGTTAGGGAGGTGTTCCTTGGGATATTACAGAAGGTATGTTCCTACAATAACAAGAATCCTACCTACTCCAGTAAAGTGTTAGGGAGGTGTTCCTTGGGACATTACAGAAGGTATGTTCCCAAAATAACAAGAATCCTACCTACTCCTGTAAAGAGTTCGTAGGAGGTGTTTCTTGGGATATCACAGAAGGTATGTTTTTTTTTAATTACAAGAATCCAACCTACTCCTGTAATGCCACTGTTTCTAATGTAGGCCTCACACTGTCCCGATTATGTTATCCGATGGACACACGAATATGAAATTTTCAATTTCGGGGGAACTTACTCCCGAATTTGGTTAAGATCCTCTCAGCAACCGATGTTTTAACGATGCTAAAAGATGATTACACGATGCTAAAAGATGACTACACGATTGTATCCGAACCGCTCCCGATGTCAACACGACGGGACGAATTTTATCTTAAAACATATCCGAAGGTCATACGAAGGCTTACGATGTATTAATGAAGGCTATTAGATTGCTTCACAACGTCGTATCTAGAATGCGATGCATCGGATTATAACCAGGAATGCATCACGTTTTGTATGTTTAAAAATTCTTGTTTAATCAGTAGCACAGTATCAATGGTTTCCTCCTCCGCCTTTTATTATTTCTGTCTCAGAAAAATACAAAAAATACCCAAAAGTTAAGAACTCAAATATATGTTATCGAATATCTGAATCGCACTGTCTATGTATTATGGTTAGCCAAGATATTTGAATATTGATTCTTATCATGCTCGATCATCTTTGAAAGTTTGATTTTACAAGGCATATCATTACAGTTGTCAACCAAAAATCGTCTTAAAATATCACGAATTTCATTTATAAACATCATTGGTGGAAACGAGTGGAAGACGTGATAATTCAATGTAAGAAAAATAAAAAAGTATTACCAGTAATTATAGAAAATACTGAGTCTGTACATGCTCTCTTAGATGTACATGTATTTAAAGAAGCAATGCTTCTGCCTTCTTTTTCCTTATCGTAACATTATCAAGGCACGTCATTTTGCTTTATAATGCATTGATTGTGAACTTGCAAATTTGAAGAAGACAGAAAAGTTTATTATTTAGATAAATTTGGATTAACTTAGAAAAATGCTTTAAAAATGGCTTCGAATATTATGGATCAACTTCGGTTGATCGTCTGTCTCTTCAACGCATTTGAAAATTTCTGTTACAAAATTTCTTGAAATTTCTAAAACGTGGGTCCTGTAGCATCATATCCCACCCATTCTGCTACGTCTTTTGGTACATTTTTGGACATGATAATTTTCATAATTTTTGGCCATATTACATTGTTTAGACTGAGGATCACTGACGAGGGTTTAGTTCCCGAAACGTGCATGTCTGCATGGTCCATGCTGTAAATTTATCAGGTTTTAAATGATGCTATTGAATTTAAAGACTTTAACATGTATTTGAAATGTTTAATTTAATATTTGTGTCTGTCATCTTTTGTATCGGGATCCCATCTTAACGTCATCGTACTAGAGTACGATGACATTGCGATGTCATTTCGATGGAATTGCGAGGTTGTCACGAAGTCGTATATCCTTCCTAACTCCATCGGGAGGTTCTTGACATGTTCGTAATTCCTTCGTATGGCAAAATTTCCCCGATTGTCCCGATGGTAATTCGAAGGAGAAACGAAGATGTTACGAATACGCAAGATGCCTTCTCGATGGTCTTACGAAGGGCAAGATGATTACACGAACCTGTTTCGAAGATGGTCCTTTGGGAGTGCCATCGGGAATTTTTTGGCATGCCAAAGATTTTGACAGCACTCCCGAAGTTGTTCCCGAAGTTTGACAAATCAAGCCGGCATCCATACGATGGTTCAAGATGGTCTTACGAATAGCCCAATGATATTACGATCACACCTGAATTTGAAAAAATCCTTTATCGTGTGGCCATCGGCTGCTTAATTCGGGACAGTGTGACGCCAGCATTAGGAGGTACTTCTTGGGATATCACTGAAGGTGTGCTCCTTACAATAGCTACCTATTATGTCAGGAGTTGTTAAGACCAAGGAATTCTTTGAAATTTAACAAAAGTATGTTCCTGAAAAAATGAAAAAAAGAAAACTAATGCTAGGTGTTCTCAAGACCATGAAGGAGTCTTTGGATGTACCTATACTGAAGCACATAAGAGGTTTTCTTTGAGGAGTCTTTTGAGATATTATGGAAGATCAGTTCCTACAAATCCTAGATTACAATTTAACAAAGACAAATACTGAAATATTTGTAATAAAAAACCAAAGTATGCTACTGTAGAGATATTATATTACGTCATGTTATGATAATAATTGATAGAATGCAATACAATGCAACTGAAACATTTTGTAATAAAAACCCAAGTATGCTGCTGTAGAGATATTATATTACATCATGTTATCATAAAAATTGATAGAATGCAATGTGATAAGGTAATCTGTTATTTTGCTTGCTTTTTCATAAATCTGCCATGGTGTTGTGAGTTACATATAGTGTAGTATGAATATTAATAATTACTGTATTGGGTAATTTATAGCTGGACTGCAAACAGCCTTCAACAAATTTGGAGTATTCAAAATTGAATGGCCTGGAAAAGATGGTAGGTATTGGGACCTAGGTATAGATACAAGAAATCATCAGTCAGTACTAAATTTACCTCTTATTTCTATAAATATTATTGATGGTGTGGGTATATCAAAATTGCTTGTATATATATATACTTACTTGGAGATTTTTTGTACATTTATGATCCCATCTGAAACTACCGTAAATATCTTAATTTGAGTAGAGGAACCCAGGTCAATATATAGAGTATCAATTTTTCAACTTCTCCTTCAAGTACTGGTTTTTAGCACACCTGAGTGAAGCTCAAGTAAGCTATTGTCATAATGCATCGTCCGGCGTTAACTTTTTACATGTTCAACATCTCTGAAAATGCTGCACAGAATTTCACGAAATAGGAAGCAAATACTCAAGGTCCTCTTCTGATTTTGTGGGGGTTTTTTGGCCGGATTGCAAAGCAATTCCGGTCTATAGATTGACGATGTCCGTCCGTCTGTCTGTCTGTCTGTCCGTCCGTCTGCCGTCAACATTTTGGTTAAGGTTTCTGGTTGAGGCAAAATCTAAGGAACTATATGCAGTAGAAACTTTATATTATACATGAAGCATGCCCATGACAAGACCTTTCAATTTATGCCATAACATTTGACCTAGTGACCTTGACCTTGGACTTTGACCTAGTTAAACATTTTGGTTAAAGTTTCTGGTTGAGGCAAAATCTAAGTAATTATATGCAGTAGAAACTTTATATTAAACATGAAGCTTGCCCATGACAAGACCTTTCAATTTATGCCATAACATTTGACCTAGTGACCTTGACCTTGGACTTTGACCTAGTTAAAGATTTTGGTTAAAGTTTCTGGTTGAGGCAATATCTAAGTAACTATATGCAGTAGAAACTTTATATTATACATGAAGCTTGCCCATGACAAGACCTTTCAATTTATGCCGTAACATTTGACCTAGTGACCTTGACCTTGGACTTTGACCTAGTCAAAGATTTTGGTTAAAGTTTCTGGTTGAGGCAAAATCTAAGTAACTATATGCAGTAGAAACTTTATATTATACATGAAGCTTGCCCATGACGAGACCTTTCAATTTATGCCATAACATTTGACCTAGTGACCTTGACCTTGGACTTTGACCTAGTTAAAGATTTTGGTTAAAGTTTCTGGTTGAGGCAATATCTAAGTAACTATATGCAGTAGAAACTTTATATTATACATGTAGCTTGTCCATGACAAGACCTTTCAATTTATGCCGTAACATTTGACCTAGTGACCTTGACCTTGGACTTTGACCTAGTTAAACATTTTGGTTAAAGTTTCTGGTTGAGGCAAAATCTAAGTAACTATATGCAGTAGAAACTTTATATTATACATGAAGCTTGCCCATGATAAGACCTTTCAATTTATTCCGTAACATTTGACCTAGTGACCTTGACCTTGGACTTTGACCTAGTTAAAGATTTTGGTTAAAGTTTCTGGTTGAGGCAAAATCTAAGTAACTATATGCAGTAGAAACTTTATATTATACATGAAGCTTGCCCATGACAAGACCTTTCAATTTATGCCGTAACATTTGGCCTAGTGACCTTGACCTTGGACTTTGACCTAGTTAAAGATTTTGGTTAAAGTTTCTGGTTGAGGCAAAATCTAAGTAACTATGCAGTAGAAACTTTATATTATACATGAAGCTTGCCCATGACAAGACCTTTCAATTTATGCCGTAACATTTGACCTAGTGACCTTGACCTTGGACTTTGACCTAGTTAAAGATTTTGGTTAAAGTTTCTGGTTGAGGCAAAATCTAAGTAACTATATGCAGTAGAAACTTTATATTATACATGAAGCTTGCCCATGACAAGACCTTTCAATTTATGCCGTAACATTTGACCTAGTGACCTTGACCTTGGACTTTGACCTAGTTAAAGATTTTGGTTAAAGTTTCTGGTTGAGGCAAAATCTAAGTAACTATATGCAGTAGAAACTTTATATTATTCATGAAGCTTGCCCATGACAAGACCTTTCAATTTATGCCGTAACATTTGACCTAGTGACCTTGACCTTGGACTTTGACCTAGTCAAAGATTTTGGTTAAAGTTTCTGGTTGAGGCAAAATCTAAGTAACTATATGCAGTAGAAACTTTATATTATACATGAAGCTTGCCCATGACAAGACCTTCCAATTTATGCCATAACATTTGACCTAGTGACCTTGACCTTGGACTTTGACCTAGTTAAAGATTTTGGTTAAAGTTTCTGGTTGAGGCAATATCTAAGTAACTATATGCAGTAGAAACTTTATATTATACATGTAGCTTGTCCATGACAAGACCTTTCAATTTATGCCGTAACATTTGACCTAGTGACCTTGACCTTGGACTTTGACCTAGTTAAACATTTTGGTTAAAGTTTCTGGTTGAGGCAAAATCTAAGTAACTATATGCAGTAGAAACTTTATATTATACATGAAGCTTGCCCATGATAAGACCTTTCAATTTATTCCGTAACATTTGACCTAGTGACCTTGACCTTGGACTTTGACCTAGTTAAAGATTTTGGTTAAAGTTTCTGGTTGAGGCAAAATCTAAGTAACTATATGCAGTAGAAACTTTATATTATACATGAAGCTTGCCCATGACAAGACCTTTCAATTTATGCCGTAACATTTGGCCTAGTGACCTTGACCTTGGACTTTGACCTAGTTAAAGATTTTGGTTAAAGTTTCTGGTTGAGGCAAAATCTAAGTAACTATGCAGTAGAAACTTTATATTATACATGAAGCTTGCCCATGACAAGACCTTTCAATTTATGCCGTAACATTTGACCTAGTGACCTTGACCTTGGACTTTGACCTAGTTAAAGATTTTGGTTAAAGTTTCTGGTTGAGGCAAAATCTAAGTAACTATATGCAGTAGAAACTTTATATTATACATGAAGCTTGCCCATGACAAGACCTTTCAATTTATGCCGTAACATTTGACCTAGTGACCTTGACCTTGGACTTTGACCTAGTTAAAGATTTTGGTTAAAGTTTCTGGTTGAGGCAAAATCTAAGTAACTATATGCAGTAGAAACTTTATATTATTCATGAAGCTTGCCCATGACAAGACCTTTCAATTTATGCCGTAACATTTGACCTAGTGACCTTGACCTTGGACTTTGACCTAGTCAAAGATTTTGGTTAAAGTTTCTGGTTGAGGCAAAATCTAAGTAACTATATGCAGTAGAAACTTTATATTATACATGAAGCTTGCCCATGACAAGACCTTTCAATTTATGCCGTAACATTTGACCTAGTGACCTTGACCTTGGACTTTGACCTAGTTAAACATTTTGGTTAAAGTTTCTGGTTGAGGCAAAATCTAAGTAACTATATGCAGTAGAAACTTTATATTATACATGAAGCTTGCCCATGATAAGACCTTTCAATTTATGCCGTAACATTTGACCTAGTGACCTTGACCTTGGACTTTGACCTAGTTAAAGATTTTGGTTAAAGTTTCTGGTTGAGGCAAAATCTAAGTAACTATATGCAGTAGAAACTTTATATTATACATGAAGCTTGCCCATGACAAGACCTTTCAATTTATGCCGTAACATTTGGCCTAGTGACCTTGACCTTGGACTTTGACCTAGTTATAGATTTTGGTTAAAGTTTCTGGTTGAGGCAAAATCTAAGTAACTATGCAGTAGAAACTTTATATTATACATGAAGCTTGCCCATGACAAGACCTTTCAATTTATGCCGTAACATTTGACCTAGTGACCTTGACCTTGGACTTTGACCTAGTTAAAGATTTTGGTTAAAGTTTCTGGTTGAGGCAAAATCTAAGTAACTATATGCAGTAGAAACTTTATATTATACATGAAGCTTGCCCATGACAAGACCTTTCAATTTATGCCGTAACATTTGACCTAGTGACCTTGACCTTGGACTTTGACCTAGTTAAAGATTTTGGTTAAAGTTTCTGGTTGAGGCAAAATCTAAGTAACTATATGCAGTAGAAACTTTATATTATTCATGAAGCTTGCCCATGACAAGACCTTTCAATTTATGCCGTAACATTTGACCTAGTGACCTTGACCTTGGACTTTGACCTAGTCAAAGATTTTGGTTAAAGTTTCTGGTTGAGGCAAAATCTAAGTAACTATATGCAGTAGAAACTTTATATTATACATGAAGCTTGCCCATGACAAGACCTTTCAATTTATGCCGTAACATTTGACCTAGTGACCTTGACCTTGGACTTTGACCTAGTCAAAGATTTTGGTTAAAGTTTCTGGTTGAGGCAAAATCTAAGTAACTATATGCAGTAGAAACTTTATATTATACATGAAGCTTGCCCATGACAAGACCTTTCAATTTATGCCATAACATTTGACCTAGTGACCTTGACCTTGGACTTTGACCTAGTTAAAGATTTTGGTTAAAGTTTCTGGTTGAGGCAATATCTAAGTAACTATATGCAGTAGAAACTTTATATTATACATGTAGCTTGTCCATGACAAGACCTTTCAATTTATGCCGTAACATTTGACCTAGTGACCTTGACCTTGGACTTTGACCTAGTTAAACATTTTGGTTAAAGTTTCTGGTTGAGGCAAAATCTAAGTAACTATATGCAGTAGAAACTTTATATTATACATGAAGCTTGCCCATGATAAGACCTTTCAATTTATTCCGTAACATTTGACCTAGTGACCTTGACCTTGGACTTTGACCTAGTTAAAGATTTTGGTTAAAGTTTCTGGTTGAGGCAAAATCTAAGTAACTATATGCAGTAGAAACTTTATATTATACATGAAGCTTGCCCATGACAAGACCTTTCAATTTATGCCGTAACATTTGACCTAGTGACCTTGACCTTGGACTTTGACCTAGTTAAAGATTTTGGTTTAAAGTTTCTGGTTGAGGCAAAATCTAAGTAACTATGCAGTAGAAACTTTATATTATACATGAAGCTTGCCCATGACAAGACCTTTCAATTTATGCCGTAACATTTGACCTAGTGACCTTGACCTTGGACTTTGACCTAGTTAAAGATTTTGGTTAAAGTTTCTGGTTGAGGCAAAATCTAAGTAACTATATGCAGTAGAAACTTTATATTATACATGAAGCTTGCCCATGACAAGACCTTTCAATTTATGCCGTAACATTTGACCTAGTGACCTTGACCTTGGACTTTGACCTAGTTAAAGATTTTGGTTAAAGTTTCTGGTTGAGGCAAAATCTAAGTAACTATATGCAGTAGAAACTTTATATTATTCATGAAGCTTGCCCATGACAAGACCTTTCAATTTATGCCGTAACATTTGACCTAGTGACCTTGACCTTGGACTTTGACCTAGTCAAAGATTTTGGTTAAAGTTTCTGGTTGAGGCAAAATCTAAGTAACTATATGCAGTAGAAACTTTATTTTATACATGTAGGTTGCCTCTGACAAAACCTTTCAATTTATGCTGTATTATTTGGCCTATTGACCTTGACCCAGTTGGTGACAAAAACTTACTTTGCAATCCGGCCATACCGTCTTTAGCGGTGTTTTATTTAGCTGATCGGTTGCCAAATATGGCCTTTCAGGGCTCTAATTGGTTGACACATTTTTGACATCTCTGCAATCACTGCACACTTACAGGTAGAAAGTACTCAATGTCCTCTACCAAGTTTGTGTTTTTCGAGCGGATCTCGCATGTCCACAAATATTGCAGTCGAGGGCTCTTATTTGGCCGGATTTCGAAGCAATTCCGGTCTATGGATTGACGATGTCCGTCTGTCTGTCCGTCCGTCTGTCTGTCTGTCTGCCGTCAACATTTTGGTTTAAGTTTCTGGTTGAGGCAAAATCTAAGGAACTATATGCAGTAGAAACTTTATATTATACATGAAGGTTTCCCATGACAAGACCTTTCAATTTATGCCATAACATTTGACCTAGTGACCTTGACCTTGGACTTTGACCTAGTTAAAGATTTTGGTTAAAGTTTCTGGTTTAAGCAAAATCTAAGGAACTGTATGCAGTAGAAACTTTATATTATACATTTAGGTTGCCCATGATGAGACCTTTCAATTTATTCCGTAACATTGGACCTAGTGACCTTGACCTTGGACTTTGACCTAGTTAAAGATTTTTGTTAAAGTTTCTGGTTTAAGCAAAATCTAAGGAACTGTATGCAGTAGAAACTTTATATTATACATTTAGGTTGCCCATGATGAGACCTTTCAATTTATTCCGTAACATTGGACCTAGTGACCTTGACCTTGGACTTTGACCTAGTTAAAGACTTTGGTTAAAGTTCCTGGTTTAAGCAAAATCTAAGGAACTGCATGCAGTAGAAACTTTATGTTATACATGTAGGTTGCCTCTGACAAGACCTCTCTATGTATGCTGTAATATTTGACCTAGTGACTTTGTTTGACCCAGTTAGTGACAAAAACTTACTTTGCAATCTGGCCATACCGTCTTTAGCGGTGTTTTATTTACATCTCCTCTGCAACCACTGCACAGAATTTCAAAAAACCTATCTTACGGGAAGAAAGCATTCAAGGTCCTCTAACAAGTTTGTGTTTCTTTAGCCAATCGTTCATTCAATATGGCAGCCGGGGGCTTGGATTTGGCTGAAAAAATTTTGATCAGCTGATTTTGAAATCTCAGAATTTCATGAAACCTTACTTGAAATAAGAACTCAAGAGCCTTTACCAAATTTGTCACTATGAATCATATGTGAGCAATGTGGCCCTCCAATTGGCCTCTTGTTGAGATTTCAAGGTCAATTCACTTTAAACAGTAAAAAGAAAATTTGTGAACACACTTAATTAAAAATAAAGCATCCTACCCATAGTCATAGATTGATCTTGATAGAAATGTTAGACATGTATCTAATCCACAGGGAGTTGAATGATTAATCTTCATAGAAGTGCAAAAGATAAATCTGTTATCCACAGAGGGGCTGGATGATAAGTTTTGTGTGCAAATTTTACTACGATAAAGAAGACAAGCAATTTAAGTTACTTACATGGAGGTTTGGCTACCTGTAGGAGGTCAAGTTGGGTCTAATATACATTGTACATGTATATTGTAGGGTACGTGTACCTGTTATTTGAGTCGGAGAAGGCAGTACATAACTTACTCCAGGACTGTACACATGACTTCAGTAGTGGAGACTATTACTATAAGATATCTAGTAGGAGGATGAGAGCTAAAGAGGTAAATGGAAACTTATGATATAGTCATACACAAGATATCAGGTAGTACAGGATATCTGAATGGGTTCATAGATCACCAATATCATAGTTACTCAAGTGACAAGAAATTTTAAAGAAGAAGGAAGGGGTTGAGAGGACTAAATCAAACTTTGTTATTAAAATATTCCGCTCCTAATATTCATCCAAATATTTGGGTCAGCTTTGATTGTTATGTAATTTTAGGTTCAGGTGATTCCTTGGGTACTTAGTGATAGTAACTATGTACGTCAGCCTTCCCAGCGTCTGGATTCTAGTAAGACGGTATTTGTCGGAGCCCTACACGGAATGATGACTGCGGAATCTCTGGCCAATATCATGAATGATCTGTTTGGTAATGTGGTGTATGCTGGCATAGATACAGACAAACACAAATATCCAATAGGTATGTCCATCTTCATCTCTCTTATCTATATATTTTATTGGCTGGATTGCGGAAAAAAAGGGGGGAAGTCTGTCATTCCGTCTGTCTGCATAAACAGTTTGGTTTAGCTCCTTGGTTTTAGTCTATTGAGAGAAAAATGTTTGGAGTATTAACTTTACATGGTTGTAGACCATGATGCAATGAATCTAATGTAATGATAAATAGGGCTGGGTATTGCGGACTAAAAAACGTATTGCGATATATTGCGATAAAAGATTTCATATTGCGATTTATTGCAATATTTAATCCTTTTATAGATTTCAGTATTTTTACAGAAACACACTTAAACAAGACACAGCTTATGTTTTTATACGCCCGTCATTTGACGAGACGTATTATGGTATGGCGAAGTCTGTCCGTCTGTCCGTCCGTCCGTCTGTCTGTCCGCCTATGGAACGCAATAACTTGAATACGCGTCAACGGATTTTTATGAAATTTATACATTATGATCAGACTGTGGAGAGGAAGCCGCCTTTCGATTTTCAGGTTCATCCGATTTGTCGTTACAGAGTTATGGGACTTAGATTTTTAAAATACAGTGAAAATATACTAAAATATTTAAAAATTATTTAAAAATCTATTTTTGGTCGAAATGTTTTGAAATTTGGTATACTTCAAGTAGAAAGGATGTTCTTTGACATATGTAACGGGTTTTTAATTTTTTTGTCGCATAACCGAGATATTGTGTGTAATAGGAAGGGGGGTGGGTTATATGCACATACATTTTAAGCTAAGGGCAAAATATAGGCGCATGGAACGCGATAACTTGAATATGCGTCAACGGATTTTCATGATATTCATACATTATGATTGGACTGTGGAGAGGAAGGCGCCTTTCGATTTTCAGGTTTATTCGATATGTCGTTACAGAGTTATGGGACTTAGATTTTAAAATACAGTGAAAATATACTAAAATATTTAAAAATTACTTAAAAATCTATTTCTGGTCGAAATGTTTTGAAATTTTGTATACTTCATGTAGGAAGGATGTTCTTTGACATATGTAACGGGTTTTTAATTTTTTTGTTGCATAACCGAGATATTGTGTGTAATAGGAAGGGGGGAGGGGTGGGTTATATGCACATACATGTTAAGCTAAGGGCAAAATATAGGCGCATGGAACGCAATAACTTGAATATGCGTTGATGGATTTTCATGATATTCATACACTTTGATTGGACTGTGGAGAGGAAGCCGCCTTTCGATTTTCAGGTTCATTCGATATGTCGTTACAGAGTTATGGGACTTAGACATTTTAAAATACAGTGGAAATATACTAAAATAGTTAAAAATTATTTAAAATTTATTTCTGGTCGAAATGTTTTGAAATTTTGTATACTTAAGGTAGAAAGGATGCACTTTGACATATGTAACGGGTTTTTAATTTTTTGGTAGCGAGATATTGTGTGTAATAGGAAGGGGGGGGGGGGGGGGTATATGCACATACACGTTAAGCTATGGCCAAAATATAGGTGCATGGAACGCAATAACTTGAATATGCGTCAATGGATTTTCATGATATTCATACATTTTGATTGGACTGTGGAGAGGAAGCCGCCTTTCGATTTTCAGGTTCATTCGATATTTCGTTACAGAGTTATGGGACTTAGATATTTTAAAATACAGTGAAAATATACTAAAATAGTTAAAAATTATTTAAAAATCTATTTCTGGTTGAAATGTTTTGAAATTTTGTATACTTCAAGTAGAAAGGATGTTCTTTCACATATATAACGGGTTCTTGAATTTTTTGTCACATAATCCAGAAATTATGTGTAATGGGTGGGGGGGGGGGGGGGGGGGGGTTATATGCACATACATGTTAAGCTAAGGGCAAAATATAGGTGCATGGAACGCAATAACTTGAATATGTGTCAACAGATTTCCATGATATTTGTACATTTTGATCAGACTTTGAAGAGGAAGCCGCCTTTCGATTTTAAGCTAGGTTCATCCAATTTGTCCTTATGGAGTTATGGGACTTAGATATTTTGGTGTTGTGAAAAAAATCCCAACGGGCGTATCTTGCTGCGTGAGCATAGGCTTTATTATTATCATATCATTGCTTATTCTGTCTTTGGTCAAAGTTCGGTAACACAGAAAATAGAGAAATAAAGTCGTAAACAGTGAAATAAAAGTTGTGTTTCTTTCAAAAAGAAAAATAGTCGAAGAAATGTTGAAACTTAAAAAAATAACTGCAAGGCTTCATCAAGCACTTGTGAAACATAATGATATTAAAAGTAAGTTCTAGGTTTCTTTTTATTCATTTTGGGGAAGGTGCCTGTCCCTTTTGGGAAAACTGCTGAAATTTGAAATTTTTTTTATATATAGGCATATAGTTTTTGGCCTGTCCGTCTGTTTATCTGTTTGTTTGTCTGTCTGTCCAAAAAACTTTAACATTGGACATAACTTTTCAATGGGAAGTGATAGAACTTTCATATTTCACATGTGTATTCCTTGTGACAAGACTTTTCCATTGATACCAAAATTTTTGACCTCGTGACCTTGACCTTGACCTTTGACCTACTTTTCAAAAACTTTAACATTGGGCATAACTTTTGAATGGGAAGTGATAGGGCTTTCATATTTCACATGTGTATTCCTTGTGACAAGACCTTTCCATTGATACCAAAATTTTTGACCTCGTGACCTTGACCTTGACCTTTGACCTACTTTTCAAAAACTTTAACATTGGGCATAATTTTTGATTGGGAAGTGATAGGGCTTTCATATTTCACATGTGTATTTCTTGTGACAAGACCTTTCCATTGATACCAAAATTGTTGACCCCTTGACCTTTGACCTACTTTTCAAAAACTTTAACATTGGGCATAACTTTTGAATGGGAAGTGATAGGGCTTTCATATTTCACATGTGTATTCCTTGTGACAAGACCTTGACCTTTGACCTTTTAACCCAGTGACCTCACATACATGTACTTAACAGAAAATAGTGTTCATACTAACAAAGATGCCACAGGGGGCATTCGTGTTTCACAAACACAGGCTTTATTTATTACATGTACAAACTGTCACCAAAATCTAACCCTAAAGTATCATTTATTAGCTTACCTCGACGAAGTAGAGGGGGGCTTATGCTATCGCCCCGGCGTCGGCGTCCGCACTATAGGTTAAGCAAAATGGGACAGGTCCATTCCTGCCAAACTGTAAGTCCTACATAAACCAAACTTGCATAGATAATGCATCTGAGGATGCTGTCAACAATGCATGGTACAGAGGCTGCATCTGACCTACATTTTATGACTGAGTGAGCAGGTTAGTAAAATGGGACAGGGCCATTCCCGCCTTACTAAAAGTCCTACACCAACCAAACTTGCAGGGATGATGCATCTGAGGATGCTTACAACAATGCATGGTACGGAGGCTGCATATGACCTACATTTCATGCTAGAGTAAGCAGGTTAAGTAAAATGGGACAGGTTCATTCCCGCCTTACTACAAGTCCTACATCAACCAAACTTGCATGGATAATGCATCCGAGGATGCTTACTACAATGCATGGTACGGAGGCTGCACCTGATCTTCATTTCATGCTTGAGTGAGCAGGTTAGGTTAAATGGGACGGGTTCAATCCAGACTTACTATACTTAGTCCTACATCAATCAAACTTGCATGGATAATGCAAAAAAATTTGGGGGAGCATATTGTCACTGTTGTGTCCGTCTGTCTGTCCGTCAGAAATCATTTCTCCTAAACCCTATATTAGAATTTGATCATATTTCATGCAAATGTACATGAACCTTAGAATAGATCCTATTGGACAAAGGTCAGTCATCAAAGGTCAAGGTACTTTCCAGGCTAAAAATAGAATTAAAAAATTCATTGAAAATTGGTGTTTTGTCCAAATGGTCTAAAATTTTTAATAACAATAGAAAAAAAGCATAATCTATTACATATGTAATGGGTTTTGAGATTTTTAATTGCATTGATGAGAAATTGTGTGCCAAGGGGGGGGGGGGGGGGAGGTTGTTGTTACACATAACTTCAGGTAATAATATAATAGTAATAATAATTTCCTTTATTTTATAATAATAATAATAATTTCCTTTATTTTAACAGGATAAACACAATTAGTCTTGGGACTAGTTTACATTGTGGTCCTGTATTATATACATATGTACAAATAAATAATAAGAAAGTTAACATAAATAAAAACATATACATGCATAGTAATTTTTCATAAATTTGAGATGTTGAATACTGTATCTAAAAAGAAAACAATATGTAGTAAAATGTCCTTGTATTAAAACTATGCATCACAGACAATGTTCATGTATTAAAACAATTAAATTATCTATTAAAATACTCTTCTAGATACATCTTTTTAAAACTGTCTAATGTTGTACAATTTCTAAGATTTGGTGTTAAATCATTCCAAAGTGCACTGCAAGATATAACAAATGATCGTCTAAAATATTCAGTGCGCGCTCTGGGAATAAAAAGTAATGTTCTATCTATACTCTGTCTGGTTACTCTTCTATTCACCTCATGTCCATATTTAAAAACATCAAGATATTCTGGTGTCATATTATGTAAAACTTTAAAAGTCAAAATCAATTTCCTAAACACATAATAATCAGACAGGGGCATCCACTTTAACTGTGTTAAAAGAGAACTAGTAGGTGTTAAAATATCTCTCACCCCAAGAATAGTTCGAGCTGCATTTTTCTGTAATTTAAAAAGTCTATCAATGTGAGAATTGTTCTTGGCACCACTCCATACTGTACAACAATAGTTAAAATGAGGAAAAACAATACAATTATACACTTTCAATAACGCATCATTTGACATAAAACTTCTCAGTCTTCTTAAAACTCCAACCTTTTTTGATAACTTTTTTTCCAAAATGTCAAGGTGTGTTGACCAAGTCAAACACTCGTCAATTTGTACCCCTAAAAGCTTTGCCAATTTCACTGTTTCTAAAACGACATCTCCTAATTGAATACTAAAAGTCTTACATTTCGACAATTTCTGACATGTACCAATAAGCATACATTGTGTTTTCTTCAAATTCGTGGTGAGTTTATTCATTTCCATCCATTTCAAAGCATTTATAAGATCTTTTGTGAGTTTTTCTATAATAACATCTACAGATTTAGCACATACATCCAGTGAAGTATCATCAGCATATATGGTAGCATGTGAATGTTCTAAACAATCTGGATAATCATTGACAAATAAAATAAAAAATAAAGGTCCTAAAATAGACCACTGGGGCACTCCTATAGTCACATTTTGTTGTTTTGATAAAACCCCTTTCCATCTGACACTTTGAACACTTTCATTCAGATATGACTTAAACCACAAAAATGTCTTGTCACATATGCCAAAAGATAAAAGTTTATGAAGTAAATCATCATGATTTACAGTATCAAAAGCCTTACTAAGATCAATGAATAAAACTCCTGTCAATTTTCCATCTTCTATATGCTTTAGCCATCTATCAATAAGTCCATTTAATGCAGTTTCACATGAGTGTTTAGGTCGAAAACCTGATTGACATTTTGTGATAAGACCATTGTCTGAGAGGTATTCATAAAAGGAATTAAAAACATGTCTTTCAATAATTTTGCTAACAATCGGTAAAACAGACACTGGACGATAATTATTAACAAAATGTTCATCGCCTGATTTGAAAAGCGGGGTAACTCTTGCTCGTTTCCAATCATTTTCAACATTACCACTTTCAATGGAAAAATTAAAAATAAATGTCAAAATTTCATCTATGGCATCTAAATTGAGCTTCAATAGTTGAACTGAAATACCGTCAAGACCGGTTGCTTTTGCAGTCGACATACTTTTGATTTCTTTTCTAACAAATTCAATGGTCATTTTTGGTATACTAAAAGATCCTTTCTCCTTGAATTGATTTACTTTCGGCAAAGATTGATCAAATTTTTTTCCATATTCGTGACCAATATTACAGAAAAATTCATTAAAAACATTTGAAATATTTTCATTGTTTGTTACTGTTTCACCATCAACTTCTAAATATGAGGTTGTAGCTGTACTAGTTTTTGATGGCAAAAACTGTTTTAAGCGAGTCCACATGTCTTTTGGTTTACTTTCTGCTTGATTTATTGCCTCTTCAACAAAGTTACGCTTTGCTTCTTTGATAATTGTTACAACCCTATTTCTCGCTGATCTATATAATTTCCAGTCGTATTCACTTTTTGATTTTAACGCTTTAGTGTGTAAGTAATCCCTTTGCCGCATTTCTGTTAGGATTTGATCATTGATCCACTGCTCTGAGTCTGCCTTAATTCTTCTTTCTTTATAAGGGAGGTGCTTGTCTACAACACTCATGAAATTCGATTTAAATGATGACCACATTTCACTAACATCAGACATACATCTTATGGTATTCCAATTTACTGCATGCATGTCTAGCCGCATCTGTTCTTCATTCAAATTTTTAAAATCTCGATATCGAATATTAATATGCTGATTTGAGCCGGACTTCGATTTCTTTTGAATTGCATAAATTAGATGATGATCGCTAATTCCAAGTGGGATAACTCCTGCTGATATAAAGTTATGTTCGTTTCTGACGTAAATATGATCAATAAGGGTACTTGTATCAGTCGCTTCACGTGTTGCTTCGTTTATTTGTTGTTGGAGGTTATGTGTTTCCATAAGGGTTTTCATTCGATTATCCCTGAACTGATCCACATTAAAATCTCCCATAAGAATTGTATTTTCACTTGTAGCTGACATTGCTTCAACAGCTAATTCATAATCTTCATACCATTTAACATTGGAATTTGGTGGTCTGTATACTACTCCGACTTTAACTTTGGGAGAGTTAAGTTGTTTTATGTCCAATGTAAGCATTTCAATGTTTTCATTTAATAAAACATTTGTAATTGTCCATTTTTCTTTGACGTACACGAGAATGCCTCCGCCATGCCGATTACGGTCCCTCCTTAACAGCCTGTAACCTTTTATCCTCATCTCTGAATCTTCAATATTGCTGTCTAATTTACTTTCAGAAATAGCAAAAACGTCAAATGTTTGATACCGAAGTAAAATCCTGATTTGATCTAATTTGTTCGTTAATCCGCAAACATTTATATGCGCATACTTTACTCCATTTGGAAGTGAATTAATAAGTTCATCTGTTGATTTGTCTAATTCAAAATTTTTGGCTGCAAACTCAAAACAAGAATCACATATCCATTCTAATTTTGTCATTAAGTCCATGTTCAATTCTAACTGTGACTCTTGACCACATCCAATACATATTTTCACGGTCGTTGATTCTAACGGACCTGGATTCAACTGTATATCGTTTGATATAGCGAGGCACAATAAGCATAGAAATGGAGTTGTTCTCGCACTGCACTGTTTTTGTTGTGAACTGTTTTTAACACATTCAATCCTTGATAAAAATCTGTTTAAAAATTCCTTTCCAAAACAAGAAATTTTCGATGTTAAGATGGGCCATTCGAAATCCGGGGAAAAATTAAAAGTCTGGTGCAATTCCTGATAGTAAAGGACACTTCTAAACTGTAGAAAAATTACAATAACTAGGAGGCTCGTTATCATACCTCCGGTACCGGCGGCCATCTTTAATCTTTGTTTTGATTTTCAAGTAAATGTATATACCATGTATATATAGGCTGCTTATGATAACTATGATCCCCTCGCAACATAGTTGCAGGGGGATATAGTAACGCCATCGTTCATGTGTAAGTGTGTACATCGCTTTTTGTATACAGCCTAGAGTATACAGTTTTTATCGGTCTTGACCAAACTTCATACACTTATTCCTTATGGCAAGAGAAAGAACCCTATTGATTTTCAAGGTCATAGGTCAAAGGTCAAGGTCACAGATTGGAAATGGCTAAAATCTAATGGCTAAAATCTGTGTATACAGCCTAGAGGACACAGTTTTGATCGGATCTTGACCAAACTTCATACAATGGCAAGAGGAAGAACCCTATTGATTTTCAACGTCATAGGTCAAAGGTCACAGATAGGAAATGGCTGAAATCTGTGTAAACAGCCTAGAGGGCAGTTTTGATTGGGTCTTGACCAAACTTCATAAGAGTATTCCTTGTGGCATGAAGAAAAAACCTACTTAATTTCAAGGTCAAAGGTCAAGGTCACAGATTGGAAATGGCTAAAATCCTTTTATACAGCCTTGAGGTTGTAGTTTTGATTGAATGTTGAATAAACTTTATACACTTATTCCTTTTAGCAAGAGGAAAACCCCTAATGATTTTTAAGGTTATAGGTCGTAAGTCAAGGTCACAGAATGGGAACAGCCTGAGTATGTACAAAGATTTTCATGTCGTGCGAGGGGATGCTACGCTTTGCGTTGCCTAGGTTTTATTACATCATATATCCTACAATTGTTTAATAGGATATCCTCTTCAGGGCAAAGGTCACCTAAGATCATTTATAAAGGTCACCTAAGATCATTTATAAAGGTCACCTAAGATCATTTATAAAGGTCACATAAGATCATTTATAAAGGTCACATAAGATCATTTATAAAGGTCAAGGTCATTTCAGTTTAAAAATAGCAATTCGTGTAAAAAGATTGAAGAAATCCATAGAAAAATCTTGTTCCCAACCAAAGGGTCTGAAATTTTCTTTATTAAAGGAAAAATGCTATTTGTTTGTATATGTTACAGATTTTCATTGTATTAACAAGAAATTGTGTACTAAAGAGGTGGGGAGGGAACATTACTTCTGGGAGATAATTTAATTGTCCAAACTCTACAAACTGTTTAGCAGGATATACCCTTACAAGCAAAGGTCTTCAAGGTCATATTAGGGTTAAAGGTCAAGGTCATTCATGACATTTTTGAAATGTCAATCCATCTTCCAGTATTAAAACTATTGTGTTTGGGGAGCATACATCAGTTTGACTGATTTTGTCTTCATTTTGTTGTTTATGGGAATAATGTTTACCCAGTGTCCTTTAAGTTGATCTACATTAAAAAATATTAACATTGGCAATTTCTTTCGAACTGTAATGCAGCTTCCATATTTCACTTGTAAGTACATGTATCTTATGACAAGACATTTTATATGAAACCTTGACTTTTGACCTAGTAGTTTTGACCTTGAAGTTTGGTATACTTTTGAAAAACTTTAATCTTGACTGTAAGTTCTTAATTGTAAGCGGAATGGCTTTCATATTAAGATTCCTAATGACAGGAGCTTTCAATTCATACCATGACCTTGAACTGTGACCTAGATTCCATGAAAATTAAATTTGGCTATGTCTCTTGATCTATAAGGGCTTTGATATTTCACTGACAGTACATTAGATAGCTAAAGTATACATTTACATCTGCTGATACTTCCCAATCCAGACATACTGTTTTTAGGGGTTTATTGGTGTGTTTACAAATAAAGATTAGATACTGCTTTTTGGCCGGATTGCAAAGCAATTCCGGTCTATAGATTGACGATGTCCGTCCTTTTGTCTGTCCTGTCCGTCCGTCTGCCGTCAACATTTTGGTTAAAGTTTCTGGTTGAGGCAAAATCTAAGGAACTATATGCAGTAGAAACTTTATATTATACATGAAGCATGCCCATGACAAGACCTTTCAATTTATGCCATAACATTTGACCTAGTGACCTTGACCTTGGACTTTGACCTAGTTAAACATTTTGGTTAAAGTTTCTGGTTGAGGCAAAATCTAAGTAACTATATGCAGTAGAAACTTTATATTATACATGAAGCATGCCCATGACAAGACCTTTCAATTTATGCCATAACATTTGACCTAGTGACCTTGACCTTGGACTTTGACCTAGTTAAAGATTTTGGTTAAAGTTTCTGGTTGAGGCAAATTCAAGTAACTATATGCAGTAGAAACTTTATATTATACATGAAGCTTGCCCATGACAAGACCTATCAATTTATGCCGTAACATTTGACCTAGTGACCTTGACCTTGGACTTTGACCTACTCAAAGATTTTGATTAAAGTTCCTGGTTTACGCAAAATCTATGGTACTGTATGCAATAGAAACTTTATATTATTAATGAAGCTCGCCCATGACAAGACCTTTCAATTTATGCCGTAACATTTGACCTAGTGACCTTGACCTTGGACTTTGACCTAGTTAAGGATTTTGGTTAAAGTTCCTGGTTTAAGCAAAATCTATGGAACTGTATGCAGTAGAAACTTTATTTTATACATGTAGGTTGCCTCTGACAAAACCTTTCAATTTATGCTGTATTATTTGACCTATTGACCTTGACCCAGTTGGTGACAAAAACTTACTTTGCAATCCGGCCATACCGTCTTTAGCGGTGTTTTATTAATTGTTCAGATACATATGTTTAAGTTACTGATTATATGTTCATGTAGGAAGTGGAAGGGTGACTTTCAGCAGCAAAAAGAGCTATATGAAAGCTGTACAAGCAGCCTTCATTGAAATCAAAACTCCTAAATTCACAAAGAAGGTAAGATTATCCATGCTTCCTTATTTCAGATTTTCTTGCTGTTTATTTTTACCATTGAAAGTGAAACAATTTTAGGCATGCATGTATGGAATTCATATTTTGTCCACATTTATAATTTCCTGTTGTATGCATAGATATAAAATGTTTTTCTTAATCAGATCATATATTGTTACTTTAAGCTTACTAGGACATTTCGTTTGAACCATAATTAGGTATTTGGTTTTTATATGTCATAGATCTCCTATGACCTGCTTATGTACATCTGTTGTTACATTTTATCAAGCAGTATTTGGTTTTTATATGTCATAGATCCCCTATGACCTGCTTATGTACATCTGTTATTACATTTTATCAAGCAAACAATCATTTGATGTGCTGTGTTGTCCTTCTGATAACTCTTGTTCTTTGTGTCATCAATAGTGATTTTTCTCTGATATTTATTGGATATCCGTTATTTCCACTCCTTATTATTTCATTACAGGTACTGTATTTTATAATAGTTTAACCTCCTTTTATTTTTGCTCTCTGAGAAAATCTTCACCAAGTCATACAAATGTTGCATCATTGCATTTTCAGTTTTTTAAAGGCAAAGGGGACAGTCATTTTCCTCCTGGTCTATCTATCAGTCAGTCTGTCCCTCCATCCACCCGTCTGTCAATAAAAAATTCACTTTTCCAAACTTACTTTCTGCAGTGAACTTAGAAATTGATTTAATTTCAATCCTAGCTTGGTCTTATACAGTTCCAGAGCTAGATTGTATTTAGTTGCATTTAAACTACTTTTGGAAAAGATTTGCCATTTTATAACTTGCAAATTTGTTTTGAAAATTTTCTGAACTTATTGATCTGCAATAGAGAGAGATACATGTACGCACATATGTATTAGGATTAATTTTATACATAACATAAAGATGGAATTATTAGGATTTCATATTGCTTGAAATACAAACAAAATGCTTATTATACTTACAAGTACATGAAATGTTGTCTAACACATGTATCTGCACCATAGAATAATGTATGATGTAATGAAATGTTTTCAGATTCAAGTTGATCCGTACCTGGAGGATGCTATGTGCAGTCTATGTGCCACCCAGCAGGGGCCATATTTTTGCCGTGACATGAACTGCTTCAAGTATTTCTGTCGTACCTGTTGGTACTGGCAACATGCCTTAGACAGTTCTGCGTCATCATAAACCTGTCACACGTAACACGAAGGCTACAAACATCATAGCATCAGCATCTGTCTAAGTATGGAGTCACTTCACAGTGTAAGTAGATCTTGGACTTACTGTGAACCTGTCATTTATGGCTCTTGGATTATGTAATTCTCTTGGAATACCTTTTGCATGCAGGTTACCCTTATGAGTCTCAGGACAATGCCTTTTGATTTTCAGGATTAAAGGTCAAGATCACAATTGCAATACTGTATACATAGAATTATTTGCTGTCTATTAACCTTTCACTACTTTCGTGGT
Source organism: Pinctada imbricata (assembly GCA_033119305.1). NCBI lineage: Eukaryota > Metazoa > Mollusca > Bivalvia > Pterioida > Pteriidae > Pinctada > Pinctada imbricata. The sequence goes on along the minus strand of VSWD01000008.1, from coordinate 54,813,782 downwards.
CAGTCTCCTACTTCAAAAGTTTATTTCTGTGAATAGAAATACCAAATAGATAATTCAATAGAATCAGGAGTGGATCAGGGAAATCCTTGTCCAAGCGAAAGGGATTTCTTTTATAGAACTGCAAAAGAAAGTACCAGCAATGATTCTACTTATACGGTATTAGAAAACCTTGTTGACACATAAGAGGTCACATTTTACATCTAATAATGTTTTAAACCTTTGCAAAGATTCTAGTTGTCAAAAACCTTTTTAAGGGAGTTAGTTGCCCTTGGTGAAAGGATGACATTATTGGTTTTCAAGGTCATGGTCACAGCTGGCAGAAATTGATTAATTTTGATCACAGTTGAGAAACCACAGATGTATTCTGTTTTTCATCAAATTTTGCATGCAGTTGCTTGAAGTTAAAAAAAACCTATTCATTTTCAAGGTCAAGGTCTTTTAGGATAGGAGCTGAGGAAAGAGAAAATTTAATGAAATTTTTAATAACTGATGAAGGTATTTCTGATTGTTATTTCTTGTCTTTTAATTGCAGTGACACCAAATTCCTTATTAGAGAGAACATGCAGAAAACAAAGACGAGTTGAATAGAGGAACTGCGATGAGTAAAGCTTGATGATTAACTTTACATTGACGAGTATTTTATCTATTTATTTCTTGGCTTCTAAGCTCTTTATCAAATATAGTCGCTAATTTTACAAGTGCTAAATATTGTGTCTGTTCAGAGTGCTAAATTTTTATGAATCGAGTAGTACAGCTTTTTAGTTATCATTGGACTAGGAGTGAATTCTATAGTTTTACAAAAGAAAAGATTTAAATAGAACAATTTATTTTAAGGATGTTTTGTGTCTGTGTGATAAAAATCAATTATTGTCCGAGTGTTTGAAAATGATTACAGCTCAAGTCAACTACGGATGGGAGTGAAATAAATATGATTCACAGAGTAGAAATTTTGATGGTAGCTTCTCTTGATTTACCTTTCACTTGAATTACAAAAATCATGATGCTGATTTATTTTGCTTATTGATACTAATTTGTATTATGCTTGAAACTATTGATTAATTATGTTCCATTATGATTTGTACACGGGTTTTGTTGAAATTTTCTGATCTGTTGAATTATTTTGATATTTTTGTACATGGTAATTTGATTAATTTGATGATGTGTTCATATATTATTTTTTCCTTTTTGATGAATTTATCTTGATTGATTGATTTGTCCTTGATTTATTACATGTGATCTTAATATTGTTGATCATTTTAAGCCAGTTTGGCTATTTATAGATGCCTTGAAGTATTATACGTTTGGAAATCAGTGCTAACATTCTACAAATTTGTTACGAAAATCTTTAGCCTTTAGTGTTTTCTGCTTTGAGATACATGTTATACAACAACATTTAATAACATTCCTAATTAATCAATGTATGAAATTAGAATCATATTTCAACTGAAAATCTCATTAACATTAGTAATTTATAATACCGGTACATGGAACATGAAAGAGAAATGAGTCTCAATTTGCTTTTGAGATTGCTTTGATCTTATTTTGTATGTATTATTTCATTCTGGATTAATTCATTTGATTGTATGTAATTAGATTTAATTCACTGATTTCAGTAATTTGAAAAATAATTTTACATTATTGAATTTGTTTATTATTGTTGAATGGTCTCGTGCACCTTTGTTTAAATTTTTCATTTTGTGTTTTTCACTTCGTTTATTATCAAATAAGTTTGATTTGTATTTTTTCTATCGAAGCTACCTCTCCTCATCTGTCAAAATGCTCCACAAAGATATTGATGTAATACTGTGTCCCTTATTAGCTTTCAAATAGATTTTTACAAACTTTTTTTCCGATTGTTGTATTCATATAGAAAGGTTAATTGTTCAGATAGTTTTATTATCATAGATTTCTGTATTGTTCAAGCAATACCATTATATCACCTTTTACTATAAGGTCCACAAAGTGGATCCTTACATAGAATTTTACACTCGATAAGAAGTTCACATGTTGACACTTTTTTAAACGAGAAAATACTAAGTATTTTTTTTTATATTTGTGTGTTCAGGTAGAACTGCCCAATATTTTGTAGTGTGACTTATTCAACTGAAGTATTATTCTATGTCAGCAATTTATGTGTTCATACATATTTTTGTAAAATCTGTTTTCCCGTCCATCGAAATGTGTTGTTTCTTATACACGAAATCATGAGATTTTTTTTTTACTAAATTAGTTTTAATACAAAGTAGATTTAGATTGATGTAGGTACATAAATATTTGTGTATGTTTAACTTAAAAAAGATGTCGTTTAAATCACAATTTTGTAGTTGGAAGATAATATACTCAGTTTTTAGGATTATAACTGCACAAAGTGTATTTTTTATCAAAGAATAAGGCATTTGTGTTTGTATATTAAATATGATCTGAAAAGATACCTTTTATTCGAAATTATTAGATCATCTGAATGGCTCAAGTCATGGCCAGACATTTGATTGTTTATTTTTAGTTTCCATGGTGACACTTTCTTTGTGAAGGTCATGATATCAAATATATCGATCATGCAAATTCAAAAAGGATCACATTTTAAGAAGAAATGTACATTTCTATGCATTATTTGATACAATTAACGAAGGTATTTATGCTCCCGGAATAAAAGACTTGTGGGCATGTAGTTTTGAGGTTGTCTGTTTGTAATTTTATATGCCTGTATTTTTATGCAAAAATTTAATATTAAAGTGGTATAACTTTTGATTGGCTAGTGATATGACGTACTTTATGATACATGTATTCCTTGTGACAAGACCAGTCTAGTCTCTAAAGAAAATTGTTGACCTCATGACCTTGATTTATTTTTTAAAGAAAATCCAGCAGTATCTAATTTGTGCCATTTGGTGACATTCGTGTTTCTGAAGGTGAATCTGTTTTATTGATGATTGTTACAGACCTGCCTACATTTACGATTTTGGTGTATTTTTTAACGATTTTTGATCTTCAAAATACGCTCTATGCTTTTGCTGCTCATATTTACGCCTTAAACATATTTTCAATCAGAATTAGCTTTAAAAATATTTAAACAAACGGATAGACTTGACTATATAAATTTGTTGTTAGTGGAGGTTTGATAATGGTAAAAGCAATTGTGTAAATGACTACGATTTGTACAAATGTCAAAGAGGGGAACACACCGTTGCGTATCACGGTGATTTGCATATAATCTCTTACAAGGGAATCCCCATCGATTAAACAAGGTAAATACTGTCTAAATCTACTTTATATGAAACTAGTTTACAGCCTATCATATGAACATCATTATTATAAATATGATAGTAATCTTTTCTGGTCAAGAATACAGGAATATTTAGAGAACACTTAAACAGAAATTTTTTCTATTTTGTTTACATGTTATGATATGGTGCATGTAAATAAACAAAACTTTCTGTTCAAGTGTTCTCTGGGCATACCTCTATTCTTGACCAGAATAGATAATCATCATATAATTTATAATGATGATCGTATGATAGGCCTAAAATAAATTCATATAATGTAGATTTAGACAGCATTTACCTTGTTAACCGAAGAGGATTCCCATGCAAGAGATTATTTTCATATCACGTGATACGCTACGGTGGAAAAGATATTATTTTTTCCCTCAAAATTGCAATCAATTGTTTATATTACGCTTAATGTCCCTAAATTACAATTTCATGAACAATTTAACATTTTACACTTTGGTAAGAAACAGGTAGGCAGGTCTGTTGTTAATAACAAATGAAAAATGGCTAGGTGTAAATGATTATAACAATGTAGCATTTCTATATTTAGTCTGTTTAAACATGATAAAACATTTTCAACATTTTTAAAGACTGTACATGATATTTTAACATTTTTGATCAGTTTTCAAAACAAAAATCATTTGAGGCTTCAGTATTACGAAAAGGTACATAATTATTTTGCTAGAAGTAAACTGTATAGGATTTTTTTTCTGGATCACTTTGTCCATTGTCCGTCTGTCTGTCACACTTTGTGTGTCACACCCCATAACTCTCGATTGGTAAGTTATAGGGCTCTGATATTTCACGTATGTTTTCCTTGTGACCTTGACCTAGATATTTGACCTACTTTTCAAAAAAAAAAAATTGATATTGGCTATATCTTTTGATTAGTAAGTGATAGGGCTTTGATATTTCACACGTGTATACCTTGTGACAAGACTTTTATACACATACCATAATTTTTGACCTATTGATCTTGACCTAGATATTTGACCTACTTTTAAACAAAAATTGAGATTTGCTGTAACTTTGAATTGGTAAGTGATAGGGCTTTGTTATTTCATTTGTGTTTTCCTTATGACAAGACCTCAGATTCTGCACATACTTAAATTTCTTGTCATGTGACCTTGACTACTTTTTCAAACAATGAAGATGGGCTATATCTTTTGATTGGTAAGTGATTACACTGGATTAAATATTTCTCATGTGTATTGCTTTTGATAAGACTTTTTTTACCGAAATTAAAAAAAAAATTGAGTAATTGATGAGACATTTTTTTTTGTAAACAAAATTTTTGACCTTGAGACCTTGATGTTCTTTTTTTTCTGAGAATTTGAGATTGACCATATCTTTTAATTGGTAAGTAATAGGTTTGACACAGGTGATACAAGCATTCCTTGGATTGCTATTTTCTTGATTATATAAAAGTATATACATGCTTATTTCATGTTTATGATTCTTTAACCAGCAAAGACATTGCTTTCTATTGTCAAACCAGTTGTAAATACTTATTATTAGAATGTTTACATATGCATATCAGAAAATGTTGACATTAGATATTAGATTTACATATTTCTGTAAAAGTTCTTTGCCTCTTGTACTAGGATATTAAATGTTATTATTTTTCCAAGTAATTTGAGGATTCTAAAATTATTTTTATTCCATAGAAATTTAATTTGACATTGGGATATTTGATTTACTTTATGTAGTTTTCTACTTTAGTATCTAGTTCATTTGACAATTATCTCATTGAAAGTTGTCTGTAACTCTTTGTTGAGCAGTTGCATTTTACCTCAAATGTACATTCCTTGAACAAAACAAATTAGGAGCTTATAGGTTTTGGTCTTATCGTCTTACTAATATTGTGTACAACTTTTACACGTAGCAGGACCCTTTGCAAAGGTACAAAATTTTCTTTCTTTGGGTTTTATATTCTTTTGAATAACTCAAGATTGGAAACATTGTTTGATTGGTAAATGAAAATTTGATTTCTTCCTGAAAAAGTTCAGTTGTATACCTTTTATGCTCTTATTTTTTGGGGCATCAGAATTTCACATATCTTTTGTTCTCAAATTAGTCTGTTCCTTATTGACATGTTACAAATTATAAGTCTGTTATGTTGTTATCAAGAGGGGAAAGACCTCTAGCTGTTGAAGGGGCCAATTTCACCTCATCAAGCAATCATGTACTAGTCTATTGTGTGAAATCTAGTGACTATTTTTGTTAATTCATGTGCAAATTCATTAATGTGCAGTGTTTAAAGCATATGTAGCAATTAGGAAAAGTATTTTTGCAAACTTTGTTTTCATTTGACATTCTACAGCAGGTAGCTATTGATGATATCACTCGGTGACTACAGGTACTTTTTGATATGTTTGTACAAATTTTTGATTGTTTTACATATTTTGTTCCATTTTCTACACTGCACTTATTCTTATCGGGACCATAAAGAAAATTAAAAAAAAAAATAGATAAATATTTTTTCAAGTGCATAAGTTTTGTTCAATTCAATGTATTTCACATGCTCCAGGAGCAGATGAAATTCTAGGAGTAAATGTCAGAGGTTAATCTGTTAATCTAAGTGCTGGAGGCACATAAGTTATTCATACAGTGTCTAAGTTATCCCTCATAAAAGTCTTTGAGGGGATATATAGCAATGCATCGGTGCATCTATTTTGGTTTCTGGAACCTTCAGAACCTTTTCTTGTGTTTCTGGAACCTTTTGAACCCAGAACAAGACAAACATTAAGAATCTCCCAACCTTCTAGAAATGTCTTGAGGTATTCGATGGGTAATGATAAGTAATTATGCCAACCATTTATGCAATCCTGAGACCTAAAAGCAGAGCATAGTTACAAAGTAAAAATTAATTAAAATTTTTGACCAATTTGGATATTGAAAAAATTGGTTACTTTATGAGTTAGTGGGCCCTTACAGTTTACATTGAACTCTACTGGGAAAAGTTCATATTCCTTAAATTTTTCAACAGAATGACGGGGCATCAAATATCGATTGGTCAAAAATTTCTAAAAATATGGTTTCAAATGTCACTTAAAAATTTAAATTTCACCAATTAATTTTTCTGCAATTAATTTTTAGCTCTGTTTATTTTACATCAAGGGGAGATAAATCCTAAACATGACCCATTTCAAAATATTTATTTTTTCGATATCTACTGGGCTAGTGCAAACGTTTTTGGCCGGATTGCAAAGCATTTCCGGCCTATAGATTGACGATGTCCGTCCGTCTGCCGTCAACATTTTGGTTAAAGTTTCTGGTTGAGGCAAAATCTAAGGAACTATATGTAGTAGAAACTTTATATTATACATGAAGCTTGCCCATGACAAGACCTTTCAATTTATGCCATAACATTTGACCTCTTGACCTTGGACTTTGACCTAGTTAAAGATTTTGGTTAAAGTTTCTGGTTGAGGCAAAATCTAAGTACAGTCAAACCTGTCATATGTGACTTTGCAAGGGCCGAAAGGAAATAAGTCACATAAGACAGGTGGTCACTGAATACAGGTTCAAATTGATCTGACTTTGACCAACAAAATTTTCGTAGTATATAAGAGCAATACTATTAAATGAATCACTGCATATATCAATCTGTGTATATAATTTGTCGTATTTCACATATAAAATCACATTAGATTTTATTTATCGCAGAATATCAAATTATGAAAGATACTGATGAAGAAATTTCATGTAAAATATTATGTAGTTTGGGTCCTTTTCAACTCTAAAAGTCGTAATATACAGGTTCGGAATTCGCTACAGGACAGAAAAATCATGGTCGTTGTCACGTTAGACAGGTTGTCGCTATCAACAGGTTGATTTGATAGGAAATTTCTCGGGAGGAATAAAAAAGGTTACATAAAGCAGGACGTCGCTAAAAAGAGGGTCACTTTAAGGCAGGTTTGACTGTAACTATATGCAGTAGAAACTTTATATTATACATGAAGCTTGCCAATTACAAGACCTTTCAATTTATGCCGTAACATTTGACCTAGTGACCTTGACCTTGGACTTTGACCTACTAAAGATTTTGGTTAAAGTTCCTGGTTTAAGCAAAATCTATGGAACTGTATGCAGTAGAAACTTTATATTATACATGAAGCTTGCCCTTGACAAGACCTTTCAATTTATGCCGTAACATTTGACCTAGTGACCTTGACCTTGGACTTTGACCTAATTAAGGATTTTGGTTAAAGTTCCTCAGGTTTAAGCAAAATCTATGGAACTGTATGCAGTAGAAACTTTATTTTATACATGTAGGTTGCCTCTGACAAAACCTTTCAATTTATGTTGTATTATTTAACCTATTGACCTTGACCCAGTTAGTGACAAAAACTTACTTTGCAATCCGGCCATACCATCTTAAGGGGTGTTTTATTGTCCCCCGCTTTCGCGAAAGCGCGGGGACATTAAAACCGGTTCGTCCGTCCGTCTGTCCGTCAGTCACAAAAACTTTAACCTTGTGCATAACTTTTGAATGGTAAGTGATAGGGCTTTGATATTTCACATGTGTATTCCTTGTGACAAGACCTTTCCATGGATACCAAAATTTTTGACCTTGTGACCTTGACCTTGGACTTTGACCTACTTATTAAAAACTTTAACCTTGACCATAACTTTTGAATGGTAAGTGATAGGGCTTTGATATTTCACATGTGTATTCCTTGTGACAAGACCTTTTCATGGATACCAAAATTTTTGACCTTGTGACCTTGACCTTGGACTTTGACCTACTTATTAAAAACTTTAACCTTGACCATAACTTTTGAATGGAAAGTGATAGGGCTTTAATATTTCAGATGTGTATTCCTTGTGACAAGATCTTTCCATTGATACCAAAATTTTTGACCTTGTGACCTTGACCTTGGACTTTGACCTACATGTGCTTATTAAAAACTTTAACCTTGATCATAACTTTTGAATGGAAAGTGATAGGGCTTTGATATTTCACATGTGTATTTCTTGTGACAAGACCTTTGCATGGATACCAAATTTTTTGACCTTGTGACCTTGACCTTGGACTTTGACCTACTTATTAAAAACTTTAACCTTGACCATAACTTTTGAATGGAAAGTGATAGGGCTTTGATATTTCACATGTGTATTCCTTGTGACAAGACCTTTGCATGGATACCAAATTTTTTGACCTTGTGACCTTGACCTTTGAGTTCGACCTACTTATTAAAAACTTTAACCTTGACCATAACTTTTGAATGGTAAGTGATAGGGCTTTGATATTTCACATGTGTATTCCTTGTGACAAGACCTTTGCATCGATACCAAAATTTTTGACCTTGTGACCTTGACATTTGAGTTTGACCTACTTTTAAAAAAAACTATAACCTTGTCCATAACTTTTTAATGGAAAATGATAGGGATTTCACATGTGTATTCCTTGTGATGAGACCTTTCTGTTGGTAACAACATTCTGACTTTGTGACCTTGTCCATGGAGGTCGACCCACATTTAAAAACTTCAACCTCGACCATAAGTTTTTGATGGTAATTTAAATCATAGGTCTTAAATATTTCACATGTGCATACCTTTTCATAAGCCCTGTCCCTTGGAAACAAAACAAAAGTTTGGACCTTTTGACCTTTTCTTGGAGTTAATCTTTCATATTTAGAATGTTGATAGTATATGAGATATATTATTAAAACTTAAGAATGGGGGGATGTCTGTAAGCATTTCTTTAAAGACAAACACCCAAAAGCGGGGGACCACAATTCCTTGAATTTGATTTTTAAAATATATAACACAGAAGTATATTGAATGATACATCTAATTTAAATGTTTTGGCATAATTTTCTTCATTACCCATCAAATACCTTAAATGGGAAAGAATGAATCTGTTGATTTTTAAGGTTAAAAAATCAGTCACAATGGAAAATGAAAGAATGCGGGAAAAAATTTGATAAGACCTTAGAAGACAAAGGAAACGGTATGGAAGTTACAAACCTTTTGCAAATACAAATGTACAACATGCATTTACTAGTACAAACCTGATCTATTTTCATAGGTTACAATGGACAACGAAGGGAAAATTTTATACGAAATGGGAAGCAGTATAAAACTGAAGATCAACAAATGCGCAAAAATTGTGTTACGGGGAGAAGATGAACTTCACTGATTTTCAAGGTCAAAGATCAAGGTCACAATATATATTAACAATCTTCTGAACACATTAAGTATGACAAACCAAATTTATAATTATTTAGTCAGCAGCTAGACCTCCTACAAATGATGGAAGAGGTGAGATAGTGGATTCCATTGCTTTTAGAGCTCCCATTGGTCAATGTAGCAAAAATCTTGTGAGTGCAAAAAAGACCTGGTAAATAATCTCTAATCCTTTCTCAAGTGATAACTATAATCAGTGAAAGCTCATTTATTTTTTAAGTCAAAGCTCAATGTCCAAGTTGACTGCATTTCTTTCATACAGTAGGATTTGAAGCTGTATTTATTTAGCATGGCTCTTAATGGCAACAAAGCATAAAGTATTGTACTGACACCATTGCATATCTTGTTACTATGAAATGAATTTTTCGGGGGAGGGTATAAAGAAATCTCCGTCTGTCCTTCAAGTGGAGAAGTTCATAAAGCAGATATTTCCAGTATAAGTGATGGGTCTTTCATATTCCACACACACATTCCCCCTAACAAGTACTACATTTTATTGTCCAGACATTTGACCTTGAACTTCATATTACCATTAAAGCAGTAATTTGGATAAGGTTTTAAATGCAAATGGCTTTCAAATTCATGTTCATCTTAACAGGAATCACATTTTGATATAAGAATTAAATTGATGTAGTGTTGTTACCTTTACCTTGAACTTCGACCTTAAATAGTTTTGTGATTAAGAATATCTGATGACATTTTCTTATTCAAGTATAAGAGAATCATTGGGACTTTCATATACACGATCACCCATAACAAATGGATTTATTGCCAATTAAGACATTTAATTTAATGACATTGAACTCTGTCCTCATGATAGAGAATAAGGTAGGTTATATCGTGTAGTTCAATATTGAATAAAGTTCAAAATGTTCAGTCAAACTTATATCAATGGTTTATATTGATTATGATGCGTGGAGATACCCGTGCATTGATGCTGCAGACTGGTCCAGTTTTTCTGAATCAATATTTTTGCATATAATTTGGGATAGGGGGGGAGCAGACAGGGGGGTACTGCTCTCCCCCTCCCACCCCTTACCTATCCCCTCCTGCCCCATACCTATCCCCTCCAACCCCTTCCTCTCTCCCCTCCTTTTCACTCTTCCCTTACCTCCCCCTTCCTTCCTCCTCCTGCCCCTTTCTCCCTTCCCTCCTCCTCCCGCCCCCTTCCTCTCCCTCCCTTTCACCCTGTCCACCCTCTCATATATCTGGGCTGAACCTTTTTTCTTTTATCAAATACAGCAAGGGGCAGATAACTCTACTTTTAATATGCAAGTAGGATATGTGGGGTGGGGTAGGGGGTTGTGGGGGTGGGGGCAGACAGGCTGTACCACTCTTCCCCCCTCCCACCCCTTACCTCCCCCCTCCTGCCCCTTCCTCTCTCCCCTCCTTTTCACCCTTCCCTTACCTCCCCCTCCCACCCCTTCCTCCCTCCCACCCCTTCCCTCCCCTTTCTCTCCTTCCCTCCTCCTCCCTCCCTCCTCCTACCCCTCCCTTTCACCCTGTCCAGCCCCTCATATATCCGGGCCAAAACTTTTTTATCTTTTTTTTTTATCAAATGCAGCAAGTGGCAGATAACTATTTTTAATATAAAAGTAGGATCTTTTGGGGGGGGGGGGACAGGGGGGGGTAACTGCCCTCCCACCCCTACCTCCCCCCTCTTCATCTCTTCCCTCCTTTTCACCCTTCCCTTACCTCGCCCTGCCAACCCCTTCCTCCCTTCCCTCCTCCCTTCCCTTCCCTCCTCCCTTCCCTCCTCCGGGCTTCCCTTTCTCCCCTTCCTTCCTCCTCCCACCCCCTCCCGCCCCTCCCTTTCACCCTGTCCAACCCCTCATAAATGCGGGCTGAAACTTTTGTTTTGGTTTTATCAAATGCAGCAAGGGCAGATTACTATTTTGAATATATCTGTGGGGGAGGGGGCAGACAGGGGGTAACCACCCACCCACCCCATCAGGCCTCCAGCCCCTTCCCCTCTTCCCTCCTTTCCACCCTTCCCTTACATCCCCCTCCCAACCCTCCCTTCCTCTTCCTCCCGCCACTTCATCCCCTTCCCTCCTCCTCCCTTCCTCCCCCTCCCTTCCTCCCCCTCCCTTTCACACTGTCCATCCTCCGGGCCGAAACTTTTATCAAATGCAGCAAGGGGCAGATAACTCTATTTTTAATATGAAAGTAGGATCTGCAACAGAACAAAGTCGAGAGAAGAATATCATAAGCAGTACAGGTAGCAAGTGATACTGAATCGAACAGATAGAATAATCGAATCGCTCATTATATTCATATACTTTTTTAGATGGGTATGCGTGTCTTAAAAACTTACAACTTGCAAAAAAATTAGCTCGCCTTTCCTCTTCATTGAGTTCGCTGTGAATAGTTTCAGAATTCTGACATGTCTGCAGGGCTCTCGCACCCATTTTTGGGACTGGGGCCCGGGGTCTTTGAAATTTGGAAAATTAGCAGCATTTTCTCAAAAATTGGAAAAGTATGTAAAATAAGTTTCGATGCCTTTGACTTGAAAATGAGTTTAACAGGTACGGGATTACTCCAGAAATGGCTATAATAGCTTAATATGGCTATAATAGCTAATATGAATCAAGGCAAAGCCTTTTTGTGCGAGCGGAGAGAAAATAGATATGATTATATAAAATAAAAAAAGATTTTTCTTATTTATTTTGACTATGACGGTTTATCTTATCAGACAAAACTTTCTGTTTGATGATTGCCAAAAAAGGTAGTATATATATAAGGCGAGTGGAAAAACGGAAGCATTTGTAAAATTGATCTAGACCAGCAGATGAACATTTTAAGGGGGGGGGGGCTTAAAATACGGTTCTTTAAAAATATGGTTCTTTATAATTCATTTTTATTTTGTAAGAATAATGTTTAAGCTAGATGAAAATAAATTACTTAAGAACAAAAGAAAAAACAAACATATTCCGACTTCTGACAGTACGAAACCACCCGAGACGAGAAAAGCAATCAGAGCGAAACGTCTCGTTTAAAACCGGAAATGTCGGATTTCCCGTGGTTACGCCGCCTTGTTGATGCTTTATCGTTACCTGATTTACGAAAAATATTTTCAATAAATTTAACTTATAAACAAAAATTGAGTATGACATACACGTCTACTTGGAGTCGAAAAAAAAAATTTTAATGGCAATATCCAGCATCTCCGCGGTAACTCTGTCTGCGAAGGGACGAACATTTTTGAAAGCATACATGTAGTAGTACGTACATTCTCATTCTTTGATTCAGCATATTTTCTCAATAAGATATGTATATACGCGTTACCATAAGGGCGAGCTTCGCTCGCTATAAATGGCTATATTGGAGAAATAATTTTAAGTACTAAAAAATAAAATTTTTGAATTTTTCTTTCAAACTCAAAATCGCAAATCTTTATGACCATCTGATCAAAGTTTACAAAAGAAGTTGGTATGTAAAACTTAAAATTTTCAAGTTTTGACCAGGATAAGTTATCAAAATTTGACTCATTCAATCTCAAAGATGGTACATTTTACATGTCAACTTCTTTCGTAAACATTGTTCAGATGGTCATAAACATTTGCGATTTTGAGTATTAGCTCAGAATTCCAAAATTTACTTTTTTAGTACTTAAAATTATTTATCCAATATAGCCATTTATAGCTATTATAGCCATATTTAGCTATTATAGCCATTTCTGGAGTAATCCCGGATCTGTTTAAAATTCTCGTGTTGACAATTTTTCCCAATTTGACACCTTTATATCCGATATAAAGGTGTCAAATTGGGAAAAATGGTCAACACGAGAATTTTAAACAGGTCCGGGATTACTCCAGAAATGGCTAAATGAGTCATTTCGTTGAATTTTCCATATAATATTATTATATGGAAAATTCAACGAAATGACTCATTTCGTTGAATTTTCCATATAAAGGTGTCAAATTTGGAAAGATGGTCAACAAATTGGGAAAAAAAGATACTATTTTGTATAAGCCCTTTTCACATAACTGCGTGACTAGCATTTTGTGGACGGCAAGTACCGACTTTCATGACGTCACGGTTAAAAAGTGATTGTCCTTGACGTCATATTGCGGGAACTGTTCTTATTTTGCCGTCCAAAACAACTGGACCGCAGTTATGTGAAAAAGGCTTATTGGGATTAGGGCCCAATACAGGGGCGGATCCAGAACCCCAACTGCCGGGAGGGGGGGGCACATACAATTTTTGATGGGAATCACCTGCGTCAGGCCCGAAGGGCCGAGTGGGGGGAGGGGTTATCCCTCCCATTTTGAAAAAATAAAGCAATTTGGTGGCATCTGAAGCGTATTTAACTGAATTTAGAAGGGATTAGGCGCGCATGATTCAGTCAGTGTCAGTAACGATAATTAATAGTATATTTGAAAAAAGATTTCGACATTTTTTTGATGCTGTATTGTTTTTGCACAGCATGCAGGTCTAAGTCAACATGTTCAGGATTTTCTGAGGAAATAGTGGATCAAGAAAAGTTTTAAAAGGGCAGAGAGGTCAGCCCATGAGGGGGGAGGGGGGGGGGGGGTTTCCAGCCGTAAATTCACCTAAAAGCTAGGAAATAATCAGCAATTTTTGCAAATTCCAGACTGGATCTAACCCCCCTAACCCTCACTCTAGATCCATGCTTGTTTGTTTTAAATTTTTGTAAGGTGAAGAAAATAAGTACATTTGTAAATGATAAATTTCTTTGAAAAACAAGAGATCATGGGTGCCCCATGCTTTGCATCGTCCAGATAGAAAGGTATATTATTCATTGGTAATTCTAGAATCGATTCTAAAAATAATGAAAAACATGCATTTTTAACTGTTTGCAAAATTCTTGGAGATGCCAATCTAAATCTGGTCAAACAATTTTAATTGTTCAATGACCTCCAATAAAAAAGAAAGAAAGTAAAAAATTGTCAATTTCAAATTTATTGAAGGTTATATCAAAGATTTGGTAAAGAAACATTTGTGTTTTAGGACTTGCATAGGACTGTTATTCCCGATTCATCCAGTCTTATATGAACTAGTGCTGTATATTGATATTGGAATATTGAAGAGTATTGATACTTTGAGATTTTCAATACGTATCGATACATAAATGCTGAGTATCGATACTTTCAATACATTTGATAAGAAAATAAAATCCTTAACTTTTAATTCGTTTTTGGCCTTATTTTCATATAATTTCCAAATAAGTTTGGTTACACGAATCTATGCATTTTCATTGGTTAATTGACTGCTACATTGTACGCTATGCGGTTTTACACAATTTGTGATGTGACAAACCAAACTTCATACTCCAATAAACTGTCAAAATTGAACAGTCAATTCTTATATATTTCTTCTTAATCTTCTCTGATCACATCAACGTTCAGACATACGAGTTCAAATAAAGTTTCAATCGTAATAATATATCGATAAATCAGGTTGAACTTAGGAAGAATTTGCCAACGTTAGAATACTTTTAACACTGTAATTCGCTGTGTTTGCGATGTTCGTGCAAAAATAGGGTGTGTAATATTTAGAGAAATGTAAATAAATATTAGAAATGACTGTCTTAGTTTTGTTGTTAAAAACTCATGGGAGTATAATTCGCGATTCACGGAATTTGCACGTGACCAGTCACCAACCAGAATTCTTTGGTAGACAATTAACACTTTCCATACCTGCTATTTTCATCGTTTTATTCCTGTTTTGTTTTTGAAATAATGGAAAACATCAATTTGTTGTTTATTTTTGTTCTGTTTCATAAAGTTTTTCATTGATTAAAACAAAAAAATCCATATATTGATTCATTATTATGATTTATTTGACAAAAATGTAAAGATGCGTATTGTATTGAAAATATTGAGTATTGAAGCAAAATGTATTGTATTGTATTGTGTTGAAAAATTTATTTCAATATACAGCACTAATATGAACGTGATTCAATGTAGGTTGTTGTTCACGTACATGTATACAGACAATGGACATTGAAGCAATGCATCCTTCCCGACTTTGTAATCTATCCCCGAGAAAATTTTGGAAAATTTATTAAAATTGGTGGTTTCTGGGGGTGTTTTGGGGCTATTTCTGACTTATTTAATAGATTTTTGTAAGGAAACAGCAGTTTAATGCTTCCAAAAGCATGTTATAAGTGCCCCTTTGATGGCACTGCCGGGAGATCATTGATGTAGACAAGGAATAAGATAAGGTGGAGAACGGACCCTTGAGGAACCCCGGATGTTTCTGGGGCCCCTTATGATTCTTCATTGTCTACATGTACAACAACAGTTTGTGTTTGATGACAAAGGAAGCCTCTTATCCAGTCAAGTGTGTGACCTTTGACCATTTGTTTCCACCATTGCCTTCTGATTCCCTTCTACATCTGTCTTTATGTCATTCCAATACTGTAAACCGTTTTTATTCATGAGCGTTTTATTTTCGCGACATTCACGAGGTCCGTTGATTTGCGAAAATAAAACGCCGCAAATGTGTCCAAACACATGTGTAGTAAGATACATATGTATGATGTAGCGAAAAATAAAACATGGAGAACCAAATGCCTCACTCTTGTTCATGAGATTTATAAGACGTCGCGAATAAAAGACGGTTTACAGTACTCTTTCACCTTTGAGATGACATATCAAGAACTTTAAACAAATCAATCCAAACCAAATTTGGGTAATATTCCACCCTGTTTGAACACTATCTCAGTTAGTTGACGCCTTGTCAAAGACTTCAGAATATGGTTTTGACATTGACCTACTGTCTCGCGCAGCTCAGTTAAGGAATAGGAAAGTTATGATTTTTTTCAACTTTTTCTTACAATTTAATATGGGATAATATGCACACCATTTGATGGATCCAGTTTTCCTATAACTTTTTATATAAGATGCACACTATTTGATGGATCCAGTTTTCACATAACTTTTGATATTCATAAGTTTGATAATCATACTCATTATTAGTATGATTATCAAACTTATGAATATATAATCATTATCAAGAGTCATGCGCACACATCTTTAAACTAAAGTCAGAAACCCATTTTGCATGGGACATTTTCTATGTTAATTTTGCTGTGAACACTCTATCAAAATTGATTTTTGATTCTGGTAAATACATTTTGGCACTTGACTGCTTGTGATAAGTTATGAGAAATCAAGATCTATCAAATAGTATTGAAATTATTCTTGAAAATACATGCTTGACTGAAGAAAATTTTTTGATTTTCCTATTTCTGAAGTGAGCTGTGCAGACAGTACATGTAAATTTCCACTTTCAAATTCATTTTTACTTAGAATTTCACAATCTGGCCATACCTTTTCAGTATTTTTTTTTTGTCTCAATTTCAGATTCAAGGAAACTTGTTTTAGCAAACTTGAAAGCTATAATTGCTACAGAGTCACACTGAATTCTGTATGGAATAGTTTGCAATTTATGGGACATCAAAATCAAGGACATATGAGGTTACTCCCCAATCCTAATGAAGATAGATTTTATTTTGGCTATGTATGATACCAATTACGTAGCTGGTGTATTGATTGAAGACTTGGTTAAAAGGTGTAATGGCTACTGACATGTCACTAGAACAGTGTGAGATTACTTCATCCACCGATGTGTCGGCCATCACAAAACCTCCGACCACCTTGTCTTGGGGAGGCCTTCATCAAGGTGTGGTGGAGAAACGTAAATTTTTAACAGCCCTAGCCAGCCATGTACCAAACAATTTCACATTTAGGACAATCCATACACCTGATGGGGCATTGACCAGGTTGTACTTTTTGGGCATACCACAGAAAAGTAGAGAGAATACTTTGTTGTATGTTGACATTCCAAAGTATGACCCCGCCAGGGAGGCCACACCCATTCTTAACTGGCGTACACTCTTTGAAGCTTTTCAACCTACGACGTCATCAGCACAGCTCTCCAAGGAGGAACAGCTACTGAGGGAGAGAAAACGTCTTGGTATATTTGGCATCACCTCGTACGATATTGTGGAGAATGAAGGCAAATTTATCTTCCCTGCTTGTAACAATATGTATGTGTGTCTGGATAATGATATTCAGGTATTTATTAATTTTGAATATTGATTACTATTCTAATTTTGTAAAATAATTAAAATAATCCAGATTCCAAAGTAACAACCGATGGAAATAAGTCTAGGAAGTTAGTAATGTTTCTTTCATATGATAGTTAAACTTGATATGATTATGAACATTGATCTGTTAAGTATTAATTGATCTAATACATGTACATATAATTGACCAATATTTTATCATTTAACATTAGAATCATGAAGCAGTGCTTTATTATTTAACATTAGAATCAAGAAGCAGTATTGCCAATGCCAATCAATACCAGCTGTAGTGGAGCCAGAATGGATGCCAAAATCTGCCCACACCGTTCCAGCCTCCTGGCATTTATCCATTGTAATGATATATGGGTAACAAACCTCTGGTCCGACCAGGAATGTAGACTTACTTTTGCTCACAAAGGTAAAACCTAAAAAGGTTATCATAATTTCATTCTGTTGCATATATCAGGAAAAGCTATCTGCAATTTTTATTTTTATTTTGAAACATATTGAATGAAAGTTGAAATATGATATACGTATGTACAAAATATTGACCTGGAAGAGAACCTTTTTCCAAATATATTGGCTCAAACCCTTATACCAAAATGAGGTGTGACGGCTTGGCAGCTTCTTTTGCATAGTGTTTGATAAATCTATTTCAGTTAATTCTCTTTCAGAATTTCATTTACTTAATAAGATATTGTACTATTATACAATTCTCCTATATACTGATACATATTAATTTTAATCCCTATGATTTTCTTTTGACAGGGCTATCACTTCTTGCCTCTGATCCCCTTAGTGCGGGCGTACCGTCATTTGTTGTTCAGGAGGAGTTTGATCGTTACACAGGATACTGGTGGGAACCAGTGCAGTCAGACGGTCAGAGGAAATGTAGGATTCTTTACGAAGAAGTAGATGAATCAGAGGTGGAGATCTTACACATCTTTGGATCCTCTAACAGCGGAGAAACTGTGGACGAGTGCAGATATCCTAGGGCAGGTAATGTGTCTTATCTCACTATGCTGGATGTCTCAAATAACAGTAACACAGATAAATGGAGATATACATTCGTTGTTTATTGTCTTTGCTCTTCTTTGAGCAAGGGTTCAGTGGATAATGATATCTGTTCAATTGAACAAGTAAGCATTGAGTCAGGATACACTCTGAATCACCATTATAATGGAAAGAACTCTATTGATAATCCAGATTTAAATCACAACTCTAAAACAGCTAGTGTATGATCATTGATGGGTGTACTTAACACATCAGATTTATTTAAAATATTGCGTAACTGAGTAAGTATTGATCATTAGATATTGAGATAATTTAAGAATTACAAAATGTCCAACATCACACTTACTGAGGGAAATTTACATTATGATGTAAGGCCATATAAAAAAAAAATCCTGGTTCTCAGACACCGCCGCGCGCTCAAAATTCCTCCCGACGAGACGTTTTTATCGTAGGAAGGGAAAAAAATAGCCGCCGCCCGCCAGATTTCTCATGCTGATAAATATAATTTTCTATTAATTTTCTGAACAGATAATTCGTCAATAGATCAATTTTGTAAGTATATTTGACTTTAATTCACGCTACCAGTCCGTGCGTAAGTAAACAATCGCGTTACAATAACATTTGTCCAAGTATTTACGGTACCTGGTCATCTAAGGTCAGATCGTACAAGCGCATGTACGTTAAATACCTATATTTACATATGCCCATTCATTTGTATAGAATTTACACTGTAATTATAGGAGTATAACCGCGGTGGCGTGGTTTGAACTATGACGTCATAGTAATTTGGCTTGATTTGAACTTTGACGGCACGTAGTAACAGAGCCTTAGCAACGGAGTTTTATTCGTATTTCAACGTCATTTAAGCGTGAAAAATGGAATGTAAATATATATAATAACTGTCTTTTGGAACATAATTCCTGGATCCATTGTAGGTTATCACAGTATAATCACATTCCAAAAGACAGTTATTCTATAAGTATATGTGTAAACACCTGTCTACCCCGAGGGGTGTTGAACAGAGACAAATAGCCTTCACCGGTAGCGTTGCGGTCAAGCATGAAATTGTTCTGTCACTTTTGACAGGTGAAGGGGGAAGTAAAATCTTCTCGAATAGGTTTATTCTAACGGTAAATTTCAATGGTCAGTTCAGTTGATTGATACATAATACGGCTGTCAATCTTACATCTTTCAATCGTACTATGGATTATTTTGTAATCGGTATCTAATTCAAGTCATTACAATAAAAATTACCGAGCGGGCCGTTTCTTTGATATTTTTAATTTGGGAGAAAACATCGGCGAAATTTCGATTTTTTTAATGCGTATTATTTACTAGATTAGAATTTTTTCCACGATTTTCAGCGCAATTTTTTGCCTGCGTGATATCTACTCTTGCGGACTTTTTTTCGGACGATTACGGTACTGTACTTTGTTATTGTACGCAAGATGCAAAATGGCGACCGGGGGGGGAGGAACGAGTGATTGTCAGCTTGAAGGTGAATTTTAAAATTGCAGACTGGGCTGAAGCATTCTTGGCACTGTAAAAATGAGAAGAGTTGAGTATGGTGAACATTTACAACAAATATAGTCACTATAGATCACAGTCTCTATAATATCTGAATAAAAAATTGTGCTTAAGTAGTTTTCGGAAAATAAAAACAAAAAATAAAAACCCTACCTACCTACCCATATTTTTTAGATCAATTATCTGAGAACCAGAAATTTTTTTTTGCATGGCCTAATAATTAATGGCCCATCAAACATTGCTTTTGCTGGCCATTTGATTATGACTTTGGTAATCATAAACTTATCAATAGCTTCAATGTCAGACATTTGTGAATTCTTGAATGGTTAATGATTTCACTCATAGTACATGTATATACATGTAAACATTCCAAAAAATTTCTGTGTAATTTCAACTAAATTAAATAATTTCTGTTATCAGGTTCCACAAATGCCAAAAGTACCTTGAAAATAGTTGAATTTGAATATGGTGAAGACGGTCAGGTATGTTTATATCATGATTTGTTTACTCCGTCCTAAGTTTTGTGTATTGCTAACTATTCTTAAATGACTTGAGACAATTTGGTTGATTCTTGCAACTTAAGGAATTAGTGGACAATAAAACACAGCTAGTAAGTTGTTACTTCTTTTAAAAGTAATATGCTCATGTACAGCATTTTATAAAGCTTTATTGATGTAATTTCATCTTGAAGGAAAATATAAATTAAATTTCTAACTGTTAGTCGATTTTATAATTAGATGAATCTGACACCTCAATTCACAAATTATAAAGCTCAAATAGGAATGGAAACTGAAAACAGTGGTGATTGAATGTGTATTGCTATGAAATTGGTAAGGATATTTATTACTTCATAAAGTAATGCTGGAAAGAGAAGTCAAAGTTATGAGCAAGCTCAGTTTAAAGGAGATAACTTAAATAGTTAATTTCTTTCCTTATATTTCCTGTCAGATCCAGGATGACATTATAGAGAGACAACTACGTGAACCTTTACAGACATTCTTTCCGTGGATGGAATACATTGTTAGGGCTGGTTGGACACCAGATGCCAGATTGTATGTATATTTTATGAGACAAAGTTTTCGTAAAGCAATAAAGAAATTTTTTTTTCTAAATTTTGCTCAGACAGAAAGAAAGAAAAAAAAAACATGAAAAACAAATTTGAATCAAATTTTAGTAGACAGAAATAAATAAAATTAGTCTACTGTCATATTACGGTACACGATGATATTGCTAAATAAAAAGACAGATGTAAACTAGCTAATGACTTGTTTGTTTCTGCCTGTAGTGTATATGCTCAGCTGATGAACAGACAACAGACACGGCTGTCCCTGGTGTTGATTCCTGTCGAGTGCTTCATACCCATATCAGAGAGTAACGATACTGAAATGGACATCGATCCGTACAGTAAGAGTTACCTACCCCTGACTGTGATTTATGAAGATAAGTCAGATGTATGGATAAATGTAAGTGTTTGTTACTGAACTGTTCATGTCAAATTGAATCATTGTGCTTGTAATAATATGGAAGTGTTCCAACTCTTTGCCTTCTTGAAAATACTCCAAACCAATTTCACCGGGCACATGTTTCGGATAGTAAATCCACATCAGTGGTACTTAATTATGTGGAAGTGATTTTCAGACGAAGCCAAATGTATTGTAGTAGTACCCCATGGTTTTATATTTTGAATTTGAATTTGTGTGTCCTTGTATACTACTTGTATTTTTCTTTGGGTAGGGAGCTGAATTTTACAATCCCAAGTTATATCTGATATTGCTGTTGATTTTTAGAGGATTTTTAGAGGAAATTACAAATTGTAGGGATTTTGTTCAGCACTCCATTTGGTGACTACATAGAATATCTGTTTCATTCTTTTACCTGTGTTAAATGTAATTTTGATATTGATTATTTTGAAAAGCATTGAAAAATAGGCTCCTGAATTTACTGATACCACAGGCTCAGTTGGCTATGAAGGTTTGAAAGTTAAAGAAACTCTTTGCATCGGGTGGAGTTTTGATAATACAAAGAAAAAAATATAAATGCATTGAAAGAAATATATCAACAAGTCTTTTTCTATATATTCAGATAACTTTGTGTTTCAGACACATGATATTCTGCACTTTCTTCCTCATGATAATGATTCACAAGTGAAGTTTGTGTGGGCTAGTGAGAAGACTGGATTTAGACATTTGTATAGTGTAACGTCAAAGCTACAAAACTGTGATACTGCCTTTAGTGCCATGGATCTGATAGAACAATATGAAGGTAAGTAACAGTAGGACCATTTAATGGACACAGGCCATGTCGTTAAAAAAAAATTACAAGTACATGCACACATATATAAATGTCTGCTTGATATATTTGTAGGAGATTATGCATCGACTGTGATAGAGGAGCTGCCCCTGACTAGTGGAGAGTGGGAAGTTAATGGGAAACAGGTAATTTTCTATACTGTACAGGGAGCTAGGTTAGTGTGATGAGGACCAAGTTATTTGGGTATTTTGTAGCACAAAGCAATAAGATAAAAGCTTGAACATCTAGACAATGTAAGAGAGTTTTGCCAGCCGTATGTATGTACATTATATCTATACAAATATTTTACAGTAGTTTCTTGTTCGGTAGGTAATGATTGTACCTTTCATTTAAATATTTGCAAATTGATTATAAGACTTCTTATGAGGCTCAATAAGTTGGAGACTTACATGTGTATCTGTCCTTTAAATTTGATAAAGATTAGATTTTATATTATATTTTATTTTTAATTTGAAAATCCCTTGAAACATCAGGGCTGATTTAGGGCTAATAATCAGCCCCATTCCAAATGAATAATTGTATCTTTTTTCCCAATTTAGGCCCTAAAAATTCCCAATTCTGTTGGGTCTTTGATATATAAAACATTAATCATGTTAATCTTTGGAGAATCTTGCCTTGATTAATGATTTTAAAAAATGAGTATCCTTCATATTTCATTTCAGGTGTAGAATTCCCAATTCTGCTCAAATGCTGCTTTTTTAGCTCACCTGAGCCAAAGGCTCAAGTGAGCTATTGTCATAGTGCGGCGTCCGTCGTCCGTCCGTCCGTCGTAAACTTTCAACATTTTCAACTTCTTCTCAAGAACGGCTGAAGGGATTTTGATGAAACTTGGTATGCATGAAGTACTAAAGGTCCTCTACCAAGTTTGTTCATTTCGGCTCGATCCCTTCAGGGGTGGATCCAGGGCGGGGTCAAATAGGCCCCAGAGGGTACCCCTCTTCAAAAATCTTCTTCTCCAGTTCCACTGAATGGATTGAAAAACTAATTGTATCTAAGTGATCTAGAAGGATGTACGATTCAAGTTTGTTCATTTTGTTAAAATCCAATAACTAATTTTTGACGCGTTTTTGACGTCTTTTTCGACATTGCATTTTTAATGCAAAAATTGATATTTCTCTTAATATTTTCTTTCTTATTGAAAAATTCTGCTCCAGTATAGTTTAATTTAGCCATTTTTAAGCAAAGGAATGCTTTAGTGAAAGAATTTTGCTGAAAGGTTTATTTTTGAATTTTTAATGATTTTTTTAATACTGTAAAAAAGGAAGGGAGGATGGTCATTTTCATCATTTTTGGCATTTTATGGTTCTTCCCATGAATGATTGTTTCAACATTTATCATATTTATTGTAAGGAATGTAACAGTGAAAGAATTTTCTCAATATCTTGACTTTTAGATTTTTAATGATTTCTTTAATACTGTAAATAGGCATGTTTTCTTTGTCAATGAGTCCCAAGGTAGCGAGTTCAAATCCCGGCTGGGCCTTAAAAATTTTTTTTCTTTATTTTTCATTTTTCATCCATATTTTAAGCTTTGAATGCTATTTTTAACTTACCTGAATAATTTTAATGCCATTTTTGCCACTTTTTGAACTTTGGAATTTTTTATGAAGTTTGGCATTTTCTCCATATTAATTTCCCTTGAGTTCATATTGATATTTTGAAACCTATATCCTAGGTAAAATTAAATTAATGAATGCTTGTGTGATAGCATTTTTGATTAACAACATGTACAATTTGAATTTATAATAATTCTTGTATTCTATAGAGTATAAAAGGGGGGGGGGTCAAAATTTCTGTAACAACATCTGCTGACAGATTTTTTTTTCTATTAGATGATATAATAAGAACTGGACAAAATGATATTTTTTTTCTAATTGGCTTGTATATTAATGAACTAATCAGAGTAAATACTAATCTGTCTTTCATTTACTCCATCTAACAGTGGTTTTCAGCACTTAATATTTCTTAAGGATGACATCCTATCTGATGCCTCTTTAGGTTGTCCATCCTTTCCCCGAAAGAGAGAGATGTTAGGGTGCTCTTATTATTTTTCTTTAACTATTTCTTTTAATAACTTAGTAAATATATGATCTTCTGCACTCATTTGTTGCATGTTTGTCAGATTAAGTTACTCAATTCTTTTATATACATTATTTGCTATAACTTTATTTTTTGAATGTTTTTTTTTTATATTTTAATCTAGATATGCTGTGCGTGCACATAGACCCAAGGATTGTGGGTTCAAATTCAGGCACTGGCATCCCAATTTTTTTTTTTTCATTTTTTGCATTTTGCAAGCTTTTTAAGCACTTTTAAATCATCTGAATACAAAAAAACCTTCTTTTTTCTTTTTCCATTTTCATTTTCTCCATTTTGCACACTCATTTATTGCATTTTACTTTTTTGGAATTTTTATGATATTTTTTTAAATTATTTATGGCATATGGACCAAAAAATTCTGACTATGGCTCTGGCTCTAACATTATTCAATGTCAGTATGTTCAGAGTGTGCATGGATATCAGGTGAGCGTTGTGCCCCCCTGGGGCTCTTGTTTTTCTCAATTTGAAAGGCCCCAGCCCCATTCCCAAAATTCCATGTGACAGCCCTGAACATGAGTTTTGATTTGTGATATTGAGCATGAATTTAAAACTTTGAATTTAGATACCACGTCTTAGCAGTATGCTATGTTACATGCCAGTTACTTTTACTTTGTAGATATGGGTGGACAGTGATAGAGGGGTTGTGTATTTTATGGGTCACAAAGACACTGTTTTAGAAAGTCACCTGTGAGTATAGTGTAAAAGTTCATTATGGTATTTAAACTTTTTTTATCAATCCTCATGTTAGTTTTAACCAATGATATTGTAATAAATATGTCACATGATGTATTCAAAATCTGATGTCATAGTCTACTACTGTGTGAAATCTTCATAAAAGTGTCACAAATAGGATTCTTCAATTTTGTGATAAATCACTCTATCATACTTTCAACTCCAGATGGATTTCATGTATAGGGAGTTTTGCTATATGTGTTATCCACCACAAAGTGACAGGAACAAACCTCTAACTAATTATTATACCCCCACAAATGAAGTTTAGGGGAGTATATAGAAATCACCCTGTCTGTCCGTCTGACCGTTCTGTTAAGAAGTTTTGAAAGCAGATTTCTTTTATGCTATTAATGGTAGGCCTTTCATATTTCATACACACATTCACCATAAAGAGTACTACATTTTGGTACCATGACTTTTTACCCTGTGACCTTGACTTTCACCTTGTACAACATTTTATATTAAGATGTTTTGAAAGCAGATTTCTGTTATACTATAAATGGTAGGCGCCTTTCATATTTTATACACATATTCACCACAAAGAGTATTACAGTTTGGTATAATGACTTTTGACCTTCTGACCTTGACCTTGACTTTGGAATTATGTTGAAATTAGGACAGGTTAAGAAAAATTCGTCCACTTTAGGGCAGTTCTAGTTGCATTTGTAACTGTTAAGACTTAAAGGATTCTCAAAGGTTCAAAGGATACTGTAAGGCTAAGCATGATTATTATTATTAAATGTATTTGATTTGACAAAGGAAATTTATTGAGATCTAAAGCTTTATGGCCATCCTCATTACATTATACATATTAATACAATGGGAAATTTATTTTCTCCAGATTGAAACTGTCTTATGCACATACATTTATACTACATGTATGTTACATGTATATTATTTAAATCTTTCAGGTATTCGGTATCATACATAAGTCCTGGGGAACCTGTCAGGATAACACTACCAGGATTCTCACACCAAGTGTCTTTCAGCAATGTGAGTGTTATACACTGTGTAACTATTTAATAAACTCTGCATACAACTGTCGGGGAGGAAGGGGGGGGGGGGGGTGTTAAATGGATCATAGAATATACAAGAATGACCTTGTTTGATTTTCTGCCCCTGTCAGTCTGTTTGACTTTCAATCTTAAGCTTTACTCAGACCTTTTTGAAACTCTGTAGAGGATTTTAATCATACTTCACGAGAGCATTATATAGGACATGAGGATATATCCGATTAAGGTTAAACTTAATTTTTAGCCGAGTTGCAAAACTCGGCTCTTAATTTGATGTGAGACGGGCGGGCGGGCGGGCGTCTGGGCGGGCGGTTGGGCGGGCGTCTGGGCGGGCGGGCGGGCGGGAGGGCGTCAACAATTGGTTTCCGGACTATAAGTCAACTACGAAAGAGGCTATAACAATGAAACTTCATACACTTACTCACCATTAGTCAAGGATGAGCCCTATTGATTTTGGGGTCAAAAGGTCAAAGGTCAAGGTCACAGGACTCAGATGATTAAAATGGTTTCCGGACCATATTTCAGCCTGTATTGCACCTATAATCATG
The DNA here is from genome assembly GCA_033119305.1 of Pinctada imbricata. Lineage (NCBI taxonomy): Eukaryota > Metazoa > Mollusca > Bivalvia > Pterioida > Pteriidae > Pinctada > Pinctada imbricata. The sequence continues at coordinate 54,787,016 of VSWD01000008.1, read as the reverse complement.
AAACTTGCAAGAAATGTTTCCCTTGAATCAAGGATGAGGCCTATTGATTTTGGGGTCAAAAGGTCAAAGGTCAAGGTCACAGGACTCAGATGATTGAAAATGGTTTCCGGACCATATTTCAGCCTGTATTGCACCTATAATCATGAAACTTGCCAGAAATGTTTCCCTTGAATCAAGGATGAGGCCTATTGATTTTGGGGTCAAAAGGTCAAAGGTCAAGGTCACAGGACTCTGTTGATTGAAATTGGTTTTCGGACCATATTTCAGCCTGTATTGCACCTATAATCATGAAACTTGCAAGAAATGTTTCCCTTGAATCAAGGATGAGGCCTATTGATTTTGGGGTCAAAAGGTCAAAGGTCAAGGTCACAGGACTCAGATGATTGAAAATGGTTTCTGGACCATATTTCAGCCTGTATTGCACCTATTATCATGAAACTTGCCAGAAATGTTTCCCTTGAATCAAGGATGAGGCCTATTGATTTTGGGGTCAAAAGGTCAAAGGTCAAGGTCACAGGACTCTGTTGATTGAAATTGGTTTTCGGACCATATTTCAGCCTGTATTGCACCTATAATCATGTAACTTGCCAGAAATGTTTCCTGTGAATAGAAAATGACCACTTTTGATTTTGGGGTCAAAAGGTCAAAGGTCAAGGTCACAGGACTCTGATGATTGAAAATGGTTTCCTGGCCATATTTTAGCCTGTATTGCACCTAAAGTCATGAAACTTGCCAATAATGATTCCCATGAATCAAGAATGACCCCTATTGATTTTGGGGTCAAAAGGTCAAAGGTCAAGGTCACAGGATTCCGATGATTGAAAGTGGTTTCCGGACCATATTTCAGCCTGTATTGCAATTATAATCGTGAAGCTTGCCAGAAATGTTTCCCATGGATCAAGGATGACCACTATCAATTTTGGGGTTAAAAGGTCAAAGGTCAAGGTCACAGGACTAAGATGATTAAAAATGGTTTCCCGACTGAATTTGAGCCTGTATTGCACCTATAATCATGTAACTTGCCAGAAATGTTTCCAGTGAATAGAAAATGACCACTTTTGATTTAGGGGTCAAAGGGTCAAAGATCAAGGTCACAGGACTTAGGTAATTGAAAATGGTTTCCAGACCATTTTTGAGCCTGTATTGCACCTATAATCATGAAACTTGCCAGAAATGTTTCCAATGAATCCAGGATTACACCTATTGATTTTGGGATCAAAAGATCAAAGGTCAAATTCATAGGACTCGGGTAATTGAAAAGGGTGTCTGAACTATAAATGAATATAGTTACACAATCCATGTATATTTTAAGTTTGCATATTCATACTTACATTTAAGTTTTGCAACTCGGCACTTTGCATCTATGATGCATTTTAAGCTTATCCTTCATTTGATTTGTTGTTTATTTTCATTTTCAGGATTTTACCATGTTTGTTAGTGTGTACAGTCGGACAGACCAGACTCCCACTAGTGTAGTATATGATTTAAACCATAGTCTGGATGGGGTGATATCAACAAACTCCAGAGGCACTCTACTACCATCTATACCAAAGTGTAAGAACCATCTGATCAGTGATGAAAATCTTCCACCGATCGGCAGATTTCCGCCTTTTAAACTTATTTTGGTGTAATGTAAATTGTTTAAATGGTAAAAAATTCTCCATTTTCCACCTTTTTAATTACAAGTTGCTTTCATCTCTGATATGATATACATGTATACCATAGTCCTGTGGGGCGATATCTACTAACTCATGGGGAACTTTACTACCATCTATACCAAAGTGTAACAACAATTTATATGATATAAGCCGTAGTCCAAATGTGGTTATTTCCACTAATTCATGGGGCACTCTACTTTTGTTGGTATTATTTTGATTATGTCAAAAGGGCATGATTTTCTGTGACTGAACTTTGTATGGCATGTGTTTTGATAATTAGTCTATCTCCTAGTATGCAGTTGCAGATTATGTATTCAGGCAATTTTCAGTGTTACATTTCAAAAATTTATGAGCACCCTTTATTCAATAATTGTTATGCCAATTTAGGAGTCACAATGTCCTATTTTCTTTTCTAGCACAAGTTACCTTTGAATTAGTATACTTTTATTGTTTGTGTTGCAGCAACATTAGACTACCATGCCCCTGAGCTGTTTAGCTTCCGCAGCAAGTGTGGTTTTGATGTACACACAATGCTGTTCAAGCCCCATAACTATGAGCCAGGCATTAAGTATCCCACGGTGCTAATGGTGTACGGAGGACCTCAAGTACAGCAAGTCACAAACTCGTTTAAGGGAATCAGGTAAATGTAGTTTTGTATGTGTAGTGATATGCCGATAATACCTTTGTCTCAGGACATATTTCTTTCATTATTAATTTTCCTTTATATGTCAGTCATGTACATACATGTACGTGTATTCTGTTTAACTGTTGGATTTAATACTATTAGTGGCAGAGTTGCATACATCATTGTAAAAAGAACTCAAAAGCTGCTAAAAAGAAAATGTTTTCAAGTGTGTCAAGTTCACATTAAAACTTAGCCTTATGAGTAATTATTACGTCTAATACCTTTATTATAGATTTCTGCGTCACCACACCCTAATGAGTATTTATTACGTCTAATACCTTTATTATAGATTTCTGCGTCACCACACCCTAATGAGTATTTATTACGTCTAATACCTTTATTATAGGTTTTCTACGTCACCACACCCTTATGAGTAGTTATTACGTCTAATACCTTTATTATAGATTTCTGCGTCACCACACCCTAATGAGTATTTATTACGTCTAATACCTTTATTATAGGTTTTCTACGTCACCACACCCTAATGAGTAGTTATTACGTCTAATACCTTTATTATAGATTTCTGCGTCACCACACCCTAATGAGTATTTATTATGTCTAATACCTTTATTATAGGTTTTCTATGTCACCACACCCTAATGAGTAATTATTACGTCTAATACCTTTATTATAGATTTCTGCGTCACCACACCCTAATGAGTATTTATTACGTCTAATACCTTTATTATAGGTTTTCTACGTCACCACACCCTAATGAGTAGTTATTACGTCTAATACCTTTATTATAGATTTCTGCGTCACCACACCTTAATGAGTATTTATTACGTCTAACACCTTTATTATAGGTTTCTACGTCACCACACCCTAGCATCCCAAGGTTATGCTGTGGTTGTAGTGGATGGTAGGGGATCGTGTACCAGGGGCATTCAGTTTGAGGCTCACATAAAAAATAGACTGGTAAGTTACTGATTTATCATCCACTGAAGGTTAATAACTTGATTATGTGCTCTTGTTGTCTAGGGATGTTCACAGATTACCTCTTTTATTAACCTTTATACTATCCTGAATCTATCCCTAAATTGCCATGAATGTGGTGTTTATATGATGAGTTATCACATTGGGAACAATTCACACAAAGATTTTACCACCACTCCCCCTCTTAAATAAATGCCTATAAATATGCTCATATTGGCAGAATATTAGGCATCCTTTAGCAATATAGAAAATTTGTTAGTTGGTTGGTGTCATTTTTAACAAATTAGTATGGACTGATGTTCTTCATTGTCCTTATGTAGGATTATTAGGAATATAACTTTCATGTTTCACTTGTAGACTTTCTTTGACCAGAGCTTTTCTCATGTACCATCATTTTTTCAATCAAATGACCTTGATATTAAACCAACCAAAAAATATTATATGCACTATTTCTATCAAACCCTAACAGAATGGCTTCAATATTCTTGACTTACATTTTTCTTTTTTTTTTTAAGAAAAAACTTGTGGTAAAATTCTGACAACTCTATCTGAAGTAATTATCTGTATCTATAAACCCTCTTTTAACAACAGGGTACTGTTGAGATAGAAGATCAAGTGGAGGGTTTACAGTGGCTGTCAGACTATACTGAGATGATAGATATGGATAGAGTGGCTATACATGGCTGGTCATATGGTGGATACCTGTCTCTACTAGGTCTGGCACAGAGACCTGATGTGTTCAAGGTTAGTATCTAGACATTGTTAAAGTGACTATACTAAGATGCTAGACATGGATAGAATGGCTATACATGGCTGGTCATATGGTGGATACCTGTCTCTACTAGGTCTGGCACTGTATGAATTCATTGGGGCCCCACCAAATAACGGTCACCCTATAGTAATCACTGTGTTAGCCTGTCCAAAACTTTTAACGTTGGTCAAAACTTCCTCACCTTAAGAAATAGGGTGCTCATATTAGGTGTTTTTCCTAGTGACAAGACCTTTCTGTTAGTATCAAATTTTTTGACTTTGTGATCTTGACCTTTACCTTTATTTGAAAACTTTAACATTGGTCATTATTACCGTACTGTACTGCGAGAGACTGGGCTCTCATACATGTACAAAAATGTATTTGGTATGTGTATTCCTCGTGACAAGCCCTTTCTGTTGGTATCAAATTTATCATCTCTAACCTTTGACCTACATTTGAAAAAAATCAGCATTGTTTATCACTAGTGAACTGTATGAGGTAGGACTATCATTTTTGGCATGTACATGTATAGTCCTTGTGACAAAATTTTCCTTATTCAGGATCAAAATGTTGAACATTTGACCTTTGACTTACATTGCGAGAGTAGTATTGGCCATTACCACTGTACCATAAGAGACATGAGCCTCATGACTTGTATTTGTGTTTCTTGTAACAAAACTTTATTTTGTAGATATGCACGTGATATTGACTGTGATCTTTGACCTAAATTGGCCATAACTTCAAGTGATTACCATGAAATACTGCTGGAATGGTATTAAAAACTGTCTTAATCATCCTAGCCTTTTCTTTATAAACAGATTGCTATGGCAGGTGCCCCTGTAGTGAATTGGAAGCTGTACGACACAGGTTATACAGAGAGGTATATGGATGTACCAGAGAAGAATCCAGAGGGGTACGAGAATGGATCTGTCCTCAGTTGTGTGGAAAAATTCCCAGACGAGTTAGTGTTCTACATTTCATGTTCCTGTATACTTCATTATAGACTTTTATTTTTTTATTTCTTGTATGGTTGGATTTACACTTGTTATAATTCAAAGACATACATGTATAAGCAGGATATTTCAGATAATTTAGTGTTGATATATTACAGAGAAAATCGCTTGCTGATAATCCATGGTCTAATAGACGAGAATGTCCATTTTCATCATACCAGTTCACTAATTAATGCTCTAGTCAAAGCCTGTAAACCTTACAGATTACAGGTAGGTACATGTGCATGTATATTATCAGTTCACATAGATTACAGGTAGGTATATTATCAGTTCACATAGATTACAGGTAGGTATATTATCAGTTCACAAAGATTGAAGGTAGGTATATGTGCATGTACATTATCAGTTCATATAGATTACAGGTAGGTATATTATCAGTTCACATAGATTACAGGTAGGTATATTATCAGTTCACATAAGTATTTCTTGATGATACACGAGTCAAAGACAGGCGTCAGTATTTCACAAACACATCTTCTTGCAAAATGATCTTGTTCCATGTGAAGCATCCATATCAAGCACCCCTCACTGTGAATGATGGTGATGACTTCAACCTTTATTTTTTTTGTTTACCGAAAATTACATGTAATTTAAGATGAGTTTTGTAATCAACTTCGTCTGTAGACCTTTTCACAACAAGTTACATAAGGATTTTCATTGTCTTGAGTGGAGAAGATACAGAAAGACAGAGGTGATCCATGTGAACATCATTTAGAAAAGGTCTATAACAATAATTTTAGGATTTGTGCTTTTACAATGACAAAATTGAAAAAGTATTGATAGGTTGTTATAAGAGTGTGATGTTCCTTTACAGATTTATCCTAATGAGAGACATGGCATTAGGAGTCCCGAGTCCAGTGAGCATTACAAGACCATGATTCTCAGTTTCCTACAGCACAATCTATAATCATTTACCTCATGAAAAATTTGTGATTGACACAATATTAAATTGGGCCATAGTAATGAAATATTTTGTTTTACGTCCTGGTCATTTCCTGTATGGCAAGAAAAAAACACACTCACCCAAGCATCATCATGAGGGAGTTTGGATATTGAAAAAGGGAAGAAAACAAATTGGAAGAATTTTCCAAGATAGCTGAATAATGTTAAATATTTTCAGATACATGTCCTCAAAAAGAAATTTGTTATACCCCCCAGTGATGCAAATGTCCAACTGTGCATGCATGTTTTGATTTGAAAAGATTTTTTTTTTTGTTATCAAAGTGGATATTTGTGTGTATTTATTTTTCTCTAAACAATTCGTAAAAAGGTGCCCTCCAGAGGACGTAAAACAAAATGTGTTCTTACCATGGCCTAATCTGTCACTGCTTAGTACATACAAATAGAAACATTGTTAATTTTAACAAATTAAAGAGACCTAATCTTATGTTCAGCATGTCTTCCTTGTAAACAAAATTGATTTTCTGTTTGTTATTTCTGGAGCATGATGTCTTTTACATGTTAATTACTCGATAACTTCATTTAATATCATATACATGTAAAAATTAATCGTAATTATTAACATCTGCTGACAATGAAAATTTGTATATATTAAGATTTTTTGTCTGATAGCAAAAGGTAACAATTCACTCTCTCCAATACATGTACATGTATGAATTTATGATATATAATTGACATGAAGAATTTATAAAAACAGATTCTCGAATAATTTCTCATGCTTCTTATAAAGGGGTAGGTTCACGAACACACAAAATTGGCCCTAATTTTTTGCGAAAAATAATTTTATGAAAATTATGATTCAGCATCTCTTATATTCATCTCAAATACCTGGCGAAATAGAAAGTTAATATTTTTCATTGTCAAAACGTCACGTGCGTTCGTTATGACGTCACATTTTGACGTCATTTGCTCTGCATGACGGAAAATGAAGGAAAATCGCCATATTTTGTGCATAAATCTTTGAAATTAGTATAGGCGCCAACCCTTACCCAACATAAATTTTATGTAGATCGAAAGATAAATTGCAAATCTAACTATTTATAAGAAAATTATTTTGGGTGAAGACTGGCGCCCTACTTATTTTCATACATTTTGACCAGAATTATGCCAATTTCTTACGATTTTGCTGCATTTTACGACTATAAGCCGACTTTGAAGCCATATCTTTCGGTGTATTGCACGTATTTATAAATATTTATTTGGTATTTCAAACAACCACACATTTAACTTCCTTGATACGAAATACTATCGAAAGCTAAAACACTCTAAAATTAAGGCCGATTTTCCATGTTACCGAACCTGCTCCTTTCTGTCTGTCTCATATAGCTATATTCTTCATAATGTACTATTTGTTGCTAAAAGTTGCTCAGAACATACATGAAGTAAGAATATATTTTGTTTAGCAAAGACTTTCAGAATATTTTGGGCAAGATACGACAGAACAATAAACACATGCAAACATATACATGACTCGTACATTTTGTAGTTTTCAAGTTTATGAAAAATTATGATCAACTAAGATTCATAAAAACTGGAAATTATGTTGACTTATCAACAAAACTTAAATTTGTTATAGTATAATGGAAATGCCTGGGTACCATTTACCTTCAAGTTACTGACAAGTTTGCTTTTATGAGTCTTTTATAATGAAGTGTACAGTTATTTTATAAAGGAATCATTCTTGTGGCCATGTTCTGATTGCCTACAGAGTATTATACTCCTGCCAATAAAGTGTCGTCCATGCCCATTGAAACTTGAATTCATTTTTATTAATTCCTTAATCCACAAATTTTATGAAACTACAAAAATGAAGCCCATAAATGTAAAGCCATTCACAGTATATTGTCCTCTGTAATGAGGCATGGTGTTGATACTTGTATTTCCATGTGATATTGCATACTGTCTTACATCTGTAGTTGCAACCATATAGGAATTGATCAAATTTACTGCCTTCTACTTGAAGTCTTACACCGTGATAAGTATTGGGCATTCATTTGTTCATAATTGATATAATGTTATTTCATAGATTTTTTTCCATTCACTCATTTTTAGTTACAAGTATATGATAGAGGTTTGCGAGTCTTCCTTATTATAACTGAACCAGCTGACGTAGTATATTTTTAAGGAAGCTGCTTAAAGATTAGGAAGTCTGTGATAGGGCAGGAAGGTGCAGAGTTTTGTATTTTCAATATGATCAAATATGAAGTTTTTTTTTCATATGCATTGTATCTTGGATGCTACATGCATGTTGATTAAAAAAAAACCTTCCTTATTCTTGGAATCTTAATCAAAATGTACAAGTTAATTTAACACAGAAAATAATAATTTCATCTCACATCAAATACATGTATGTACTTCAAATGGGAAATAAATTAAAATTAAACATAAAAACTTGAAGTTACAAATATCTTTTGCTAAGTACATGTGCTCAAAATGCAATTCTTCAGTATGATAAAATGGCCAGTATCAATTATTATACATAACAGCTTTAATATCTTATCCTAAGATTTTGTACAGGATATTTCCTGTAAGACTGCAGAAAATATATGTGCCAGATATTGTCAGTAATATTGCATAGATTTCACTGTTCAGTGGTGATAAAACATTTTCATTTCAATTTACATGTATGTAGAATATTGAACTTTCATATTCAGAAAAGATCTCTTCTTCAAATGAAAATTTATCATTAATCTTTTTAACATTATATTAAACTGAGTTTTAATGTTGAAGGTAATGAAAGTATGTATACATTAAAAATTATGAGCTTTATTCTTATTTTTGTATTTTATTTGAATTGGTAAAGATCTGGTGGGAATATCGAATAGTTTTGTCATCCGCTATACAATTTGGCGAGATCTATATTTGTCAAATTCTAGGAAATTTCTGTCGTAATTGTTTGGCCGGATTGCGAAGTAATTTCTCGGAATCGATTGATGATTTCCATATAATTTGTGACTTTGATCCTTAGAATCATAAAAAACAGCTTCAATAGTTTATATATACATTGTACAAGTATATACAAAGAGTTATTCAATAAGGATTCCACTAGGACCTATTTTGAACCCTATTGAACTCTTTTTTACTTCAGAAAGTCTTGAAATCCATGAAGTAAACCTTTGTTCAAGGTAATGTTGGACAATTGGGTCCTAAGCAACATTTCTGTGTTGTCAAGAGCTTTAAACCTTGTGTCTTTATGGTCATGAAAAGATTTTGCCATTTCTTCTTGCCACGACCTTGCAAATTTGACCTTGTTTCAGTGTCATACTAGTAATATAACCTTTGATTCTCGAGTGATAAAAAATATTGGTCATAACAAGATGTTCTTTTCACTTTGACCATGACCTTGTGATTTGACCTTGGTTCAAGGTCATGGTACACCTTTGGGTCCTGGGCAGTATTCTGTGAAATTGAATTCAAATCCATGTACACATCGTCAAGCAGAGGCTACATAGATGGAATCTAAACAAAATTTCGTGACATTGCAGATACAACCTTGATTCAATGTCTTCACACACCATAACAATTGTTTGAAATATTATTCAAACCTATAAAGAAGTTGAAAAATTATGGTCAAGACAAGATTTATCATTCCACATCACTATGATGGTGAACTTTCAGATATGAGGCCATAACAGATCCTTGGGTTTGCACAACGATCTCGAACAAAATTATTCAAATTTAGGAAGGTTTTGGCAAATTATAGCCAGGTCTCAACTAATGGGCATAGAGATGCACAGACAAGATAATTTGTACTCTTGAGGAAAATCTGTTGAACGATTTTGGAGAAGTAAGAAGAGAACTGGTAACATAAGTTTTACAAATGCACCAACTAAATAACCCATTTAATTTTGTTCGTTTAATTTTTGATTCAGACAATGGCAGAGCTTGGCTCGTGACAAGATAAACAAGGATCACAGGTTTAACAGATCATATATGAACACATTAACAGAAATCAAGTCTTAATATAAGAAATGTAAAGCGTATTCCAAGACAATAAAAAATCGGCACATGCTTACTGTAATGAAAATTTATGATACATAGTACAGCTATCTGTATTGGAGATTCAAATGCCATAAAAAAGAAGTATTTTCAATCTGTCATATTTGTCTGTATTTCTTCTTATCAAAGTCATTTGTTAGTTTTATCTAAATGTAAAATTATTTGTATCATGCTATCTTGTTTGATGTTTTGAAACATATTGGGAATATGGGTCTTGTAATTATTTGAAAAGATCAGAATGCCTTGATGAGGGTGAGCACAGACATACAAACACACACACACACACTTAAACACACAAAATCCATGCATCAAATTAACTCCCTTGATATGTATGTGCTCTTCAAAAACAAATCCTTTCAACAAATTCTTCATTTCTGATCAAACTAAGTAGATATCATGCCGTATCAATACAATGTTTGCTTACAGCTAATAACAATCACAAATACAATACACAACAAAGTAATCATAAGATAACAATTCAATAAATAACATTTAAAATTATGCACAGTATGTGTTCAGATTTCAGTGATCAGTATAAACTAACACATTTTCATGATACAGGTACTGTAAACTACTTTTTATTGGCTAGGACTTTATTTTCGCGTAATTTTGCGAGCATGAGCAGACGCAAAAATAAAATCCTCGCTAATAAAAAGTCCATCCAAAAGATAAGAAATAATGTACCTAGATTTATCAGATTTTTTTCTATTTGACTATCTGATATCACTGTACGGTACAGTCTTGGTAAATATCCCTATTTCTGAGATTTGTAGAAACGAAAGAGTCGTCCGCTGAATATGATTTTGTGATCATATTCCGAAGTTTACAAATACACAATTACATTAGAGCTAATTGCCCTCATTAGGCAACCGGAGTTGTACATGTTGTAGGTATAGACATGCATGTACTTTTCTATGTTAGGACCGTTTGACTTGTATACACAGCAATTAAATCAATTAGCGTTAATTATACCCGTACAAACAATATGTCAAACAAAGGCAAACATCTATCAAGGTTTTCTTTTTCGAATTATAGGTAAATGATCGCGCTTTCAATTGATTTCAATTGGAGACGAAAGTGTCGACACATGACAAATGTTACAAAAAAATTCTCGTGACGAGACGAAAAGGGGATACGTTTTATTTGAATCACATCATAAAATTTAAGCATTTTTAAAAGTAATCAACAGACGTAAACAGAATGTTTCAAAACAGAAAACTTGCACAGAACCCAGAAAATTGTTTTTTTTTCCCCCGATGATGAGCTCGTGAAATATAAGTCACGTGAAACAATCTGTTCTTGAGTTGTTGCAAAAATTTGGTCACACGAATATAAAGTCGTTTACAGTATTTGAATAATTTCAGACATTACACAATAATAAAAGAGTTTCCTGAATATATGTGACAAAAATGTCACATTGTCACTCTATCATTAACATATTACGATTATGTAATACTAAATGATTTACTTATACCTTTAATGAACACCACATCTGTTTAAATATCATATCCATGTTATGTAGTTGAGTAACTTGAGTTATCAAGACTTCATGTCACATCTTCAAAATGAACATTTTGAAAGAAAATGCTAGCATTACAGGATAACCAAATTTTCACAATACATATATTTGAATAATTTCAGACATTACACTTCAGTTAGTTGAAAGCGTTTTCTGAATAAATGAGACAAAAATGTCACATTGTCACCCTATCATTTACATACATGTATTATTACCTGAAATACTAAATGACTGTTTGATACCATTAATGAACACTTTATAAGTTCCAATATTGTATCCATATAATAAACATGTACATGGTTTATCAAGATTTCATATCACATTTTCCAAATGAGCATTTGCAATACTGCTACCAATATTGGATTTCAAATATCCATAAACAATTTTTTCATTCTTTGAAACACACAGATTTCTTACAAATTAGTGACTAATGTCAACACTGAGCAAGTCATTGTCACCCTATTATTATCAAACTATGACCAGATCATACAAAATGACAATTTCAACACCACATCTGTTTAAATATCATAATAATATACATGTAGTTGGGCTAAATGCCATAACTTCCAAACAAAGATTTAAGATAATGCTAGTATCATAGGATTTCAAATGTTTCATTATTTGAAAGACACAGCTTCTATACAAATACACATGTAAATGACTGTTGTACATTGAGCGTAACAATCTGACGTTAGCATCAGCTAGGTCCCTCTGACCTGTGATTATTACACCGGTACTTGGTGAAGATACACGATCACCTTTGTCGATATCCTCGTCTCTAGTCCTACTGTCACATATACCGTCTATTGTACCATGCCCTGGATTATCTCCTTTGAAGACTGTTGATTCACATACGTCTGCCTTTGCACTACACACATTAACTGTACATTCCTGTCCTGAGTTATCCCCCTTGAAAGTCTTTGACTCTGACTCCCCCTTGCTGTTTTGGTTGTCTATAATAACATTTTGTAGTTTGCTGATGAGGGAGTTTAATGGGGGACCAGATGATGTAGGGGAACTGGGGCCGGCACTGCTAGAGTTACTGGAAGAGGGCTGGCTTTGACCTAGTGTAAAAACATATAATCATAAAAAGAAAACTTTATCTATTATATACAATGTATCTGATAGCATTTCTATAGGAAAGTAAGAGACATTAAATTATAATAGAGGTTGTAATCAAATTGTTCAGGGCATATGTCAATATGAGTTCTATTTTGTGAACTTTACTTTTATCAAGAATATGTCAATACTTATGAACATAAAAATTCTACGCTCTGATATTGATCTTTAGATATCAAACACACCCTTTGTACACAAGAGAAGAAATATTCAATATACATGTAGTATGAAATGTACACTGAATTTGTAAATTTGAGTGAGGCACGTCAATCAAGAACTAAAAGCTTTGTGTGTTGCTAGTTTACAGATGTTTATATGGTAACTAGAACTTGCACAGTACATATACATGGAGGAGAAGCTTATAACCTCTTATATTTATTCTATCTAACTCATTATGAAGATTAGTACACAAGAATTTCAAGACTATCTCATTCTTACTCATTGTGAAGATTTAAACAAGAGAACCTGAAGAACATTTAGACCAGAAAATCTTGAATATGCAATAGGAGTGTATATGATAATCGTAAGTATAAAAGTACATTTGACATATATGCTGACAACATCCCACCCAACCCTTTTTTTGAGACAAGAGCATACAATTGAATGTAATTATTATAGTACAAATAGCCCTTCAACCATTTGAAAAGGAAAGAAATGAGTATAGTTTTCAAGCATTTCATTCTGTTTACTTTCCAAACCTCAACTTTTTATATTATTGTTGAATATCTTGTAAAAATAAAAGAATGGTATATTGAGTGATGTGAATTTTCATCTTTAAGTCTAACCTTTGTATGGGTGATTTAAAATATACAAAAGTGCATCACATCGTGTGAAAAATCTAGTTTGGTGATTTAATTTTTTAAAATTTCTGTTATACACCACTAAATTTAGAGGTATTTATGTTTGATAAATCTAAAACACATATACAAGTATGAAAAAAATATTTACTGAATTAATCTGCTTGGGAGAAATCCAGCAGACGGTAGTAAAAGCGAGATTGCATAGAGGATTGTTAGACGTTAGTAGTAATCATTCATACCTCTGAAATGAGTTTTCAGAGGTTGCACACACGGTGAAGCAGAAGGGGTGTGCCTAGCAGGGGGTGAGGAGACAGGGGTCACAAACTTGTATGTAGTGGCCTTTTTAAGGAAGTCGTCCATGTCCAGCAGGGTCAGCTTATTGTGAAGCGTCTCGAGGGGTCGCAGGCTGGGCACCATACTGAATCCCTCAAAGGCTGAAATATAGAATGAAAGGAATTATAATACATAGGAGAATGTATCAGCACTTTCTGAAATCAGAAAGTCAGATAACTATTATTTTCTAATTGAAATAGTCAAATGTGTGACATTTTGAGTTATAAAAAGAATTATGTTTACAGAACAGCTGCAAGAGTAATAAGTTCTTCATTCTTAAAAATTTGATTGAGCCTTTTTGGTTACTCTGAAAAAGTTCAAAGCATGTATAACAAGAGGAAGACTTAGACAGTTGATGTGCTGTGACAGTAGCTCATTGAATGTTACTGCATATTCTAATATGACTTGATTCTTTTTCCCTATTAAGACAACAGACGCGAGCCGGGCTCTATTCTCCAATATAGGCCCTATAGCGATAAGCCACGCCTACCCATTTTCTGAAAGCAGATAAACCGGCAGGGACTGGTTTTTACCAAGAATCGATTTTGTCGTCTGTGTTTCATTGATCTAAGTTTAGTCATCATTAGAATAGAAATAAAAAAATGACAAGCCGGGCTATATTGTCTCATAATGCCCTCGCGTCCTCAGCCAATCACATTTATCACCTCGCCGCTGACGCGGCTCGGTAATAAATGTGATTGGCTGAGGACACTCGGGCATTATGAGACAATATAGCCCGGCTTGTCATTTTTTATTTCTTAAATAACATCAACAATTTACTGACGGAAGATATCAATTGTTCATACGTAGCTCATCCTCAATTCAACATAGTATCACATAAATATGATTAAAAGCATAATTAACATTACTGAAGAGATGTAGGGGCTGATAGCATTAACCGCAGCCAGAGGAGGGAAAGCTTTAAGGAAGCAAGGTGCTATTTCCTTCTGAGCATTTTAAAAATCTCCTACCAGTACAACTCATATTTTTCAAGTGATGTGTAAATTAGTTTGAAAATAAAGTATGTAGAAAATGTATGTCATATTGCAAGTTGGTTCAACCTTGATTAATTCTGTGTTAGAGAAAGATCATAATTCTCATGTAGTTGATATATTTCACATGTTATGACCAAAATTAATGCTCAGACAGACAAACAAACAGACGGGACAGGCACAATTGGCTTGTTTGACTTATCTTTGACAATTTGGCCAAAAAAGAAAATCTTACAATTGTAAAGCAAATTTACATTTTGGAAGAAGCAATTCAAAAGGCAGGCTGTGACTTGACTTTTTCTCAAAATGTTCCCCAAAATTATCTGCAGCAGCTGATTGTTCTCATGAAGTCATAGGTGACAAACATTGTTAAGAGGGTGCAGCAACGAAAACATAGTTGACAGACAATCACCAAAGATTTCAAAAATCACTGCAAAATTACACAATGCAGACATGATTTTGATAAAAAAAAGTATTATATTAAATCAAGTACACTTTACTCATGAAATCAACAAGAATTTGTGGACATTCCCTTAACTTTATAAAGGAGAGAGGAATCTGCCTTAGATGAATGAATGAAAATCATATCTGCTTACAATGTCATAGTATGATACAAACATCAATGGGTGTCACTCAAATCTTGTGAATTTTTGAACGCAATGATTTAGCAAAATCACAAGTGGACAGATTGCTAGTTAGCAAACTGGAATTTACTGGCAATTAATTTACAGTAGAGATAAGGTAAAAATACTGACATACCAGATGTCCCTATAAAAGAAGGATTTAAAAGTTGAAAATAAGATATCAAAATGCAAAAGAATTGTGCAATTTTTCATGCATGATTAAAGAAATATCTACATTCAATTCTACACCAATGTCATTTAGAATTTCTATTCTGATATATATGTACATTGTCAATTGTTTTTCATGAGCCATCTATTCTGCTATGGATAAAAGGATTCTGAATCGGTTACATAATGATTATATATAGATTGAGTTTTACTAGATACACAAGTCTACTTCGTACCAATTGTATTCTATGATATTTAAGAAGACATTAATTAATTAATCTGAACTCAGATTCTACTATACATGTATATTGGGAATATTAAGTAAAGCAGACATTTCGTTTACATGTGTACCCTTTGTGAAAGTGAAATTAATGTATATGCGAAAAGATGATTTTTTTAGAGAACATTTTTCTATTAAAGGAGCTGAAAAAGTCATGTGCTTTAACATAAACCTTCTTTTAAAACGTCATGCCAATTTAAATCTGCATATCTAATGACCATGAGTAAAACTATTTTATTGTCTTTCATTAAGAATTTCTATTCTGATATACATGTAACCCCCCCCCCCCCCTCTTTTGGGTGTTTGTCACAAGGTCAAACATTTTGGCATCAATAGAAACATCTTGTGACATGAAATGCATATGTGAAATATGAAAGCCCTTTCAATCACCATTTGTAAGTTTTACCATAGTGGTGAAGTTTTTCGGCAGTAGGTCAAACTTCAAAGTCAAATTAAGACTCCTATTCTTGATTAGATCACAAGGTCAGAAATTTTTGTTCAAACATGTATCAAAAGAAAGGTTTTGTCACTTTGTTAAGAAATACCCATGACATAAATATTCAAAAGTTATGCCAAGGGTTAAAGTTTTACAAAAGTAGGTCAATTTCCAAGGTCACAGGTCAAATATATTTGGTATCAACTGAAAGGTATCCTCACAAGGATAACAATGTGAAATTTGAAAGCCCTATCACTTTCAATTCAAAAATTATGCCACAGGTAAAAGTTGTTCAAAGTAAGTCAAACTCCAAGGTCAAGGTCACAAGTTCAAAAATGTTGGTATTTACAGAAAAGTCTGGTCACTAGAAAGACCAATGTAAAATTTGAAAGCCATATCACTTACTATTCAAAGTTTATGCCCATGGTTAAAGTTTTTCAAAAGTGGGTCAAACTTCAAGGTCTCAAGGTCAGAACATTTGGTATCTACCAAGTGAAGCATAATGTCAATAATTGGATAAAATTACAGTGAAGTAAAAGCTTTGGAAACAGAGCCTTGCATCTCGGAGGGAAATTACGTTTTTTAGTGACTGATAAATGGACAGACAAACAAGATTTAATGTCCCTGCTAATTCAAGAATGCGGGGGACAGTTAATATTGGACTGTTCCAAAAATCGATCTTGGCTGGTATCTTACCAAACATCAACCGGACTCTCTCCTCTTTCAAGAACAAAGCAAAGATTGGTTTTAATCAAAAGAATTTCTCTAAGTGCAAAATACCACAAAGGACAAGCTGGAAACTGCACAATGATATTGAACAAAATTATATAACAATAATATACAATGAATAATGTTCAACATAATTCAAAATAAAAGTAATAAATAAAATGTATTGGTAGCAGGGTAATAAGCACCATCCTTTTTGTGAGACAGAAAATGGATAAAATTAAATGGGGGAATGGACAAAGTTTGAAAGCTTGCATACGTAATGGATTTACATGCATGGGCCTCCTTCCATGCATAACTGCATTCCATCCAGAAAAAAAAAATTGAGCTGACAAGAGAGTTAAGATACTAAGAGTACTGGGGCTCATAACGTAAGCTGCTGTAGCTCCTTGATACAAATTATGAACAAAATTTCTCAGATATTTCATACAACAGAGTCTTAATAAAATACCTTTGTCTTGTCTTGACTATTATTCAGTAGTGAATACTTGTACAGAATATTTCGTGATTTTGTTAGTAAAACAACTATCTGTGTTTGCATTCATGCTTCTTTACAGTGTGTTATCAACTTTAACATCAAACTAAGATATAAGGAGGTACAGCAACCTTTCTACGAAATTAAACGTCATACCATTGGATTTGGAAATTAAGACTGACGTAGAGTGAGCTCGGCATAGATCCATGTCAGAGGGACTAATACTAGTATCTATAACAAACCATAGAAAAAACAAAATCCAAACTTATCTAACACAATACTGACACAATGAAAGCATATTCAGCAAATTCAGTAAAATTAAGAGAAATTTATTGTGAACACAGAAGTAGCTCTTTATTGCCTGTGCCTTGAATTCATAGAACATAGTTGCAAAATTTACAAAGAACACTTGTTTTAACATAGATTAAACAGAGATAAAGCCAGTTTTAGTTAAAGCTAGGATGTATGTAATATCAAAACGAAACACATAAAGTGCATATCAATCAGAGCAATTTATTAAAAAGAATAAAAATAGCAATCCAAGGAATGCTTGTGTCGCCTGCGAAGCGGATTATTATTATTTTTTTATTGAAAGTAGGTAAAATATCAAGGGTAAGGTCACTAGGTCAAAAATTATGGAATGTTTAGAAAGATCTTTTCATAAGGAATACACAAGTAAAATAACAAAGCCCTTTCACTTACCACTAAAAAGATATAGCAAATCTGAGATTTTTTTAAAAAGTAGGTTAAATATCTAGATCAAGGTCACGAAGTCAAAAATTATGGTATATGTAGAAAGGTCTTGTCACAAGGAAACACATGTGAAATATCAAAGCCCTTTCACTTACCAATCAAAAATATAACTAATCTTAGATTTTTTTTAAAGTAGATCAAATATCTAGATCAAGGTAACGAGATCAAAAATTATGGTATGTGTAGAAAGGTCTTGTCACAAGGAATACACATGTAAAATATCAAAGCCCTATCACTTACCAATCAAAAGATATAGTCAATCTTTGATTTTTGGAAAAGTAGGTCAAATATCTAGGTCAAAAATTATGATATGTGTAGAAAGGTCTCGTCACAAGGAATACACATGTGAAATATCAAAGCCCTATCAGTTACCAATCAAAAGATATTGCCAATCTTAGATTTTTGAAAAGTAGGTCAAATATCCAGGTTAAGGTCAATCAAAAGTTATGGGGTGTGACACCCAAGAGTGACAGACAGATGGACAGACAGACAGACAGACAGACAGACAGACAGACAGACAGACAGACGGACGGACAAAGTGATCCCTAAGTGTTGCTATGCTTCACAGGCGACTTAAAAAGTTAAGTATATCATATTTAATACGAGAGGTCACATCTACAGTATTGACTGCATTACACAATATGAATCCCTTCTTTTCATGAGATTTCATATTATCATACACAACCAATTGTGTCTATAATATTCAAGCAATTCTTCTCTTTTGGATTCTTTGTGTAATCAAATGAAAATCCTTAATCGAAACATTACTTTATATGTTGAATATGTTTTTATAATTCATATGTAAATAAAAATACAAAAAAATTACACTACATTTGCCTATCAAACAGCTGTCCATTCTGTGACCTTGACCCTAGTAACCTGCCAACAAGGGTTTACAAACTTTAAGGTAAGTGGTTGTGACCTTGACCTTGGACCTGTAACTTAGAAAACAAACAGAGCACTTTGTCTTGCCATGTGGCAAGTCTTAGGGTTTGGTTTGTATCTCGCCCACAAGAAAATGGAAAAAGATGGACAGACAGATGATGTTCATTATATGACCTGCATATAAAAAGATGTATAATATCATAGATTTATAATTTTCTTTTTTATGTAAACTTCTTACAAAAATTTTCAAATTAAAGATATATATATATAACATTAGTCACAAATTGCAGTGTATATGGCCATGCCATACTGATACATCTGCTCTTGTTATCTTGACCTTTGACCTGAATTGTAATGATAACGTTAACATGTCTCCTCCTCTCCAAGTGCCAAGATTTTCGTTAATATGAAAAGATGCATATCATCTTTACTGTTCCCATAGCTCCATGCAAGCACATGGTGGTCCCATATCCTCTCAAAATGTGTTTTGAGGATCTACAATTTTCTGTGAAATCATCATTAAATATTGTTTTAAAAATAATAGGTTGTTGCTTACCTTTAAATGACTCTGGTGTGAGATAGAAGAGACTTGAGAATGAGTGATGCTGTCTGTTACTGGCGAGAGGTAGATGGACGGTCAGATAGTGACGATCATGCATCTCTGTAAATAACACACAGCGAGATATCATAAATTCATGTAAATTGAAAGAAGTTTTTGATCACTGATTAATTAATCCTCTACGGGCATTATATAGATGCAGAGAGCGATAGAAAAGATACATATGTTGTCCCTAATCCATCGCTTGCTCCTGGAGCAGAGCTTCAATTTTGTACTGTAGATATATAAAGAGATTGTTAATTTTATTTTACAACATCTGTACACTTCTAGTCTTACCTGAAACATCGGGTTTTTTGTCTGTTTTCTTATCTTCCAAACTTCGGCTTCTTTTCTCTTCTAGACTTAGAGAACGGGCTCTCTCTGAAAGTAAAAATAATTGCTTATGAATATATATAACCATTGTCTGTTTAGCTCAACCTGAAAAATAAACACGACAACAGTCTATAAAAAAATCCCTATTTTTCCCTTAGTGAACTGCAAAATCAAACTTTGTTTTTTTCTGAATTAATGTACATGTAGTTATTTTCATGCAGTTAAATGTGATTGCAGGAAAAGCATCAGTTATTAATGATAAAAGCTGTTATAAAAGATTGAATATTCAAGACAAAGGTGTCCATGTGTAAAGTATTTGCTATCTAAATAAAGGAGAATAATCATACCACAGTGCCTCTAACTTCTCTTTTATAATTTCCCCTGCAGTAAAACCCTTTTATAAACTATTTTATGCATTCATTATGGAATTGTCATTTTATCTTTTCATGCACTGGACATAGCATTTTTCTGATTAGAACAATTTGGTGAAAAAATAAATCTATAAATATTTTCTGAAAAATATGAAAATTATCATATTCTGAAAGTTATTAATATAAAAATATTTCTTTGTAGCATTTTAGCAGATGTCTGTAATCAAAGAAAATAAGAGGTATGAAGATGTTATATTCCTACAAAAAATTAAGTCCTTAAAATCATAGGAAATAATGACACAAAAGATGACAATATTCATAAACATTGAATTTTTTTACAAGAGTACTTGTACATGAAATAAGTAAAAGTTCTTATGATGATAGAGAGGTTTAGTTACAAGTTTTAGCAAGACTTGTACATATGGCATCCTCAGTTCCTGCAATCTTTGATCAAACGATGTCATGACATGATGCAGAGCTTCATGTTCTGGATGTGTAAACAGCGTTCTGCATGTAACGACAGAATGGGTAACTGCTTTGAAAATTTCTACACTTACCAATGAATGAACTCCCAGTTTTGGCTATTGTAAAGCACACTTAGGATTCTTACTTTCCTTACATCAATGTTTTATGAATTTCAATAGATGTACATTTCTCGTAGATTAAAGTGATTAAAAAGAAACAAGCTACACATACACCTTACCGTATAGCTATACCTAGACCTAATATGGTTCTTTCATGTAAGTAAATGACTTCTTCGGATTGTGACCTCAAAAATTGACATGAACTTGTACGTTGTAAATGAACTTTAGTCAATTATTATCTGTGTATGCATGTGGAAATCGAACAAAATATAAATAAAAAAAAAACAAAAACTTGTACGTTATAAGTACACGTTGAAAGCACTTGTAACTAAACCTCTCTAATATACAATGTGCTGATGAACAAGAGTCTTTACATGGTTTAATCATATTTTTTCTTTTTCATGAAAAACAAATTGCACTATTTATCTAGACAAGCAATGGTTATCATACATATTGTGAACATAAACATAATGAACATACCAATGTTCAGTATAAAAGGCAAACAGATGCACTTGTGAAACACATTTTCCCAAAAATGGCAAAGAATTAAGGAAATACAGCTGAACGGAAAATTGCAAATTATTGTACTTGAACAAAGGTCTTGCTTAGTAACAAGGAATACATGTAAAACATGAAAGTTATCACTTTTCATTTAAAGTATCTTATAATATTATTACAATATTAGAGTTTTTAAAAAGAAGAATAAATTATATTTATAAATTTTTTTTGTGCCTGAGGAAAGTTTTATCCATAAGGAATACACTATCACTAACCAATCAAAAGTCATGTGTCCAATGTCAAAGTTTAAGAAAAAGAAGTAGATCAAACTCTAAGTCAAAGTCACACTATAGAATTTTTTTGCTTTTGTTTTGGCTTTACCAAATGGTATATGAAAGTCCTATCACACACCATTCAAAATTGATGCCCAATGCAATTTTCTAGTGAAGACAAACAGACAAATTACATGTATCAACAGATTGACTGGAAAATAAATTACATGTATATGGCCCTGAATGTTTGATTCCATGGGGCATAAGAAACCCATTTTCATCCAGGATAAAGTAGCATAATACAGGGGTCTTGAGAGAACTCATACCAAAGACATATCAAGTTAACATTTAAAGAAAATAGCATACACATATATCATAAATGAGGACAAAACTTTGCAGATAAAACCTTTGTGTTTAGCAATATTATCATTAAAGATTGGTCAAGCATGCCCTTTGATATAAATTTCTACATTATAAAATACATATAGTCTACAATAGTGTGCTCCACATACTGCTCATTACACAGTCACATCTATTAGAGTACCAGTCCTGCACTGAAAGTTAAAGGAAAACCTCCTTTTTTATAAGGATAATAAAAACTATTATGTTGTATATACATAAAATTTTACTTCAACAAAAATACTAGTATCACACCACAAGTCCCAATCCCTAAACCTTGTAAGTGCAGAAAACAAAAAATCTATTGGATCTATACTATAAACAGTATTCAGATTTTGAAATAATGTTATTAAATTGTCTTCGCTTTTATATTTTATTGTTTAGTCACTGTTTTACATGATATCCTTTCCTGATGAAGTGTTAAGATAAAGACTATTCAATTATTCCGAAGGTTTAAAATAGTCTTGTAATAAATACACACAGTCAACATCAATAACATGTAGCTGTGTAAGATTAATTCAATATAGTCTAAAGGCAGATCATAAACAATAGACCATTTTCCGATTTTGTTAGAAAGAACAAAATGTCCTAGTCAACATCTTTTGGCATTATTTTACATTATGACATCACTGCTAAAAGACGCAATTCCATTGTGACGTAACAATGAAAAAGTGTGCAAAAATTGCCTACCTCGGACATTTTTCGTCATTTTGTCAGCCATTATGAATTTTGGCAAGTGGCCTATTAAACGATGACAAGATTGAGTTTACATGGAAAATGTTACGTGCACCATGAAAGACAAGAACATTTTTAAAATAACAGAACAAATTTCTTTTCAGGCAACTTCAAAGCCACTGCTACAATGACAAAAACAATTTGTAGTATATAATGAGTATAAATTTCTCATGAATTATATGATTTCTTTATGCTTTTTTCCCCCGATTGTAAAAAATCCTACATAATGCAAAAGTGTTGAAAAATTAACCTCACAATTATATGTATACATACATAACAAGTCAATCAGTAACAAAACCACCAGTCTATCCCACTGCAAGTAGGGATTATATGTGTGTGTTTTACAAGATTGATAGGGCATTGGTGATTCTCTTATCATAAAATAAGATTTACTGGAGTTCTTAAACAGATATTTCTGACAAAGAATACGCCAGGATATATTATCTGTGTCTGATACACCATAGAAGAATATGGTAATACTGAATTGTCATTACTAAATGATTAGGGAAAAAAACCCTTAGTGAATGTATGACATGATGAATTATTACAAATTAGTTACTAATTAAGCCACAAAACTAGCAAACTTAATACAAATGTGAAATCATACAGAAAATCAAAATGAAACTAAAATAAAACTGACTCCAAATTAAAGCTGTGAGGACAGTAAGTCATTACTGCAGCTTGTGATTTATCATAGCAACAACTGATACACAGGTACCACAATTAAGTACCACGGCAACTGCTACAAGGTGAGAACAATAAATAACGACTCATAGCTAACACCCTTACCTTTAGACCGAGGAATGTGTAACTGAAGAACATTCCTACAGATCCCTTGTACATGTAAATAATCAACATTGATATACTGTTAGTAAGGAAATGTTAATTATCTTGAAAGGAAATGCATGATTCACTGAATGCAGCAAGAGATAATTCAATATTTGATATGGAATCAAAACATTTTGTTCAATTGATACATTTACAAGATAGAATAAATTTCAATACATAATATATTAGTCAGCAGTACTCATGACTTATTGACCATGAAAATAAGATATACATTGTAAAGTATACGCAACATTTTCATGACAAAACCATCTCAAGTGAAGGTGATGAAAAGGTAGTTTAATCTCATTATCTTATAATTTGAGCTAAGTTATATTTCAGCTGCAAACCTGGTCAGTATAGCACTTCCTTTATTTGGAACTTTGTCAGTATAAAGGTCAAAGTCGTCTAAAACATCAATGGCTTTTACAGAAGTCATGAAGGTGAAATGTGAGACTGACGGACAAAATATTCAAACGAGACAAAACAACAAAACCATCATGATTGATCTTTCCATAAAAAGGGAATAAAATGTTAAACATTCTCATCAAACATTACATTTTAATGTTATACAATATACAACAATAAATCATGCTTACTATTCCCTCTGTTGATTTAATCTTTTTTTTATTTGTCATATTATGTATTCATAAACAGATTAATTTAAATTCATACTTTTTATGCAATCTTCACGAAAACTTTATTTTAACAGCTAGCTCGAAGACAAATTTTACCGGCTGATTGTATAGTTTGTTCGGCAATTTTCTACTTGCCCGGCATAATTTCTGGTAGACCCTGGCATCGGGCTAGTGAGTTTTCGTGAAAACTTTTTACGTCAAGATTCAGTGCTAGATTACTTGTTCCTCAAGCATAAATGTGGATCATGTTAATTATCTGTTAGCCTTGTCAATCAGTTCTGAGGTTAAACTCACTGTCTTTTTGACTAAATCCATAACAACCTGTTTTGGTAATTTATTCTGTTGTCATAGGAATTTTCCAATAAGTTATTGTCTCCTTATACTAAATTTACCTCCTTAAGTTGTAACAGTAAATGTGCATGACTTCATCTTTTCAACTGTTTTTAACCTGCTATATGGAAAACAAAATGTCTGTGGGAAAATGCAAATTCGAGAACGCCTCCCTCCTGCGCTCCGTATCAACAATGGTAAAAGTGACATCATCGCATCTGACATCACACATTTTAGTCATTTTAACTATAGAAAATCCCCACAGACATTTCATTTTTGTCGTAGTTTTAAACTAAGCTATGCACAACCAAAAGAGTGGTATTTTCTGTTACAACTAAGGTAGTTCTATAGACTGGATATCAGTTCATTATATGAAAACTTAAAATTTTGGAGAAAATCACCAAAACAGGGTGCTCTGAAATTAGTGAACAGGACATTAGCCTGGTCAGTCAAGTCAGATGAAGTATCTGTATCATGCACTGCAGTAAACATCTTCAGATGTATTGCCTTGACACAAGCTTGGTTGATGTATGACTTATAGGAAGCTGGGAATGGAGGTGTCCTGTTTCCCTTCATACCAATGTGGATGCAGAAAGTAGTAGCATAAGACCCCTTTCACATATAAGATATTTGCTTATCATGCCAATTAGTCAATAAATTTTATCCCAAGGTGTAATAATTCAGGTTATGTCAAAATCTGTGATGTCCTTACAGTGCTATAAATTTAACATCTATTTTATAAATGAGAGTCTGACCTTTCACATTAAATACTACAAGGTGGTTCTAAGTGATGCATTGTGTTTTATAGAAAATAACAAATGTACTATACAGATTTATAAGTCTTAACTAGAGACTTGCACCCTCTTCTAAATCTATAAAGATCAAATTAGCAGAATTACTAATCTAAACGGTGAAAAATAACAAAATAATGGTACATACATAAATGATGATGAAAGCACACAAATCAACATAGGGATTTCTAGAAAGTGTTGACGTAAGCTGACAATATTACATGGTATATATACAGTATATAATGGATGTGTGTGCATGGACAATGTGCGAGACTACATCACCTACCATCGGGCTTCCTCGGCACCTCTACGCCTTTAATGGAAAGAGCCAACAGATGACAATGTGATGACTATAACTAATGTGTGATCCTCATTTCAATCTAATTTATAACCGTAATTTCTTGTGAAATCTACTTCATTCTGTTTTTGAATACAGAAGGCATTTAAAAAATTCTTTACTCTAAGAATTCATTCTTTGGTCATTACTTTGATAATGTACTACTGCAAACTGAAAAGTTTTGGAAATATCAGATTTATATCTATGATACATATGTATGTTCTGAGAAAATAACTGGAACTGAACTGTTATTAATTTTGATAATGATATTTTAAGTTAAAACATTTTTTTCAATTAAAAATTGGTGACAAATAATGATTTAATTCAATATATTGTATGACTGATTAAAGATGAGATGAAATATTAATATCAATGATAGTGAGTTACTGTTCACTAAATTCATTAACAAAGAAGTGGTAGAGAGTTAAGACAGTCTAAGATTATTGAAGAAAGGAGGACATTCAAAAGCTAGAGTGCAAACTCTGAAAGGAGTAAGAAAATAACAAATACACAACTTAAAATATATAACATACCTGTAGGTTTGATCTCTATAGGCTCAGACACAGACTTCCCTGGTGGTAGATCACAACTGCTGCTTTCCTGAATAGAACAGATACTCTGTTGATAATACATTTATAAAGGCAACCAAAACAAAATATGATTGTGAAACACTTCAAAAAAGAAAAAAAAATTCATTAAAGTCAAATCTGAAATTACAATGCCTTTCAGATACATGTAGCAATTATAATGCCTTACGTAGAAATTAAAAAAATGTAGGTAAAAGGTTTTCATGCTAATACATGTATACAACAAAGTTAATGAGAAAAAGAAAATAATTAATAATTCTATTCAAATACTGTACGTTACTTATTTAAGTGCAAACAAATCAAAGTGGAAATAGAATTGCAATGGGCCAGCTGACATTTTAGGGTAATAAAAATTTTATGGGTTTGACTTATTTTGCTTTGTAGTTTATTACAGATAAATATTTTGCGTAGTTTTGAATAAGCACGCTCTTAACAGTGCTACATCTGCTAATATTTGAATCCTGCTGAAATACTCATATGTACAGTACTATAACACTGTAACATTTAACGTAGATATAATATCACACACATTTTGAGCTTCATAATCATAGTTACTTGAGTAATTACTTTTTGAGTATGAGATTCCTCAGTGTTTTCTGGATCACTACCCCAGTCCCACTCTGGAACATTAGGGTCGGGTGATTTAGGAACACCAATGCCCCCTGATGAGGTTCTACTGACTGTTACCCCAAGAGAAGACTCGGGTACTGACACTTTCTGTTTAAAACATATAGTTTATATTTTAGGTGAAGACTATTGGCTACATTCTGATATAAATGGAAATTTCCTCATGATGAAAATTTATACATTATACAAAATATACAATAATATACATGTATAATTTGTTAGTAAAAACATGCTAAATTTAAATTTAAAGGAAAAAAGTTTGTATGCTGTAAAAAGGAACATGTAATCAAACAAATAAAATAAATATTTCTTATGCCTGAAATATCATAAAATCTGCAATTTCGAAATTAAAAGAATAAAGTTTGTATGCTGTAACACGAGAATCAAACGAAGAACATGATTATTTCTTATGGCTAAAATAATGTATTGTAAAACCTGGAATTTTGAGGATACAGGAGGAGGGGATTCCTCTTTGATATCCTCACTGTCCTCTTCAGCTATATCATGAGGAAACCTTGAGATATGTTCAAACATTTCTGCCTCGTCAATCTCCTCCTGCTCCTGTATAATCATAGGGGCTGACACTGGCCTCTCATGGAGACGTTTTAATGGGGCGTTAGGGTCAAAGCCGTGCTCATGGAGATACGAGGAAAGGTCCTTGCCTATCTCCTGAAAGCCAGAGAATCTTATTAGATATTTGCATCAGTGTTACAGAGAAGTCTCATTCAAAATCATTAAATAATTTCTAATTGATGTGTTTATCAGATAGTTTTTTCTGTCTTTCTCTATTCCATCTTTACGATATCCAGAGTTACTTCCCACTTGGGACGGTATCTGACGTAAATGCATTTTGACATAATGACATTTCTGTTTGAAGCATGTTTTCCCTGAATTCTATGCTTTATATTCCCATAGCAATTGATGACATCACAATTACTTTACGTCAGATACCGTCCAAGATGGGAAGGGAACGAAAAGACCCAAATACTAAATACAGAACAATACATGTACTGTATGTTAGTTGAGATTTAATCCCTGTATCATGCATGAATGAAACATTTATGGAATTGTTAGCATGGAATTTCATATTGATTGAAATACAAGAGAATATATTTAATATCATAAATAAACTGACACAAGGTCAAGTCAAGGTTTAAATAAGTCCAAAAATTTTGGTATCAAGGTATCAACAAGAACCCATACTCATACTGCTAGAAATCATGGCCATGGTCAAAAAGTTATCTTTTTTAAAAGAATGTTTAACATTTATAGATCAATTCAAGCCCCATTAAAAAACTACTTCTTATCACAAGGAATACTGTAACAAATGAAAATGCATGTATGATACGCTTTTATAATTATATTAAGAAAATTTAATACTTGTACATGTATCATAAGAGAAATGTTAAAAATAGAAAATATTTGTTGCTTTGATAAAATGAGGGCATATGATATTTTATGTCCAAAATTTTATCTTTTTACAACTCTCAAATTTGAGATTCAGTCCCAAGTGAGAGAACTTCAGCATTATAGAATATGATTCAAAACCATACAAAATCTGGATCATTCAAAATCTAATCTTTCCTTAAAGGATTGGATTTCATATGTATAAACGATTTTCAAGGCATGCTTGGTTTTCTGACATACATACACAATTGACCCTTCCGATTGCGTGAAAAAAATGCAAAATTTCGTGACGTCACAATGCTTTTACCTCGGACAAACAAGCTTCGAACCTCCGTCAAACATCGAAATTGCATTGTAACGTCATGGAATTTCTCAAATTTTTCCCGCGTTCGGAAGGTTCAATTAAGTATTATGTCTAACCTTTCCTTTAAATGACAGTGTATTACATCCCTGTCCTATAGGAGTCTTCTCGTCACAGCTGAGATAAGCTCCGGGGCTGAAGTGTAGCTCTATATGGAACCTCTCATCAGAGTTAGTCTCCTGATCATACATATATACATGTAAACACATTATGTACAGCGTTAGTGTACTTTGTACTTCATAAGTTACTGAAGCAATACACCGCATACTTGTGTGGGGCAAGATAAACATATCATGATTAAATTTCAAAGTTATACATATTCCTTATATTTAAATGCACCTCTTTCGAACAAAAGGAGAGAATATTCATCTTTTAATTTGTTGCAAAAAATACTAGTTTATTTTAAGCTCTATAAGTTACCGATCATGCATCCATTATCACTTACAAATCTACCAATAATACTTTAATTACCTTTGTAGGGTCTTCAAACATCATGATAATTATTTGGGTCATATAATTAAGTTCTGGTGTGGCATTTATGTAGTCCATGGCCTTTTTCCATTGTTCCTCACTGTTCTCCTGTAAAAATACAATATCTCCACATATTGTTAATGACTACTATGAAGGAAGTGCCCTCTTTTTGCCCAAGTACTGAGCCTGGAAAATTTGATATTTGTATTGGGAAAAGAATTGCTAATATACAAGGAAATGTGTCTATATATTTGACAAATTGGAAGGAATACTGTACGTGTACTTATTTCAGCGTACTTATTTCAGTGCAAACCAAATTTTAGTGCAAACAGGGTAAAATAGGACAAACTGACATATTAGCGTAATCATGAATTAGCACAGCTAACTTACACAGCCAATTGTGCCTCATATGAAATTCATGTGAAATTTACAATAACTTTACATAAAATATCACATCAAATCTATGAGAAACGAGCAAGAACATGAAATTTACATGAAATTTTTCACATGAAATTCGTGTGATGTTTCTGACATGAATTTTATATGAATTCAATTTTGCATGAAGGTCACAAAGAAAAATTCATGTGAAATTTATGTGAAGTACATTTATGTGAAATTCATGTGAAATATTTTTCACATAAATATTATGTGAAATTTATATGAATTTCACATGACGTTTCATGTGAAATGTGAAATTTACATGATGCTCATTTCATATGAATTTCATGTGAGGCACAATTGGTGGTGTATTTTCAACATTTATCCATAAAAGTTCAATAATTTAGCGTAGTCTTGAATCAGCGAAGTCTTTATAGCACTAAAATATGAATCCCGCTAAAATAAGTAGATTAAGCACTAAAACAATTTCATTGTTAATTTCTTATTGAGAAAAAATATCGCAAATGACTCAAAGGAGGCTAAACTACCATAAAATACAGAACCTATAATGATACAATCAGGGATCAAAATATCGGAAATCCGATAAATATCAGAGAAAATTCACCACTGCAATTGACTTTCTCTGTAGCACAGTAAATAATCTTACATCTCTAAGCCCTCCATATCTAAGCATGTTTAACAGGGAATGTATGTGACTCTCACTGGTAAAATACAGACGGGTCCGCACAAATCTCTCAGGGGATGCAACTCCCTTTGAGTACCTAAACAAAAAGACAATGCATAAGAGTATTATCCACTTCATACATAAAAACATAGGTAATCACAGATTACAAAGCTCACCTCGTGACAGCAAAATTCAATTCAAACATATTTCTTAGTACATGTATATTGGCTTTTAAAGGCAAAACCACTCAAGCAGAAAAAGTAGGTCAAGGTCATTTTATGAAAGTTTGATCAAAGATACATCCAATATGCAAGTTTGGTACATGTAGCACTTATACTTTGCGCAATATTGGCTTTTAAAGGCAAAATCACTCAAGCGGAAAAAGTAGGTCAAGGTCATTTTATGAAAGATTGATCAAAGATACATCCAATATGCAAGTTTGGTACATGTATCACTTATACTTTGCTCAATATTGGCTTTTAAAGGCAAAATCACTCAAGCGGAAAAAGTAGGTCGAGGTCATTTTTTGAAAGATTGATCAAAGATACATCCAATATGCAAGTTTGGTACATGTATCACTTATACTTTGCTCAATATTGGCTTTTAAAGGCATCATCACTCAAGCGGAAAAAGTAGGTCGAGGTCATTTTATGAAAGTTTTATCAAAGATACATCTAATATGCAAGTTTGGAACATCTAGCACTTATACTTTGCTCAATATTGGCTTTTAAAGGCAAAATCACTCAAGCAGAAAAAGTAGGTCAAGGTCATTTTATGAAAGTTTGATCAAAGATACATCCAATATGCAAGTTTGGTACATGTAGCACTTATACTTTGCTCAATATTGGCTTTTAAAGGCAAAATCACTCAAGCGGAAAAAGTAGGTCGAGGTCATTTTATGAAAGTTTTATCAAAGATACATCTAATATGCAAGTTTGGAACATCTAGCACTTATACTTTGCTCAATATTGGCTTTTAAAGGCAAAATCACTCAAGCAGAAAAAGAAGGTCAAGGTCATTTTATGAAAGTTTGATCAAAGATACATCCAATATGCAAGTTTGGTACATGTAGCACTTATACTTTGCTCAATATTGGCTTTTAAAAGCGAAATCACTCAAGTGGAAAAAGTAGGTCAGATGCTGCATCTGATGCATGGGTCCATCTCGGCATCCAAAGATGAATCACTTGTGCAAGTTTGGTTACTGTAGCATTAGTACTTTGTTAGATACTGAGCTACCCCAAACTTCTTATCCAAATCACTCAAGCATAAAATGCAGGTCAGATGCTGCATCCGGTGCATGGGTTCACCTCAGCATCCAAAGATGAATTACTTGTGCAAGTTTGGTTACTGTAGCATCAGTACTTTGTCAGATACTGAGCTACCCAAAACTTCTTAACCAAGTCACTCAAGCGGAAAATGTAGGTCAGATGCTGCATCCGATGCATGGGTTCACCTCAGCATCCAAAGATGAATCACTTGTGCAAGTTTGGTTACTGTAGCATCAGTACTTTGTCAGATACTGAGCTACCCCAAACTTCTTAACCAAGTCACTCAAGCGGAAAATGTAGGTCAGATGCTGCATACGATGCATGGGTTCACCTCAGCATCCAAAGATAAATCACTTGTGCCAGTTTGGTTACTGTAGCATTAGTACTTTGTCAGATACTGAGCTACCCCAAACTTCTTAACCAAGTCACTCAAGCGGAAAATGTAGGTCAGATGCTGCATTCCATGCATGGGTTCACCTCAGCATCCAAAGATGAATCACTTGTGCAAGTTTGGTTACTGTAGCATTAGTACTTTGTCAGATACTGAGCTACCCCAAACTTCTTAACCAAGTCACTCAAGCGGAAAATGTAGGTCAGATGCTGCATCCGATGCATGGGTTCACCTCAGCATCCAAAGATGAATCACTTGTGCCAGTTTGTTTACTGTAGCATTAGTACTTTGTCAGATACTGAGCTACCCCAAACTTCTTAACCGGACGCGGACGCGGACACGGACGCGGACGCGGACGCGTGGGGTTATAGCATAAGCTCACTCAACTTCGTCGAGGTGAGCTAAAAATACAGTATATTCGATCCTATTCAATCAAAAGATTGTTTAACACTATTTCATAGCTTCTGTATCACTGAAATTTCATTCCATCATATAAAGAAACATCAATATAAATGTACATGTTCTTATAAAAACTTTTTGAAGTAGTAAATAGACTTTGCGCCTAACAAGTGGTTAAAGAAATAATGTACAAATAGAGATCTTGCTGACGTCTCATCTGTTCAAACAGTTTTAAAATTATCTTAAGCATTGTCTCGATAGTTTCCATGGCTTAGATAGCATTTTGCAAGTTGACCTTTGTTGCTGGAAATCAACTATTATGTTGCATTATGGTTTATTTAGGTAAAGATATGCTGTAATTCTAACTACATATATATAAAACACTTAATATTTATTTGTGCAACGGATACCTTGATCATTACAAAGCACTTTACCAGCCTAGAACATGATCCAGAAATTTTTGCAATCAATATGAAAATGAATGCAAAAACCAACAAAAATTCTTGACAGAGAATATTTCTTCTATTAAAACTTACAGAGAAATAAACAAAGATATCAATTCAGACATACTTAGAGTCTAGTCGTGTACTTTGGTCCTCGTCTGTCATACCGGCACACTGTTCTAGATCACTCATTATCTTCCTCATCAGGGGTGTACACAGACTCTGTGATATATGAAGCTTCTCCTCTACTGTGATACCATACTCCTGGTAATAGAAATGTACATGTATTACTGAACTGAATGAAACTCAACTGTAATCAGCACTTATGCTAGTTTTCGTCCTATGTACATGTACATGTATATCTGATCACTAACTGTACTGTTTAGACAAGTACTTGTACTGGTTTTAATAATTACACACACCAGTATCTACACTTGCCTAGATACAAAACAGATTTGAGAAGCACCCATTCTAGCTTTGGTACTACATGTACTACATGTAGTGTCTAATCAGTACATACACTCACATTTGCACTGTTTGTTTCTGGTTATTGCCTGCACTGACATTGGAAATACACACCATTATCAGTGCCTGATCTAGTACTGATATACATATACATGGAATTATGAATCAATACACATACAATCCCTATTTCATATCATAACTTGTTAGTTAACGATACTGGTGTAGCCAATCCTAGGATAATTTTATTTAACACATTAAGTGCATGTATACATGTACATGTTTAAACCCATATACGTATATGTGCATAAATAACACTTATCCCTAGACAATGAAAAGATGTGAATGTGAATAAACAGTACAGTACCTGTGGAATGACGATATCAGCCAGGGCCTTGGAGCAGTTAAACAAGTCCTGAGCACTAGAATACTGTAAGATCTTCTGGTTATGTTGTAGATCGTACTTGATACAGTCATAAATGTCAGGGATCTTACTGATGTCAAAACGGCCATCTTTCATTTTGAAGTCTTTCTCGAGTTTTGCCCACCTTCTGATCAGTAATTCCCATGACTCACCATTGTACAATTTGAGCTCTGCAATAAAGAGATTATGTATCTATAATTTTTACTCTAGATGGCACGTTATCATCTATTTTTCTGTTTAATCAACAATGCATGAGATCCAGAATTTTCGTATTAAGCTTTTTCAGTTTTGATGAACCGACATACTTGTATATTGGATAAGATGATAATCTAACCATACTCTGAACAATGGAGAAACCCTAATTTATAAATTCTGATTCATAAATTAAAATAATCAGAACTTCACGTCTCATTAGAACTAGATCTATAAAGCTTATTAAAAGTGTCAATGTAAAATTTTATTTCTGTGTAAGTGCTTCTTATTTATAAGAATTTTGCTCCTCAAAAATTCTAATAAGCATAATAGAATTGACCCTTCCGATTGCGGGAAAAAAATGCAAAATATCATGATGTCACAATGCTTATACAAATTTTTCCCACGTTCGGAAGGGTCAATTTGGCAGCTATAGCTAGATTTATACTTACCTCTAGTTCTATGCTGTAGTTTTAGACTGCGGACTTTTGCCGTTAGTTCTTTGACCATATTATGGACATGCTGACATAATCTGAATGGATTCTTGATAAAATCTATGGCTCTGTATAAGGATTCACTTCGAGTTGGTGCAAGCTGTAAGGAAGTTTCAAATAAAATTTTTACAGGACACATAGCAGCCTTAAATGAGTTATTAGAAGAAGTTTGTTCAAACATACATACTACTGGTGTAAATTACAAATATGTTCATATGAACATGTAAAAATTATGAACAAATAAAAAATCAAAATTTCAATAAATATCCTTATCCTATGTACATGTACCAGTATTTTACTGTCAATTTGACTAGACATGTACGAATAGGTCATACACAGATTGCAGTCAAAAGACGACTCAAGAACAAATATATTTGACCTCCATCCCCTTAAGTGACCTTGACCCTCATTGGGTGTAGAGTCTCATCATGACTTCCCATCCCAATAGCTATCTGTACATTTAGAAAGTTATAATCATGTACATGACAGTTTGAGTACTACTTAATAGATGCACACAAACCATGGATTATAAAAATATTGCAACAATAACAAGAGTTTGATTTTTCTTAGACTGTTACTTACTTTGTCATAGTCCTCATCTACAAATTCTCTGTTCTCATTCAGTATGTGTGTCAGTCTGTCTTTTACCCTGAAATTTATACATTGATCTTAAATTCAAATAGAAATGTAGGTTTCCAAATTCATGTATTTGGAAATTGAAATTTACTGGTTCCAAAAATGCTCCAAAAATTGTCTCTAAGTATTTATGCTACACAAAATGACATAAACGTTTTAAAATATGAAAATACCTTGTACCTAAATTTGTTTGTGATTCTACCTCTCTACATGTTTCTGTGTATAAAATAACTTACACACTCTGGTATTTAGAGGATTCCCCTTGTTTGTCCAGTAGACCATTTGTATTGGCACTTTTCACCATTTGTACCAAAATTGGAGTTAGTTCACCTTCAAGTGCTAACAAACCCTAAAATGAATACGTTATATACATGTATGGCTCGATCAATATGAAACATTTATGAGATGAGAAAAAGAAGAAGCTCTGTGATCAGAGAGCTAAATCCATGAGGCTCAAAGGTAGATTAAGTAGCTTTATTTTTTTTGTCCTGAACTGAAAGCACTTTTCAATACGGTTTTCAATACTGAGAGTGTAGGTCTAAGATTTAAGTTAGGCTTGAATAGCTGTGTATCAAAAGAATCAGTAGGCGATATACATGTACTTAATATACATGTACACAAAAAGATTGACCAAAGTATGTTAGGCTACTTTCAATTTTTCTTTTAAATCTTCAGTGAAAATGGTTTTTAAAAATTCATAAAATTTTTAATAATATACCGTATAACCAGAAATTTTTGCGAGATACTAATTTTCTCTATATTCACGAGTGATTTGGAATCACGAAAATAAATTTCCGCGAAAAACTGGCCTTAATAAGGCATATCATAAATTTATATACAAGTTACAATTTGTTCTTATTGTGCATGTATAATTTTTCACTTTTTTCTGATTAAACGTTAAGAGAAGTAAATTGAGTGTATTCTCATATAGAACAAACTAAAAATTCAATAATGAAAGGTACCAAACAGTAACATCATGTGTTAATATTTGTTTGTAACTTGGGAATTGTGAAAAATTGTACTCGCGAAAATAAAGACACCCTATTTTACTACAAAATCACGAAATTTGATACTCGCAATATTTCTGGTTATACGGTACAATGTAGATTACATTTTACATGTTCATCATAAATATGCAGATTAGATATGCAGAAATTTGAATAACTTAATCAACATACAATGTATAAATATTCCTGGCAGATATCCTATCTATGATTCTTGCAAAAGTTATTCCTTCTTCAATATAAAGACATGGAATAGGAGCTAATGTAGATGCTTACTGATGTAATATAATTCCTGAAGAAATGTCACATTTGAAGCATGTTTTCCATGAATTTCATGCTGGTTTTGACAGAAGTTGATCATGTTCAATTTGTTTATGTAAGATACTGTCCAAATGGTAAACAGCTCTGTATATTGAACAGACCAAGTAATACTGTTCGCATACTTATTTTAGTGCAACCAAATTTTAGCGGAAACAGGACAAAAAGGGCAAATGGAAATATTAGCGTAATTATGAATTAGTGGCCTCGACTTATTTACCAATATAATTTATGAGAGATTAAAAATTTAGTTTAGTCTTGAATTAGTGCAGTCTTTACAAAAATATGAATCCCATTAAAAAGTAGACATACAGTAGTTATAGGCATACACATGATTGTACATTATCCTGAACCCTAACCTTAGCAAAAGCTGCAGCTGTCATCTGTACACGTCCTTCATCTGAGGCATATATCTTGAGATCATGACGAAACGTACTGTGTAGTCTGAGGAAGCCTAGACCTGGTGTCTCAAACTGACCTGTAAACAAAAATATCAAAATGAGTCTCAAACTGACCTGTAAACAAAAATATCAAAATGTTTGCCATCTATTCAAATGCAGCCTAAACTAATGTTTTTCTGATAAGGTAAATACAATAGGTTTCCCTTAAAGATTTGAGGTATGACATACAAATGAAAACAGGTATCGACTTTACTGACTTACAGTTTACATCCTTAAAATCACTATGATTTACAGGTAATATATTGAAATTGTTGTGTCATTATCAAATGGATTATTGAGAGTTTCATACAATGTACATCTGTATCTTGTTCATTTTTAAAATCTATACATTAAATGCTTGAGTACACACCTTGCCCACCAGGATATAGAGTCCTGAAAGCTTTGCCCAGATCTTCAGCTTGGATCTTTCCTGCAGGAGTTAACTCCCCTCCCCACTTCACAATCAACAGAAGGGAAGGCTCACGTGGGTACTCGTCTGTGAAATAACAAAACTTTACATTTCTGATTCATAACATGCACCAGAGAGATTCATTACAATAATCAGACCTACATGCATTACTTCAACAACAATAGAATCTGTGCTGTTTTCTTCATTCTGTTATCTTCATTTTAATATATAGCAAAATCTTCAATTCATTTTATCATTTGATGAAAGAATAGTACATTTTCTAAGTTTCTAAGACCAAAAAAATAAAAATAAAGGATTTATACAAAATGAAGCTCTAGCACATAAAACCAAAAAGTAGCCTAAATAACACACAGCCCTTTACAACTGATTTAAACTTTTACATGCTATTTTTTCCCTTTAAAATCCAATAAATTTGCCAAAGGTTCCATCAGTTGCGATCATGAACTTTTATTGATCCCTCAATTCATGAATGACAGATGGATAAGGATAAATATTTTAAGTATAAAATCTAATATGTGTGCTTGACGCAGCGTAGGTCAATCTCTCTGAATAAGCAGGGTCTAGCTTGGTAAATAAAGATCTTGAAAATAAATTCTTGCTTCCTAATCAATTTTTCAGAACAGTTTAGAAATAATATCTTCTTTTTGTAATTTTGTCTTCTTAGGAGATATTAATCAATTTGCCTATTTTTTTTAAGTCGTTAATTTTGTGATTTAGAAAATAAACATCGGCATTTCCAAGCAGTATTAAGTAACTGAGGTAAGCAGGCATAAAATGTCAATAACTTGTAAGAAGATGATAATGAACGCTTCCAGCATATCATTCCAGAACAGAATATAGCATACCAAAAATCAACCTTAACAGCACTGCAGGCTCAAATCTTTGCTTCCCATTTACATATTAATCTAGTATAACTAAATATGTATGAAAATAAACACCATACATGTTTTATGCAATCAATTCCTTTTTGTACTTAACCCCCCCCCCCCTCCTCTTATCTTTTGTTAAATCTATTTTACTACATAATTCCAATAAAGTCTTGTCCATTCTAAAAACTATAATTATATAGACTGAGCAATATTAATCGGTGTCTTGCCTATTTTTGACACTCATGATGTTGAATATGAAAATATAGGTCTGGAAACATGGTACATTTTATAAACCATTAAAGAAGTTACTAAATAGCTCTCAAATCAAAGTTACCTTTATATGACACATTTTACAAACTATTTACATCCTGAATCATATCGAAAACACACTCTTTGGAGTTAAATTTCAAACATAAAGCAAACCACATAGCGCACTTATGAAATAAAAAATAATAAAAGCAGAAAGTCAAAGTCAAAAATTCTTCAGAAAAAAAGCCAAAAAGGAATGAGAAACAAAGATTTGGCCTTAAGATGCAAACGTTTTCAGTTGAGTACAGACCCTCACTAGATGTAGTGACAGGACGGCCTTGGGGCTGGTACTTCAACTGTATCTTTCTATGGATTCCAGTGAATTTGTACCTGATAATATCAACAGCATAATGCAAAGTGAGAAAAATGAGACCAAAATGTGTTAGTTGTCACACTCCGACTACATACTGGTTAGTACCAAGCAAAGAGAAAAGAAAAAAAGCCACAGAAAATATGCTGGCCAGGAAACGGAAAACAAAAAATCAGTATGATGACATACAACTGCTGGCAAGATTTTATGTCTGATAAAATGTGATATTATCTAAGATCAGAGATCTGTGGTTAACATAAGCTGAATCTTTGACCATCTGCAATTTTATTTCAAAAGCTTGAAATTAAGCCCCTGTAGAAATGCCGACCCCCAAGCGTCTGATGCTGCAAACAACATGCCACCAAGACTGCTATTATGAGTTTATCAAGATTTGAAAATTACATACATGATCATGTGAGATGATCTTGACCACCTTCACTTTTAGGCATTTATTATGAATATTTCCTTACCAGTAAAACTTCCAATGAGCAGAACACAATAATATAAGTAATTTTTTTTTATTCAAAAATAAGAACAAGCTGATAAAATGGCCACAGAAACAGTGTTTCTTTTTATGTTTTGTCTGCCAAATCTCTTTTTTCTCTTATTAAGGGGGTCCAGTATCAGAAAGAACCTCATCAGAAGCTCTAAATCAATTACAATATGACATCATAATAGAAATGGCGACATTGGCGCATTTTCGCAAGAATGTCAGCATAAGATAACGTAAAAATAAGGGGGAGGGGGCAACAAAATCACTTTTACTTAAAAACTAATGTTCAAATTTCAATAGGAACTTATCGGTGTTTCACTTGAAAAATAAATGATAGGGTTTCAGATAAACGGACTTTATTATTAAAAATTAACAACTCAAAGATGCTCTGAAAATAGACATAAATTTATCTCCTTTTGACAATTTCTTTTAAAAGTCATTGTGATCATTTATAATTCTATACGTATCCGATTCTCAACATCATATCTTAATGAAAAATACAGAACTTGTTAATATTCTGCCTCTACAGAAGATTTACAACTGATTTTTATTACCTCGAGTGTGTTAATTTTAACGTCACATTTACGGCCAATTTTGGGGCTTTCAATGGGTATATATGTACGTTTGTAGCTTCAAAACTAACTGTAAAAACTTGATAAACTTTGCATGTCGAAAAAGTTTCAATTATTAACATATATAATTTTTAGGAAAATCAAATGATAGGATCTTTATTTAAGTCTGGCTGTCCTGGACCTCCTTAAATGGTGGCATTTATTCTCTTTGAGCAATCACAATTCATCATGCAAAAAGTTGCCTTAAAGTAATGTAGTTACTTACTCCATTTAAACTAAAATAGGTATGTGACGATGTGGTAAAAAATGAATTAAAATGAAAATAAGTATGACGTGCAAACATATCCCTTTCCATGCATTCACATACAATGAATATATTATTGATGACATTCACAACAAAGGCGAAGCACGAAGGATTATGAGTAATAACTAGTCTACAAATCATAAAGTACTGAAGCTAATACATTTTACACCCAGAAAATCAAAGTTACACAGGTGAGCAAACAGACGTCCATATTACACACCCTCTTCACTGGACGATCTCTGTGGATGACCATAAGGTTGATATTTAAGCTGCACTTTACGATTTATTCCAGAAAAATGACCGTACCTAAAATTACACATACATGTATCTCAAAGAGAGGAGAAAGCAGTTATGCACTTGTACACTTATCCCACGTAATATGTTTATTTACATTGATTTTTTTAACTTAAAATAGAAAAGCAGATAACTTTTAAGACAAACATGCATGAAGATCACATCATGTTTAGAAACAAGAGGCCCAAGGGGGTCACATCGCTCACCTGTACACTGTACATCAAACAGTGTATGTTAATGGAATTCCATTCAAAGGTAATGGTTTATGACTGAGTCTAGGATTTTAAAAAAGAACTTCAAATTCTGTCTAGTGATTGTTGAAGAAAAGTGGAAAATTTAATTCACTCATCATTGAGGAAGAAGAGCTAGTATTGGCCATTTGGTCGAAGCCCTTGACTACATGTACTTGCTTCCTGTAAGGTTTCGTAAAATCCTCTACAGCAGTTGCAGAGTAGGTGATATTGTATTAGTCAATCGGAGCCCTCAACAGCCATGTTTCTTGATCTATCAGCTTGAAAAAAAGTTAACTTGGTAGAGGACTTTGAGTACTTGCATTCTGTAAGGTTTTATGAAATTCTGTGGAGTGGTTGCAGAGAAGACATAAAAAACACATCAGCCATTCAGAGCCCCCAGTGGTCATATTTGTTGACCGATGGATTCAAAAAATTAGAAGACATTGAGCATTGCTTCCTATAAGGCTTCATAAAATTCTGTGCAGTCGTTGCAGAGAAGTGGAAAATGCATCAGTCAATCAGAGCCCTCTGCAACTCCATTTGTTGACTGATCAGCTCGTAAAACTTTATAGAGGACATTGAGTACTAGTTTCCAGTAAGATTTTGTGAAATACTGTACACCGGTACTTGAGTACTTGCTTCCTTAGAGTTTTCTTGAAGTTCTGTGCAGGGGTTGCAGAGGAGAAGTTGAAAATGAATCAGCCAATAAAAGCCTCAGTGGCCATGCTTATTGACTGATTGGCTCGAAAAACAAACATAGGTAATCACAGATTACGAAGCTCACCTCGTGACAGCAAAATTCAATTCAAACATATTTCTTAGTACATGTATATTGGCTTTTAAAGGCAAAACCACTCAAGCAGAAAAAGTAGGTCGAGGTCATATTATGAAAGTTTGATCAAAGATACATCTAATATGCAAGTTTGGAACATCTAGCACTTATACTTTGCTCAATATTGGCTTTATAGAGCAAAATCACTCAAGCGGAAAAAGTAGGTCAAGGTCATTTTATGAAAGATTGATCAAAGATATATCCAATATGCAAGTTTGGTACATGTATCACTTATACTTTGCTCAATATTGGCTTTTAAAGGCAAAATCACTCAAGCTGAAAAAGTAGGTCGAGGTCATTTTATGAAAGTTTGATCAAAGATACATCTAATATGCAAGTTTGGAACATCTAGCACTTATACTTTGTTCAATATTGGCTTTTAAAGGCAAAATCACTCAAGCGGAAAAAGTAGGTCAAGGTCATTTTATGAAAGATTGATCAAAGATATATCCAATATGCAAGTTTGGTACATGTATCACTTATACTTTGCTCAATAGTGGCTTTTAAAGGCAAAATCACTCAAGCGGAAAAAGTAGGTCGAGGTCATTTTATGAAAGTTTGATCAAAGATACATCTAATATGCAAGTTTTGAACATCTAGCACTTATACTTTGCTCAATATTGGCTTTTAAAGGCAAATTCACTCAAGCGGAAAAAGTAGGTCAAGGTCATTTTATGAAAGTTTGATCAAAGATACATCCAATATGCAAGTTTGGTACATGTAGCACTTATACTTTGCTCAATACTGGCTTTTAAAAGCAAAATCACTCAAGTGGAAAAAGTAGGTCAGATGCTGCATCCGATGCATGGGTCCATCCTGGCATCCAAAGATGAATCACTTTTGCCAGTTTGGTTACTGTAGCATTAGTACTTTGTCAGATACTGAGCTACAGTACGTACCAGGAGATTCACAACGAGATCGCGTTGATGGAGTAAGCTTACTCCATAATTCCCCAGAGTAATTTCTCTTTTTTCCTCCTTGCCCCCTTTGTTTACTCCATAGAAAACGCCATGCCCGCTGAGGAATTCCTCCAAAATACAGCGCGGGCCTTTATGGGCGGAGCTTAGTGGATCGAAGGCGGAGCTTATCTGAATGCGTAATTCCCTCATCATCGGCTAAAGTCGCAATCTTTTAATGACACGCTTCTTGTTGAATGAGGGAACAAAAAGATATTAGAGATAAACTTTGACACTGTATTGATATTCAGGGATAGGGGGATGGGGGGTGGGGGTGCTCGAAAACATATAATTTTGCTCTGAATTTTATTGAATAAAATGAATTTGCTCATGGTATGACAGAAGAAATAATCTTGCTCTAACAAGTTATCCGAATTTGAAGAATTAATGTAAAATTTCGCTTCAAATTCCGGAAAAATTTCCGGCTACGCTCGCCGCAGTTTTCAATTCATATTACAAAAAATACGTCCTTTATCAGGGGACAATTCCATGGGAATCGCATGTTCATTCATATGCATCATTGATTCATAATGATGCGCCACTAAAAAGAGAAATTCCGCTTTCAAAGAGTAATTACGCGTTGGGACTGTCTTGCTCGTGGTATAGTGTCAATTTAAGGTACTACAAATCTGTATGATCTATAGAATCACACATTTGGCACATCTTCAGGTAAACGGTCAAATACCTTATAGGAAAAGACCAAATTGGGATGGGGGGGGGGGGGGGGGGGGTAAGGACCCCTGAATAATATAAAGTCCTAAGTCTTAATATTTGTATCATCGTCTCTTTGGTTTTTTTTTTAATTCATCTTTTGCTTGTCAGCTTTTCTGTGAACAATTTTCTTTGAAGCTGGGCTCCGCCCTCCTTTCTGAAATCCTGGATCCACCACTGGTACATGTATATTATAAATGACCTGCGACGCTTGAAACATAATGCATGTGCATACATGATGACGTACGTGCCTGAGTTAGTAAATAGACATTGTCTTGA
This sequence comes from Pinctada imbricata, assembly GCA_033119305.1. Lineage (NCBI taxonomy): Eukaryota > Metazoa > Mollusca > Bivalvia > Pterioida > Pteriidae > Pinctada > Pinctada imbricata. Next base: position 54,743,613 of record VSWD01000008.1, on the reverse strand, counting down.
CTGTTTTGTCTATATTTTTTTCGTATTCTATTTAAAAAGTGAGGGAGCAGGGGTGAACGCTGGTTCCTGCTCGAGATTTTCAGCTTTTACTGATAACGGATTATAATAATTGCTGAAAAATTAACAAAGGTCTATACTTTCGACGCCTTCTAAAATATGCTTCCGTGATAAAAAATACCGTTCAAACACGATAGAATAAAATAAAAAACTATCAATGAATTTAACATTTAATTTACTTGGTATCGTACAGCATTAAATTAAATTTTATACGTAAGTGTGCAATCGTTTACATGTATATGTAAAATAGATTATATCAATGTGAAGTATCAGGGTGCGGATTTAGAAGCTATTCCGTATGAATGGGAAAATGATTTGCATAACTCAAAATACTTTTAATATTCATCTTACTGCAAAGTCGTGCATTACAGTACTTGAATCTATAAACGCATGCAAAAATTCGTTTCACTGTCTAACAGGAAACAAATCTTATTTTTCCTTCCATCAGATACATCGAATAGCATAATGTACATGTATTTTACACATCCAATAGTCAGGTGTTTATAAAATACACGAGTAGGATAAACAATTTTGTATTTCTTTTTTCCCTTATTTTCTTTGTTACAGTTTTGCTTCCTACATTATTTGCTGGTTTATAAATCCATTATATTCATTTTTCGTATATCACAGGAAATTCAAACTGCAGACATGTGTAGACTGCCTTTTTAATATCTAGGGTTTCTCTATCTCTACGAACATAATCCTGAATATTGCATTGTTATAAATGTAGTATATCTATGCGAATATGTAAGATAATGATTCTTTAAATTGTTACAACATTTGTAGAATTGTTCTAATGGGAAAACATTTACGTACAGATCTAGCGTATTTTTCAAAACAGTTGTTTGACTAGCCTATCGCGATTTTACTCTCTACAAAGAGATTTTACGCGACCCGAGATGCTCCGTCAAGCGAATATAAGCCCCGCCTACAAGCACTCGGTGTTTACCCCGGCAAATAATTAAATATGCATAAGCGCCGCCTCCGTTCATTAGCCCCGCCCACAAACACTCCGAGTTTTTCGGCGTAAATTTTGTTCGCATTGAGCCCGCTTTGCCCCTCATCAGCCCCCTTAAAAGCCCTCCACCGATGGAGGAATTGGCCTTTACTCGTTAAATTTTTACTCCATCGATGGCGATCTCGTTGTAAAACTCGTGATAGGTACTGTACCCCAAACTTCTTATCCAAATCACTCAAGCGGAAAATGTAGGTCTGATGCTGCATCCAATGCATGGGTTCACCTCAGCATCCAAAGATGAATCACTTGTGCAAGTTTGGTTACTGTAGCATCAGTACTTTGTCAGATATTGAGCTACCCCAAGCTTCTTAACCAAGTCACTCAAGCGGAAAATGTAGGTCAGATGCTGCATCTGATGCATGGGTTCACCTCAGCATCCAAAGATGAATCACTTGTGCAAGTTTGGTTACTGTAGCATCAGTACTTTGTCAGATACTGAGCTACCCCAAACTTCTTAACCAAGTCACTCAAGCGGAAAATGTGGGTCAGATGCTGCATACGATGCATGGGTTCACCTCAGCATCCAAAGATGAATCACTTGTGCCAGTTTGGTTACTGTAGCATTAGTACTTTGTCAGATACTGAGCTACCCCAAACTTCTTAACCAAGTCACTCAAGCGAAAAATGTAGGTCAGATGCTGCATCCAATGCATGGGTTCACCTCAGCATCCAAAGATGAATCACTTGTGCAAGTTTGGTTACTGTAGCATTAGTACTTTGTCAGATACTGAGCTACCCCAAACTTCTTAACCAGACGCGGACGCGGACACGGACGCGGACGAGGACGCGGACGCGGACGCATGGGGTTATAGCATAAGCTCACTCAACTTCGTCGAGGTGAGCTAAAAACTTGGTAGAGGACTTTGAGTACTTGCTTCCTCTAATATTTCATGAAACTCTGTGCAATGGTTGCTGAGGAGAAGCTGAAAAAGCGTCAGCCAATCAAAGCCCTAAGCATCCATGTTTGTTGACCAATCAGCTCCAAAAAAGACAAGCTTTGTAGAGGACCAATAGTGCTTGCTTCCTAAAAGGTTGCAGAAGAGAAGCAAAAAATGTAAATAGTTAATGACAGACAGATGACGGACAGATGACTGACGATGCACTATGAGTAGGTGAGCTTTAAATGAATGAATATTCCCCTGCAAAATTTTGTGTTAAAACAAACATCATGGAAAGGAAACATGAATTTTACCTAAGATATTTGACAACAAATTAGATGACTTCTCTTTACATAAAGTATCCTGTAAGTAAGCCTCAATCAATGCCTCCCTTGATATAATGGATACTGTTGTACTTTTCTCCCTAGCATATAAGGACTAAGGCATATAACTCTGTGTCCCAATGTTCTTCTACACAAATTATTTTAAAAATCGCTATGCATCAGAGTGAATATTATTCCAGATCTGACAACTGACCAACTCATGGATTTATTATTAAGACAAGCAGAGAGTACGGCAGAATACCAAAGCACAAACTAATATATACCATGTATATATAGCCACAACCAATCCCTGCCATGATATTTAATGGTATATATGTGATATTGATAGTAAATAATGCTAACAAAATGCCTTAATGTTAAAGTTGCAGAAATTAAAGATGCCCATTCTCCAAGGGGAGTGACTGAGATTTCTGATAGAGCCTAAATTTATATATCACTCCACCATCCATATGCAAAACAAAAACAAACTTAGTATGTTCTAAAATAAATAATATTGATAAAGACAATCCTCCAAAAAGAAATGCAAGTTAGTAGTCCTTCGAACTCCTATTTATTTTTTTTTTTTGCAAATTATGACTGTGATAATACAAATATAAGCCAGTACAAGCATTAAGTCAGTGGGAAATTGTGAATCATATTTTAAAGATGCAATGACTTAATCTGGGCAGTGCTACTTTTAGCAATACCAAACAATACTTACAAATCAACAAATATTTGATGGACAGACAAATGGATGGACAGATGGACAAAGGAAGACAGATGAAACAAAATGTTCTTCTGAAGTACTATGCCTCCTTAAGCAGTTATTCATAGCATGTAGCTTAAGTCACACTCAAGGCTTGGAAAAGTCAACAGTCTTGGTATCAAGAGGAGGGTCTTGTCAAATGGAATGCATGTGTAAAATATAAAAATCCTACAGAGGAGACAAAAATAATACACCTCAGATCCTCAATGCTGAAGCATCAAAACCAAAACTATCTCTCTATGAAGGGGATAAAATGACTAAAACTAACAACTGTAGTAGAGTATGCATTGTTACTTTGAAAGAGGGGATACATAATCTAGCATAAACAAATCTAAGCTGAAAAACAAAAGCTATATTGATTCACAACTCAAACTGAATTTTGCACTTGAATGCAACTTATTTAGAGTTACAACAGATGGTAATGAGCTCATACAGATATGACTAACATGATCTGTGGGAATAATGTTCAACAAATATGTAAATGTTCATTTCTTAATCTAATCCATCATACCATCCTACCTGACATTCATGTAAATGTTAGTCAAAAACGATAAAGCTTTTTAAAAATTCATCAATCTTTTATGAAACTAAAAGTTTGAGAAACTGAAAGTAATGCAAGACTTTTTCTGAGACTTTTCATGTTAGCTTGTATACCTGAAGCAGAGAATAAGTTGTCAAAATTTTAATTTATAAACTTCAGTTCATTTTGCATTTACAAGATTTCATAATCATGCCCCTCAAATATTTGAACAATTTTTTTAATGTTTTATTACTTGTGCCATGAAAAACTTTGAAAATTTACTTGGACAGCTAACGATACAAAGGAATGTGCATTTTAGTATCTTTGGTTAACTATCTGTCCCATTATTGTTATTTTTGAATGATGTTTCCATCTGATTTATCAATACATACATTTCCAGCACCAGTTTAAGCTGTTGTAGTTTGGCTTTTTTCTCGGCTACTTCAGCATCCTGTGTCGTGTACTGTTCACTCAGAAGGAAGCGAGCGATGTCTAGTACTTCTTGTAACTGTTTTGGCTTCTTCAGCTTCAAGTGTCCAGACTTGTAGCCATCATATTTCTCAAACAACTCAAAAAACCTGAAAGGCAAACATTAATAAATCCTCACTTCACTCTGACTGCAGTATATAGATACATGTACCGTATAAGATGTAAACAGGATACTGTATAATAAAATAGACTGTTTCAGAATATGTATGTATGAAATATAGAATTTGTTTGACCTTGTAGTGCACTTGATATTGGTCACAAAGATGGATGCTTTACAATAAAAATAATTCTAGCAAGTTTATGAAACAGAGAGTAAATACAAACTTTTTGTGTTTGACTTCCATCTTCATTTTCTGTTTTGGTGTACGATCCCCATGTCTTATCACAGCTACCACACTTCTCAGCTCCATCCTACAAAGTACAGATACATAGTAAATAAACATGGTGTCTTATCACAGCTACCACACTTCTCAGCTCCATCCTACAAAGTACAGATACATAGTAACTAAACATGGTGTCTTATCACAGCTACCTCACCTCTCAGCTCCATCCTACAAAGTACAGATACATAGTAACTAAACATGGTGTCTTATCACAGCTACCACACTTCTCAGCTCCATCCTACAAAGTACAGATACATAGTAAATAAACATGGTGTCTTATCACAGCTACCACACTTCTCAGCTCCATCCTACAAAGTACAGATACATAGTAACTAAACATGGTGTCTTATCACAGCTACCACACTTCTCAGCTCCATCCTACAAAGTACAGATACATAGTAACTAAACATGGTGTCTTATCACAGCTACCACACTTCTCAGCTCCATCCTACAAAGTACAGATACATAGTAACTAAACATGGTGTCTTATCACAGCTACCACACTTCTCAGCTCCATCCTACAAAGTACAGATACATAGTAACTAAACATGGTGTCTTATCACAGCTACCACACTTCTCAGCTCCATCCTACAAAGTACAGATACATAGTAACTAAACATGGTGTCTTATCACAGCTACCACACTTCTCAGCTCCATCCTACAAAGTACAGATACATAGTAACTAAACATGGTGTCTTATCACAGCTACCACACTTCTCAGCTCCATCCTACAAAGTACAGATACATAGTAACTAAACATGGTGTCTTATCACAGCTACCACACTTCTCAGCTCCATCCTACAAAGTACAGATACATAGTAACTAAACATGGTGTCTTATCACAGCTACCACACTTCTCAGCTCCATCCTACAAAGTACAGATACATAGTAACTAAACATGGTGTCTTATCACAGCTACCACACTTCTCAGCTCCATCCTACAAAGTACAGATACATAGTAACTAAACATGGTGTCTTATCACAGCTACCACACTTCTCAGCTCCATCCTACAAAGTACAGATACATAGTAACTAAACATGGTGTCTTATCACAGCTACCACACTTCTCAGCTCCATCCTACAAAGTACAGATACATAGTAACTAAACATGGTGTCTTATCACAGCAACCACACTTCTCAGCTCCATCCTACAAAGTACAGATACATTATAACTAAACATGGTGTCTTATCACAGCTACCACACTTCTCAGCTCCATCCTACAAAGTACAAATACATAGTAACTAAACATGGTGCCTCATCACAGCTACCACACTTCTCAGCTCCATCCTACAAAGTACAGATACATTGTAACTAAACATGGTGCCTCATCACAGCTACCACACTTCTCAGCTCCATCCTACAGATACATAGTAACTAAACATGGTGTCTTATCACAGCTACCACACTTCTCAGCTCCATCCTACAAAGTACAGATACATTGTAACTAAACATGGTGCCTCATCACAGCTACCACACTTCTCAGCTCCATCCTACAAATACATTGTAACTAAACATGGTGAAATTTTTACATAACGATGTGGAATCTCAAAGGTTAGCACTTATTAGGCTAAAGGATTCTTAACAAAATAACTCTGGGCTGTCTATTGTGAATAGACCTTTTTCTGATCTTGTAAGAGAGCTCAAAATGTCTGAGTAAACATCTCTTTGCATTGTTTTTCATGATGTCATAGTTTGAGGAACAATTCAATTGTGATGAAACAATCAAAAAGAGCGCAAAAAGTTCCTGCCTTGGACATTTTACATCATTTTGTCAGCCATTAAGAATTTTGGCAAGTCATCTATTGATTCCAACACCATGTTTCTGCTTTAAATGTAGGGAGTTTATCAATGCTAAGACACTTTTGACTTTATAAAATGTCATATGGATTTTTTTTACTTTGGTTGTTAGTTGATGTGTTATTCTGGTTTTTCCTGGGCAACTTTTCTTAGAATTTCAAACTCACAGATGACCAACAAGAATTATATTACCATGAATTCCCAAAGTATTTATCTCTTAAATCATTCTCATGAATCATATTTTCATCATAGAATGACTTATTTCTTAGAAAGTCAATTTGTTTGAACAACATGTAAATTCTTTTAAAATACCATTAGGGGATACTGCACCGCAAAGGTAATCATATGATTAAGATAATACACTTACATAGAACCTGATGTAGTGGGTACAACAGGAATGTCTTCTGGGGCGGAGCCTAACACCCAGGGGATATGTAACTGCGGGGCACAGGCTCGCATTATCATTGTCCTGGGAAAATAAACGGCAATCTATTAAAATATGTACATATACATATTTCAATAGGTTTATTTTTTCGTTATGAGACAAGCCAAAAATTGAATATCAAATAAGCAGTCACAACTTTTTTTTATTTTATTTTTTTTTCAGAATACTACAAACAATTGTTTGTTACCAGACTGGAACTACTATCACATTCTGATTAATAATCCACTAAAAAAATACATGATTCTCACCCGAGGATTTTGGCACAGTCATCATAATACTTGATGGAATTCTTTACAAAGCTAAATCCATTGACATCACATACATAGCTCTTTCCACTTGCTCTTAATAAATCAAACCCACATATATTTTGCTGAAAAAAACAACAGAAATATTTAATGTCAATAAATCTTTAAATGATTCCATACTTAGAAAGAATGTTAACTTGTTTTATTCACTTATCATTGATAATATTTCAAATGTAAATAAGTAATCTTAAATATCTCATATATTGTCTTCTCACATTTGAATAATTAAATTTAATGTACAGACAAGAGTATTGTTAGGATACCTTGAAGGCATGGCAGACTTTTCTCGCTAGCATTTTCTCCCGAGCACTAAGTAAAACAGGATACCGTATCTCCTTGCCATTCTTATCCCGTTCCACTTTACCATCCAAAGCCGGAGATTTCCTAGCTTCTGCATGTGCGTAATCTGGACCCAGTGTATATACCTAGAATTTTTATGAACATGTATAATGATGATTGTTTTTTTAAAAGTTTTATTTTAATATAATATATGTGTATTAATACCTTCTTTTTGTCTGTAGATAGTATCAACTTTATTCAGGTTCAAGTATTAAACTCATTATTCTAGTTTACCTTGACATCAGTGCCGTCTGTTGGCATGAAATCCTCGTAGATAAATGAGCCTTTCTTTCTGACCCGGCTAACAGAGGAGTAAACACTGCTTCTGGACCCAACCTATAAGACATAAAAATATCTATAAGCCAACTTACTTATTTGTTTGGCATGTAGCGTACAAATGTATGACTATTTTCATACACATTGTGCCATTTTGTATATCAAGACTGCGGTACAGAGAAGTTTATGGAGAATCACTGTTAAGATTTCCTCTTCACTAAGTGCTAGTAAGTTGCAATTTGTATTATTGTTTGATAGGCAAGGAATATGTTAATTGTTTGCTGTATATTTGTAAATTGTCACCTCAAATCAAGTTTCCAAGAAAAAAGGAAAAGGAAAACAACACGAGGAAAAACAATGATGTGCATCATTGTAGCTTTATAATATAATTATTCTTGCATTTGCTAAAGTCCTGGATACACATTAATAAATTTTAATACGACTTGTCAGAAGACAAGATTGCTTGCTATGTAGGTTTTTGATAGTAAAATGGCAATCTTTTTTTAACAGTGAGACATGGCCAGATTAAAGTAAGTCAAATTCATAGGTCAAGGTCACATGTCAAAAGAGTTAAAGACTAAAATTAAGGTCTGTTCATGAGGATTCCACATGTGAAATATTAAAGCCCTATCCCTTATAGTTCATGATATATAGCCCAGATTAAAGTTTTTTTCAAAGAAGGTCAAACTCCAAGGTCAAGGTCACTAGGTCAAACATCAAGGTATCAAATGAAAGGTCTTGTCATGAGGTATCCACATGTGAAATATTAAAGCCCTAACCCTTGTAGTTCATTAGATAAAGCTCAGATTAAAGTTGTTTAAAAATAGTTCAAACATCAAGGTAAAAAGGTAAAAATTCAAGGTCCAAAATGAAAGGTCTGGTAATAAGGAATCCACATGTGAAATATCAAAGCCCTATCAATTATAAATTAATTTGCTCTTTCGACGTTTTGGCTGAAACATAGAAAAAGTAAATAAATACAGAGTTACAACATTACCTGTGGAATATTTATACAGCTACCAATTATAGTTCATGAGATATAGCCAGGTAGCCAAGGCTAAAGTTTTTTTTTAGTAGGTCAAACTCCAAGGACAAGGTCACTAGGTCAAAAGTAAAGGTCCCAAATAAAAGGTCTGGTCATGAGGAATCCACATGTCAAATATCAAAACCCTACCCCTTACAATTCATGAGATATATAGCCTAAGTTAACATTTTGTCCACACAACCAACGCTGACAATCAGGCTATGACATTAGCTCCCCAGACATTCATCACAGCTCCCTGAAAATTATGACTCAGGCTCGAGTACTGGTATATCAAAAGTAAATGAAACACCAAGGTAAAGAAAATTTGGAACCAACAGATAGTAAAACATTTGTGAAATATAAAAATCCTTTTCACTTACTATTCGAAAGTTATGATCAAGTCTTAAGTTTCAGCAAACAAACTTACTGGACAAAAACCTTAAGTATTTCCCAAAATATCTAATTAGAGGATCATGAAGAATACTAACAAGGCAGACATACAAAAAAATGTGTAATACTTGTAATTTGTCCACTAAATACTTTGTACATGTAACCTGTCTTGTATGTATAAAAGATTTAAAAATAAAAATACATGTACATAAAAAGGAGCTTAAGAAAAAAATCTGTACATGTATATATAAGTAAAAACATTGATGCATAACTCCCAAAAGTATAAATTGGTAAGAGCCAACCCTAGTTTAATGAAAGAAAGTTAAAAGTAAAAATAAAGATGCATTTAAATTTATACGAAATTATACATATACTCTATCTGTTCATATTGTTTGTATAATACAGCATAGAAAGTCCTGATAAGAGTGTGAAGTGAGGTCTGTATTAAGTTAAGTGAATGAGGTCCTGTTTTTATGTTAAAGGATGTTCTGATTTACATAGAGTGTGAGGTTCTGTAGGATTACCTGATTAACATAGAGTTTGACTTCGTCCTGATCAGAGAGTTTAAAAGTTGTATATTACAATACAGGAGACTGATCATTCAATATAAGTGAGAAGTTCTGTATATTATACAGTATAGGAGATTAAGTTTTTGTGATGAGTGTAAGGTCTACAGTTCATGATGTCCTGTTTAAAGTAAGATTGCGATGTCAAACTTCAATGAGTTAAGGTCCTGATAAAGTTAGAGTGTGAGTCAGCATATACTACAGTGCTTAGTGTCCTGATTGGTTTAGTAAAGAGTGTGAGGTTCGGCACAGATTAAAGCACATAAGGTCCTGATTAAGTAAGGAGTGTGAGGTTCCGTGTACTGTAAAGGAGGTCATTATTAAGAGAGAGGTTTGAGGTCATGTACAGAGTAAAGTACATGTAAATGAGGTTCTGGTTAAGTAAGGTGTGATGTTCAGTATACAAAGCACTGGGTGTCCTAATAAGTAAGAAGTGTGAAGTCTTATATGCTATAAAGAGGCCCTGATTAAGTAAAAAGCGTGAGGTTTTACATGTATATCGATCAGGTTAATCGAGGAGTGTGAAATCCTAATTATACCATACAATACATAAGATCCTGATTAAATATGAGTGTGATGATGTTCATACTAGACTGACCAATGACAGGTATGTCACTTATCTCATGACTGATCCTTATTATGTGACCTTGAAGGCAACCTTGATCCTCCTTGGATTTTGTACGATCTTGCGAGCTTGATAGAAGTATAACCAATATCAAGTAACTTACAGCAATTTTTTTTGAAAAAGTATGACTATGGTACAGACAGAGGGATGGACAGACAAATGAACCCCAGACAGTATGATTTCTATATATTGACCTTGCAGTGCCTGCAATACTGCAATATTAAATACATTTCCTGCTTAAATAGTTGATTGAGGTTCTGCATAGTTTTATCATGTTTACAGATGTTCACTTTGTATTTCAAATACAAAATTACATTATATGATTCACTATTAATGCCTTTCCTAATAAAATGCATTGGGTTCTACAAGTGTACTAGGACCTACATAAGCAGTGCTATGATAAATTAACAAAGCTTGGTCCTGTATGTTCAGTGCAGTTTCAAGCTGAATGCATGTGTAGTTAGAATAGATTTATAGTGAAAAACTGAAAATAGACTTGATTTTAAACATTCAGATATGTACTCTTACACTATAAATATTATTTTCAACCGGTATTGGTTTATTTCATGCAATTAGAGGAGTACTTTTTAAAAAAAGTAAATATGTAATTATGTAATGAGACGAACCTTAGATTTCAAAAATTTTGTACGATCTTTTGTCATGATAAAGGTCAAGTCATAGATTTATAAATTGATGTAGTGATATTATTCTAGTTCACAACCATGACAAAATCAGATTTGTTTGTTAACCTCGAGAGCCATGTTCACGAGTTACGGTGATTGATCTGCGTTTCTTCTCTTTGATCACCGCAATTTGTGAAGATGCTTGAGAGCCTCAGTCACTATCTTTTTCACTCAATCCAATTCCATATCTATCACTTCAAAAGCTTTACTGTTGAAAATTTATGGCCAAGGTCAACATTTTTTTCCAGAAGTAGTTCAAATTGCAAGATAAAGGTCGACTTACAAGGTCAAACATTTCTAGTGCAATTAGAGAGGTCTTGTCACTAGAATGGACATGAGAAATATTAGAGCCTTAAGACTTACCAGTCAATATCTGTGGCAAAGGCTATTTTTTTTTCAATGTAGGTCAAGCTTAAAGTCAAGGTCATAAGGTCAAAACTGAGACCAAGTGCAAGGACACACATAATAAAGCCTGTGTCTGTGAAACACGAATGCCCCCGGTGGCATCTTTGTTAGTATAAACTTCATTTTCTGTTAAGTATGTGAAAGGTCAAGGTCAATAATTTTGGTATCAATGGAAAGGTCTTTTCACAAGGAACACACATGTGAAATATGAAAGACCTATCACTTACCATTCAAAAGTTATGCCCAATGTTAAGGTTTTTGAGAAGTAGGTCAAAGATCAAGGTCAAGGTCACAAGGTCAAAACTTTTGGTATCAATGGAAAGGTCTTTTCACAAGGAACACACATGTGAAATATGAAAGCCCTATCACTTACCATTCAAAAGTTATGCTCATTGTTAAAATTTTTGAAAAGTAGGTCAAAGGTCAAGGTCAAGGTCACAGTCACAAGGTCAAAAATTTTGGTATCAATGGAAAGGTCTTGTCACAAGGAATACACATGTGAAATATGAAAGCTCTATCACCTTCTATTCAAAAGTTATGCTCAATGTTAAAGTTTTTTCGGACAAACAGACAAACAGACAGACAAACAGATGGACAGGCCAAAAACTATATGCCCCCGAATCTGTGATTCAGGGGGCATAATAAATATGAAAGCTCTATTATTTACCATTTTAAAGTTATGGGCAAGGTAAACAATATTGTGGAAAACAGGCAGACAAACAGACGGACAAAAATTTATATGCCCAAAATGTGCAATTACCGGTATAGGGTCATAAAAATTTGTGACGAAAGACCTTAGGTAAAGGATATAAAATACTTCCTACGTAAAGAAAATATCACCAACAAGTATAGAACTTCTTTTCTTTTTTCACGTACATCTTCATAGATTATGTATATACACTTGCACAGTTCTATACTGAAGTTTATATACAATACGAGAGCAGTTCCTCAATATGGAATGTGACATAATTGTTCCATACAGTGGCACAAAAGTGCACAACATTTCTAAAACACTCAACTTTGTCTCAAAGTGAATACATTCATATTGAGCACTCAAGCAGTATAAAATATTGGTCAAGCTCAGCGTCTTACATACAAAGCTTAGAACACTACTGGGTCAATGTGGCACTTATATCAATTCTATTCAAATGATAAACCACTCCCAAAAACTTCATTTATTTTTACTTCTATTTTGGAAGATTTACACGACACACAGCGATTTGAATTTTGAAGATATACACGAAAGGCAAGCCTATCAACATTATCAAGCCAACTTCTATACTGCCCAAGAAAACTTTCCTAACTACTTTCCAAATGAATATCAAGATAACTATATAAGTAAGCAGTCAAACGAACAAATGTTTTTTTTACTAATACATGTACATGTAGCTTATTGAACTTGGTTTTCATAGACATGTAATGAAGTCTTCCATTCCCAATAAAAGAAATCAAAGTATTGTATGACCACTTTAAGGTTGATTGATGAATAGAGGTAATTATTTATTGCCAATCCTCTCTATAATTTTTCCCCAGCAATTGATAAATCATCAGTCTATTAGAAAACAAACTGCTTTGTGTCAACAGATCTTTTAGAAGACAACGCATAAATAGTCTATACATAATTCCTGGAAAGCTTATAATTATAGATATGAAAAACAAATTTGAAGTAATCAGTAATGTGACCTTGAAAAATACATGGCTACAAGATTTGGTATCAAGAAAATCCTAATGGGAGTGCAAAGAGGGTAAAATATAAAAAAAATATTGGAGGTACATGTAGATAAAAAAAATTGCTTTGATATCTAAGCTAAACTGAAATATACATACATATACATGTAATGCATACATACATGTACATACATAGTGCATGTATACATTGGTGAATACAATTCTACTATACATTCAACAATAAAACTTAAATTCCTGATTTAATGCTTTAGGTCTACATGGTTTTTTCTGTTTAACTTACTTTAAATTTGTCCTGAAAAAAAATTATTTCAAATTTTCTTTTAAGTCTGATCCACTTTAGAAAAGATTACTTATCTAATTACGTCTTTTTTTTTAATAAATTCTAGTCTTTTTTTTCAAGAAATATAACATGAAACTCGGTGGACAAAATGACATGACTGCAAAGCTGAAAGGGAAAATGTATTTCAAGGGCTAAAATTATGGTAACAAATTAAATCTCATGTAGTTGTTCATTGGACCATGGATTCCTGGGAAATTCATGTACAAAATATCCAACTCCAGTCTCTTATGGTTCAAAAAGCTTCTCTTCTTACATGTACATGTAGTTGCTGAAATATTTGCTTCAATCAGAAACTTTGGTGTATAGACAGGTGGATACACAGACCATTGGGCGCAGTCAATATACAAGTTTATTACATGACCAGGAATTATTGCCGATTTTGCTTATTTCTGATTGGTGGAGACGCTGTTTGATAGAGTTTACCTCAAAGTGAGTTGACTGCTAACGCTCCAAAGCGGTCTATTTGGAATTAGCGCGTGCATGACAAGCGCGTGCGTTGATTTTTGTAGTGTTAGATCTTTGACTTTGCATATCATTACAATGCAAATGTTAATAAAATCCTGATAATTTAATAAAGCAGTTATTGACTTTTGATTTCGGTCTACTCGTGACTATACAGACCTGGTCAGGCATTGGTTAACCTCGGCCTTCGGCCTCGGTCAACCAATACCTGACCAGGTCTGTATAGTGACGAGTAGACCGAAATCAAAAGTCAATAATTGTATAATATACTAGAATTGCTTTGCAATCCTGCCATTAATAATCTAACTATGAATATATTTCTTGTTAGAGTTATTTACGATACTAAATACAAAACATGATTACAACTACCAAGACTACATAACACTTAATGTATATAGAGATATGTTTTCCTTACATGTCACCAGAGGAAAGAAGCAAACATTGAGATTATTAAATTGGTAAGAAGTGTTACTTATGTTGTTATTAGCTCACAACAGATAAAAGAATTATGTTGACATGGAAGCATGGCCTAACACACTGATTCATGCACCGACAGTAATGGACGCTAGCAGCTTACCTTCCTGAACAGCCTCTGACTGCCACCACCTGCTGAGCCCGGGAAATATATATAGATGTTATGATCCTCCGCAGATATTGGCTTCTCTACAAATGGCTTGTGGAACATCACACCGTTAATCTCTATAGAGTCATCAGCATCAGTCACTTTACCTACAAACAAGTGTTATGCATATGTATCCACATATTCCTGATAATTCTATTCTATGAACATCATAAATCAATACATGTATATTGTCAATCATAGTCACATTAAGTAAATGTTTATTGATACATAAATGATATCTCCGCTATATTGTAAATCCCAAAATGTTTTGATCTCATATACAGCATTTCTTGGTGTAAAAGCTACATCCAATGCAATGAATTTTTCCAAGTATCAAGGCGCATAACTCTGCATGTAATTGAGCGACAAGCCCCATATTCAAATATGACCTGTATTTCTTGGTGGAAAATCACAATTTAAGATTACAATAACCTGTCATATCAATAGCCTTGAATTAGCTTGAATGACTTAAAGTTCATTATACATAATCTACATGCATCATGTCATGTCAAAGCTTTGATTGCAAATGTTGTAAAATCAAGAACCATGTTGAATTGCTGCAGCCATCTTTCTAGATGCAAGTCTCAAATAGAAAATAACACTCATCAAAATCAGCTTTCATGTTGCACAAAGCATCTATGCTTTTGACCTCAAATATCTAAATTCTAATTAACATCTTTTGAACTCACATTCTGTTGAACCATTTTCCTCTCTCATTAGCACAGCATAACGAGGATGTGATATCCCTTCCTTCATAAGTGTCTTGTATACTTCCCTCCTACAGAAAAACAAAAGGCCAAAGTGAGTTTCAATTGCTCACCTGAAACTTGACATGTCAAGCAGGTACAAGATTAAAAGAGGACCGTTCCTTGAATGCAAGATGGTTCTATACCACTCAGTGGTTACAATGTGTAGTACAAATGTAGTAAACAAAAATAAAAATAAATTGTCTTTACAAACTTTACTATGAATTCTGAGCCAACCTGTCTAAAAGAGTAAATTGTGATTCCAAGTCATTGATGAGGAATGGCTTTCTGAGGTCAGCATAAGCAATGGCTTTCTGCAACGGAAATCCATGAGAGAAAAATGCTATAAGGACATCTACAATTGGCCAATCTTCTATCGGTGAGTTCAGAATGACATCTTCATCAAAAGTCAGAGTTTGAATATGCATGTATTTTTCCAGTCTATCCAGTATCTCTCTCATAGGTTTGGAGTCCGACTTCTTCTTCATGGCACATACTCCTAATACTATTTTTAGGTCCTCCTCCTGAGAAATAAAAATTTTGTAACACAATACATGTACACACTCTATTATTCTATAGAAACCATTGTCAATCAACAAGTCCTATGACCTTGACCCAAAAATTGATAGAGTGCATCCATGACTAGTGAAGAAATTTTCTACATTTCTTTTTATTTATAGGTGCAAAACATACTCTGTTACGATTGGAAAAACATTTTCATCTTTGAACTTATGACTTCAAAAAAATAGGATGCATCTTTAACTCATGTGGAGTAAATGTACAATGTATGAAGTTTCATCACCATATGTTTAAACTTTTTTTTACTTATGTCCTGGAAATCAATTGCTGATACCTGCCCATCTGCCTAACCACCCACTGGCCACCCATTCCAAAAAGAAATTAAACGCCATGTTTTAATTGCTAATCTGCTATACATTTGTATATGCTACATGTATTTCAAATTATTTGGGTCCTAAACAAGCCATAGAAATGTACTTTAATGCAATTTTCAAGCAAATAAAAATTGTTAAAGATAAACATGTAACAGGCATTCCTGAACAATATTCTAATAATTTTTTCATAATGATATATTTACCCCTTTTGGTAATGTAGACCTCACCAGTACATCTTCTCCCACATAAAACAATGGACGGGAGTCCTCCTCTTGTGAAAGATTCATCACTAAAACCTGACTAGGACTATGGCTCTACTTTCTGAAGGAAATTTTCATGAAAAACAATTATTCATCAAAAACAAAAACTTCTTAAAAGATAATTTTGATAAATAAGGCTTTTAAACTCAATATATAATATTCTGAAGCTTTCATGCCATTGTCTCATAGGCAAAACATAAACGAATGGAGAATGGGCAATATTTTACAAACAGTCTTTGTAGAATAGATCAAAGTAACCAAATTTTCATTTTCATGTCATTTCACAATCTATTCTGAGTATGTTCTGATCAAATAGGAAACAGTTAAGAAAGAAAAAAGTTGCATTCAGATAAGTTATTTTGTTTATATATGATGATATGGGCTAAATACTAGTACACAAGAACTTATCTATTTTCCAATGTGAGTATTTCACACTTGAAAACTTAAAAATTAAAAAGTGGCTGTTTAGTACAAAAATACCAGTAAACCCTGAATCCCTAAAGACACTATGGCTGGATTGCAAAGTGTAAGTTTTAGTTGATGTACTACAGCAATATACTTTATTTATCAAAGGTATTGTCAAAAGGACTTTACACGTGAAAATCAATGCCCTACCCTTCACAGTTTGAGAGACATCGCCTTTTTCATTCTTTTTGGAATATAAGTCACATGGCCAAGGTCACAGTCTCAAATGAAAGGCCATGTCACAAGGAATCAAGTATACATGTATATAGTCAAGCTAAATGTTTTTGATAAGTAAGTCAAACTTCAAATTCAAGGCCACAAGTACAAAGGTCAGGGCAAACATTAATTATCACCCTGGATTTATTCAATCATGATCCATCTTCTGATTCTTCATTTAAAGTAACTTGTCAAAACTCCTCATTGTTTTTTCCCTATTTGATATCTCAAGGTAAAAGATCAAGGTCTAATTTTTATGCAATGTTACACGTAGATTCCTCTCATCATGGTACATCACCATGTAAAGTTATAAGTTGCTACTCAAAATAGTTTTCTCTGAAGCAAACAGACTAAACTTTGGATAATGTTATCAATTCATTTCAGTTTTAATTGAAACTAGAACTGCCCTTAAAGAGACGAATTATACCCCCTGCCTTACGTTTTTTTCTCTAAACGGATTCATTTATGACATATCACAGAAAGCTCTGGTCATAAGGAATCTATATGTTAAACATCATACCGGTAGCCATATCCCTTACAGTTAAAAGTAGGTCAAAAGTCAAGGTCACTACCCAGGTAACACAAAACATTTTCGAAACATTTTCCAAAGGTTTCAAAAAGGTTCTGCTGAAACATTTCTGGCAAAATGTTCTAAAAACATTTTGAAAACGTTTTTCAGGGATAGCGAAATGTTTTTAAAACGTTTATAAAACATTTATGAGCGATGGAAAAATCGAAATATTTTAAGATATTTTCAAAACGTTTTTAAAACATTGTTGAAACATTTCTATTAAATGTATTGAGAATGCATTTATGTAACAAAATAGGAAAATGTTTTCAAGATGTTTTCAGAACATTTTGATTTTTATTAAAATGATTTTTCAAATTATATTGAAAGCATTTCGAAAAACGTTTTTAAAGTATATTTTAAATTTTATATGTTTTATTTATTTGGGTACATGTTGCATAAGTAGTAATAAATGTTGAAACATTGTAGAAATGTCTTTGAAACATTCATTTCTAAATGTTGTCATAACATTGTTAAAATGTTTACTAAACATTGATTTAAAGTATCATTAAAACATTGTTTAAATGTTTATAAAATGTCGCATAATAATGGAACATTGTAGAAAATTATGCTTTGAAACATATATTTTTAAGATGTTTTTGAAACATTTTACATTGTTTTCATGTTATAAAATATTGATAAAAAATTTGTAAATCGTTATTTGAATTATTTCTTATAAATTACGAAAAAAAAGGCTAATTTTAAAGCTTTCTAAAAATGTTTTTATGATGTAAAACTGTAAGATACTGTTAAAATGTTGCTATAATGTTTTAGAAACATTTCCGAGGGTCATTTTTTTTAAATATTTTTTTTTTCACATTAGAAAACACCATATTCATTATGATGATATGATTAATCGGTATTGTAAGTCTGTGTAATCAAATAATATTGTACAGAATTTTATAGTAAGTTGTATGGGATGTTGCATAACGCTTCTAGAGAGGCGGTTTTAGCGTGCAGAGATTGAGATAAGAGAGTAAATTGTTGATCTAGGATATAGGTCAGCATCACACACAGCAGGATACTGGCCAGTTAACCATGGTAACTTGGATTTGAAAGGGAAGACAAGGAGTGGGCCACTTATGATTTCCTACATATACTATTCATTCCTAAAGTCATGGATTATATGTATATTGGAAAAATCTGCTTTATAGTAAATGTGATATACTCATCTTAGTATTTATCATCATAATCATCGGAGTTCGGGACAATGGTAAGTACACATAATTATATTTCAGGAATAAAAAAGCTCTGTGTACTGTAAATGTGTATGTAAATAAATTTACACATAGTAAAAAGCATTTGTAATTGTTTAATACGTATCATTCCTCATAAAGTTATGTATTTTCGATTATCAAAGTACATGTTTATCATTTATAATGCCAGCATACATATAATTTGTGAAATATATTACATTTTTATCGCAGCACATACTGATGGACAAAGACTTTTTCATGAGAGTGGAATTATATATGTTCCTGCACATGCAACTTAAATTTTGTAAGTGTTTATCAAAACGTATATTAATATTCGACATACTCGGCATTGATTTTTAAAATCACATACAATCATGATAACCTTTGAGGCAGAAATTATAAGGAGTGTACTCTAATCTTCATGTTTCATTTGATTTTTAGAAGAAGAATGCGAGGAAAGTAAAATATTTAGCAGTATCTGAAGAAACAACTCGGACAGCTAGAGATTCACTCAGACAGTGAAAATTGAACTAAAATTAAACGAAGACTGACATGAAATGGAATTTATATTTGTACTGTCATATATTTTATATTTGTAAGTTATGAATAAAAAAATGTTTTGAAATGTTTTATAGAAATGTTTGTAGAACGTTGAAAAATATTTCATTGAAATATTTCACAAAATGTTATTAAAACGTTTTTAAAACCATACATCGTAACATTAATGAAACATTTTTTGAAATGTTGTTGAAATATTTCTAAAACATTTCATAGAAACATTCTGGAAAAACATTTTTAGAATGTTTCATTAAAATGTTTCATGAAACGTTTTGAAAACGTTTTTAAAACCATACATCGAAATATTTTTGAAACATTTTTTCGAAATGTTTTCGAAACGAAATTAAAATGTTTTTGAAACGTTTTAAAAATATTTTTGTGCTACTTGGGTAGGTCAAAGTAATGGTATCAAATGAAAGCTCTGGTCGTGAGGAATCTACATGTGAAATATCAAAGCCCTATCCCTTATAGTTTAAAAGTGGATCAAAGGTGAAGATCAAGGTCACCAGGTCAAAAGTCATGATCTCAAATGAAAGCTCTCATCATGAAGAATATATATGTGAAATATCAAAGCCCTACCCTTTATAGTTTAAAAGTAGGTAAAAGGTCAAGATCAAGGTCACTAGGTCAAAAGTCATGATCTCAAGTGAAAGCTCTCATCATGAGGAATATACATGTATATGTGAAATATCAAAGCCCTATCCCTTACAGTTTAAAAGTAGGTCAAAGGTCAAAAGTAGTGACAAATATGGAGCAAACCTGCCCCCCTCCTCCCCCAAGAAATCAAGATCTATTTCATATGTCAATTGTATACAAAGCCTTCTATATCGCGCTCAGACTCATCAATAAAACGATGGTTCGTGCGCCATGTTTTGTTTTGATGATTAATTTCATCCATCTGTCTAAACTTCTTGTTGACTAGATTCAAACGTATTTAAACAAAAAAAAAAAATAAAAAAAAAACCTGACATACCGACTCGTTATTCATTCAAAGTAAAATAATTTTGTTAATTTTTGAAGAAAATTGGAAAACATGAAGATGATTTATGTACATTTTGCAAGGAAAATACAGAAACCCTTAATCATTTATTCTTTGAGTGTCATACTGTGAAAGAATTTTGGAATGATTGTAGACTTTTTCTCACAAGTAATTCTGTTGATATTTCTGCTTTTACCTCCCACAACATCATATTTGGAATATCATCAGGTTCTTTATTGCTAAATCATATTATATTGATTTGCAAAAAATTCATTTATAATTGTAAGATTAATGAAATAATACCAAAATTTAACATTGCCCTTCAAAAACTTTTGTATACCCGAAATATTGAAAAATATATTGCTAAATCAAAAGGACAACTGAGTAAATATGAAAAGAAATGGATGAATTTGAAATAACTCTTGTAGAAACATTTGATAATCATTCTTTAACTTTGTTGAGATGCATGTGTGTAATAAACTAATATTTTTGTATACTATTTGTGCTTTCTATGTTATTATTTTTTTTCTGATAGGGTCCGCTACTCAAATTATGAATGAAATGTGTAAATGTGATGATTGAATGTTAATATTAATGAAAAAAACTAATAAAAAAAAAAAAAAAAAAAAAAAATAAATTTTGCGCAAGCCAGATAACATGTTTCTTAAAATCTTTTCTTGTAAAAGCGGCAATTATTTTGTATGACAAAGACGGTGAGGTCGGGTAATATGTCGCACAGTAAGATGGATTAAAATTTTTAATAACATCTGATATAACGTATTTCTATTTCCAATTATCCATCATGCTGTAACTATTTGACACGTGCTGGTCAGCATCATCTAGCGAATAAACATTTTCATGAACTACGTTATAGAATGGTCGTCTTTTGTTGGTCACTCGATAGACATTGACAACGCAGTTATTTCAAATGTCCGATAGATTGACGTGCACAGTAGAAGCCAGACACATTCTCAGCTCAGGTAAATACAGCTTGCGGGGGCTACAAGACAGCTTGTATACAGCCAGGGATAATTAACCGGGAATACGGCAGTTAAATCAATCAATGAAGTTGAATTAACGCAAAGGGGTACACAAAATAGTTAATACACAGATTTTTAGGGAAAAAAATATACAAAGCAAAGTATCATGGGGGCCGTAAAATATAGCGCGGTGCTAATCCCGATAGCATGGCGGTAAATCTCGATAGCATGGCGGGGCCGCCACGCTTAAACAGCCTGGGGAGAACACCGAGTTACAGTATACGTGCTACTTAATACTTTGCACGTTAAGTCTGATGTTCGTGATCCAAAGGAATATCTTTATCAATGATTTAGGATAATTATTTTACATATAGTAACGAACGAATTACAAATTCAAAATCATCAGAATTTGAATAAATGGGTAGATAAATAAAGTGGTAGATGATCATGCAGACAAACGGGTGCTTCAAAAGTATTAGACAATAACTTTGAAACATGCTACGCTCCCTCCTAGGCAATGCCTAGATTTATGTTAGTCCAAAGTCAAGGATACTGCATGTACATCACTATAGAAAGCATTAAGTAATGTTACAAAAGATTCAACCTAGGCTAGGGAACCTGAACTTCTACTGGTGCACTGCCACTGGATCCGCCTTTGGCTTTTCACTTTACTCTCAGTCTCAGTTCTCGCCTCGACTTTGGCTTACTGACTCATGGCAGATGACTTGATCCAATAAAATGTTTTACTTCGAAGAATTTTAAATGGTAATGTGATCATATTCTTACATTCTATGAAGAGGATTCTTCTTTTGTCCTTCGACACCTCTAGCCTCTTGCCGTTTGTTTTGATCATCCTCCAGATCCAGTAATTCGTAGCTCGTGCCCGAAATATAAAATCGTTCGATTTATTTGAAATCTTATATTTGTGTCCACATAATGTTAGGATTTGAAACAAAATGATAAACACAAACCAAACTAAAACAATAAAATCTGTTATAAATTGCATCTGTAGTCTTGGAAAAAATGTTTGTAGAAATCTAAATGTAAATTAGGTTAACGTTAAGGTAGATCTACATACAAACTTGAAAGTGACTGACTTTGTCACTGTTGGACGATACGATGAAAATATAAAACATCGTAACTTTTCGTTGTCCCCAATGTTGGAAGACATCCAAAACACCAAATTTAACAAATTTACCGGATATGGTCCTTTTCTGCATGTGACGTATGTGCCAAACAGTAAATGCTTACTCTTCCCGGGCACCTGCTGAGCTTTCGTCTCCATTGGGGATTCACCATTATACTTGCTTCATTGCTGAATGTTTAAGTTGTCAATGATTGCATTATTATTATCATTTTTTGAGTGAAAATACTTATTTTATGTTTCTTACTTCTTTGTCTTCAGTGTTCGCTGTGTTTCTATTTTGTAATAGCAGATTCCACATGCATTAAATATTATGTTTGACAGGCTTTGGGATCAATGGAATTACATCTTTGAATTGTAGTGTACATCTTATTTCTTCGTTGAATTCATAAAAGGTGGCACCAATCATGATAATATTTGATAAATTTCTTAGGACCAATGACAAAAATGAATGAGCAAATTATCCTCTCCCATTAACTTTTTTGTTTAAGAATACAGCACTAGAGTAATTTTAAAATAAACTTTAAGCTTTCGTTTGGTCCTGTTTACGTAGATTTAACAGCGCCACCTGCATAAAGTTGTCCTTGAAGTCGTGTTTTTTATAGTATGAGCTGTGTTATTGTCTCCGTCTGTTTGTCCGATTTTTCTTTTCTCGTGCGAAATTTCTGTTTTATATTTTTTCGAATTTAGCATTGTAAATTGGGGAAAAACTGAAGTTCTCCTTCAAAGATTGTATATAGAATTAGACTAAACACCATAAACTTTTATGCTGTGTATGTCTTCTATGTGTTTTCACTTGGGTGTTTTGATGTTTTGCTGTGGGTGGTGCAACCTTGTCTGTTTGGATATCTCCACCTTTCTTTCAAGTCATATTATGTAAATACATGTGTGTTGTCGATGGAGATGTTAATGACTTTATTTAATTCTATCTATGCGAACTATACAAAATTCCTTCATGCGTGTTGTCCCCTGTCGTTTGTTGTGTTCTAATGAAAAATTTTTGAAACATGCGTTTAAACATAGAAATGCATGAATTGTAATTAACACATTCTAACTTCTTTGAACACCTTTATGTTATTAATGTTTTGATATTATCACATGTACATGCATTTTATCATCTGTGAACAATTGGTTCATCCTTGATTCTGACCTTGATATTATATTGATTGTAATGTTCGATTATTGTATATATATATGCGATATTGCGTTTGAAACTAAACTATACTATACTAATATTCATTGGGGATATTCAATACTACATGTGTGTTCCGCTGTGACCAGTGTAAGGTGGTCTTGCAGGAAATCTTTATATCCTTATAGAAATTAATATCGAAAATACATGTAATTATTATTTTTATTTATCTGATATACATATTTCCAACAAATTGAAATGAACATTGTAACACGGAAAATATCATTCACAAGAAATTAGATGCCCTTCATTGTTTCAACTGTTGGTAAAGAAGAAAAAAAAAAAAAAACACGAATGCATGTTATTGTTAGAACAAAACAAGTAAAAAGGTACACATACAATAGACAAAGCATTTCAAGAAACTGACATCGTTAAATAAAGCGCACATAAAATCATATGAACTCTAGGTCTTTATAGAATCAGCAAAACCTAACATTACATACCACGACATTCTACTTCAGTATTATTTATCGTCATGGGAACACTATGCAATATGAATCTTATATATATTCACTTTTTTCTTTATTCCAATAAAATATCACTATGAAAATTGAAAAAAGACATCTTTTTGAAAAATGTGAACAAATATTATTTTGAAAAAAAAATCATCACGAAAAACAAACAAACAAACAAAAAACATATCAACTTGATGTTAAAACCAAAAGAAAAAAAAAAGAAAAAAAAAGAAGCTTCTGAACTTAAATTCAGTATTGAAAAGTCAAAAAGTGAACATATTCAGGCAGATATGATATTCCAGATTAAAATCTCAATGGACAGGTGACAGTCAGACCTACCGATACATCGTCTAATCATTCGTAGAATAGGTACGAACAGATCAAGATTCAACTAACTTAGATATTAAGAAAAAAATTAAAAGTTATCAACTGCATTTTTTATACCAATGATAGAATGGTTCTTTTGTTCATATAGAAAAAAAAAGCGAAACGAATAATTGTTAATTAATCAAATTCATACTTTTTGCTTCTTTTAAGAGATTCGACAAAAATAATAACCTATGCAGTCAATTTGAGTATTTCGGATTTTTTACTGAAACATAGTACATGTGATCAATTGCTAATATGAAATTGATCCGCTTTGGAGTATCAGAAAAAAAATTTGAATAAGAGAAAAAAGTCGTCTTGATAAAATGTCAAGAAGTACTCATATAATCATGAAAATATAAAAGATGAAAATCATTGATTGCGAACACATGCACTTTTCTACGAAGATTCCAAGGTCAGATGTTAGCTGCAATCACACATATTAAGTGGACAGGCATTCAATGAACACATTCTATTACACCATTCACTAAGTCCTTTTACAGGAGTGTACGCAGAGGTAGGCTTGCAGTTCCAAACCGTACGTCTAGTAGAAGATGGAATAGTTGTTACAGGGAAAACATTCTTTTCAATTTGTTTTTGTACCAATAGGAGCTGTATATTTCTCAGATTTTTTGACCCACTAATTTGGCATCCACATCGACATTTTGATAATGGGCAATTTCCGTGACGACAATTTTGCACACACCACCATTTCATGCCGGGGAGTTTTGAATGGCGGCCTTTCCCAAAACAAGCGAAAATTTCTTTACCTCTACATAATTCTTGTGCATCTAAAACATAGTTCTGTGATAGATTGGATGTTTCTGTTTTGAAGCTGGACTGAGTAGATGTAGATCTGATGTGTCTACTCAATGATGTACGATGTGACACATGTCCAGAAAGAGTAGGATGCGACACTGTAGCGCTGTTATGAGTACGATCAACTTGTTGCCCTAATGCTGTATTTGGAACAGAACGACGACGAGCTTTTGGATGAATTTGAGATAACGATCCAGACATAACATTATCACTGAACGAAATGCCAAAGTCAGAAGTTTTAACGTGTCTAGGTACACCACTGAGCAAGGAAAGTTTGTTGTCTCTCGTCTTTTCTGTTGGTCTCACGACGGGATATTTATAATCAACAAAATATTGCTTAGTTTTGATATCTAACAACGGTGATACGGCATTTGGCTGCCATAGAACCTGTGATTTGGATTCAGATGATAAATGAATGGTATCGCCTTCTCTCCTGACACCGGCTGTTTGTTTATGTTTTATATTGGGGTTGCTGAAGCTCAATTGCCCCTGGGTATCACTCGATGAAGAAGCACTTTGTGAACGCCAAATAACACGTGATTCAGATTTTGAGGGTGCGCTTATGGTGTTGTCAACAATTTTGCTGCCTACTCTCTTTGTTTCTGATATGCGTCCTCTTCCTGCACGAAGATCATTATTACTCGTTTGCAGAGGATTGGAAAAAGAGCTTGAAAGTGTCCATGTGTTGTCTAACATTCTGCTGCCTGTACTCTTGGTTTCAGTTATGCGTCCTCCTCCTGTGCGGAGATCATTATTATTCTTTTGCATAGGATTCGAAAGAGAGCCCGAAAATGACCCCATATTGTTGAGACTTCTACTGCCTACTCCCTTAGTTTCAGTTACACTTCCTCTTCCTGCTCGAAGATTATTGTTACTCGTTTGCAGAGGATTGGAAAAAGAGGTGGAAAGTGACCATGTGTTGTCTAACATTCTGCTGCCTGCTCTCTTGGTGTTTGTTATACGCCCTCTTCCTGTACGAATATCATTTTTATTCCTTTGTAGAGAATTCGAAAAAGAGCTCGAAAGTGACCATATGTTATCTGCCATTCTGCTGCCTCCTCCTTTGATTTCAGTTACGCGTCCTCCACCTTGTACGGAGATTATTATTATTCGTTTGCGGAGAATTCGAAAGAGAGCTCGAAAGTGAACCTACACTGCCGTCACTGAAAGACGGCGCCATAGTATCTACAAAAACTCCACTATACCATCCCCTCTCCGGTGACAGTAATGGGGATAGCTTTCCCGACATTGTATTTCCTGTACCACGAGAATCGATGTTAGTTCCAAAAGAGCGTTCATTTTGTTCTTTCCTGTCTTGACTCGGGGAATTACCAGATAGTTCAACATTTTGAACAATTGTTTGTGTGTTATCATTCCAATTGGGCACATTATCATTCCAAGTCACTGCATCATTCCAAGAGGATACAGCGAAATGACCTTTGAGCGAATCTTTGCTAGGAGGAAGTAGTATCGATGTCTTCTGACTTTCTGACCTAATAAGTTGATTGGATGTAGGACCTTTAGTACTGGACACCATCATATCACTTTTGTCGTTGAAGAAATTCTTTTCTATAGACGGCAACATCTTATCGCTTGGGAAAATAGTATTCACCGGCTGCTGCAAAGAAGGCGATTTATTCCAATCAAGATTTGATTGAAGGTTTTTGGAGGACGATAATATTTCTTTATCCTCAGTAACACTTCTTGCAGTAGTCGTGGGTTTCAAACTCTCAACAATTCTACCACGAGTGACCCCGCTTGCTGCAGCAGGAGTAGGTGTGGATGTTATATCTGTGCGATGTATTTTTTCTCTCCAGTTGCTGTTGGTGTTTTAAAAGTGGTTGAGTCGACTGGAGATTTTGAAGTTACTGTTACATGAGCTGATGGCATATTAGTTGTAGTTACGTCTAACATGGATTTTGAAGTTGTTGTCACATGAACTGATGGTGATACATCGACATTCTGAATGTCTGAAGACGTTGAAGGGATAGATTTGTTACGCTTATCATATTCTTGGGTTACATACGCTTTATCCTTCTCAAGGGTATGTGAAATGTCGATTTTAGAATGAGCAACTGTCGTAGATGTATGTATATTGTTAGATGCTTCGGTACTCGTCCTAGCAGAGATAGCAGCTCGAGTTTGCTCTGACAGCGGTTTTGCAGTACTGAAGATATCTATGATAGTGGTTATTGTCTGCCCAGGTGAATCGTGTTTTTCTTTCGTTATATCTGGTTTAGTGGTAGGTTGAATTCCTATTGTTGTACTGGTTATAGCCTCAGGTGTCCTCGTTGATCTGATTTTTCTGATGGGCGATATGCTATGTTTAAATTCTAACAATGATGGATAGTCTGATGTTTTCGTTGATTGCATGGCTTCGAAGGGTTCGATTGATGGATCTTTTGAAACTTCGTAGAAAAGATCGTTAGATGATGAATTAACAGAAGGATCTGTTGAATTAGCAATGTCTATTGTCAAACTTGCATTATTTTCGCTGGCGAAAGATATACTTTCATTCCATTTCTGAATTGGTTCCATATCAATGAATGAATCATTGATGCTTGTATAGTTATTCGGCTCCATTTCCTCATTCACGAGTTCCTTTGGAATGAGCCTAACATTAATATTCAACGTTTTGCCAGTTCCCGTATTTCTTTTGAATAGTTGAAGGATAGAAATATGGCAGTTGCGTTATTATATTTGAAGAGAATAAAGGCAAACCCGTCACTCGTCGTTTCGGAATCACTGTTGGCTTCGACGGCTGCGGTTGTTCGATTTTCGGTGGTTCGGAAGGAGCATTATAAATATCCGGCTTTGTTGCGAAAAACTTTGCGAGATTTCTGTTGATATGGGTCATCCCCAGAGTGAATTTAACCGCGTCGGTCTTTTTTAATGATGGCATGGTCGTAGATTCTTTTCCAGCCAATTGCTGAGCAAACGCGTTATATCTTGTTATAGTTTCAGGTGCTGCTGACGTTTGTGAAGATCCTCTTTGTAGAAATCTAGTCATAGAAAACTGAGTCCTCCCATCATTTACAATAGAAGCAGTTGTGGGTGAACTTGTCGTCATTTCGAAATTTCGTTCTGTCATTGGAGAATAGAAAATAGAAGAATCTTTAGCAGTTTCAACTTTAGGCATGTTAGGCCGGAAGAATGTATTTCGATCATTTGAGTTACGCATAACTGTGGACAGACGATTTGAAGATTGCATTATAGCCGTCTTTAGTATACTGGTTGATGAAGGTTGAATTGGTGTAGTTCTGGCAGATGATTCATCGGGCGAAACTGTTGTAAACATATAGACAAGATTTCCCCCAACATGAGATGAGTTATCAGTCGGTTTATAAATATCAGACGTTGTTGAAGTGCGGTATTCTGGTGATACAACTTTTCTTGTTGCTTCGGTATTTGATTCAATTATAGTTGAGGTTGCTGATTTAGAAGACATTGTTGGAATATAAGGTATAGTGGAAGTAATTGGAGTATCAGTTACGGTTGGGATGGGTGCATCAGTCAAGGGCGGCATCGATGTTGTGGATTCTGGCATGACAGCCTCATTTTGATTTGAAACTTTATCATAAGCTTCATAAGAATTTGTAACAATATTCATTGGTTGTTCCGTAGTTTTCTGTTTATCTGTCTTTGACGATAAATGTACACTTGTGGTTGTTTCTGGTTCCGAACTGTATTGATTCGAATATGGAATTTTCGTTAGTTCCTCTTTGACGTATTTTTCAATAAGGACTTTGTCATTCTGACCCGAAGTACTTTTTTCATAATGAATTGAACTGTCTGCTTTCGTGGATGTGGAAGAGCTCGTCGTGTCATCAGCTTTGGTCGTTGAGATGTTTGATACAGGTGTTGTTTTCTTAATCGGCTGACTTGAAGATGTTTCAGAATAAATTGATGTGTCAATAATAACACCTTGTTGGGAAGGCATCGGTGTAACGAACATGTTTGAATCTTCGAAGCTTTTATTTCTCTCTTTTTGAATAACTTCAGTGGTTTTTAATGCAGTATTTTCGCTATTTCTAAACTGAAATATTGGGCTATTCGTTACTGTATAACTAGACGTTGTGGTGTCAACGGTAGAAGCAGTAGAAGTTGGAGAATGACTTTTCACATCATTGTCGGATGAATCGAAAAACGTTGTTTTATAGATAGGCAGAGATTCGCTGCCTTGATTGTGAAAACTAGGGTTTAAGTCCATGTTAAAAGCTTCTTGGCGATTTGTATTTCCCGTTGTTGCATATTCTGTTGAGGCATGTCTTGTGTTTAGAGTTTCATATTGAGGTGTTTGCAATTCATGTTGATCATTATCAATAAACCCTTTATCGATATTGTTCAAGGTTGTCGCAGGAACAGTTGACTGCGATAATTGAGATGTATTTGTTTGCATATCCAAAGCAGTTGTCACTGTACTTGAAGTTGCCGTAGTGGCTGATTGCGATGCTATTGGCGTACCTGTTACCTCATCGAAAGTAGTTGTCATTGTGCTAGAAGTTGCAGTAGCCGATTGAGACGTCGTTGTTGTACCGGCTACATCGTCGAAAACAGATGTCATGAAAGATGATCTGTCTCCTCCCAATAAAGAAGTTTCTTTTGTTGAGTTAGATATGACCCTATCCTTCTGTCTAAATGCTGAAGTTGCAATATTCTCAGTATTATTTTCTCTATTGTTTTTGTACTTTGAAGTGTCGGCTTCATCTATGGATGGTTTGTTCGTGCTGGGGACGGTTGTTTGTTGAATTTTACTCATAGATATTGTAGTTTCATCGAAAAACTGGTTTTTGGGAAACATTTTTTCATTTCCAGTTTGTTCAATTGTATGATGTTTTGCATTTGAATCTTTCATTGTTGAACTTTCTCTTAAATCATTCTGGTTCACAATATAATTATTTGTTGTCGTTGATGTGTCTCTGAAGTACGAAGTTGTAGTTTCATCACGGTTCACTGTAGGTAGAGTAGAAGTCGAGTGAAGAATTGAAGAGCCTGGTATTTTGGACGGTATTTTACTATCTCTAGGCATATCCCCTGATTCTGTTGTTGATTCTTTTATTGTTTCATAACCTTTCATTCCTATGGAATCACTTGTCATGTAATCAGCAACTGAATTTGATTGAGTCGTCTGATGATTGTCTACTTTGCTCTGCAGTGTTGATGTTATTTCACTGTTATCATTGATATACTCTACTGTATTCCTGTTTTGCAAATGCGATGAATCTTTGTTATTTTCTGTTGTCGTAGTAAATGGTCTCGACGACCTTTTGTACGATTCAGTCCTCCCTAATACCGATTTATCTTCATTCTTCGCAAACGAATCTAATACAAACGAATCGTCCAAAAATCGAATTTTGCTGTCCAATTTTTGCTCTGGAATAAGAGCATTTCTTCCAGCTCGAGCGTCAAAATTGGTCGACACAGTGTTAGCAGGAAACGGTGTAGAAGTCCCCACCATAATTCTTTTTAAGTTTTTCATTTCATCTCGGTTACGGGCAATAAACGATATTAAATTAGCATCCTCAATGAGTTGTTTTATTAGAATAGAACTTTGTTGTTGTTTCATGTTTCCCTTCTCCATTTTAGTGGTCAATTGATTTGACTGTGAATTTACAGCGGGACCGACATCTAACTCATTCAAAGTTGATATGTTCTGTACATTTATCGAAGAAGTTTCTGTCCCTAAATTGTTATTTCTAACTTCTGGCTTAGAACTGGTACGCTTGAAGCTTTCCCTAGACGGACTGTGATCGACAAAAGAGTATTTATTTTTGTGTCATTTGAATCCATATATTTAGACACGACTTCCTTATAGTTTTCAATGATAGGATATGAACTGTGTAACACGCCTGTTGTTTTGAAAGACGGAGTAGTGGGTATAAAGTCCTTCGTTGAAAGTATGGATGATCCTTTGAGTATGGCCTTCATTATAGAATTCAATGAAGAGAATGAAGAAGAAGGTTCTGGATTATCTGTAGTTGAGTGAGAAATATGATGAGAGAATTGTGTGCTTTGTGAAGACATGCTATTTGAGAATGTTGTCACTGTTGCAGGAGTGGTCGTAACAGCAGGAGTTTCTGTATTATAAGAAGTACTGTACTTGTAATTTTCAGTAAATGTAGATGGTGTACTATCAATTTCTGTTGTAGAAATAGGAAACGAACTCTCTGTAGATTTGACATTCTCAACTGTTGACGTAGAAAATAAAGAGGTATTTGGAACATCTTTCGAAGTGGATTCTACATTAGCCAAAGTCGTTTCTGGATATCCATAATAATTATCAGGAATTTCATTTATGAAATTGGTTGACTTTTTCTGTATTACAGATTGCTCTGTCGAAATTGAAGATTCAATAGGCGACATTGGCAGAGCGAAAGGAGTAACATTAGGCAAATCGTGCTATATCCGACACTAGAAATCACAGAGTTGTGCAAAACGGGTATTTCAGTTACGTTATCTGTGATTGACGATACAATTTTCGTGCTTGAAGTCGGAACTGTATACGAAAATTTACCCGATTCTGATGTCCCGTATTCACTAGTAGTTGAAGAAAGTATTTCTTGTGTTAAGGACGGAGTGGTCTCGGGTAAATATGTGTCTTCCATGGATATTGTTGAGACTGGCGTTTGAGAGGATGATTGAGTTGATGGTTTATCTTGCTGGGAAAAGTCATATAGTAGATTATTATTGTCCAGGACTGTGTAGGTTACTCTTTCATATTCTGAATTTATAGACATGGATTTATCCTCTTGGTTCAATATTCGCATTGATGTGTATTCAGCTTTCGTAGTAGTATCAAGTGGGGTGTCTGTCATGTCAGCAGTTCTATAATTACCAGTAAGATCACCAGGAATATGTTTTGCGATCGACGGACTGATTGTGCTATCCTTTTTCGAATTGTCCACCTCATGTGCATTAACGTATTCTTCGTAGAGTTTACTCTTTTCATGCATTTCATGGTCGGTTTTCTGTTCTGATTTCTTTTCTTTCTCTGGGTAATGTCTTATTGGAATATCTTTGATTTCCAAATCGCTGTTTAACAACAATTTTGTGAAATTCCCATACAAAGAAAAATCACCCTTTAAAGGGTCCTTGTATTCTCCTTCGTTGTGCAACATATTCAAGTAATCCTTTTCCTCATGTTTTTCTATCGCGTTTTTCTTTTCGACGAACTTGGAATTACTCAAATCTAAACCGGACATAGATGTACTAAAATGTGGAATAATAGTAGGAAGCTTTGTAGGAGTTACATCGTTTGACTTTGACACTGAATGTCGCTTTTTCCAAATGTCTTCTTTCAAGAAACTTATATCCTCTGTTTCGGTCTTATTTTCTTTTTCCATATCTACCTTGGACTCACCCAGCACTATAGGAATGCCACTTTTTGTAACGCTAGAATGAAGTTTAAATTTGATGTCTTGACGATCTTGATTACTTTTTACGTTTTCATATTGGTCTATCTTTGTATTTAGAACTAAAGGATCTCCTTCAGTTTCGGATGTCCAAATAATTTTTTTGTCAGTCGAAGTTTCTGTTTCTTTAGTGTCGGAAGGAATAGCTTTGAAATCTTCAATGTTCTTATTCATATACCCAAGAGCTGATGAAAGTGCAATATAATCAAAGTGGGACCGTTCGTCCTTCCAACGCCAAAATTGTGAATTGTGATCTTTGGGTTTGGTGTCAGGAATTTTTCTATTGATAGATTCCTTTTTTGTGTTTTTGGATATTTGGTTACTGACGACGGACCTGAGTTGGAAATCGGAATAATTTCTTCGCTTATTATCTGATATTTATTTTCATTCCTTAAACTTCCAACTTGCTTGTCTTTCCATGAATTCTTTGTTATCTCGGTGTCAGTTTGCGTTTTTGTAAGTTTTTCGGAGTGTCTGCTTTCGCTATCACTCTCTGAAATCGAACTCTCAGTGGGTATTTCTGTTGTTAGTATTACGGTAGTTGTACTGCTTATGTCCTTTGACATAGACGAATTTTCCAAAGAAGTTGAACTATACGGAGATTGCGTTGAAGAACTCCTTCAATTCAGGTTGCTTTATAACAGTCCTTTCGCTTTGGCGATAGGCATTGTTAGGCTCAGTCGAAATCATATATTGGCGAGGCGATGAGGTATTCAGTTTCGGTGTTGTATTAAAAATAACATTTTGTTTACTTGTTATTGTAATTGATGGTGAAGAGCTTTCTGTAGTCTCTGTTATAATTGGTTCATATCTGGCTGGTAAGGAGTCAACATCGGGCAATTTATTCTGTGATTTAGGACTGGTCGTGGTTTCGAATACTTTTGTTATTATCGAAGGGTTTGAGGTATCCATCATCGTTTCATTCAATTCGAATTGCCCTTGTTCGGTTGCATTGTTTAAACTTGAATAATTCGATAGAGAGAAGTTACCATCAGTGTCCACTGTAACATCTTCAGTAGTATTTGCGGTGACGTTGTCAATGGAAAAGCTACTGTTATCTATAGGTAAGCTGAATCCCCCTTGTGAGATGGAGATCAATGTACTAATATTTTCTGTACTGTTAATTAAACTATCTGTATAGTTATTTAAACCGGAAAGAGTTGTTTCTGATATCATTGAAGGTGACGAAGTAGTTGTACTTGTGCTTTTGAAATTTGATGCAGAAGTTTCAATTATTTTTGAAATCGAACCTATTTCATTTTTATTACCTGATGATTGGATAGATAAATTAAAGTTTGTTTCAGATGTTGCATCCAAGCTCTCTAAAATGCTAAGGAGATCCAGTGGTTCAGTTGCTTTAGGAGATTTGGTAGTTTCAATTTTTGTTTCGGTGTATAATGAGCTATCGGGTAGTTTAGGTAGTGCTGTTTCTGATATTGCATAAGACAATAGGGTATTATTACCAAGGATATTGCTAAGACCAGCAGACATATCCACAAAATCATGAGACGGCTGTACGTTCGTTTTAGCCTTTTGCACAACGATGTTATCTGCCTCTGTTACAGGTATCACTCTTAGGCGATGGGAAGATGTAGATGTGTGTTTATGTATATAATGCTGTGTAGTTGGTTGTGCAGTTGATGGGGGTGGCAGCATTAGTTGTCCAAGATTTGAAATGACATAATGGTCGTGCTCCTTTAGTTTTCGTTCTAATTCCGAATACCATGACTCTGGGTCAGTTTCAGCAAGATTAAGAGTCGTTAATCGTGGAAACGTCACAACAGATCTATAAGCTGAAGTGGACGGTAACTTCGTTGTACTTTTTCCCAAACTATCCTGCTCTGTCGCTTTCATCATTTCTTCAAATTGAAGGAGTTCCTCATAGGTAATATTTCTATCCAATGTAGAACTTTCCGAAAACAATTCAAATGGCGTTGAAGATTCTTTCTCAGCTTTTTCGTTTGTGACTGAGGTAGCTTCAGGGCTATTATTTAATGGTGTTTTACTAAGTGGTGGTTTCTCTCCTATAGGAAGCATTGTCGTAATCGATGCAAATGGTGTAATACTTTCTAATCCTAAATCTGGCGAAATTTGTTCCGCTGCACTTGGTGTCGTCTTTTTGAATGAGCTATTCTTTGCGTTTATCTCTGGTGAAGGTTGTGGAGTAAGACTTTGGTTATAGGAACTTGCTTTCGTAGATATTTCTCGCATTACACTAGAAGAAATATAGGTAGTTTTAGTTGTAACATTATGAGACTGATTGACCTGAGATGATTTATCCCTTGTTGTCAAGTCTATTGGTGTCGTTGGAGATGTAATATTCTGTGTAGAAGACTTTGATACTTTATCAGATGTTTTATTCTTCTTTGGTTCTTCACTTACAGATTTCAGGATTGTGCTGTTCTGTGAAGAAAATTCGTTATTAGACATTGTCTTTGATGTCACTTCAATCGATGGTTGTGGAGTCGTTTTTTTCTGTGTAGCAAACGTTGTAGTTTTGGGAGTCGTGATTTTCCGTGTAGCAAACGTTGTAGTTTTAATGGTTGAAGATGACTGGTGTTGTAAAGATTGATTTTTATTGGTAGATTTTACTTTTGGTAAACTAGGAGTCGTTTTCGCGGATGAACTTGATATAGTTTTCTTTTCTGTTGTTGGTGACTGGTCGAAATTTTGTAGGTTTCTAGAAATATCGTTGAAGGAAATAGATCCAAGACTCAGTCCATTTAATACCACATATTGCTGTGACTGAATTTTCTTTAAAACGTCTGGATCGGGCGTTATTCTGTCTGATCCGGGTAATATATTTTTAGGAATGAATCCCGTGCTTTGTTCCATTCCTTTTCGGACAGTTAGAGCCATGGTTGATTTTTGTTTGTCCCCTAAATTGTTCGTCATTGGTTCAGTAGTGGAGATTGTTGGACGAAATCCAGTATTCCACAGACTTACTGATGAACGTTGATTTGAAGTACCTTTATCTGCTGGACTTTTCCCTCTGGACGGCGACGAAAGAGAAGGTGCATCTCTGAGAGGATCTTTCATTATTGAACTAAATATTTCATTGCTAAAAATACGTGATTTCACATTCGTTTGCTGCTTGGAAGCAGATACAGATAACTGAATGCCTCTCATACCGTTTTGTATACTTGAGAATGAAGCAGACGTTTTTGATACACCATTTCTGACATTGTTTTGTCCATTCGGTGACGAAACTGATAATTGAAAACCTCTGCCCATCAAACTTCTTTTGACACGATTATTGACACTTCCAGTTGGAGAAATAGTTGTTTCAAGTTTGTATTTGTCTTTCTTGTTGTTGCGGTTTTCTCCTTTTTGTATTTTCTCTCGTTTTACATCACCAACAATTACTTCTTGCAATGGCAACATTCCTCCTGCATTCAACATATTAAATGCAATAATTCTGTCGTTAAGATTCATAGATTGATCCCCAACCACTGAACCTGATGATTTAGTTTTGTTTCTGTTCACTTCAGGCTTTGATGTTCTCAAGGTATTATCGTGTGATGTCTCAGTTGGTACTTTTGTATTAGGTTTGTTAGGTTTGACCTGTTGCACTTCATTAGGTTTGGATGATGATTTATTTGTTTGAATCATTTTATCTGATTCTTGATTGATATTACTTGATTTGTTATTAATCGCGGTCTTTTCAAATGCAATTATGAGGTCAAGGAGGGAACTCCCTGGAGAAGTTGTTTTTTCATGTGGAGGTCTTGCTGTTGATGTTGATATACTCGTTATAACATTTCTAGATCCGCTGCTTTTATGTTTGGCATTTTGTACTGTTTCATTGAAGGTCCCCGTTTCCGATAATCCACCCTGAGTTTGAAAAGAGGCCTTGCTACCTTTTGTTGATGTATTGTTGGTGTTTCCAGAATTGAACGCGATTATTTTTTCCAAAAGAGAGGGCGTTCCACTTTGTAAAGGTACATCGCTTGCTTTAACATCAAATGTATCTTTGTTCTCATTTTTAATACCACTCTCTGTCGAAATTGTAGGAGACGTTGTTGAACTGGAAACAATATCTCGATGGCTATGTTGTTTAGATGTCACTCCTGGTCTTACACTGACGTCGAGTTTTTCCATGTTCCGCTCTTGTGGACTTATTGCTCCGTCAGAAGATTTCAGATTGGAATTTGAAGTGTTTTGTATCGAACTTATTTTGATCGGATGATTGATATTTCCTTCACGTGCTATATCCTTTACTGTATCTACATCTGAAATACGGACTACGGACAGAACTCTTGCTTTTCCATCTACCGATTTTGTATCATTTTGCGACGGAGTTGTCGAAATTATATTCGTCGCGTCTTCGATTTTATCTCTACTAATTACAAACTTTGTTGTCCTTGTATTATCGTTTTTATTTTTCACAATTAAAGGTTCATTTTTCGTTTCTGACGATCTGTTGAGTATTTCTCCTGGAGACATACGTGTATCTGTCTTTGTCAGTGATTCCTTTATACTAGAAAATGTCCCTTTCGCGGGCATCAATTCGGCTCCATTTTCCTTCATGGACTTATCCAAAATGTTGCGATTTCCCTTCGATTCGCTGTCAGTATTTCGAATCAAAGAACTATCGATTTTTATATTGTCGAATGAAGTATCTTTCCGAATGTCTTTGATCAATTGCTGTGGTTGTGAATTGTCTCCAGCTTGAAAATTTAGTTGCGTATTTTTCCGGATACCCTGAGTCTTATCTATAGTGATTGCTACGTGAACATTATTTCTGTCCATTGGTACTTCAAATGAATGCCTATTTGAATCTTTCCCTTCCTTTTTATTATTATTATTTGTTTGCTCAAATGGATAAACGGAAACTCCTCCGCTGTTCTTTACAATCTGTTTTCTTTTCGTTGGTAGACTACCAGAGTCAGAAGTCGAGATAAAAGCGCTTGGAACAATTTCATTTGCTAACATGTGGTCGGTGTTTAATGAAAAATAATCACTTGAACTTCCTTCAGACTTGATATGTGAAGATCCTGAAAGTTGCTTTCTTGAAGATTTGTTTCCGAAAAACCTATTGTAATTGGACGATGGTCTGCGCTTCCGTTCCTCGATGAGCTTTGTTGGTCACTGGTTACCGGTGGCGAAATTGGGTGAGTAATAACGTTAGTGTGGTTATTACTGGATGACGACTGAGATTTGTCTACAAATTTGTCTGAATTTGTCATCAAGTCTTTAGATTTGCTAGTACTCTTATCTTGCTCGAATGACCCTATTTCTTTAATAACATTTCCAATGTGGGAGGGTATGTTATTTTTACTTGTCTGACTGTGATATACTACGGAATTTGCTTGTATGTTTTCATGATTTCCTGTTTGATCGAAAAGCTTGCTGTTATTTGTTGCATCAGAAGATACGCTTTGATCGTAAAATTGTTTCTCTGTATCATGAATCAATCGTATGTTATTTAAGGGTGTAGAATTTTCAAGTTTGCCGTTTACATCTTTGTTGCTCCATTGAATTTGCCCAATTTCGTTAACAATGTTTCCACTTTCGGGCGGTGTGTTGTGTTGATGAGTCTCACTTTTATATACTATAGAGTTCGCAGGTCTGTTATTATGATTTCCTGCTTGTTGAAAGAATTCAGCTAGTCCGCCAGAATTAGTTACATCAGGAGATCTGTGTTGATCATTAGGCTGTTTGTGTTTATCATGAAGCAATCCGATGTAATTTAAGGGTGTAGAATTTTCAAGATTGCTGTTTTCACCGTTGCTGCTCCTGTGAATTTGTACCAAATTCGTCAACAATATTTCCACTTTCGGATGATATACTTTGTTGATTAGCTTTACTGTTATATGCATGAGGATTTGCGTGTATTATTTCAGTATTTCTTGTTTGATCAAACAGCTCAGTCAGTCCTCGGTTATTTGGTACATCGTGAGATGCGTTTTTGTCCATTAGTTTCTTATCTTTATCATGAATCAATCGGATGCCATTAAAGGGTGTTGAGTTTTCATGTTTGCTTTTTATCCCATCACTGCTTCTGTGAAATTGCCTGATTGCGTCAACGTCATTTCCACTTTGTGATTGTGCACCGTGTTGATTGGTCTCATTGTTGTAAACAATGTGATTTACTCCTCTGATTTCAGTGATTTCCTGTTTGTTCAAATAACTTGCCCAGTCCGCCATTATAAGTTAAATCAAGGGACACACTTTTATCGATCAGTTGTTTATCTTTATCTTGAACCAATCGTGTATGATAAACGGGTGTAGAATTTTCAAGAATGCTGTTCACACCGCTGCCACCGTTGTCAAATTGCCGAATACCACCAACAATATTCTCACTTTTGGAAGCTGTGTTGGGTTGCGTAGTCTCACTGCTATATACTATGGAATGTGCTTGTGTATTTACATGATTTCCTGCATGCTTCAAATAATTCTGCTAGTCCGCCAGAATTAGTTTCAACCGGTGTATTGCTTTGGTCGTTTAGTTGTTTTCGTTTATCATGAATCAGTTGTATGTGACTGATAGATGTAGGGGTTTCACGATTGATGTTTACCCCATTACTGCTTCTGTGAGTGGGTAGATTTGTACGTATGTGTGAGTCTCTAATTTCAACATCTGCCCATTTTTGAGAAGGAACGTTTTCAACAGCCGCTAAATCTGGATTAGAGTGACTAAACAGCTGAGGTAGTCCTTGAAAATCCCGATTCCTTATGATCGTTTTCGTTAATATGAAAATGAGTATCTGTAGAAACAGATTTCTGGATACCGTTGTCATAATTAATAACATTCAAGTTCAGGTTTACATTTGAGTCAGAAGAATCCCGTTGATGAGGTATTCTATCTAACGATGGGATATTTGAAAGATGAACATGTTGACCTTGAGGTACGTATGCTGTTTTTCTCACAGAATCGTGCATTAGAGCAGATTGAAAAGGCTTTACGGCGGCATCAGCGGCAGTATCTTTTACAGTAATCATCCCTTCAGATAATGCTTGAGGAGATGGATGTCTATTCGAGGATGTGAAGGTTGTGGACGAGGGTTGACCATCTCCAAATATTTCCGTTTGATCAGACTTCAGTAACGACGACTGTCCTACTTCGTTTGGAAAGACAGTCTTTGTTATATCGCTTTGTACGTGTTGCAATGCACTATGAATGTCTCTGATTTCAGTCGGAGGAATTGTATTCTTCTTCTCCTTTACAGAATGATGCGATTCAATGATAGAAGGGAATTCATTCTGAATGATAGCTTGATGAGTATTAAACGGTGGCTGGTTTTCTGGAAGATTTATAACCTGTGTCAGTTCAAAAGAATGAACTCCATTGTTTTCTAAGTTTTGGTCCACAAGATTTTGCTCATTTAAACCTGAAGTCCGGATTTCTGAATTTGGTGAAGTATCAATGGAAAGCTTCTGGTTTTGAAGATTTATTGTCGGCGCCATGATATTTTGTCTTTCGTTTCTAATTTCGGTCGGAATAATCATATGTTGCTCTCTGATGATGTCGGCCGGTATTCTGGCTTCTCCGTTTATACCTTGTTTTGTTTCTGACTGTTTTACAAGTGAGTGTTGGTTATTTTGCGGTGACATTACAATATTTTGAACTGGTATAACGTTCATATGTTTAACGTTTCCTATGGCTTCAGATTGCGTGTTTCCTGATATAGCATTTTTATCATGTAAATGACTTTTTACAGGTACGGTATTAGAGGATGATGTTTGATCCCTTACTGTTTCACCATTAATACGGTCAATTTGTCTGAAATGGTCTTCGTGGTTAAAGTCATTATTCACGGAAGAAGGAAGGTCTGAAACAATAGCTCCCGTACTACTCCTTTTCTTGGATGTTATTCTCTGTCTTGTCATGAACTAGCTGATTTTGTGGAACATTGACTACATTTTTGTCAACATTTTGGAAATGATTCAGAACGTGATTGAGCATTGTTTGTAAGGTCATGGTGAATATTCTGTGAAAAGCTTTGACTGTTTGAAATCTCCTTTATGTGATCAGGCATCATAACCGTTGCATGACTAAAGGATTTTTGATGAAAAGTTTTGGAACATAAAGTTCTGTCCTTGTATCGGCGTTGGTTCTGGAGAATTACTTTTTGCACGTATATTACTTTGAAGAAGTTCCTGTGGTTGGATATGTGCTTGTATATTTTGCTCATTGCCATGATTTGATGGATTTGGAAGGTTGGATTACGTGAGGACGTAGGTTTTGCGACTTAATTTGGTCTCCAGGAATCGAATGTGGCACTTGATTAAGAATCACTAGGTTTTGATTCAACGGAGCAGGAATTCCAGGTAAGCCTGATTGCGGAAACTGCTGCCTTATGCAAAATAGTTTTAATCATTGGGATTCTCCGATTTGTGTAGAATTGTTTCTATGGTCCCATGGAGAGGAATATGATGATTTTGAGGATTGCTGCATTGGTTGTATTACAGGACTTATTATTTCTGTTAAAACAGGTTGGTTTTGAGGTTTTTGAATCGGCGGTATAATGGGTTGCACGATCTCAGTTAGAATCGGTGGATCTGGTGGCTTTCCGATAGTCTGTACAATTGGCGAATTAACCCCTTGGTGCAAAACAACATGGCCTTCAGGAATTTGATTTGCCTGTAGAAATGGTTTTGGTGAATTATTAGGTTGAATTAGCTGAGCTAGAGGGTTTTGTATCGGATGTAATGTACCTGATGGAGTGCGTGGAGCACCGTTTGGAGGAATTTGACTCTGTATGAAGAGGGATGTTCCCAATTAACGGACTATGAGGCTGTTGATGAAGAACTGATTGTTGGTTTTCCACATTCGTCGAAATAAGCAAAGGATCTATAGGTCTCAAATGTGTTTGTCCTACCTACATGTAAGTCAACCGGAGGCGGATAGGGTCTTTGTTGGTGAATGCTTTGAAACATTGGAACATTGTTCCGTTTTGGTTGTTTATCTGTTTCATTTTTCATTATCGGTCTACTTGTTTTATTGTCTGATTTTCCTGATTGCGTATCAAAACTTGTCTTCCCATGCATTAATATTCATAGGATGATCGGTGATCGAAATTTGCATTTTTAAAATTATTTCCAAAATCAGTAGAGGAAGAACTATGTTTATCTTCCTGTGTGCTTGGGGAGAATCGCGCAATAATAAGTCCTGCCGAAAGCTTGAGCCAAAATTGATGGAAAAAGGGTCTGTTGTTTGAGAAGTCGAAGGTGTAGAAGATGCCATAGTGATTATCAATTCCGTTTCTATGCGATATGAATGCATCGTTGTGCATTTCAAAATTGCGAATACTGCCTATCTGGTCTCCACTCCTTTTTGGTGTGATTTCATTTCGTTTTGTCTCTTGATTACTATTCCAATGGTGTCTATTGTGGATATTTTGAAACATGTTGCCATGATCATTATAGTTACTTTCCTGATTTGCAATCCCTCCAGCATCCATCCTATTTGACATTGATGACGTTTTCTGATTATTTGTGACACTGGGGGTATTCCTATGCTCTCTTTGACGAACATCTCCAAAATGTGACATAGACATCATTCCTTGCAGGTTTTTATCGCCTCCGATTTGATTGAAGCCTTGTATGCTAACACTACCGGCATTATTTCCACCAAAATGTTGAGTCATGCCTGAGATATGAGAGCTTCTGTGGTTCATTCCAACCCCATTTGGTCCACCAGGTTGTGATTGAAACCCAAACATGTTTTGACCAAATGGATTGAGCTGTCGTTTGACTCGTCGCGGATTATCATGGGATGTTGCGATGGTGTTAAGGTCTGGGGTTATGGATATGTCCGCACAATTCACGAAAGTTTCCTTCTGCTCACAGCTAGGACACGTTGAATCGTCTGTTTAAAATAAAAAAAGAGATTAAAAGTAAGCTGATCGAAATAACAGGTTCGTTATCAAAGATTATTGCAATTCGAATAATCTGTTCTTATATATTGTGTAATGACAAATATGGATAATGACCATATCCCTGTATACAGCACAAAATCGATAATTCAGAAAATCAGAAACCGAAGGCATACAAAACCAGGATAAAACAGAAACCAAAGCAAACAAACAAAAACCTCCATCACATGAAAAGAAGAACAAGATACGAGGAATTAGTTACCGGAACTAGCCGGGATAATACTTGATTCTGCTGCATTCCAAATGCTAAAGGTCAAAGCTACATACATAATCCCCCCCTTTTTCCAACAGGCATGTCCCTACAAATTTTCAATCTAATTAACAGGAAACACTACATGTAGCTCGCTATAAGTTTTGACCCAAAAAAATTTAAATGATGCTATTGAATATGAAGACGTTTAACTTTATAAACCTAAAAGATTTGAAAACAATATAAAATGATTACATTAACGTATTAAGGTAATTCCAACATTACTCCGCTGCAATTCGTCGCTGAGCGAACACTCACAAAATACACAACAATCACTTATTATCTGACACAGTAAACAGGATTGCACTTTGAAATAAACTATACAAACAATTAAGATATTGAGAAAACAGAATGAAAAAAGGAAAACACGAAAAAAAAAACCCCAACTAATCTTATAGAAACTATTTGGAAGGCTACATGTATCTACCAATAATTGAGATGGGACTCTGTGATGGAGATATTTGAGTTCTTTTGGTAGAGGTGATTAATAATTCGATAGAAAATTGTGAACACAATCTAAATTAGCATGACAAATATGGAACAAACCATATCCCTATCAAGAAGATATTAGATACCAAGAAGATATTAGATATTAGAAGTCAGAAACCCCCGGTACCCTTTTTAGCAATGTAAATGGTCGCTTGTGATGTCTTTGAGAATAAATTATGAATCGCAAGCGATATAAGTGCCCTACCGGCATTAATCCATGTTCTTCAACTCTGCCTTGACCTCATGTACGTACACCAAAAGATGAATCCAACATCAAAATAAGTTCAATATGTGTATTAGGAAAAGGTCTGGAAAACAGGAAAATTTAATGAAATTTGCTATGAGGCCATACCTTTTGTAAGAAGAAATAAATCAAACCCAACTTCAACATATTCTTTATCATACTATAATGTATCTGCATACCGAAGTCATGAAAAGACTGGAAACTGAGAAGTTCATGAAATTTGCAAAGTCCAGGGGTCATAATTCCTGTAGAAATGGGTCAATCGAATTGAAACACGACCTTCATTTGTATCACACTGAGATATATTCACATATTAAAAATGATTTCAATATCTGCAATACCATGGAAGAAAAGTCCGGAAAACTGAGAATTTCAAGAAATTTGCTAAGTTCAAGGGCCATAAGTCTTGTGAAAATAGGTCAATCAAAACCAAACTCGAACTTGATCTGTATAACACTAAGATGTAATCACATATAAAAAATTGTTTCAATATCTACAATAACAGCCGAGAAAAGTTCGGAAAACTGAAAATTTCGTGAAATTTGCTAAGTCCAGGGGCCATAACTCTTGTAAAAATGGGTCAATCGGATCAAAACTCAAACTTAAGCTGTATGATACTAAAATGTATTCACATAGAAAGAATTATTTCAATATCTGCAATACCTAGGACGAAAATTCCGGAAAACTTAGAATTTCATGAAATTTGCTAAGTCCAAGGGTCATAACTCTTGTAAAAATAGGTGAATCGAAACAAAACTCGAGCTTGATCTGTATCACATTGAGATTAACTCACATACCAAAAATGAGTTCAATGTATGCAACGACAGCGAAAAAAAGTCTGGAAAACTAAAGTGTGACGGACAGACAGACGGACAGACAAACGGGGTGGAAACTATAAGTCCCCTCCGGTGAGCCGTTAGGGGACTAATAAAAGAAAGGAGGGAATCAATAATAGTACTCGGCTGCAGCATCCACAACAAAACATCAGAGACGACATAAAAATACCAAATAGAAAAAAAACCCACAAATAATGTTACGAAATTATTGGGCATCAGTTCCGACTTAGAACGGTCAGTAGCCAATGTTGTATTATCCGGATTACGTGCACGCTACCTCTCACTTGT
The DNA here is from genome assembly GCA_033119305.1 of Pinctada imbricata. Lineage (NCBI taxonomy): Eukaryota > Metazoa > Mollusca > Bivalvia > Pterioida > Pteriidae > Pinctada > Pinctada imbricata. Next base: position 54,698,973 of record VSWD01000008.1, on the reverse strand, counting down.
CCGATAATCCAGCCGTCTCAACGAACGCTGTCGTTGTGAAAAATAAACTTAGATAATTCCTCATTAAAATGACAAATTTCTTTCATTTTAATAGATTTCGACAGGTTTGGATTATTCTCATTTTATAACATCAACATACGCATAATTCTATCGCCTTGTAGAATGGGAGCGATCTCAAGAAGTCGAAGTATCAAACTTGTCACTTTCAATGATTTTGCTTGTTTTACGTCATTCCAAGCTCTGATTTGTTGGATGTTTATTTTCTGTCAGGGGTAATAGGGCATTTGATTTCTGTCCTTTATTTCAGATATTAAACTATGAGAGTCATTGTTTTCTTTCATTACTCAGTATACTTGGGGTATGCTTCTTCTCACTTTTCTTGAATCTGTATGAATCTATCTAATTTTCTCCGAGCTTAATACTGCTATTTACAGGGATTGTTACCACTGATAATCATTAATATTATTGAATACAATAAGCATAAAAAGTGACTCATCATTATTTAACAATATATGTTGTTCGTTATGAAATTTCAAGGAACATATGTCAAATTTTATTATGCAAATGATTTTATTAATGTGTTATATTAACTTTTCTATGCAATAATTTGATTTATATCTAAACCTCTCTCTCATTTCTTAAATTTGTTTGTAAAATTAATAATGGTTGAATTGGCATATAAATAAATTGGATACTGAACAAGGAAGCAGAGTTGATACATAACGCTTACCTGAGTACCTGACTAATTTCAATTTTCATTAATCTTTTTTAAAAGCAAAAAGTTCGAAGAGTATTCTAATAAAAGTGTTAAAAACCCATACTTTAATTTTTTTTCTGTCCAAAATTTGAATTCGAACTCTCAACCCAAATATATTTCAAATCCAAACATTAAATTGGATTCATGAAGTTCCATTAAATATGCCCAAAATCTTTAAACATTATGCAATTATCTTCCTTTTATCTGGTTCACTTATTTGAAACAAAATATTATTGCTTTTATTTAGATCAAAACTTTTCCCCTTTTGCAATGTGGATAAAATTAAAATGTATATTTGGAGAATTAGTTCATTAAGTGTTTGAATAATTTTCTTTTTCACTCTGACGCCTTGAACAACTTGTTGTGAATTATAGCTTGACCACTTGTAAATTTTGCCTTTATAAAGAGTAACAAACTCACCAGATTCCTTAAACAAAATAAAAAAAATCTTAAACGCCCTTTTCTCTAAGAGAAGAGAAGAGGGAGTTTGAAATTGGATTTTTGATTTTTTAGGAATCTGGTGCCTGTGCTAAAATACTGTCATTTTTTGTTAATCCTAAAAGTGACAATAAGTTAAACGATTGCGTGCCTTGTGCATTGAACTTTGTTTTGTTTTGTTTTGTTTTTTCGTTGTTTTCGAAAGCGAGGTCGGACCTTCGATTTTTACTAGGGATTGCAACAGTATTCTCCAACAAGATAAGGGTATTCCAGAGAGTGACCCAGGGGAATATGGCAAAATTATGTAAGTTATCATTAACAAAGCAATCGGGGACCCCCGAATGGAGGCAGGACCAGGTGCAACTATTATCACAGTGCACAAGATGTTAGCATGCTGTAGTCAGACATTTCAAAAGTAGCTCGATGGCACGAGACAACTTATGAACGAAATCTGTTGTAGGCGGCGCCACTGAAGTAAATGAAAAAAGACGTTGAATCTTATTCGAGTCATTATCCCTGTGACATTTTAAAACAAAATACAAAAATTAAATATAGTTTTTTTTTTCTGAAATTCTTTCCAGAACTTCGCCAATATGGTTAGCAATGAAGCACATGTAAGAAATTAATCAAACTATAAAGGAGCTGCTGTCAATTGGAATCATGAAACTAAAATGTCAAATGTAATTTCCGTTCAATCAGGAATCATTCAATGTATTCGATGTAATGCAGGGCTGGTTTTATTCTGTGTTTATAGGATTGAAACTTCAGGTGTGTCATGTCAGTGATTGAAAGAGGAAACTTATTATGCATTTATGTTTTATTTTTGCCAAAGCGTTTAAGAAATACATGCTCGTGTTATTGTGATAACAAGTATGAAATGACAGAATGAATTTCGAGGTTATTCTATGTAGCCTTTCTGACTTGTTTCATAAATAATCACGAATTTGCTAAATACTGCATGCCTTGAAGGAAAGAATTTTAATGCATGGAATTCATATATTTTAACTGTATATTGCAGTGGTTTTGAATCGGGCCCCAAAAAAGTAAGCAGAAACATAATCCCTTTGACAAAACCTGTCTGAATATGTCGAAATGTTTCTTCATGTAAATATCATGACTTTTGACCTACATTTTACCGTTGGTAACGTTATTGCACCGTATACGGACATTCTAAAGTGGCATTACAAATGCACAAGTGAATATGTCCATTAACTTTCTAAATGTAAGAAAAAGTTCCTACTTGGAGCCAGAGAGCAACCAATTCAAATTACATAAATTGGATAGAAATTTTCATCGGTGTTTTTTTTTTTTTCATTATTTTTCTCCTAAGGCATCTCATTTTCAAAACATAATATGAAGTCAAAATTCTTCATTCAAATTATATATTACATGTTTGAGAGGTGTTGCTGTAAGAGCTGTGCATCTTTTCGATGCCGAAATATTTATCATTTAATATTCCTTGAAACGGTTTTGAAATTTGCTCTTGCTCCTTTATTAATTTTCATGGAAATCTGAACCTGGTAGAGTAATGTTAAACGTCTTCAAATCAATTAGCATCATTTAAGAGCAGATAAATTTACAGCATGGACCAGAAATGCACGTTTCGGGTACTTAAACCTTGTCAGTGATCCTCGATCCAAACAATGAAATATGGCCAATCAGTGAAAAATATGTCCTAAATATACCGAAAAAAGTAGCGAGATGACTGGGATATAATCCTACAGGACCCAGGATTCAGAAATTTAAGAAAATTTTGTAAATGGAAATTTTCAAATGCGTCCGAAGAAACGACCAACCGAAATTGATCGAATTTGGCTATGTGCCCTCGGGGACTCCTGGTCCATCAGCAGTGACAACTACCAAGCGGTACAGTTTATATAACTAAAACCGGGTAGGGCTCATATGTTCAGCAAGAATCAAGGATTCCATAATGAATTAGAGACGATGAGAATAGAAAATGATTAAGATTTGGCATGTTTGTCATCCAAAAAATCTCTTGTCATATACTACATCAATCGAGAACAAGGCGTCAACTTCTTTGATGGAGAGGTTTTTGTTTCCCATTTCGTACTGTCCTTGTCATCAATATATTGATTTATGTGGTATGACACAAATATGACATATAAATCATTATTACAGGGCAGAGTTTGAAGACAATGTATCAAAGAATTTTAGGAAAAGTCAATTTTTCGTAAGATGTATGATGACATTAAAAATTATTCCAAATGTCGGTATTGTGAAATATACACCTCATACATAACTAACAAACTTTATGACAATCAATTGATGACTATGTTAAACGTCTTCAAATTCAAAAGCATCATTTGAGAACAGATAAATTTGCAGCATGGACCAGACATGCACGTTTCTGGTACTCAGTCCTCGTCAGTGATCCTTAATCTAAACAATGTAATATGGCCGAAGAATGTGAAATTAACATTACAGAAGTACCCATCAGTTATTCAGTCTCATAGTCGAGAAGGCAAGACAAAATCATTAGATTTTTCACAGGAACGGTTGCGAACCTCGGAATGAACAAAATTCCGAAGTGAGACCAGGTGCCCGGGGAGAGTCAGCGTCTCCTGATTGAATGCAACACCGTCGCAACAGCTCCATGGAAACCTGTCAAATTCGGTGATTGTCTCGATGTACATTTTGATGTACATATCAGGTAAGTATGTCTTGTTTGGTGATGGTGACAGCTATTCAATCACAATGTAGAATGTCACTGATCATTCTGGAAAGGGGGATCTCATATGCTTTTATTACATCCCCGTAGCGACCGAAGAACTTCCTCAATGATGATTTCAGCCGTTGTGTAACATAACCCTGTTTGAAAGTTATAATGTCCAAAAATGTACCGAAAGACGTAGCAGGTTGGGTGGGATATGATGCTACAGAACCCACGTTTTGAAAATTTTAAGAAAAATTTGATAACAGAAATTTTCGAATGCGTTGAAGAAACGATCAACCGAAGTTGATCGAACTAGGCTACATGTGACTTCTTGTCCACAAGCAGTGACAATCACTAAGTGGTACAAATGTTAAACAACTTCAAATTCAACAGCATCATTTGAGAACAGATAAATTTGCAGCATGGACCAGACATGCATGTATGTCTCAATTCTCACCTTTCATGAACATCCATCGTAGAACACAGTGCTCGCAGATAAGGTCTCTTGGCAGAACTAGTTCGTATGTATGAGGTAGATTTTTCCCTATTTGAGTGTTTTTTACGTGGATCGCTTGCAAACTTTCTTCTTCTTTATTTGAAAGAGTATTTGATTTAAAGCAATCTTCTGTCAAAGGTTCCCTTGAATTATGCATCGGACATACTTGTATAATTAACATTCCACTGATATTTTGAGACAGAATAAACGAAACATTAAATGCAGCTCCTGACAAAAGTCGTCTGACAGTAATTCTCTCGTCAAATTTCCCACCATTGTCGTGGTCCTGTGGACCATTGGCAGCATCCCCACACACACCACATTTTCCTCTGTTTACTATCCATTGTACCTACAAAAAAGAAATTGATACTATGGATAAAAAGTAAATTAGAGACTACCATCCTCTTTTTTTTAAAGATATAGCAATATTGGGTAAAAATGAATTTGTTTTGTCAAAATAATACACACATGAAATATGAGGCACTGCATTTTTTTCCATTTCAGGTTATGAGAAATGTTAATATTTACTGAATGACAGTCAATTAGACGATCACAGTGTTCAAATGATCTTTCAAGAGGTCTATTCAGTAGAGAAGGTAAAGAATGACTATATTTCAGACTGATCTTTCCTTCAATTTTAACACCTAAGTGTGATGTTTATTGAGTTTGGTGCAATGGTCACCTATCACCTTTGACCTTTACATTTCAAGGCCACTAGAAAGAATATACCAATCATGATTATTACCTTTTGGCCACCACAGTTCACATTTCCGTCCCTATGATCGGCTAATACTGAATACCCATGACGCCATAGTCCCCCTCTTGGAGGAGGGTCCAACAGTCTGGCATAATCCTCAGCTTTACAAGTGTACAAGGCACATATCACAAAAAACACGAACACTTGGAAGTATAGGTAATAATCCCATCGACGTGAAAAGAGCACACCCTTCGCCAACATCTTAATTGTGCCAGACAGTCACATGTGTCAATGGAAGGGTTGTGATTGGGAGGACATTTAGGCGATTCATCCCTACACTTAGGCTTCAAATCTCTTGGCCTTCATACCCGTGCTGGTAAAAGGTATCCGCCGAACAAAATCACCGAAAAAGTCCAAAAACTACAATTGAGGAGTTTTGATTGTGTTACATGTCAGATCTACTTAAATATTCAAATTCATCTGTCGAATAAGTGCCAGTTTCATTAAAAAGCTCTACTTGGATCACGACTATCACGATGCTATTACACCTACATTATAAATGCACACGTCATTAACGTGAATGACAGCCTGACAAATGCGGGAATGGTAAAATTAATTACGGTAAATCAAACAAGGTAGAAAAATAATTAATATGAAATCATGAAAATGTTTACGAATTACTAATACCACAAACAACGACTCTCTACAATAGTTTGTATATGGTATCAAAACGCAGGGCCAATGACAACAAAACTTTGCTTCCATGAGATCTCATTATTAGTTTATATGTCAATTTGTACGTAAACCCTAGTTTGAGGAAAAGGGGGAAATAGAAAAAATAATGTTCATTCATCACTTTGTCTTGTTTCTGATGTCAGCTTAAAGTGAGAGGCTTTTTATGAGTGTTATGGGACTCTTGAGATCTCTGTGTATTCGGATAAGTCGGAGAGTTGTGTGCATTTATCCAGATAACAACGCCATTTCAAAGTCGGCACTGAATACATATTTTTCTCCAAACTTTCATTTGTTGTCTTTCATTTTCAGTGAAAATATTTGCGTTGTATCCTATAGTCTTTTGTGTGGAATTGTTTTCCTTTCATTGTCCTGAATTGTTCGTTGATATGGTTGTTGTTAGTCCATTGATTTTTGTTTTTGTTTTTATTTCTATCAATATTGAAATCAAAATAATTTCAGTACACCATATGCGCAAGAAATATCTCATAAATAATGCTTTTGGCCGAAAAAGAGAACATCCCAAAATAATGAATACATGAAAAGATAAATTCTAAACTTTGCCTAAAATTTATGCCAAAGAACTGGGTAAGGTTGCCTGAACTTTATGGCAGAAGAACAAGCCCTTAGGTTTTTGAACAATTTATGAAATTTGATGTCGGAGACTTACAAATATATATCAAGTCATGTTGATGACGAAACACTGTGAAACTAGACTAACCTTATCCTTGGGGGCTAGCAGTCCAAAGAGATACTGTCCAAGTGGCTGAAATTTTAAATACTGTATATAATGTTTGATCTACTGTAATAATTCAAGTACATCTGCGTTGATGGTCACAAATCCTCTTTGTTAACTGTATAAAGCGTCTATGTATATTTTGGCAAGCTATGTAAACATGATGTTTCCTGTGATTGACTGTTTCAAGTATATTGATACGTTCTATCTTGCTCTGATGCATGAACGAGTCTTTGTATTGGTCCTTTATCAATTTGACATCATACATTAACAATATTCCACGCTGACCAAAAAGATCTATGTTGACATACAGGAATATGAATGACAAAAAAGAAAGATTTATTGTGGGATACCAATTTGCACCCGCAACCATTTTTGAAGGCCATCCCCTCTATAATAAGGAATAAAGTAGTCATCCGAATCATAATCATCACACATATCCAGAGGGGCCTTTCGAGACGCAGAGTTATTGCATTTATAATAAGCTTTATCACTGTCTAAGATAACATTAAATGTTATAACATTGTCAAACATCGGAGCATTTTTAATCGATCACAACAAATAAACATTTAAGAAGTACCGATCACTTATTCAGTCTCAAAGTCAAGAAGGCAAGGCAAATCATTAGATTTTCCATAGGAACGGTTGCGAACCTCGGAATGAATAAAATTCCGAAGTAAGACCAGGTGCCCGGGGAGAGTCAGTGTCCTCTGATTGCATGCAACACCCGTCGCAACAGCTCCATGGAATTTTGTCAAATTCGGTGATTGTCTCGATGTACATATTGGTGTACACATCAGGTAAGTCTTGTTTGGTGATGATGACAACCATTTAATCACAATCCAGAATGTCACTGATCATTCTGGAAAGAGGGATCTGATATGCTTTTATTATATCCCCGTAGCGAACGAAGAACTTCCTCAAAGATGATTTCAGCGAGTAGCTTACTTGAAAGTCGTCTGGCTCTCATAATGAGAACATGCCCTGGCGTACCGTATGAGCTGGAAAACAAAAACGCTATAAGCAGGAGAATACGGAATTTTGCTACTCGTGAAAGGGAAGCTAGTTATGTGGAAGCTGAAATCATCACGCTTGTCATACAGTGAGGTGTTCAAATTGCCGTTTGCGTCGAGAGATAGAAGTATTTCCAAGTACGAAGCGGATCTGTCGCTCTCGGTTGTTTCCTTGATCTCCAGTTCAAAAGGATAGATTTCATGTAGATGATCCTTAAATTTCGGATTGTTGATGGACAACACGTCATCTAAGTATCTGAAGGTAAAATTGAACTGAGATGCAGGGTGCTTTCGCCCAAGTAAGAACTGCTTCACGTTTTGGAGTAGTCTCTTTCATTCTTGTGAAGAAAAGATTCCAAAAGCTGTGTATAGGCGGCACCCCGGGGAGGTATTATAGTCACCCAATATTGATATATATTTTTCAGAGTAATCACACATACGGTCAGACACACACCAATCTTCAAAGATTGAATAACTATCCACCGATTTAGCTTACTTTTAGATTCACTTCTTTTGTATTCAAATATTACGTAATTATAACAAATCGAGATGAAAACCTTCAAAAATAAAATGCTAATATACTCTATGTCAGAAATGAAAAAAGTAGATTTCTATTTTTCTTTTCTTTCCGTGCCATTATGTATCATATTGTTTTACATAATGCACGTCATGTTTAAGAACCAATTAACTGATGCAAATAATTATGTTTAGCATTTACATAAACCCTTGGCAGTTAATGATGGACTTTTGTCATATAACCGTATTTCATTTTAAGAGATTAAGTAAAATGTGATACAGGAGATGCTTATTCTTCCTGAGCACTTGACCTCACTCCCAGATGGGATGTCAACTTCTATTTGAGTTTTTAAACGGTGGTGCCTATTCACTCAGCTGTATAATTTGTTTTCATCACTTTCCTACTTTCTGATTTCGGATGTTATAGGGCGTTGCTCTTCTTAGTTTATCTAGGATTTTGGTTCGTACATGGTGTTGTTCTTAGTTTATCTAGGATTTTGGTTCGTACATGGTGTTGTTCTTATTTTATCTAGGATTTTGGTTCGTACATGGTGTTGTTCCTAGTTTTTCTAGGATTTTGGTTCGTACATGGTGTTGTTCTTAGTTTTTCTAGGATTTCGGTTCGTACATGGTGTTGTTCTTAGTTTATCTAGGATTTTGGTACGTTCATGGTGTTGTTCTTAGTTTTTCTAGGATTTCGGTTCGTACATGATGTTGTTCAGAATGTTTCAGAGGTTTGGTACAATTGTTCTCACTGTCTCTTTATGTTTGTTCCATTTCCTTTGTCTAATTTATTATTGTCACACCAAATAACCTACAAAGCACACCCTTGAGTTTACATTATGTTTAATCCTAAATCAAGGTACAAATCTATAGATAGAATTGTAATTAAATTTCAGATCATCTATAAATCCTCTTTTATTACAAATTAAAGCTATCACAATGTCTGCATTGATTGATTATGAATGCATGTATAATTAAGTTGTTACTTAATTTTGACATGAAATTCTTCGCTTTTTTAAACCTGCAGGTATGGTATCTTTTACTGAATCGACCGTACACAAAATTTGGAGCCGCACACTATTTGCAAAGTAAACGAACGAATTTAATCAAAAAATAAAACTTGCTACTAAAAAAAACATTTGCTTGTGTTTGAAAATCACTTTTGCTTACAGTACCACTGATGAGGATTTACTATCCGAAACATGTGTCTGGTGCATTAACATTTGTTTGAAATTTCATCCAAGAAGCGTACGAGCTGGAGCACATCAATTTTCTTATTATCTAAACTTATATTCTTTTGCAGTGTGGAACAGTTAAATATAAACCCCGTGATAGAATGTTTCAAGTGTTTTAAATTACTTTCTTTCCAGCTCTGTCGCCTGAAAGAAGCCTTTATCAATTTGAAATCACACATTAATTAGTTTTGCGTCCTAAGATAGCATCGAAATTAAAGGAAGTTAACATCGTATTACCATCCCTCATATTGAATTTCGGTCAAAGATTTTCGCACAAAATTTGGAACCGCACACTCTTTGCAAAGTAAATACAGAGATTTGAACCCCCCCCCCCCCCCCCCCCCCAATAAATAAAGGGCGCCACTAAAATAGATTAGATGACTGGCTTACAGTACCACTGATGAGGATTTACCATCCAAAACACGTGTCTGGTGCGCTAAAATTGGTTTGACATTTCATTCAAGAAGGCAAGGAGTTAGAACACTATAATGTCCTTTTAATCATTAGACGGTAAAGTTATAGTTTACAAACGTATCATTTGCCAATCATTCACGAGAAATATTTCCTTTCAATTATCATGGTTATTTAATTAATCTTAAATCTTAGAAAGAATAATTTTTTTATGATTTGAATGTTTTAATTGTACTTTTAAGTACCTGGGTGATACTATGACAATTGACAACCCCCTTTTTTTTAAGCATAAGGATGAAATTTATTCGCAAGAATTGACGCTGAACAAAATAAATAGTCCGTAGATGCAATATTGAGAGAAAAGGGAAGTACCAACCCTGTTCCAAGAGCGAGATATTAAAATACAAAATATACTCTGCTATTGTGCGAATGTTAAACGTCTTCAAGTTCAATAGCATCATTTAAGAACGGATAAAGGGCAAGGGGCGATAAGGGACTTTCTAGGCCCAAAATCGTTGTTAATATTCCGAAAAATTAAAAATATTGAAATTGATACTGAAATTGATTAAAGGAAGCTTGTCTTCAATAGGTTCAACTTGAAAAATGTTCGATTTCATTTTTTCATTAGAGTTATCCTCCCTTTGAAATCACCTATGAAACCGGAAATGAACAAAAAATCAATAAATTTTCGCTTTTGATGGCGAAATTAGACTTGGCCACATCAAAACAACAAGTTCATATTTTGTCTGTATCTCCGTACAAGTATTTTGTAAATGTTGTAAAAGTATGAATCTGTTGTTTTCATGTGGCAATATAGAAAACGGAAGGAAATCAATTACTGTTACCAAGAGATCGGGTCTTTTTGGAAACAGAAAAACACCTTAACTTCTATAATACAGGAAGAATTTGAGTCAAATCGATATCATTTAATAGATTTTGTTTTGTTGTTAATGATGATATTGATTATTTATTCTTACATGCACGAAATCAAGTAATATCGACAAAAATGTCTTTCAAATGTGTATTTTCCTCGTAACGTAACCGATTTTTAGGACCATAAAATGACGTCATACTGAATATATATATGCACAGCCAATGTAATTCCCTGAGATGTTACTATTGAAGGGAACGTGCTGTAATTCGTGTATTAACACTCGTGACGTCACAATGCATAAGATCTAAAGAAACATGCCGCGACGGCTGTTCTAACCTGCAAACTGAACCCGCGGTGACCTGAATGTTAATGTCACCTTTTACGTGGAAAAACGGGATTTCTGAAAACAAGAATGAAACGGACAACTGTGGTGCATATATATAGAATAAATGTCATAATTTGTGTTTTGTTACGGGTATGCAACACACAGCAAGTGCATTTATCGCATGAAATGCGCTAACGCGCATTACATGTACGATAAATGCACTTGCTGTGTGTTGCATACCCGTAACAAAACACAAATTAAGACACTTATTCTCTATATGACGTCATTCTATGGTCGTGACTGTATTTTGCGAAAAATATTTTAAAGTCAAAGTAATCATATAAGACTCTTTCATGGTCTTCTATGAAAGATACATCGGTTCCACCCGAGGGGTCTCAAAATCATTTAAAACCCGAGGCTTGCCGAGGGTTTTGCAAAATTTTGAGACCCCGAGGGTGGAAACGATGCATCTTTCATAGAAGAACATGAAAGAGTATTTTTCTCTCATATCTAAGGGTCAAACAAAACTGAAAGAAAAAGGACGAAATTTGGAAAAAATGTCAAGTTGATCTAATCGCAAAAAAATTGCGATATTCGAATTCAGCGCCCCCGAAAATGGTTTATTCTATAAGAATAAACTACGAATACTAGGCTTTTCAAAATAAACCGCAAGAGTATATTGAAAAGCGATCTTAAAATCGAAGTTTTATGGCGACGTCGCCGCTAGCTTGTTTGTTTTGCGGGCTGAAATCATGACGTCACAATAGCGTAAACAATCGAAACAATAGCGTCACGTGATATGTGATACAGCTGTCACGTGATATGTGATACAGAAGTAGCTCACATAGCTGTATTTTATGGGCCTACTCTGTAACACATACGCGGGTATGAGAGAATATCATATACATACTTTTAAAAAAATCGAAATGACAGAGTACATCTAAAAGGATACAGTAATTAAAAAAAAAATAATCCTGTACAAACGAAAAAAGAAAAAAAAAATCCCCAAGAACTTCATTAAACAACATCAACCCCCCCCCCCCCCCCCCCAAAAAAAAATTCACACACGAAAGTCAACCACAACAAACTTATAGATTAAATGAAGATGTCAAGTACACCCCATCTTTTCAGAAAAAAAGAAAAGAAAATAGAAAAGGAGACAGAATAGAAATATAACATGACAAACCCTTCTTTCAAATGAAGAGCAATTTTGACTTTATTACAAATATATCATGAGGAACAACACAAATATGTAATTTTTCTGATTTTGACACTGGAATAAAATTTATTTCAATATTGAGAAATTATGGCCATGTAAAATTTACACCGCCGCGTATGATTTGCCGTCGATGAGATGGACTTATTTTTTCAATTGGGAAAAAATATATGCCATGTCTTAATTTCGACTGAGAAATATCCTTTGATATTGAACATATTTTCTAGAAAATATGTTGTCAAAAAGGAAAATTATCCAAACTAAGACAGCGCATACAGTGTATATATAAAACTCGTATTTTTAACCGGAAGAGCGATTTTACGGTAACGGACATTTCTGCGAGTATTGTGTACATACCGATAGTCTATTGTTCACGCCTTGTAAATAAATCCTTCACAGTAGCACATTCTGTATCTTCATATTTTTCCTTCATTTTTTTTTTTCAATGATGTAAATCTAAATCATTAAAAGTACAATCCAAGGAATTTGTACATGTATATATGAAAAATAAAGAACAACCGAAATATAGACGCATCTTAATTTGGGGAGATTTTTTTACATACAATGTTTATTGATAATTTCAGTCGTTAAAAATCAATACGTTTAGAAAGTAGGAAATATTCCTACTAATGTGGTTATTTTACAGGGACGTGTATAAAATTATATCCCTGGTATTTTATTACAAAGAACGAAACGTACATACTGAAATGTTGTAAGTAATAGGAATTATTGAGAGAAAAACGAAAGTTTGTGAACTGGAAGGTATTGTAGTGGCGCTATGATAAAATTATTAACCTTTGAATTCTTAATCGATCCTTTTTCTGTGTAAAAACAACATGTGTAATTATATAAATATGCAGCTGCGGTTGTTCATAAAAAAAGATAAAAACCAAGAAAAGCCTTATTATTGTGATTAAAGAATGACTTGCGAGTGGTACTGTAACCAGCGATCAATCCGACGCCCATGCGTATTTATTTTTTTTTTATAAAGGCCCTGTCACATCTTCACTGTTTTGGCCAACACACGAGTAAGTACTAACGACCTTCAACACGCTGGCGAACGTCGAAGTTTTGTTCATTCATAATGAAGCAACTTTCTCAACGCGCGCGTAGCGACCTTATAGGTTGTGTTGACATTGAGACATGCGAGGTAATTCTTGATAATGACGAGCGGTACCTAGCGAGCCAAAGGATTTCTTAAATATTAAAAGAAACCCGATTTCTATTAGAAAAGGAAGTGTTGACCACCAAAAGAGGGGATCGGAGTCCACTCGTACCCCTCTAAATGCAGATGAATTAGATGAGACAAAAAAAGATTTTACACGGGAAAAGGGGATGGAGACTAATATACAGTGTAGGGTCTGCTGGGTAACCGGAAATACACACTTTTTATGTCTTGGTGAAAAGTATCATTATCACATTAATATCAGTTTAATATTGTAAGATTTCAAAAAGTCAATAAAGGGGTGCCCCAGTTACCCCTCATTAAATTATATTTAAATCTACCAAGTACATTCATGTATATATTATACATGTTGATAGCATATTCATGAACACATTTAACTATCGTTTCCTCCTTTTTCGTAACAAGTTGCAGCTTCAAAACTTTACATAAAAATTTAGATTATTCAAAGATATTTATTTATCATTCAATTGCACAAAAACTGATACAAAGTAGCCTAAATAGTGTTAGAATATAGCAGCATGATACCTACAGACAACGTTAAATTACAATGTGATCGTAACGTCATATGACGTCAAAATCAGTGTAACATATAGCCGACCATCCTGGTTTCAAATAAGCAACGGAATGTCGGATTCTCAAAATTAAAATTGATTTATACTCTGTATTTCTTGTATTTTCAATGTTAAATGTTTTTCCGAGTTTTGAGATTGTGCTAATTTTGGCCCTTACCGCCCCTTGCCCTTTGTATCATGGGCCAGACATGCACGTTTCGGGTAATAACCCTCAAAAGTGATCCTCAATCTAAACAATTTAATAAGGTCAAAAAGTGTGAATGTCCAAAAATGTATCGAAAGACGTATGGGTGGGATGTGATGCTACATGCTACTATTATCCTCATCAATGGTATTCCATGCCGAATGATTCAGATGAGCTAAGGTAACTGATGGAAATTATTACCTATTTTAAGCAAAGTCATAAATTTTAAAGATGAATATCAATTGTTTATGCATGTAATTGATGCGTGACTAATTCAACTATTGTGGGTTTCTCTTGTCCTCTTAATTTTAATCGCTCTCTGACAGTGTCCGAATCCACTCGGGTCCAAGTCTTTCTACATCACATTTCCACTTACGAGTACCGGTATAAGTCCTGTTTGGTTTAGTGGAGTCACCTTCATTATCAAATTTCCTATAGTTTTAATATGTTTAGGTAATTTTCTAACATTGTGTCTTTATAGCAATTTTCTATGGTCGATGAACCTCCTTCCGCACGCACGTGTCTTTTTCTGTGTTCTTGATACTGCAGTTGTATCTCCAATCTGTAGTCTGTGCGGACGCGTGGTTGGGATCATTTCCTTCACATTCCATAGTTCAATGGGTTTTAATTGCAAAGGTATTATCCGAAACTGTTGTTAGTCAGCTATTTTGCTAGTTTGACATCAAAGAGTAAAGTGAAAGAAAGGAAAGTCCGAAAAACATAAATGGTCACATCTGAAACGGTCGCCTAATTTTGTTGCTTTGATGCAAAAATCAGAAATCTCTAAAGAGTACTCATCTTTAAAATGTGTCAGTGAAACATTTGATTTATTGTTCACATACTACAATCATTCAAGAAAAAACTGAGTGTTCATATATCTGCTTCCAGGGAGCAACCTTCTTGACACGAATTGTGAATAAGGAATTTTTTTTCATGACCACAATGACAAAATAGAACCATGCTAATACAGTGAAATAGAATTTATATGACGTAAAGTGATAATATTGGCTGACTTTTGTGTCAAGAGAATTTTTTACGTGAATCAAATTATCATAAGGATATGCGTGGAAATGAAAAGTACGGGGAAAAATGTTGCATGTATGCATCAATAATGAAAGAAATTCATTTTCAAACAACGGAAGTTTCAGATTAAATTTAGAAAATGATAGATGGCATTGGCTTCTAGAGGATCATTATTATTTAGAAATATAAAGTATTAGGGAAAACGTTGAGTGAAACGTCGTAACATATTTTGCTTTTTCACAATACATGTATCTCCAGTGATAATTATGACAAACAAAAAGTGGAAATGAAGAGTATGTCTACCAAATGAGATCGATCCAAAAATATTAATAATCGAAATTTTACCAATAAGCAGTTTGTTTCATAACGATGTTGTACATTTTTTAGATAATTCTTAATCATTATGTCTCAGTGATTTCAAATAAGTGCAGAATTTCTCTTTGAGAAGTATATGTACAGTACAAATTACTTTAAATTATGATTTGATTGTACCGCTAGTATCTACATTGCGACAACTCTGGTCACTACAACATGAAAATTTGTTATCTTCCACGTTTATCTAAATCATCTTCAAAATAAAGGACGAATCAAGGGTGTTTCATCCCTACAAACATCGTATAATTTATGATCTAATGAAACTTATCTAGTAATTATTTTCGTCGATGTATAAAGACCGTTAAGTATAATGAGTTAAAGAAGATCCTGACGATAATCTCAACAGCAATCACAATAGAGCACACAATTGAGCATCGAAGGACCCCTAGCAAGCTAGAGGTGGGACCAGGTGCCCGGGATGAGTAAGCTTCCCCTGTTTATTCAGCCGCACCCGCCGTCGATGTTCACGGGCGAAAATAAAAAAAATATCTAATATACATGCATTGTCTGAGGTCTATATAAAAAAGTGCTACGGTGAACATGTCAGGGAAAAATATTCAAAATACTTACTGTCAAACCCTTCGCAATGATTGCAAAATATTTTGCGTCAAGAAATTACTTACTTATACAGCGAAAATTATATCGTATGTCGCGAAAATGTGTTGTATAAAAAGGCAATGCCTCTTTTAGATTACATGTAGCTCCTCTGAGACCCATCTGAGGGTATAGTGTTTCTGTTTGGATTAATTTCATATTTGACTGACAATGAGGATGTTTAGGGTGAAAGATATAAAAGACACATACATGTATCTTATGCCAAGTGCCGGAACACTGTGAAACTAGGCGGACGTTATCCTCGGGTACTAAACAATCCACCAGTAGAGATACCAACCTAGTGGTTGAAATTGTCAGTAGTGAAATACTTAAATAAAATCTATGACAGAAGAGCATTGGAGGGGACGATCATAATGCTAGGATGGTATCCTCCTAAATGACAAGTTTCCATAATACGAAGCTTCTTTCGGGCAGCAGCAGTGAAAAAAAAATACACTTGATAAAACTGAGTATTCGGTTGTGAATAAAAATGAAAGGATGGGATATCAAACTGAACTCGGTTGAAGCACTCGGTACAAACAATGAAAACACAGAGTAGACAAGCACAACAAGAGACGGGGAAAAAAAGAAAAAATAGGGACACTGGAGACGGCATCAAAAAACTACATTTATCAACACCAATGGGCAATCCGTGCTGACTTGGGACGGCACCTGCCATGTTAGTTGCAAATGGTGTGGTTATCCGGATTGCATGTGCGCATCCCTCATTCTTGTTCGGTTACGCATTGGTCTCGAAAATCACACGATAGTTGTATATAAAAGCTTCCTCACTATTACTATGCAAACAAGAAAACATGACACAGGATATTTGCATTTGTACTACATTTGCCTCCAAGACTAATGGAAAACGATATGTATTTGAACTCATCTGCATAGAGATACATGCGCGATATCCCTCTTGTTTTGAAAAGGTACATTCTCTTTAACGTCAAATTCCTCTTAGAAATTGTGACATTAAAAGGGATTCATTAAAATGCACAACAAAAACGTAACTCATTTGTTTTGAACATGTTTTACAATGCATGTCGTGTTTATACCACCTTATGGCTATTCTCTCTCCGTCCTGGATTCGTTGATTTATATATGGGCGTAGGTGACCATATTTAATTATGATTATTTACAAATCACTAAACAAAGGATTATAATGATAATTGTGGTTTTTAAATTATATCAAAGTATTCCTATCCTATGATTTATGGATTTTTTTTTTTTCATATTAACGGTGTAAATGTAGATGTAGATAT
This sequence comes from Pinctada imbricata, assembly GCA_033119305.1. NCBI lineage: Eukaryota > Metazoa > Mollusca > Bivalvia > Pterioida > Pteriidae > Pinctada > Pinctada imbricata. Next base: position 54,681,651 of record VSWD01000008.1, on the reverse strand, counting down.
GTTGACATTTAGGATAAGAAGCCCGTATTTGTGTCCAGTATTCATAAATCATCATGAGTATCATATATATGCATTTACGCATTTTTGACAAATATTTAGTAAAGGTACGGGAAAGGCATGCTTGAGTGAAAATCTTGAATGAAACCTTTTCTTTCAAACATGAATCGATGCAGTATGAAAAGTTTAGAGTACGCATGTTGAAGTACATGTACATTCCCCCTAAATATGCCTATATTCTACATTTGTACAAACTGAAAGAAAGATATAGAAATTTTGTAACGTTTGGCTTTTTTGGTCAAGATCCTGAAGTTAAATGAGTTAAATGAAGAAAATGGAGCAAATGGAGATAGAAAGAGGGCGAAAAAGAATGCAAAAATGTACAATGTTAATGATATTATCATTTTTCTTTAAAGGAATCAATTTTGATTTCATAGGATTTCAAAGAGCAATCGGTCCTCTTCATCATCGGGAATGACCGTATCGATGGGAAAAAGAAACTATTTCAAAATAGACTACATTGTAATTTTAAAAGTGAATAACACAGACCAAAATAAAAATTACAACAAAAGAAAAACACATCTTCAAATTCAAAAACAAGCAAAAAAAATTGAAGGACCAATTATCAAACGAACTAAGAGGCATCTTCCTGAAGGCATAGCTTTGTCATTGGCTAGGTCTTTGGAATAAAATTTAGAAATTTTCTTCTCATATTCATATTTCCTTTTCTCGGTTTTGATCGTCATTGATGAGACTCTACTTTTTGAGATTTGCTTATGATGTACAGGAATAATTACAATAGAACGAATATGTCAAATATTGATAATAATGTTAACTTTTTTTCTTTTGCATTGTTGAGAAGTTAAAAGATGATCCCCTTCTTGATAAAATGTTACATGTGTATTAAAGTGCTCTATGGTGAGTGCTGTTGAGATTATCGTCAGGATCTTCTTTAAATCATTAATATCTTGTACTTCATTTTGAATATTACTTTAGGGATATACAAAGTAAAGTACCACAGTACTTTAAATTATATTATAAATTAAAGAGTACTTTCGGTGCCCTAGTTTGACAACCTACCTTTTATGGTGACATAATGACCAAAGTAAGAAGGATAAAATGCAGACAAATTTTAATAAAACGCCTTTTATACGTGTACCATGAATATGATCCTGCTATCACCAGAAAGATACTCGGCATGTTACTCGCCCAATCTACAGCTTTTTACCAGCGCATTATTAGGAACTGAACTCTGAATGACTGTGACGACGCGACTCCATGACTTCAAGGTCCCGACCCTCTGTCCTCTCTGAATGTCGGTCGGACTCCATGGGTGATTAAATGCATGGGAAGAGCACATACTGTATTTCGTAGGCCCCTTTTATATCCATTTACATACTTGTTTGTGTGTTTCATATGCCCCTGCGGTTTGCTGTCTTTTTGCGTGGTCATTTCACAATAAGGAGGTTATTTTACGCTACAATTGCACGTTCTTTGAGACCTCTTGGTAACCGGAAAAGTGGGAGGGTTGTGCACATGTAATCTGCATAGTGACGAAATTTGCATATGGCGTGAAAGATAGCCGCCGTCCTACTTAGGCCATTTGACTTGTAGGTTTATGTGTAGTCTGTGTTATTGGTGTTCCTTGTCCCTGTTTGCTATCTCTTGTTGCGCTTGTTTGCTTTGCTTAGGTTTGGGGTGTTTGGGTTTGTTTTTGTTTTTTTGCTGTGGGCGCTGCAACCGAGCCCTGTTGGAGATCTTTTTTTTCACAATGAGGCTATTCTCTTTTCGCAATATTGAAAAGATTTTCTTATAAATATTTCCTTCTCTAACAGATTTCTCAAAGTGTTATGAAAAGGAAAATAAAACTTTTTAATGTTTGCTTAGATAAACGACAATTACTAATTTAATTTATCACTTTGGGGATTTGTTCTTCATTATTAAAAGCACATCAGACACGCTTATTTTAATTTTTTTCAAACAAATCAAAAGCAAAAAATTACAGTATGGTTACAAGGTTTGAACCGTATATAATTTATGCATAAAATCTGCAAATATAATAAGTATCACTGAAATTGATGCAACTTGAATGACGGTGACACTTTACAAACTACCACAAATTTACCTTTACCTTAGGGCCTTTGGACATGCAAATAGTGAGGAGAAATTTTGACAGTCACTCCATGCATCATATGTATTAAGTCCTTGCATTGCTCCCCATACCTTAAGTAAAAATGAAAGGCATATTCAATTTTTATATTCGTTCGCTTTCAAAATTACGTACGTAATAAGCGGCACAACTCGACTTAGTTCCACCTCTCGAATGAACTATATAACATTCTTATACCAAAATGACAAAGATGTTTCTGTTTTCTATTCCCCTTTGCCGTCATAGGAATTCAAAATACGCTATCATTTTAGTGTATTCCACTGAATAAATGTTAATTATCCACAAGAATTGACTCTAAACAAGGCAAACGTTACAAACATAGAAACATCGTTTTTGGACCTAAATATCAAAATTGTTAAGATTGGAGAGATTCATACAAGTGTGTATGACAAAAGATGATTTTGGATTCAACATAGTACATTTCCCCTGGCTTGACGGTGATGTTCCTAGATTACCGTCATACGGTATATACATTTCACAGCTCATCCGGTATGCTAGAGCATAGACTGATGTTTTGAATTTTCATAGTAGAAATTTTCTGATTAGGCAGAAACTTAAGGTCAAGGTTTTCGCTTTCACAAACTAGTAAATACTTGAAATTTTACGAAAATTATTGTCAACTTCTTTTAAAATTCGTACCCATACAAGTAACAGAGTATATTTCTTTGGGTATTTCACAACCTGCATTTTATGGTGACATAATTTAAAAAATACGAAAGATCAAAGGTAGACAGCATTACCATCGAAAATGCGTCAGAATCATCAAACGCTTTTTATACAATGGATGTGATCCTAATGTCACCAGACGGAAACTAGGCTTGGTACTTGACCAATCTACAGTGTTGAACCAGAGCATTCTCAAGACTTGCACTCTGTCTCACTGTGACGACGGGACGGTGACGGACCCTGTCCAAACCTCTTAAGAGAAGACAGGGCCCCGACCACCTGTCCTCTCTGAATGTAAGTCGGACTCCTCGGGTGATACCATACATGAGCTTGCTACAGCCGGCAGAGCACGGACTATATTACGTAGGCCCTATTTTTACATCTCTTTACATATCCATCTGTGTTGCTTAGGCCCCTGCATTTTGCGGTTTTGTTTATGTGTGGACATCTGACACAGGAGATTGTTTTACACCACAATTGTACGTTCTTCGAGACCTCTGGGTTGTGCGCACATAATCCAGGATAACAACACCGTCTGCTACTGACTCGGCAGATGACCGTCCGAAGTCGGCACCGATTGCCATTGGTCTCGTTGGTTTATGTGTAAGAGAAAGGATGGGATCTTCAACAACACTAGGTTGAAGCACCCACAGCTAAATCCCAAAACACCCAATGCAAAAAACACAGAACAGACACCCACAGAAAGAGACGCAAAGGGACAAGGAACACCAACTCATACCATAGAAACATTAAACATAAAAGACCACATATAAACCAACGAGACCATTGGGCAACCGGTGCCGACTTGGGACGGCCATCTGCCACGTAAGAAGCAGACGGTGTGTTATCCTGAATTACGTGCACACAACCCTCCCACTATTCCGATTTTATATTTGATGTTTCTATGAGTAAAAGAAGATCCTGACGATAAGTTCAACAACACTCACAATAGAGCATCAAATTTAGCATCGACGGACCCCCCAGCAAGCCAGAGATGGGACCAGGTGCCCGGGAGGAGTAAGCATCCCCCGTTTGGCTAGCCGTACACACGCCGCCGATGTCCACGCACGAACATGAAAACAATATATAAAATACCTGCACTGTCTGAAGTTACGTCTATATAGAAAGTAAAATGGCGACCATGCCAGGGAAAAACGTGTGATTTGGAATTCATTGTACCATTTCCATCTCATTATGTGCGTGTCTGCTTTGTGCTTTTGCAGCGAGTGTTTTTGAGTTTTGCTGTTGGTGTTGAAACCGAGTGTCATTGGAGATCCCCTCCTTTCTTTTGCCTATTTCCAGTTAATCACTGCTGTTAATGCTACAAAGGAGGGTGAATTATTTACTGCAACTTTATGATTTTCAAAAATCTTACTTGTTGGAGATCTCCTCCCTTCTCCTTCTTCTATAACCTCTTTTTATTTGGAGAGCAAATTTCGGGCTTACTGTATTGAGGACTTCGAATGACTTCCATAGTGATGCGGTGTTTACGAAACTAAAGTTCCTTATGAACAATCTCCATCGTCCGCGAAAGAACGGAAATTATTATTTTACTGGATAAATGTACTTGCAATGTTAATTTTGGCAATTTATGGCCACATTTATATACATCATCAGACTTTTTGATTCGAATCGGTTCGTTGACTTTGTCACTCGCGATTCGGAGATAAGAAACACGATTTTGGTTGAATCCTTACATCTCTTCCTACAGACAAAGGTTCCAGAGGGAGGAAAGCTCTGAATTGTACGTTAAACGTCATCACATTTCAGCATCACTCCTGTAATAGGCTTCTTCGTAGACCTTGTGCTAAATGCAGAGCAAACTACTTTGCGTCTTCAACTTCTTGTATTATAATTCATCGAGGATGACTCCATTAAACTTCTTTTGGTCTATTAAAAATTCAGGGGATGTTCAGGGGATGTGACTGACAAAATGAAATCAAGAAATTTTGAAGCAAATACGATATCTTCATACGACTTTTCTAATATGTACACCATGCTTCCTCACGACAGAATAAATGATCGACTGTCAAAACTCATTAAATGGTGTTTTGATCGAGAGGGGAAAACTTATATTTGTACTTCTGAATCGAAGGGTTTCATTTCCGCCACAGATTACAAATCATACAAATCATGGACATGTGGTGACCTGTGTATTGCCTTGTCCTTCCTTTTGGACAATAGTTATGTAAGATTTGGTGAAAAACTCTACAAGCAGGTTGTAGGGATTCCAATGGGTACTAATTGTGCGCCTCTTGTTGCAGATTTATTTTTATACACGTATGAAAAGGAATTTATCCAAAATCTTCAAAAACAAAGAAAAAATGATGATGTGAAATGTTTCATTGGTACTTCTAGGTACCTGGATGATATTCTTGCTATCGAAAATCCTGTTTTTGAGAAATATAAAAATGTTATTTATCCACAAGAATTTATTTTAAACAAAGCAAACGTTTCAAATACAGAAACATCGTTTTTGGACCTAAATATCAAAATTGTTAATGGAGAGATCCATACAAGTGTGTTTGACAAAAGAGATGATTTTTGATTTAACATAGTAAATTTCCCCTGGCTTGACGGTGATGTTCCTAGATTACCGTCCTATGGTATCTATATTTCACAACTCATCCGGTATGCTAGAGCATGTACTGATGTTTTGGATTTTCATAGTAGAAATTTACAAATTACCAAGAAACTTTTAAGACAAGGTTTTCGCTTTCACAAACTAGTAAAGACTTTCTGGAAATTTTACAAAAAATATTGTCAACTTCTTCTGAAATTCGGACCAATACAGGCAACAGAGTATATTACTTTGGGTATTTCACAACCTGCATTTTATGGTGACATTATTAACAAGATAAGAAGGATCAAAGATAGACAACATCATTATCGAAAATGCGTCAGAATCATCAAACGCCTTTTATACCGTGGGTATGATCCTTATGTCACCAGACGGACACTAGGCTTGGTACTTGACCAATCTACAGTCTTGTACAAGCGCATTCTTAAAACTTGCACTCTGACTGACTGTGACGACGGGACTCCATGACGGGCCCTGTCCAAACCTCTTTAAAGAAGACAGGGCCCCGACCACCTGTCCTCTCTGAATGTCAGTCGGACTCCTCGGGCGATAACATACATGAGGTCGCGGCGGCAGAGCACGGATTGTATTACGTAGGCCCTCTTTTTATATCCATTTACATATTCATCTGTGTTGCTTGGGCCCCTGCGTTTTGCGGTCTTGTTTGTGTATGGTCATCTGACAGTGAGGAGGTTGTTTTACACCACAATTGTACGTTCTTCGAGACCTCTTGGTAATCGGAAAAATGGGAGGGTTGTGCGCACGTAGTCCAGGATAACCATACCTTCTGCTATTTCCGTGACAGAAGGCCGTCCTAAGTCGGCACCGGTTGCCCATTGGTCTCGTTGGTTTATGTGTAGTCCTTTGTGTTTGAAGTTTCTGTGTTGTGCGTTGACGTTCCTTGTCCCTTGTGCGTCTCTTTTTGTGCTTGTCTGCTTTGCGTTTTTGCATTGGGTGTTTTTGGGTTTTGCTGTGGGTGCTTCAACCTAGTGTTGTTGGAGATCCCCTCCTTTGTTCCATTATAATATTTCTTTATCTAGATGATAGAAATAGATAGTACAGCCGCGTCACCTAGAAAGACATAAACTAATGCGAAATGTTTTTTTTGTAACAGTTACAACGCTATCCGGATGCTTGATTTTTGATTGACAATATTTTTGTGGTGTTAGTTTGAACCGTATTCCAGCAAATAGTTGGCATCCCCATGGGTACCAATTGCGCCCAGCTGCTTGCGGCGTTATCTATATTACATTGTTTAGATTGAGGATCACTGAAGAGGGTCAAGTACCAGAAAAGTGCATGTCTGGTCCATGCGCAAATTTACCTGTTCTGAAATGATGCTATTGAATTTGAAGACTTTTAACATTTCATATTCATACGAAGCAGACATCATTCAGACCATGTTCTCGACTGGACGAAAGCACCCCGCATCTCGGTTCAGTTTTACCTTCAGATACGTAGATGACGTGTTGTCCATCAATAATCCGAACTTTAAGGATCATATACACAAAATATATCCTCAAGGAATCAAGGAAAGAATCGAGAGCGACAGATCCGCTTCGTACTTGGATATACTTCTATCTTTCGACGCAAACGGCCATTTGAACACCTCACTGTATGACAAGCGTGATGATTTCAGCTTCCACATAAGTAACTTCCCTTTCATGAGTATCAACATTCCGTATTCTCCTGCTTCTGGCGTTTTTGTTTCTCAGCTGATACGGTACGCCATGACATGTTCCAAATATGAAAATTTCATCGTTCGAGCCAGACGGCTTACAAGTAAGCCATTGTTCAGGGTAATATTACACAACGGCTGAAATCATCATTGAGGAAGTTCGTCAGTCGCTATGGGGATATGACAAAAACATATCAGACCCCCCTTTCAGAATGATCAGTGACATTCTGGATTGTGATTGAATGGCTGTTATCATCACAAAACAAGAAATATTTACCTGATATGTGCATTAAAATGTATGTCAAAACAATCACCGAATTTTCATGGAGCTGTCGCATGCAATCAGAAGACGCTGACTCTCCCCGGGTACCTGATCTCGAAATGTTATTCATATTGAACTTCGCAACCGTTCCAATGGAAGTCCTAATGATTTTGACATGCCTTTTCGACTTTGAGACTGAATAACTGATAGGTACGTCTTTGATGTATACTTTATGCACCTGTGATAGTCTTGGGGACCATTTTGTATCTTGATAAGTGGAGTACGAATATAGTCAGGATAAGCACATCATGTGATATTTATATAGTAGATGACCATTCAAAGTAGGATCCGAGTCTTTCGTCATTTCTTTGTTGTCATTCTTGTACTTGTCATCCTACATGTTTCATGTTGCCCGCTTTTGTTTGACTTGCTAATCCTATTGGTGTGCCTTTTCTTTTTCTTCTCGTTTTCTCCTTTTGTTGGTTAGTGCGTAGGATTATTTAACGTTGCAGACGTAAGTTGTTTAAAAGTTTAACGTCTTCAAATTCATTAGCATCATTTTAGTGCAGATCAATTTACAGCATGGACCAGACATGCACGTTACAGCATGGACCAGACATGCACGTTTCGTGTAATAAACCCTCGTCAGTGATCCTCAGTCTAAACAATGTAATATGTAATATGACCAAAATCTGTGAAAATTATGTCCTAGATATACCGAAAGACGAAGCAAAATGGCTGGGATATGATGCTACAGGATCCAGGTTTTAGAAATTTGAGAAAATTTTGTAAGCAGAAATTTTCAAATGCGTTTAAAGAAAGGACCAACCGAAATTGATCGAACTTGACAAAACTCTTTTAAAGCATATGTGTTTATATGCAACGTTGTCTTGTTGGGGACCCTTTTCTTATCCTTTGAATTGCGAAACAAACATGCCTTTTCTTCTTTCTGACAGCAGAGTCGGGACACCGTAGGTCATTTCCATTAGGTATCATAGTATGAAATGTTATATTCATCGTTTTAGATCTAGTTTCTTACAATCAGTGAATGAAAGTCAAATACAAAACCCGAAATCAGAATCCAGAAATCACAATACAAACTTACAAATTCTTGAATAAATATAAAAGAGAATTTTCTCACGAGAAAAAAAAACAAACAAACAATAACACAGCATCAAAAAGCATATAAACGTTGAAATCAAAGAAACTACAGAGACAAATAATTCAGCATCCTATTTGGACATAATGTTGTCCTACGACACTGATGGTTACATGAACACCTCACTCTATGTCAAACGTGACGACTTCAATTTCAGCATCACAAACTTTCCTTTTCTGAGTAGCAACATTCCTTCAACGCCAGGTTATGGCGTATTCATATCTCAGTTTATACGCTATGCCAGAGCAAGTACCAAATATATAGATTTTATTCTGAGAGCTAGGCGTCTTTCAGATAAGCTTCTCAGTCAGGAATACGTTTGTGACCGACTAACATCGTCACTGAGGAAGTTCTACGGTCGATATGGGGAACTCCTCATACGCTATTATTTCCCACTCTCCAGAATGGTGGATGATATTCTGTCATAGACCATTTAACCGTCTAACCAAAGATGATACTTTATATTTTTCAAAATGAAGTAACTGGATGTGACAATTCTACCGAATTGAAGCGACGGGTGTTGCATGCAAGCAGGAGATGCCGACTCTTCCTGTGCTCCTGGTCTCACTCCCATTTCGGGAGTTCGCTTTTTTTTTATGTGGTGGAGGTTTTGATTGTTTGCTTTGGTTCCTGTTTTATCCTGATTTTGTATGCCTTCGGGTTATGATTTTCTGAATTATCGATTTTGTGCTGTATATGGGGATATGGTCATTATCCATATTTGTCATCATAATAACACGAAGGACAACTTGATCCAATGAACAATCTCCAGAGTCCAATGTGAATACGGACAGTATTTTAGGTGGCGCTGTTAAATACAGCGCTGCATTGAGAAGTAAAGTTTATGTTTATATAAACTTTGCAGTGCTGGATACATATATTTAATGTCTTCAAATTCAATAGCATCATTTAAGAACAGATATTTTACAGCATGGATCAGACATGCATGTTTCGGGTACTTATCCCTCAGTTTACAAATTATTCTCCGAAATAGAGAAATCAAATTGTGTTTTTTTTTCAGTTTCTTACATGATGAATTTTAGGAGAAGTTCTATATCCTCATATTTACTTCACGAGCATGACTAAATACAAATATGTATGAACTTTCCGAATGGGCATAATGTTCACAAACCTATCATACAAGGCTAGACATACGTGAGTGATTCCTCTGTCTGCGTGAGTTATTCTTCTTTCTACGTGGTTTACGACCATTACGACATTTTCGTCACTATTCTTGTTAGTCCCCACATTAATTTTTGAACATATAAATCTAATATATTCTAAATACTCAATGATTTTGTAACTACTAAATAACCCATAGCGAAAATTCATATCATGAATAATTCAAGAATAAATGAATTATTGCTTATTTCTAAAGGAATCCCAATTTTTGTTCTTTTTCCTGCTCCATAACAGCAGAGCACCGACTTAGTTTTTATGTACGTTATTTTTTAAATCCATTTACAAGCGTTTCTATCCCTATGCATAATTGTGCTCGTTTTGATCGTCAAGGAACAAATGGATAGACTCTGTGCATTATTTCCAGAATACTACATTCTTTTGGCAGATGACCTTAGAATCACTGAATACTACATTCTTTTGGCAGATGACCGTAGGATCACTGACGAGGGTTTAGTACCCGAAACGTGCATGTCTGAATACTACATTCAAAACGTGTTAATTATGTTATGCATAATTGTGCTAATTGTGTTAATTATTAATTTAATTGTGTTAATTATTAATTAATTAATTGTGTTAATTAATTAATTGTTTATTAATTAATTGTTAATTAATTGTTAATTAATTAATTAATTAATTAATTGCGTTAATTAATTAGTTAATTATGTTAATTATTATTAATTGTGTTAATTTTTAATGATAATTAATTATTAATTGTGTTAATTATGTTATGCATGAATGTGCTCGTTTTGATCGTCAAGGAACAAATGGATAGACTCTGTGCATAATTTCCAGAGTACTACATTCTTTTGGCAGATGACCTTAGGATCACTGAATACTACATTCTTTTGGCAGATGACCTTAGGATCACTGACGAGGGTTAAGTACCCGAAACGTGCATGTCTGGTCCAAGCTAAAATAATAATTTGCTTTTAAATGATGCTATTGAATTTGAAGACATTTAATATTTGTATCACTTGATGAGTGTCAATGCTGGTGGACCAGGAGTCCCCGAGGGCACATGTAAGCGATCAACTTCACTTGATCGTTTCTTCAACGCATTTGAAAATCTCTTTTATCAAATTTTTTTGAAATTTCTAAAACGTGGGTCCTGCAGTATCATATCCCACCCTTCCTGCTACGTCTTTCGATACAATTTTTGACATAATAAGTTTCATACTCTTTGGCCATATTACATTGTGTAGATTGAGGATCATTGACGAGAGTTATGTAACCACAACGTACATGTCTGGTCCATGCTGAAAATTTATCTGTTCTTAAATGATGCTATTGAATTGGAAGACGTTTATCATTCTTAAGACCTGTAATTGGTGTACTCATGTCATCTTTGGTGTTTGGTCTTCCTTGTCCCTTTTGTTTAATTTATTCTATTTGTGAACACTTTGTTTTCGAATTTGTGGTTCGGTGTTTTGCTGGATGCGTTACAACCCAGTCCTGTTGCAGTCTGTATTCGTTCTTAAAATAAATATGGCTGTGTCTGAAAATCACTTTGGTATTGAGTACCACTGAAGAGGATTAACTTACCGAAACACGTGTCTGATGCATCAAAATTGATTTGAAAATTTTCCTCTAAAACAAAATGAGTTTGAACACTTCCATCATATTAAACGTGTTGTTACAGCATTTGTCAAGTTAGCAACATGCCTTGCAAAGGATATTCCATTAATGCATTTTCATTCTGATTTATGTCTTGAATCTTCAAGGCTTAAATATTTTAGGACATTGTTTTACATTCTACTGCGAATGGATGAGTAACTCGAATTCTGATTTGTAATTTAAACCATGTTTTGAGGCATAAATCAGTGAATGAAGGTCAAACAAAAAACCCGAAATTAGAATAAAAAAATACAATAAAATGACTTGCAAATTCTTGAAACATATCTTAGAACTTTCTCACGAGAAAAGAAAATAGGACAAACAGACGGAGGAAATAACACAGCACCTTACAAACACAAAGGACAAACCTATCTTATGAACTATTATCATAGTCTAGTGCAAGAACGAACAGAATTTATTGTAGGTGGCGCTGCTGAATATGCTGTATTTAGTAAAGTTTAAAAATATTCAAATATAAGATGAATCATGTTAAATATATAATGCGCGTAATAGGATCTCAGACGAAATTATCTTGATCTCTCTTGCTGTAGTATGGAAAAACAAGGGGTCGCACTTTGGGACAAGGAAACATGAAACACAAAAGACAACACATAAACCAACAAGACCAATGGGCAACCAATGCCGACTTTGGACGGTCATCTGCTACGCAAATAGCAGAAGTTGTGGTAATCCGGATTACGTGCGCACAACCCTCCCACTTTTCTGATAACACAGAGTTCTCGAGGAGCGCACAATTATGGTGTAAGATAACCTCGTCACTGTAAGATGAACCACCGAATATACTTGTATCTTCCGAAATGGAAGTAACCGGATGTTACAATTCTAACGAATTGAAGTGACGGGTGTTGCATGCAAGCAGGAGATGCTGACTCTTCCTGGGCACCTGGTCTTACTCCCATATTGGGAGGTCCATTCTTTTCATGTGGTGGAGGTTTTTCTTTGTTTGTTTTATGTGCCTTCGGTTTGTGATTTTCTGACTTACAATTTTGTACTAAGTATTGGAATATGGTCATTATCCATTTTTGTCATACAAACAGACAACATGACGCATCGGCCCAAGAAACACACAGATGGATATGTAAATGGATATAAAAAGGCATGAGAAACAAAGTCCGTGCTCTGCCGGCTGTGACAAGCTCATTCATGTGAACCCGGAGTAGTCCGTTTGAGATTCAGGGAGGACTGGTGGTCGGGGCCCTTTCTTCTCTAAAGAGGTTTGAACAGGACCCGTCATGGAGTCCTGTCGTCACAGTCAGTGAGAGTGCAATTCTTAAGAATGCGCCGGTACAAGGCTGTAGATTGGTCCAGTACCAAACCAAGTGTCCGTCTGGTGACAGATGGATCATACTCACGGTATAGAAGGCGTTTGATGATTCTACCTTCAAATGATCCTTCTTATTTTGTTAATTATGTCACCATTAAATGCAATAAGTATGGAATCTGCTTTCACAGTCATTTTTGTGTTGATTTAAATCAAACCACGTTATGGGACTGAATTTTTACCGAATTCAGTCTAAACAATTGGTTCGGATAAATCTAAAAATAGCTGTTATATTCTTATTTGCATATCAAATAGCAAGAATACGAATCTAGAGTAAGATGTGCATTATAAATCAAATAACTTACTGACATTAATACTAATTTTATTAAATTTCGGTTAAGTATTTGCAATCCAGATAATTTTGATTTCTTTTAATTCATCTCAAGGTCATAAGGACATGCATTTTGTCATTTTACATTCATTTTGAATCTGATATCTTCATTTACTATTTATTGAACACGATTTTGGAGCTAATTTCCATACCAATTTCGTGCATAACATGTGTCTCATCATTAATGTAACACGAAGCGCGATTTGAATGCAAATATTTCAGCAGGTAAGGTTCATGGCAGGAGGTCAGATGCCCCTCCCCTTTTCATTTTATATGTTTATCAATAACAAAGGATTCTGGCGATACTGAACACTTATTAGTTAAAAATCATATGAGGAAAAAAATACGGTATATCAACTCCGCTGCTAATTGAGGCACATTGTTAGATAAGGCTTGAAAATGTGTGTGAGGAATCACGAGGGTGATCGTGCAATATGCAAAAAAAAGGAAATGTAATAATACATTTGAAAAAGTGACTTTGATGTAGGATAGATACACTTGTTTTATTTTGCATACAAGTAACATAAAAGTTGAAGCATTCATTCCTATGTATATAATTGTAAGTTACATTCAAATATATGTTTTTCTTAAAGTCCTTCTGAGAAATAGTAAATATACCATTTCAAGAGAAGGGAGGAGAGATATACATGAATATGTATATGAATGTAGTCTCAGGTTTACCTGATTTTTATCATGCCAGAATACATGGGATTTACTATGTTTTTTACTTGTCATAAAGATATAAATGATTTACGTTAAAGAAACATAATGAATCATGTGATCAGATATACATTTATTCATTATATGCTTGTTTTGTTTAAACTAAAAGGAACACTAGATGTTTTATGGTGAATAAATATTCCATTTGATGAACCTCATACATTTTTGTAACACGGCCCCATAATTCGTTTTGTATACAAGATGCACCAATTTTCACCTTCATTTATATTCCTCAATCCATTTTTTCAACACCTCTAAAACATTATTGAAGAAAGGAGGGGATTTCCAGCTAGACTCGGATGCAGCACCTACAGCAACACACCTAAACATCAAATTTCGAATACATTAGACAAGCACTGCAAAAGACAAAGAACATATAAAACAAAAACACGTTACACAGAAATGAACAATCAAAGCCAACCTAGTATGGCCATCTGCCACGTTAGTAGCAACTAGCAAGTGGTATGGTTTTACGGATTATGTGGGCACAACACTCCAACTTGTCCAGTTACCCTTGCAGTTGTCTCGAAGAACGCACATCTGTTGTGTTTACTGTAAACGTGGAAATTTTTGCGTGGGGGTAATTTTCGCGTTTTTCACGAATCATGTGACTTCGAAAATATCCCCGCTGCATTCTTACAATGAAAAAGACATTTTTATCGCAAATATTTCCACTCGCGTAACGTCTTGACGTTAAAATCGCGAAATTTTCCCCCAGCGAAAATAACCAAGTTTACAGTAACTTCCATCTCGCTGTAAGATAAGATAATACAAACAAGACAGCTTAATTCAGGGGCCCAAGTAACACTTCACCAATAACATACTATAAAATATCTTTTATCATTTATTTCTGTACAAACTGCCTTAGAAAATAACACAAATATCTTGGACAAAATATCATTTGTAAGTCAGAAAAAATTTGACAAAAAAATGAAAGTAGATGGATAAATTAAACACTTGCGCCAAAAGCGTCACCATAAAAACTCGGTTTGCGACCGTAAGATCAGCATTTACCATCCACAAACATAACGTCAGAAGCTAGTTATTCCCTAAATGACTTCAATGTAAGATGAAATTTAAAGTATTTGAACATACGTAAAGGACTTTTTATTGCAATTTAACAACAAAAAATTGATTGCGCCAGTCGGAGACTTCTCGACATCATTTCATCTCATTCAAAAGTAGAATCAACAGCAAGACCTGGATAGGACAGCAAAGAGAAATTAAATGTTTCAACAGCAGAGATTGCTTTCTGTCTGCTGTTGAAACATTTAATTCTTTGGAGGTGCAGGTGAAGCACACACCAATTACAGTGAAATATGAAACTCCATCAAATGCTTCCACTAGACAAAGATGTAGGAGTTCAATGATTTTTAAAATGATGCTTTATTGCACTGAGTTCAAATATTATGATATTATAATAACGTATAACGTAGTACATTGTACCATATCAGTTCATAAACTGACCAAAGAATCGATTTATTTATCATGGTAAGATTCAAAGATTATTTAGATATTACTAGTATGATACTGTCCAATCAATCAGCAACGTCTCAGTCAAAATACTATACAAATATTTATTCATTGCTCTTAACCCATTTTTGATCCTCATTAACATAGGAATATCCTAAATCTCTCAATTCCTTTGCACACCTGACAGCAAGAATTCATATCGACAATAATTTATCTTGGTAAGCTATTAACAAATGCAGGACTAAATATTGAGTTACTTAAATGACCTTCGCTTGAGCCGTAATATTTTAGTTTTATTTTAGTGGCAATTAAAACTAGCAATGAATTAATTCATTTGGCTATGTCATATGTTATGGTCAATGTTTCAAATTATTTATAATATAAAGAGATAATTTTAAACGGATTGCATGGAATTGACACGGTGTTGTAGATTTTTGTTGTTGAATATCAATGGCCTATCTCAAGAGATTGGCTATCTTGTGATAGAAAGAAAAAGGTATGCGTCAATGTCTAGATTGAGAAGGAAATATATTCTAAAATATTACATAATTTTCCGACGTCGCTTCTGGAAATGCCGAATTCTTGACTCATATCAAAACTTTGTTTAGAACGAAGCTATAACTGACTTTTGACGGAAATTTTGATCGGTCGTGTCAGTTTGCCCTCGAGTTATCGTTCGCTGCGATACCTATCGCGGAATCATTTTGGTGACACTTTGCAAAAGAGTATTGTTCTATTTTTGCATTTTAAAACACGAATTTAATTTTGTTGTCATTGAAGGAGCATTTAATGAAATGTTGGAATGCTTCGTCGAAAGGAAGATTTTCAACTAACCTTTGTGTATGTATGCTAAATATTCTGATTCAACGAAGACAAGACATGGCTCTTTTACATAATATAACCTTTATTTCTGTTTTTCAGTTGTTTGAATATTTAAACAGAATGACGAATTAGGATATCTATGGAATGTCCTCATTACACTCTGAATTTTAATGGACATAGGTAATATGAGGTATGTTTCTCATACGCAAGATCGCAACTGCAGCGTGTCAGTTCTGATTTGCATTTAGTCACCTCCATAAACCATTGTTCAAAACTTGGGCATTTTCTGCCCTAGTGAATTGATGACGTTAAAACAACGAACAACAATCAAAGAGTGCGCGAAAATATATATAAACTTGGTTAGAAGTTTTGCGATCTTCTGTGTAGCAAAAGAAAACTCAAAGTCCTACCTTCGTCTTTATATTGCATTTTATTGTGATCATGCATTTTGATGGGAAAAATAGATCCCTGAACACCTTTCAAATCTGAAAGTTGATAGTAATTTTATGGTGTTTGAACATGAATTTGCTTCAGTCAATAAGGTCCGACTTGCGATATCTTTTTTACTGCCATTGAAAGTAATTTTCCGCAAAATAATCAATCAATAAGAGAAAATGGGATCTCACGGAGCAAACTGACAAGCAAAATACTGGTGAACATCGAAATGGCACAGCCGTCCGAAGTGAATGTGTACATGTAACGTTTCTTCTTTATCTCATTTCAGTCATACTTATGCCCTTTGCCGTTTGGAGCTCTTAAAAAAAGTTTCCCGCGAGGGGTTCGACAGTAAGTGTTTTAAATATTTTCCCCGCCGTGGTCGCAATAGCACTTTCTATATAGACATTACCTCAGACAGTTCATGTTGTTGTATATTGGTTTTCATTTTTCGTGTATGAGCATCGACGGCGGGTGCGGCTAGCCAAACAGGGGATGCCTACTCCCACCTCTAGTTTGCTAGGGGCCCGTCGATGCTCCATTTGGTGCTCTATTGTGAGTGCTGTTGAAATTGTCGTCAGGATCTTCTTTATCTCATTATGTGGGAGTATTAACGGTTAGGTATTTCTTTGATGTTTATTGTCATTGTCTTCAACTGTTTGTCGATATGGAAGTTGCTTTGTTTATGTGTTGATAGTCTCATGTCACATATATAGCTATGTTTATGTTGTCAATATTGAAATATATGTTCTATAGTACCAGTTTTATTGCACATAGCGTGTTGTTAGTGTTGATAGTCACATGTCTTCATTGTTCACTATATCCAACTTATCTTTTAAATTTTTGCGAGACATGTAAAAGTAACATTTCTTCACATCGAGATACACAGTTTAATTAAATTCTCTTATTTGGTTCAAGGCAGTCAGAATATATTTTAACTAAGTTTCGATACGATTGCCCTAGCACCACATAGTGTCCTATATTATCATTCATTTTTTTTCAAAATGTGATATTATTGTTCTCGTTGATTCAGTTGTTCACTTTTTCTCGGGTACTAACTAGTACTTTCCGCCTTGATCACAGCTACGTCTTTATCTTGCCATTTGGGACTTCCTTAGATCTGGTTGTTGTTAAAGAAGACAGGAGGGGATCTCCAACAACACTAGGTTGCAGCACCCACAGCAAACTCCTAAAACACCCATGCAAAAAACACAGAACAGACACCCACAGAAAAAAGACACAAAAGGGACAAAGGAACACCGACTCACACCATAGAAACATGAAACATAAAAGACTACACAAATTCATCATATAGTGGAGTGCCTTATGTAATGCAGTGGGAATTTTATGATTAAAGCAAACCACTATGCTAAAGTTATTAACTATGGGCTAGTATTACAGAAAAAGTTTGATAGACCTCTGAGATATGTGGCAGTTGCGATATTTTGGGGGCAAAAACCCCTTTTCTATGCAAAAACCATGAAAAACTGGAAATAATTTATAAGTTTTGCATTAGAAATGATGACAGAAATAAAAAGATGTAAATTTACTTAATTTCTGATGCTCTTTCAAATTAAATGAGTTTCAAATTCGAAATCCTATATCATAAGTGTATTTTTGGGCGAAAAAGCCCTTTTTTGGGATAAAATCATGAAAAATTGGAAATAATTCATAACTTAAACATAATAGCTGATTTCAAAAATTAAAAGATGTTTACATACTCAATTTCTGATGTTCTTTCCAATGAAATGAGTTTTCAATTCAAATTCTTATATTAAATGTGTTTTTTGGGAGAAAATGCCCTTTTCTAGGCCAAAATCATGAAAAACTGGAAATAATTCATAACTTTTGCATTACAAAAGATAACAACAATTAAAGACATTAGTATACTTAATTTCTTATGTTCTTTCTATTGGAATGAGTCTTAAACTCAAATTTTTATATCAAATGTCTTTTTTGGGGTAAAAATCTATTTTCTGTGCAAAAATCATGAAAAACTGGAAATAATTTATAAGTTTTGCATTAAAAATGATAATAGAAATAAAAAGATGTAAATGTACTTAATTTCTGATGTTCTTTCGAATTAAATGAGTTTTAAATTCGAATTCCTATATCAAATGTGTTTTTTTTTTGGAGAAAATGCCCTTTTCTAGGCCAAAATCATGAAAAACTGGAAATAATTCATAACTTTTGCATAACAAAAGATAACAAAAATTAAAAGATCTTAGTATACATAAGTTCTTATGTTCTTACAATTGGAATGAGTCTAAAACTCGAATTTCTACATCAAATGTCTTTTTTGATGGCAAAAATCCATTTTCTATGCAAAAATCATGAAAAACTGGAAATAATCTATTAGTTTTGCATAAAAATTAATAATACAACTTAAAAGATGTAAATATACTTAATTTCTTATGTTCTTTCGAATTAAATGAGTTTCAAATTCGAATTCCTATATCAAATGTGTATTTTGGGGCTAAAAGACCTTTTCTATGGTAAAATCGTGAAAAATTGGAAATAATACATAATTTAAGCATTTTTACTGATTTCAAAAATTAAAAGATGTTTATATTTTCAATTTCTGATGTTCTTTTGAATGAAATGAGATTTTAATTCAAATTATTACATCAAATGTGTTTTTTGGGAGAAAATGCCCTTTTCTAGGCCAAAATTATGAAAATTTGGAAATAATTGATAACTTTGCATAAAAAATAGTAACAAAAATTTAAAGATGTGAATATAATAAATTCCTTATGTTCTTTCCATTGAAATGAGTTTCCAATTTGAATTCCTATGTCATATATGTTGGGGAGGGGACAAAATCCATTTTCTATGCAAAAATCATGAAAAACTGGAAATAATTTATACCTTTTGCGTAAAAAAATGATAACAGAAATTAAAAGATGTAAATGTACTTAATTTCTTATCTTCTTTTGGATGAAATAAGTTTCAAATTTGAATTCTTGTATAAGAGGCCTTTGAAATTGGGAAAAACAACAGCATAAAAAAAATTAATCAAAGATCGGGAAAATAAAATCAATTTGAATGTCTTTTCACTTGAAATATAGAGCTTTACCTCCTGGGGATTTTATTATTATTTTCCAAGAGGTTTTCACTTTGGAAAATTGGTCCATTAGTATGGACTATGAAATTGAAATACTAAATTATATGATTGTTCTATTGTAAAATTTCAGTGTATCATAAGAACATTTCAACAAGTAATGTCTCATGGGTATATGAAAATAAAAATGTCTAACATTTAGTCTCAAAATAGATACTATATTGCATTGAGAATTTGGCCAAATATCGGGCCCAAATTAGGCTGATCAAGAGCCCTGATCAATACACATGTGTTTTAGAGTAAAAACAATGTCCAGTAATAAGCTACATGAGATTTTACTGTAAACAAATTATGTTTTTTATTAAGCATAGAAAATAGGATTCAAAATTTATTTGTCAAGAGCAATGAAGTCATGTATGTACATTTTGTGTAAAGTTTAACATTTTTTCAATTTTTTTAAAAATCAGGTTTTAATTGAATGTCATACATGTATATTATCTCCAATTTTCCATGGTTATTTTTTTTTTTGCCCAGAAAACTCATTCCATTCGAAAGAATATCAGCAATTAAGTAAAAAAAAAACATCTTTTAATTTTTAAATCAGATCACTTGCTAAAGTTGTAAATTATTTCCAATTTTAATATGTTTTTTCTATTAAAGGGCTTTTTGCCACCCCCCCCCCCCTATTTGATATAGTCAAATGAAATGAAACTCATTTCATCCGACAGAACATAAAAAATTCAGAATTTTTACATCTTTTAATTTCTGTTATCATTTTTTATGCAAGCGTTATATATCATTTCCAGTTTTATCATTATTTTAACATAGAAAATGGATTTTTGCCCCCTTAAAATACATTTGATGTAGGAATTCAAATTGGAAACTCATTTCATTTGAAAGAACATAAGAAATAAAGTTCATAACCATCTTTAAACTTTGTTACTATTCTTTATGCAAAAGTTATGAAGCATTTCCAGTTTTTCATGATTTTCGCCTAGAAAAGGGCATTTTCTCCCAAAAAACACATTCAACATAAGAATTTGAATTGAAAACTCATTCCATGTGAAAGAACATTAGAAATTGAATATATAAACATCTTTTAATTTTCGAAATCAGTATATATGCTAAAGTTATATATTATTTCCAATTTTTCATGATTTTAGCCTAGAAAAGGGCTTTTTCGCCCCAAAACCACATTTGTTGTAGGAATTCGAATTTGAAACTTATTAAATATGAAAGAACATCAGAAACTAAGTACATTTACATCTTTTAATTTCTGTTATCATTTTTAATGCAAAACTTATAAATTATTTCCAGTTTTCCATGACTTTTGCATAGAAAATGGGTTTTTGCCCCAAAAAACACATTTGACATAGGAATTCGATTTGGAAACTCATTTTAATGGAAAGAACATAAGGAATTTTGTACATTAACATCTTTTTATTTTTGTCATTATTTTTCAAGTAAAAGTTATAATTCATTTCCAATTTTTCATGATTTTGGCCTAGAAAAGGGAATTTTCTCCCCAAAAAACACATTTAATATAAGAATCTGAATTGAAAACTCATTTCATTCAAAAGAACATCAGAAATTAAATATGTAAACATCTTTTAATTTTTGAAATCAGTTAATACGTTAAATTTATAAATTATTTCCAATTTTTCACGATTTTAGCCTAGAAAAGGGTTTTTTTGCCCGAAAAACCACATTTGATATCAAAATTTGAATTTGAAACTTATTTTATTCGAAAAAACAACAGAATTTAAGTATATTTACATCTTTTAAGTTTTGTTAACATTTTTCATGCAAAAGTTATAAATTAT
Source organism: Pinctada imbricata (assembly GCA_033119305.1). Classification (NCBI taxonomy): domain Eukaryota; kingdom Metazoa; phylum Mollusca; class Bivalvia; order Pterioida; family Pteriidae; genus Pinctada; species Pinctada imbricata. The sequence continues at coordinate 54,660,335 of VSWD01000008.1, read as the reverse complement.
TTCCAGTTTTTCATGATTTTTGCATAGAAAAGGGTGTTTTACCCCCAAAATATCGCAACTGCCACATATCTCAGAGGTCTATCAAACTTTTTCTGTAATACTAGCCCATAGTTAATATCTTTATCATAGTGGTTTGCTTTAATCATAAAATTCCCACGGCAGCTTATTTTCTTACATAAGGCACTCCACTAATAATTGAATTCATCTAAAAAAAATATGCCTTACATTGTCTGAATGATTTACACCTAGAAAAGCTATTTTGCAATTTTTTCATATTTTGTAATATCTTTAAAAGGGGACTTGATATTCATGCATATCAATGTAGTCAATTTAAAAGATTAATTAGATTTTTTGTTTTTCGTAAGTGATTGATAAGAGTTTTTGCTCATTTATTGATACAGATTGCCGTGTAGAGGTGAAAAATTGATAGATTTTATCTTATTTCGAAATGACTGATATTGAAACAGGTGGGTAATGAAGTGAGTTATGCAAATCATGGCTAACACTTCGTTTGTATATTATTGTTTTTGGTTGTCGTGGATTTTGAACACTTTACGGTTATATTGCTTAAGCACTGAGTCACTTGAGGCAAATCTTTCGAAAATAAAGAATCTTGCATACCTTCAAACAGATCAAGCAAAGACCATATTATAACATACAGATAACAAATCACTCGGAGCCGCATATTGGCAGTTTTCTGCAACGTTATCAAGTGTTCTTATCCGGATTACACGCGCGCAACACTCCTCTTATCCCAGAACAATAAATATTACATTTTACTAAAGGCCACTGTAATACGCTTCCTCAATTGATAATTTTGTTTTAGCACCTTATATTCTGGGAATGTATGAATCACTTTTTATGGAACATTTTTATGGTATCTCTTTCCTATTGCAAATGTTATCCATCAGAATGCGACGCATTCTCATTTCAAATTCTGTCGCCATGAATTGATGGACATTGTAAATTAGTTTTACAAATCAAGTTACAGATGTTAACGGCGGTACATAACGTGAGTTTCATTTTACGACAGGATTCATCTGTAAAGCACTTTAAAGTCATCAGAATTTACGTCAGTATGACACTTGGACCTCGAATATACAGGTAACTCGACACAGTATACTTGCGTCCACTTGTTTATTAATCATGTATTAATCAAGTAAAGTTATGAATTATTGCTTTAAAGATATGCAATAAAAGTTTGACGCCAAGTTCCTTTAGTATTTTACGAATAATTGAATAAGTTTAAGGGGTCTTAGATAAGGAAACTGCATGGTAAATCTGCTTGGCAACAATGTATGCACCAAGTGAAACGAACAAACTGAATATATCGTTTACATATGAAAATGAGAACTACTTTAAATACCAATACTATATATATTTCAATATTGATAATTTCAACCAATTGGTTGGTATCTCTTCTGGTACACCGTTAGTCCCCGACGATACCGGTCCCTTAATTTCACAGTCAAGCAGCGATACCAACGAAGTGATTGAAATGATCAACATCATTATTCAAATGTATTGAAAATTCTCCGTCATCAAATATTTTTTAAGTGAGGGGTATCTTCCCGAGAGCATAACTCTGTCCTTAGTTGGTTTTCAGTCACATTTAGAATTTCGTTCCTCATATAGACTTGGGTTTCCATTGTTTTGGCCTCGACCATCGCTATTAAGTATTTACTTGTTAAGATACGCACATGGTGCACAGCTATATATTTTTTTTACAAAAGAGCATCAGCAAACACAAAATCAAAATCAATAGGCATATGTATTCTTGTCAAATGTAAATCAGAAACAAAGTAAGGGAAGAGATCCCAAACAATGTAAACAGTGGAACGCTTTCTCATGAGAAGAAAAAAGCGGACACACAGACAGAGACAATAACACAATACCATAGAAACACAATGGACAACACTATCTAATACACAACCTCCATAGAGTCCAGTGTAAGACATGGCGACAAACAGACGGAGACAATAACACAGCACCATAGAAACACAAAGGACAACACTACCTAATGAGCAACCTCCATAGAGTCCAGTGTAAGACATGTTGACAAACAGACGGAGACAATAACACAGCACGAAGGACAACACTATCTAATACACAATCTACATAGAGTCCAGTGTAAGACATGGCGACAAACAGACGGAGACAATAACACAGCACCATAGAAACACAAAGGACAACACTACCTAATGAGCAATCTCCATAGAGTCCAGTGTAAGACATGTTGACAAACAGACGGAGACAATAACACAGCACGAAGGACAACACTATCTAATACACAATCTACATAGAGTCCAGTGTAAGACATGGCGACAAACAGACGGAGACAATAACACAGCACCATAGAAACACAAAGGACAACACTACCTAATGAGCAACCTCCATAGAGTCCAGTGTAAGACAGGTTGACAAACAGACGGAGATAATAACACAGCACGAAGGACAACACTATCTAATACACAATCTCCACGGAGTCCAGTGTAAGATATGTTGACAAACAGACGGAGACAATACCACAGAACCATAGAAACACAAAGGACAACACTACCTAATGAACAAACTCCACAGAGTTCAGTGTAAGACAGGTTGACAAACAGACGGAGACAATAATACAGCACGAAGGACAACACTATCTAATACACAATCTACATAGAGTCCAGTGTAAGACATGGCGACAAACAGACGGAGACAATAATACAGCACCATAGAAACACAAAGGACAACACTACCTAATGAGCAACCTCCATAGAGTCCAGTGTAAGACAGGTTGACAAACAGACGGAGACAATAACACAGCACGAAGGACAACACTGTCTAATCCATAATCTCCACAGAGTCCAGTGTAAAACAAAGGAGGGGATCTCCAACAACACCAGGTTGCAGCACCCACAGCAAAACCCCAAAACACCCGATGCAAAAAACACAAAGGAGACAAGCACAGAAAGAGACGCATATGAGACAAGGAACGTCAACGCACAACACAGAAACATCAAACACAAAGGACTACACATAAACCGACGAGACCAATGGGCAACCGGTGCCGACTTTGGACGGCCATCTGCCACGGAAATAGCAGAAAATGTGGTTATCCTGGATTACGTGAGCACAACCCTCCCACTTTTCCGATTACCCAGAGGTCTCGAAGAACGTACAATTGTAGAGTAAAACAACCTCCTCACTGTCAGATGACCACACACAAACAAGACCGCAAAACGCAGAGGTCTAAGCAACACAGATGAATTTGTAAATGAATATAAAAAGAAGGCATACGTAATACAATCCGTGCTCTGCCGCCGCGAGCTCATGTGTGTTATCACCCGAGGAGTCCGACTGACATTCAGAGAGGACAGGTGGTCGGGGCCCTGTCTTCTCTAAAGAGGCTTGGACAGGGTCCGTCATGGAGTCCAGTCGTCAAAGTCAGTCAGAGTGCAAGTTTTAAGAATTCGCTTGTACATACTGTAGATTGGTCAAGTACCAAGCCTAGTGTCCGTCTGGTGACGTTAGGATCATATCCACGGTATAAAAGGCGTTTGATGATTCTGACGCATTTTCGATAAAGATGTTGTCTATCTTTGATCCTTCTTATCTTGTTAATAATGTCACCATAAAATGCAGGTTATGAAATACCCAAAGTAATATACTCTGTTGCCTGTGTTGGTTCGAATTTCAGAAGAAGTTGACATTATTTTTTGTAAAATTTCCAGAAAGTCTTTACTAGTTTGTGAAAGCGAAATCCTTGTCCTAAGACATGGTGACAAACAGACGGAGACAATAACACAACACCGCTATGTTTCCGTCCAAGGGCACACTATACCAGTATGTTAAACGTCTTCAAAAATATCATCATTTAAAAGCAGATACGTCTACAGCATGGACCAGACATGCACAATTCGAGTATTTGACCTTCGTCGGTGATCAATAAAATATGGCCAAAATCTTTTAAAAGTATGTCCAAATATACCAAAAGACGTAGCAAGATGGGTGGGATATGATGCTCCAGGGCCCAGGATTCAGAAATTTGAGAATATTTTGTAAAGATAAATTTTCGAATGCGTTTGAAGAAACGACCAACCGATGTTGATGGAACTTGGCTACATGTGCCCCCGGGGACTCCTGTTCCACCAGCTGACACCAATTGGTACAAATGTTAAACGTCTTCAAATTCATATAACATCATTTAAAAGCAGATACATTTCGGGTATTTAACCCTCGCCGGTGATCCTCAATCCAAACAATGAAATATGTCAAAAATCTTTGAAAAATATGTCCAAAATATACCGAAAGACGCAAGATGGCTGGGATATAATGCTACATGACCCAGGTTTCAGAAATTTAAGAACATTTTGTAAACAGTATGCAATATATAGCAAAAATGCAACATGAATGACTGTATAATATTGTCTATTCATTTCACTATCCGTAATGAATTGACGTAGGATATCTTCCCACACCTTTGTAAGCCCTCCATCACATTGAATCGCTGTGATACCATAACCTTACAAATTACTTTCCTTGTTTCAAAGACATTTTGAAGACGAATGACCATTATTATGATCGATGTAGATTTTCATACAGGAATGAACCCGATGACATATCGATTTTTTTGGAAAATATTCAATGAACCTAGGTAAACAATGCACGTCATGCTAATGTCATGTTGAGTTGAAAAGGCTTGACAGGTCATCAATTGAATTTTCAATTTAGATATCAAGAATTACAATCAGAAACATATTTCGCTGAATATAAACCGATGGAAATACTTTCTAAGCTGATTTATCAATATGATTAACGTTTAAACCTACAGCTTGTCATCCTTAAATAAGCATTTATTTAAAAATTAGTAAAGGGAACAGAAAACCAGGAAATACAAAATGCTCATTATACAAATAAAGGATATAAAAACGATATGAAATAAAAAAGAAGGTCGCGTATGATATCAGATGAACATAAAAAACAAAATTCTAAAAGACTTTATGTTAAACAGGATGATTTTGCTAGCACACAAATATATTCTTCAGCTTATTGAAAAATTACAGTTCGCAAAAGAATTTCACTTATCATTACCTGTTAATGCTTTGGAAAGAATTCTAGTCCTATGCTAAAATGTAGAAGTACCTGTGATTTAAGTTTCAAATAATGCTTACTTAAGGTATTTCGAGCAGGTACAATAAATGAAATCTGATCAATGAGGGGGGCGACATGACCTTGTGATCTTATAAACGTGATTAGATTTCATTTATTTGGTCGCGCTTCAAGTCATCAAGTTAATTCATTTCGTCTTAAATTATCTACATCACATATTAGATTTAGGCATCAACGATTAATAAAGATAAGTATTCAGGGCACCAGATGCTGTTGACATATTCATGTCAAAATCGTAAATAAGTCGGATGATAGTAGTACCTTATTATTATATTATTGCTGAGGATATTCTGAATAAATTCAAGTTATTACTCAGTATAATTTCTTAAGAAGAATTATTCATGAAATGTCAGTAAATGAAATTTATGACGAAAATACTTCATAATAATTTCAGTACAATAATTATTTTAGAACAACCCATGTACTAATCATTTTAGTGATAATATGCACTATCCAACAAGTTCATCTATTTTAAACTAAGCCTTCTTGTATTATTTCGGTTTAACATTGGGCTCTGAGAAGATTATTCATATCCACAATGTTGTCCTGTGTGTTTCTGTGTTGGGATGTTGTCTGTCCTCTTCTTCTCGTCTCAGGAAAGTATGCTCTCCTTTATTTTATGTGATGTGTTTTTCAAGTATTATACGTCTTCAAATTCATAGCATCATTTATTCAGAACAGATTAATTTGCAGCATGGACTAGACATGCACGTTTCGGGTACTTAACTTTCCTCAGTGATCCTCAAACCAAACAATGAATTATGGCAAAAGACTGTGAATGTTATGTCAAAAAATACCGAAAGACCCAGAAATTCCGAAAACATTTGAAAGAAACGATCAACCGAAGTTGGTTGGACTTGGCTACATGTGCCCTCGGGGACTCCTGGCCCACTCCAAATTTGGTTTTATTTGAACTTTAATTCGTTGACTAGAACTGCCAAGACACCAACCTAGTTGTTACAGCTATTGTAACGCAATATGTTTCGTCACTTGACTCAAAATATATTTGTAAATTCTACGTCACAAGATGGGATAAATTGTTCTTAATTTAAGGGGCATCTTCTTTATAATCATCAAGCGCCTTTTTTCGATGTTATTGTGTTGTTTTTGGTGTTCCTTGTCCCTTTTGCGTCTCTTGTTATGCGTGTCATCTGTGTGTTTTGCATAGGTTGTTTTGAAGTTTTGCTGTGGATGCTGCAACCGAGTGTTGTTGGAGATCCCCTCCTTTCTTCTTGATGGCATAGTTCTGTCCTTAGCTGGTTCTTTAAAGTTTAGGTCATGTTTAAATTTCTCTCTTCATTTATATTATTATTCGGGTTTCCTCAATTTCGGCCTCCAGATGATACATTACTTGTTCAAATGTTCATAAGATGTATATTAATATATATATATATATCAATATTGATAATTTCAACATTACTAGTTTGATATATTTGCTGTGGACTATTAGTCCTCGATGATATATCGTTCCTTTAGTTTCACATTGTTTTGGCATTTGACAATACATTTGCTAATCCTCCGTCACCAGAAATGATAAATTATTCTGACTCTCATGGTTATCTCCCCAGTAGTGTATCTCCCTAGTGGTGTATCTCCCTAGTGGTGTATCTCCCTATTGATGTATCCCCCTAGTGATGTATCTTCCTAGTGGTGTATTTCCCTAGTGGTGCATTTCCCTAGTGGTGTATCTCCCTAGTGGTGTATCCCCTATTGGTGTAGCTCCCTATTGGTGTAGCTCCCTAGTAGTGTATCTTCCTATTGGTGTATCTCCCTATCGGTGTATCTCCCTATCGGTGTAGCTCCCTAGTAGTGTATCTTCCTATCGGTGTATCTCCCTATCGGTGTATCTCCCTATCGGTGTAGCTCCCTAGTAGTGTATCTTCCTATCGGTGTATCTCCCTATCGGTGTATGTCCCTATCGGTGTATGTCCCTATCGGTGTATCTCCCTATTGGTGTATCTCCCTATCGGTGTATCTCCCTATCGGTGTATGTCCCTATCGGTGTATCTCCCTATTGGTGTAGCTCCCTAGTAGTGTATCTTCCTATCGTTGTATCTCCCTATCGGTGTATGTCCCTATCGGTGTATGTCCCTATCGGTGTATCTCCCTATCGGTGTATCTCCCTATCGGTGTATCTCCCTATCGGTGTATCTCCCTATCGGTGTATCTCCCTATCGGTGTATGTCCCTATCGGTGTATCTCCCTATCGGTGTATCTCCCTATCGGTGTATGTCCCTATCGGTGTATGTCCCTATCGGTGTATCTCCCTATTGGTGTATCTCCCTATTGGTGTATCTCCCTATCGGTGTAGCTCCCTATCGGTGTAGCTCCCTATCGGTGTAGCTCCCTAGTAGTGTATCTCCCTATCGGTGTATCTCCCTAGTAGTGTATCTCCCTAGTGGTGTATCTCCCTATCGGTGTATGTCCCTAGTGGTGTATCTCCCTAGTGGTGTATCTCCCTAGTGGTGTATCTCTGTCCTTAGCTGGCTCTTTGGTACAACGTTTTAGGTCATGCATAGAATTTTGCTCTTCACATATTTATTATTCGGGTTTCTTCTATTTCGACCTTGAGCTTCACTGATGAGACTGCGCACAACTTTACGAAAGAATGTATGTAAATATTGATCAGTACAAAAGTGATGCTCCAAAAGGACAGATAGAGGATGTCCTCCATTTTTAATTGTTTGTCAGAACATTTCATTGTGAGAACAGATGTTGAAAGGAATATCCCTTAAACTCATTGAAAGACATCCGAATGTGATCAATAACATTTTATTCAAAATACTAAATCTTTAATGGCAAACTTGTCAATTACTTCCTCTGACATTTCAAACAGATGAAATTAAAGTCGCAGCGAAGACAATGGAATTAAGAACAATGAATCAAGGAAGTAAGAAACTAAATAGATAAGGTGAATGATCTCCAAACAGAAGTCAGTGATGATAGTATTTTTACTGTGTGCTCATAATCTAGATGAACACGTCTTATATCATGATGAAGTGCATGGCGGCCACCCAGTCTTGTGCTTTTCCGATATACGGTAATTAATTTGATCTCCCTATGTGTGTATTTTTAAAAATGAGCACACGACTACTAGAAGTCAAGTGCTCTCTTTTGATGATCCAGAACTGAAAGATAGAAAAAGACATATTCATATCTGGCGTTTATTGCTTATGTGATTCCTTCGCTGATGACTCGTGTATTCCTTTAAGCGCTGCATGGAAACTCAAAGCTTGATTTTCCATCCGACTTTACACACTAACATTAACTTGCTTGTTTGATATGAATATACTTTTCGCAAATTCTGCAATAAGCTTTGTTAAAATAAGGGTTCGGAATAAAATAAGGGTTGGGAGGAGATCCCCAATATGACGACGTTGTAGTGATCACAGCGGAACACACACATTATACGAGAATAAGGAGTAAACAGACCAGACAACACTTATATCATTGAAACATGAAAGACACTTAATATATGAATATTGAATATATCTCCACATAGTCACAGTGTAAAAACGAAATTTATTATATGAACAAATGCGGCGCCGCAAAAAAATGAATACAACCCCCCCCCCCCCCCCCCAAAAAAAAACAAAAAACAAACAAACAAACAAATGTTGTCGTAATATGGTTATCGTATCGAAACTTGGAAAATAGAACTTCTTAAATATATTCCTCCGGCGTGCAACCAATTTAGTTTACATTCTGTCAATGAACTACATTGTACAACTTTATCTTGGTACTTTTGTATGACTTGCCAAAATCAGGGAAATCAGTTTACACAGCCAATTGTGCCTCACATGAAATTCATATGAAATGAGCATCATGTAAATTTCACATGAAAGTTCATGTAAAATTCATATAAATTTCACATAAGATTTATGTGAAAAATATTTCACATGAATTTCACATAAATTTCCTTTACATGTATTTCACATGATTTTTTTAAGTGACCTTCACAGTAACACTGTGTAGCATCACGTGACTTTAGTTGGTGAAACCACGAAAGAATAAAAAGCTCAGTTGGAGGAAAGAAAACAGGAACTGTAATAATTGCTTTGATTAAATTTTATCTTTTCATAGCCAATATCCTTGTCTAAAATGGTATTTTTACTATCATGGAATCGTTAGTAAGTAAAACGCCGTTGTTTTTACAAACATTGTGACAAAAGCTGTAGATATTTTCGTGGAAACCTAACACAACATTGTGTTTAACATATTTCGACCACGACGTTCCTTTTGTCAGAATGTTTGTAAAAACTACAATGGTTTCTTGATTGACAAACAAAGAATTATCAAAATATCATCTTTTACAAGGACATCGGCTATGAAAAGATAAAATTGAATCAACACAGTCATCACAGTACCTGTTTTCTTTCCTTCAAACGAGCGGTATGTCTCCATTTGTGTTCGTGGTTTCACCAACTTAAGTCACGTGATGCTACACAATGAGTAAATTGAATTCACATAACATCCATGTAAAAATCTTAACATGAATTTCATGTGAAAAATTTCATGTAAATTTCATGTTCGTGCTTGTTTCACATAAATTTCATGTGAACTTTCATGTAAAGTTCATGTAAATTTCACATGAATTTCATATGAGGCACAATTGGCTGTGGAGTTGAGGTCTTGCGAAGAAGATCTGGTTGATTATTTTAAATTACATAGAAAACAAATAACCATTTTGAAATCGTAACCGAACTGGCAGGCAAGGTTGAGTTATAGAGGGCCTTTCTTATTTTGCAGATACCCTCTCTAGATGCCGTCCAGTTCCCCTTTGTCAAGAATTTATAAATGCAGCGCTTCACTGTTGTTAACAAACGTACCTTCTCTATTGATTAATATGTTTGCATAATGTTATTCCATTTGCTTTTTATTCAAAAGAGCACCATTTGCTCCGTTATACGTAAAATATACACCTAGTACATCAAGTAATCTAATAAATAATCTTTTTTACAATGACCCATCAATAAGTTATAAATCCTTTTAAGGCTATTTATTACTGGAAGTGTGTTTTAACATAATTAATCAAAAATTCTTTTCACGATATGTGCTTACTTTCGTGTATTTTTTCTACTTTTATTTTAAATTTGAATATGGCATTTGACTTTTCGTATTAAACTCTAATGAATTTATCATTGTTTTGATATGCTTTTTATGACATTAATTTCATTTTGAATTCCATTACTCTCGCTAAGGTGTCTCTTTTCTGATGAAAATAATAAAATTAATTCAGAAACATAGCGATCGAGTTGGGGGAACAGCACTCTTCTACACTAGAGCCCACCTGAGCGAACGCTTTTGATAAACATTAACCCTCGTTCAGTCTGTATTTTGCACCTGTACTTAAGATTTACAAAATACAGAAAGGCTAATCTTTTCGTAGAAAAACGAAAAAATTAGTTTACTAAAATGAAATGGAAAGATCTAAAACAATACCCAATTGTAATCACAGCAAGGCAAACACACATAAGTTTACCATACCAGTAGAGCAAATGACAAATATGGATAATGACCATATCTTATAATGAAAAGGCTGATAAAAAATAAGCTATAGATAAAATAATCTTATATATACACCACCATTGGCTTGTTAGATAGTAAAGAATGGTATTATACGGATAATCTGCACACAACCCTCCTACTTTTAAAGGTGTTAGTGTTCGTAAATGGTAGTCAGTGCGTATACATGTATATACTGTAATAAAATATCTAAGTTGTCCAAATGTTGAGGGCACGAATTTATTGATTTTTTTTATGAAAATCGAATCAACCTTCCACGACTTTTGATATCTTTGTGTTGCAGTGGTGCTGCATTTTACTAACTTCTTTGTGATGTCACCTTACACTGAGAAGGATTGTTGACTTATACAAAAGTTGAGCATTTCGTAGGACCTTTGTGTAGAGGAAAGATTTTGTGCACGTAATTCGCATGACTACACCATAATAAATTAGATTGCGGATGATCAAAAGTCAGCACCGGTTAGACATTCGTCTCCTTCAGTATATAAAATTTTATTAATATTGAATGGTTTGTTCCATCTACTTTTATTGTTGTTTTTTGTGTTTGTTTGTCCATTTTGTATGAATCGTTGTCATTTGTTGTTTTGTCTCATGTACAAATATATTTTGTATAATTCTGTGAGTGTATATTCCGCTGTGTTTGATGCCAGGTGGTTTACGTGGAGATTTTTTCCATATCCTTGAATCATGTAAAGTGAACCATAACTTCACTTGTCAAAAATAATCATTTTCGGGACCCGGATTCCCATTTTCACAAAATACTCAAAAATAAAGTAAGTTGGTAAAAAAATTGAAACACCTGAAATTGTCCCTTTTCTCGAAAATAAATCCGCCTCCACAAAGTCTGCTTGGACAATTAACCCTTTGAAATAAAAAAAAAAAGTAAACAGGATGTAATTGTATTTTCATCTTTTACCAAAATTGGCAATAATTATGAATAGCATGATTTCACACAAACCCTAAATATACGTGACAGAAGTGTCATTTAAAATATGCTAGGCGAGCCAGCGCGTCAAATTTATGAATATTAATTTTTGTTATACAAATTAATTATAACATGTATCTATAGTTAACGTTCTCATTTCGATCAGGAGGAGGGCTGACAAGTTTCCACTCTTTATTCAAAGAGCGAGTAGCTTGGATGTCGCTGTACACCGTGTGAGAGATATGACGTAGTCGGGAGTAGCCATTAGGATAAACAAACTTTTTTTAGAAAAAAATATTTATTAATTCCAATTCTTATTTCGAATTACAAGACACTTAATATGTTTATTTTTGGTGTGATTCTGAGTTTGTTTTGTGGTGTGCTCACCCAGGAAGGGGCGCGGCTACTTTTCCCTCCTCCAAGGAACTTCTTGCTACAGCAAGGATATTATACAAACGATGCATCACTCAACTGTGGTGGAATTAAGGTAATATACAACTAAATGTAATTGCATTTTATCAAGCATTTTTCATTAAATAATCATCATTCAGCAGTATATGTCTTTGAAATGAATAAGTTTCTTGTGGAAATGATATGAGGATAAAACGAGAGAACATGAACTTTTTTCTTGCTCTGTCAGGAATGCAAGATACGCTAAAGTCTAAAATTGTCTTATTTTCTTGGGTAATCTTGGTCGGACGGTACTGTAAAATAAAGGGGAAAAAAACGAAACTAAAGATAATAGGTATAAAAGAAATAAACAATTTGATGAATGTAAAATAAATTAAGTAGTGAAATGATGTAGATATACAATTAAACGAAATAGAAAAGATGTAAAGGAATAATATCAGTGCATTCAACTCCGTGATAGTTCAATAAAATAAAATCTTTCGGTTTTTTTTTTTTAAATTTGTGAATGTACATGCCATATAACATGGATTACATGTAAAGAGAGGCTTTTTTGGTGAAGTATAATTTGATATTTGATGGAAATTCTTTCATTTTTGTTTTTGGGTTTTTTTAATTGTTTTTTTTGGTTTTTTTAAGATTACTATTTAAACGTTTTACAAAACCTTGATGCTTTCTCATTTCGTAAGGTTTAGCACATTAGGTAAACCATAAGATTGTATAATTTTGATAGAACAACCTAATTTTTATATGCTATATAATGGTCTAACGTTATGATTATATATATTTATACATAAAAGTTACTTGTACATTTTGACATTTTGTTGTTAATGCAATTTTAATCACCTTTGTGTCTTTATTTAAGATCTAATTTCATACTTTTGTATAATCATCACAATTGAACAAAGCTTAAAAGAAGTCTAGCTGAACGTAGCCCTTAAGTGAAAACATTCTACAACTAAAGATTAAAGAGTATTAAAGATAAAATGATGGATAGATGTACAATAAAAATTTTGTCTAAAACATAAAGCAGCAAAGTTTAACAAGAAGCAAATTTCTTTTTTCAATTTATGACCTTATACAACATTTCACATCGCAGAAGTTTTTTCCCTATCCTTTAATTAGATAAGAATTACGAAAAATCCATCATTTTTTTCAATCATGAATAAAACATTGAGCCTGGTATACGCCATGTAATTTACGAGTCATTTTAAAAACCTGATTGATGTTTTCATGCAAATTTGGCGGTTTAATTGTAAATGATGACAGGTGACAGATTTTTACCTGCATGAAGCCTGTAGATGAAGATACATTTCCTTGTAATTGAGGTCAAGATGGGCATGTCTGTTGGACAATGGATCTATTATCATATAAATCATATTTGAATTATTATGTACAAGGGGCAAATATGTAATAAAAAACGCTTTATCACTTATAATACCAGTCATATTTCAATATATTGAAAACCTATATTCCTGATAACCACACATTCAGAACCTGTCACGATTGTCAGTCATATTTCACGATATTGTAAACCTATATTCCTGATAACCACACATTCAGAACCTGTCACGATTATCAGTCATATTTCACGATATTGTAAACCTATATTCCTGATAACCACACATTCAGAACCTGTCACGATTATCAGTCATATTTCACGATATTGTAAACCTATATTCCTGATAACCACACATTCAGAACCTGTCACGATTATCAGTCATATTTCACGATATTGAAACCCTATATTCCTGATAACCACACATTCAGAACCTGTCACGATTATCAGTCATATTTCACGATATTGAAACCCTATATTCCTGATAACCACACATTCAGAACCCGTCACAATGGAGAATGCTATATCATCATCATCTTTAAACATAGTGATAGAGTATGTTAAAGAAAAGAAGCATATGTTTCCGACCCGTACAACAATTGAAGACCCTTTTAAGGTTCTTTTAAAACTCGTAATTATATCATAGAAAATACAAGAAATATATTTTATGAAGTTAATGTTCTTTATCTGAGCAGAAATACCGATGACGTCAAGTGTGACAATATTTTTTGATTGTGAATTAGCATTCTTTGATGGGAATGATAATATAACTATTAGAATTGAGAAATAGATTTTGATAAACTTAATGTTCTTTATCCGAGTAGAAATACCGATTTCAGATTGTGAATTTGCTGTCTTTGATGGGCATGATTATATAACTATTTGAACTGCTTTGTTTTCAGCAATGGTTAGTTAATGGTGGACAATGTGGTGTATGTGGTGATCCCTGGGATGAACTCCGTACAAATGAAATCCTAGAACAGTTTCCTGAAATATTTATGGTAGACAATATCGCGAAACAGAAGAGGATAAAGCTGTTTGCGGAGTTACCATCAAATGGACGTGGTTACATAGAGGTTCGCCTGTGTGAATCCAAAACCAATCAGCTGTCACAGGAATGTTTCGACGAGAATCTACTATTCATTGAGGAGGCAAATGCCAACAGATACAAAGTTGGGAAGGAGACACAAGTCGTCCTGACGTTATTGGTACCAGAGACCATCATCTGTGAGAAATGTGTACTACAGTGGAAATATGTTAAAGGTATTATATTTTTTGGAATGTGCGAATATCTCACAGATTATAGATGGTATCATTACCTCTCCTCCAATTATTTACATATTATTCCACGGAAATGACCATTTAAAACCCTTAACTTATATCCTGAATTCGGTATAATTATGTCTTGATCATTGTCAAGTGTTCCAACTCAATACACTCTTGAACAAAATTTCAGTCAAACCAATTTTAATGCACCATACACGCGTTTCGGGTAGTTAATCCAAATCAGTGTTAATTCAAGCCACACAACAAGGTTAATTTTAGTAGCGCCATCTAGTTTGGATAACAAATATGACAAATATGGATAATGACCATATCCCTATATACAGCACAAAATCGATAATTCAGAAAATCATAAATCGAAGGCATACAAAATCAGGATAAAACAGGAACCAATAAAGCAAACAAACAAAAACCTCCACCACATGAAAAGAAGCGAACTCCCGAAATGGGAGTGAGACCAGGTGCCAGGAAGAGTCAGCATCTCCTGCTTGCATGCAACACCCGCCGCTTCAATTCGGTAGAATTGCCTCGCCCGGTTACTTCCATTTTGGAAGATCTAAAGTCTAATCTTTAGTTTGACTGTACAAATGGATGTTTTGAGTTTTGTGTAAACATCTACTTTGTACAGAGTGGCTCCGAATTCTCTACAGAAATGGTTTTGGTTTGCCATGTTCGTAGAGATGACAATCTGGTTGCAGTGTCCCAATCTTTTATCTCCTTTCAAAATACTCTGTCTTTCGCATGCAAATTTGGGTGTGACAGTGACGTATAGATACAATGTACATGTAAAACTTGAGATTTATCAGTTGAAAGAAATATATATTCATGAAACATTTTATGTTTTTCGGCTGATATAAGTCACTAGACATAATCTATTATACAACTGACCCTGTCTCTCCTTTCAAACTGACTTGCCAAGTAAATGCTCTTCATTCACATATTGAGTCTATGGATATCTTGAGCAACAGTTACTACACTTTGAACCAGAAGAGAGGGCATCTTTGGAGATGCCATGGAAAGGGAGACTATTGGATTAACATATCCAAGTCTTGAGGTTTCGACTGGGATTGACTCTCAACGTTTGTATATGTGTCACTCTCATACCCAGATATGTATTTCGGGATGATGAGTCGTACTAGATATCTCGAGGAATAAAGAGAAAGTTTTGAGAATTCCAAACCAATACCTTTGATTTGAGGTAACAATATAATGTTAAGGTTAACAACAGCGCTCACCATGAGATATGTGTTCTTTTAAATAAAAATATGATATACAATCTTTGTATGGAATTTTCAAAAGAAGGAAATATCGAGTTAACGGTTGAATTGATGCTCAATTTGTACCTTTATACAGACATTCGTCACATTTTTAAACATGAAGTTTTACTGGGTTGTACTTTACTATCTAAACTAGAAAATCACTTCCAAAATAAACCTTCACATCGAATGTAGTGCCATGAAATATGTAATAAAAAATTACATTGTAACTAAAATTATGTACATTCAGCAAAAAAAGTTCACACAAGACATTTTAATGCTGAAATCGACATTTTTCAGTTTAAACAATCGTCAATACAATATTGATTAATATCTGTGCATATTTAGAAAACCATATTAATTTTCCTATCTTAAACATGCAAATGCAACCCATTGCTCCCAATATGTCAGTAAACGTCTTAAACAAAATTCCAAATAGAACTTCGTGACTATAATTTTTGCGGAGAAACGTCAAATCGTGTTGATAGGTTGATCTCTGTAATGAATGTTGAATACAAATTTATAATTAATATTGACAATTGCCGTAAGCAATAACCTCTTATACCTCATGAAATATCAAATACTGCATGAAATTATGTAAACGTGTATCAATCTTTAAATTGATTTGTATTATATTTCAAAAGAAGCAAAAGGTAAACCCCAGTGTCTAAAATCCTGTATATTAAATTAACATTGCGAATAAATCTTTCTGCTATTACATGTACATTACCGATACTTGTATTTTCAGGAGACAAGAAATGCCACAAGTGTCAGGAAACATTCATTAATTGTGCTGATATCGCCCTAATAGAGACAAGACAGACGAAATCTAAACACAGGGTAAAACGTCAGCTGAGCCAGCCGTACAAAGGAGCACCTGGTTTAGTAATTCCTACTACAGTACCGAATGAAAATATCCACTGGATTGGCGACAACAACCTGAAGGGTCACATACCACCACAAAGCGTATTGTCCAAGGACACATACGTATCAGGCAATACTCAAATGCCCAATATACAAGACATGAAATCAGGTGCTACCAGCCAGAACATACAAAACCCACAAATAGGAATGAATTTGTTATCTAAGCCTCCGAGGGTACCTATAGATCAATTCGGAAATCCTAATACAAAGTTCGACAATATTATAGGTGCTCTATCAATGCTCCATGCTGACCCGAGTGCAGCTACTTTCCCTGGCAGTTACCCTGCTGTACTCACTGAAAATTCGCTTGGGCGCATGAGGTCAAAAGAGGATATCCTTTTAGAAACGTATCGTAAAATGACAAGTCAAAATGAAGTCCCTCAGGAAATGGCCGCCGTTGAACCAGTCAGTCCGATTGACAATATGGAAGCAACATTACAGCCAGAACTCCTACTAATGCAATATGTTGTTGACCCCGGGGTAACTCGACAAAGAATATTCACTATTAAACCCACAGTGCCGACATTTTCAATGAAGAAGCATCTGAAAACATTTTCAATGAAAAAGCACCATTCTGGGTCCAGATCACATGCCACGCCAAGGTTTAAAATGAACAATGTAAAAACAATTAACTCGTTATCAAATGTGAATGGCTATAAATTATCAACTAACCGCGTTTTCAAACCTACAAAAGGAGGATCTACGACACAGGTTAATGCACCAGCAACCAGAGCTTTCCGTTGGGCAACAAGACAAGCTAATTCCCTATCTGTTTCGGTCAGTGGAAAGCCATCGAGTATTACTAAAACGCCCTCTCAAACAAACCAACAGTCCATGCAAACTCAGCAAAACTCACAAACGACTTCCGGGGTCGCATCACTCAACACACAAAGCACAATGACCAGCAGTAATCAACAGAATACAATGATCAACAGAAACCAACAAAACATAATGACCAGTAGTAATTCAGCACAGCAAAATACCCAGGGTTCATTACTTACCGGGCAGACTGGACAGACTGGATCTAGTGTCGCTTCTGCTCAAGGCGGACAGACAAATTCGGTTTCCTCGCCTGTTCAATCAGTTCCTTCAAATGTCCAACCTCCTCAAGCTAACAATAATGTGGCTCAAAATTCTATGCCTCTTATGACACAGCAGGTTAATAATAACATGAATCAGAATGCACCGACACCTCAATCAAACTACATGGGAATAACCGATATTACAAAGGTTCTGAAGCCCTCGGCTGCTCCTTATACGGGAGGCAATCCACCTCAACAACAGACATCAAACCAAAATACTCAGCAAACCTCCCGGCAAGGTTCTTCTATGATTATTCAGTCCCAAACTCAAGCTTCTAGCAGCACTCAAGGTCAGGTTAATCAAGCTCACAGCAATACAATGCACAGTGCATCTCATACCTCACAACACCAAGCGATAAATCAGCAACAAATGACGAATCAGCAGCAAGTAATGAATCAGCAACAAATGACGAATCAGCAACAAGTAATGAATCAGCAACAAGTAATGAATCAGCAACAAGGTATGAATCAGCAACAAATGACGAATCAGCAACAAGTAATGAATCAGCAGCAAATGACGAATCAGCAACAAGTAATGAATCAGCAACAAATGACGAATCAGCAACAAATGACGAATCAGCAACAAGTAATGAATCAGCAACAAATGATGAATCAGCAACAAATGATGAATCAGCAACAAATGACAAATCAGCAACAGGTAATGCATCAGCAACAGGGCATGAACCAGCACCAAGGAATGAACCAGCACCAAGGAATGAATCAGCAATCAACATCAAATATACATACCGCTATCAAGCATCACGGTACTAATAAGCACACTCCGTCACTTTTAGAAAATATGGAAAATTCATTGAAGGTTATACAAAGTATGGACGGGAAAGAGAGAAATGCTCTTTATGTTGTCAAATCATCAAAGGACGTTCCTAAAGTTATTCAAACTTTGGAAATGAATAAAACAAAAAAGACAAAGGAAGAAGTAGTTGCTCCGGTTGAACAAGCAACGCCGGCAGAACAGTATCCAGGCGGGAACGAAAACATGCTGAACATTAAGTACGATACTGGATTCAGTGGAGGTAGAAATATCCCATTATATGTTGTCCAGACAGAGCCAAAACAAGTACAGGCAACAAATACCTTACCACAAACAATGAACAATTTACCAGCATCACAAAACGTCCTGTCAAAGACTGTCAGCAAGTCCAGTATGATTCCTCCTAACCCACCACCACCAAAACAAGTATCCCCAACTCTTACGGAGCCATCTAATGTTCAAAATCAGAATGTTATATCTAACACTGTAGTAAATACTCAGAAGTCGAATATACTATATGATAAACCAGTGGAGCCGATTCCTAAAGGTGTAAAACTAGCCGGTATTCCTGATCCTATAAGCTCAAATATTGTAATTCCGAAAGCAAGTCAAGGTCTCTGTTGCCCAAAATAAATATCCAACAGTTCAACCATCCCCTAAAAGTCAGGTCATCGCAGGATCAAGTTCTGTTGGTATGGAAATGAAAGGACCAACTCAGATGACGTCGTTGGATGCTATCCTATGGGGAGTCAATGCCGGTAAACAAGCAACCGGTACCAGTATGCCCCTACCGAAACAACCTTTCCCAGTTTCATCGTTTTCAACAACCAATAATAATCCCAAATCGGAGGTAAAATTTTCGGCAAGACGTCCTGTATTTAAGCCAGGCAAAAAGGCCGTCTTCTCTTTCGGCTATCGAAACAAACAACGAACATTCTCGGGAAAGGAACCGTCCGTATTTAAAATGCCACGGGCACAAGACAATGCAGCTCAAAACCAAATCAATCAATTAGAGCCCAAGACAGCCATGAAGTCTATAGAATCGTTCAATACAGCAAATAAAGACTTGATGTCCATCTCAGGATCCCAGGTTCGGTAGTTCCAGTTCGAGTATGGTAAGTAATGCGGTCATGAACATGCCAAATGTAAATATGATGCCTCCACAAGCTCAGGTTGTCAACAGACCACCTTCAAGTTTTATGAATAACGCGGGAATGACAGGGCGCTGTAGTAATGACCGGATTTCAAGGTACTGGGGGTAGATCAACTATGACTGGCAACGCACAGACGGAAGCAGCTGGTGTCAATATGGTATCATCGGGTCTTTCTCAAAGCCAATCAAAACAAGTGCAAGTCTTAACATCAAGTTTGTCGGCAAGTGGACAATACAGTATGCAAGACAAACAGGAGCAAGCTATGATGGGAGGAAATATCAATCCACCTAACTTACTGCAGTCGTCCGTCATTGTACCGGAAAAACCAAGCATGCCCGCAGATGGCCGAGTTGACCAGGCGGGTATGATGGTATCAGAACCAATGATGAATCAGATGTCATCTGGAAGCAGTGCGCATCTCAGTTCTTCTAACACGGTAGGAAGACAGACCCATAAGTTTTTCGATGGCAATCCTGAAATAGTGGTTAGTCATTCTCAAGGACAATCGAGCCAGTCTAACCCAGTACACAAGTCCAAGGTGCTGTGGTCATCAGCTGTTTCTAAAAATCAGGGACCTAATATTATCTATAGAGACCAATCCAATCCTCCAACAAATCCTACAATGACACCTGGTGTTACTCAATCTAAATCACCATCGTACCCGTCCTTTTCATTCACTGGTATACAGAGCACAGCTATGGCAACCAAAGTACCGCTTTTTAACGCAGCAGGTACAGCTGGACCGGGTCTTCTAGAAACAAAAGACTATTTCTCTAGAACACCTATACAAAAAGTGATCAACATGAGGAGACCATCTTTTAGCTTTGGGTCGAAATCAAGAAATCATAGCCCAAAAATTTCGTACATAAAGAGTTTTAGTGTGCAACAAAATCAGAAACAGACAAATGCACCGCTTAATATGACCCCTACCGGTAATACGATGAAACCAACCACCGGCCAGTGGAACCGTGTCAGATGAAAACCTTGTCTTCAAAACTAAAAGTCCTCAGTATTAATCTACAATGATAAAGAAGGACAATACTTCTGTCGACAATCTCTTACTTTTATGTTTAACTCGTGTGTTCTTATGATGGACAAGATTCCTTGTATAAATCAGAAAATTAATCTAGACTTTGATATTTAAATGTGATAGGCAATAAGAAATTTATTTGAAACAATTTTTCAATAGACCGGGCTACTTTGAAATGATTCTAGTGCTCTAAGTGTATATTTTCTTTCCTTAAATGATGCTGTTATATCAATATCAATAATACGGAATAAATTAACCATTATAAGTGTATAAGTCTGATCATTCTGTTCCAGAGTCTGTGTGAAAGAATGCTCGTGATAATTATTTGCATTGTATATTGCCATTTTATCAGTTTGTTAGGCATGTTATTTGTTGCATTAATTTATTCTTTCAATTATCATCATGAATTTATTTCATTGTAAATACAGCATAATAATCTTCGTATTCTTCATTTTTTGCATAAAAATATTACAAAAGTAACAGAATAAAGTGTAGTAAATGGACGAAACTCTGGAGTGTAAAATGAGCGCCAGGAAAAAAAAAACAACGGTACTTAAAAATAGACTTCTATTCTCGTGAAACTTCTTAATTTGGATACATCTATTCTTATTAGAATGACATATTAACAGTTTGGTTGAAATCTTCATTTAGATGAAGCAAGAAACAACATGATAAGGGGTAGACTAAATGATCCAGTCTCTCCGCTGCCGCTTTTAGCGGCATCGGAGAGACTGGATCATTTAGTCTAGATAAGGGGGTGGCATGCTAAACATACAATATTTAGTTTCAAAATGTATAGTTTACATTTTTATTCCTCGGATCTTTAATAAAGACTCTATCAATGGGCATACTTTATACTCAACCTGGTTTGTTGAATTCAAACAGTACACATCTCTCCTTTTTCAGTCACGTCATGATGCGACCGTCGTATTTACCTGAAGAAAAATACCACATAAAGAAAATTATGATTCTACTTTGTTTTAAGGCGGGGCAAATTTCCTTATGATTTCTGACAGGCTACATTCGATTGATTAAATAATCTATAATCTGAATGTGTGTTATTCTAAAATAAAATATTTAACATAATTAAATACGGGAAGTCATTGATAAATGTATACTGTCTATATGTCCAAATGATTGTGTAAAAAAACGCCTGTATCACGCCTGTCAATTCATTGACGAGTTAAGTTGTTTGTACGTACTGCGTTTCATTTCCCATATACCTTGATCTTAGAATAAGAAAGATCTCCAACGGCACCACCTTGTACACAGTGACCACAGCGGAACACATGCGCAAGGTTGTATCAAGCAAAGGACACGGCGCAGAACTACACCAATAAACATCCAAGAAGTACCTATCAGTTATTCAGCCTCAAAGTCGAGAAGGCAAGGCAAAATCATTAGAATTTCCATTGGAACGGTTGCGAACTTCGGAATAAATAACATTCTGTAGAAAAGGGAAGGATCTCCAAGTGAGAGTCTGGAACTGAGATCAGGTGCCCGGGGGGAGTCAGCGTCTTCTGATTGCATGCAACACCAGTCGCAACCAACGAATATCCGGATGCAAGAAGACAATAGAGAACATTCACTCACAGAGGACATACAAGTATGATGTATGAATAAAAACATCCTCATAGTTAGGTGATAATACACACAAAACCGCAAGACACAGAAGCTCTAGATTATACGAAAACTCTGTAAATGATTATAAAAAAAAAACAATGGGTAAAGTTGGTAGCGGACAATATTTTTTCTTTATCGAAACAGTGGTTATGAAGATCATGTGAAAAGCATTTACTTTGTTGACGAACTTAGTCTAGTATTTATCTCGTTTGAGATCTGGTAAATAAGTGAAATTAAAAGATAAAGCGTGAAAGAGGACACACAAGTTTTGTTTCCTGAAAGGCATTGCATAACTTACATTCTTACTAACAGAACATGAACAGATCGTAACGGATAATGAGGAAGTCCGTATAGGTCATTGTTAATAGGGTAAAAAATGTCTTGTGAATTCCATAGAAGAGTAATAATTATTATAAAATGTAATTATCAGTGGTTACCTTGGAGGACAGTTAAGGGGGGGGGGGAGACAAAATTTTACAATTAAATTGAGTGCTTTCTGTCTATATGGTTTGATGAAAACTTATGTCGCGGTTAGATTGAAGTAAAATAACCTGTCTTAAAGTAGTTCACAGATCTTGCTAAAACAAATACGATTTCACAAGAGGACTTCAATATTGCGTCCTTTCTTCCTTTAATCAGTAAATGAAAGTCAAACACAAAACCCGAAATCAGATTCCAAAATTCACGATTAATTGGATTACAGATCTTAAAAAAAAATACATATATATATATGAAACAGAACTTTCTCACGAGAAAGCTAACAAGGCAAATAGACGGAGACAATAACACAGCTTCATAGACACTTAATCTAACTAACAATCCCCAGAGTCCAGTGTAAAAGAAAGAAAAGGGGGAATTTCCAACCAGACTCGTTTGCATTACCCACAGCAAAGCACCAAATTAAATGTTGCGAAAACACAGTGTAGACAAGCACAGTAAAAGACATAAAGATACATTCGACATAGAAACGTGAAACACAAAGGACTAGACATAATACCAAAGAGACCTATGGGCAATCGGTGCAAACTTATGATGGCCATCTGCCACGAAGTAACAAACGGTATGGTTATACGGATTAAGAGCGCACGACCCTCCACTCTTCCGGTAACCCAAAAGTACGCACAATTGAAGTGTACTAACCTACTCACTGTAAGATGACTACACAAACAAGACAGCAAAACGTAGGGGCCCAGGCAACTCAGATGAATATGTAAATCGATACATGTATTATAGAAGGGGCCCGGGGGGGGGGGGGGGTACGAAATACCATACAGTCCGTGCTCAGCCAGCTGTAGCGAGCTCATGCATATTATCACCCGAGGAGTCCGACCGACATTCAGAGAGGACGGCTGGTCGATGGCCTGTCCTTTCTAAAGAGCGTTGGACAGGGTCCGTCAAAGAGTCCCGTCGTCACATTCAGTCAGAGTTCAATTCTTCAGAATGTGCTGGTACAAGGCTATAAATTGGTCAAATGCCACGCCGAGTGTCCGTCTGTAAGTTCGGAATGCATTGTAAGTGGTGCTTTAAAAGCGGCACCGTGCTTGTTAGTGCAGTTTAAATTCAATTTATTATTTAATAACAATGGGAGGGATTTCGCTCATTAATGTTAGATATTCTAGGAATATGTTAAATAGTTTATGATAAATAAAATGATAGGCCTATTCTATTCTAAAAAGGAATTTGATTGATCGGCATTCAGTACTGAGTTACTTCTGAACAACTTTAATAATCCCGAAGGAAAAGCTGTTCAAGATTTCACATTGCACTACTAATACATGTATTTGAAAAGATAAGCGAAAGGACTTTTAGTATTACACATGAGCATTCCTTTTATGTTGGTAATTTTTTACCCAAGTGACCTTGACCTTTGACCTACTTTAACAAGAAAACATGGAGTCATCAGAGATTACAGCGCTCACCTCGACTGCATCATTGTCCCATGACCAGCATCTGTACCACCTACATTGCACAAAGTATTTCCAGATGCATCATCCACATAAGTTTGGTTGATAAAAAATTCAAAGAAGGCTGGTTTTTACCATACCTGGTCAATCAAGCGTGAAAAATATGCCAGATGCAGCATCTGTACGGTGCATGGCAGTAAGCATCCTCAGATACGTCTCCCACACAAGTTTTTTTTTTATTGATCTAGGACTTAAAATAGGCCGGAAATGGACCTGTTCCATTTTACTTAACCTAATTGCTCAAGCATGGAATGGGGATCAGATGCAGCATCTGTACCATGCACTGCATTAAGCATCTTTAGATGCATCATCCACACAATTTTGGTTGATGTTGGACTTATAGAGAGGCAGGAATGGACCTGTCCCATTTTACTAAACCTGAAAATGAAATGTAGATCAGATGCGGCCTCCGTACCATGCATTGTTGTAAGCATCCTTAGATGCATCAACCACACAACTTTGGAAAACCTTTGGACTTACAGTATTAGTAAGGTAGGAAATGACCTGTCCCGTTTACCTTACCTGCTCACTCAAGCATGAAATGTGTGTGTGTCAGATGCAGCCTCCGTACCATGCATTGTAGTAAGCATACGCAGATGGATCATCAATACAAGTTTGGTTGATGTAGGACTTGTAGTAAGGTGGGAATAGACCTGTCCCATTATACCTAACCTGCTCACTCAAGTATGAAATGTAGGTCAGATGCAGCCTCCATGCCATGCATTGTTGTAAGTATCCTAAGATGCGTTATCCATGCAAGTTTGGTTGGTGCAGGACTTATAGTAAGGTGGGAAAGGACCTGTCCCATTTTACCTAACCTGCTCATTCAAGCATTGTTGAAAGAATCCTCAGATGCATCATCCATGCAATTATGATTTGTGTAGGACTTACAGTAAGGTGGGAATGGACCTGTCCCTTTTAACCTAACCTGCTCACTCAACCATGAAATGTGGGTAAGATGTAGCCTCCGTACCATGCATTGTTGCAAGCATCCTCAGATGCATCATACATGCAAGTTTGGTTGATGTAGGACGTTATAGTTTGGCGGGAATGGACCTGCCTGTTTTGCTCGACCTATAGTGCAAGCCCCCCTCTACTTCGTCGAGGTAAGCTAAAAATGGGTATATCTTTGAGAATGGTTAGGTGATAGGGCTTTCATATTGGCAAAAAAACCTTTCTATTGATACCAATTTTTATTTTAACCTTGTGACTTTGACATATTTTGGTTTCGTTATTTTTTTCATTTGGCTTAACATTTCAACAAGAAAAGTTCAGGCTTTCTTTTTTTAAAATGTGCTTTCAATTTTCAAAAAAGACCTCTTTCTTGATACCAAATATTTGACCTCATGATGATAAGCTTCTTTCAAAAAACATTAATACTGGGCATAACTTTTGAAAGATAAGTAAAAGACTTCTCATATTTCGTATACATACTCTACGTAACAAATTTTGACTTGGGAGTCTGACTTCCTTTTGGTCAGTTTTAGCCATATCACTAATAATGCTGTCCAGAGGTATCCATGTTTCAAAAACACATCTTGCTTTTTTCCATTTATTATCATGACATTGTAATGTGATCACAATTTACAAATTTATAAAATTTTAAAATATCAACAAATCAAGTTGAAATCAAGTTCAAATAGCAAGTATGATAAATATACATGTATCATAAATATCAAATATGATACAAATTCTTAAAATAAAAATCACAAGAATCACATTTAATTAACGTCCACTGAATAATATTATCTTCATGGATTCCTTTTAAACATGATGATAACAATCAATTTTGGCATTTTTTTGTTTTTGTTTTCAATCGTCAAAATGCCAATTCATTTTTTCATCTTGGTAGTACAAAAATGTAAGAAATTTTGATTAAACAATCACCTCAATTTGACCTTAATGGCCATTACCTTTACCATAGAACAATTTTATCGTAGCTGTAAACTGTATACATTTGTATATAAATAGCATTTGCAGTAAATACAAAACTAATACAAGAACTTTGTATGAAACTACATGTATAACTTTCTATCAAATAATCTTAACATGGTTCTCTGATTCATTCTGAAACTCACCATGGGTCTCTGCAAAGTATGACATTCATACAATTTCGTAAAGCATTTGATTGCATAAAATATTTTAATCTGATTAAAACCAGATCTTGACATGCTCCCGCTTTTATGTCACATAGATATGTGATATAGCAAAATCGGGAGCATACAGAGATAAGATTTTAATCAGAACTAGTTGAAATATTTTCAATCTGACTTCTGTTATCTTTGCTATACATTCATACTATATGCAAGGAATCTCTGATTAAATTATTCATGAAACCAAAAGTATTTAAAAATTATCAGATATTGTAATATCCCAACAAAGATTTGATTTTTTAAAATTGTATATTTCATTTATAATTCTTTAATAAATAATAATGCCATTGATTTTGTCCAAATAATGTCACAAATGTCGATGAAAGTGAAGGTATGAGGGCATACCTGAATTTCATAAAGCACAAGGAAATCTGAATATGTGAACGAAAAGACAACATTTTTGTCAAACATATGCCTCCACTGTAATAGTTTAACTCTTATGACAACAATCAATGAAAGGAAAACTGACCTTGACCTTGACCCTAAAATTTATAGGTGGCTTCCCCTCTTGTTCAGTATTTTTATATAGTAATTTAGTTTGAATAAGTGAAAGGGGTGCTGATTTATCATCTGAAATCCATAGTTATTAAAAGTTGATGTTTCCTAACAGTGACCTTAAACTTTGACGTATTGACCTGAAAATCAGTAGACTTCTTCCCATCCAGAAAGGCTAGCATACATATATATCAAAAAGTTATCATCTAAAAACATTATCTAAGTGTCATTTTCCTAACAGTGATCCTTACCTTTGACCTATTGCCCCTATTATTCAAAAGGCTTCTTCCATTTTTGACAATAAAGCCTATACCCAAACTTGATTTGAATAAATGAGAGGGTTCTTGAGTGAACATCTCAACTGAAAAAGTTATGGAATGACAGAATAATGGAGAGGCAAACCTTTAATATGGATTCTCTGTAAAAACCTAAAACAGCTGGCCACGGCATGTCATGGATTTTGATGAAACTTTCTGTAATTATCATACTTAATGTAAAAACAATGAAAACAAACGATATTGTTATATTTGAACAACGGTTGCCATGGTAACGGGGTCAATCTATTTGACACCCTAATAAATATGAGAGATAAGACATATTGTGGCATTCTGTTGCCATGGAAACCATGGTCAAAATTTACTTTATGAACACAAAAACTTTTCTTTGTAAGTGTAACTCTGACAAGAATAACTTTTTCGGGGGAGGGGGTTATCAGGTAGTTGTTGATAATCAGTCAAATTATGTGAAAATTTAGCAAAAATAAGGTCTAATTTTAAGGTCACTTTTGGCCTGTTTTTGATTATTTTGAAGGTTGAAAACCATTATTCGGTGAATGTTATGGGTATTTAACATCACCTTGCCAAAATAAATGTCTATAGCTGGAAAAAATCAAGAAATAAAATTTATGGTGAAACGCACCATTTTGTCATGAATGCCAATCAAAATCCGTTGCTATAGCAACTTGGAATCCATATTACCATATACTGCATATTTAAAAACATTGTTTTTCCTCATGTTTGAGTCCTATGATTATGAAATAGTATACCTGTATACAAATTGTATTTATCATTATCAATTGATCTTCAAATCATTTCAAGGTCATCTGTCCAAATCTCAAGGTCATTTCTAACTTTAGACTAAAATTAAGACAAAAATCAGGATTTCCAATTTATTTAAATTGATTTCTCTAACTTATTTCATTAGATATTTTGATTTTAAATATTTACAGTTGAACAACTGATCAAAAGAAGAAGAATTCATCACAATTTTGTTAAATTGTATTTCACTTCTATGTATGACATACTTTCAAAAGAGCATA
Source organism: Pinctada imbricata (assembly GCA_033119305.1). Classification (NCBI taxonomy): domain Eukaryota; kingdom Metazoa; phylum Mollusca; class Bivalvia; order Pterioida; family Pteriidae; genus Pinctada; species Pinctada imbricata. Next base: position 54,631,928 of record VSWD01000008.1, on the reverse strand, counting down.
AAATTGCGATTTTCTAAAATTTTCTCGTAAAATATGTGACATTTTTTGGGGTCTTCATTGGACTCTGATAAATGTGATATTCATCCCAACAAATAATACATTTATCATACTTTTACCGATAATTGATTGTTTTGCCAAGGTTCCATACTGTTTACTGTTAATCATGTCTCTTTTTAGTGAAAAACCACAAAATTTGGCCTGAAAATAGCATATATTTTTAAATGACCTTGAAAATTGAGCAAATGACCTTGACATTTTCTCAAGGTCATGATAGCATCAAATGGTCTTTAATACATCTACATACCAAGTTTTGTAACAATAGCAGGCATACATCTGTAGAAATTAGCTTTTTACTTATGACAGGTATTTACACCTTCGTACCAAATGTTGCCATGGTAACCTATTTCAAAGGCATGTAAACAGAAAAATCTCACTTCTAGATAAATTTCATTCGATTCCCATGAAAAGTCCTAGGATAATACTGTTCAGGAAATAGTCAACTGTATTTCAAATCTTGTGTAATTGCATTATCACTCTTGTCAAAAGTAAGTAAAATATAGGTAAAATAAGGCCTAAATTGGCCGAAAATGGCTCATTTTGAATAAGCAATTTTTCTTGAAATTGAATCAAATTTACATGACACACAGAAAGAAGGAGCATCGAAAAATCAAATTGTATCAACTGAAGAGGATTTGAATAATCTTTTCGGAAAACTACATATACATTCAACATCTGTTTTCATGGTAACGGGATGCATAAAAATGCCTTGTTTAAAGGTGTTTTTATACAAAACCTTGGTTACCATGGCAACGGAACGTCGGAGAAAAAAATGGAAGGTCAATTCGTTCTGAGGACATCATATTTACCTTATACACAAAAGATATCCAAAATCTGAGACATGTCGTGGCCAAACATGTCTGATTTTTTAGGTTTTTACATAGAATCCATATTAATGCCTGTACCATTATGCAGTCAAACCCTACCCTTATGCCTGGGCCATTATGTAGCCAAACCCTTAATGTCTGTGTCATTATGTAGTCAAACCCTTAATGTCTGTGTCATTATGTAGTCAAACCCTTAATGTCTGTGTCATTATGTAGTCAAACCCTTAATGCCTGTGTCATTATGTAGCCAAACCCTTAATGCATGTGTCTTTATGTAGCCAAACCATTAATGTCTGTGTCATTATGTAGTCAAACCCTTAATGTCTGTGTCATTATGTAGTCAAACCCTTAATGTCTGTGTCATTATGTAGTCAAACCCTTAATGCATGTGTCTTTATGTAGCCAAACCATTAATGTCTGTGTCATTATGTAGCCAAACCATTAATGCCTGTGTCATTATGTAGTCAAACCATTAATGTCTGTGTCATTATGTAGTCAAACCCTTAATGTCTGTGTCATTATGTAGTCAAACCCTTAATGTCTGTGTCATTATGTAGTCAAACCCTTAATGTCTGTGTCATTATGTAGTCAAACCCTTAATGCCTGTGTCATTATGTAGCCAAACCCTTAATGCATGTGTCTTTATGTAGCCAAACCATTAATGCCTGTGCCATTATGTAGCCAAAACCCTTAATGCCTGTGTCATTATGTAGCCAAAAGGAGTCCTGGACCCTTATCTCATGGGCAGAATCATATATGTCTTGCCATTTTCAGATCAACAAGAAACAGAGATGAATATAGAACACAACCTGTAAATCCTCGAATACTTATTATCCATAATTAAAGTTTATTTCTTTCTTCACACCCATCATATCAGATTCACGATTATAATTGTCAGGTGGTATACGTTAATATCTAGATTATAATATCACCTCTTCAAGTATATTACACAAATCATACATTACTTATAAAAAACCAGAAGTCTCTGACGAGACTGTAGCTCTCCTGGTTGTTTTGTTTTAAAAGATCAATTTCCTTTCTTTTAAACCAAAGACCATTATAAGGAAGCAGGCGCTTTAACAAATTATAAGGAGCATTGCACAGCAAAACAACATATCCATTAAACTGCAACTAGAATATCACTCATGGAATTCATAATATTCCAGATATGATATTTCAAAAAAGAATGCCATGACCATTTTTCAATATCCTAGTGGCCAGGGGCTGCTAGCTCAATGACACAAAAATAAGATTCAAAGAGTAATATAGGAGAAAATGACCACACCCATTTTCTAAGACCCTGGGGGTCAGGAGCTCAAATAAAATATTAGAATCACAACTAAACCACAGACATATCATATTGCAAAAAGAATTAAGTCTCCATTATTTATAGTGTCAGAGGAGTTGCGAGCACAAGATTACATAGAATTATATAGGTGAAAATGACCACACACATTATCTAAGACCCTGGAGGTCAGGGGCTCAAACAAAATATCAGGTGCAAACTAGACCACAGACCCATCATATTGCAAAAAGAATTAAGTCTCCATCATTTATAATGTCAGACGAGTTTCAAGCACAAGATTACATAGAGTTATATAGGTGAAAATGACCACACCCATTTTCTAAGATCCTGGGGGTCAGGGGCTCAAACAAAATATCAGGTACACAACTAAACCACAGACTCATCATATTGCAAAAAAAATAAGTCTCCATCATTTATAGTGTCAGAGGAGTTGCAAGCACAAGATTACATAGAGTTATATAGGTAAAAATGACCACACCCATTTTCTAAGACCCTGGGGGTCAGGGTTCAAACAAAATATCAGGTGCACAACTACACCACAGACCCATCATATTGCAAAAAGAATTAAGTCTCCATCAATTATAGTGTCTGTTGAGTTGCGAGCACAAGATTACATAGAGTTACATGTATATAGGTGAAAATGACCACACCCATTTTCTAAGACCCTGGGGGTCAGGGGCTCAAACAAAATATTAGGTGCACAACTAAACCACAGACCCATCATATTGCAAAAGGAAATGTCTCCATCATGTATAGTGTCAGAGGAGTTGCGAGCACAAGATTACATAGAGTTATATAGGTGAAAATGACCACACCCATTTTCTAAGACCCTGGGGGTCAGGGGCTCAAACAAAATATCAGGTGCACAACTAGACCACAGACCCATGATATTGCAAAAAGAATTAAGTCTCAATCATTTATAGTGTTAGAGGAGTGGCGAGCACAAGATTACATAGAGTTATATAGGTGAAAATGACCACACCCATTTTCTAAGACCCTGGGGGTCAGGGGCTCAAACAAAATATCAAGTGCACAACTACACCACAGACCCATCATATTGCAAAAAGAATTAAGTCTCCATCATTAATAGTGTCAGAGGAGTTGCGAGCACAAGATTACATAGAGTTATATAGGAGAAAATGACCACACCCATTTTCTAAGACCCTGGGGGTCAGGGGCTCAAACAAAATATCAGGTGCACAACTAGACCACAGACCCATCATATTGCAAAAGGAATTATGTCTCCATCATTTATAGTGTTAGAGGAGTTGCGAGCACAAGATTACATACAGTTATATAGGTGAAAATGACCACACCCATTTTCTAAGACCCTGGGGGTCAGGGGCTCAAACAAAATATCAGGTGCACAACTAGACCATAGACCCATCATATTGCAAAAAGAATTAAGTCTCCCTCATTTATAGTGTCAGAGGAGTTGCGAGCACAAGATTACATAGAGTTATATAGGTAAAAATGACCACACCCATTTTCTAAGACCCTGGGGGTCAGGGGCTCAAACAAAATATCAGGTGCACAACTAGACCACAGACCCATCATATTGCAAAAAGAATTAAGTCTCCATCATTTATAATGTCAGAGGAGTTGCGAGCACAAGATTACATAGATTTTCATAACCACGCCCATTTTCTAAGACCCTGGGGGTCAGGGGCTGAAACCAAATGTCAGGTGCACAACTAGACCACATACCAAGTAGGATGCAAAAAGAATTAACTTTCTATCTCCTATGGTTTCAGAGGAGTTGCGAGCACAAGAATTGTTTACGGACGGACGGACAGACGGACGGACGACGGGGTATCGCATAAGCTCGACTGGTCTGAGACCAGTAGAGCTAATGACCAAAAAAAAAAAATCATGGCGAGATTGATAATAAAATCAATTAATTAAAGGATCAATTAAAAATCCTGGTATGATATTTTAAGATCATACAGGATAGAACATGTGCGAAAAATAGATTACCGTACTGTGAGTATAAAGTTCAGCAGTGTCAAGGTGATTACCTCCGTAAAATTGAGACTGATATTGAACCAAACTATCGTATGAAAGGTGGATTTCACAGACAGACTGCCTGACAGACCTATGGATGGTCTGACATATAATAAAAGCATGACCTGATATTACATGCAAGAAAATGAGAGAAAACATCTTATGGTTTTATGAGTCATACCATTATTCCTTGTTTAAGCTAATTACATGTCTGCAGCAACAATGAGATCTTTATGGTTTTAAATACAGTCAAATTTTATCCTAAAGGAAACCTTCAGTCAAAAATCATTTGTTTTGAGCAGTAAGTTTCCATTTCCACATTTACCTTGTGCAAATTTTTACTCTGTTAAAAAAAATGGTTAAATGTACTTGTGTGCATACCAGATAGTTTGCCTATTTTTTATCCATATCACTGATTACACAGCAAATTTTGCCTCACATGAAATGAGCATCATGTCATTGTTAATTTCATATGAAAGTTCATGTGAATCTTATGTGAAATTTATATGAATTTTATGTGAAAAATATTCCAAAATGAATTTCACTTAACTTACTTCACATGAATTTTTCTATTTGACCTTCATGCAAAATTGAATTTATATAAAATTCATGTCAGAAACTTCAGATGAATTTTATGTAAAAAATTTCATGTGAATTTCATGTTTGTGCTCATTTTACAAAAATTTCTAGAGAACTTTCATGTGAAGATCATGTAAATTTCATATGAAATTCATATGAGGCACAATTGGCTGTGTATACATGTACTTCTTTTTACGACCTGATTACTGGATTCCTGTTTATTTTCTATCACTACCATCATTGAACCACAAAATGATTATTCTGCTTAACCTATAACATGGTCAATCATAGTCAAACCAATGTACAAAGAACTATGAAACAGAAGAGAATGTTGTATATATTGGATTTAACCAAAGCCAAAGTAGGAAATGACCTCTGTGGTAAACCAGAAGCCTGTTTTACAAAAATGCTTACAAAAAATTTAAGGAATTTTCATAACTTTCATCATCAAATAAAAGCTTAAAATCTTTTACACTTGAGTTATGTTGTTCTTTCTAATAACATTTCTACACAATAAATACAAATTCAGAAACAAGACATCACAATTTTTAGTTTATAAGAAGTAATAAGCAATCAAAAGTTACGAAAATTCCTAAAAATTTCCTGTCAGTATTTTTGTAAAACAGGCTCCTGATATGAGAGACTTCTCATCTTGAACAACCATTTTAAAGATTTGCAAGTGGTTAGCTTCAAATACATATTAAGATATTCAATTGTATTTGTATGATAAATTAAGAACTAAAAAAGATTAACATCAAAGTGGTATTGTATAGTCCTCGTGGAGACTGACCCATTTCACAAACTCGTAACCTAGGATGGCAAAGGAAGAAAATACAGCACTCTGCATTAACCTGGGAGCGATTGCCTTTGTAAACAAATTCTCTTCTTTCCACACATTCTTTATGACTTGTCCAAAATTGGATTCTTGCATCTGCAACACAAAAAGAAGGTTTAAATAAATAAGATAATCTAGAACTAACGGTATTAAGTATTATATACAAAGACATCACCTTACAAGTGAAATGTATTAAGATCCTTCGTGAAAATTCTATGGTTAACATTAACGGTTCAGTCAGTGTTTAATCCATAAGGATATGAGGATAAACATAGATATGCAGATGATGCTATAACATAACACAACAATCGGAAGACAAATGTATATTGTATCAGAAGTTGAAGAGTGACAAGAATTCTCGTATTAACTTTCATATTTCTTCATAACATTTTCATAGAATCTACTAACTGTCATTTGTGTAAATCAAGGTTGAGCGTAGAACCTACCTGAAGTCTAAGTCTGATCAGGTCTATAGGGTTGGTAATAAAGGTAGTACAACATCCTCCTAATATGGCTGCCATAGGTTTAATGACAAGTAATGGCAAATGTTTCTCCACAACAGGAAAAGAGTACAACACATCTGCAACAAAATAGATAAGAATCATTGATGCTCCAAGATGGTATGCAAGAGATTAATTTTGTGCCGATTATCGCCGACGTAGTCGACATTGTTGCTAGACCCTTCTGATTAGGATGATCAATTATAATTTTGATAATTGATTATGATTGGGAAATTAAAATCATTATAAGAATGAAATATTTACATCATTAAATCATATTTTTGCGGGAGAAACATTTCATACTTCGTACTGAAAATTTAATTAAACTGATATATCTTTGACTTAGGCCATACCAAATTAATTAAATGTTCTTTGGATTTTCTTGTGAAAAAAAAGGGTGCGAGCGGCGAAAATATAATTATTTTATTTTTTTTTAAGTATTGCAGTTTTTAAGGTGCGGGCGAGTAAAATAATTTCATTCTTGATATAGGTTAACCCAGTAATACATTTCTGATGTTTTTCGTACTCAAAAAGGAATCCCCATCGAAATCTGGTGACTAGGAAGCCTGGCACATAGCTTTACGGAAAAATTTTTCGAACATTCCCCCCTCCTTGACTTTCAATGGGACAACAAATTTGCTCCCAACATAATTTTTCAAACACAAGAAGTACATGTATCATTTTCTTCGAAATTTGCAAAATCTTAGACTTCTAGAAGCTTTAAGATTTGCAGAAGTCAGAACCGACCCTCACAAAATCTTGAGCCAGAAATTTCGTGGTGCGGGCGAGCATTTTATTTTTATAACATTATTTTTTGAATTTTGAAAAACATGGTGCGGGAAATCCAAAGAAAATTGAATTAACTTGGTATGGCCTTAGGTCAGTATGCATACTCATGTGAAACATTTTGCCAAGATTCCATGAAACTTGCTGTTGATAAAAAGTAAGTTATGGACAAATCATGAAATATTTTACAGTTTTGCAGAGTATTATAGGAATCCTATTATAATCAATAATCAATCGAAAGGCTTATCTGATTAATCGATTTTGATTACTCCATCCGATCCTCAACACTACAAGAGATACAGCTTATCTTACTAGAATATCTAATTCAAAGGTCAAGGTCTCAGACTTAATTTAGGTCAAAAAAATTTTTTTTCATTTTATTTTATTTTTGACACATTTTCAAAAATTTTGGTACCAATGGAACGTTGGAAGATTCTTCTAAGCTTATCAATGACCATTAAAATCCTGTAGATTATAACAATCTAGAGTTTATCTGAATAATTGACATTTTAAGCCCTTGATAATGTTTATGCAGTATTTATTTGTTTTGTAGTAAGATTTATACAGAACAATATGTGTAAGTATTCATATGTAATTTCCATATTTACAGTGTTAAATAACAATATCTGTGTTTATCACATGATTCTCCCTGTATTCCATTCTATCCAACCTCTGACAAAATTCTTCCAATCTGATTGGTCTAGAAGAACCTATATTATGTTGTATTCTGCCACTGACAAGATATTATGTTAATATCCTGCTTCTACTAAGACGCTTTACGCTGTTGGCGTCACTGAGAAGCTTTAAAATCTGTTGACATAACATACACAAAACAAAAGCCATCGGCCGGATAAATTTGTTATACAGTATTTTACAGGGGGGATACAAAAATATATTGGGTCTATGAAAAAAGTTGTTTTGGGCTAGGAGCAGCCGAGCCCAATACAACTTTTTTTAGCGACCCAATAAATTTCTGTATCCCCCCCTGTAAAACACTGTTTAACTAATTATATCACACCATTCCATAATTATTGTGTTATGACACACATAATAAAACACTTGAGGGGTATTTTCACTTGACAAAACGCTGAAGATCTATTATGATATTACAACAAAAACAGTGACCTTGGCACGATTTACAAAAGAAAAATGATATCAAAATTTTATCTTTTGAACTTTATTTCTATTGATTACGATATAGATCTACTTGCATATCATGTGATAAAATTAATCTTAAATGATTTTTCTATTTCATACAGTATTTATGGATCTCATCGTGTGATTTTAAAATCACACAACTAATGTTTCATAAATACTGTATGAAGAAGGAAATCATTTGAGATCCTCTATGTATGCAAATTGTAAATCAAACCTCTTACCTGAAAAGAAGAAATACAATGGCCACCAGAAAGCACTTCCTATTGCCATAGTGATGGCAGACAGCTGGTAGCCTTTCCAGAAACCTTGTAGTCCCCTTTGTTTATGCACAGCTAAAAATATCGATTTCACACGAGAAAACCCTTTTTTTGTCCTCACTTCCTTTGAAATATCGATCAAGTCTATATTTTTACCGGACGTTGCTTTTTGGTCCCCTTTAGACATAAGGATGAGAGTCTGACTGACGATTTCTATGGGATTTCCGATAACCTGAGCAGCTAAAGACGCTAACATACCCGCAACCGCTGAACATGTATATTCATAGTTAGGAAACATTTGTCGTAACTCAAACTTGGACCTCTCTAATGTTGTGATGTACACAAAAGATGATGGAATTTGTCCCAGAATTCTGACTGCTCCTCCTTTATAAAATCCAGGTAGACCCTCCTGCTGCTTAGTTTTAACTATACAATCCCATAAGCTAGAATACATGTTATTTCCTGAAAATATACAGCATACAAACTGACAATTAAATATTGTTATAATACCCCAAGTATATAACCCCATTAGTTTTCTGATGTAAGTGAAAAAAATCAAAGTCAAGGCCGCATGAAAAAAAAAAAGAAGAAGAAAATTGGTATATAAACTATTTGGTATCAACAGAAAGACTATGTCACATGGAACACATGTTAAATACCTCTATTGATGAAGAAGTTAATTAGTTATGTCTGATGTTTAATTTTTTTCTAATTCTATGGAATCTATGGATGGACAAACACATTATTAGATACATTTGTAATTCAAACAAAATGACATGCTAGCAAAAGAATAATAATGAAAACATACCTCTTTGAGCCTGTAGTTTTGTAGTAAGGTTTGTGAAAGGGAAAATGATCATCCTTATGCTGGAATTACTGACTATTATCAGAGGATAGAAGCGTGACTTGTCCAACATATCATAATGTATAACAGGAATCTTCTTTGTCCCCAACCCTTGACCTCCATCCTCTGGTGACAGCTGGTCAGACATTATTTCCTTGCCCTCTTTCACTTTATTACATGTACAGTTCTTCTGACCATGATTTGCTGGTAGTGGTTAATGCATGTACTGTGTACAGTCTATTCTGGGCAAGTGGTGAATTCTACATCATGTACATGATTTCAAGCCTAACGGAAGGGTTGTAGATTTACTGAAATTTAAAATATTTGTGTATAAAATTGTTGGATTCAGAAACTCACAAAGTACATGTACATTTTGTACATTATATTTATAAAGTAGAGCAATAGACATAACTGACTGTCCTAATTGACTCCTATTCACCTTATGATCATATACCGGTATGCAGTTTTCTTCCTTGATTCATTGACCACCTGAATAGTCTCTATGAAAATTATGTATGCAACCTTTGGTTATTTATTTTTGCATGTTTCAAAGTGAAATTAAACATGTTGAGTATGAGAGTTTTCTAAATGAAAGTTGAAAAAAATTATAACCTTGACCTATGACCCTTTGACCCCAAAATCAAGAGGGGACATCCTTGATTCATAGGAAATATTTCTGGCAAGTTTCATGATTAAAGGTGCTTTACAGGCTCTAATATGGTCTGGGAACCATTTTCAGTCATCTGAGTCTTATGACCTTGACTTTTGACCTCAAAATCAATAGGGGTCCTCCTTGATTCATGGGAAACATTTCTGGCAAGTTTCATGATCATAGGTGCAATAGAGATATACAGGCTCTAATATGGTCAGGAAACCATTTACAATCATCAGAGTCCTATGACCTTGACCTTTTGACCCCAAAATCAAGAGGGGTCATCCTTGACTCATGGTGAGTAAGTGTATGAAGTTTCATTGCACTAACATGTATCATACTTGACTTATAGTCCGGAAACCAAATGTAGATGCCCGCCCGCCCGTCTCACATCAAATTAAGAACCAAGTTTTGCAACTCAGCTAAAAAAAATAAGAAAGTCACCAAGTGAACAATGATGTTGCATGAAAAAATCAACTTCCGGATTAAGAAAAATGTGTCAGAAAGATTGATTACTTCATCCACCAAGGAAGCTTGAAAAATAGTCCATTGTTGTGATTTCACTGCGCAAGGATATTTTTACAACATTCCTTTCAGTATGCTTCTGAACATTACCATGATTACCATGCAATCTATCTGTCAGTACTCTTGGGACCCCCTGGGACTCTATGGGAAACCCCAAACGGGGACCATTTCATAGAGACGGTAAATTTGATAGTGCGGTGTTATGATATACCCGTTATGCACCTACGATTAATACTACGCTCACAGTGAAAGAAAATAGTTTAAAATAGGGAGTTTTCTATGTTGATTTTAGCAAGACTAAATAATCCAGTCTTCACCGCTGCCGCTAAAAGAGACTGAAGCCCACTATCGTTAGTTACAGAACGAAGTCGGACGAAACTGTTGCCCAACGATTTTTCCATATTACAAACCTTTAATATTGATTTTCTCGCAGATGACACTTAAGTATGTTTTAAAGTAAGGCAGTTGCTCCATATATACATGTACTTGGTTCGGGCTTTTGTTTTCAAGGCATCTTGAGTTCTGATTGTATCTTTTTCAAATTTTGTGACATATTCTGAAAAGTGAATTAAGTAATAAGTACCGAGTTGCATCTACATGTACTTATTTCTTATCGTCTCAAAACTTTCAAAAACTTCCAAATCCCGCTTGAGCGACGGAACATCAGTACACACAACAGCCGACAAGTGTGTGTCTATTACTGATCAGTGATCACTATCATGATTGAGAGCATAGAAATAGCCTCTTGTCGGTTGCTAAATATGCAGAATAAACTTGTATACCTTGATATACATGTACACTACCGGCATCGCGTGTTTTTACCCTGTCAAATCATCCCCGCAATCTTTTTTGACCAAGGGTTTTAAATCCCCGCGGTCATGGATTAACAATGGAGTTGACTCAACGCGGACACCGATCCTGGCAATTCACCGCAACGATCGCCGGGATACGCGGTGGCGCTCGCCGCAGTTCTCAGCGGCAATTAATAACTTGTTATTTACCTGTAACAGTACTATAACCATTCTTTTATATTTTACTTATTCTTTTAAAATTTACGTCCTTTATTTTGATGTATTGTTATCATTGGTGACATAAAAATGTCCTTTAAAAGCGTTACGTTGTACATACGAAAAGAGAACCATGTGACTGAATGATAGAACTAGTAATAATGTCCAGCTGTGTTTATCTAAGGATTAGAGAACAATCGGCAGTCTACGGGAGCGGTACGGTCAAGCAAAAATGGGTTTAAAGTCTCCGCCTTTCGACTTTGAGAGATACATCGACTGGAGCCGAGGCTTTACGACTTTTTTTGTAATCTTTACTGTTCAAATCCAAAGCACTGGAGACCGTTTCTTTTTGTAGATTCTTCCGTTTGAGATTACTAGTTAGCGGTGTTTTATGTTCGCTAGTTCGTATGTTAAAATGTTGAAAAACGTCAATCTCCCAATTAGTCAAATATAGCCTTGATAGCCTTATTTAGTAATTTATTGTTTATTTGGTTGTTTTGTTTGCGCAAGTGAAGCGATGTATAGTAAAACGTTATCCAAACAAACCAATTATATATATATACGAAATTACGAACTTCAAGGTGGTAATTAGGTGTGAAACGATTTCAATAGATAATTCAAAATGTCCTGCAAAGTTTACAATTATAGAAGATTTTTTATAGATAACATGTATCTAGAAGTTAAACTCCCATTTCACAATGCATATTTATCTTTTCATACAAAAAAAGCTCCGTTTTTTGCGCCAGGGACGCAGGACTCAGAGGTAGATTAATCACCTGCTGCCGTCCGGGAGAAAGGGGGGGGGGGGTAATTTTCCTATAAAATGGTAGAATAAATTTTCTAGCCTGTCCGTTTATTGACCTTATACATACTATTTTCATCTTTATAAGCATTTTGCGCTGTAATGCAACCCCCCCCCTCTGTCCATGCTAAGTGTGAAATCGCGACCCCCCCCTCCCTTCACGATTCAAAAAGGCGTGAAGCCAAAATTACTAATAAGATCATTAGATTAATACAGGGGTAGACGATGTTTGTGTGGATCGAAATAATCTTGGTGTCTTCCTGTCTCTTCGACTTCCGTAAAAAATATATGTAAACACTATTTTATTTCTTTCTCAAGAAAAAAAGAATTATAACGTACGTAAACATTATATACAGGAAACCTTATTAAACTTTGAGCGTAATTTTATTTTCTTTCTGTCACAATATGCCTAATTTTTTTTCGGACTAAAAAAAAATCTAGACATTATGATAGATAAGATTTGAAATGAGTTATATTTGGTCACTCAGTCTTATTTTTAGATTTTAATCATATATATCATTAATTTTATGTATTTTAAAAAAATCTCAATTTCATGCAGTTAAGGAACATGCAAAGTTTAAATTCAATTCTTCGGAAAAAATCCAGGTACATACTATGTAAAATTTATTTATTATCTACGGCTTAGTCATGTTGGTACAATGTTTGCTTATTATTTTCTTACTTGAAGTAAATAATTATCATAAAATTGCATATATTCTGGAAAAGTCACTTACGTCGATTTTTCCATGTACATGTGACCACAAAAAACCTCCTTAGTTCTGCTTGAGTGACGACGTGTCGCGTGTACGTAGCTGTCAATATTGATTAGGGAAGGGTTATATATGGGCGTGCCTATATGTCTGGTCTTACAAGGTGTGAAGACATCGCCTCTCCCCGTACAGGGGATGATTGTTATACAGGTAGAAGCGCAGGGAAACTGAAAAGGTGTGAACAACTTGTGAGGCATCGTTTGTTGATTTAGTTTTGGCTTTGCGTTCACCGGTTTACTTTTGGAATTCAGTGCGAAAAAAGGGGGGGGGGGTTATTGTATTACATCTGTTTTATTATTAGGCTATCCTCATTTTTTTTTTTTTTTTTTTTTTGCTTTTCTTTGTATGCCGGTCTTTTTTTTCTTTTTTATTATTATTTTACTTCGTTTACATGATTCATCTTTGTCTGGATACACGTCCTTCATCAATCGATTCTTTTTTTGTTTTTTTTTTGCGGACTTGTTTGACCAGAACAAGGAGCACGCACTTTTTTCTTTTCTTTCCTTTTTTTTTAAATTGCATTATCGTATGGTCTTCAATTGGTTGTCTCTGAAAGTCCAATCATCGTGAATTGAATTATTGCTAAGGAGCCAGTGGCGGATCCAGCGCCTCCTTTGCCGGGGGGGTCAATGGGCGAATTTTGCCGATTTTTACTGAAAATGGGCCAAACTATACCTGTTTTTGGAAAATTTTGGGTCAGTGCGGGGGGGGGGGGGGCGGACGCCCCTTCCGCACCCCCCTGAATCCGCCACTGGGAGCGATACTTTTACAATCTGAATCAATGGGCAGATCTAACTCACGGGGGGGGGGGGGGGGTGGCTATGAAAATCAGCTTTACTATCATGGCAAATTCCAGGAGGTGGGGACTGGATCCTGACCTCCTATCTCTAGATCGGCGTGTTGACATACAATTCAAAGCTATACCCGTTTAAAGACGGGTGCTTATAAAGCGATTAAAAAAGGTTAAAACCCCATCCATTGATTTAAAAAAAGAGAATTTAAAAAAAAAGGGGGGGGGGGGGGAGGGGGAGTGGCGCGTTAATGCAATCGCATTTGACAGGTAGGATCTTCCATCTGGTTCAGGTCTGGCAGTGGGGATTACTAATTGACGTGTTTTCACACCTTATCGGCGTATCATCTACCTTCAATTGCCGTTTGATTTACCGTTCTGGAAATCTGAAGGGGGTTGGGGGGTTGGAATGCGACTTTGTAAAAAAAAAAAATGAAATGTGACTTTGTCCAAAAAAAAAAAAAAAATAAAACCTGTGTTTGTGAAACACGAATGCCCCCGGTGGCATCTTTGTTACTATGAACACTATTTTCTGTTAAGTACATGTATGTGAGGTCACTGGGTTAAAAGGTCAAAGGTCAAGGTCACGAGGTCAAAAATTTTGGTATCAATGGAAAGGTCTTGTCAAAAGGAATACACATGTGAAATATGAAAGCCCTATCACTTCCCATTCAAAAGTTATGCCAAATGTTAAAGTTTTTGAAAAATAGGTCAAAGGTCAAGGTCAAGGTCATGAGGTCAAAAATTTTGGTATCAATGGAAAGGTCTTGTCACAAGGAATACACATGTGAAATATGAAAGCCCTATCACTTCCCATTCAAAAGTTATGCCCAATGTTAAAGTTTTTGAAAAGTGGGTCAAAGGTCAAGGTCAACATCACGAAGTCAAGAATTTTGGTATCAATGGAAAGGTCTTGTCACAAGGAATACACATGTGAAATATGAAAGCCCTATCACTTCCCATTCAAAAGTTATGCCCAATGTTAAAGTTTTTGAAAAGTAGGTCAAAGGTCAAGGTCAACATCACGAAGTCAAGAATTTTGGTATCAATGGAAAGGTCTTGTCACAAGGAATACACATGTGAAATATGAAAGCCCTATCACTTCCCATTCAAAAGTTATGCCCAATGTTAAAGTTTTTGAAAAGTAGGTCAAAGGTCAAGGTCAACATCACGAAGTCAAGAATTTTGGTATCAATGGAAAGGTCTTGTCACAAGGAATACACATGTGAAATATGAAAGCCCTATCACTTCCCATTCAAAAGTTATGCCCAATGTTAAAGTTTTTGAAAAGTAGGTCAAAGGTCAAGGTCAAAGTCACGAGGTCAAAAATTTTGGTATCAATGGAAAGGTCTTGTCACAAGGAATACACATGTGAAATATGAAAGCCCTATCACTTCCCATTCAAAAGTAATGCCCAATGTTAAAGTTTTTGAAAAGTAGGTCAAAGGTCAAGGTCAAGGTCACGAGGTCAAAAATTTTGGTATCAATGGAAAGGTCTTGTCACAAGGAATACACATGTGAAATATGAAAGCCCTATCACTTCCCATTCAAAAGTTATGCCCAATGTTAAAGTTTTTCGGACAAACAGACAAACAGATAAACAGACAAACAGACGGACAGGCCAAAAACTATATGCCCCCGAATCTTTGATTCCGGGGGCATAAAAAATCGAGAAATAAATCTTACCAGCCCAGAGTGCTGGCGTAAATTCTGTATCTTATTTTAATAGGCAGCGACTGAAGAAAATATGTTATTGCAGAAATATTAGATGCCGCAAATGCATGTTCACCTAGCTCCCTCTTGCTATTTCTAAAATTTTATAGTAAAAAGCCAGGGGAAAGGGAGGGTTATATAACTCCAAACTCCCGGTCGAGCTCCCTTGTACATATCTATATGTCGGTATCACAACTCACTCTTCAGATTTGATTACTTCAACTTGTACCCATTGACTGACCACTTAAAATGACATGATAATTTTTATGGACGAACGCATACACAAGTACCTTTACGTAGATAAGATGCGTAAGTGGACGTTGGACATTTAAATCTCAGGCGCAGAACGAGGATAAAAAAGAATGTCGGAGAAAAATCAATATTGTATCATAATAGAAAAGAACCATTATGGTGAGCGGATCCGCACTTTTACGTCCCCGGGGTCAGACGAGTACCCATGACAGTGTAGAGATCGCCGCTCTAATGGCTTTGTTTGTCCAGCAATGTACCTGTCACCTGTATAATTAGCACTAATTAATTTGTTTGGAAATTTGATTGTCTGGTCACTACAGACGGCGTAATGCTTAACGTGATACACAAATCGATGCCAACAACCCTCAATGACACCCGCCCCTTCATGTCTCTCTATAGTCAATATATATAAGGAAAGTAGAAGCGGATATTCTTGTGGATCGTTGGCATCGAGTCAGGTTATCAGAAACATTTTTAGGCTCAATTTACAAAATGTACTTATGTTTCATGTCCTAATGTTTACATCATCATTTTATTTATACATGTCATGCTTAAAAACAAGTTTCTATTCATCTGTAAGAAATAGCACCTGGTCAGGTAACACCTGGACAGGTAATTGTCAGCGCGGCAATCAACCGCAACGCCACCGCAACTCCCGGCGATCTTGGCACCGCGATGAAGTGATTTGCGGGGGTCAGCGGCGATGCTGAGGTGGAATTCCACCTTAAATAAGCCAGCCGCGATAGGTGGGCTCAGTAAAAAAACGCTTTGCCGTATGTGTAGTTACAAAAATCAACTTATTATTTTTGCTATGGACACATGACCAGAGTCACATGGCAGTAACAGACCAATTAGAAACATGTTCATATGCCGAGACACAGGTCTAAAGATACGAACGTTCGTACCCGGAGCCACTGCCTTAAAGTAAACAATAAACTTACTCTCTCTACCCACCTCGCGTTTTTTTTCTCCCTTCGTTATTGCATTTTTGTCCATTTTTAACTCCCTACAAAACCAAACAGGCAAAGCGAAAGTTCAGAGAACCAACAAATCAGATCGAATGATACAAATATCTTGTGATCAATTTTCTTTCGATCGAAACGGTAGAGACTGGATTATTTAGTCTAAATTTTAGCACGACATCACCAATGTTTAACACTGAGTGTAAGGAGAACGTCGATGACATCACGCTAAAATTCCCAATCTAAAACTATTTTCTTTCACTATGAGATCGATCATAGGTCTACATACACCGTTAGTTATTTTCAGTCCGAATTTGCCAACACTTTAAAAAAGATTTCAAGAACTATGTTAAGAACTTATCAATCTAATTTCTACAGGACCTAACCGAGTTTAAGAGCTAAAAAAGTTTTCACATTATGTACCTTTCAGTTAACGTTAGCTTATACAGTAAGTTGAGTAACGACTAGAGTTTACAGGAAGTCCTTTTTTCTGTTTGAGTCGTGTCGTTTACTGAATTATTCGGTCTTTTTTAAGGCATGTCATTTCTGTACTTAAGGATGGTGACTCATATAAGAAGGAGTATTAAACTTTTTATAAAAATGGGCCACATATGAAGAACAATTCTCATACTTTAATTTTACATATCGAAATACCAAGGTCGGTGTTGAAAATTTCGAGATATAGCTAAAAATAGATTAAGGGAATTTCTGTTGCTATTTTTAAACAAAAACCACCCATTTCCAGAAAAGCACTAGTTACTGAGGAAAGAATGTTATTATGTGATTTTTTAAATTTTTAATGAAAAGAAGACACTTTTCTTCAATAAAAAACATATATATGACAGAAAATAACTTTAATTTAGGAAAGTAGCGTCCTTATCAATTTAATGTAAAAAAATGTAAAAATTCGTAAAATTATCATTTTCTGCCTAAAAAATTCACTTCAAAGGAGTATTAAACTTTTTTTCTAGTTATGACAGAAGGAATATATAAATCTTGATCTTTCAATTGATATATAAAAATACATAGGTCGGTGTTAATATAAGAGCAAGATAAAGCGTTGAAAGAAGCTTTCATGTCCATGATGACGTCATACCTAGATTTTATATATACAAATCATAGCGTCGAAATATTTCAATAAATGACGTTCATATCATAGAATCTTATTCATTTTTATTTAAACAAATATGTATTCCTGTAGTAAATTTAAGTCTCATTAAAAATTGACTCAACACGAAAATTGTTCTCGGAGAATGGGCAATAACATATTAGTCAGTGTCCATTGTGTAAATTGCTGGGAAATAAAGCAATTCGTCGCATTATAAGCTAAAACCTACCTGTTTTACTTACCTATTTCCGATCGAAATGTTAGAGAGACGATGTTTTATTTCCCTTATATATGTAGAATACACACTTCGATTTAGATTTTCGTAAGCTTTATAAAAACTATGTATTTTCGCTTAGTGTTCAACGAAGACGTCGTATTCAGTGAAAGACTAATAATATAACAATGGCGTAGCTCTGCCTGAAAAGGGGGGGGGGCACAACATCCCAAAATTTCTAACAAGCAAAAAAAAAATAAAAATAAAAAATTGGGGGGATTAAAAACAAATATGGGGGTTTCATGTTCTGTATGCACAATTTTTAACATTTCTGGTGCAATTCTAAATTTTTAAGTACATGAATAAATGTCTGGCGAGCGGTAGCGAGCCAGGAATTTTTTTTTAGCAAAATATTGATCTATCAGAAAATACTTTCTATACCCTCTATCATTAACAAGTACATGTTATAATATTCTACAAGTATATAGTTTGAGTTAAATGTCTTCATATACATTGATAAAGTAATATGTATATAGGATGGATCAGAATAGCTAAATTATTCAGAAAGTCTATAAAGAAATGGCGAGCGGTAGCGAGCCAAAGAAAAATTTTGAAAATTGACCGAAAAATTGTAGATTTATGGTACAAAATGTTGCTATTTTAAACAATGTTAATGCATCATAAAATTTTGTGATTAAAAAGTGTGGGGGGGGGGGGGGGGGGGGGGGCACAAATATGGTTTCAAAGTGTGGGGGGGGGGGGGGGCATGTGCCCCCGCTGACCCCCTCCCCCCCCTCCTTCTCCTACGCCCTTGTACAAGACTTACTCAGCAACTTAAAATTATAAGATTCCTGTCAAAATATCAAGAAATGAATTTCAGTGGTGGATCTAGATTTGAAAAAAAAAAACGGGAGGGGGTTCATAGTGCAGCTATAAAGGATACTGCTAATAGAAAATCTAACAAACAAAGAAAAAGAAAAGTGCTGGGCATAAGCCTTTCCTCCTGCAAGTAACGTAAAATTGCGTGGATGTTTACTATTTGGTTTCAAACAGTAACCGGCGTCGGAGAGTAGCGATCCAGAAAATATGAAGAAATGAAGTATTGATTCTGTTTAAATTAAGTCATTATAAACAAAAGGGAAATCAGAACTTCAATATTCAATATATTGAACGAAACGGGATGGTTACATTTTGACTACATTTCTGGCCTAGGGGAGTATTTTAAAACAAGATTTCAAGAAAAATATTGAAAAAAATCTTCTTTTTTTCCACACCACATTCGTCATATACACCGTACAACTCATATACAACTCTTAGGTGCTCGTGGACGTGGAGAATCAGTCAATAAGTATCCCGAGATTGTCCCCGGTTTTCTATATAATCCAAAATACAAGGCAAAACCTCAATAAATTCTTCTTCCGCCTTAAATTTTCCCGCCCAGCAAGTTTCTGTAAAACGATTATCTTAATATTGAAAAAATCTTAATTATTCAAAATGGTACATGTTGTAGAAGTCCTTAAAATATGATTGCCCCCTCCACATAGGACTATCATCTGATGATAAGATCACAATTAATGTTTTTATGTCATTCCCACGCATGAATTTTACATTACTAGCTAGAATTATATCTTGAAATTTGTATTTTTCTCTTTGTCATCGTAATAAGTGAGCATGGGGAAAGGGAGGGGGTGGGGGAGGGGGGTTACAGGATGACTTCTGCAAGCCGTTTTTTTTTCAGCAATTGTAAGAGCCGGATTTTTTTTTTTTTTCGTCGGCCCTTCGGGTCGGTTTATTTTTATATTTCTTTAATTTTCCTAATGTTGAAAATTACTCTTTTAAAAGTTTATATTATTCAGCGCAAAATTTCGGCCACAAGATGTATAAAATATCAAACACGGAGTGAGTATCTCTATATGTTGGAAGACAGAAGGGGGGGGGTGGGGGAGGTTGCTATTTTCATGATTCCTTCTGGCCAGAATCTTTTCCCCCTAAAATATTCGTCCGAAGATTTTTATTTTTGCAACGTACGTCTTCCTGCCGCCTCCTCCCCCCTTTCCATAAAATCACATGGCTGTTCCCTAAGATCATGAGAACACCATAGACGGACTAAACAGTCGCCCCCTCTGTCTTTCTCTATCTTTATTTATGCTAAATCTAGGACCTTGGGGGGGGGGGGAGGTTTCGCTTCTTGCATTCCCCTTTCATCTGGCCAGACCCCCATATGAATAAATTGCTTAGTTATTATTCAAGACTCGAAACACATACGTATTATATGTTTATGATATAATGAATCCATTAAAACATAATATTAAGCAAAGCGTACCGAAAAGAAAGTTTACAACTTCAACATAAAAAATGTATTCAAAATCAATAAGTTTGGATGAAAGGTGGGGGCCACGATGTTGGAAACCAGCATATAAATGACTGCACTGATTCGGCCCTCACCCAGGCAATACCAACCTTCCGGAGAGTTTGTCATAATAAAACCTACAATCTATTTTTAACACCTCACTGAAGATCGTAGGGGAAGGACGGGATGGGGAAGGGGGGAGGGGGCACTTACGCTCATGAGCGTACATGTATATAATAGATTTATAAATATACGTCCCTGTTACGCCCAATCCCATCCAGTTCTCTGGAAAAAAATACGGTAGGGTGATATTGAGAGATTGCAAGGATTCTAGGAATCGTCAAACACGTACAAATGTATATATTTACTCGAACAAGGTACGTTTTTCACTAGAGAGAGCGACATTGAAAAAAAATTCTGAATTAGACTATGACATTCATAAAATGCCAATTGATCTTACGGGAGGATAAAAACGTTCGCATTAGAAAAAAAAACCGGCTTGATTTTTTTTTTCGGAAAAATTTGAATAAAAACGTACAGCCCGAAAGACAGACGAAAATAAATCCGGATCATGTAGATTCTGTGGAATAAAGAAAAATAAAACCCCATTCCCTCTGAGCTGGTATGTGTATATTTAGCCTTAGCCCCCTTGATTTGAAAAATCCCCAGGATCCCTTATGTATAATTATATTTTTATAACGTTACCTCTGCGAATAAACATTACGCTATAAGCGATTAGAATTATGCAAAGTTTCCCATCTCTCGGATTGGCGTTTACACATTATTACTTCGGGTAGGTCCGTTGCAACAAAATAAAACGTAACAAAAAGAATACTAAATATCCTATTTGATTTTTCCCGTGCAGCGAGCGGTTGAATTTCCCGGTTTCCAAAAAAAAAAAAAAAAAAAAAAAAGTCGCGCGGGCCCCAATTATTCAATTAAAACTACAATGTACTTCATTTCGATTCATCAGTGATGATATACGTTACTTGATATTACCTATGTACAGTCCTAAATCGAGCATTCTAGCGTTTTATCTTATGCGACATCGCCTGCGTCATAACGTCATGCGTATGACGCGATGACGTTCGAATCGTCTAATACGTTGCGCAGTGCTATGTGCGCACACGTGATGAGTCACCATCGTTAAGGAATTTCAACGATTTTATGAAAACCATATTAAATCAGAGGATTCATGTCATTTAATAATTTTACGAAGAAAAACGAATATGAATTATGGCAAAGCCATAGTGAGGACACAGCTAGGGTGACATTGAATAAAAAATTACTATTTCAAAAATTGAAAATAGGATAAGGCGTAAAATCTGCCCTAAAAAGTGGGACTTTCAAAATGGGAACTTCAAGAAATTTCTTTCACAATTATAAAATTATGCAAGTTCTTGGTTTCATCATAATCGGCAGTTTTTAATGAAGGTGTATATCACTTACACACATCTTTTGACAAAGTGGGGTTCTGTAGCTAGGCAAGGACTTATAAGTCCTTGAGCTAGCGAAAGGGGGGGGGGGGGGCGATGCCCCAGAAACAAAAAAAAAAGGGAGGGTGGTTTTTTTTTTTACGAATCTATGTTTTAGGCCATATTATAAGCAAAGTTTCATTTTTCCCTTTTAAAGTCATTCATATATTTATTCTAATCATATGAAATGCACAAGATATTGGAATGAAATAAACAAGAGTGTGCTGTTTATTTCTACGACAGTGTGTATTTCAAGATCTTAAAAATTTTGGATAAAGTTGAAACCAGTCTTTTAAATTTGAATTATAGTATCTTGTTTAGACAATAACTATGTTTTAAAGTTTAGAGATATCCATATTAGCCAGATAGTTCTTAATTTTCAACGTTTAATAATCAATATTAATTAGCTTCTTTTCAACACGGCTATACCCCTGCTCTTTGAACTGTAATTTAACAGCAATTATCTGTAAGAACCAAAGAATTTCAAAACATTTTGGCACGGCATGTCATGGATATTTGAGATTTTTGGTATGGAAGTTCAATATGAAGTACTAGTATGTAAATCAACCCCAGTTTTTTCAAAAAGGTTGTCGTTGCCATGGTAACCGTGTCTGAAGTTTCAAAAATCGGGAAAATCTATAGGACAAGGCATATTTGTAGGCTTCGTTACCATGGAAACAGGTACATTTTAAATCTATATTTGCTTCGATTATTTTCTTTTAATCCTTATTATTATGCATATTTGTAAAGTTTTTTTACATTCATCTCGGATGCCTTATATATACAAGATGAAAAATTGGGCCAAAACAGGGTATCAAAAGGCTTTGTTTTGGGCACTCGAAGACCCTTTTTTGCATGTTTTTACTGTTTTACAAGGTTGAAAATTTCATAAAAGCACCAATTTTTGAAGTCCAAATTCTAGTTATCCAATTAGTATCATCTTTAAACTCTACATGAATATAAAAATTAATTGGGCTAATTTGTCCTTTTATATGCAAAGCAGCATCAAATTTAGTTGCTATGGCAACAATCGGCTGAAAGGTTTCAATACGATGAATTTAAACACAACCTCTTTCAAAGTATCTACGCATGATATTGGAACAGAAGTTCATGTATACATCTATCAGAGGCGTTTTAATATAAAAATGACCTTGAAAATATTTCAAGGTCACCCACTGAATTTTCAAGGTCATTAAACTTTAAGTAACCAGATTTGACGAAAAATCCTGATTTTTCATAAAATGGAGGTGTCAATATTTTAGAAACCTTGAAATATTGAACTTAACAGTTATTTGTCATAAAATGATAAATGTATCACTTATTTCTTAGAACTATTGATTACGTTTCTTCACATCTTCGAATATCTAAATTCTCGGTGAGTATTTTGATAAAAAAGGGACGAAATCTGTATTTTTCTTGTTTTTTGACGGAAAAATATTTTCCTATTGAATTGCTATAATTCAATAAATTCTAAGATTTGTCTCTCTTATGTTCATGTGCTTTCATAATATATATGACCTATGAAAATATTCAAATAAAACAATCACTAAAATCGGTAACAAAAAAATTAAAAAATCAATATTTTATGCAAAATTTGAGTCTCAAAGTATAAATGTCCTTGAACATCAAGCCAATGACCTTGAACATTTTAATTTTTCTTATGTAAAAGATATAAGTCATATCTATACATGCATACATTTTGACAATCTTATATAACTCTAAAGAGGAATAAAATCAATTTCAAAGATAATATGAAACAAGCAAAAAGGTCAAATGTTGCCATGGCAACGGTCTTTGACGACAGAATTTAGGTAAAACTCTTAAATACCCACTCCAATTTTTCGTTCATTTTATTTGTCAATAAACATACATTTCCATTGATGAAAATCACTAGTCTCCTATTGGTGCCTTTTGTGATATTTAAGATTGAAAATGGTCAAAAACGCACTAAATTGGCCCTTATTTTAACCTCTATTTTTTGCTTCATTTTGACTTATTTTGGCTTAATACAATAAGCTTCCTGTAATAAATATCACATATCTAAGTGTACTAAGTAAGAATGGAAGTAAAGAAGAATAGATTACATAAAGATGAACAAGCTGTTACAGTGGTATCCATGGCAACGAAGTCTCCGGAGCTGGCTTATTTCATGGTCCGAGAAGTGCTATAAATAGAATGACCTCGTTACCATGGCAACCAGAGGTCACATTGGCTTAAAAATGTTATAATCATGGTAAGTACTTAATATATACCCATTATACTGAAAATCATCAAAATCCATGACATGCCGTGCCGAACGATTTTGGTCCTTACAGAGAATGGCTATTAAGTATCTAGGAAAAAGCTTACGAAAATTTAAAAGTTGTATGAGGAATCTCCAAATATGCAAATACATTACATTTTAGTAATGATCAAGATTTTCTTGCGTATAGATCATTTTGTAGAAGAAATACTTAATGAGATTCAGGGCTAAATAAACCCTTATCTTATCAGCTTCTTAGAAGATAAATGAGCATGTAAATATAATACCAGTGATATATAAACAAATAAATATGAAAATAAATAAATAAATAAATAGATAAATAAATAAATAAATAAATAAATAAATAAATAAATAAATAAATAAATAAATAAATAAATAAATAAATAAATAAATAAAAACGAAATAAGGAGAAATTTAAAAAATCATACTTCAAGAAGCGAATATGGAGTATTAAACGTGGATTTCAAGGTATTAAGTTTTTATTACATCCAATTTTCGGTATTTTCACCCCAGCGGTACGTACAGTGCCGACTCTAAATAAATATCACTAGCTTACTTATACATTATTATGGTCCTCATACGGGCTACACAGTCAATTGTGCCTCACATGAAATTCATATGAAATGCATGAGCATCATATAAATTTCATATGAATGTTCATGTGAAACTCATATGAATTTCACATAAGATTTATGTAATAAAAATTCACATGAATTTCAGAGTCAAATATCAAGTTGCTTCACATGAATTTCACAATTTTCTTTGCGACCTTCATGCGACATTGAATTTACATAAAATTCATGTCAGAAACTTCACATACATTTCATGTAAAAAATGTCATGTAAATCCCATGTCCATGCTCGTTTTACATAAATGATGTGAACTTTTATGTAAATTTCACATGAGTTTCTTATGAGTCTATAAAGAGTGCTTCAAGGCCGGGCTCACATCAACACCATAAGCAGTCGCCATCTTCGTTTACATGTAAATCACCATTTTAGTTGTTTTAACCAGCATCACAGTCACTTGTAAATTGTAAGAAGAAGAAGAAGAAGAATTATTGGCTGTGTAGTCCTTCGATGAGTGAAAATTACACTGCCATGCATTCACTATAGTAGTATACACCATTTCTGTTCATGTTGCTGTTAAAAAATTGACAATTTCGAATCCATCGTTGTATGATTTGTAAGATAAACCTTATAGAAATCATTTGTAGCAAGCTTGTCCCAAATATTTACATTTTTTGAATTTTCAAAATTGTTTATATAAAAATGACAATTTTTGAAAGAAAATTGTGCTGATGAAAAAAGTTTCTGTATGCATTTTTGTAATCAGAGACTCGATATCACAATGCATTTGAAGTATTTGAAGCTAATCATTATGGATTTTCAGAATGGACAAAATTAAGATAAATCTATAAAGAATTCATAATGATGTCATTGTTTGTATAGTGGCGGTGTATTTTCAGATAATATATGGAGTGTTTATGGACAATAGACTGAACTCTTAAGTATGCAGCAGACAGCGGCTCTAAATAAATTAATATTATCTTGAAATAGTGTAGGAAACCTTATTTCACTCTCATGTGCAAGTTTTGTAACTCCGTGGTGTACATTTTTCAAATCGTATATGATGGACACTCCTGATCGGGTTTAATTCCGCCTTTCTTGAAAAAAAATTTTAAATCCATGCATTCATGAGCAAGCTATATATGTATTGGATATACGCCTCAAACAATTCATTCTTAAAGATATTGGACAGTTTGAGGCCCGCAGGGCCGAATACTGTCCAATATCTTTAAGAATGAATTGTTTGAGGCGTATATCGTACTTAAAACATTGATCACTACTCAAAGTGGCATGACTTTTGACTTTGTTCTTATTATGTTAATTGCCTTTACCATTGTTTACTGTAACGAAATGTAATCACTCCAGGTTCTAACATTCTCCCTATTAGCAGTAGGGAGTCGTTTATAAAAGAAGATAACGGAGATGAAATTTTCAATAAAAAAAAAAGTTGTGACAAATTATGACGCAGATTCCGTAAACCAAGACGAAATTGGATGTACTTTTTGGGAAAAAATCAACGAGAAAACTTTGCGTGATGACGATTGAGATAAAGCTTCTTTGGAGATATAGAATAAAAGGGCGTGTCTCTAAAAGTGTCGATTTCCGGACAAGCAAGAAATAATACAATGTATAGTGCCGAAATACCGAAAAGAAATCAGTGGGGACGTTCAACTAATTATATGCAAGGTTAAATGAAAGAAACAATTCAAGAAGATATTTTGAAGGAGTCTAGTTCGAAAAACCTTACCTAAACCCAGCCTTTGACGGTTATTTGCACGGGAGGGGGGGGGGGGGGGGCTTGGGGACTGGGTCAAAATAACCGTCGAAGGCTGGATTTAGGTAAGGTTTTTCGTTCTATAGGAAGTCGAGCAAAAATCTTAATTAAAATTTGAATTTAAAAAGATGGGAAAAAAAAAAAAGATTAAGACCGAAAAAAAGGACTGAACTATAGTGCCTCTTACATTATCATTTCCAACACAACGGCACATCAATGTTTTAACATTTGTTATGCATCAATAGGGCTGTCACGGTTAACCGAAAATTCAAGCTTGGTCGGTTCGATTCGGATCTAGTTTGGTTATTTTGTTGAATGTTGATAAAATGTCGAAGAAAAATGCTTTCAAAGGAGAAAAATGAAAAAAGAATTTTTTTCTAACTGGAAATTTACAACATTTATCAGCTAACTGCCGGCAAGCTTTTTGTAAAAGCTAATACTTGTTGATTTGTTATTCTCTCTTGAAAACCAAACCGAAAAAACGAGAACCGCGGTTCATTTTCCCGAACCGAATCGACTCTCAAGGCTGAACCGTGACAGGTCTATGCAGCATTAAACATCAAACATCACTTGTTAAAAAAATTCTTGCTCCAACTTTGGGGGAGGGGGGTACCTCTCTCCCCCTCCCAACCCCTCCTCTCTCCCCCTAGCTTCCTTTTCGCCCTTACCTTAAGCTTACCTCCCCGTACCGCCCCCTTTCTCCCTCCTCCCGCCCCTTCCTCCCTTCCCTCCCATTCCCCCCTCGACCCCTTCCTCCCGCCCTTCCTTTCACCCTGTCAATCCCTTCAAGTTTGCTCGAAAAAATCTTTTTCTCCAGTCAAGGGCGAAAAAAAAAATCTTGCTCCGACAAAAAACCCAAGCCATACCCGGCCTTCCCCCTGGGGAGAAGATGTCATAGGGTCACCAAACAAAGCCTTGTCCCCAACGGATCACCGTAGGTATTCGTGATATGACCCGACCAAAATGTAGGCCAGAGCAATGCGCACGTGACATTTCCTATGTTGACTATGGCAGGAGGTTAGTACGTTCGATGTTTTTGACCAATATTTTGATGCAATAACCTAAATTTTGACAGTCAAAAGATGATAAGTTATTGCTCTCAGTTTATTTCTATTTTCCAGTACAAGAAGAAGAACGATTTTGATATACAATAGCTCGAATTTAGTCTGATAACCCTGTTTTTTTGAAAGTATCCTAATTAATCACTTCGGAAACAGGATAAACGCGATTTTGATGTCTTTAAACTTAAAATAAATTTTTTCGAAATAAAGTCAATATCATTGAATAGATTTCGCCTAGTGGTAAATTTTGGTATGTGATAAATGCAATCATGCATATACCCCCCCCCCCCCCCCCTTTAGTTTTTATATCTTCTATTGTTTATTTGGTCTATCCTTTTACCCAGTCTGGTGCTCCTTAGTCAAAGGAGGGATTTCCAAGAAACTGAACTAACTGAACATGAACTGGCAGACAAAATAATTTTTAGATTGGGTGTTTTCACTGTTAAATTTTAGCGTGAAATTGCCCATCTAAAACTAGTTTTGTTTATAAAGTTTGTTTACATGCACTGACCATAATATAACTTGTACCAAAGTTTATGATTAAGTGCAAGGGCGGATTAAGGGGGGTGCAGAGGGGGTGCCCCCCCCTCCAGCACTGACCCAAACTTTTCCAAAAACAGGTATATTTTGGCCCAATTTGAGTCAAAATCGGCAAAATTCACCCCTTTAACTCCCGGCAAAGGGGGCACTGGATCCGCCACTGAAGTGAGATCTATTGAATTGTATCGATTTCATTAAGATTTTTGAATGATAAAAATAGTAAAAATAACATTTATCTAGTTTCCTAAGTGAGCCGCGTGGACAGTAGGTGTCAAGCCTTTCACCTTTTTTCGAGCTAATTTTTGTCCCCGCTTTCATGAAAGTGCAGGGACATTAAAACTGGTTTGTCCGTCTGTTTGTCAGTCACAAAAACTTTAACCTTGTCCATAACTTTTGAATGGTAAGTGATAGGGCTTTCATATTGTGTATTACTTGTGACAAAACCTTTCCATTGATACCAAAAAATTTACCTTGACCTTGGAGTTTGAGTCTTTTGACCTATACTTAATTGTACTTTTCAAAAACATTAACCTTGACTATACATGTAACTTTTGAATGATAAGTTATAGGGCTTTCAATATTTCACTTGTGTATTCCTTGTGACAAGACCCTATTTTGGTAACAACGTTCTGACCTTGTGACCTCATCCTTGGAAGTTGACCCACATTTTATAAACTTCAACCTCAACCATAACTTTTTATGGTAAATGATAGGACTTTCATATTTCACATATGTATTCCTTTTCTCAAGCCCTTTCCCTTGGTAACAAAAAATTGGACCTTTTGACCTTTTCTTGGAGTTTAATCTTTTGTTATTTAGAATTTTGATAATACATTTACTTGTCAGGGGTCTAGAATTCCCATTTCCTGTTGCCCAAGGCTAGTGAAAAGTTAGGTTGGGAAAGTGCAAAGCAGGTGTTCACTTGCTAGGGCTGGGCGGTGCACCGAAAATTTCGGTGCTTCGAAATTACAATTGTCGGTTCGATGCATCGACGTAGAATTGCAGATTTCGATTCGGTTCAGACGTAATTTATCTAAGTAAACTAGAGCAAAATAGTGACCAGAAAAATGTTTGAAATAACTCAGAAATTACATTTAAGATGGCCAAAAAGTAAGAAAAGGGCATACATTCACTTATCACACCGATTTAAGTGCATCCCTCCCTTGCAGGCCTTCCACCAAAAAGAAAATGAAAGTAGATCTACTTTCGCTTTCCGTGAACTGGTCAGAAGCTTTGTACAAGCAGAAAAAATAATGAACGGGGATTGTAGTCGCTAAATATCATGTAAGGAAAGCTATATGTCCACTTGAATATTTACTGTGAAACCTGTCAACACTAGGTTTTTGAAAAATGAGGTGTTGAACTTTGTATATATATTTAATTTCTCACAGTGGAGCACATGCATCCACAATAACTATGAATGTAAAACTAATATGATTTTTTTGAAATATATATACCCAAACAGTATTCAGATATTGTGCAAATTCATGCTCTGTAATGTTATACTGAAGTGATGGGTTGGTCAAATTTTCATTTTTGTGAAATTTATTCATTTAAGATATATCATATTTTGTATCTTAACTCATTCAAATGAACCGAATTGAATTAACCGAACCGAGACCTTGTGATTTGAAACCGAACCGAATCGAAGGATACCTGAATCGTCCCAGCCCTATC
The DNA here is from genome assembly GCA_033119305.1 of Pinctada imbricata. Lineage (NCBI taxonomy): Eukaryota > Metazoa > Mollusca > Bivalvia > Pterioida > Pteriidae > Pinctada > Pinctada imbricata. The sequence goes on along the minus strand of VSWD01000008.1, from coordinate 54,602,271 downwards.
ACTTGCCCATGGGCAAGTTGCCTTATGGACATTTTTTTTACTCTTCATTCAGATTTCTTTCTAATCTCCATTTAGAATTAGATTACTTTCTTATCTCCAAATTCTAAGAAGGGGTTTTAATCTATTCCCAGGAATCAAACAGTTGATTTGCTAATTACTTAGTAAATATTCCACATTTCAACAAGTTACAGAATAATTTTATAAGACCTATCCTTCTCTACATATAATTTTTAACGGGCAAGTGATTTTGAGGGTCAGGCAAGTAAATTTTACATTTTGTATGTCACGAGTTGCCCTTGGCAAGTGGATTTTGAAAAAAAATTAGACCCCTGCTTGTATGACACATTTTGCCAAGTTTCCATCAAATTTGCTCTCAATAAAAAGTAACTTATGGACAAATCATGAAATATTAAATAGTTTTGCAGTGTATTATAAGAATCCAATTATAATCGATAATCAATCGAAAGACTTATCCGATTAATCGATTTTGATTATTCCATCTGATTCCCAGCACTAGTTGACATATATAGATACATGTACATGTACTGGCCATGTGCCATTATACAATTATTGACTTTTGATGAGGTCTACTCGTGACTATACACTATACAGACCCGGTCAGGTATTGGTAGACCGAGGCCGAAGGCCGAGGTTAACCAATGCCTGACCATGTCTGTATAGTCATGAGTAGACCGAAATCAAAGTCAAAGATCTAACACTACAAAATTCAACGCATGCGCTGTTACCGGACGCGCTAATCCCGAATAGACCGCTTTGGAATGTTAGCGGTCAACTCACTCTGAGGTATACTCTATCAAACAGCGTCTCCGCCAATCAGAAATAAGCAAAATCTGCAATAATTCTTGATCATTTAATAAATGTGTTGCAGACGTTTAGAAAATCTGCGAGTACTACATGTACATCTTGTATTTTTTTTTTCAAAATTTGTATACTTTTCTCTCACCAATTATTTTTTATGTAAACAGCAAATTTGTAATAATAATAATTTTTCTATTTTTCCTCTTTTTTTAGCTTTGTCCGCATTATTTTAACATATTTCATTAAACTTCAGGACAAATGTCATGTGGAGTTTTGGTCTCATTCGTAAACTCTGACTCTGTGTTATATTTCAGCCATGTCCAATCCATATTCCTCACTGAAGCGTGAACTTCAGGTGAATGGGAAAGAGAGTGCTTACTTCAGTATTTCAGAATTGGATAGTGCCAGATACAGTAAGTAAACATGGTTAAGGGCGTATTAACACTAATAGCCCTAAAAAGTATAAATACTTTTAACATGTTTAAGATTGTTATGATTGCTTTTATACATGTGCATAGTAAATATGTGTTATATGGGTTACAACAAATTTCTTATGTCCAGTAATTAGATATTCAATTTTAGGGACATAATTGTTTATTAGACTTTATTTAACTGTAAGTGATATAGCTTTGATATTCTCATAGATGTGGCATCTTCTTGTGACTTTTACCATATTTACCTTGTGACCTGGACATACATTTTGACCTAAATATTTCTGAAATGATGCAGTTATACAATCCAGAGATACTGTTTTTAGACTTAAGTGGGTTCTTGTTTTATATTTGTAGGTAAACTCCCGTATTCTGTCCGTATTCTACTTGAATCAGCTGTTAGGAATTGTGATGGATTTCAAGTACAGCAGAAGGACGTTGAGAGCATTCTGGAGTGGCAGAATAATCAGGGTAAAAGTGTGGAGATCCCGTTCAAACCTGCCAGAGTCATACTGCAGGATTTCACGTACGTCCATAGCTTATAAAAGCCATGCTTTTGTATATAGATACATGTACCTATAGTATAAGGACTGGTTACCTATGGAACTTTGATAATATCACTGTACCTCTATAGTAATAGAAAATTATAGTATCTCATTTCAGCATACACAATATTTGATTAAGAGGATGAAAAAAAGAGGATCAAAGAAACAAAATTTTGTTCTTTTAGATATAAAATGTTACATGTATATACATTTATATATCATACATGTATGTACATATGAGTGTTTATTTGTCCATCTTATTACGAGGAGTAACAGCAGATAGAAAATGGCAATGTTTTGTGTGATTAAAAATGTTACTTTATACATTCATTCTTTTCCGTCTTATAACAGGGGAGTACCAGCTGTAGTTGACTTTGCCGCCATGAGAGATGCGGTAAAACGCCTCGGTGGAGATCCTGAGAAAATTAATCCTATATGTCCAGCAGATCTTGTCATTGACCATTCCATACAGGTGGATGTATCTAGAAGGTATACAGGCTAGCAATGATTCTAAAGATACTGCCTTCATAAGCACTGCTATATATATTGCTATTTTCCCTGCACTCCTGAAAAAAAATCCCCAAAGAAAAGCGATTAATTTCAATAATGAAAATCAAATGACACATACATGTATTATCCTAAGTACAGTAAACAAATTATTACACACACAGAAATGATCAAATCCCTGTAAATTAGGCAAGTAATATTGGCTAATTTCATCCATAGCAATAAAATATAAGTGGAGTTTTTACTTTGGAGGAAAGATCAAATCAACAAACTCTTAATCACTCAGGGTTTAATCTACCTCTGCGTCCTGCGTCTCTGACGCATAAAAATTGCCCAGGACCCATTGATTCCAGATTGCTGCGTCCCACCATACGCATTATTCACTTTCGTTTAATGCGTCCCTTTTAGTTCACGGTTTACAAAAAACTTTCAACATGTTCAAAGTTGAGAAGCTGAAAGTGTATTAGCTGTACATTGCTCTTTTAAATCTTACAGAAGGTTGATAAAGTCGGTAGTATTGTATGAGAAATTGTTGCGCATCAAAATTTTTCGATATAAAAGTTATATGCGGTCCAATGCGAGTCTATAACTTCTTATAATTCGGATTCAGATATACATGTAATATATACAATATATTTACGAAAAATTCTTCTATTGTAAACTTGGCAGGATAATGTGAATTAATCCATTCAAATCATTTAATTCACACCTAATTGTAGTAAGTACCGTCTTCGTACACCATATATGATTGGTCTGTTTGGATAACATTTTACTATACACATGTACGAAGCCTCACTTGTGTAAATGAAGCTCCTAAATAAACAATAAATTACTTAATTCTGCAAATTTGACTATTAGATTAAAGTTTGGGAGATAGAAGTTTTATTTCTAATAATTATTTTCTGGAACATAACAATCTCGCAGACATAAAACATCGCAAGCCATTCATATCATTTTTATTCGCAAACTAAGACACCTAGAAAAAAGACGGTTTATAGTACTTGGGACCCATAAAATTCTGCTGGGACATTGTTTTGGCTCGGGACCCATTGGTCAAATTTCATCGGGTCCATAGGACCTATTTAGATCAAATTGTAGATTAATCTCTGAATCACTATTGTAAAGATTACAGAATGTTATTATGTTATGATGATTGAGTTAAAGGTGTCTTTTATTATTGAATAGTTTCTTGAAATAGTGTTTATATCACCAGAAACTTAAGATACATGCACACCCACATCACATTATCAGTAAAAATAGTACTTTTCTTAAACTTGAAGGTACAGTGTACATACATGTATATATAGAAGTCACCAAAAAGAGTGGAACAAAACATACATGTATTCTCTTTTACATGTAAATCTGTATATCTAATCTCCTTTTAACTTATGTATCAAAACTTAATATTTCTGTTATACAAATGTAGTACAAAGATCCCTCTTGTATTTAATAAATGTATGTTGTCTTCTTCGAATCTACTAGTTCTCTGTACTAGTGCAGCACACATTTCTGGTAGAATAATGCACATTCATGTATTTACCATATGTTCTCAACCCAATTCAAAATATTGTTTACTTTCTGAAGTCACATTCATTGCAGTGGCAACATACAGTTCATATGGGGACCACTGTCTAATGTTTGTCTGTCCATTTGTCTGGTAGTCACACTTGAACATAAATATCTATAACTTTATTGGTATGCATTTCACTTCTACCAAACTTGCAGAGAGGTACTAGCATGATGACTTCAGGACTCCACAACTTGTGAGGGTCAAGGTCTCGTGCAAGGTCATGGTCACTTATTTAGGGTCAAAGATGTGACAGACAACATACCTGTTCTTAAACAGTTCTTTTTTTGTTTCAAAATATATGAAGTTGGAACTGGGCATTGGTGCTGTCTTTACAAAGTCTACATTTAAAGTATATATGATATGTCAGTCCTAACGTCTCCATAACAAGCTCATTATGAAGTTACATCTTACAATTTCTGTTTCAGTTTAATGAAATACTCTCCCAACCCTGGCGGTGGGCAAAAGGAGTGTCAAAATTCAGGTCAAAGTTCAAAATCTAGGAGCACATGTCATCTGTGCACAGTTCCATCTTCATCTCAGACATCAGTAATGGACAAAGTCTGTCCGTTTCATAAACAGAAAACACAGGGGTTGGTAATCTAGTCATCATATATTGAGTTTTTGGCTCAGTGATAAGGCTTAGAGCTTAACCAGCCTATAAAAAGTATGGCTTGCATGACTTCTTTTACATGTACTTAAGCAGAGTTACCTTCCTGTTTGGGACAATATCAAATAGACAAATAGAAACCTTTCTTAAACTCTGGTAAATTGATGCTGCCATACCAATTTTATAACATCTGGTTTTACTTCAGATCCTGTCTCAAATGGGAAACAACTCTATTCTGAAAATACTCAATACTTATGCTTGTCTATTTAGTGTACAAGTGATTTGGAACCTACTTTGGGGATAAAACAGTTCAATGATCAAATACATGATTACTATAGAGTAAATTCATTTTACAAATTTTATTTTCAGTCAAGTTAAATTTCATATCAATTCACATATATAAATGGACAGTCTATAAAATATAAACATACTTTTGCCTAAGAAAATGCTCATCTTATTCCTATTTATCGGTAGCTTGAAATTTCACTTCAGCTATTGAGAATTCATAAATACACTACCACTGTCATTTACAGTGAGTGTCCAACTTCAAATCTGACATTTGATATACACCTAACAGGCTAACCTAATTTAACATTACCTGCTATAATGTTATGAAGCTTGAATTATTATATGATAATTTTTAAGATGCTGTACTTAAAGCATTGATAAGCGACTTTGTAGGAGATAATCAGCACAATGCCTTATTAGGTCAATTATGTACCTACTATCTGCGCAGCTCACCTCAGGAATCAGAAAATTTAAGTTTTGTCTCATTTGTCAGAATATTTTCCAATTAAAATTCGGATAAAGGGATAGATCTCGAACTCACATAACTAACAGTGTAATGTAAGTTATATGTCAGTCCTTGCAATACTTGGCTCACAGTGAAAGAAAATAGTTTAAGATGGGGATTTTTCTTTGTTAATTTTATCGTGACGTCATGACATTCTCCATAGGCTCAATGTTAAACATCAGCAATGTCACGCTAAAATTAGCTTAGAAAACTCCTCATCTAAAACTCATTACTTTTACTATGAGCACACTACATGTATTGGTTGTGGAAGCATTTTACTTACACCGTCAGTTACATGTACAAGAGCTGGAGATCTATCCCTCTATATGGATTTCAGTCAGAAAATTTACTGACAAAGTAGACAAAACTTTAATTTTTTAATTTTTTTTATAACATTTTCTTTGTTTATTTTCAGATAAATTTTGAAAATAATTATTTTATTTTATTTGTAACCTATTTAATAGATGACTGTTTTCTTTCAGCGCTGATGCCTTAGAGCAGAACCAAGAATTAGAATTTGAAAGAAATAAAGAAAGATTTGTATTTCTAAAGGTAATTTGATTATACATCTACATGTACATGTATGTGTGTGTTATAAAGACAGTCAATCTGTCTGTCTGTCTGTACTTCTTTCAGTGAAATCAAATTTTAGTAGAAACCAGGCAAAAATGGACATCATAATCGATGGGAATCAAACAATTTTGGGTAGTCTCTAAAATATGAATTTACATGTATAAAATATGAAAAGAATATATTATGTTAAAAATGTGAAATACATGTAAGTACACACACAGTACAGGTATCAAATCTATGAATATTTGTTGTACTTTTAAATGAGTAAATGTACATTGTATCTTGTTCTTTAATATAGCTCTTTCTTAAATAACCTGTCTTAAAGAATATATTATTGTATGTTTATAGCGGAATTGCACATTTAAAAAAAGTGGCATTTTTCAGTGGGGTGCTACAGCTCTAAAGAACATGTTGATAGTTCCTCCTGGATCAGGGATTGTACATCAGGTTAATCTAGAGTACCTCGCTCGTGTGGTATTTAATGATGCTGGAGTTGTCTACCCTGACAGTCTAGTGGGCACTGACTCCCATACCACTATGATCAATGGTCTGGGTGTTGTTGGCTGGGGTAAGTTACATAAATGGAGAAATAAACAGCTCTAGGTAATATATATGCTGTAAATTGCTTTATTTTCGTCAGTATAAATTTTCGTCAATTCGTTAAAATTGACCACTTCATCAGTACATAAATTCGTCATCCAAGGGTCCCTAAAATGTAAATTCGTCTCTTCAAATGCAAAGTTAACATTTAGATCAGCCGTCAAATCCGAGTTATGTGTTTGTTTAAAAATTATCGGTAAACAAACAATAAGAGACATATCACCTAGCTTATTGTGATAAAATTAGAAGAGTTTTAAACATGCATGTACATGTATAAGCAATCTACATGTTTATTTTCAAGTCACTTTACATGTTTATTGAATCCTCAGTGAGGTTAAAAGTAATCAATGTTGCCTCATTGAAAGAATATGTATTTTATGTATAACATGTCTGCCCATCAAACAGTGTACATCGACATCGTAAGTACATATACTTTCATCTATAATTTTTGCCTTGTTGTGTAGGAGTTGGAGGTATAGAAGCAGAAGCTGTGATGTTAGGCCAGGCTATCAGTATGGTACTACCGGAGGTGGTGGGTTACAAACTTGTCGGCACTCTTGATCCATATGTAACGTCCACTGATGTTGTTCTTACAATTACTAAGGTAAGAGGTTGTAAAGCGCCATGCATTGTCTCTATTGTGGTGTTTATTTGTTAATATTAGTAAGGTGCTACACTAGGAGACAATTTTACTTTAATGGCAGGCTTTTGGAGGCATGAAGCAAAAGATAGCATTTAAAGTTGAGGGATTGCCAAATGTCCAACATTGGAATTTTCTATTTTGATGTCACAACAAAATGGCCCGTCAAGGCATTGTTTGATGGGCCATTGATTGTGATGTCATAATGTAAAAGACTGGTGTCGGACATTTGGGATCCTTCAATTGTACATACAGTAACATGTGTAGCTTTGTAAGAAGAAGTGATTGATTTTGCTTTTCGAAGAAGTACGAACATCTAATTGACTGTTAAATTTTTATGTAAATATCTATCAAACTGTTTTTGTTTTAGCATTTAAGACAAGTAGGAGTGGTGGGTAAGTTTGTGGAGTTTTACGGCCCGGGAGTCTGTCATCTTTCTATAGCTGACAGGGCCACCATATCTAACATGTGTCCGGAGTATGGAGCCACTGTGGGATTCTTCCCTGTAGACGAACAGAGTCTGGAGTACCTTAGACAGACTGGTTTGTAGTAGCACTAATTTTAGTATCCTGTTGTTGCTTTGTCTTGATTTTTGCCTTGAATTACTGGTAAATATCAGAAAATTACTGACTTGACATTTTCAATCTTTTGAAATATGGATAGGTATTATTGCATTTAAAGTTATGCTTGATGATTTACATATATCCGTTATACCTCATTGGAGTTTCATATTTTCATTTTGGCAATGACTAACCATCTTAGAATTACATGTAAGAGAAATATTTAGTGAAGAAAATTTAAATGTCAAAAGAAGAGATTTTCAAAAGATGTTACATTTCTAACACTGAATAATGAAACCTTATGTGTCTTGCAGGTAGGGACCAAGACAAGATTTCCTTTATAGAAAACTATTTAAAAGCAGTCAAGATGTTCCGTAATTATGCAAATCAAGACGAGGATCCCAATTTCTCTCAGGTCAGTGTTATTTCATCACAGTTTAGCAAGGTTTCATTATATAGATGTAAAATCATTTGAATGAAATAATGACAAGTTACTCTAAGATTTTCAAGTATGTCTGTGTTAATAATTAATTTTTTAAATACACATGTATGACTTTCAGTAGTAAGTCTTTGATATGCCTGTGTATTGTTTCATTGAAAGATACTCTAGCATAATAGTAAATTAATACAATATTAACATTTTAAACAACTAATGAGTAGTGATTTAAATTCAAAGGTGATAGAGCTTGACCTAGGGACGGTGGTTTCGTGCTGTTCAGGACCAAAACGACCTCATGATAAAGTACCAGTATCGGAGATGAAAACTGATTTCACCAGCTGCCTCAATACTAAAATAGGCTTCAAGGTTAAGAACATTAGTCTAATATGACTTGAGATTTTCTCCCTATATGTACTATAGAGCTCACCTGGTGAAAAAATCTCAGACAGACTTCCAGTCCGCTAAGCTCCACCCATTCTCAGCCACTACAGAACTTGCCTGGTGTAAAATCTCCAACAAGCTTCCAGTCTGCTAAGCTCCACCCATTCTCAGCCACTACAGAACTCGCCTGGTGTAAAATCTCCAACAAACTTCCAGTCCGCTAAGGCGACAGAAATTTAATTTTTAGTTTTACGGATTTTGTTTTTTCAAAATAGGGTAGGAGGAGGAAATAAGAATAAAATAAAATAAATAAACTTCAACATTTCATGTTTTGTGTCACGATCAAGATCTTTTAATTCAGCTTGTTTATCATGTTTTCAAAGTCACATTCTCTTAAAGACTTGTACGATAAAGATTAAGTGAGAATGAAAAGTTAAAGCCTTTTTAAAATTTGGATGAGCGGAAGAAAAAATTATACAATCAGTTCATTTTATTTTTTCCAAATTGTGGTAAAATTAGGGTTGGCGGATCCATAAAACTAAGAATTAATTTCTGTCGCCTAAGCTCCACCCATTCTCCGCCACTATAGAACTTGCCTGATGTAAAATCTCCAACAAACTTCCAGTCCGCTAAGCTCAGTCCATTGTGGTCTGCAGAGCAATAGAAATAACAACTAGCTAGCAGTGGTTTATTGTCTAGTAATTACATGAACCAATCAAATTGTCACCAAGCTGCCTAATTTTAATTACCTTCCTATATTACTTTGAATTACAAAAATCAAATATATTTTGTCTTCATAATTGCTTTGCTGAAATTCAACATTTCTTGGAAATTTGAAAAAAAGATAGAGGACAATAGTTTAAAGATATGTACATACATGTATGCCCATACTTTTTCCTTGAACCAATCATAAAATTACATATAAAATTCAAAATAATTTTTGCTTTTGTAGGGTTTTGCAATACCTGCTGATAAGCAGTCAACTACCGTACCATTTGTATTTGACAATCAGGAATACACATTGTCACATGGTTCTGTCGTGATAGCAGCAATAACAAGCTGTACCAACACCAGTAATCCATCTGTCATGCTAGGGGCAGGTCAGTACAACAGTGATGAAAATATTTGACCAATTGATGGATTTCCATCCAATTAAAACTTTGTTTCTGCAATTTCAATTTTATTCATATTTTCCATTGAACTTTTGATCCATTCTCTTCCATTTTCCTCAAGGAGCTGATAAGATAAGGCGTTAAATCTGCCCTGAAAAAGTGGAATTTTCAAAATGGGAAATTAAAAAAAATTCTTTCACAAAATTGATGCCAGTTCTTGGTTTCATCATAATCAGCAGTTGGATAAGATGTATCATACATAGTTTTTCTAAATTTTTGGGAAAAATATGTCTTTTTTCTATAGAAACCAATGGAAAATGGAAAAGTTTTTTAAAACATTGTTCCCCCCTCAGCTACAGATGCCACTTTTACAGAAGGTGTATATCACTAATACACATCTTTTGACAAAGTGGGGTTCTGTAGCTAAGGGGGGAACGATGCCCCAGAGACAAAAAACTGAAAAAGGGAGGGTGGGGGGCTTTTTACAAATCTGTGTTTTAGGCCATAATATAAGCAAAATTTAATTTCTTTCCCTTTTAAAGTCATTCATTTATTTATTCTAAACATGTTCACATGAAATGCACAAGATTTTGGAATGAAATAAACAGGAGTGTGGAGTTTATTTCGACACAATGTGTATTTTGCGGTAAAATGCCTACTTTGTAGTCAATGAATACAAAGTACAACCATATTTCAGATTCAAGATTTTAAAATTTATGGAAAAAATTGAGACCAGTATTTTGAATTTAATTTCTAGTATCTTGTTTAGACTATAACTTTGTTTTAAAGTTTATAGATATCCATATTAGCCAGATTGTTCTTGATTTTCAACGTTTTTTGATCGATATTAGCTTCTTTTCAACATGGCTACCCCCTACTCTTAGTATCTAGAAATAAGCTTTCCAAAATAAAAGCTATATGAGGAATCTCCAAATACATTACATTTTAGTAATTATCAAGTTTTTCTTGCGTACAGATCATTGGGTAGAAGAAATACTTGCTGAGATTCAGGGCTAAATACAGCCCTTATCTTATCAGCTCCTTTCATGGTAATCTGTTTACATCTCTGGTAGAAATGCATATACATGTATGCATATGCAAACTTGAAAATTATAATACCTTCTTTTCACCCATTTTTAGCTCACCTGAGCGAAGCTCAAGTGAGCTATTGTCATAGCGCGCCGTCCGTCGTCCGTCCGTCGTCGTCGTCCGTCTGGCGTAAACTTTTAACATTTTCGACATCTCCTCTGCAACCCCTGAACAGAATTTCACGAAACTTCACAGGAAGCAAGTACTCAATGCCCTCTACCAAGTTTGTGTTTTTTGAGCCAATCTGAAATCCAAGATGGCCGCCACAGGCTCTGATTGGCTGACACATTTTCGACTTCTCCTCTGAAACCGCTTCACAGAATATCTCGAAACTTCACAGGAAGCAAGAACTCAATGCCCTCTACCAAGTTTGTGTTTTTCGAACCTATTGGAAATCCAAGATGGCCGCCACAGGTTCTGATTGGCTGACACATTTTGGACATCTCCTCTGAAACCGCTGCACAGAATATCTCGAAACTTTACAGGAAGGAAGTACTCAAGGTTCTCTACCAAGTTTGTGTTTTTCGTGCCGATCGGTCAACAAATATGGCTGCCGAGGGCTCTGATTGGCTGACACATTTTCGACATCTCCTCTGCAATCGCTGCACAGAATTTCATGAAACTCTACAGGAAGGAAGAACTCAAGGTCCTCTACCAAGTTTGTGTTTTTTGTGCCGATCGGTCAACAAATATGGCCGCCGAGGGCTCTGATTGGCTGACACATGTTCGACATCTCCTCTGCAACAGCTGCACAGAATTTCATGAAACTTTACAGGAAGGAAGTACTCAAGGTCCTCTACCAAGTTTGTGTTTTTCGTGCCGATCGGTCAACAAATATGGCCGCCGAGGGCTCTGATTGGCTGACACATGTTCGACATCTCCTCTGCAACTACTGCACAGGATTTCATGAAACTTTACAGGAAGGAAGTACTCAATGTCCTCTACCAAGTTTGGGTTTTTCGTGCCGATCGGTCAACAAATATGGCCGCCAAGGGCTCTGATTGGCTGACACATTTTCGACATCTCCTCTGCAACCACTGCACAGAATTTCATGAAACTTTACAGGAAGGAAGAACTCAATGTCCTCTACCAAGTTTGGGTTTTTCGTGCCGATTGGTCAACAAATATGGCCGACGAGGGCTCTGATTGGCTGATACATTTTTGACATCTCCTCTGCAACGGCTGCACAGAATTTCATGAAACTTTACAGGAAGGAAGTACTCAATGTCCTCTACCAAGTTTGGGTTTTTCGTGCCGATTGGTCAACAAATATGGCCGACGAGGGCTCTGATTGGCTGATACATTTTCGACATCTCCTCTGCAACTGCTGCACAGAATTTCATGAAACTTTACAGGAAGGAAGTATTCAAGGTCCTCCAACAAGTTTGTGTTTTTGTGCCGATCTGTCAACAAATATGAACTGTAGGCTCTTATTGGCTAACACATTTTCAACATCTTCTCTGCAAAAAAACCAGTGCACAAAATTTCATGAAACTTTACAGGAAGAAAGTACTCAAGGTCCTCTACCAAGATTGTGTATTTTGTGCTGATGGGTCAACAAATATGGCCGCTGAGGACTCTGATTGGCTGACACATTTTCGAAATCTCCTCTGCAACCATTTCACAGAATTTCACGAAACCTTGCAGCAAGCAAGTACTCAAGGTCCTCTGCCAAGTTTGTGTTTTTCTTGTCGATAGGTCAACAAATATGGCTGTCAAGGGCTTTGATCTGTAGAAGTATTTTTGTGACTTTTAACCCTTTATCTGCAACTCAGGTGAGCGATGTGGCCCCCTTGGGCCTCTTGTTTTCACTGTTTTTTTTTTACCCCAAAAATGAACAACATAGCCATTCAATAAATTGATTTTGGAAGCATTTAACCCCTCCCTCCATCCATTCAAATTTTGAACAAAGTTCATCAGGAGTATTGCTACATTGAAGGTCTCCTGGCAAAGAATGCAGTAGAAGCTGGTTTGAATGTTAATCCATACATAAAGACCAGTCTCTCACCAGGCAGTGGTGTAGTTACATATTACCTACGTGAGAGTGGAGTCACACCTTTCTTGGAAAAGCTTGGGTATGTCAGCAAATTAAAGATCTCATGTTACTACATATACATGTATAAGGTTCTCATGTACATGTATGCCCGATGAAAGTCAATTTTTAGCTCGCCTTGATGAAGTTGAGTGAGCTTATGCTATATCCTGCACGTATGTGTCCAGTTAAGAAGTTTTGGGTAGCTCAGTATTTGTCAAAGTACTTATGCAACAGTAACCAAACTTGCACAAGTGATTCATCTTGGGATGCTGAGGTGGACCCATGCATCAGATGCTGCAACGGACCTTAATTTTCCGCTTGAGTGACTTGGTTAAGAAGTTTGGGAAGCTCGGTATCTGACAAAGTACTGATGCTACAGTAACCAAACTTGCACAAGTGATTCATCTTGGAATGCTGAGATGGACTCATGCATCGGATGCAGCATCTGACCTACTTTTTCAGCTTGAGTGATTTTCTTTTAAAAGCCAATATTGAGCAAAGTATAAGTGCTACATGTACCAAACTTGCATATTGGATGTATCTTTCATCAAACTTTCATTAAATAACTTTGACATACTTTTTCCACTTGAATGATTTTGCCTTTAAAACCAATATAGAGCAATGTATAAGAGCTACATGTACCGAACTTACATATTGGTTGTTTCTTTGATCAAACTTTCATAAAATGACCTTGACCTACTTTTTCCACTTGAATGATGTACTTAGAAATATGTTGAAATTGAATTTTGCTGCCATGAGGTGAGCTTCGTAATCTGTGATTACCTATCTTTTATATTGAGGCTGTTCCTGAACCTTTTGTCCCTTGTCCATTGAAGTTTGTTTTCTGAGCAATTTGCATTTTACAGTTCAGTGTAGTGTAAGAAACTGTATATACATGTAAATATTATGATCATATTGAAGCAAATAATTAAATCTTTCTCAAAAGAACCAGCTTTTTTTAAGTTACATGTTAGGTGTTTTAAACATACATGTTCATCAATTATACAAAGATGTCATATTGTTTGGTTATGGTATCTTCACATAATGTAAGATATTCTGATTTCAGAATATCCTCATAAATGAAGTGGCCAAGTTTAATTTTAAAGCATTGGAAGAATGTCTGTTCAAGTATTGTACAATTATCAAAAGTACTTGATATCATTGACTTGGTATCGTTACAAAAAATGTCATGTAAAATATGAATATGTAAGCCTGGCTATTAGATAGATCTGATTATCTTGATTGTTTACATACCCATACATGTACATGTAGGTTTGACATTGTTGGCTATGGATGTATGACGTGTATAGGAAACAGTGGACCTCTACCTGAACCTGTCTCACAAGCTATTGAAAAGGTAAAATATGTTGTTTGATAAATTACAATGTTAGTCTTGTAGAAATTTTTAATTCACTGGGTTCATCAGATTATGATCTCTTCTCTTGAATTGCATATATATGAACATTTTTGTCAGCATTCTATTGATATGCTTCATATTTCTTTCATTTCTGTACCGTTTGACAGGGTGATCTAGTCGCTTGTGGAGTACTCTCCGGTAATCGTAACTTTGAGGGCAGGATCCACCCTCTGACTCGGGCTAACTACCTAGCATCGCCTCCCCTTGTCATCGCCTACGCACTTGCCGGAACTGTTCTTATTGACTTCGAAAAGGATCCATTAGGTGTGTAATGTTAAATGTCAAACTTTGAGAAGGTTAATGATTATACAAAGAATCACAGGAGATGGCTCAGTAGCTGAACATCTGCAAATCTGTGATGTTATCACTATTATACACGTACATGTAGAAACTTGTGTATTTACTATGAACATATACTCGCTGTAAGCAAAATTTTGTCATATATTTTATACGTTTCCAATTTCTTGCAATTAATGGATAAAAAAGACCACAACTGTATGAATCCTAGCTTGATAACTTAGTTACAAATTTTATATTTTGACTTTCTCAATAGCAGGATAAATAAAATTCCATTGAAAATTTTATTTCTATTTTTAACAGGGATAAACTCGGAAGGAAATCCAGTATATCTCAGGGATATATGGCCAACAAGGGCCCAGATTCAGGTACAGTCATGATTTACATGTATCTTGTACATGTATAGGTGATATTACTAAGATCATAATAAGTTCTCTATCATAAACTTGTAAAAATTTTCTCTGTACATTAAATTTTATCATGCAAATTCAAATGCAGAATAAGAAAAAAAATGATGATGATGATGATGAATTAAGTCTGATGGTTGCATAAAATTTGATCAGATTTTGTTGTCCTTAATAGTGGAAATGTTTAGGTAAAAAGTATGAAATTTAAATGTTATTTATATTTTAGGCCATAGAGAAAGAATTTGTTGTGCCAGCCATGTTCACCGATGTATACTCTAGAATCCAGGTACATGTAATACTTTTCTGAACTGTAAAAAGAATTTTTCATGGCTTTGTCATGTTGAATTGACTTAAAAAAATCATGCTTGTAAAGAATCAACTAGTAGGAAAATTAAGGAAGATTGCTACATATTATATCTTTAAGTAAAGTTTTTAAATGGTTACAATGTAACCGTGGTTGTTACAGAAAGGAAATAAGAGGTGGAACTCCTTGGTAGCTCCAGAAGGCATGCTGTATCCATGGGACACTAAGTCTACGTACATTAAATCACCTCCATTCTTTGAAAAGATGGTGAGTTACTATTACAATATTTTATCGGATTCTAATCTGTATCAAAGAATTTTTGTTGTAAACTAATTGTATGCATGATTCAACATTTTACATGTAGTAATAAAAGTCAAACACTCAGTTTATACATGAATTAACTTCTATATTACATTGCTAAATGGAATTCAATATGAGAAATGACTGTAGGTGTAAAAATTCATTTTGTTAAATTCTAATTTCTAAATCTTAACATAAAAAGAAAAATATGTTGTTAATGAATATTTGGTTTTAATTACAGACCAAAGATCTGTCCGAGGTGACAGGGGTAAAGGATGCTTATGTATTGTTGAACTTTGGTGACTCGGTAACGACAGATCATATATCACCTGCCGGTAGTATAGCACGTAACAGTCCCGCAGCTCGCTATCTGGCATCAAATGGGTAAGCATTCAGTCTCTGTATGAATATGGTACATGTATATATTGAATCAAAGTTATGTTACTTTTTACAAATGATTTGCAACAAGAGAAATCTTAGTGCTGTTAACTTATTATTTGTTTTTTTTTTAGAATTAATTCACATAAACTTATATGATATATGGCAAGTGAAATGACTTGTATGTACAGTGTTAGTCAGGTTCATAAAATTGGCATTGTTTGATGATGTACATACATGTATATTTTGCAGAATTCTGCAACCTTTGGTCTGTTTTCGAAAATGTACTTTAAAAATATTTCATGGTAATTTGGTTTATGGTATAGTTTTTTTCCATTTTATTTTTCTGTGTGACAAAATATTTACTTACAAATCATGAAAAAGTAACAATTCATTCATTATTTGTGATTTTAATATATACATGTAGATATTGCTTTGCAGACTCACTCCAAGAGAGTTTAATTCTTACGGGTCCAGGCGAGGCAATGATGCCGTCATGTCCAGAGGAACCTTCGCTAATATACGTCTAGTCAATAAATTCATGAACAAATCCGGCCCACAAACAGTGTATCATCCTACAGATGAAAAGGTAATTTACGACTATAGATACATGTACATACTGAATGAACAGTTCCATGTATTACTTGTGTAAGCAATTTACATACAGTTTAGGTACAAGCTCTAAAGTAAAATTATGTGATTGTTTCTTATAGGTAAATTAAAAATTACCTTTAAAATACATGTATGTTAGTAATGAAGGTAATTTCATTACTGTATCTTTTTTCCTCACGGTAGATGGATATATTTGATGCTGCAGAGAGGTACCAGACAGAGGGTAAACAAATTATAGTGCTAGCAGGTAAAGAGTATGGCTCTGGGTCATCAAGGGATTGGGCCGCTAAAGGACCATGGATACTAGTAAGGATATTGCATACATATATAGCTTGAAAGCTGTCTTATGTACATGTAGTAACTACATGTACAAAAGACTTTATTTTTGGACAGGTGGAAAGTGTAAAGCCCTTACTTGTAATAAACATTTTAGAGATATTTTGATTTGCTGAATAATTAAAAACAGTGGATTCTCTTTTCAAAGTACTTCAAATTTTAAAATGAAATTCTGGAAGTTAGACTTAATTAGAGTGAACTTTTTCTTGTTCACATATATATTTTTTTCAAGGCTATATATGTACACCCAGAAACTTGTAAGAAAAACAACTTATATCTGAGACATTCCATCTTTGATAAACCAGTCACTCGAGTGCTAAATGCAGTAAAGAAAGCTAACTTGGGATTTTATTTAGAGCTTTTGGCTAGTATACATAAACAATTATGTAAATGCTACAGTCCCGCATTAAATTATATATGTTTATGTATATATATCTGATACTTTTCTTGCTACCTTAGACACTTGCATATATTTAATAAGAATTATTTACTGAGCACAGATCTACATGTCCCATAGTATCATATATGATGTTTATTTTAGGGCATTAGAGCTGTGATAGCAGAGAGTTATGAGAGGATCCATCGTAGTAACTTGGTGGGGATGGGTATAATCCCTCTACAGTACCTCCCAGGTGATACAGCGGAATCCCTCGGTCTCACCGGGAAAGAGACGTACACGATAGACATACCAGCTAACCTTACTGCCGGCCAAAATGTCAATGTCAAGGTAAGGTCAAGGTCTGGATGATCAGCGAAAAAGATGGAACTTGATAGAATATTGTAATCATGAATTTGAGAAATATCTTCTCTATGATATCACATCAAGAAGTACCAGCAATTTGAATTTCTGATCCTTGATAAGATTCAAATTTAATTCTAGAACATTAATTTTGCACTTTCTTTGTCTTTATTTAGTTGAGTGATGGGAGAACATTCCAGGTAAAATGCCGTTTTGATACCGATGTTGAACTGACGTACTTCAGGCACGGAGGAATACTTAACTACATGATACGACGCATGTTATAGGCTCACGTTACACATCAGTATGTTTGTTAATTCAGTGACCTAAATAGACAAATCAGTGTGTTTGTTAAATCATTGACCTACATAGATATCATTTATGTCATATCATGAGGAGAAATTGATAAATCTTTTACATGTGATCTAGCCATGACTGAAGTGATGTTTAGATGAAATAGTTTTGAATTGTCAAAATGCTTAAGAAACAGCCAATTGATTTGTATTATTGTTTTGCCTGTTATGATTGATTATATATACATAAATAGGCTCACTTTGTCACGAGTCCATCTGTCCCTCTGTATGTCCCTATTTTCTCCTTATTTACTAATGTAAGATGTGACTGTATTAATCTTATTTAAAACTAAATACATGTAACCCTTCATTATACATGTTATACCCATGACTTCGATATTTGTGCTTGTGCAGGCAACGCAATGTTCATGTATCACTTAAGCATAAATAATATTATTTTTTATGATTGTTTGTGATTAGCAGTGTGTTTCATACTGAAATCATGTCTCTAGCAATAAATTATTGAAATACATGAAAATATGCCTACCTTTACTTACTCCCTACCTAAGAAAAAAATTCAAAAAAACAAATAATGTTTTTTTCTAGGGTCCTGCATGTTATACTTATTTTCCATCTATTTTCTTTTGTTCAACTTGATTAAAATGGCATATGTAAGTTTACCATGATGGGGTAAAAAAGAAACAAAGTGTCCCAATTCTTCTGCAAGAGAGAGGCCTTGCGAACAAAAATGTTCAAATACTATACATCAGATAAATCCTCATCATTGGTATTATAAATGTATAAATTTTGAAGTCAAAGGTCAAGGACAGGTTTGAGGTTTCTTTTCAAATGAACAAGGCAAAATGACTGATTTGTATTTCTCATAGATTCATGATTGTGTCTTAGTGTAGGATTACTTTAATAATGAAGACTAGAACAAATATATAAAGGTACATGTATATGGATGACTAATGTAATTTTTGGCTTTACTGGTCAAAGACTAGTTAGATGAGCTAATGTGATTGTATGGGTTGTTTAGCATCTATCTGTCAGCCCCAACTGCGAATTCTCAGAAATTATGAACCTTTTTCTTTTTGATACTGGTCTGTGGTCTAGTTGATTTTTTTTCTTTTCTTTTTTTTTTTGCTCTTCGTCTCCTCAGCTGGGTTCTTTAAAAGTGGGAATTATCACATAATCTAGTGATCACTAGTGTTTCTCAGTAAGTATAATTGATGGAGAGTTAGTTCTGTTTGCACTATTATCCATTTGCGGGACTGGACTTTTGTGTATCTGATTTATTTCAACACTTGACCCCAAGGGTCTTGGAACATGGGTGTGGTAAATTTCTCATATATATAACTGTCTTATCTGGTGAACACCAGTTTTCAGAAAGGAAAATTGAAGAAATGCATTATCATTGATCTGACTGGGGGCAAGTTGTGCACCTGATAATTTGTGCTTTTTCTCCGATATATCTGAAATTCTGTAAACACCAATTCTCGGAAACCATAAAAAGTAGTATAGGTCATATCTGTCTTCCCCCAACAGTTTTTCTTTTGTCTTCGTTACTGTCTGTCTCAAATTGTGTCTAATCTGATTAAAGCAGTCTGTTTTGGGTTCTGTTTACCACATTCTACATCACAAACTTTGCAGAAAACAAAACCAGAAACCGTTAGAGGATTATACAAAGATCGAAATTGTGTGTGGGCTATATTTGTTGAACCATGCACCCCTCTTTCATATTTCATTGTGTTGTAACTATAGTTCATGACCTGAGGTATTCACACCACTTTGACCCAAGGTCACGTGAAGAGGGTCAAGGTCACTTTTAAAATTTTTGAATTGAAGTCGTATTATTCGTATATATGCTAACCATGACCGGGCTATATCGCCGCTGAACCATATTGGGCTATAGTAAAATCCATGCTGGGATTTTCCTGTGTTGGGGCCGAAAATGTCCATGGATTAGGATTTTTTTTTTTTACTTGAGACCCTTCCATAGGGGAGGTACAGAACAGTTCTGGAACAGCCCATTCAAGCCAAGGTGTCAAAGCCGCGTAAATGTCAGATCTTCATGCCGGACGCAATTTTTGATTTATATTTTATTTACATCTATATACAAAAAAATGTAGATTGTCTAGATCATGCAATCCAATTAAAATCAGATTTGTAGACTTGTTCCTCTTTATCTTCACAGAAGATCAGATCTACTGTGACGATAACTCGGAATAACGAGGAACAATTGAATCCGATTTTGATTTGGTCTAGATGCAATTAGTTTTTATATCATTGCAGCGATTCGGAGGGATTTCTTTTAAGAGGGGTACTTTTTTGACACGTTTGACTCAACCTGAATGGATTTTGATTCCTGTAGGCCCCTGGTTCCGGACACAGTTATGGAAAGGCCGGTCACCCTTTTCATCAAAATCCTTCAAGCAGTTCTGGAAAAGTCGAAAATGTAAAAACGACAAAGATGACGTTGACCGACGGACGGATTACTATAAGAGAAGGTAGTACATGTACATATATATATAGGTTTTTAAAACTGAATAGAAAAGAAAGCAGTATAATTATCCCCCTCCCTTGAACTTTTATTCTGCAAAAAATGTACCCTCTCTTAAAAGGAATTTGTCGCAAATATTTCTCGCCAATTCATAAGTCATACAAACATTTGAAAGAACCTGCACTTATTGGGCCATGGATATATATAATGTGCATGCGTGAGGGTGTGATTCGCAAGGTTGCCCACCCGTCCATGAAATCTTTGATCCGTCCCTGCTTTATGTAGCTCAAGACCTAAAGTTGTGATATCATCACGCAATCAATGTCAATGTCACTTGAAGTCTTATTTACATGTAGAAACAAGACAGTAATGGATCTCCATACTTTTGGAAAAGAGAGGTAACTCTTTTCAATGTTTATATAGATCGGTTTGTTTATTTCATTTTACAAAATAGACATGATGACAATGGTTTAAAATCAAGTGGAGACAACATATATGTAAGTGAAAATTCCGCAGAGATATTGTACTCACAGCAACTTAATTAAGGTAAACGTATGCAAATATTTATTATAAATTTTACACTTGCGGATCCCAGTTGTCGACAGTTTGTGTCACCCAAGTTGGACAGTATACTCATCTTTGAAGAGGACTAGGAGGGTAACCGTTGTATTTGTAAAATAGCAATTAGAATCTATTATACATGACTTGTACCTTTAAACAAATAGTGAACATTGTGCTTTTTGATTATGGAGGGAGTCATGATAAGCCATCACTGATTAGGGGCGGATCGAGGATTTGATCCATGAAACATGACTATGGAGACTGGTGATATTTTCCCCCAAAACTTGAAAAGAGATTCCACTCCGTCAGGGGGGTTCAACCTATGGTTTTGATGAAAAAAATATACACATAAATTCAGGAAAAATCAACAATTTTAGCAAATAAATTCAAGAGGGTGTGTGTGTTCCTGACTCCCTGAATCTCTCTAGATCTAGATCCGCAGCTGTCGTTTTATTAGCAAAAAACATATAATTGTTCACTTATATACATCATGCCTCTGTGTTCATAAATATAAAAAAAAACTTTAAAATATTTATGAACACAGAAGCATAATGTAGTGAACAATAATTTATGTTCTCAAATATTTAACGACAGGCTTCTGTGGTTAAAGAATCACTTGTTGGCATGTTTTAAAATATGAACACAATAACAGTGTAACTGAAATTTAAGGATATTTTCCTAATTGATACAATGTAAGTACACTAGATCAAAGTGAAAGCACTAGACCTGTCATTTTATATTATCTTGATTGTCATAGTACAAAGATCATTATAAATTGGGGCGGACAGGGGGTACCTCTCTCCCCCCTCCTTACCCCCCCTTTCCTCTCTCCCCTCCTTTTCACCCTTCCATTACCTCCCTCTCCCACCCCCTTCCTCCTCCCTCCCTCCCATTTCCCCCATTCCCTCCCTCCCCCTCCCTTTCACCCTGTCCACCCCCTCATAGATGTAAAAGAGAATAGACCAATCAAAAACTTTATGCCCAATTTTAAAAAGTAAGTCATAGTTTAAGAAAGGTCTTGACACAACAGAATACATTTGAAATATGGAAATCACATCACCATTGAATCAAAAGTTTGTCAATTGTGTTTCTAAAGACAAAGAGAACGACACATCTGCGTACAGACCAAAACCTGAATGCTCCCGAATCTTCGGAATTGTTGTCCAGATATTCTTAATATGGGTTATTATTTCTGCTTTGAGTCTCTAGGGGAAGACATAAGACAAGGTCAGAATAGGTAAGTCATATCTGAACAACAACAACGACTATCTTCAGATTTATTTTCTACGTATGTTTTATTGTTATCACACAGGCTCCATGATGTTCCAGTAGCAGAATTTAGACCAACATACATGTAGATATAGAGCTCATGGACGTAATAGTCACGGGAAAGCCATAGTAATGAATACGATAGCCTTCAGGAAGAAGCCTATCATCCTGGTGGTGGCACTAACGGCGGTGGTACTATGGACTCTGTACCAGATATTCTTCAGCAGGAGCCACATCGCTGAACTACCTTACTATTTCTCAGGTACCATTGTAACTTTGTCTAATTATCAAATATGTTCAGTAGGACTTGTCATATCCCATGTTGTCGTTGTGATTTTTATAATTTGCTTTATAGATAGAATTTTATTCGCCAGAAATTATAATTTAATAACCTGTATTTACGTAATTATGTAGTATTGGATATGTTTTAGGTCAATTTCCCGCTTGATGATTTATTTTCGTAGATAGAATTTTTAACTCATAGCAATCTTATTATGAGATTTTCTTATCTTCATACGGACGCACTGTTTATTGTTTTGTCCGTCTATGTCCCGACTTTCTATGTAACACTTTTTGGAGGGTACATATTATTATATAGATATACATATATTTTAAAAGAGATGACATTTCAGTCGTAGAAATAATGTTGATTGATTCGTTTCATCCTTTAAGATGGAAGCCGATGGCAGAGTTCAGGTGGTGTATAATTCATACCAGTATACAAAGATGAACATTTATTACTTGTTATTTATACACTTCTACACTTTAATCACGATTTGGGCGGTGTTGTTTGTATGGTGGTATAGTTTGCTTCATTAAGCGATAACACTAGTAACTAGTAAACGCAAAACTAAATGTTTAACACTTTGATCGAAAGAGCAGAAATTGTTCGATTGCCTGCTCGCAAGTTGGCAACTCCGAGAAAAGAAATATTATACAAGTCCATCAACCAATCAGTCCGTCTGTCGGTCTTTCTGCGCTCTGCAAGTTTATGTTGGACGCCATTGGAATAAAGCCAATGTGTGACAGTGGCTCAGCGACTTTGCTTACTCGAGTCCAACAAGAGAGAAACTCATTTTGGAAACTGTCATGTTAGAATGTCTATATGTTGAGGTATTGCTACTTTGTATGATACTATGATTGTAAAATCCTCATAGCAAAACCGAACAACCTCTCTGGAGTGGATGTCGAGCCAGCAGATAACATTACCTCCAATCAATCTACTGTCATCCATGAAGATATCAATTCAACACGTAAAACATATTTTTTTAAAAATATTTTTTCTTTCGAATAAACACTTCCCCTTGCTTTCCTTTGTCGCAAATAGAAGTAGCCTAAGCCAGTCTTTTGGCCTTGTCTCCTAATATTCAGAAATCTAGGAGGAGAAGAGATGTAATTCAGATTGAGCTAGAAGCCTGTTTGGTCCGAGCCTTTTAGTAGGTCCTCTGTCTATGAACATGTTGCATGTTTCATCTCCTTATTTGATTAAGGTCTCACAGGGGTAAATCGCCTTTGCGGAATATAGTTCCTAAGGAATAGAACGTTTGAGCTTTTGAATACAAATAAAGTATGAAAACAACTATTTTTTGTGCGTAAACTTTATATCATGTTTTGGGAAATCTTATATTCTTTCAAATGTACTATACTTGATTCGGAATGAGGCACTATTTTTCGTGTAAGGATCCAATATGTACAGGGTAGTATGAGAGCACTGGGTGAAACGGAGAGGTGCTCTTCAAATCGTCCTTAATTTTCTAGGCCAAATTACTCGAAAGATGCAGCGTGACTTTTTTGCAGACTTATATGAGAAAAAAGTTTGAAATCTTGACTATGCATTTGTGAAAGCGTTTTTAATTCTTATTTCTCTGAACTGAGATATCGGCGATCAAAGTTGACAAGGGAGCTGATAAGATAAGGGCCGTTTTTAGCCTCTAAATTTCGTGCCGTATTTCTTCAACATGACGGTACATATGCAGACAAAAGATAATCATTATTGAAATATAATGTATTTGAAGACTTTTTGTATGTTTTACTTTTCGATGAAATACTCCCAAGATTCTAAAAAGAAGGTCCAAAGCGGTAGGGGGGTACTCGGGTAATAGCGAGCGGAGCTCGCTGCAAAGGCCCGAAGGGCCTTTGCGAGCGAAGCTCGCCCTTATGGTAACGCGTATACACATATCTTATTGAGAAAATATGCTGAATCAAAGAATGAGAATGTACTACTATGCTTTCAAAAATTTTCGTCCCCTCGCAGACAGAGTTACTGCGGAGATGCTGATTATTGCCATTTAAATTTTTTTTCGAATCCAAGTAGACGTATATGTTATACTCAATTTTTGTTTATAAGTTAAATTTATTGAAAACATTTTTCGTAAATCAGGTAACGATAAAGCATCAACAAGGCGGCGTAACCACGGGAAATCCGACATTTCCGGTTTTAAACGAGACGTTTCGCTCTAATTGCTTTTCTCGTCTCGTGTGGTTTCGTACTGTCAGAGTCGGAATATGTTTGTTTTTTCTTTTGTTCTTAAGTAATTTATTTTCAGCTAGCCTAAACATTATTCTTACAAAATAAAAATAAATTATAAAGAACCATATTTTTAAAGAACCATATTTTAAGCGCCCCTGAAAATGTTCATCTGCTGGTCTAGATCAATTTTACAAATGCTTCCGTGCTTCCACTCGCCTTATAATACCTTTTTTGGCAATCATCAAACAGAAAGTTTTGTAAGATAAGATAAACCATCATAGTCAAAATAAATAAGAAAGATCTTTTTTTATTTTATATGATCATATCTATTTTCCCTCCGCTCGCACAAAAAGGCTTTGCCTTGATTCATATTAAAACTGATAATAACGACCATAAACGTAGAAATTTTAGAATATTTCGCCTGAAATGGATAAATATTAACTAAAAGATATCAAATACATCTACAATGTATATCACAAATACATTTCGAAAGTTCTATTTCCTCTAATCGGTAAATAATGAAATCCGGAACTCAAAATACGGTCTTATTTTGTATGTAATGGCGTTAATAGAAGCTTTTTAGCGCGAAATACACATTAGCGGAGAAATCCACATCGCACCTGCTTATTTCGTTCCTAAATGTTGTACATTTCATTCGATCGTATTTAGTACACATTTTTTGTTGGATTAAGGAGGAAAAATAGTCAAATTTTCCATATTTAATGAAGTTAAAGATCGATTCTTTAACAAATGCACCCCTTCCTTTTTTGGTTTTTCGTCTCTGGGGTAGTGTTCCCCCAGAGATACAGAACCCCACTTTTCCAGAAATTTTGTGTCATGGATATACACCTCCAGTATAAGTGGCGTTCTGTATCTTCGGGGGGGAACAATATTCAAAAAAACTTTTCCGTTTTTTTTATTGATTTCTATGGGAAAATGACAAGTTTTGACCCAAATATTAACCATATTATGCATAACAGATCGAAAATAACTTCAGAGTTTGATGGGGTACTGTATTTGTATTAATTTAACGAACGATTTTTCTTAAAATTTCCATTTTCAAAATACCACTTTTTAGGGCAAATTTTACGTCTTATCTTATCAGCTCCTCACTATAGAAACATATGAGGATTTATTTACCCCAGAGAGACCTTAAGCATGAACGATTGCTCTGCTACCTATTTGGTAGATCTAGAATGCTCCCTTGTATGCGGGGATCTAGAATTTTTCCAGGAGGGTTCAGTCTGCATTATTGAGTGGAGGCGATGGTGGTGGAAAGTCTACGGTTTTTAGCCGAGTTGCAAAACTCGGCTCTTAATTTGATGTGAGACGGGAGGGCGGGCGGGTGGGCGTCTGGGCGGGCGGGAGGGCGTCAACAATTGGTTTCCGGACTATAAGTCAACTACGAAAGAGGCTATAACAATGAAACTTCATACACTTACTCACCATTAGTCAAGGATGAGCCCTATTGATTTTGGGGTCAAAAGGTCAAAGGTCAAGGTCACAGGACTCAGATGATTGAAAATGGTTTCCGGACCATATTTCAGCCTGTATTGCACCTATAATCATGAAACTTGCCAGAAATGTTTCCCTTGAATCAAGGATGAGGCCTATTGATTTTGGGGTCAAAAGGTCAAAGGTCAAGGTCACAGGACTCAGATGATTGAAAATGGTTTCCAGACCATATTTCAGCCTGTATTGCACCTATAATCATGAAACTTGCCAGAAATGTTTCCCTTGAATCAAGGATGATGCCTATTGATTTTGGGGTCAAAAGGTCAAAGGTCAAGGTCACAGGACTCTGTTGATTGAAATTGGTTTTCGGACCATATTTCAGCCTGTATTGCACCTATAATCATGTAACTTGCCAGAAATGTTTCCTGTGAATAGAAAATGACCACTTTTGATTTTGGGGTCAAAAGGTTAAAGGTCAAGGTCACAGGACTCTGATGATTGAAAATGGTTTCCTGGCCATATTTTAGCCTGTATTGCACCTAAAGTCATGAAACTTGCCAATAATGATTCCCATGAATCAAGAATGACCCCTATTGATTTTGGGGTCAAAAGGTCAAAGGTCAAGGTCACAGGACTCTGATGATTGAAAGTGGTTTCCGGACCATATTTCAGCCTGTATTGCAATTATAATCATGAAGCTTGCCAGAAATGTTTCCCATGGATCAAGGATGACCACTATCAATTTTGGGGTTCAAAGGTCAAAGGTCAAGGTCACAGGACTTAGATGATTAAAAATGGTTTCCCGACTGAATTTGAGCCTGTATTGCACCTATTATCATGTAACTTGCCAGAAATGTTTCCTATTAATTTTGGGGTCAAGAGATCAAAGGTCAAATTCATAGGACTCGTTAATTGAAAATGGTTTCTGAATTATATATGAATGTGGATCAACCTGAAACATGCTAATAATGTTTCCCATCTGTCGAGACCATATTCAAATCATGTATATTTTACTTATATTCAAGTTTTGCAACTCGGCACTTTGCATCTTTGATGCATTTTAAGCTTATTAGAAAATTGTACGATAAAACAGGAAAAATAAGCATTTGGGACAAATTAAGATGGTTGGACTCGTTTCCCTTCTTGTTATAATTCTAGATCCGTGCATGTTTTGCATGCTTACGTACGTAAGTCTTCATTTTATTGACTAAAGTTTATTTCTGTTCTAATGGTAACTACCTCTGAGAAAATTCTGCAATTCTGTAGAATATGCATACTTGCTTGAACAGTGGAGTCGAGAATGACTAAGGGTTCTTATAAACAAGAGAATAGTCAAACAATGCTTAGATGATAAAAAAGAGGTTGAACATTTGTTTGAAGACATAAAGATAGTCATTTCGTTTGAAGACTTGTGCCAATCACTGGTCATCTGAGCCCGTTATAGACAGAGGCATGAGTGTATGCATGTTTGAAAGTCTTTAAAAAGCCTTAATTATATTACATTATGCTTTTTTGTTCGTCTCTTGTTTCCTTACTTTTATGGCTTTTGTGAAATTAATCTATTTGGAGGTGCTTCAAAATATTTTAATGCTATGAAGTTCACATCCATGGACGTAATTATTCTTTGAAACATTGTTAAATTATCAAAGAAATGGCACTTTTTAAAAAGATTGTACAGTCTTATTAAAAAATACACTGTAGTGTTAACTTTTACTTCAGGATAAAATAATTTCATGATTAAACTTTAATGAACGTTTTGGTATTTTAAGAAAGGAGAATTACCAGCATATTTTAAAGGATCGCAATCATAATGACGTCATCAATGAATAATAAACCGTTTAAGTAGAGAAAAAGTAACTGAATCATTTCCCTTTGTCTTCGCAGAATATTTTTCTATTGACAAACCTTCCGACGATGGCCGATCTCCAGTCAAACAGAGAATCATAGATTACCTTGGTGGTTCGTTAGATGTACGATGTCGGCTACACCAGAATACTGATAATAAAGCATACCATTCCATCATACTCCATAATACGGGTAATATGGTCATTCCTAACCAAAACTGGTCAATCTATTTCTATTCCGTCCTACGTCCGGAGCCGGACAGGTTCCCTTATCCTACATATGGTTGTTTGCTAAGGCGGGCGGGGATGAGACTTCACCATGTTGTTGGCGGACTTTACCGAATAACACCAGATGTTGATAAATTCCAGGAACTTTCGCCAAATGAAGTACTAGAAATCCCCATGCAGTTCAGAGCATGGACTGCGTCAAGGGGAGATGTCTTCCCAAACTGGTTTGTGTCGGCACCGAAAACAAAAGCCAGACTTCTCCAGAGCACGGCTAGAGAGGACTATGGTTTTATAGAACCATTCACCAAACCAGAGCAAGTCCAGCGTGATCGCCATGACAAGTTCAGACCATACACGCCTGAGGATCGATACAAGACGGCGTCCATATCATCCAATCAGAACAAGGACTTTAATCGTCCTCTTGTTCCAACGCCACGACTTGTGGATATAAAAGACTACTCGAACACTATAAAGATTGATATCAAAACCTGGAAGATTGTTGTTACAGATAGAGAATTTACCAAAGAAGCCAAATTTCTGTCAGGTAATAAAATTATGAGAATTGCCAAGAGTAATTTTCTAAATTACAATATTTCTTACATATGTACTAGTTAATACGGACAGTGGCGTAGCTTGGCCAAAATTAAGAGGATGCTTTTCAATATACCTTATAAGTCCAGCAGGATTTTGACCATGGATGACGAAAAATGGCCATTCTAGAGAATTGTGTTAAATTAAGAGAAAAGTATATGCTGAAATTTAGAAATTATGGGGGAAAATCATTCCAAGGAATGCATGTGTCTCCTGCGAAACATAGCGACACTCAGGAATCACTTTTATAGGGTGTGACATCCAAGTGTGACAGACAGACGGACAACGGACAAAGTGATCCCTAAGTGTCGCTATGCTTCGCAGGCGACACAAAAATAGGGATGCTTTAGAATACAAGCTTACATGATAGCTACGTCACTGACAGACTTCCTACACTTCATTTTTTTGTTATAGATAAAACGTCAATTGGATTAGCATCAGGTGATCAGAGCAAAGCAAAGATTATCGTCTTTACCAAAACAGACGAAGAGATTCTGGGCATTCAGGGTAATGCAGAAGAAGCTTACGTATTAGAAATAGGGATTGAGGAGGAAAAGGTAACAATCAAAAGCAGGACGAGAGCTGGTGCTTTCTATGGTGCTATAAGTATCATCATGCTGAATCAACAGGTCACATCAAAGACAGAACTAGAACTGCCCGTCGGTACAATCAAAGACGCTCCCAGATTTGGTTACAGGGGCTTGATGCTGGATGTCGGACGGAATTTTATACAGAAGGTTGATGTATTGAAGACACTAGATATTATGGCGCTGTATAAACTTAACAAACTACACCTTCATGTCAGTGAGGACGAGGGATGGAGGTTGGAGATCCCCGGTCTACCGGAACTTACCACCGTAAGTAGAAATCCTTACTCCACAAGAAGTATGAAATGTATACTTAAGGTTTATAATAACATGAAAACAGTGAAAAGACAAGGGGATGTCTGGCTCCCTGAGAAAGAATTTTTATCTTCTTGTTTCAGTTTGGCTCAAAGAGATGCCTTGACGAGAGTAAGGCGAACCCTTGTCTACCACCAGCTTTAGGTTCGGGTCCCTACACTAACTCCTCGGGTACCGGGTTCTACACAATGGAGGACTACATGGAAATCCTGAAGTATGCCAATGACCGCCATATTACCGTGATCCCTGAGATAGACATGCCGGGCCATGCCAGAGCTGCTAGGATATCCATGAAGAACAACGAGGAGTTTAAGCTGACCGATGATGCAGACAATACCAAGTACGAGGCGATGGCAGGGTACACGGACAACGCTATAAACCCATGTATAGAAAGTACTTACAAATTCATAAGACACATCATGGCAGCTATTAAAAAGATGCATGAAGATATTCAGCCATTGAAAGTGTTCCATTTCGGTGGTGACGAGGTTGCGGCGGGGGCATGGGCTAGCTCTATACAATGCATGAAGCTGATGAGAAAAGATAATGATATAAAGAGATACTTTGTGTCTAGAATCGCTGAAATAGCTAGTGAGTTACAGCTTGATTTGGCAGCATGGGAAGACGGTGTGATGGCTAATCCAACCAAATTATATCCTCGGAAATTCTTCAAGAAGTAAGATTATATTTTCTTGTGACATTCTACAGTACTTAGTAGGAATTGAGGAAAATATTAGTAGCATGGAAATTTGCATTCTGATAACTGGAATATATTTTTCTTTCAGTAACGTGTATGGATATGCATGGAACAACGTTTGGGAGAGTCCTAATCTGCGGAGAACACATATTCTAGCTAACGCCGACTACAAGGCATGTCTCAATTGATTTCTAAATCATAAAAAACATTTTAAGTTCTATTAAGCCTAAGACAGATTTAGTACACTGATCGTAAGAAGACCGAATTCCATTTAGAAAAGATCCATACAAGATGGTCTTGTTCCTTTCATTACGATTTAAACAACCCAATTCTTTTTCAAGATTGACTTAATTTATTGTCAATTGAAACTTAGATTTTCTCAGCCAAGGAAATATTGGGCAACTGGTGCTATCGTCTCGGTCTGTTCAGTCCATTGGCATGATTATAAGCCAAAGATGGTCTCAGTCTATTCAGTACGATATATTGCAATTTGTTCATTGTCGATTGAATCCTGACTACCTCAGTCCATCCGTATGATTACCATGACCTGTTCCGCACAATTCAGTCCAAGATTGCCCCTGTCCATTTATCCCGGTATTTGTGATCTCATTAAGTACAGTCCAGTCGAATTTTGCTTCGGTCCATTCAGAGCGACTAAGACCAAGTCCAAGATCGTAAGTTCCTTCAGTACCATTCAGCTCAAGATTGTCACAGCTCAGTCCATTCAATTCTATTCAATTACGCTTAACTTAGCTCTTGAAAGATTTTGCAGTCTATTTATGACGCTCCAGCTCAAGTTGTCTCCATACAAAGAGTTCATTCAGTGAGTGTCTCGATGCGATTAAACCAAAGCTTGTCCCATTGTCCTATTCATGAGGATTTAAACAAAAGTATTTATTTAAGGAAGATGGATTAATACTATTTATTTATTAATTCTACTGGTCAAAGACCAGTCAAGCATATGCGATACCATGTTGTCCGGCGTCCGTCTTTTTGTCTGTCTGTCTGTCTGTCTTTTACCAATTATTTGTGATCGCAACTCCTAGGAAACCATAAATGATAGAAACCCAAATCTTTTTGCAGTTAGTTTGGTCCATGGTGTAGTTGTGCACCTGATATTTTGTTTGAGCCTCTGACTGCCAGGGTCTTCGAAAATGGGTGTGGTCATTTTCTCCTATACAACTCTATGGAATATAGTTAACATCAATTCTCAATATGTATAATTGATAGAGAGTTAATTCTATTTGCAATGCAATCAGTCTCTGGTCAAGTTTTGCAACTGATATTTTGTTTGAGCCTCTGACCCCTGTGTCTTCAAAATGGGTGTGGTAATTTCTCCTATATTTCTCTAATCTTGTGAACACAAGTTCTCAGAAAGTATAATTGATAGAGAGGTCCTTCTTTTTTCTTTGGTCTAGTTGAGTATCTGAAATTTGTTTGAGTCCCTGACCCCCAGGAATATATGTAAACTTGCGAACACCAATTCTCAAAAAGTATAATTGATAGAGATTTCATTCTTTTTGTATTATAATCAGTCTCTGGTCTATTTTTGTTTGAATCCCAGACCCCCCAAGGTCTTTGAAATTGAGTGTGGTAATTTTCACATATATAAGTCTATGTAATCTTGGGAACACCATGCACGTCTCAGAAAGTATAATTGATGGAGGGGTTAATTCTTTTTTGCATTATTATGTGTCTGTGATGTAGATGTGTAACTGATATTTTGTTTGAGCCCTGACCATAGGGTCTTGGAAAACGGGTGTCACTTTAAAACAGCCAGAGCTTTTGTCTCTTCAGAGACTTCTGTTTACTTGAAGATATGTACATTAAGTATAATCCACCAATAAGAATTCAAATGTTTGTCCAAATGTAGCCGCACAAACGGCCAACGACTCTTTGCTATTTGGATACCAAAACCGTCCAAACGGTCGTTTCTGCGGCTAGTCCAAATGGGCATAAACTTCTCCGTTAAATGTTGACATTTCATTTTTAGCTCACCTGAGCCATAGGCTCAAGTGAGCTATTGTCATAGTGTTGCGTCTGTCGTCCGTCGTCCGTCGTCGTCGTCGGTCGTCGTCGTCCGTCGTCGTCGTAAACTTTTCACATTTTAAACTTCTTCTCCAGAACGGCTGAAGGGATTTTGATGAAACTTGGTAGGTATGAAGTACTCATGGTCCCCTACAAGTGTTGTTGTTTTTCGTCCGGATCTGTCATTAGGTGGCGCCACCACAGCCAAAAGTAGGTCACGGGGGGTACCCTCCTTTGACAAACTTCTTCTTCAGAACCGAAGCATGTGTCGACAAACTGAAAGCATCAGGATGATCTAGAGAGATGTCTTAAGAAGTGTTGTTATTTTTGGTTCCACTTCGAAGTCAAATTTTTGACGCGTTTTTGACGTCTTTTCGGACTTTGTCAGAAATGCACATTTTTGCACTATTTCTTTAAATAACTCAATAAGTGTATGATTTTACACACTCATTTACTACATATTTATCATATTTAACTTACTTAATGCTTTGATATGTATTTTATGCTTAAAATTTATTTTGTTGATTTTTTATGAATTTTTTTCTTATGTAAAAAGGAAGGGGGTGGGGGTTGATTTTCATACATTTTCTGCTTCTTTTCTTTAACCACTCTTCAGATTGTCATGACAATTTGTAGGTATGAGGTACTCATGCATGGTACCCTACAAGTGAAAGAATTTAGTCAAGATATCCACTTTTGGATTTTTAAGCAATATTTTTTAAGATTGGTATGTTTTCCATGCCCAATGGACCCATGGGGAGTAGCTTCAAACCCCGGCGGGACCCCAACAAATTTTTTTTCCCTTTTTAGCTCACCTGGGCCATAGGCTCAAGTGAGCTATTGTCATAGTGTTGCGTCTGTCATCCGTCGGCGTCGTCTTCGTCGTCCGTCGTCGTAAACTTTTCACATTTTAAACTTCTTCTCCAGAACGGCTGAAGGGATTTTGATGAAACTTGGTAGGTATGAGGTACTCATGGTCCCCTACAAGTGTTGTTGTTTTTCGTCCGGATCTGTCAACAGGTGGCGCCACCACAGCCAAAAGTAGGTCACGGGGGGTACCCTCCTTTGACAAACTTCTTTAGAACCGAAGCATGTATCGACAAACCGAAAGCATCAGGATGATCTAGAGAGATGTCTTAAGAAGTGTTGTTATTTTTGGTTCCACTTCGAAGTCAATTTTTTTACGTCTTTTCGGACTTTGTCAGAAATGCACATTTTTGCACTATTTCTTTAAATAACTCAATAAGTGTATGATTTTACACACCCATTTACTACATCTTAATCATATTTAGCTTACTTAATGCTTTGATATGTATTTTATGCTTAAATTTTATTTTGTTGATTTTTTATGAATTTTTTTCTTATGTAAAAAGGAAGGGTGGGGGTTGATTTTCATACATTTTCTGCTTCTTTTCTATAACCACTCTTCAGATTGTCATGACAATTTGTAGGTATGAGGTACTCATGCATGGTACCCTACAAGTGAAAGAATTTTGTCAAGATATCCACTTTTGGATTTTTAAGGAATATTTTTTAAGATTGTACATAGGTATAATGTATGTTTTCCATGCCCAATGTTACAGGTGCAACTACAGGAAAAAAACCTTCTTTGTATGATTAATCATTTTAGATCGACCTTTCATCCATAGTTACAGCTGATAATTCAACAAGTGACACATGCTTCAATGTCTTATTGATTGACCTTTTATGTGATATGATTCAATTATTTAAATTCTTTATACTTATTTAGAATTTTATTTTTAAAGTCGGGAACAAGATTTCAAAAGCGGCCATGTTTTGCAGTGTACCCGAAGGGGATTCCCCCTGTACCCGAAGGGGATTCCCCTGTGATAGAGGCTTCATATTTTACATGTGTATTCCTTGTGACAATACCTTTCCATTGATACCAAAATTTTTGACCTCGTGACCATAACCTTGACCTTTGACGTACTTCTCAAAAACTTTAACATTGGGCATAACTTTTGAATGGTTAGTGATAGAGGTTTCAATTTTTACATGTGTATTCCTTGTGACAAGATTTTTCCATTGATACCAATATTACGCTGACCCTGACCTCTCACATACTTAACAGAAAATGGCGTTTATACTAACAAAGATGCCGCCGGGGGCATTCTCGTATCACAAACACAGGCTTTATAATTTCTGGCATGCTAGCTATCAATAATGAAAGGTTTTGTGTTCAATTTTAAATAAACTTAATTTATGAAATCATTTCATTCTTTTATTCTTTTTCTGCTGCACATTAATGTGGAATTTTACAATATGATTTTATTTTTGATGTTGCATAATTAAACTATACTAGCTGGGCATATGACCTTGGACCACTTTATCCGTCTTTTCAAATCAGTAAAAAAAGTTATTGTATTGAAATGTGACTATTTTTTCTTTTTTGTACTTTTAAAGGTTGTCTGAAAAAAAAAAACTTCTCTGCATCCGGCAAAAATCTTTTTAGAAAGGTTGTGGGCTAAAATCCTGGAACTGTCACTATCAGTATTCAATGTCAGTATGTCAATTAGAGTGTGCATGGGTATCAGGGAGCGTTGTGCCCCCTGGGGCTCTTGTATTCTTTGGAGATTGAGATCCTAGGGCTCCATCTTACTTGTGTTTTCACAGGTTGTTCTTTGCCATGCCACGCATTTATACCTGGACCACGCCTACGAGCCCGACCCTGAGGAGCGGGGTTACTACTGGGCGGCCCGTTACATAGACACATACAAGTCATTTGGGTATATTCCCGACAGTATATACGACAATGTGGACAACAGCCTGTTTGGAATACCGATCTCTAAGGAGAAGTTATGTGACGGCGACGCTTGTGTTCCTCTTACCAAAGCAGAAAACATTATAGGTATCACCTCTCACATTAAATTTCATAGATTTGGTTTTGGACTGTGATTTCGCTAATTACGTTTATAATAAACTCCGTATCAGTCAATTACCCCTGTACTGGTTCCTTAGTATTTATTAGAATTTTAATCATGAACTTTAAAGGAACTACTCAAGATGTCAAGTTTGTATTTAGTTGTATTAATTTATAACAGGAATGCAAGCAGAGCTATGGACAGAGACGGTGAGGAGCCCTGAGCACATGCATTATATGTTATATCCCCGTCTATTGGCCATAGCTGAAAGGGCGTGGCACAAAGCATCATGGGAAACGGTGGAGAAGCAAGGAGAGCGGATTCAAAAGAAGAACAATGATTGGGCAGAGTTTGCAACATTCATCTCTGACAGAGAATTTAATCGCTTGGAAGCCATGGGTATAAAATATAGATTACCTTTACCAGGAGTTACGTAAGTTGTCTCTTTATGGACATCAAATTAAAATTTCACAGTCAACAGTAACTATTATTTTTTTGCAACTTCAACATATTATCCCGATGAAAAGGATAGAAAGGGGAAAAAAGACCGCTCTGATTTTAATGTAAAAATCGATTTTTAAGTGGAAGATAATCTCATCCTTCTTAATATACCTTTTGTCATTTTACACAGGGTGAAGGACAACATATTGAGTGCTGCTTCCGTCTTTCCAACACTTGTTATAGAATATTCATTTGACGAGGGCAAATCCTGGAGCCAATATGATAAACCTGTTGATATTAAAGACCAAAGAACTCAGGATAATAGTAAACCTTTACTTTTTAGATCTAGGTAAGTCAAAAATCTCATGTACCCCCATCTACCCTGCCTTAAGTACAGAATATTTTAACCTATATTGAAGTATTTTATTAAATAAATCCTGGTTTGCCACCCTTACATTTCGTTATCCACGATTTTGGATGGCTTTTAAGGATTGCACCATCCAAAAATCCCATTGAAATCTGTCATAATCACCAGTTTTGACCTTTTCTGCACAACAAAGGGGGGACACGTATAGCTAGCCAGCAGGGGATACTTACTCTCCCCGGGTATCTAATCTCATTTCTACTTTGGATTCACTTTTACTCCTTTGTCGTCTAGGTTTTGCACCTATTGATTTTTTGATTTTAAGTTTTTGTGTAGCATTTAACTTTCACTCTCTGATTCTTCTGATCCAAAAGCTTTACAAGACTTCATGAGGAAAAAAAAAAAAAGAAGCAGAAAAATAAATTTTACAGATATCCTAATAACTCTTGGACCAATTTTTTTTTCAAT
This sequence comes from Pinctada imbricata, assembly GCA_033119305.1. Classification (NCBI taxonomy): domain Eukaryota; kingdom Metazoa; phylum Mollusca; class Bivalvia; order Pterioida; family Pteriidae; genus Pinctada; species Pinctada imbricata. The sequence continues at coordinate 54,565,784 of VSWD01000008.1, read as the reverse complement.
AGGTTATTACGTTAAATACCACTACATTCACATTGTTACACTATTACCTCACTGTTATTTATGTTATTACCATTTCAGATCTCACAATGGACAAAGATATAGTCGTGTTGTCAAGAAAGAAGTATGATATCTTATTGTGTAAGAAGCGTTATCAAAGTCTCTTAAAGTTTAGTTGTTCCCCAAAGGAATGTATGCCTTGCCAAACTTTAACAAACTTTGAAGCAGTTCAACTGCTAATGTTGTGCCATATCAACTTTGAATGTTTATTTTTAATATCTTTGGATGCAAGTATTCTACCTGCATCATGTATATGTATGTGATTGCTAGTGATTTACATGTAGATGGAAACAAGTTTGTGCATGATCTCTGTCCCAGAGAAAAACTTTCAGGTGCGTAGCCAGAAAACCTTTCAAGAGGAAACATTTATTTCAGTTAAGGGGTTGGGGGATCGCTTTGGTCCAGGGAGAAGTCCTTGTAGGGATCCAAGGGTCGAAGCCCCGGAATCTAATTGATTTTACACATTTACAGGGTAGTTTTCTATGTTAAAATGCCCTTTGTACACTTTGTTTTATTCCTTTTTGCAAATCTGCATTCTTGCGTACACCTGGCTACGCGCCTTACTTTTCTTTGGCAACAAGATATATTTTATGTCTACAAAACGTCATTTAATCGAAGAAATGACATTTCATACTAAATTGTCATTAAATAGGACATATAAGATTTACGTCTTTGTACCAGTCCTCCAATGGTTACTGAGGAGTTTTTACGTTTCTGAACCATTTTGACTTCAAGTACATGTACCGTATTCGTTACACTTCCCCCTTTTCGGGAAGCTTCGTCCGCGAAGCTTACTCATTTGCGAGAATTCTCTTTGGGATATCCACGGCTTTCCTCTGTCACAGCATGTTTCAGCTGCTACTTCTGCTGGCGGTATCATTTCAACCCAACATGGACGACAGACCACCAGTCCGTACTAACTGAGCAGAAGTACGTTCTGACACTTTGATCCGAAACCTGGCCATATGGACCACCGCGTCACTAATGACTCACCCAGAGGGCCTGCTGCTCACTATTCGTTACACTAACATCACGTGTTCGGTGACATTATTTTTATATTAACATTTTACAAATGTTTGATTTCGTGAGATGCCCCATCTGAATTGCTCAAGAATATTACTCCGCCTTGTATGTATTTTATTGTCTTAACGTAAAATTACACATGTTACATTACTTATTCGACATGCAAGTTATGTGCCTTTCTCATTTTATTTGGTCATCAATTGTAAAGCTGTCCGAATGTTTGTCAGCATCTTTAACGCATGCTTAATAGATTACTTTTTCAATAAAGATTGTTAAATCATAGCGCAGAATAAGTATTATGGCGCGAAAGATTTATATAATGTATGGACGATTATCCTAGTCAATGAACAATGCCATTCCAGAATTTCTTATAATTTATCTGTTTGTTTTGCATCGGTGTATACGTGGTTTTAACTCGTCTTTATTCGATAGAATGCTCAGGTTAAATGTCATTGCAATTCGCCCGCCCTGTCGACGGTCAGGTGTTTACTTGTCACATTTTCGCCTTTTTATTTTCAACCGCTGCGCGAATCACAAACCAAGCATTTTTAAAAATTTGTTTTTAAAATTTTATTTTTAAAATTTTATTTTTAAAATTTTTAAAAAACACTAAAATTTGTCCAAATTTGGTGGATGACTTTTAAGTGCTTCACTTTGCATTCAATTCTGTACATCCTTTAAGACGATATGGCCACCAATGTACTACTAGTAGATTGGCTTACGCATTTTCGAGTTTTTCTATGCAAGGAAAGAATAATACCGTTCAGGAAGCAAATGCCTAAAGTCCTTTACAAAAAACGATGTTTTTACCCGATCCATCAAACTAGATGATTGTATGCCGTTGTAACTGACTATTAATTTTTGATCTCTTCTTTTCAATAGCTGTACAGAATTACACTAGAATTTCAAAAGGTTTAAAAATATAAATAGTACACTTTTAAATTAGGTTTCGATAAATTCTCAACTCGGAGCTCTTGTTTTTTTTTTTTAAGTTATTTTAATAATGATTTGAAATGGTGACTCTTTTTGAAAATACCTTCATGTTTCACAAAAATGTGCAATATTGGGCAAGATACTTTGAGGAAATGGTTGTTTGTTAGAAAACAAGTTTTGATAACAATTTTTATCATATATCGTAAATAAATGTATTAAAGAATAAAAAGTACTTCTTTCGCACTTGAAAGCATTTTTCAATGTGTATTACAGTGGGTTTTTTTTAACTGTATCTGCTTAAATTCGAAGTGCTCTTTCAAACTGAATCACGAACATACTTACACAAAGATATTAATTATTTTGATATTTATTATCGATGGGCATAGTACTATTTATATGTGAATGTATTTTCATCCTTCGTTTTTGTTAACGAAATAAAATGTAAATTAATGTTAATTTGTTGATTTCTTTATTTGTTGAGGTACAACTCCATAAGGATGCTGTACTGCGGATTGGTGTTCCTTGTTCCTTTGGCGTCTCCGTGGGTGTCTGCTCTGTGTTTTTGCATTGGCTGTTTTGCTGTCGGTGCTCCATTCGGGTGTTGTTGCAGATCCCCTCCTTTCTTTTACAACAGTAATTATTGTATTTTTCTTGCTCGGTTTCTTAATTAACCTATAAAAATAGACAATAGATTACCTTCTTTAAAGGGAATAAGATCCTGAAGACACTTGTATGCACGGCACTGGTTTGTGCAACGGTTTTTTTCTGCATTGTACACTGATCATCTATGACGAAGGGACTCCACGACCCTAAGAAACTTTTTTGTGAGGTTATCTTTCGTGACGTATTTTGTTTGTTGCAATTTTATATGCTTGCTTAAGGTGGTATTGAACACTTGGACGTCAAATTCAATTTATCTGAAAATTTCGGAGATTATATTATTCTTGTCTGTTCTTGACTATACAAACTTACATTTGATTCTATCCACAGGAAAGTTTTCTACGAGACTTTGAAATATGCATTCATCGACGTTTTCGTGAATTTCTTCATGACGTCATAATATTGAAAGTGTCTTTCCAGTTCTCGTAAAGCTATTGGAAATTAATTTTGATTTAACTTTCAAAATATCCATAAACATATTGCACTTACATATGGAAAAGATAAAATGAATTGTGTTTTAAACACAGGCAGGATACTTGAATAAAAGATGACACTGTCGCTAAAATAACTGCAATTTCGAGCCAATTTACTGTAGTTGCTAATTAATTATTAGGAATCCTGTGGATGAATCTTTGTCAAAAACTATCAAAATTATCAAGAATGTCCAGAGATGATTTCATGATTAAATTGTAAAAATAAAATTTAGGATTAAAATAATACAAGGCTTTATATTTTCCAATTTTTTCTTCCAAAACCGTCCATTTTCAATTGACATCCGCTTTCCTGTAACGTAAATTTGTCAACGAATACACAGTGGTGAAGATTTAATTTTCTATTTTATACATGCTAAGTTTCAATGCAATACGTTCAGTAATAATGTTTTTATCACATTTTGAATGCGAAGGGTTGTGACGCCATTTTCCCCCGATAACGTCGAAACGACGTCGTGGTTCGCTCATGGATAAAACCCCCAAAGTCCTAAATTTCTAAATTCGCCACTATTTCTTCAAATGACGCCGAAAATTATTCAAACTTCATCAGGATACTCAAATGTGTATATCAATCAGAGTATCAAATGTTTTAAGGGAGTTAAACTTTTCCTAGGTGGCGAGAAAACAAATAATGACGCCGCCATCTTGGTGTTCAAACCCTCCTTTTTTGTTTTTGTGTTTCACTTTTGGCCATGTTCGAGATCTTGTCGTCATTGGAAGGAAGTGGATTACACACAACAGTGAAGCAAATAAAAACGGTTATACATGTACATCAAAACAATTTAAACAAAAGGAACGATTAAATATTATTTATTAACATCATTTATATATTTTTGAACTTACAACAAGCATGACTCATTTCTGAAGAATACTATATAGTTGACACACACACAAATAGCCCCGTTCTAGTGGTTTTTAAAAATAACTTCATGAGGACAATGACATGTCCTCGCTAGAACATGAAGATAACAATGGGTATTTCATTTCTTAAGGTACAATCATGCCAAATATGAAAGCCAGTCGATGTTAAAGTTTGTCAAATGTCAATATAAATGTTATAGAATTTTTTTCAGATGCAAGTCAAAGGTCAATAAGTGACCTGAACCTTTTAGAAATAACTGAGTGACATTTGCTCTAAAGTCTACATCCTATTAATATTTTTCTGAAGTTTGATCAGAAGGAAGGTGTGAGCGATACAGGAATTTTGGTCATAATAAGAAAGACGCTAACTTGATATTTAAGAAATTATGATCAAAGTCAGATACGGACTCGGACAGACTGACTAACTTGTCTCATGATTTTTTTCGAAAAGCAGGAAGTTCAAACAGAAGGATTCTGATGCAAGATACACAAAAGAAAAATATGGGAGTACTACCTATTGCGGTGCAGTAGTTATTAACCAATGTTTTCAAATGTGGGTCAAAGTTCACGGTCAAAGTAATATGATTTTAAAAGATTCAGTCCTGACTCGTACAGCGATCGAAGAAGTGTTTTTAAGGGACGGACACAGTGATTACTAGTACATCATGACATAGGGCTCTAACAAATTATGAGACACTACAATTACATATATATCAACTGACTTAACTTTCGCAAGAAACATCTCTTGTCTGAATTATACATCCAATATCAAAATAAAGCAGACATCTTTGGTAAATCTAGCTATCTATGGTATAATAACTGTTGAGCAACATTCAGCTGGGAATTGGATGAAGCCACCTAAGGAATCACAAATCTACAGATAACACATGTACTACATAAACTTTAAATGGTACAAAGCAAATAATCTTATGTTTCAGCATCTACAATTCATCATATCATATCATATCATATCATGGGAAAGCTGCAAACAATTTTCTATGTATCGAAACAAGTATAAGTAAAGGCAACGCAAGCATTGCATCCCTTCACAATTGCATGTTGTATGTTATCAGGAAAATGATTTTAAAATAAAGTCCAACGTAACCTTGACCTTTAACCCTTGAGCTTGAGAATCAGTAGGATTTATCCTCCCTCAATGGGGAACATTTGTGGAAGGTTATGTATTTCTATTATGATTGCTATGTCTTATATACTGTTCACAAGAAAATCTTGACACACACCCTCACAAAACACACACACGGCAGCGATGCTAGAGTTGCGAGGGGATAATGAAGTTAACCAGAATCTCGACTCGGTACATCGTATTTAAACAGAGGGTCTACGCCGTTATCCAGACCCCCTTTCGATGGTCAACATGCCAGCTCTTGATTTTTGTAATTCAACCATAAAATCCTTATCTTAAGAAAATGTGTGAACACCTCCAAATCTTGGTATGCCATAATGTGATGTTTTGTTAAAAATGGAAACAAACCATCTAATAGTATGGTAGAGGGTGTTGTATAGATACATGCTTATCTGGGCGGGAATGTACATACAAATACACAGCACAATATCTTAAATAACTTATGACATTGACAGCTCACATGGTCACAATCAGGTTATCGTATACAAGTGACCTTGACCGCTCACATGATCGCAATCAGGTTATCGTATACAAGTGACCTTGACCGCACGTACAATCATAACCCAGTGACCTTAGCCACGGACAAGAAGTTTGAAATTCATTTTGGTATCATGAGCAACAACTACTGATAATTCGATCGACATTATCCCGGAGATATTCGTAACTTCGTAAGTTCAATATCATGTACAATTTCAAACAGATATTTTTCGGACCTTTTAAACTTCATCAAAAATAGAATAATAATTCCAGGGCACTAAAATTACAGGATTCTTTATCTATCTGGAACTTATCCATGATGGCAAATTATATTGAGCTACGTTTGGTTTAGTTTCATATCAGTTCGAGTTGATCACATATTCTCGAGACAATTACTACACAAACACACAGAGCACTTTGTCAACAGTTACCATAGAAACCAACTTCTTTGTTTTTTCAACCGTTGTGGGGTTTCTTTCGGTTGGTCGGCGATTTCTTCTTTTGGTGGACTACGAACGGAAAGCGACTTTGAAGGTCCAAACTCCAATCTGGTTTGTTCATATTTGCGGACTGCGGCCATTGTTTTTGAACGAGAGGGAGCAGTACCCCTTACAGAAGTTGTATTCTGAACATTCGTGTGGTCTTTAGACTGCAATCATAATAATATTTGGTGCAATTAAAAATATAAACGTGACTAATTTCATTTCAAATAAAAAAAAAAAAAAAATAGCAATCCAAGGAATGCTTGTGTCGCCTGCGAAGCGGCCTATTCTAGGAGGTAAATCACATGGTTCAAAATTACTGGTATCACTATAAAAGTCTTGTCTAATGAAATTCATATGTGAAATATCAGACCTCTTATTTACCAATTGAAAGATATGGTCAATCTGAAATTTTCAGAAAATAGTGTCAATAAACTAGGTCAAAGCCACTACCTAAATACTTTGGTAACAAAACAAAGGTCACATCATAAGAAATATGTGTGAAGTATTAAAGCCTTATATCACTTAGCAATCAAAAGATATACGCAATCCTTAGAAAAAAGGTCAAATATGTAGGTCAAGGTCACTAGGTAAAAAATTATGGTATGTTTAGAAAAGTCTTGTCACAAAGAATACACATGTGAAATATCAAAGACCTATCACTAACCTATCAAAAGATATAGCGAATCCAAACTTTTTGGAAGAATAGGTCAAATATCTATGTCAAGGTCACAAGGTCAAAAATCATGGTATGTGCAGAAAGGTCTTGTTACAAGGAATACACAAGTGAAATTTCAAAGCCTTATCCCTTACCAATCAAAAGATATATACAATCTTATTTTTTGTTAAAGTAGGTCAAATATATAGGTCAAAGTCAATAGGTCAAAATTATGGTATGTGTAGAAAGGTCTTGTTACAACCAATACACATGTGAAATATCAAAGCCCTATCACTAACCATTCAAAAGATATAGCAAATTTTAACTTTTTTTTAAAAGTAGGACAAATATCTAGGTCAAGGTCACAAGGTCAAAAATTATGGTATGTTTACAAATGTCTAGTCACAAGGAATACATGTGTGAAATATCAAAGCCCTATCCCTTACCAATCAAAAGATATAAGCAATCTTATTATTTTTGAAAAGTAGGTCAAATATGTAGGTCAAGGTCACTAGGTCAAAAATTATGGTATGTGTAGAAAGGTCTTGTCACAAGGAATACACATGTGAAATATCAAAGCCCTATCACTTACCATTCAAAAGTTATGGGCTGTGACACCCTAAGTGTGACAGACAGACAGACAGACTGACTGACTGACGGACGGACGGACAACGGACAAAGTGATCCCTAAGTGTCGCTATGCTTCGCAGGCGACACAAAAAGTAAGCAAAGTATTGTTTGTGATTTTTCCTTTCTCAATTAATCCAAAGAGATGACATGCAAAATCAAAGAACGATGCACACATGCTCAGAATAGAATCATTTACGTAGCTATAACATGATGACCGTGGAAGCCAAGATGACCGAGGGCGAGGAGGTCCTCGTCGTCTTACATTTAGCTTCCCGTGGTCAAGAAAACTAGATATATTAGTTATGTACAGACTAAATGTCTTCACATGCAAAGGAGATTGACAAATTTATAACGACATGACATAATTTTCTTTGCTGCTCAACTTTTAAACATTTATCTAATCACTTCAATCATGAAAAAATATTCTAAAAAATCGAAGAAATACCTGTAATGTGTAACGGGATAGTAGTTTTTCTGCACAAGCATTTTAAAAAGTACTCACCATTTTGACAAAAATTGTCTCGCCATCTTCTTTTCCTGTTGTTCCTTTACAAGTCATTTACTTATAACATATAAATAGAATGTTGAATACTAAATACTTCAATAATCTTATTTTTAATGTTCACATTTACAGAACATGTACATGCATTAGTGACGAAAGAACATGTTCACCATCTACCTGCTATTCCTACTGTACATTTGTTGTTCGAACTTTGATGGTCAGATTTGAATTATCTGGCAGTTGATACTAATCTTTTCACAAACCTCAACATTGCCTCGGCAGGTATAGTTTGTACATATTGGCTAGGTCAAACTCAAATCAAGACGAGGTCAAGGTCTAAAAGTCAAACATTGATACCGAATGAAGTCCGGATTCTAACCCGAGTTGAAGCACTTATCCTATATCATGTCTACATGAGAGACATGCCAAACTAAACGAATCATCAACTAAAGTATGAAAGTGCAAACTCTGATACTTCTGTAAAATGCAATACAATATTTCTCTTAATATATTGTTTTATTCAGTTAATTCATTAGGCATAAATAATCAGTAACTGATCATCAATATAACCATACAGCAAGATTTTTAAGAATCTCTTATTGCGATGGGAAAGTCAATTAAAAGAAAGTTGCTATAAAAAGAACAAGTGTAACAATCTTAAAACACAATATTTCAGGCGCATAATGATAAAAAGATTGTATGGTAATGACAGAACATATCAAAATATCACATATCAAAAATCTACTAAGTTGATATCATAAACATTTTATACTTATTGCAAGTAACTACAAGTCCCTTACACAGTAATAAAACACAAGATGTCCATTGAAAACCTCACAGTGAAGGCTTAAACTTACAGTAAGGCTTAATGGTAAACCACAGTTCTCTGCTGTAATAGAACTTTCCCTAAAATTTAATGTTACTTGAAAGTCTGTGAAGTTGGGGCAAAGAATTTGAAATGCATCAGCAAACCAGGGCCTCTATAAGCCATATGTATAATATCAAAATGTTTAATGAAATTCTATGCAGTGGTTCCAATTGAAATTGAAACGTGTCTGAAAACCAAAGCCCTTGTAGCCATATTTGCTGACCAGTTGACTAGAAAAAAAAGAAATGTTATGCAGTGGTTGTAAATGTGTCAGCCAATCAGACCCCCAGCTGACCATACTCGTAGACCAATTGGCTCCAGAACAAATTTGGTAGAGAACAGTTTGAGTACATGCTTCCAGATGACAGACAAAAAGATGCATGGATGCCAAACAAAGAGCTATAACAATATATAACTTTGAATTTCGATTTATTGTGCCAAAAATTAAAAAAAAAGTCTTTAAAAATGAAATTAATGAGTCCAACTATAACTTGTATGACAATGGTACATTTGTAAATTTGAGCATCTGTCTAAACCTTAACTTAATATTTAAAGAAATAGCAAATAAGTACTTGTATGTAAAATATGAAAGTGATAAAGACAGTGTCCAAGTGGCAGCAGATAAGCTTTAGGTGCCATCTGGTTTGCCAGTAGGGAATTAAGCCTACTTCAAGTGTGATCTTGGTCTAGACAATCAATAAGATGCCTCAAGTTTGAAGATGCTACCACTACAGATTAATCCTTCATCTTGCCCTCAGTGTCTCACTTATGCCATATGCCTGACACGACTTTCACAATGAATAGGGTTCTCTTCTTTGATGGAAATCATTTGTGGCTATTATTTAAGCTTTAAAGGTTTAAGCTTTAGTCTGTGCCATGCACATAGGATATAATGGACAGACAGACATACACAGACAGACATACTATAGTAATATACACATTCGTCTGTAGGTGATAAATCAATTTTAAAATTAAAACCAGAGGTGAAATGTGAATATGTATAAAAAAAAAGTAGTTGCCAGAGTAACCTAATGCTCGACTGCATAGCATAATGTCTTTAATGACAGCCAATATCTTAAGCTCACTTTCCCCCGAATTTAAATAATTATACACAATAGACATCAAACATGTAAGTTTGGAATATGTAGTACCTATACTTTGCTCAAAATTGGCTTCTATAAACAAAATCGCTCAAGTGGAAAAAGGAGGTCAAGGTTATTACTATGAAAGTTTGATCTAAGATACATCCAACATGTAAGTTTGGAACAAGTAGCAATTATATTTTGCTCAATATTAGCTTTAAAAGACAAAATCACTCAAGCAGAAAAAGTAGGTCAAGGTCATTTTATGAAAGTTTGATCAAAGCATGCAAAGATACATCAAATATGTAAGTTTGGAACATGTAGCACTTATACTTTGCTTAATATTGACACCAACGCCGATTCCAATGCCGGGGTATTGCACTAGCTCTTTTGCACTTAAGTGCAGTCAAGCTAAAAAATTAGGACTAGGCAAACATAATGGAGAGTATGAAAATAAGAATGTAAGTTATCAATTACTGAAATCTGAAATGTAATGTATCATTTTTTCAAGCTGAGGGATATTTTTCTCTAACTTTTGATCAGAGCAAAAATGTTGAGACCATAATTAAATGTGGATACAATGAAATTTGTAGATTAAATGAGACCAGAATACAAAATTACAATAAATGAACCATAATAAACTTGTAGAATAAGACATACAGAGATCTGTGCATAATAAACAGCCATAATAGGATCAATACTTATTTCATATAAACGAGACTGTTCAAGATCAGGTAAATGTTGCCTGCCATATGTTTGACCCTTAATACTAGTATGTGACCTTGACCTTGAATGTAACCTTGACCCTCATTGGGTATTCTGCCTCATGATGCTTGACCATCTCAAGCTGGATTGAAGTATGATGTATATCAATCAAATTGTAGCCATATACAAGTATGTGAAATTTTGACTATCAGATAGGCAGTAACACCACAAAGTGATCCATATATGGTATGTTATCTAACAAATAGGTATTGCACAAAGTAAAGTTTTTGGTAAAGGTCATATACCTAACTGCATTTCAGACTTGTCTAACACAGCTTTAAGGTAAACTCAAAAAGATTCATTTGAAAGCCTGTAGTCTTTGAAATAACTTATGTTTAAGTCACACACTCCCCATTTAATAACAAATGATTGTGTCATAAATTGATATACATGTAGTATTGTCATTAACTACTTAAAAGAAATATCATACTTGACACTTTTGAGATGCTGAATTACATGCGTATTCAATTATCAAAATGAAGTCATTCTAACACTATCTATTACAAAATTTAGAAAATTCTACTGCTTTTTCATACAAATAAACTAAATGTACATAGTACCTGTATACATATTTTTGGTTAAAATCTCATAAAAATCACTAAAATTTATGCCACTAAAAATTTAAGTCCACTGACAAGTCATGATTTTCATCTAATAAGCTACAGTAACTCATCCTACTTGATAAACGAAAATAAGAAGAACAACAAGAAATTATTTAAAGTTTGCTTTGCAATTTGGCCAAACACAAGGAAAGGATTAAATGAAAAATGAAATGAACAGGCTTAGTATCAACAAAAATGTTCTGATCGCTGAGCGATATAGTCCCCTACCGGCGGCATATATTTATGTCCTGCAACTCTGGCTATGAATTACTCTTCAATTAAACATATACATGTATGAGTTTAAATTAAACTTACTGTCTGTGCAGCTCAGTTCTGAGGTTTTATCTGCTTTATCGATTCGAAAAAGAGGTCAAGTGTGACGAAAGTTGAACTTGTTCTGTAACTATCCAAGACTAAGCTGAGTATCAAATTTCACCTGAATATCTCTGTTTGTTGCAGAAAAAAGTCTGGAAAACTGACAAAAACTGAATTTTCCAAGTCATAAAGGGGCATAACTCCTTGAAAAATAGGTCAAGCGTGACATAAGTCGAACTTGCTCTGTAACTATCCAAGACCAAGCTGTGTATCAAATTTCATCTGAATATCTTCATCCATTGCAGAAAAAAAGTACAGAAAACTGACAAAAACTTAATTTTCCAAGTTATAGAGGGGCATAACTCCTTGTAAAATAGATCAAGCCTGACAAAATTCAAACTTGCTCTGTAACTATCCAAGACCAAGCTGTGTATCAAATTTCATCTGAATATCTCCATCCGTTGCAGAAAAAAGTCCGGAAAACTGACAAAAACTGAATTTTCCAAGTCATCAAGGGGCATAACTCCTTGAAAAATGGGTCAAACGTGATGAAGGTTAAACTTGCTCTGTAACTATCCAAGACAAAGCTGTGTATCAAATTTCATCTGAATATCTCCATCCGTTGCAGAAAAAAGTCCGGAAACCTGACAAAAACTGAATTTTCCAAGTCATCAAGGGGCATAACTCCTCGAAAAATGGGTCAAGCGTGACGAAAGTTGAACTTGCTCTGTAACTATTCAAGACCAAGCTGTGTATCAAATTTCATCTGAATATCTCTATCCATTGCAGAAAAAAGTCCGGAAAACTGATATTCGGACAGACGGACAGACGGAGGGACAGACGGACGGACAGACAGACAGACGGACAGACAGACCGAGAGGAAACTAAGAGTCCCCTTCGGCGTTGCCGGTAGGGGACTAAAAATGTTCTTGTATATGTGGCTAACAAAATTCATTATGGTTAAATTTGGCACCAAGAGAATAATTACTTGTGTCATACCTGAATTCAAAGCTTTACCTTCTAGAAAGAGAACTTTGCATCCAACTTTCACAAAAGAACAATTCCATTAAAGTTAAAAGAACATTTTAAAAGGATGAAACTTTGGCACCATAGTAAGTAAAATTTATGTAAGAGCATATCTTAAAATTGTAGATACGACTAAAGCTTATCTTAAATTCTTCAAAGCTATTTCTTATACACTATACACGTATCAATGATATAAAACTGATTAAATCAAAATGCATTCATAATGAATCTATAAAAGGACATAAACAGCAACGGCATTGCTTCATTTCAGAAACTCAAATAACTTTCCTAAGCAAATAATATAACTCTCATTTACTAAAGCAAAGCTTATGATCTACAGTAAAATACAATTTTACAGTGGAGTTGCTTGTGCAAGTAACCTCGTCATCAAAATTATCAAAATTCTTTCTCTACACGATTGCCTAGAATTAGGGTATGTTTATCTTTTTTTGGGAATATTTTCCAGAGAAAATTAAACATAATAAACACTCCAAAAAGCTGTGCTCCTTATAAATACGTTATCATAATTTGTTTTTAAGCATTACAGGTATTTTTGACTTGTGATCAATTGTATGAATTCCAGTAAATCAGAAAATAATTTGTCATGATAGAACTGTAAGGCAAAGATCCTCATACCTTTCACTAATTTCTGCTAGTTTTGTTCAATCACTGCATACTAACCTGGTCTTTGTGGGTGTTTTCATGTTTGAAAGGGGATTAATTAACAATATCTTTCCCTGATGGATTTTTTCCCATTTAGAAAAATAGCATTTCTTAATCTTCCAAGAATTTTCTTGAAAAATCTTTTTCATTTATTCTAGACAATAATTACAAATTTATGGACAAATGCAAAAAAACTTACTGTAATATATATTTTTAACATCTGGTTCAGAAAAGCATGAATAAGCTGAGACCTAAAAACAATACCGTCATGTGTACTCAAATACAAGAGACAAGGTATGGACCTCTTTTACAGTCTACAATACAGTAACACGGACAAACACGGTTAATTTATTTTGTAAGTTATATTGCTTAATGCTTTATAGAGACTATATACATGCTGCCACAGAGCATATTGTCATATATACACAACATATGTATATATACACACATGCTATTGTTCTTATTCTAAATAAGGCATTGTCATAACTAAATATTGTCAACATTTTTACAATAGTAAAGCGTAATACAATTTCAACCATAACATAATGTCCTAAAAAAAATCAAGAAATCATATAAGTTTTTCTTACAAATACTTCTGAGTAGAATTTTGAAATATATATCCAGAAAGAAAAAATACTGCAGGTATAAAGGACAAGAAACTTTCTGGCTCTAAAAATGTGACATAGAGTAACAGGTTTAAAAAATTCTCTTTTTAACACAAGGGTAATGGTAATACTTATACATACAGACTTTATACATGTATAAAACCAGGATTTTAGGAGATATTTTGAGATTTCTGTTGAATGTGTATTGTAAAAATCTATTAGGTAAATGGTAGAAAAAATGACCTCAAGATCAAGATGACCTATGACCTTGAACTTTGATCTATAGCAGTAGAGGCAATCTATATCTGAACTATGAGGTACATGTACATGTATGTTGGCTGGAACAATTTTGATCTTGATTTTACAGCATTTCTAAATCATATTTCCATAAGACCTTGACCTTTGACTTACTGACTTTCAACCAATAGTACAGACAATCAGTGTCCAAATCTAAATGTTGGCTTAAATGAAAAGAACTACATGTACATCTCTCATGACCAGTCTGTTACTGAATAATATACATGTACATATTTACTAGTATGCATAATTTCATTTATTTCTACAAATAATGCTAATGTCCTCCTATCCATCCCCCCACTGACCCTTCACAAAATTAAGAGCTCCATGCAGTTTTAAAATATTGGCTAAAAAGCATTTCTAAAAACCCTGGAAAAGAATCAAATACTTGGAGTGTCGCCTTGAACATTGAAATCAATGCATGTAAAAGCTTATGTTTAATACATACATGTAGAAGTTAGTTACCAGCGTTTCATTAATATCTATGCAAGACAATATCATAACATTGATTACAAGACATGAACTTAGCACTAAGTGGTAAATGTGTGAAATAAAGAAGAATGAGTGAGTATCGTTTTACTTATTGTAGTGACAAAGATAGAAAATTCCATTAATGTTCCATGCATGGATGCAAAAGACATGATTCCGAAACTAGTCAATCATACCCAGTTGCCATGGGGATACACTTGCATTACGGGAAAGTCTATTTCCTCTTCCTTCTTACTGCTGGTGGTCCGAGACAACTGCAATAATAAATACGGAAATTATAGTTCCTGACAATCGATGATAATGCTGTACTGATACTAGAGATAATGCTAATTCCTGATAAATTTTCCCCATTGTCCTCATTTACATGTATACATTATTTTTCTATGCTGCTTCCTAGTAAAGAAAACAGTCATTTGGTATTTTATACTTCATGGCTGTACAAATCACTACGGAAACTATATACTATTAAACATTATTTTACCTAATTTCTCTTGAAAAACTTCAAATAAAATGGATAGCACTGATCAATAAAACTCATACATCTGTAGCTTATAAATTACATTTGTGTAGGTATATATATACAACAATGTTAGTTATTAGGTTTGTTACTGATGACCGTCTACAGAGATTTGTCGGGGTGATCAAGTCCATAGAAGGTGAGGTGAAGCCGAGCCTTCTATAGGCATGATATACATGACAAGTCTCTGTGGACAGTCAGTAACAAACCTAATAACTGATTTATTTTGTTGAGGACCAAAATCTCCATATTTTGTTGCAGAGAATTTGAGTTTCACAAATCTTTTTACACGCAAATTCATTTATACAGCAACGACTGAATTGCTGACGGTCTATAGAAATTAATGTCTAAAGTAATCTTCCTTAGGGAAGTGGTGTAACATCATCAAATAAAACAAACTCTTTTTTCAAATTTTCGACCGCGTGGTCTTTATCAAGAAAATTTTACAGACAATTTTACAGTGTCTGTAAAATTTTCTTGATAAAGACCACGCGGTCGAAAATTTGAAAAAAGAGTTTGTTTTATTTGATGATATAGAAATTAAGACAGCGATTTACGCTCTCTGGTTGGTTCGAACTAGTATGTGGCAAAATAAACTGTTTTAGATGGGTTGTTTAATATAAATTTCAATGTTTAATTCATCGCAAGTATGGAGGTACTATTTGTTCACTTTATCTATTTCACGGTCATAGCCAACTTATTAACTTATAAATATTAAGCATAGAAAATGAAGAACTTCAATCAAGTAGACAGTAGGTATCTACCTATAATTATTCATCATATTCAACTTCAAAGACTGATATATAAAGTTTTCATGGAGGTACCTGTACATGTATATTTGAAGGGTGTATTTGTTACTTTTATTTAGTGTGAGAAGGTATATAAATCTACGGTAATTGTGATATAAATAACTGCCTTTATGGTAATGATATAGTTATTAATATCTACTTTACTCAAATTTGTGTGTGGTAAGGTCATTTGGTGAGTATTATGTACAGGATTCATGATCAGAACTAAATAACTGGATCCAGGTACAAGGTACAGGGTTGTAGACCTTTTTCTCCGTTTTTGTTTTACTTTTTTTCTGCGATGATCAAGTAAGTATTCCAAAAACAAAGGAATATTTTGTAATTATTAATTTTAAAGAAAATTTGAAAGGTAATAGATATGATATTCAATTATATATGGAGAAAAGAAAATTAATAGAAATGTAAATTTCAAACTAAGGATAATCACTGTACTGATATTAAAGCAAAACATGCCAAATCATTTTGTTGATAAAATTAATTGAAACCTTGAAAAAAATCACACTAATTCATTCACTTCAACACTAGTTAGATAGGAAAATACATGTAATAAAACTTAAAGAGACTTGTACAAGAATTCAATGTACACAAAAATCAAATCTGCAAACTATAGTGCAAAACAAAATATACAAGTGCTATGGCGCTAAGTGTTATCAACCTGTCATATCATAGACTCGTAAGTATAATGCCGTCTCTTTTCAATTTGTGGCTCTACATTCTGTAAACAAGAATCAAGAGGACATGGTTTACACAGACATGCTCTCAGGGTGATAATTAATTTAAATGTCTAATACTGTCAGGGAGAAACTGGTAGCTGAAATTTAAGTTTCATTAGTTTAAAAATTGCACAATAAACTACAAAGCAAAATATTTGGATAATGCTAATGTATTTTGATTAAAACATTATATTTTCTCTTAATCAATAGTTGATGTAATGTTAATTGATATACCATGCAATTATCTAAAGCTGCGAAAATGTTAATGAAGCACCATGCTCCAGTAGTCATGTGATACTATCTTCCATTGAGGCATGTTACATTGGTGAGATGAGAATACTATATATGAAGTGTTCCTACATGTAAATCATGAGTGCCCCCTGTTACAGCTTTAATCGTAACAGAAAGCCATGTAAATCATGAGTGCCCCCTGTCACAGCTTTAATCGTAATAGAAAGCCGTGTAAATCATGAGTGCACCCTGTCACAGCTTTAATCGTAATAGAAAGCCATGTAAATCATGAGTGCCCCCTGTTACAGCTTTAATCGTAACAGAAAGCCATGTAAATCATGAATGCCCCTGTTACAGCTTTAATCGTAATAGAAAGCCATGTAAATCATGAGTACCCCCTGTTACAGCTTTAATCGTAACAGAAAGCTATGTAAATCATGATTGCCCCCAGTTACATCTTTAATCGTAACAGAAAGCCATGTAAATCATGAGTGCACCCTGTCACAGCTTTAATCGTAATAGAAAGCCATGTAAATCATGAGTGCACCCTGTCACAGCTTTAGTCGTAATAGAAAGCCATGTAAATCATGAGTGCACCCTGTCACAGCTTTAATCGTAATAGAAAGCCATGTAAATCATGAGTGCACCCTGTCACAGCTTTAATCGTAATAGAAAGCCATGTAAATCATGAGTGCACCCTGTCACAGCTTTAATCGTAATAGAAAGCCATGTAAATCATGAGTGCACCCTGTCACAGCTTTAATCGTAATAGAAAGCCATGTAAATCATGAGTACCCCCTGTTACAGCTTTAATCGTAATAGAAAGCCATGTAAATCATGAGTACTCCCTGTTACAGCTTTAATCGTAACAGAAAGCCATGTAAATCATGAGTACCCCCTGTTACAGCTTTAATCGTAACAGAAAGCTATGTAAATCATGATTGCCCCCAGTTACATCTTTAATCGTAACAGAAAGCCATGTAAATCATGAGTGCACCCTGTCACAGCTTTAATCGTAATAGAAAGCCATGTAAATCATGAGTGCACCCTGTCACAGCTTTAGTCGTAATAGAAAGCCATGTAAATCATGAGTGCACCCTGTCACAGCTTTAATCGTAATAGAAAGCCATGTAAATCATGAGTGCACCCTGTCACAGCTTTAATCGTAATAGAAAGCCATGTAAATCATGAGTGCACCCTGTCACAGCTTTAATCGTAATAGAAAGCCATGTAAATCATGAGTGCACCCTGTCACAGCTTTAATCGTAATAGAAAGCCATGTAAATCATGAGTGCACCCTGTCACAGCTTTAATTGTAATAGAAAGCCATGTAAATCATGAGTGCACCCTGTCACAGCTTTAATCGTAATAGAAAGCCATGTAAATCATGAGTTCCCCCTGTTACAGCTTTAATCGTAATAAAAAGCCATGAAAATCATGAATGCCCCCTGTTATAGCTTTAATTGTAATAGAAAGCCATGTAAATCATGAATGCCCCCTGTTACAGCTTTAATCATAACAGAAAGCCATGAAAATCATGAATGCCCCCTGTTATAGCTTTAATCATAACAGAATGCCAAACTCCAAGGTTATGGTCACAAGGTAAACATTTTGGTTTTGTAAATAGGAATACTCCTCTGAATATAAAAGTCCTATTTCTCACAAAACAAACTTATCACCAATGTACATGTAACATTTGTGTTATGCAAAGAAAAAAACTACATGCCCCCTATTGTAATGTAAAACTGGGGCATAAAAGAAATCCTATGGGATTAAAAAAAACATTCTACTTTGAAATAGGGGTTATATACAGTGTGACTGATCAATTATAAGCAACATCAATCTGCCTCTTACAGTAGACATTCACTCATCAATTTGCATTTCTACTATATAAAATGAAATATTCAACAGAAAATATCATAATATCTGAATTCCTGCTGTTGTTTACCGATCAGTTTTATTTCTACGTAGTAATTCTCCAATAATAAGATTTTTCCTTTACCTTTTTTTGTAGTGGTGGTTTTGTAGACAAGTCTATTAATCTTTTAACAGCCACTATCCACTCCTGTACTTCTTGTGGAGAATCGCACTAATCAGAAGAAAAGATTAATTCATCACATTGGTTTTTCAAAATAATAATTCATAATAGTAAGATTTTATTCTGCAAATCTACAACATTTTTGAGAATTTTAAGGTACAAATGACAATTTACAATTTGTATGTTAAACAAACATTTGACATATAAACATATAATGAGATGTTGTCTTAAAAGTTCATATAACTGTTCACATACAAACATTTGTTGTATCAAAGTAACCTGACTGTGCGAAGCTAATTCAATCAAGTGACTAAGACGAATCGATTAAATTTTAGGGTAGATACATGTAGATTACGATATGCATATAGTAATTAGAGCAAATACTCATTACCTAAAATTTTGTATAGCTATATCACCTGGTCAGAATTAAACTATTCCAATGACCAGGCAAAAATAAGCTCCACCCGATCAGGTCAGTTTGCTACGACAATACATATATATAATTATACACATAGCACAAAAAAGGTACAAGCTGCTACAACACTAAATGTGTTTAAACCCAGTGGAAGGGAAAGTACATCCCTTAAGCCGTCCGGATACACGAATATGTACTTGTATCCAGACGGAACAAGGGAGAGTATGTCCCTCATTCTGTCTGGACACAAGTACATAATAAACATAAACACTCTTATGCTAGTCAGAAACTGCAATGTACTGAAGCTTGAAAGGCTATAACTAGTACACAAGTGGGTAATATTCTCAATAAATGAACCAAAGCAGACCCTGTGAGGGGTGACACCAGGTGATATACATGTATAAAATATAATACAAGGCCTTGAAGCCAGCTGGTCATTATTCTATATTGACATATCAGGCTTGGTTTCTTTTGTTTTAATAATTGTGACTTCTATACACTTGCTTTGCCTGGAACTGCAAGCTGTTTTATATGATACATAAAAAATAATTATACTTAATGGCTATATATGAAGATAATCTCAGGAGACAAAATGGTGTCATATCAAATGAAAAGACAAATATAAAAGGACAAATTGAGATTTTCTGAGACTTGATGTTTCCCATACAGTACAGATTTTAAGACTTAGTTTTTGGACATTTGGCAATTACATGTATGAACATGGAAAGTAATTTTTACAAACCAGAAGTCTCTGATGAGACTGAAGCTCTCCTGGTTGTTTGCTTAAATTAATCTAAGTGCCACACTCAATTCTAAGACCCTGAGATCAGGGGCTCAAGCAAAATACAAGACCAGAGAATGATTAATATAATGAAAAAAGAATTAACTCTCTATCAATTATACTTTCAGAGAATTGGTGTTCACAAGATTACATGATAGAGTTATACATGCATAGATGAAAATTACCACATCCATTTTCCATGAACCTGGGGGTCAGGAGTTCAAACAATAAAAGCTGCACATCTAGACCACAGACTGAGAATAATGCAAAAACAATTACTTTTCTATCAACTATACTTTCTGAGAATTGATGCTAACAAGATTACATAGTTATATAGGAGAAAATGGCCACACCCATTTTCCAAGATCCTGGGGGTCAGGCCCTCAAATGAAATATCAGGTGCACATCTAGACCACAGAATGAGAATAAAGCAAAAACAATTATCTTTCTATCAATTATACTCTCTGAGAATTGGTGCTCACAAGATTACATAGAGTTACATAGGAGAAAATGACCACATCCATTTTCCAAGACCCTGGGGTCAGGGGCTCAAACAAAATAGCAGGTGCACAACTAGACCACAGACTGAGAATAATGCTAAACGAATTATCTTTTCATCAGTTATACTTTTTGAGAATTGGTGCTAACAAGATTACATAGAGTTATGTAGGAGAAAATGACCATGCCCATTTTCCAAGACCCTGGGGGCCAGGGGCTCAAACAAAATGTCAGGTGCACATCTAGACCACAGACTGAGAATAAAGCAAAAACAATTATCTTTCTATTAATTATAGTTTCTGAGAATTGGTGCTCACAAGATTACATAGATTTATATGGGAGAAAATGACCACACCCATTTTCCAAGACCATGGGGGTCAGGGGCTCAAACAAAATATCAGGTGCACAACTAGACCACAGGCCCGTTATAATGCAAAAAGAATTTATTATGTACTTTTCACAGATTCAGAGGATTCGCTCTCACAAGAAAAGTTTAACGGACGAACAGACAGACGGCCGGACGCCAGACACAGGGCGATCGCATAAGTATTTTCATCAATGTCCTTCTTCTAAAGCTATATTGAAACTTAAAAAAATTTATAAGCATAAAGTGTGAATAACAACTATTTTTTGATAAGTGAATCAGAACTTACTTGTATGTAAAATGTCCTCTTTGAGGTCACAACCTCAAATAGATTATCTCGTGCAGTATGAGACCTAAAAACATAAAATACATACAAACTTTTCTCTTATGTTTTAAAATACATAATAATTCTAAAGTTATCTGTACATGTACATGTATATGAATTCAAATTTGTGCCAAGTGCTATTACACATTCTATTACACATTTAACTTTTTCTATTATCTTTGTATGAAAATCTCAAGAATATATTATTTATATATGTGCATATATTTTATGCATGATATGCATAGCAATTTATAGAGATTTATAATGGAATAATTCATATTAGGATCCACGATAAAAATCAGTTTAACTCTTTTACTTATTAAAGGAGCTTAAATTATAACTTACGGGTGAGACTCTTGGACATTGACTATTTCATTCTTTGGTATAGTTCGTATAGGTTCCTTGGACTACAAATATTCAAGTTTACATCTAAATAATAATATAATGAAAAATGCATATAATTATTATATAGTTTTTTATCCAATACCTGTAGCATGTTTGCCTAGCATGATTTATGCAAGATACATGTACCTACAGAATCACAGAGACCCTAAAAACTTCTGGAGGTAAAACTCAAGGTTCTTGTAAACTGGGAGACGGAAATCATTTTTAAAAATAATCATGTCTGGTACAATACTTTTTGTCATACATTGTAATAATGATAAAAATAGCAATCCAAAGAATGCTTGTGTCGCCTGCAAAGTGGCTTATTTTTGGAAAATGGATAAAATATGAAGGTCAAGGTCACTTGGTTTAAAATTATTGGTATCAGTAGGAAAATTTTGTCAAATGAAATTCACATATGAAATATCAGACCTCTAACTGACCGGTTAAAAATATGGTCAATCTCAAAATTTCAAAAGAGTGTCAATCATCTTGGTCAAGGTCACTACGTAAAAGACTTTGGTAACAACACAAAGGTTTCATCATAAGAAATACAAGTGTAAACTAGAACTGCCATAGAGTGACGAATTATACCCTCCCTTCTTAACCGGACGGATGGACAGACAGACAGGTTGTTTCCTATCTACCCCCCAAACTTCGTTTGCGGGGGGTATAAATATTAAAACGTGTCACTTCCCAATAAAAGGATTAAGCCAGTCTTCATTTCTTCAAAAAGTAGGTCACAAATATCTAGATCAAGGTCATTAAGTCAACAATTATGGTATGTTTAGCAAAGTCTTGTTACAAGGTATACACATGTGAAATATTGAAGCCATATCACTTACCAATCAAAAGATATAGCCAATCTTACCTCTTTTGAAAAGTAGGCCAAATATCTAGGTCAAGGTCACAAGGTGAAAAAATTATTAAATGTTTAGTAAGGTCTTGTTACAAGGAATACACATGTGAAATTTCAAAGCCCTATCACTTACCAATCAAAAGTTATGGGCTGTGACACCCAAAGTGTGACAGACAGACGGATTGACGACGGACAGAGAAACAAAATGATCTCTAAGTGTCGCTTTGCTTCACAGGCGACACAAAAACTTAAAATGTTCATTTCTGTTATGTTCTAGACTTCTTCACATATATATTTTTTTCACATTCTATTCTACATGTTGGTATTTTTTTTTTTTACATAATTACATGTCATGTACAAATATTGATTTTTTGGCCATATTCTATATTCTTATATTTTTATATAATAATCTATACATTTACTTGATACCGATTTGTCACATTCTACTTTTCGTATTTGTTGTCATACCTGATTCGAAGAAAAATACTGCAATCCTGTATCATTTACAACAAAGAAACGTCTCTTCCAATTCTTCCTCTGAAAAAGATGAAAAAGACTATGGTAAATCATTACAACACATTGATTATAAAAATATATAATCTCATACTTTTCAACTATGAAATTATTTATTCTTTGCATCATGTGCATCTGGACCATCAAATCTGTTGGCAGACTTTTACACTATGATGTTTGATGGGCCATTGGATTGTGACATCATAATGGAAAACTCTGCCAACAGATGCAATGTCCGACATTTGGTAATCTTAAATATACAGTCCAGGAGAATACTAAAAACAGTAATATTACTTAAAACTGTAATATTACTGTTAACAATAATCCCTGATATTACTGAAAACAGTAATGTTGTCACCCTATATTACATATTTCTGTAATATAGACAAAGCACAGTTTTAAAGCCACCAGCATAGTTTATATCATACAATTCTTTCACTCAACAACAAATTTGTTAAATATGAAAAAATAATCTACTGAAAAGTGAAAATTATGTCCATTTGGAACCTATTTTTCACTTTTTCTTCTTTCTGAGATCACATTTTCTTCGGGTATATTAAGGAAAAAATTTTCCTGATGTTCTGAATAATTTTTCAGTGTACATTTGAATGAGATACAACTCCTAATCACCATCAATTCTCCCCAAATCCACTGATATAAGAGCGAACTGACCATCTAAATAGTATTACTACTTACAGTAATATAAAGAGATAAATTTCAAAGAAAGAAAACTCCAATTTAATTTATATTATTGTTTTTAGTAATATTACTGTTTCCAGTATTCCCTTGGACTGATATAAGGAGCATATCTATATTTTCTTTATGTAACAATTTTTGTTGCCAAATCATTTTCTAAAGCATGTCAAAACTAATGGATATGATCACTAGATCAAATGTCAAGGTATCAAAGCTCTCATTATTAAGAATCTCCATGTGAAATATTAGGTATAAATGAATATATAGAGAATAGGTGTCTTATCTTGTGTTTTGTAACGGGTATGCAACACACAGCAAGTGCATTTATTGTACATGACATGTAATGTGCTTAAGCACATTTCATGTGATAAATGCACTTGCTGTGTGTTGCATACCCGTAACAATACACTAATCATGACATTTATTCTATATATATGCACCACAGTTGTCAGTTTCATTCTTGTTTTCTGAATTCACGTTTTTCACAGTAAAAAGGTGACATTAAAATTCAGGTCACTGCAGGTTCAGTTTGCAGGTTAGAACA
The DNA here is from genome assembly GCA_033119305.1 of Pinctada imbricata. NCBI lineage: Eukaryota > Metazoa > Mollusca > Bivalvia > Pterioida > Pteriidae > Pinctada > Pinctada imbricata. The sequence continues at coordinate 54,541,467 of VSWD01000008.1, read as the reverse complement.
GCCGTTGCGGAATGTTTCTTTAGATCTTATGCATTGTTACGTTATGAGCATTTTCATACTGAGATGAAACTATTAAAAGGATGCATTTATAAGCTCTACAGGAACAAGCCAACTGTTCCAACATGCAAACTCAACCTGTGGAGACCTAAGGAGAAGGTTCGGTAAGCTGGCAAATTGGCCCTATTTTTCAAGTAAATAAGATTTTGATTATATTCAATATCAAAGATGTCAAATATATGGTTGTTTGAAATAACACATGAACATTTCGATTTCAAATCATCGCACTAAAATATACGGCTACAAAAATACCCAAAATTCGTAAAATAAAGAAAAATATCAAGAAAGAAGTCAAATTTCAGTTCAAATCAATGAAAAGAAGTAGGGCGAGTAACGCCAACCAAAATAATTCCTATTCTAAAAGATAGCTATGCAATTTATCTTTCTATCTATATAAAATCTATTTTGGTTGAGGGTGCGCGCCCTTGTTACTTTAAAAGAAATTTGCTAGAACATACGGTGGTTTTCCTTCATTTTCCGCTATTCAGAGGAAAAGACGTAATAACGTGACATCATATCTTACGCACGCGACTTAACAACCCCTTGAAATATAAACCTAATATGTTCGCACATATTCTAATGAAATATTAGAGATAGGACATCATAATTTTCAAGAAGTTATTTTTGACGAAAAATACAAGGCCAATTTTAGGGACGAGTGGACCGTGTCCATCTAACATCATCTTTTTACCTGGAGAAACTTGATTTCATAAAAAAGAATGAAGAGACATTTGAGGTGCAAATATACAGAATAAATGTAATAATTGTTGTTTTGTTACAGGTATGTGAATTCATTGCATGAAATGTGCTAACACGTATTACATGTACATGATATATGATAAATGCCTGACTGTTACTGAATAACTATTCTACCTATACAACTTGTTTATGACTTACAATTCTATTACTCTACCTTTACAATTTGTTTATGACTTACAATTCTGCCCTGCTTGACACTTAATCCTGACTGTTAATGGATGACTACTCTACCTTTACAATATGTTTATGACTAACAATTCTGCCCTACTTGACAATGAATCCTGACTGTTAATGGATGACTACTCTACCTTTACAATTTGTTTTTGACTTACAATTCTGCCCTGCTTGACACTTAATCCTGACTGTTAATGAATAACTATTCTACTTTTACAATTTGTTTATGACTTACAATTCTGCCCTACTTGACACTCAATCCTGACTGTTAATGGATGACTATACTACTTTTACAATACATTTATGACTTACTATTCCGCCCTGCTTGACACAGAACCCTGACTTCCAGCCTTCTACCTCTGATGCGGTAGGTAAACAGGAATAACTATACTACCTTTACAATATGTTTATGACTCACTATTCCGCCCTGCTTGACACAGAATCCTGACTTCCAGCCTTCCACCTCTGATGCAGTAGGTAAACAGGAATAACTATAATACCTTTACAATACATTTATGACTTACTATTCCGCCCTGCTTGACACAGAATCCTGACTTCCAGCCTTCCATCTCTGATGCGGTAGGTATACAGGAATTACTATACTACCTTTACAATATGTTTACGACTTACTATTCCGCCCTGCTTGACACAGAATCCTGACTTCCAGCCTTCCACCTCTGATGCGGTAGGTAAACAGGAATAACTATAATACCTTTACAATACATTTATGACTTACTATTCCGCCCTGCTTGACACAGAACCCTGACTTCCAGCCTTCCATCTCTGATGCGGTAGGTATACAGGAATTACTATACTACCTTTACAATATGTTTATGACTAATTATTCCGCCCTGCTTGACACAGAACCCTGACTTCCAGCCTTCCACCTCTGATGCGGTAGGTAAACAGGAATAACTATACTACCTTTACAATATGTTTATGACTTACTATTCCGCCCTGCTTGACACAGAATCCTGACTTCCAGCCTTCCACCTCCAATGCAGAAGGTAAACAGGAATAACTATACTACCTTTACAATATGTTTATGACTGACTATTCCGCCCTGCTTGACACAGAACCCCGACTTCCAGCCTTCCACCTCCGATGCAGTAGGTAAACAGGAATAACTATACTACCTTTACAATATGTTTATGACTTACTATTCCGCCCTGCTTGACACAGAATCCTGACTTCCAGCCTTCCACCTCCGATGCAGTAGGTAAACAGGAATAACTATACTACCTTTACAATATGTTTATGACTTACTATTCCGCCCTGCTTGACACAGAATCCTGACTTCCAGCCTTCCACCTCCGATGCAGTAGGTAAACAGGAATTACTATACTACCTTTACAATATGTTAATGACTTACTATTCCGCCCTGTTTAACACAGAACCCTGACTTCCAGCCTTCCACCTCTGATGCGGTAGGTAAACAGGAATAACTATACTACCTTTACAATATGTTTATGACTTACTATTCCGCCCTGCTTGACACAGAATCCTGACTTCCAGCCTTCCACCTCCGATGCAGTAGGTAAACAGGAATTACCATACTACCTTTACAATATGTTTATGACTTACTATTCCGCCCTGCTTGACACAGAATCCTGACTTCCAGCCTTCCACCTCCGATGCGGTAGGTATACAGGAATAACTATACTACCTTTACAATATGTTTATGACTTACTATTCCGCCCTGCTTGACACAGAACCCTGACTTCCAGCCTTCCACCTCTGATGCGGTAGGTAAACAGGAATAACTATCCTCACTGTCAGAAGAACTGTTTGAACTCTGCTCATTGGGATCCTAGTAAACGACGATTTTAAAAAACTAGTGAATCGTTCAAGTAAAAACCTTATACGCACTAAATATATTACACAAGTAAAGAAATTGTCCACAGAATTTTAATAAGATCTTAAACATGTGACAAACTACATTTGAAGCTTACAGATTTCTTTGCAAACATATGTACTTACCTTTATAGGTATTTTACAGACGACACCTCCAGCTATCTCGGTCTTATAGCTAATGTCTTGGTCTGATAACCTTTTCTCTTGGTCTGAAGGGACCTATATAAACACATGATATGAGCATGTTTTAATGTACATGTATTTGTATGCCATAAAAACATAGCAAAAATTAGCAGGTATTATACACCAGAAATGACGGTACACACATACAGAATGACAAAAAGGATAATTTCATTCTCATGATTCTCTTCAAGAACTGCTAATATGACTTCCTTCAGTTTTTAACATCATTGCCATCAATTGAAAACAAATGTGCAATTACAGAATGTAGTAACTTACTGTAATTTTACTGGCATCAAAAAGATCCTGGATCCACCCCTGCATATCTTCCTGGTTTTCTGCCTGTAGATGTAGGACCTTACCAGCATGGTTAACAACTATAAAAGCAAAATATAAATTCAATTATACACAAAAAACCATACATGGTATTGTCAGGTTACTTGTATCTTTCAATTTTACAGGCTTTTTCTGCCATGTAAGAAGAGAGAGAGAGTAAGAGAGAGAGAGAGAGAGAGAGAGAGAGAGAGAGAGCACTATACATACCAAAGCAAGAGTCACTCTTGGTTTTCTGTTTCTTTGCCTCACTAACCTAAAACAAAATAAAACATTTGAGGTTAATTTCACACAAAAATGCGCAATCATCATTTTATCAAGTACATCACATGTGTAATTTTTGTATTACCAAAAACATTCAGTTGTTCTGAAGAGGGAGTAAGAAGTGTATATTAAAATTTACAAAAACAGGCATTCATTCAAAAACAGTTTAAAGGAACACTATCATTTGGATCATCAGGTGAGTTAGTAATAGTTGGTACAAGTATATTATATGAAACATTGAGAAATCTGTTAAAACTTCACAATGGGTTAATGTCCTTTCTAGACAATGGCAATACAGAAAGATTGTATGTCAATACCATACCACTTTTAAACAATGAAGAACTATGGCTATTCACAAATTTTCAGAAAAGTACATCAAACAAGGTCAAGGTTACAATGTGAAAATATTTAGTATCTTACGAGACGGAGAGGTCAAGTCATAAAGATTGTACATTTGAAATATCAAAGCCTTATCACTAAACAATCAATCTTTAATTTTCAGAAAAGTAGGTCAAACATCTAGGTCAAGATCATGATGTCAAACGTAACCGTAAGTTTTAAATGGTCCTGTCAAATTGAATATACAACATGAAATATTTAAGCCATATTACTAACCAATCAAGAGTAATATTGAATGTTCAACTTTCAGGAAAGTAAGTCAAAATCTAGGTCAAGGTCACAAGGTAAATATTACTGGTAACAGTAGAAGGTCATGTCTCGAGCAATACACTTCCCGATCATAAGTGTTTGGGTGTGACATCAAAAGTGTGACGGACAGATGGACAGACAAAGTGACCCCTAAGTGTAACTAGACTTTTATGAAGACACAAAAACTGATGATCCAGAAAGGAAAAATAATTGATTTGTTTTCCAAGTGCCCTTGCAGGTATGATCCTGGTTTAAGGTCGCGACACATCCTTGGGTACTGCGCAACCCACTGGTATATATACCTTCTGGGACATACACATCTGCAAATTATTAGCCGACTTTCCAATTTAACACCGAGAAGATAATTTATATCTTACCTTTGATATATGAGCTATATTTATAATATTACATGGATATTTGGAATCTTCAGGCAGATTCTGAAAGTAGATTTTTTGAGAATCTATCATTAACACATGATATAAATTAGCACCAGGATGAAATATTACATTATCCATAAAGTATAGCAGCTGTTTGCATCATGAACCAGTATACTTTTAGCGTCTCATAAGCACTTGCATGCACTATTTTAGAGGAGAAGAGGACCGTTAGTGATATCATGCTGCATTTGGAGATAAAGTCTGATTAAAGGTCAAGGACATGATTACACGGGCAAATGCCTTAACATCTTCTCTAGACAAGTGTACGTAATATCTTACTCCCAGGAGTACACGTCTCGTGAAGATGTTGCCTTTGAATCACTTAAAATCATGTCAGTTATGATTAAGTATGATTTTTTATATTATTATGTGGATTTCCTCTCTTTTTGCCCTGAGCATCACTTATGAGACATTATTTGTTGATATGTGCATATGGTGCTCTGCATTACACTATTACGATAGAAACATAATTATTCTAATATTGACAATGAAATCAATTATAATATTTCCAAATAAAATGTTAGTAACGAAGTTAATGTAGCTTGATAGAAAAACAAAAAAATGCTCCTTAAACTAAGATGGTGTAATATCTTACCATAGGATTATCGAGATAACATTGAAGTTTCTGTTCTGTTTTGTCCAGGACAAAATACCTCCGTACATACTTTCCACTTCCTTCTTTTTCCTCTACATTTAAGAATCCACATAATCTACCGACCTTGTCTTTGTATGGCATTCTATGATATTTCCTCAACTTCTTTCACGCTCATTTTACTCGGCCTTCAATGATCTGAAAACAAAACAAAATATTGCGTAAATATACAAAATTCTCTGAAAGATAGAACACTTTGTAAGAATTCAAGGAAACTTTCTGAACTTTTTTTCGCGCTCATTTTACTTCGTTATCAATGATTTGTATTAAAAAATCGCATTAATTCAATTTTCGCCGAAAGCTTAGTAAGAGTTCAAGGAAACTTTCTCTTTTAAGTAATGCGTTTATAGAAATATCGTGATGAGATTTACAAAATCCCTAGTGATTTCAAACCGGCTGACAAGTATATATCTGTTTAAAGCACTTGAAAGGAACATTTTACCGGAGAAACATCGGTAGAAGAAAAGATGTAAAATCTCATCTGTGAGATCTTCACAACATGCTACGAATTACTGAATGTAAAGTATTGTAACCTCATGTTACGCAGAAATGTACATGTATGTTATACATGTCATAGCGTAGATAACGTCTCAGACAAACCCTGATTTATAAGAACTTCCACAAGTTTACAAACATCATTTCACCAACATGTAAAGTTATCAAAATTTGTAAAAAATGAACAAACAAACAAACAACAACAACTCCTTTTAATAATTTAAACTGCATGTACACGTAAAAACAGACAAACGGACAGCTGGTAAATACCAGGAACGTATATAATATATGCATCCCTGTAAATACTGAGCAATAGCAAAACTTCGTTTTGTATCAGCAAAACTACTCCACTCTTTTAATACGTATCCCGTTGACAATAAATCAGTAATCGAGTAAATAATGTTGTACGCAATTGCAACTTTTCAATTACATAGAAACAGTAATCAGAACCATCCTAAATTATTGCATCAAAACACAAACGAAATGAGTCTGTCTGTTTAAAATGGAAAAATAACGAGTTTAAAAACACATTCAATATCGAAAAGCATTTAACGTTCCTTAAAATGGATTTAACAAAAATAGTAGTATAATATTAATGAAGTTTAAACAATTCGTTTTTTTTTTTTGGGGGGGGGGGGGGGTCACACTGTTAAAAATTGTAAGGTTTAGTCACTTTGAACAAAAAAGTCTAAAAAAAAAAACCCCGCACAATCAAACAATTTAAAGCTATTACCAAAGTTAAACATTAAAGTTTTATGTTTTGGAATTTGAAGACAATGATGGCAGGTCAAAAGCACGTCCAAATCACATAGAAATTCACAAATTACCCATCCAAAAGACTCAAAATAAGTAAAAAAAATTCTCTTATCTGTGACCTCGATTTTCCATCAAGTTCATGACAGTTCCGTGGATAGAGGACAGCAATTCTGTAAAATATTATTCAAAGCCATGTTTAAGTTTATATGATTAAGGTTTTCACCAAACTTTACCATTTCTTTTCAAAGTGATATTGACCTTGTAGATATGAACTTGCTAGACAACAAATATATTATTCAAATCCATGCAACGCTCTAACAAAGATTATGGCAAGGACATGACTGATTGAAAGACGGACAGACATGGCTTTTCCTAATCCCTAGTACCGGATATATCAGTCACATCCTCAAGACCATTGCACCTTCCGGTATGTATAACAAATACCCCAAAACACTCTCATATAAATCACTTTCCTCTCCTCTTTTTGACACTCTACAGTTCAAAGGAAACAATTTGGTAACAACTAACACCATTCCTGTGAGAAAGTCCGTGGTCACTGTCCGAGTCCATCCATCTGAAAAGTCTGTATACATTTTATGCCGGTCCTAATTCCATCCCCATATATTAGATGGGGGAAAGAATATGTGCAATGACAAGGTCCTTTTCAGACATTGTCCCTTGGAGAAAGTTTGAGAACATCTTGGTCCCTCTCTAGGACTACTAGAGTGTCACTTAAGGAAACTCCATGAACATTATTTCTCATATTGACACTATATATTTATATAATTTAAAATATTGGGGATCATAAATGTGCTGTCCCTTCCTGGTACCAAATCTTTAGGGAAAGTCCGTGAATAGTTTAGTTTAGACGTACATGTAGCATCATTGGCGCGTTTCTGGTACATTCCCAATGGAAAGTTGCCCCGTCCTTGAACAATTTCTTGGGGGTACAGGGTCGATTTGAGCAACTTTGTGAAGGACACCTCGCGTACTTTTTATACATACCAAGTTTGGGAAATAAAATGCAATGCGACGGGTAGATGAACACTCTGCCGATACATGTAGCTGATTTGAATCTTGGTCTAAAATGGGTGTGTTTTGGTACGGTCTTTATTTACAATATCAACATGGGGAAATATTCAAATACATATTGTTCGGCTTTAACCTAATTGACCGAAAACAGATACACATATAGATACTAGAACGCTCTTCTCTAAAGACATGGAAATACCTGTACATCAAACTACATTGTACAACATGTTGAGAAAATGCTACGTCTCATCGCGCAGCTTGAAGTGTTACTCACTAACTACAATCTTAATAAATGTGATTATATTAATGATACGTGATAGCAACTGTAAGTCACGATACGTCATTAACGATATACATGTATCAAAGCGATTTGTACAGAAACCTATACGATCTCGTTCATGTGATACATAAACATATAACATCGATGGTCTCCCGAGGTATATCGTTAGTTAATGAGTCTCAGAATTTCAATGACATTCCTCTTGCATCGTAAGAATGAGATGATACAAAGTTATATCAAAAATATCTTTTCATAAAATATATGCATGTACATACTGTAAGATCACATTTACATAATTAATTATAACTGTTCCACCAAATTGAATCTTACCGTATGAGATATTTGACTAAAGCTCCGTTCAATTAATTCTCCAGTTTATATAGATGTACTGTACATGTACTAATATTATTATATAAAGGACGGCATGTTATATATTATATCCCTGTGTGGTAAGTAACGATGTAGGACTTGTAAGTTTCACTGACATACTGCTCTAGTTTCCTCAGGAAATCAAATGAAGAGTATGATTCAGTACTCTGATTGCTAGCACTCCGTTCTTACTACATTGTACTACATGCTTTATTCTCGTAATATAAGTTCTGAACCAGGAAGCTATTTAATCCACAGGGAAAAATCTGCTTTATTAATCATCCTTCTTTCTATTTGCATAATTTGGTCTTATATCACTCTAATCTCACAAACTCCACAGGAAACACTGCGCAGCAACGCTATCACCAAAGCATCAAACGTGTTCGAATCTGGAGGGACTGTGTTTTAAATATTGTATGTTTATTCGTTTAATTCCATAATTCTTCATTTGTTCATTTTTCCTTTTCTCTGTATATGAAACTTAACATGAATATAAAGTCGTTTACCGACTCAGCGTTGTCTTTCTATAAAGAACTATATTTTCCCGCGTTTCGTAGTATAGCGGGAAAATTTTGTATTGATGTTCCGAATGTTCTATAATTTGTTATGAACGTATCTATTGGTTTTAGCCAATCAAAAGTAAGGATAGTTAGTGGTCAGTATAGGGTATTAGAATTGGTCATTCTCTAGCCGCCTTTTGAGCTGTGAAAACCAAAATTTCATGTATGTAATTTTGTTTTCAATTTAAATTTTCCATTTATTATAAGTGAATTGGAACGAGAATTTAACAGAAAAGAAATGAAAAATGTCTGATGATAGATTTATATCTTGCCCAGTTTCAGAGTATTTTTACCTTAAAAAAGGTTTTTCTCTCTGTTTTCCCCTGGGTCTGATGTAAATCGGAAATAAGTAATATTTGTAGAGCATGTAATGGTAATCATTACTAATGTTGATAAAAATTTTTATGTATCAATGTATGACTTATACATGTTTTGAAATATATTGATGGCAATTATATCACGTTATATTTATTGTTATACATCATGTTGTATTTGAATTAATTATACGCGGCGTCCAGTTGCTACGGCGGGCTGTCGCAAATTGATATTTGCTTGTTTGTTTATTGATTGAGGAGAATGAATACCTATTGACTTCTAAGCAGTGGTTATAACCAGGGCAAGGTGTTAAGTTACTGTTAACGATAAAATACAACGTGACGTTGTTGTATGACGAATAACCTTAGCATACCTTTCGTCCAAAATAATATTGACCATTGACTGGCATTGGGACTTTGACCCTTGACCTTGAAAGTATATAGGGTTACTCCTCTACCTATTGGGAACTTATATGGAAGGTTTTATTATTTACAATGATTCCTTTGTGTTAATATTGTCATGAGACAATGCATTTTAAGATAGAGTCCAAAGTAACCTTGACCTTTGATCCTTGACCTTGAAAATCAATCGCTGGGTTCATCTTCTCCTCATAAGAATTACATTTACTGTATCACATTTACTTGACAAGCAGAAGGTCTGATAATCCTGTGATGATTGCCCTGTATTCGATGCTATTCAAGATGTTTTATATTATGTATTTTTCATAAATACAGTAATTAATTGGCCAAATGGGAAGGAAATTCTGGGAATGGTCCATTTACCATTATTTTGTACGATATCAATTGCAAATCTCTAAAGAAAGTACATGGACTTCAGAATTGACTATCTTTCAAATGAATGAGGGTATGGTACATGGCCAGTGTCCTTCCGAATAAAATCTAAAGTTTACTTTATTCTTCATATGTAAGCAATATTTGTGGAAGGTTTAGTGATCCTTAGATGATTGCTTTGTTGACCACAAAATTTTCAAGCACAGGTCCACTGTGACATTATCAACTGAACCTTGATCTTGTTTTTCTGTAATTATTGCTTTGTCTTCAACATGTATTGGCTTTCACAAGAATGGGGACACACACACAAGAACATACAAAAATTATGCCAAAAACTAAAGTTTTTTAAAAGTAGGCCAAGGTCACAAAGATCAAGGTCACCATGTCAAAAACCTCAATTTCTCTAGACACAAGGAATACACCTTGATTTTTTTTTAGTAAATAGACAGAAAGAAATATATAACAAGGCCAAAATGAAATGCCATTTTAAAAGGATGAAACGTCTGGGCCAAAGTGGAAAAAGGAAGCAGTAAAACTAAAAGGCTGAAGTGTCTGGCAACATCTGTGAGATATTAAAGTGTGTATTTCTCATTTAGCATGAATCATAATGACTACATTTCAAACATTACATATAACTAAAGGACCAATGGCTATAGCTTCAATCTACACACTGTTTTAATTCTGTTATGCATTAAATAATAATTTATCCCTTAAAATTGTCTTTTCATTAGAAGATAATATAATTAATTCTAGTATGACTTGATTCTTTTTCCCTATTAAGACAACAGACGCGAGCCGGGCTCTATTCTCCAATATAGGCCCTATAGCGATAAGCCATGCCTACCTATTTTCTGAAAGCAGATAAACCGACAGGAACTGGTTTTTTACCAAGAACCGAAAGGTCTTAGTTTGTTCATCATTAGAAAAGAAATAAAAAATGACAAGCCGGGCTCTATTGTCTCATAATGCCCTCGCATCCTCAGCCAATCACATTATCACCTCGCCGCTGACGCGGCTCGGTCATAAATGTGATTGGCTGAGGACGCTCGGGCATTATGAGACAATAGAGCCCAGCTTGTCATTTTTTATTCCTTAAATATCCATGTTCCTAGGCCTTTGTACTGTACTATGACGTCATTAATGATTGCACTTGTGGACAAGATGTCATGCAAAGAAGGATAATAGAATGCTGAATCTATCCCAAGATGTGATTAGGGACAAGGAAATCCAATCCGAATGTCAAGGATTTAGCTTGTACCACGATGAGGCTTGTAGAGTCATGGACAAAAGCAAATCCTCGACAGGAGGGTTGGATTTCCGATCCCTGCTCACATCTCCTGATCTAGGGATTTATTATTTTTCTCTCACTGTCCAAAAGAGTTCAAAAATGAATTTTTATGTATTCTTTTTTCATATTTTGACCAGCTAACACAGCAATCATGTATGATGTGACAGTGTCACAGTTAACTTGGATAAAAGCACTTCTGGAATGAGGTTATCTCATCCTGCAGGGTGAGACAACATTTTTCCTGTCACCTAATTTTGCTGACAAATCAGTCTCAAGTGAGAGGAAAGATGATCCAATTGTTTAAGGGTAGCTAATAAACTAAAGCGGACTGTGCAAGTTTTTTTGCAAAGGACTATGTATGGTTTATATAGGAAAGTGGCCCCCTTTCAGGGCAAAATCTTAAATTTTCACAAAGAAATGCATTTTTACCAATGTAGGCTACTTGTTAAATGATACATGATTTTTAATTTTCTTTCTCAGTTTCATAGAATTTTGACTTCAAAAATGGTATATTTTGCCAAATTTCTGGAAAACGTCATTTTGGGGCTCATTTTCAACAGACTTCCTATTATTTGGTATCGAGCGGGCTTCTGAACAACTTTTATATTTTGATATGTTGTTACTTTTGTACGTCTCTAAGTGCATGCAAAAGGAAAAAGTTGTTCAAGATCCCGCTCGATGTTATCTCAATGAAAATAACCAAGAATTATGCTATTTTTTGAAAAATTGACAAAATAACCGGTTTTCATTATATTTATGCAAAATTTACAATGTCTTAGAAAGCGAGGAGTAGTTTTTACAACTAGGTTTATCAAAATATAGATATTTAACTTTCTAAAAATGACAACAAAACTTAATTTTGGAGAAGTCGATTTTAGGGGGCCACTTTACTATATGAACCCTATATACTCCTTTAATAATAATAGACCCTTTCACGCTAATGTCCATTAGGTTCACTTTTGTCTTTTCTTGCCCTCCAGCACAATCAAATGCTGTCACCCTTGACGCTGTAGGCTATTCTTTAGAGCAGAATGATGTCATTATTCTTTAGTGTTCTGGTGGGCAAAATCGTCCTATACGAAAAGACAAAAGCTGAAAAGTGAACCGAATGAACATCAGCATGACAGGTGAAAGGGTCTATTGAAAATCTTCTTTCGTAAGTACAGGCTTTCTACTCTACCTTGATGAAAAAGTAGGAAAAAAGTAGGAGTAGTCAATGAAAAAAAGTAGGAGAAAAATAGGAAAAAGTAGGAGAAAAATAGGAAAAAGTAGGAATTAATAGGGGAAAAGTAGGAAATTTTCCATCACTTCTAGCAACAATTTTCAGTAAGTATGACACACAAATCACAGTAAGCAATGTTTGTAGACTGGTTATGTTCATCTTTGAGGATATCACAGAGAGAAATAAAGGCAGATTGATTTTTCATGTAAAATATACAGGATGGGCGAGCGAAGCTATCCCGAAATTTTCAAAAACTTTGAATCAGATGTCGATGACAAGTGAAGCAAGTAATTTTTAAATTTTGAGATGAAAAAGTAGGAATAGAAGGAGGTTTTGAAGAAAAAGTAGGCAAAAATGGGATCAAACTAAAAAAGTAGGAAATAGTAGGAAAAAGCAGGAACAGTAGAAAGCCTGTAAGTACTGCAGTCTTTCCCAAAACTCACTAGCCTGACGCCCAAGGCTATCAAAATTTAGCTAGTAAAAATTCTTTAAGAAACTATACAAATCAGCTTAAAATGCATCAAAGATGCAAAGTGCCGAGTTGCAAATCTTGAATGGTCTCGACAGATGGAAAACATCACAGGCACGTTTCAGGTTGATACACATTCATATATAATTCAGAAACCATTTTCAATTACCCGAGTCCTATGAATTTGACCTTTGATCTTTTGATCCCAAAATCAATAGGGGTCATCCTTGATTCATGGAAAACATTTCTGACAAGTTTTATGATTATAGGTGCAAGACATGCTCAAATATGATCCTGAAACCATTTTTAATTATCAAAGTCCTATGACATTGGACCTTTTGATGCCAAAATCACTAGAGGTAATCCTTGATTCATGGGAAACATTTGCAGAACATGTCATAATCATACATGCAATACAGGCTCAAATATTATCCGGAAACCATTTTCAATCATCAGTGATATGAGCTTGACCTACATGTATGACCTTTTTGACCTCAGAATCAATAGCGGTCATCCTTGATTCATGGAAAGCATTTCTGGCAAGTTTCGTGATTATAGGTGCTATACAGTACAGGCTCTAATATAGTCCAGAAACCATTTTCAGAGTTCTGTGACCTTGACCTTGGACCTTTTGACCCATAAATCAATAGGGGTACCGGTAATCCTTGATTCATGAGAAATATTTCAGAAACGTTTCATGATCATAGGTGCAATACAGGCTCTAATATGGTCCGGAAACCATTTTCAATCATCTGAGTCCTATGACCTTGACCTCAAAATCAATAGGGGTCATCCTTGATTCATGGGAAACCTTTCTGGCAAGTTTCGTAATATAGATGCAATACACCCTATTGTATCATCCAGAAACCATTTTTAAACATTGGAGTACTATGACCTTCACCTTGACCCCAAAATCAATAGGGGTCATCCTTGATTCATGGGAAACATTTCTGGCAAGTTTCATGATCATAGGTGCAATACACTCTCTTATATCATCCAGAAACCATTTTCAAACATTTTTGAGCACTATGACCTTGACCTTTGGACCCCAAAATCAATATGGGTCATCCTTGACTCATGGTGAGTAGGTGTATGAAGTTTCATTGCACTAGCATGTATCATACTTGACTTCTTATCCGGAAACCAATTTCAAATATCGGAGTTGCCCATCCTTGACTCATGATGAGTATGTGTATGAAGTTTCATTGCACTAGCATGTATGTCCAACCAGCCGCCCGTCTCACATCAAATTAAGCAGGTGGGGCACCACCCCTGATTTGCGAGATCGTCTCTATAACATGTATAATTAAACAAAATGTTTTTCATAAAAAAACAGATGCCTCCCCCACAAAATGATGTGAAACCTTTGAGTCATGGGCAACATCATACTAAAACATGAAAGTGATTCATTACATTGTTTGAGGTAAAGGCCAAACATGATTGGCATATACAATTTCATTATAAGCATATTTAAAGAAATTGACTTTGGTCACATGACCTTGGATATAGGTGATCTGAAACCTACACTCACTGACGAGGGTTAAGTACCCGAAACATGCATGTCTGGTCCATGCAGCAAACTTATCTGCTTTTAAATGATGCTATTGAATTTGAAGACGTTTAACATTGTATGGATCATGAGCAACAAAAAACTGAATTAGTGATTGGATACATGGTTCAAAATATAAAGCCTAAACATTTCATGTATTAGAATAGACAATTTCAGCCTGGACATGCTTAGCATATACAATTTCATTACCAAAGTAAGAAGCTACCTTAACCATGTGACGTTGGGACAATGTGATAAGAAACATTTAGTCCTTAGAAACAACATACTAAAATATGAAAACAATTGTAAGAAGGGTTCAGGAGATATAGCCCAGACAATATTAGTATGTACAATTTCATTAAAAAGAACTAAATGATCTTGACCTTGGGCACATGACCTTGGGTCAAGGTGATAAGAAACCCTCCAATCCTGAGCAACAGCATACTATAGTATAAGAGTGATCCAGTATACGATTCCACAGATATAGCACAGACTCAATAGCATTTACAATTTCATTAAAAAATGTAATACTTGACCTTAGTCATATGAAATCTGATCAAGAAGGTGTGAAACCTTTGGGTCATCAGCACCATCATACTAAAATATGACGTGATCCGATCAGGATTCAAAAGATTAAGCCTGGACATAATACATGTAACAAATACAATTTCATTTAAAATATACTAATTGACCTTGACTTTGGTCACATGACCTTGAGTCAACGTGATGTAAAACCTTTACGTGAAAAGCAACAACAAACTAAAATATGAAAGTGATCCGGCAAACGGTTCAAGAGATATAGCCCGGACAAGAATGTATGCACAATATCATTAAAAATGCACTAAGTGACCATGACCTTGGTCACATGACCTTGGGTCAAGGTGATGTGAAACCTACGGGTCATAAGCAACAACATACTTAGATATGAAAGTGATCCAGCAAATGGTTCAAGAGGTATAGCTCGTACAGGAATGTATGCATAATTTCATTAAAAATGCACTAAGTGACCTTGGTCACATGACCTTGGGTCATGGTGATGTGAAACCTTTGGGTCATAAGCAACAACATACTAAAATATGAAAGTCTTCCGGCAAACGGTTCAAGGGATATAGCACGGACTGGAATGTATTTACAGTTTCATTAAAAATGCACTAAGTGACCTTCACCTTGGTCACATGACCTTGGGTCAAGGTGATGTGAAACCTTCGGGTCATAAGCAACAACATACTAAAATATGAAAGTGATCCGACAAACGGTTCAAGAGATATAGCCCGGACAGGAATGTATGCATAATTTCATTAAAAATGCACTAAGTGACCTTGACCTTGGTCACATGACCTTGGGTCATGGTGATGTGAAACCTTCGGGTCATAAGCAACAACATACTAAAATATGAAAGTGATCCGACAAACGGTTCAAGAGATATAGCCCGGACAGGAATGTATGCATAATTTCATTAAAAATGCACTAAGTGACCTTGACCTTGGTCACATGACCTTGGGTCAAGGTGATGTGAAACCTTCGGGTCATAAGCAACAACATACTAAAATATGAAAGAGATCCCGCAAACGGTTCAGGAGATATAGCCCAGACAGGAAATGTATGCATAATTTCATTAAAAATGCACTAAGTGACCTTGACCTTGGTCACATGACCTTGGGTCAAGGTGGTGCGAAACCTACGGGTCATTAGCAACAACATACTAAAATATGAAAGTGATCCGACAAACGGTTCAAGAGATATAGCCCGGACAGGAATGTATGCATAATTTCATTAAAAATGCACTAAGTGACCTTGACCTTGGGTCATGGTGATGTGAAACCTTCGGGTCATAAGCAACAACATACTAAAATATGAAAGTGATCCGACAAACGGTTCAAGAGATATAGCCCGGACAGGAATGTATGCATAATTTCATTAAAAATGCACTAAGTGATCTTGACCTTGGTCACATGACCTTGGGTCAAGGTGATGTGAAACCTTCGGGTCATAAGCAACAACATACTAAAATATGAAAGAGATCCGGCAAACGGTTCAGGAGATATAGCCCAGACAGGAAATGTATGCATAATTTCATTAAAAATGTACTAAGTGACCTTGACCTTGGTCACATGACCTTGGGTCAAGGTTATGCGAAACCTACGGGTCATTAGCAACAACATACTAAAATATGAAAGTGATCCGACAAAGGGTTCAAGAGATATAGCCCGGACAGGAATGTATGCATAATTTCATTAAAAATGCACTAAGTGACCTTGACCTTGGTCACATGACCTTGGGTCAAGGTGATGTGAAACCTTCGGGTCATAAGCAACAACATACTAAAATATGAAAGAGATCCGGCAAACGGTTCAGGAGATATAGCCCAGACAGGAAATGTATGCATAATTTCATTAAAAATGCACTAAGTGACCTTGACCTTGGTCACATGACCTTGGGTCATGGTGATGTGAAACCTTCGGGTCATAAGCAACAACATACTAAAATATGAAAGTGATCCGACAAACGGTTCAAGAGATATAGCCCGGACAGGAATGTATGCATAATTTCATTAAAAATGCACTAAGTGACCTTGACCTTGGTCACATGACCTTGGGTCAAGGTGATGTGAAACCTTCGGGTCATAAGCAACAACATACTAAAATATGAAAGAGATCCGGCAAACGGTTCAGGAGATATAGCCCAGACAGGAAATGTATGCATAATTTCATTAAAAATGTACTAAGTGACCTTGACCTTGGTCACATGACCTTGGGTCAAGGTGATGCGAAACCTACGGGTCATTAGCAACAACATACTAAAATATGAAAGTGATCCGACAAACGGTTCAAGAGATATAGCCCGGACAGGAATGTATGCATAATTTCATTAAAAATGCACTAAGTGACCTTGACCTTGGTCACATGACCTTGGGTCATGGTGATGTGAAACCTTCGGGTCATAAGCAACAACATACTAAAATATGAAAGTGATCTGGCAAATGGTTCAAGAGATATAGCCCGGACAGGAATGTATGCATAATTTCATTAAAAATGCACTAAGTGACCTTAACCTTGGTCACATGACCTTGGGTCAAGGTGATGTGAAACCTTCGGGTCATAAGCAACAACATACTAAAATATGAAAGAGATCCGGCAAACGGTTCAGGAGATATAGCCCAGACAGGAAATGTATGCATAATTTCATAAAAAATGCACTAAGTGACCTTGACCTTGGTCACATGACCTTGGGTCAAGGTGATGCGAAACCTACGGGTCATTAGCAACAACATACTAAAATATGAAAGTGATCCGACAAACAGTTCAAGAGATATAGCCCGGACAGGAATGTATGCATAATTTCATTAAAAATGCACTAAGTGACCTTGACCTTGGTCACATGACCTTGGGTCATGGTGATGTGAAACCTTCGGGTCATAAGCAACAACATACTAAAATATGAAAGTGATCCGACAAACGGTTCAAGAGATATAGCCCGGACAGGAATGTATGCATAATTTCATTAAAAATGCCCTAAGTGACCTTGACCTTGGTCACATGACCTTGGGTCAAGGTGATGTGAAACCTTCGGGTCATAAGCAACAACATACTAAAATATGAAAGTGATCGGGCAAACGGTTCAGGAGATATAGCCCGGACACGATGTGTGACAGACGGACAGACGGACGACGAAGGCAAAACCAATATGTCTCCTCCCCGTTGGGGGGGAGACATAATGAGGGATGGTGTCGCATTAGCGAGAAGAAAATATCCCTCTTAATCAATATTTTTGGTTCAGTTTTATTTCTTTCGTAAAATTCGTCTGAAAAAATAAAAAAGCGCAGCATTGTCGGCCATTGGCACGAATATCTAGATCACATTCCTTCTTGACAAATAAAGTTTTCTGCACTATAATGATGCGACTTTGAAATATGCTAAATTGAAATCAGCTCCTCCGCATTTCCGTGTCATATTCTCATAACAAATTTGGTAATTTCTCTGGCAAACTTCGTTATTTTTCCACAAACTTACTTACATGTGATGAGCTGAGGTTCTCTACTTTCATTTCAGCAAATCAATTGCGCATATTAGATTGCTCAATGAGGCAAAATCATCGTTACAAGAGAGTGCATGGTCAATAATCTATGGTGGCCCATTAGGGTTATGATATATTCCATGTTGTTTTGTGTTCATCTGAGATGCATCCTGTAAGAGTTGTCTTTCCAAACAGTCAACATTTGTCACAAGAACAATAGTTTTATCCAGATTTCATTATGTTTAGTAATGAATAGGTGATGTTGACATAAAATAATAAAAAAAACCTTACTAATTATTTCATAACATGTCATTTCTACATTCAAGAAGAAGAAAATAATTGAAATATTTGAATATTTCATTACTGACAATTCTTGTATTTTTCACAAATAAGTTTATTCTATGAAAAAAAAATCTTCAAATTAACATGATACAGTGCTCCAAGTAGCATTCAAGATTTGGTTGCCAAAAAGCAACCTTGCTTAAATTTTGGTCGCCATTTTCAAAATTTGGTCGCAATAAGCAAATTTTTGGTCGCTATTTGTGTATGTTTGACTTTCCAGAAACAAAAATTTGTATTTTCTCATAAATAACTAACTTAGTCTATACAGGGAAAGCCTCGCTAGAAAAAAAAACTTCGACATACTCAGTTTTATCCCTGAATCGGCAGGACTCGCGCAAGCTATCTTTTGCCAATGGCAAAATAAGTTTTAAAACAAAGAAAGAAAATTGTACTTGACGTAAGTCTTACATGTACTTTCAAATCACAGATATTCTAAAGTGTATACGTGTATGAAGCCATTCATTGGACATGTATGTTGAAATTAAGTAATAGATAACTGGATTAAAGCGTTTGCGCAAGGGTAGACGTTACTGGGGAAGACATTGTTTATTAGTGTACGTACGTCATGTGTCAGTAGTCTACCTCCGTTAGCTATACTTTATCAATTTTATAAAGGTACTTTAAATTTTACTTCACCGAAGCAAATCTGTAATTCATGTGCATCTGAAAGATTTTTTTATTATCGTAAATTGTAATCGAAGAACGGTCGAAAAAGAATTCATGAACGTGCATATCTCATGTTTAAAAGGTATCACGTTCCCGCTCGTAGAATCTCCTTGGCGATTGTTTATCTACTTTTTTTGTTGTTGCGTAATACGTATTGTTATCCGCCTTTAGCATGATCCCACACAGTGTATTTGCGTTGAATTTTAATTCTTATACATCAGTACAAAAGGATCCCGGACCTTAAGGAAAGGCTATAATAATCAGATTTTTGAATTTTCAAAATTTACTGAAATAATCATATAAATAGTTTGATCTATGTCTGAACAATAACTTTCATATTCCTTTCTGCTAGAATATAACCCTATGCGCTTGCAAAATTTACTAAAACACACCCACCCTTCGTGAGTTTTGGTTGAACAGTGCACAAAAAACTCAGGTTGTTATGATAAATTTCACCTTAATTAGGTATGAGCGCAAAATAGAATGGCTAATTCAGACAAACTAGTGAAAGACAGATATACAACAAATTCTCCTTCAAAAGGAATTAGCCATTCTTGTTTGCGCTCATGTTGAAATTAGAGAAAATCAGAGAAAAAATACAGTGCACAAAGTACAAATTAGCATATAAAACGCCTTTTACATATATCGATCTATATATCTGCATTGATTTTTACCAGAGCGAGGGCGGTTTATCCGGATATTTTGGCTACCCCTCTTAACTGTATAGACGTTACATAAATTGTGAAGAGATTACAAACGAAATTTTCATAATTATTCTTACTCATAAAATGTTAAATTTTCTTCTGGTGTAAAAAGGGACACTAAATCTTTATAATCAATCGATATATAGATGATCCAAAAAGGGGCCTTTAGGTCCGAGATCCTTTGTTTAACTTGGCTCCCGATTTTTTTCATGGTCGCGATTTTGCAAGTTCATGTAAATTAAGGTCGCAAAATCAAATTTTCAGTTGCAAATGCGACCAATTTAGTCGCAACTTGGAGCACTGAATTGATAGAGGACGTAGTCCTCATCAAGGTAACACGTGTATATATATATAGGAAAAATCGTGTTTTTCAATTGAATTTTATGCTATACCTATAGGTTACAAAACCGTGGTCAATGACGTCATTCTCCCCATTGCCCACTTGATCGACGTGAAGCGCAAGCTTATTTTTTTGACAATGTCACTTGACGACAGAATGAAACCCATCGATGACCATGATTTCTCAATCTCCTTTGAATATCCTCCGTTTGGCTTACTCCCCAGTGTCCCAATGTATGTTTTGTACTTTGCTTCACGTAATACTGACATTGCACCATCATTTCCAACATGTATCATGTTTAGTCCGAATATCCTCTTTGAAAATTACAACGTGACGTCAGCATGCGACGTCAGCATAAACTTTGTTTCGCGGACTTTCTTTCATCGACAGCTCCCTCAGACAAATCCATGGATAAACTCATAATGCTGGGATGAAAATACAAACAAAAAATATTGATCATCGCGATCAGTGACTTACCGGACTTCATTCTGCTTTCGAGGATGATTTGCAGATGATTTTTTGATACCTGTAGATCGAATAATGTGGTTTCTCTCCACGTATATAAGATCTACATGTAGAATCTACAGGAAATCTATGCAGTGTAAATCCCAACACAAACTTCTAAATGCCTGATGCCTTCGATACTGTACACAGCGCGTCACAACTTACGTCATCATTTACAGTACTTAGTGCAAATATGTAAACACAAACTGGGGCTCTGTTCAAAGCTGTGCATAAAATTTATAAGGCTGGGTAATTTTTCCCCTTGGAGGTAAATCATAGGCGGATCCAGGGTTATTCAAAAAAGGAGGAGGGGTGAAATCTTCAGATTTTTTTTTAGAAAGAGAGGGGGAGGGGTTGATTTTAATTATGGGGGAAGGGGGTGATAGGGATGAATATCTACTCAGAATTCTTCTCTCCCCCGTCCCACCCCTTCCTCCCCTCTCCCACATCCTAACATCTCCCGGCTCCCTCCATTGCACCTTCCTCCCCCTCCCTAGCTTTCATCCTTGCCTTTTATGGGATTGGGGAACAGACAGGGACCTGTAGGTCTCTCCCCGCCCCTTATCTCCCCCTCCCTCACGCTCCCCTCTCTCCTTCCTCCCGCCCTTTCCTCTCCTCAATCCCTTTCACCCTCTTTTATAGTAAAGGAATGAATTTTGTCTTCAGATATTACATTGGAAAATCATTTTGAAACATTTTTTAGAAGGGAAAATCCTTTGATACTAACATGACTAATATTATACTGGATTTCTTTTTTTTTTTTAACTATAACCCCCTTCTCCAGGCCATCCCATAAAACGATATATTGCTGATAACACTACAGACGGCGCCGAAAAGGAGACTTTCTTTCTTCTGTAGACATTGTACCAAGGACGTACATATTGAATGTTAATTTTTCCGGTGAGAGTAAAAGGGGTGCAAGGGGGGGGGGGGGGGTTATACATTTGTACATATTCCTGATACGACAACTGACATTTCATCACCCAATGAAATTTATATACAAACATATATAAAAAATATATACAAAATATATAAACACATATTGTATGACATATTTTGTTTATTATTAACTTAGTAAAAAAATATTCAATGATGTATGGTGAAAAATCATTGAAATCATAATTCATCTGCGTCCTCACAATGGCTTTGCCATAATTCATATTAAACAAGTTAAAAGTCATGTTTGTAAAACATTAATGCCCCCCTACCCCTTCTGTGATTAAAGTCCGTCACAACTTTATACTTGATTTTCATTTGATGTGTCTGTACACAAAATTTCATTTCAATATGTGAATCCACTCCAGAGGTATTGAACGGAAACTGATGTCGTGGACCGATAGACAGAAAGTCAGACAGCGGCAAAGCAATATGTCCCCTCTTCTTCAAAGGGGGCATAAAAATTTTTGATTGAACCCAAATATGAACTTGATTTAGATTTTTATTTGATGTGTCTGAAAACAAAATTTCATTTCAATATGTAACTCCACTCAAGAGATATTGAACGGAAACCCTGAAATTTTGGTATTTTTCGAAGTGCAAGGGGCATAACTCTGTCAAAATTTTGTTCATCGGACCTAAATATGAACTTGACCTAGTAGATTTTCATTTGATGTGTCTGTATGCAAAATTTCATTTCAATATGTAACTCCACTCAAGAGATATTGAACAGAAACCCTGAAGTTTTGGTATTTTTCACATGGCAAGGGTCATAACTCTGTCCAAATTTTTTTGATCGGACCTAAATATGAACTTGACCTAGATTTTCATACGATGTGTCTATATACAAAATTTCATCTCTATATGTAACTCCACTCAAGAGATATTGAACGGAAACCCTGAAATTTTGGTATTTTTCGAAGTGCAAGGGGCATTACTCTGTCAAAATTTTGTTGATTGGACCCAAATAAAAACTTGACGTAGATTGTCATTTGATGTATCTGTATACAAAATTTCATTTCAATATGTAACTCCACTCAAGAGATATTGAACGGAAACCCTGAAATTTTGGGGTTTTTTTTCGAAGTGCAAGGGGCATAACTCTGTCATAATTTTGTTGATCGGACCCAAATATACACTTGACCTAGATTTTCATTTGATGTGTCTGTATACAAAATTTCATTTCAATATGTAACTCCACTCAAGAGATATTGAACAGAAACCCTGAAGTTTTGGTATTTTTCGAAGTGCAGGGGGCATAACTCTGTCAAATTTTTTTCGATCGGACCTTAATACGAACTTGACCTGGATTTTCATTTGATGTGTCTGTATGCAAAATTTCATTTCAATATGTAACTCCATTCAAGAGATATTGAACGGAAACCCTGAAATTTTGGTATTTTTTGAAATGCAAGGGGCATAACTCTGTCAAAAAATTTTTTGATCGGACCTAAATATGAACTTGACCTAGATTTTTGTTTGATGTGTCTGTATACAAAATTTCATTTCAATATGTAACTCCACTCAAGAGATATTGAACAGAAACCCTGAAATTTTGGTATTTTTCGAAGTGAAGGGGGCATAACTCTGTCAAATTTTTTTTCGATCGGACCCTAATACAAACTTGACCTGGATTTTCATTTGATGTGTCTGTATACAAAATTTCATTTCAATATGTAACTCCATTCAAGAGATATTGAACGGAAACCCTGAAATTTTGGGGTTTTTTTTCGAAGTGCAAGGGGCATAACTCTGTCATAATTTTGTTGATCGGACCCAAATATACACTTGACCTAGATTTTCATTTGATGTGTCTGTATACAAAATTTCATTTCAATATGTAACTCCACTCAAGAGATATTGAACAGAAACCCTGAAGTTTTGGTATTTTTCGAAGTGCAGGGGGCATAACTCTGTCAAATTTTTTTCGATCGGACCTTAATACGAACTTGACCTGGATTTTCATTTGATGTGTCTGTATGCAAAATTTCATTTCAATATGTAACTCCATTCAAGAGATATTGAACGGAAACCCTGAAATTTTGGTATTTTTTGAAATGCAAGGGGCATAACTCTATCAAAAATTTTTTGATCGGACCCAAACAAATATGAACTTGACCTAGATTTTTGTTTGATGTGTCTGTATACAAAATTTCATTTCAATATGTAACTCCATTCAAGAGATATTGAACGGAAACCCTGAAATTTTGGTATTTTTCGAAATGCAAGGGGCATAACTCTGTCAAAATTTTTTGATCGGACCCAAATATGAACTTGACCTAGATTTTTGTTTGATGTGTCTGTATACAAAATTTCATTTCAATATGTGAATCCATTCCTGAGATATTGAACGGAAACCCTGAAATTTTGGTATTTTTCGAAATGCAAGGGGCATAACTCTATCAAAATTTTTTTGATCGGACCCAAATATGAACTTGACCTAGATTTTTGTTTGATGTGTCTGTATACAAAATTTCATTTCAATATGTAACTCCATTCAAGAGATATTGAACGGAAACCCTGAAATTTTGGTATTTTTCGAAATGCAAGGGGCATAACTCTGTCAAATTTTTTTTGATCGGACCCAAATATGAACTTGACCTAGATTTTTGTTTGATGTGTCTGTATACAAAATTTCATTTCAATATGTAACTCCATTCAAGAGATATTGAACGGAAACCCTGAAATTTTGGTATTTTTCAAAATGCAAGGGGCATAACTCTGTCAAAATTTTTTTGATCGGACCCAAATATGAACTTGACCTAGATTTTTGTTTGATGTGTCTGTATACCAAATTTCATTTCAATATATGAATCTATTCCAGAGATATTGAACGGAAACTGATGTCGCGGACCGACCGACATACCGACAGACCGACCGACCGACCGACCGACCGACCGACAGCGGCAAACCTATATGTCCCCTCTTCTTCGAAGGGGGGCATAATAAAATTCAATGTACCGGTACAGTACATGTACGGTAGTCTGAAATGATACCAATTTGACATTACGATAGAGCAATAAAGAAAAATCCAATGTTGTTGAACATTCAACATGCACAAGTCTATGCTACGTATAAACATGATGACAGGGACTGACAACGAAAGTAGGGCAGTGAACTAGATTGATGCTCATTGGCTTATTATGCAAATGTCATATCCGGGTCAGTACATAGAAACGTTTTTCAAAGATGTCATAACCATCTCAGTTGGCTTTTTCCACCAAAGAAATTTTATTTCAAGGTGCAAATAAACAATGAAGTTGGAGGTACATGTAGGCAAGATTCTCAGCCTAAAGCATCTCTAATTTTCAAGTTCCTGCTTCATTGCAACATCCGATACCTTGATGGTATACATTTTTATATATATTGGGCAGAGGAAATTCAGACCCAACAGGAAAGTCATGGGCTTTTGCGATCTTTCCACAAAATTCAGATTTATTCTCATTATGGTCACAATCATCTCGCATTTGCGAGATATTTCCTTGACCCAATTCAGGGATTATACTGCATTATAGAGACGATCTCGCAAATCAGGGGTGGTGCCCCACCTGTTAAGAGCCAAGTTTTGCAACTCGGCTAAAAACTAGTCAGATTTGTCTTCAGGCTAGTGGTTGAAAAAAAGTTTTTGGAAAGACTGTATCAGTAAAATTTCTTGTCAAAGATCCATTCTCAAAAAGAAAAATCTCTAATCAGTAGTTTTGTAACGATATAGTCACTGTTGTTGCCGCTAATTTGTTGCTGAAACTTGAAAGTCGTCAACTATCGATAATGGTTTTGAAAATCGATTGTGGCTGTTGAAGGTACTATGAGATGTGAAATGGTCTCAGTGCGAAACGTCTTCGTGTTAATTCAAAACGAAACTAGACGCATTCACAATGGTGGAGTTACCCTGAACCAAGTCCACTCAAAGTGCTGGACCATTTCGGCTTTAGAAAGAAAAATATAGGCCCTCCTTCTATAACAAACCATGAGTCATGATGAGATTTTGTTATTAAGAACACAGAATGTTTAACATATGATTTATTGGATGAAAATGGTCACTTCTTAGACTATGCAGCTTTTTGTAGGAAATTTCAGTTTTATCCACCATTCACATCCTATTATGGAATTTTGAAAAGTATCAGAAAAAATAATTGGCACTTTAATATAGAAACATTCACTAAATTAAATCCTTTTTTTCCAAAACATCTTAGCATATTGTTGAAAAGTTCAAAAGGATGTACATGTAGAGACTTTTATGATGTTTTTATAAATGAACTCTATGTAAAACCTAATAGTGAAGTGAAGTGGGATTTTGAACTTTCTGTAAACACTGCAAACAATATTATATGGTGGGAAAAAATTAATTTAACAATTCATAAGAATTACAAAGATTGTAAACTGAAATGGTTTCAATTCAGAATAATTCATAGGATTTTAGGCACAAATGCTTTTTTGAATAAAATTGGTTATAGTAATACTAATTTATGTACCTTTTGTGATAATTATGTAGAAACAATTTCACATCTGTTATACTATTGCGAATATTCTTCTCAATTATGGCAAAGATTCGAAAATTGGATTAAAGATTTCTATGAATTTGACATAAATATAGATAATGCTTCAATTTTATTGGGCTTTACAGAAAAGAAATATTATAGTTTAAATATTATTATATGCAACTTTAAATATTACATATACAAGGAAAAAATGAACAAAAGGATTCCACGTTTTGATAATGCAAAGAACTATTTCTTAAATTATTTGAAATTACAAAGATATATATTCAAGAAGAACTTAAATGTAGCTGAATTTGATAAAATATGGGGTAAATTCAATTCAGTGTTGAATGTGTAATTGTGTCATTTCTGTGTCGTTCATACTACTGTACAACTTATGTGTTAGTGATGTTTGTTTTGTGTTTGTAAACTTAGTAACTAATATGTCAAGTGATATGTACATGTACAAGTTTCAATGTGTTGAATGTGTATGTGGCATATGATTTTGCTCTAGTACATATATGTGGAATGTGTATGTGATGTATGTTATGTGTTTTTATAAATAATAGGCAGTGGCTCCGGATACGAACGTTCGTATCTTTAGACCTATGTCTCGGCGTACGAACACAAATCGTAGTGAGCTTCTGCATATATATTTCAATTTGGTTCGGTTTTTTTTTCAAGGCATCTAGTGTTCAAATTGTATCTTTTTTTGTGACATATTCTGAAAAGTGAATTAGTAAAAAGCACGGAGTTGCAGCTACATGTACATATTTATTATCGTCTCAAAACTTTCAAAAACTTCAAATTCCGCTGGAGCGACGGAACGTCAACTGGTACGTGCACACAAGAGCCGACAAGTGCGCGTCTATTACTGATCAGTGATCACTATAATTATGATTGAGAGCATAGGAAATAGCCTCTTGTCCCGGTTGCTTAATTACAGATTATGCAGAATAAACTCATATACCTTGATATGGTTACAAAAATCAACTTTGGACACATGACCAGAGTCACGTAACAGTTACAGACCAATCGGAAACATGTTCGTACGCCGAGACATAGGTCTAAAGATACGAACGTTCGTATCTGGAGCCACTGCCTAAATAATATGTGAAAAAAAAAAAAAAAAAAAAATAAATAATAAAAAAAACCCCATTTATTTCCATGGTTTTAAATAAAAAACAGATTCATAACTAACAAGAACCGAGTATTTTCCTTCTGAAAAGATAAAAAAGCCTGATCATTCCGATTCTGATATCGATTGTACTCTTCCGATAATCGATAGTAAAAGTTTTCCGATTTTACAACACTACTATGCTAATCAGCTAATATACAAGTAGTTCAAGGGGTACGTGTTAACCTAGAAAAACAGATGCCGTCCATACAGATTTCATAGGCAAACTAGGGTCAGCAGCTTGAACTAATATACAAGTGGAAACACATAATATAATGTCATTGGTCAGAGAAAATTCGACATACAAATATTGTTGTCGTCATTTAGTATACAAAGTTAACTTACATATTGATGCACATCACATATGCATTGCTTTAAATAATAAATTTAAATCAGAACTATCACAGAATGTTGTTTCTAAGTGTTGTTTCTGTACGATCTTCCAACAGGAAGTCTTTCGAAGTGGAGTTCACAGTAGACGCGACCGGGGTGATCTCAAAATATACTTTTGCGCACAATAACAAGATTCCACTTTTAAAAGCGAAACGTCAAATTTTAACCGAGCCAATACCCTATTCAAACTGTAGACCATCAATTTGATCAAACAACAAATACTAGTATGGTATAGTATAGTTTAGGACGACCATTTGATCCTGAGGGGGGGGGGGGGTGTATGAGGCGCCGTCCGTCATATCAAGGACTTAAAAACAGAAATTTTTAAAACGTGGGTCCTGTAGCATCATATTCCACCCATTCTGCTACGTCTTTTGGTACATTTTTGGACAATATAATTTTCATACTTTTTGGCCATTTTACATTGTTTAGACCGAGGTCACTGACGAGGATTTAGAACCCGAAACGTGCATGTCTGCTCCATGCTGTCAATTTATCAGGTCTTAAATGATGCTTTTGAATTTGAAGACGTTTAACATTCATGTCAATTAATCATTTTAAGAAGAAAAACTAACAGGTCCGTGATGAAAATCAAGACTTTTGCTTATTTGAAAACCAGGGTGAAAAATGCTGGAAATTTGTTGCTAAAAATAGTACATTTGTAACGAAAATACAAAAAGTGCTAAAATGCACTCATTTGATTTTAATTTCAGTTTTCTTTGTTAACATACAATAAAGCAGCTTAGCAACTTTGTATAAAACCTAATTTTGATATAGTTTCACCGTATGTACCAAATTCACAGATCATTTAAAATTTTCTGGATTTTACACAAAAATTATGAAAATCGACTAAGTTTAGGTCAAAATATCAGAGATACTGAATATCAACGTTTTTTTTTCAAACACACAGTAACCTTTGCTCCTGAAAAAGATTGCTCATAATATTGAAGAAAAGTATAATGTCCGTGTTGAAATTAGAGAGGAAAAGCACCCAGGAAAAGTGCCATTTTGTGCTTTTCTTGAAAAAGTATCAGTGCGGTAAAATTTGCCTTACTCTGGGTGGAATTTAAACAGTTCATAATTTTTCGGTACCCATCAGCTGTACCTTTTAAACAGTTTAGTCAATACTATTCCACACGTAAAACGAAATTCAGGGGTTATTACTTACGTAAGAGAAATCCGAACTGTTCAAAAGAATACCTCCAACTCAATTTTTATAGAAATAACCGCGAAGCATTTTCTTACAGATACTTCATTCAGTTTAGATTATCCGCTTTTAGGTACATGTGTATATAATGAATTTAAGTATTCAATAAAGTCAAAAATGATACATTTTCCAAAGTAAATTGAAATATCTATATAATTCAAGCTCAACGAGTGCTAAAGCGGGAGATGCGCAAGAATGGTCGTAAATCGTGACCAATGACGCACCCTAAGGACAGTCACGGGACTCAAAAATTTTAAATCTCTACACTGAAGAGTTCACTATATGATACTACCGAGTTTTCGTTTTAACTTCATTGATTATTTCATTGTTATATACTTATGTGACAACTATTCTGCTCATTTGATGAGTCCCTGAATAGCTGCGAGAGTAGAGAGACCGTTGTTATAGAGCAGACTTTCCCCCGGGGTAGATCTTCCCCCCGGAAAATTGGCTCTAGAGTAGATCTTCACCCGGAAAGCCTACTCCAGAGTAGACTTTACCCCGGGGGGAAAGTCTACTCTAGAGTAGAATTTCCCCGGGGGAAGATCTGTTATAGAGCCATTTTTCCGGGGGGAAATTCTGCTCTACAACTAGTTGTAGAGTAGACTTCCCCCCCAGAGTAGAATTTCCCCTTTCTATTTAACGTTTTCTTGACGTTCTTTTGAGAAGGGCTCCTTTCGCAAACTTACAGTCTTTACAGAAGATGATAACTCTGATTGAGATTATATTTATAAATTAAATTAGAGAGCTTTCCAAATCAGAGAGCTCGCTCGTTAATTGAAGAGGCCTCTAATCGACTATATGTCACTTTGGCGTTCCATACTTAATGCTAATCCTGGATCTGGATATTTCACACAATTGCTGTCAATAAACCAGGGTTGTGTCATTACCTTGAACAAGGGTCATATCTCCAAGACCAAGGTCAGTGTACATCTGCATGCCCACCCCTCTGCCCGTCTGTTTGAATCGTGTCGGGCTATATAACTTGGTTATGTTAGCTTGGATACAGATAGTATTTCACACAATAATTTTGGCTCCAGAGTAGATCTTCCCCCCTGTAAGAACCAGTTACGGATTAAAAGATTCGGAATACTAGGGGGGAAATTTTACTCTAGAGTAGACTTTCCCCCTTAAGGGGGAAACTCTACCCCAAAAACCTGAAGGGGGAAAGCTTGCTCTAGAGCAGGATTTTCCCCCAGGGAGGAAATTCTACTCTAGAGCCAATTTTCCGGGGGGAAGATCTACCCGGGGGGAAAGTCTACTCTATAACACCGTCATTCACACTGAACACATCGGGCAGGCTATTTACCTTTTTATTTAAATCCATTTTTCATTCCCAAAGACATTTACTTTTTTATTTAATAAATTGATGTGTATTATATCATTATATTATGATATATAGTACAAAATACAAAAATGATACCCGGTATGTATACCGTTTATGATATTACTTCTATATCGCATTCAAAACGCATGGTGGATCTAGAAAAAAGATCTAGAGGGGAGGGGTTTCCCAAGTTATGAGAAGGGGGGGTCCAGCCCATGCATGGTTTCGATCAAAAGAAAGGAGGGGATCTCCAACAACACCTAGTTGCAGCACCAACAGCAAAACCCCAAAACACGTACTGTAAAACATAAAGAAGATACGTTCAGAAAGAGACGCAAATGGTACAAAGAACGCCAAATCACAGTGAAACATCAAACACAAATGTCTACACATAAACCAACGAGACCAATGGGCAATCGGTGCCGACTTGGGACGGACATCTGCCACGTCAGAAGCTGACGGTGTGATTATCCTGGATTAAGTGCGCACAACCCTCTCACTTTTCCCATTACCCAGAGGTCTCGAATAATGTACAATTGCGGTGTATAACAACCTCCTCACTATTAGATGACCGCACACAAAAAAGACCGCAAAACACAGGTGCCGAAGCAACACAAATGAATATGTAAATAAGAGGGCATAGGTAAAACAGTCCGTGCTCTGCCGGCTGTAGCGAGCTCATGTATGTTATCACCCGAGGAGTCCGACTGACATTCAGAGAGGACAGGTGGTCGGGACCCTGTCTTCTCTAAAGAGGTTTGGACAAGGACCGACATAGAGTCCTGTCGTCGCAGTCAGCCAGTGTGCAATTCTTAAAAATGCGCTGCTACAAGGCTTTAGATTGCTCCAGTACCAAGCCAAGTGTCCGTCTGGTGACAGAAGGGTTATATCCACGACATAAAAGGCGTTTGATGATTCTAACACAATTTCGATGGTAATTCTGTCTGCCTTTGATCCTTCTTATTTTGTTGATCATATCACCACAAAATGCAGGTTGCGATATATCGAAAGTAATATACTCTGTTGCTTGTATGGGTCCGAATTTCAAAAGAAGTTGACAATAATTTTTGAAAAATTTCCAG
Organism: Pinctada imbricata; assembly: GCA_033119305.1. Classification (NCBI taxonomy): domain Eukaryota; kingdom Metazoa; phylum Mollusca; class Bivalvia; order Pterioida; family Pteriidae; genus Pinctada; species Pinctada imbricata. The sequence continues at coordinate 54,509,813 of VSWD01000008.1, read as the reverse complement.
AAAGTCCTTACTAGTTTATGAAAGCGAAAACCTTGACCTAAAAGTTTCTTGGTGATTTGTAAATTTCTACTATGAAAATCCAAAACATCAGTACATGCTCTAGCATACCGTATGAGCTGCGAAATGTAGATACCATATGACGGTAATCTAGGAACATCACCGTCAAGCCAGGGAAAATATACTATGTTGAATCCAAAATCATCTCTTTTGAAGTCAAAGAAACTACAGAGACAAATGATTCAACATCCTATTTGGACATAATGTTGTTCTACGACACTGATGGTCAAATGAACATCTCACACTATGACAAACGTGACGACTTCAATTTCAGCATTACAAACTTTCCTTTTCTGAGTAGCAACATCCCTTCATAGCCTACTTATGGCGTGTTCATATCTCAGTTGATACGCTATGCCAGCGCAAGTACCAAATATACGGATTTTGTTCTGAGAGCTAGGCGTCTTTCAGATAAGCTTCTCAGTCAGGGATATGTTTGTGACCGACTAACATCGTCACTGAGGAAGTTCTACGGTCGATATGGGGAACTCGTCATACACTATGATGTCCCACTCTCCAGAATGGTGGATGATATTCTGTCATAGACCATTTGAACCATGCAACCGAAGATTGCACTCTATGTCTTCCGAAATGGAAGTTACCGGATATGACAGTTCTACCGAATTGAAGCGGCGGGTGTTGCATGCAAGCAGGAGATGCTTACTCTTCATGTGCACCTGGTCTCACTCTCATATCGGGAGTCCGCTTCTTTTCATGCGGTGGAGGTTTTTGTTTGTTTGCTTTGGTTTCTGTTTTATCCTGATTTTGTATGCCTTCGGTTTCTTATTTCTGAATTATCGATTTTGTGCTGTATACAGGGATATGGTCATTATGCATATTTGTCTGTTGTCATACACACTTGCATGAATCTCCCCATTGACAACTTTAATATTTAGGTCCAAAAATGGTGTTTCTGTGTTTGTAACGTTTGCCTTGTTTAGAGTCAATTCTTGTGGATAAATAACATTTTTATACTTTTCAAAAACAGGATGGCCAATACATGTACATTTGTAGTAAGAATATCATAGCTATGAAACATTTCACATCATCATTTTTCCTTTGTTTTTGAAGAGAGTTTGGATCAATTCTTTTTCATTTTTAATTACTTTTGTCGAGAGGAAGCGTGGTATACAAATTTCAAAAGTCGTATGAAAAAACCGTACTATCTTGAAAATTTCTAGATTTCATTTTGTCAATCACATCCCCTTAATATTTAATAGGCCAAAATAAGTTTACATCGTGTTCCTTTATCACCGCGAGTGCTGACGTCCGATTTCTAGACAAAATTGTCGTTGAGCAGTTGCTAGAATTATCAATGTATCGAAACCTGTAAGGAACCTTCTGCAGTTTTGGTATGCAGTATATTGTAGGAAGATCCAATTCAGAAATAGGGATGTTGAATGAAGAAATTTCAATGTAGTGGTTGCTCAAAATGTTAGGGACACTTTCATTGCTTTTGATTTAAGTATTTGTGGACGAAAGTTCCGTAACCAAAGTTGATATGTAGTAACGTTTTCAAATGATTATGGTATTGTTGGCTGCTTTATCTGCAGTAATGAAGACATATTATCATGTAAATTGCGTAATTTGGATTTGAAATATCTTTCAGATTTAGAACTTGGATTTTCAAAAAGATGAGAATTTTTGTGGATGTTATCTATTCGAATATCAGTAATATCCAAAATGATGTTTTTCCAATCATTCAGAGAATGTGATTCGACTCCTTCCGATTTACACCATCGTTTCGTATAGTTATGTAAGGCTTCCGTCGATGTTCAATTTGAAGCTCTATTGTGAGTGCTGTTGACTTTATCATCAGGATCTTCTTTAAATAACTCCTTTAGCACTTCGCGACAATTGACAAATCTATCTTGGGATTCTATATTTAGGTCCATTTTTGAGAAGACTGCGGAGCTGCCTGTCCTGGATAATTGAAAAGTCCCCTGTAACAATATGGCCAGCTTTTTATATATATCCAAACGTTGCACATTCGCAAGAAGCAAGACTTGATTCAAAAGAAGGGATGGGATATCCAACAAAACCAAAACACCCGATGCGAAAACACAAAGACGAGCATACTATGAGACGATATTTAAAGAGACATACGACATATAAACATTAAACACAAAAGACTACACATAAACCAACGAGACCAATGGGTAACCGGTGCCGATTTTGGACGACAATTTGCCACACAAGTAGCAAATGGTGTGGTTATCCTGGATTACGTGCGCACAACCCTCTCACTTCTCCAAGTACCCAGAGGTCTCAAAGAACGTACAATTGTGGTATAAAACAACCTCCTCACTGTTACATGACCACACACAAACAAGACCACAAAACACAGGGGCCCAAGCAACACAGATGAATATGTAAATGGATATAAAAAGAGGGCGTACGTAATACAATCCGTGCTCTGCCGACGCGAGCTCATGTATGTGATCACCCGAGGAGTCCGACTTACATTCAGAGAGGGCAGATGGTCGGGGCCCTGTCTTCTCTACAAAGGTTTCGACAGGGCCCGTCATGGAGTCCCGTCGTCACAGTCAGTCAGAGTGCAATTCTCAGGAATGCGCTGATACAAGTCTGTAGATTGGTCAAATACCAAGCCTAGTGTCCGTCTGGTGACATAAGATTCATATACACGGTATAAAGGCGTTTGATGATTCTGACGCATTTTCGTTGGTTATGCTGTCTGCCTTTGACCCTTCTAATTTGTTTATAAGTATTTTAGGATCTAATGTTACATTATTGTAGGTAAATACGAAATTTCAAATAGGTTTCTCATACTTGAAACAAATAAGAGGAGGTTCTAAATTCTCAAAATATTGAGGAATAGTACTTTGTACGCGATGGTCCCGATAAATATGAGAAATGTTAAGAAGATCGAAACCTTTGTTAATAAAAGGAATTTTTATGAATCGTCTTTTAGTGGGAATGTTTTTAATGACAGGATAAAGTTTTTCTTTGCGAATGCAACAATGATATTAAGTCTGAATCAATCAGTATTTCTTAAGAATGCAACCTCTGCTTCATCCAAGATAAATTTCTATTTGAGATGCTGGTCACTATTGCGTGCAGTAATTAGTAGATCTCTGAGGGTACGATGTATTCTAGCTCTGTTTCTAAGTTTTCCGATTCGTCTTTTTCCGTGTGACCTAAATTTTCGTTTAGCGTAAGGGCGGATTGAAAAAAAACATTGGTAAAAAGAGTACTAAGTACCTCCAGCTTTTATAGAAATTACCGCGAAGCATTTTCTTACTGATACTTCATTCAGTTTAAATCAATTTTTCAAACTTATCCGCTTTTAGGTATGTAATGGATCTAAGTCAGTGTAATGATACATTTTCCATAATAAATTGAAATATCTGTATAATTCAACGACTGCTAAAACGGGAGATGCGCAAGAATGGCCTTAAATCTTGACCAATGACGCACCTTAACTCACAAAATTCCTTGTATACATGTATGTAAGTATGATAAAATATGGACTCTGATCTTGTTATTTGTACTCTCCGGGAGAAGCAGTTTTGTGCATGACATCCGACAAGGGGGAGTAGGGTATTACGTACACTTGTCTCGAGAAGATATTTTTGCACATGCAGCCAAGTTTGATCAACTTAGCTTGACGATCGTTTCTTCAACGCATTCGAAAATTTCTGTTATCAAAACTTCTTGAAATTTCAAAAACGTGGGTCCTGTAGCATATTATTCCACCCATCCTGTTAAGGCCTTTTGGTACATTTTTTGATACAATAACTTTCACACTTTTTGGCCATATTTCATTGTTTAGCGAGGGTTTATTACCCGAAACGTGCATGTCTGGTCCATGCTGTAAATTTATCTGCTCTAAAATGATGCTAATGAATTTGAAGACGTTAAACATTTGTACCACTTGGTGAGTGTCACTGCTGGTGGACCAAGAGTCCCCGAGGGCACATGTGGCCAAGTTCGATCAATTTCGGTTGGTCGTTTCTTCAACGCATTTGAAAATTTCTGTTTACAAATTTTTTCTAATTTCTAAAACCTGTGTCCTGTAGCATCATATCCCAGTAATTATGCTACGTCTTTCGGTATATCTAGGACAAAATTTTCACAGATTTTGGTCATATTACATTGTTTAGATTGAGGATCACTGACGAGGGCTTATTATCTGAAACGTGCATGTCTGGTCCATGCTGTAAATTTATCTGCTCTAAAATGATGCTAATGAATTTGAAGACGTTAAACATTTGTACCCGAAACGTGCATGTCTGATCCATGCTGCAAATTTATCTGTTCTTAAATGATTCTAATAAATAAATTGTATATTTTGCAAACGCATATATGCCAAAAGTAATGGAATTCTATGTCACATTGCAACATACTAATTTTTACCATTGCAACCTGAAAATCTAGACTGTCTGAAGTTAATTTCCCAAATGTTCAAAATATGAAGATTTCATCGTTAGAGCCAGACGGCTTGCAAGTTAGTAAGTTCAGGGTTATATTGCACAACGACTAAAATCATCTCTGAGGAAGTTCTTCGGTCGCTATGGGGATATAATTGAAGCATACCAGATCCCCCTTTCCTAAATGATCAGTGACATTCTGGATTGTGATTGAATGGCTGTCATCATCAACAAACAAGAACGACTTACCTGATATGCACATCAAGACAATCGCCGAATATGACAAGTTTCCATGGAGCTGTTGCGACGGGTGTTGGATGCAATCAGGAGACGCTGACTCTCCCCTGGAACCTGGTCTCACTTCGGAATTTTATTCTTTCCGAGGTTCGCAACCGTTCCAATGGAAAATCTAATGATTTCACTTTGCCTTCTCGACTATGAGTCTGAATAACTGATAGGTACTTCTGTAGTGTTTATTTCATCATTCGATATTTTAGATGTTACGCGGGAGTAACCATGGGTACCAATGGTGACCAGTAACAGAAGGCAACCAAGTTATTTTTTGCGTGTATAATTATTATCGTTTTTGTGTTATTTTGAGAAGAGAATAAAGATATGAACATGACTGGTTTACATTTTGTGTTAATCTTTACTAAATTTCTCATAATTCTTCTTACGATTGATAATAATTTAAGGAGGGTTTGAACACCAAGATGGCGGCGGCACAAATTGCTTTCTCGCTTCCTAGGAAAAGTACAGTCTTAACTCCCTTCAAACATTTGATACTTTGATTGATATACGCATTTGAGTATCTTGACGAAATTTGAATAATTTCCGGCATCATTTGAAGAAATTATGGCGATTTTCGAAATTTAGGACTTTGGGAGTTTTATCCATGAGCAAACCACGACGTCATTTCGACGTAATCGGGAAAAAATGGCGTCACAAACCTTCGCATTCAAAATGCAATAAAACATTATTAGTAAAGGTATTGCATTGAAACCTAGCATGTATAAGATAGAAAATTAAAGCTTCATTACAGTGTATTCGTTGCCAAATTTACGTTACTGGAAAGCGGATGTCACTTCATTGAAAATGGACGATTTTGGAAGAAAAAATTGGAAAATATAAAGTCTTGTAATATTTTAATCCTAAATTCAATTTTCCCATTTAATCATGAAATCATCTCTGGACATTCTTGATAATTTTGATAGTTTTTGACAAAGATTCATCCACAGGATTCCTAATAATTAACTAGCAACTACATTAAATTGGCCAGAAATTGCAATTTTTTAGCGACAGTGTCATCTTTTATTCAAGTAACCTGCCTATGTTTAAAACATAATTCATTTTATCTTTTCCATACGTAAGTGCAATATATTTATGATTATTTTGGAAGTTAAATCAAAATTAATTTCCAATAAGTTTACGAGAACTGGAATGACACTTTCAATATTATGACGTCATCAAGAAATTCAAGAAAACGTCGACTAATGCATATTTCAAAGTCTCGTAGAAAATTTTCCTGTGGATAGAATCAAATGTAAGTTTGTAAAGTCAAGGACAGACAAGATATATATAATTTCAGAAATTTTTAGAAAAATTGAATTTGGCGTCCAAGTGTTCAATACCTTCTTAAAACTATTATGAAGATCAGTAAGATGTCGTGCATGTTCAGTACCTTTCTCATAACCCATAGGCTACAATAATTATAACTATATAATCTTTGAAGATTTCATAAATGAATCTATGGTGGAGGTTTTTGTTTGTTTGCTTTGGTTACTGTTTTATCCTGATTTTGTATGCCTTCGGTTTCTGATTTTCTGAATTATCGATTTTGTGCTGTATACAGGGATATGGTCATTATCCATATTTGTCAATCTTATATTTTTTTCTGTTGATGCAGATACCACCCGAAAAATTGGACAGAAAACTGCATCAACTGCGCGTAGCGTGAGTCTGTACAGTACATAGAAAACAGTCTGTTTTCCATAAGTAGTTGATATAAAATGATAAGGAATGAATTATATATTTTTTGATGTTGATGCAGGTATCACCCGAAAAATTTGACAGAAAACTGTATCAACTGCGCGTAGCGCGTTGATCCAAAGGTTCTGTCCAAATTGCGCAGTGATACAAATGACTCCAAAGACGAAAATAAGTCCGCCATGATTAAAACAGCGAACGATCGTCTTTCTATATCTTTGGAATAAGGGCCAGTTTGAGCATATCCTATATGCACCGAAAAGTTTTAGTAAGAAGAAAAGAAATGGTACCCTTGAAATGTTAAGCAAACATCAAGAAATTGTATTTTCTGCAACGACTTTATTCGTGTTTGAGGGAACCCCAAATTCTAAAATAGTGCTATAAAAAGACATCCGTGAAAAAATTCTTAGCCAACCAGAATCTTCGTTTCTTGAAAAGAACAATGGAAATGACATTATTACTCATTGAGCCCACTGGTCATTCTCTACCACACTGGACAATCAGTATAAAAAGGTTATATATGAAGTTGTCATCGACGATGAAAATCAATTATATGTTCGTGTCTCTTTTCATGACTTACCCTTTTATTTGTTGCAAGTATAAAGATCCATGGTCGATGACTCGGTTAATACACCGGTCCTGCATGGTAGTAAACAGCGAACAGTTGGACAGACGACACAAACTGAAATATGGTTGCCTAATTTAAAAGACAGTGGTAATTTTATTTTATTTAAACGAATATAAATCAATTAAAATGAATATATACATGTCATCTCAATAGTATACATGTATTTCATAGCATATACATGTGGCAGCTAGCCTACAAAGGAAATCAATGCTTTTTTATTTCCTTTTGTTTAAAAACTTGTTGGGCCAGTTGAAATGACCAGTTGATGTACATATGTAGAGTCCGGTCTAAACGACGGATTGCTTTGAAGAGAAAATATTCAGTGTGAACTACATTATAGGTTTATCTCTCCAACATGTCACAAATGATAAAGAAAATATTCATTTTCAGAGTTGGCTTTAATAACGGTCATTAAGAGATTGCCTTAATTGCGTCAGCCATTGTGATGATGTAAACGACATAAATATATGGTCATTGCATGCAGTATGGGTCAGTAAGTGGTCAGTTGTGACTAACGTAATGCTTTATTGTTCGTCGTAACGAAAATTGTACACTTGTGAAAAGGAAAACGGATGAACTGTCAGCATAATTTCCGATCTTTATTCAATGCCACGATTAAATTCACATCTCTTTTCATGGAGTCATAACCCGGTGACAGATGGAGAGGGAAAAATGCTTAATCAAGTCATCGGAGAGACAAATAACACTATATATCTTTAATAAGTAAGTTTCTCAGTCAGGCCTTTGACAATATATACTAAAATGATATAGAAACCGACAACGTCAAAAAGGGTCCACCAGGCTAGCTACGTTCAATATGGGCTATGGTCAGAACATTATATCATAATGAATAAATTCTTGCATTAAGGAGCAATAGTGCCAAATATGAAACTCCATCATCTTCAAAGGTCAGAAAGAATCATGGCCAATGATACTGTTTTCACGTTTAAGTCAATTTGACGAAAGTCAAGGTCAAATAACCAGATTAAGGATTTTGAATCAAGCAAGAAGCTGTTTGTTATTTATAGGGACATCTTAATTTGTTATACACAAATTAACATTCTCATAATATATTAAAGCAATAGAACATCCGCCAACCAATAATACCAATGTCTGTAGAAATAAACATTACAGAAGTACCCATCAATTATTCAGTCTCACAGTCGAGAAAGCAAGGCAAATTCATAAGATTTTTTACAGGAACTCTTGCGAACCTCGGAATGAACAAAATTCAAAAGTGAGGCCAGGGGAGAGTCAGCGTCTCCTGATTGCATGCAACACCCGTCGCAGCAGCTCCATGACTGAATTATGGATCAGGCATTTGTTTGACAGTGGACTATGAAATTGGAGTAGCTAAGACAGAACATAACAATGTGGAGATAAAGAAAGGAGGGGATCTCTAATAACACTCGGCTGCAGCATCCACAGCAAAACCCCCAAAACACATAGCGAAACGCACAGAAAGAGACACAAAAAGAAGGAGCACCGACTCACATCATAGACACTGAAATACAAAAGACCACAAATAAACCAACGAGACCTGTGGGCAACCAGTGCTGACTTAGGTCGGCCATCTTCCACGCAAGTATCAGACGGTGTGGTTATTCGGAGTACATGCGCACAACCAGTCCACTTTTCTGATTAACAAGATGAAAGAACGCACAATTGTTATGTAAAATAACTTCCTCACTGAAAGATGAACATACAAACAACATGACACAGGGATCCAAGAAAGACAGAGATGGTTATGTAAATGGACATAAAAAAGGCATAGGAAATATAGTCCGTGCTCTGTCTGACTGACATTAGAGAGGTCGGGGCCCTGTCTTCCATAAAAAGATTTGGACAGGGCACGTCATGAAGTCCTGTCGCACAGTCAATTAGAGTGCAATTCTTAAGAATCTGCTGGTACAAGGCTGTAAATTGGTCCAGTACGAAGCAAAGTAAATCACAATTAGAAGTCCTGATGTTGATTACTTTAAGAAAGTTTAATAATCATAGAATCCACTGAATTACTGGTTCAAGTTTTGTTAAAATATAAAAAGTCGCAAAGAATGTACATATGAATTCAAACAATTAATAATGCATTAAAGAAGGGAATAATAAAGCAAACTGATGTAGAGGAGAATGACATCAACGATTTGCATCTGAATGAGACTGGTAATCTATATCAGTGACAAGTGTTTGGAGTTCACTTCAGCAGCGTACACTGGGATGCTCACACAGGGATGGAATCGTTCATACTTACGTTGAGTTTTGTCATATCTGAATTTGTCGTCCAAAGTTATATTATTGGACCTAATACAAAACATGACATAGCTGGGAGTGTACAAGGTTAGATTAGTTGTATATTGTAATTCTGAAAGAAAGACAAAATATGTAAATGTCTATAATAAAGATTTGACGACGAAAAGCTTAATATGCGTTATTTGTCAAAGATGAAGGGAAAGTCCACGTTGCAATGATCGCCGCAGAACACAATCACGAGTAAGTGTATAACATTCAATATACATCATATAAAACAAACAAATCCAACAAGCAGCCGGATATCATAAAATACTCACACCAAGGAGAACAATCAAAGAAGAAATTAACTGAACTATGAGCTGTTGCGACGGGTATTGCATGCAAACAGGAAACGCTGACTCTCCCCTGACACTTGGTCTCACTTCGGATTGTTGTTCCTTCCGAGGTTGGAAAGTTCTAACGACTCTGTCTTACCCTCTAGACTTTGAGACTGAATAACTGATAGGTACCTCTTTGATGTTTATTCTTCAGTACGACACATAAAAGAATAAGAGTTATTGGTACCCTTAGCAGATTTTTGGCAGTCATTTGCTTTTACCACAGCAAATGGTATGGATATCCGGACTAAATGCTCACAAACCTCCTTTGGATACAGCCAAAAATGCACTGGAATATGTATTTAAATTTCATAAAGTAAACAATGATCCAAAATACCGAATTTAACAATTTACCGGATATGACGGGTGATGCGCACTCTCTCTGGACTTGATATAGCACTTTCTATATAGTCATAACCTCAGACAGTGCATGTATTTTAGAAGTTGTTTCCATTTTCGTGCGTGAACATCGACAGTAGGTGCGGCTAGCCAACAGGGGATGCTTACTCCTCCCGGGCACCTGGTCCCACCTCTACCTTGCTAGTCCGTCTCTGCTCAATTTAGTGCTCTATTGTGAGTGCTGTTGAGTCTTCTTTAACTCATTGATCTCCCTTGGGGATTCACGTTTGCTTCTTTGCAGATTGCATTACTATTATTTTAATCTCCATGGAGTTTTTTTTAATGGAAATTCATTGTAGGTGGCGCTGTTAAAATCAATTTGTGCGGCGCCGCACACATGTAAACTATGTCAGCCTGAAATTTCTTATTTAGTTTAAAAAATATTTAAACAAACAGAACTGTGTAAGTTGATTGTATTATTTCGAGGTTCTCATACCTTGGCAAAAATGAGCGAAACTCTCCCCTAATTTTTAATAATACGAAGAGAGATATTTAGATAAACTTTAAGGCTTCCTTTTTGGTCCTACTTACTTTGAGACTATTTCCATTAGATATAGATTTTTCGACATAATTATTTTCAGACTATTTGGCCGTATTACATTTTTTTTGGATTGAGGAGGGTTCAGTTTATCTGTTCTAAATGATGCTATTCAGTTTGAAGAGTTTAACATGTATAATACCGGCATAATTCATATATATGATTAAACTTTGCAAATAAGCGCGGCGCGTTATTAAAGCGCCACCTGCAATGCATTTCGCACTCGCACTGACTTTGAAGATCTTCATTAGAAAAAGTTGTACTGTGTGTGTGTTTCTATGGAACTGTGTCATTGTCTCCGTCTGTTCGTCAGATATTCCTTTTCGCCTGAGGAAGTTCTGTTTTATAATATTCCAGGGATTTGCTAGCCTTTAGATTGTGATTGTTGGAACCTGATTTCGATTTTTGTGTTTCACTTTCATTCACTGATTCGCATTGACAAGCATGGCAAAATAAGATATAATGTATTGCTAAATAAGGCAAACATACATAGCAAACGGATTCAATGCATGCATACATATGTCTGGTCCATGCTGTAAAATTATCTGCTTTTAAATGATGCTGACGTTTAAGACTTGTATTGAGTTGAACAAGCTTGGTTCACCGACAGGAAACATTGGCGACATTAACAAAAATATACCAACTATTAAAGCATCATAAATAATGAGATAAATTTGAAAGAAAATGTTTAAATAGTTTTATCAAATTTTCATTTTGAATGCTAAATACGTTACTAGCAATTTACAAATTTTATAGTTTGATAATGGAAATGAAATGAGTTTCTATCTTGTTTGCAGAACATCTAATTTTTGTGGAATTTGATATAGCGAGTGAACATCATAGAGACAAGAGATCTGCTGAAGAGAGGTTGGGACGAAGGGACAAAGACTCAAATGATGAGTTAAAAACATCAAAATCTGATAGGAGGGGTCGGAGAGAAAACGCTGACTCAGAAAACGAGCTGAAGGATTTTGAAGTCAAAAGAAGGGATCGGAAAGGAGATATTGGTTCAGATATTGACTTGACGGATACTAATGATGCTAAGAAGAATCGAAGACACAAGTCTAACTCTGTTGTCGAGTTTACAGATTCTGAGCAGGGGAAGGGCCGAGCAGGAAAAGCTGATTCAGATAAGAAGCCGGTTGGTTCTGGTGACAGGAGGGGACAAAGAGGTAAAGACGACTCCGAAAGATCAAGAGAAGGACGAAATAGAAATACTGTCTCTGAGCAGGGGGGTAAAGTTGTAGTTGAAAGATCAAGGGAGGGACGAAAAGGTAGGAGGGGAAAGGGTGGAAGGAAAAGGGAGGGTAAATTTGAAGCCTTTGATTTACCCGAGCGCACTACAGTTACTATTCGAGGAATGGGGGACCCTATAACCATTGATTTGAAGAAGAAAGAGATACCCATGATGTCGGATGAGAGTATGATTTTCCAGATCTCCAGTGGAGGGAAGATGCAGAAAAGACGATTGAAAAACGCATTAGCTAAGGTAGGTAAAGAGTCAGTAAACGAGCACAAAGTAAACCAGTAAATTAAATCACCTATTACTTTCTTCAAGAAAGTATATTGTTGAATCCATTCTGAGTGAGAAATGCAATTTTAAAAGCACTTTCATTTAAAAGTGCTGCTCCACACTCTCTCTATTCAAGGTCTAGGTCTTTTTTTTAATTATACTTATATATATAGACTTGATCATAAATAATCCTTTAAACAAATCAATTTGAATTTCAGATTAAAAGCATCTTTCAAATATCTTATTTCAGCAAGTTGGGTATTATACCACTATGGACGGCGAACAGACTTTCCAATTATCTTGCAGGAAGAGACGAAACGCAACAGAACCGGAATGCCGTTTGGTATTACATTAACACATACATATAAACCTTAGATGAATATTGAAAGTTATCTGATATTGTCTCTTGTTATTCCTCATATCTGACTATATTAGTGGTATATGCCTCCATATATTTTGTCTGAAACATTATCATCCCACCCTTCCTGCTACGTCCTTCGGTATATTTTGCACATAATAATTTTCTCAATATTAGGCCATATTACATTGTTTAGATTGAGGATCAATGAGGAGGGTTAAGTACCCGAAAGTGCAAATTTATCTGTTCTTAAATGATGCTATTCAATTTGAAGACGTTTATCATTTGTACCACTTGGTGAGTGTCACTGCTGGTGGACTAGGAGTCCCCAAGGGCACAAGTACCAAGCTCGATTAACTTCGGTTGATGGTTTCTTCAGTGCATTCGAAAATTTCTGTCATCAAAAAATCTTGAAATTTCTAAAACGTGGGTCCTGTAGCATCATATCCCACCCTTCCCTTCAAGTGTTCCAGAGGGCCCTCGACCGTTATTAGATTTCCTTGTCAACCTTTTGGCTGGCTTCTGATGTCGACTCTACATTGTCTTTCCGACATCGACGGACCCCTTGCAAGCTAGAGGTGGGACCAGGTGCCCGGGAGGAGTAAGCATCCCCTGTTGGCTAGCCGCACCCGCCGTCGATGGTTAAGCACGAAAATGAAAACAATATATAAACTTCATGCACTGTATGACGTTATGTCTATATAGAAAGTGCTATGGCGACAATGTCAGGGAAATAAATTCAAAACACTTACTGTCAAACCCCTCGCGGGGAACTTTTTAACGAGCTCCACACGGCAAAGGGCATAAGTGTGACACAAATAAGTTAAAGAAGATCCTGACAATAATCTCAATAATATAGCATAAAATTAAGCATCGACGGACCCCTTGCAAGCTAGAGGTGGGACCAGGTGCCCGGAAGGAGTAAGCACTATTAAATGCGCTATTGATGCTATTGATGTAAGCACTATTGATGCTATTAAATTTGAAGACGTTTAACATTCAACAAAAGCAAAGTTAATCCTCAATACTGATTTTTCATTTTATTTATTTTTTTCAAAAGCGAGGTGGTATGAGAAACCAAAAGCAAGTCTTTCAGTTCATTGAAACAGAAGCCAAGCATAATAACAAGGTTATGAAGAAGAAACTGGAGGCATTAAAGAAGGAAATAGGAGAAGAAAAAACTAAGAAAGGCGTTGCCCATGTGGTGGTGGTACCTGATTCATTTACAGAGGATCTACGAGGCGATACACTTTTCCCAGGTTTCTCATCAATTTTTTTGTATCTAAATGTATTGATAATTATTTTTTGTGAATGACAGAAAAGATAAAAAAATGAAGACGATCACTCTTGTTTTATTGTCATTTATAAAGGGAAAGACAGACATGGACGCAAAATAAAGAACGCTCCTAAATTGTGGGACAAGAAAATGTCGGTAAAAAAGAAGCGACGCAAGACGAAGAGGAAATCTAGAAAGCGCGCGAAACGTGCAGCATTTACTTACAACGACGCCACCTACAGACTGACGTCATACGGAGAGCACTTGCTACACAGAAGAATGAAGCGTAGCGCTAACATAGTGGAAGAGGACGAGGGACTGATAGAAATTCTCACCGCCGTAGATCCGGATTACGTCAGTTTGTAGGTTCAAATCTAACATGTTTTAAAACACAATTTTCAGCGGTGAAAATTTATTGTTAAAATTTGCGTTGTTGATTTTGCAGGCATTTTTACTTCAATGTCGGTGCCGTGGTCTAGTGGTAAGGCACGTCGTGCCAGTGGCCATAAGGTCGGTGGTTCGAGCCTCACTAGGACCACGGGTCGGCCGACTTATACTCCTGTATGTTCTTTGTAAAATACTAAAATACTAAAAAGTCCCTGTCTGTGTTGTTTACATGTATGAAGTGCTTTGAAAAAAAATAATTTACTTTAATGGGCGATTTTAACATTTAGAATTGTGAATTACATGAAAATAATTCCCAAATAACAAAAGCATATAGATCTATCTGATAACCATGTTAAATGTTTATATCTTATATCTTTACTGAAAGCTGGATGTCTTTGGACGCCGAAAACTACTTATCTCTGATGAGCACATACCTGCAATGTTTGGTTGTTGACGTGAGTCCTATATGATTATAGGTTCATATAGACAATTCTAAAATTGTCTCAAAATGTATCGGATTAAGCAATCATGACTTCATGGAAATATTATTTCTACGTCAATTTAATATTTCTGTAAAATTTAAAATATGTATGAACGAGAATGCTTTCAGTTCCTTTTCTTCCTTTTTTTTTTGCAAGGTGGATACCAGATTGTTTAATATGAGGCGGACGGATGATAGAATTAAGTTACGAGCTATTCATGTGGGAATCTTTATAGCCACGGTAACTGTATATTTTCAATATTGGAATTGCCATTTTATTCATACATGGGTCATTAATACATATGTACAAAAATAAATAAAATGAACAAGTTTCATGCTTTTTAAAAGTGTTTTTCAAGATTGAATAAGCTCTTCAATTATAACTAGAGACATAGTGGTATATTTTCTTGTTACTTTGTATCGTTTCGGGGCGCCACACTCAATAAGTTTTTCAACTTCTTAAAAATTAGTTTCGTTTATAGCATCTCCGATGATGATTGATAATCCGAAATAGGCTTCTCTGGTGCGTTACATTTAGTTATTTTTGTCCAGAAGTCTCCTCTTGGATTAAAGAGTCGGAGACACCAGTGTTTGTTGTGACGGTGCTTTTGTAAAAGATATTATGTTAGACGTCTTCAAATTCAATAGCATCATTTATAAACGGATAAAAATGTACCGCAAGACGTAAGCAGGATGGATGGGATATGATGCTAAAGGACCCACGTTTTAGAAATTTCAAGATTAACAGAATCTCAGATTATCATATTTCTTAAATAACAACTTTTACAATATTTTCATTTCCATATGTTCAAAGCTTGTGTTAAACCTGATATACAAACGAAATATCATTCGTGGTTTCATGATTATACCGAGAACTTAAGCCGTTTTAACTTTAACATTGGACCCTATGCGAAAAGAAAGAAAAATCATTTTTAGAGGTGATAAAATGTCACTATAAAAGTTTTTTTTACCCTTAAAACCATATTAGTTTTATAATCTGAACAATATTCTAAAGAGAAAAAAATAGGGTATCCAGGCAAAAAATTACCAGCCATTCTGACCTGAGGGATACTCTACCTTAAATGGACGATCTCTTATAAGTTGTATTCTGTCCTGTTCCATTCCGGTTTCCTTTCTTTGCTTTGTTTGTTAGCCCTTTATTTCACTGGTTCTTGAACGCGGAACATGTTACCATCTTTCAGATCGTTAT